>CM051519.1:86025143-88425143 GCA_028015205.1 Mytilisepta virgata | reverse complement strand
ATTTCAATAAACCAGATGGAAGCTGGGTAAAATTAAAATATAAAATATACCAAAACCTACACGTATTTGAAATCCTACAGAGGACAGTAGGTGATGTTTAAAAGAAACTTTACATATATACATTTTCGGCTTTTTCACTTTAGTCCCAAATCAGCGTTCAATATTACCGAAACTGAAACATCTATCAACTAACGCGAAATACAAGATTTTCCAAGACTTAGAAATACAATTTACATAAAAGTAAAACTGCCAAGATTTCCCGCTCCACTAAGAAACAGTCTCGATAGAGAAAAAGATGGGGAGAGATAGAGCACACTTTAATCCAACAGTCCCGTAGCTCCTGTGAGAAACTACAAATGTATATACATGATATCACAAACACAAGTTCTCGTAAAATATTTTGAAGAAATAATTCGGTTTATAAGATTATTTTTTCTCAAACATTATATCATACTTTGGCAGGAAGATATTTGTGTGGGTTTTTAATGTTGCTGTTATCATGATTATATAAGACTGCACAATATTTCGTATGCATTTTCATTTTTTCTTTTAAATTACGCCTGATAAAAATTGGTGTTACCTCTTCTGTTAAATCAACCATGCAACAATTTAAAAACCCAAATTTATAAAAGCCAATAAAAATTAAGCACTTTTAATGAACATTTGGATAGAATATGGTATAACTTTGTACGGACTATTTCAATATATCAGACGAGATTGTTTATGTTATTATGTAATAAACAATTTTGAACAAACACTTATGTAATAATGAATGTTTACGTTCGGTATGTTCTATTATATCATTTATAAATGAAGACTTATTTTCACAATAACAATTTGCAAACATATACAAGCAAGTTAGATTTTTTGTTTGTTCTTTTATGTCAAAGCTTTCTCTCGTTAAACAGTTAAAGACCACTATACGTATGATCTATGAAACTTCATTTTAGGACGTCCTTTTATTACTGCTTCGAGCAGTCTCTCTCTCTCTCTCTCTCTGGATCGAAGAGATAGATATTTTTATATCACAAAAAGATAAAATATATATTATAATTTTCTACATAATTTATAATGCATGAAACAGAACAATTTTTCTCTACAACGAACATTCTCAACTGAAAAACGGTTAACAAAATGCACTAGTATTAATTAGCTGTCGGTAGTAATGAATTGTTAATTATTATTCTGTCTACTTTTCATAAAAAAGTATCAATTAAGGGATACAGTCGCCACAATATATACGTCTTTCTTCTTTACTACGATTACATATAAAAGGAAACCCGAATATTTTGTCCAACATTATGAGAAAAAAAAAACAAACCAAATAAAATTTCATTGACAGAATTATGTTAAGCGCAAACTCACCTCTTTTTTAGAATCTATAGCAGTTGAGAGAGCCAACAAAATTACACATAATATTTCCACATTCATCTTGAAGCTTTACTTATCAACTGTTTACATTTATTCTTGACTCAAGGACGCGGGATTTCCTACGAATGGGTTGAACGAATTTTTTTTTCTGAGACATGCGCACGCAAGGAGATGCCATAAAACTTTCAATCGTATTTTTTCACTTTGATTAACCCCGATGCAGGGTTGAATTTTTGATATAAGCCTGCATACAAATATGTTTAGGTAAGTTGGATGAAAAGTACATGTATGTTTTGACAAGTACTATTTCTGAAAGAGTAGTAAATTAAGAGCCTTTCGGATATTATATACGTGGATATATATTCTTTTAATCACAACTTATATTATTTACGGATATTGACTGATAATTTCTGACCAAAATTTTTTTCTTCCAAAAATACTTAAGTTAATTTGTTTTATGCATACGGGCCCTGGATTTAATACAAAACGAAACTGGGCCCGTATGCATGACACTTCTTAACTTAAGTCTTTTTTAAAATAAGATTTTGCTAAGAATTGTCTTAGCTAAGCAATATACTTAAGTCATATGCACAAAGCTACTTAAGTTTTTATTTAACCTTCCCAATGTATGAAATTAAATTATCTGATGAAAAATGATGATATGTTTATTCATATCTATAAATTTTATAGTTAGATATTGAATATTTATTTTTCTCGAATATGAACAATGAAGCAAATGTCACTTTTGGAAGAAATAATAAACTTTAATCACAAACGTAGAATGAATATAAATAATTCGCGAATAACTTTTTGAAAAGTGTAGGGATTTTTGAAAGTTTTTTGTCAAATATATATTCAGACCCTACTCACCTTTGTATTAATAAAGTAATTTTATTCTGAAAAAAGGTGTCGTCTTGTCGTCTTAAGTTAACGATATAAAGGTTCATATTATATTGCAAATGTGAAAAACGTTTCACTCAGAAATCTGCCTTTATTATTGAGACACAGCGAAATTTTAAATACTAGTCATGCTAGTACTAGTATCAGTCACAATGCAGAACTGTTTATATTATAATATTGTACAGTTTCATATTGTTTATAAAACAATTATATTTTGAGTTATAATTTGTAAATTTGTACAACATTATCCTTTCTATTTTGCTCTATGTCTAGTTGTAACTTTTTGGTAGTGTCTATATATAGAGGTATCAGTAATGACATTTTGGAAAGCCCCGCATGAAAAAAATCTCAAGAGATATCTGAACTGGCAAATCCGTTCCCTTCTAATGGTACTTCTATCTTCAATCATATCGAGCGATGTTGAACAACATTGCTGCCTTTATAAATGAAGCCATTGATGAGTAACAATTATACATGTACGTGTAATTCATTAAATACATTCATTTCATGCATGCCATAATAGTAAGTGCTTTTTAATAAGATAGCACATGTGTAAATATATTTTGAATATATAGTGTCGATTTTAACAAATTTACGAGAACCTATTCTTACAAATCTATCTTAATTTATATCGTTTTACACTTTAGCACATGTTAAATGTGCCTATATGCCTTAACTTTATGCCAATCACACAAAACAATACGTGTATGGTATGAAAAAGCAAATTATGATTTTTTTTTAAATATGCCTTACTCCAAGTTTAAATTAAGTATTCTTAGATAAGAGAAAAAGGCGGGAAAGGGATAATTTTATTTTCAAAAATATTATATTAGTACTGTAAGTATTAAGTTTTGCTATTTATTAGGTAGCTTAGATATGTATGATTTAATTGGTTTTGAAACGTCTTAAGTCACGTCCATAGTTATCTTAGACTTAAGTCAAATCTTAAGCATTTTCTTAACCTAAGTTGTTTTATGCATACCACTTAGGCAATGTGGCGGATTTTACTTAAGTCATTCTTAGCAAAATCTTAATTTAAGTTGTTTTATGCATATGCCCCCTGACTGACCTCCAACCTCAGATCGCGTCGGAAAACAAATTGGTTGTCGACTTGAATATGCAACGACTGTTTTAAGCTATCTGTATAAACTCTCTTCAAGAAAAGATATAATATATTTTGGCAATTTCTACCGAAATATTAAAAATGATACCCAGTAAAATAAACAATTTAACAAAATTAATTTTGATGCACATTTCAATAATTTATCAATGTCTCAGCTCATGCTTAAGGCCAAAATTGTATTACAATCCCTCCTCCTAACAAAATACAATTTTGTATGGTATATCTGAAAATTTTACAACAAAGCTGAATAATTCTTTACATTTAGCTACATCCTACATACGTGTTTATTTTTGTAAATGAATAAGTTAAAACAAATGAATGAATGAATTGAATAAATAAAAAAAATAAAAATACATAATCTTTATTCAAGGAGGATTAGTCGAAACTGATATTCCTGAGGGCCCTCAAAATATAAAAAAATGCAAATATTTATATGTATACAAACGAAAATTATCATACAATTAAAGGGCAGTAAGTACATGTCTTAAGTATCAACAATTTACGTTTTATAAAAAAGCGGAAGTGCTTTCTTCAATAAGAAAAAGTTATTTTTAACACAAATCATGTGAATAATGTGAACTGAAATAACTTTAGAAATAAATATTATATGACGTTCTTCTTATCATAAGGATAAAGCCATATAGTCGTAAGTAATGTTTCATCTTAATTGTTTACAACCTTTTTAAGTATCATCTATATAACATAGAGAAATAGGTTCGGTTTACATGTGTGATGAATATAAGGTGGCAGATATGCATAATCTGCTTATTATCGAAATATTTAGCATTCAATTACATGAGTTTCATTGCTAAATTACGCGGCGATATGCACACCTACCAGGAAAAAAAATCATCTGAGATGAATACATTTAATTTAAACATATGGAACGCCATAACTGTCTTATGTTCTACATTTTACGTTATGATCTCTTACATTTATGTGAAATGGAGACAAAAGGGCGATTTAGCCATAATGATGATTTTAGTTTTAATATAGCGAATCTTGCTTTCCTGAGCAGCATAGACCTTATTAACGGCTTTGACCACTGGGCAATACGACGGGTGTCGCATGCGAAACAGGATATGCTTACCCTTCAGGAGCACCTTATATCACTACAGATTTTTTTGAGTACGTATTGCCCACGGATTAGTTTTCAGTGTTCCTTGTTCCTATGTCTATGTCTTTGTCTGTTTGTTTGCCAGTCGTGTTCCTTTTTGGTTTATCTCGTTCGGGTATTGTCCTCTGGATTATGATATAGTATTTCCCTTCTGCCATTGTTGGTTCGGTATCTTCTACACTTGATATACCCAGAGGGCATTTCAAAATCCATTTCAGAACAAATTGCATTTTAGACGGGGTATAAAAGAATACAAAAAAGCATTTCAGGAGCCATTTTCCGTACACAAAGTGTATTTAACATTATACATATGGTTTACATGAATTACACCTAATATACGTACGGCTTTCAAACAATGTAGTAAATTTGATTCAGTTGTTCAAAGAGCTCCACCATGGATCTAGATGCAGCAGCGCGTATCCCCAGCTCAGTTGCTAATATTTCAATACTAGCCCGAAATTGATCCTTAAAATTTACTGTTGCAAAATTGTAAAATTTTTGAAAACTAAGGAATCTCCCTCGTGCAAAGCTCTGTCCTTAGATGGTTTTGGCTTTACGCCTTTTTGTTTTGTTTTACAACATTTTAGACCTTAAGCACAACTGATGAGTCGTAAATCGACGATATGTGCACATCATGTGCATCAAAATTGGTATCAAATAATTTTATATTTACAACTAATGTGGAAAATCCACTTGTACATTCTTTTCATTTTGAATGTATCATAATTATACTGGAAACTGCAATAACACACGAGGGAGCAAGGTAAAAAGTTATCCCCAACGGACATTAGAACGAAAACAAGGTACATGAGAAGGGTAGAAATTTGTACAAAAAGTAAGACAAACGAAGAAAGGTTCATCCCAGTACACATCCTGCATTGAAAATTAAACACCTTTTATGATGATAATGCATAGGGAAATCAGTTTATACACTTCCGTTTAATACGCCCTCAAAAATTTGTATTTTCACCTTCTCCTCTGAAACAATCGACCAAATGGAATAGTGGTTAACTATATGTCCTTTGGTGGTCGCTTTTTGACATGGACTAGATGGCTGAAATACTAAAAGATTCTGTAAATTAAATATATTTAAGAATTACCGGTAATCTTTTGGGTTGAGTAATATCTATAATACTAAATTTACGAATTAGCCGAATAGGTGGCAAAACGCGTGGTTCAAAATAAACGATGTATGGTTCAGATTATAAAGGTTATTATCGGATTTGACAATCTGCATTTATAAATTTCAACTGCAGTTTTGTTTATGTGCAAATTTGTATGCACTTTTCCTATATGAATTCTCCCAACATATCCCTGAGAAGGTTCTCGAATGCATCATTTTAACACATTGATTTAAATAAACAAGTATGCACATATTTTAAATGTATTTCTGTTTGAAATTACGGAAGAAGAATAAAACTAATTAAAAACATTCTCCTTCGAATGGGATGTTTCCGCTTCATGTATTCAGGATTGTTTTTCTACAATGACGCAATTTCTCCTAACTGTAAAGGCTATGAACTTTCAAGATTATATGAAGAAGTAAGGTAAAGTTCAGAGGAATTCCTAACTTAGTTTTTTTTTGGATTGCTCGGATGTTTACATTGCACAAAGTGATTAAGCCAACAATTATCTATTTTTACATTATTTGTCATGTGACCTGTCTAAATATATCTCTACCATACAATTCCCTGTAAGCCCTAGATAAAAATATTTTTAACAAATGGTCATCTTTATTATTAATGACGAAATTTATCTCGGACATCTTTGATAAATATAAACGTGGACAGCACACGCATCAACACACTAAAAATGCTTTTATTGTCTGATTATTGGATATATTTGTGAAATTAAGCATCGCATGCCCTGCCCATGATGACAATGGAACAATTGGAACAATTATTTTCCAAACATATGCTCTACCTAACTCATGGCATCTTTTGAAAAATTCATCCGTCACTAAGGAAATGGTTACATCTACAATTTCATTTTCATATTTATTCTGAAGGAAAAATGTAATGCATTATGAAATGTGTATTTAATGAAAGCTTTTCATCAAGTTCCAGTTCAGAATTAATTGTAACAATAAAAATATTGACAATTTATGTGGTTGTGTTTTCGTCATAGATTTTGACTTTGATGGAACCTTAAGGTCCATTTTGGTAATTCTACGTGGCATACAGTCTACTTCATCAGTGGATACATCTTCGGTAGTAACGAACAGCCATATGACAATTGGGTCACGTTGACCTACATTTCACGCTTCATTGACTTTGGTTAAAGTTTGCATTAACATCCATTTCTGGAATACTACAGCATATATAGACATGAAACTATCAGTTGATACCACCTACTTGACAGGAAAGTTTATGGAAAGCCTGCTACAACATCCATATTGAGTCACTGTTCCATGAATGACATGGCCGCAACAACTTTTTATAGTCAACATGGCCACCACAAAAAAATGCTTATTTTCCCGCGCTCGCGCGGGTTCATTGTCTTGTTAATACAGAATTGTGTCAGCATCAATAACTATGACTAATATGGCTGCCGTTTATAAAAATAAAAATGCAGCAATATTTTTCACTCGCAAAATAAATCAGTGTAGCGGATCGATAAAAGATAGTAGAAGGGAGATAATAGAGGTTAGAATTATTTTATTTTTATCACGATTTCTCAGAAGTCTTATGCGTATGTAAAGTTAAATGGATGACATGAGACTGGGGACATTTATACATTATACATGTATATATATATATATGTTTGTAGAATGATGCCGTTTGATGTTATTAGCAAGGAAGAACACACCGATTCCGGTTACGGTTCCAACTACAGTTCAAAACATAAGATTACAACTACATACCAACATCCTAAAGGTGTAGACTTCAAGCATGTACATGTGGACGGAAAAGATTACGAAGACAGATACGTCCAGGAGACCGTACTGATTGGAGATATTACAATTTATTATTCCTATGATTGGGGGAATTACTTCATATGGGAGTATGTTAAACTTTCAAAAAACGATGAAGAGGTTGGTTATGCCCAGCAAGAATACGGCGCGGTGGACCCTTTAAAAACCGAAACGCGCCAAAAGGAGCAAGGTCAAGAAATTCTAGCTCAGTTAGGCGCTGATTTTGGTATGGAACTAGAAGACTTCATGAGCCAGGTCTCAAAGACGTTTGGAATTAAACTAGAAGTTTTGAAATTGTTCGTTTAACTTGTTGGATGTACATGTTACTACATATAAATCATATATTAATATATATTTAGCAAAATAAGAGCTTTGTGTCAGTGTGAATTTGTAATTATAAAAAATTATCTCCAGAAATAATCCATTTATGGTGAAATATTTATAAAGTTAACTGTAGAAATAGGAGTATGAAAATTGTGCTAGGAATGGTGTTATAAAATTGGCAAATATGAAAATTACCAGCTCAGATTTCTGTGAAAGATTTTACAGTTGAGAGGAGGAAAACTTAATTCTCTGATAAACAAATTACAAAGGGTCATTAATCTTTCAATTAATCTACATGAATATTAAACGAGATGTAAAAATAAATAATCAATAAAAATTAAAAGATTTGGCAAGGATTATAATTTTAGCTTGAATAAGACCATAATATTTATTTTCCTTGATACTAGAATGTAAGTGAAAAGCAATAGAGAATGATATTTATTTTTTTTACTTTATCCAGGACCATGATATCTTATCTTTTAACATCGTGTGGACTTTGCTTCATGTCTCGGATTTCTTCGGAATAAACCTTTCACTAGTATATTAATTTTTGTCTCCGACAGAATTTATAAAATCCAATTTCATCATCAATTTATACATCGATCAATTATATAAATAAACCGAATGAAAATTCTGAACTTTCCAGTTTATCACCAAATAAAAAAATCCGATCTACCGACCTTATTATTTTTAGGAATAAAACCCTAAACACTAAAAATATATATCTAGTTCCTATACCTATACTAATTTATACGTCTTTGCAGCAATGAGTCGTAAACAATATAGCATAAAGACAAAAAGTATTCTATTAGTCTCAATATTCGGCAAAAGAATACCGAGGCTGCAAAACAGTGGGATAAGTCCGTTAGTTCGAAATCTAAGGAAAAGACAAAGTCCATAAGGATACACGTATAACTTAAAGAATAAAAAAACATATAATAAACTGGACAAAAATGGAACAAGACAGCATAGAAACTAAAGCATTATTAATCTATAAAATACAGAAATTAGACTGTTGTTAATTGTCTATAATCTTTAAAATCAGTTTGGATATACAGTCCTTCCAGTCTTCCGACTCTGAAATTTCTTTCCGGACTTCAGTTCCTGTACAGTTGCTTGTCATTTCCAATTAGCATTTGGATTAACCATTCAATGGTTTAAATTTTTTAAGTCTGATCTGTTATTTAGGCCTGATCTGTCTATAGACCTTTATATGAGTTCTCAAAAACCAATATTTGCTTTCGTTCGTGGTTGTTCTCCCTAACAACCACCCGTGTTTTTGATTGCCAAAAAAAATGGGTGCAAGTGAGGTTGGATAAACAAACGAGTCGAATAGGGTTATTAAAAATAGATACTATAAGTTCGTACCACGATCTCTAGTAACAACAACAAAAATGAATAATCAAATTTGGCTAGTATTATATCATTGAACCAAGTGGAAATCAATGTTGCGTCCAAAAAAAAAAACAAAAATATTACAACAATGTTATACTCGCAGCTTTTAAAATATATTCATTTGCAGGGACCACAAGTTGTATTAAGTAAATCCTCAATGATTACTGTACAAAATATGGTCAGACATTTCCTTGTCATGGCAAAATATATTTTTGCCTTTTCAATTGCTACAAACATTGATTGTCATTTTCCAAAACCTCAGTGATATTGTATTATTATTCTGATTAAAATATTGTTCATAATAAACTAGTAACAATTAAATACATTTTTTAAATATAAAATGCTTATTTAACATTAACCAACCTCTTACCATTTGCAGGGAGAGTATAATAGATACCTTTTCATCAGCATTTCCAGTCAGTTTTAGATGGGGGCGATATTTTTGTTCATTTTAAAGGCAGCAAGGAAACGTATTACCTCCAAGTCCTGGGTTATGTTAAGGTCACCTGTAATAACATGGCAGCAAGGATTCTATCTGAATGTGGAATCATAATGATCTCAGTACTTATATCGATAATTATTTAGGGGTACAATTATTTTAATAAGGATACCATAATCCATAAATATTTACAAAGTTAATCTTTTTTTTTTTTATTTTATTTTTTTGGATCTGTTACGATTGTCAACTTTGTCCATGAGGGTGGAAATTTGTGACAGCAAAGAAGAGATGATTCGTGATCACTCATGTATACGATGGAATGAAAACCGAAATTTTCATCGGATCTCTTAATAACGTATTTAGCATACGTTTTGATGTTCAGCTACATTTACATAAATAATTAGCAATATCTTTATTGTCATGAAACATATATACATATAAAAATATGTGCGACACTGTACTGAGATAAGTAAAGTCCAGAAATACCAAAGGGATATTCGAAGGAGGGAAAAATCGAAACAACTGACAAACTCCAGAGAATGTGTTATGAAACTTTTTTGATATACATGTACGATCCGTGATGTATAATATAGATGTTCTAGACAGGTTTCTTTTCCGAATTATCCGTATTATCACCAAGTCAGAGAATACACTGTCCGTAGGCATTAAGCAAAAGCAGTTGAAACATTTTTCTTAATTTTAAAAAAAAATTGCGCAAGTGTTCAATTTTTAGAACAATTTTCAAAGGTTGAATTTTACTTTTTTACTTTCAATTGTGTTGCTAAATAAAAGTTTTGAATTTATTGTGTCGGCACAACAAATTTTTTGTTACCAATTTTGTTGCATAAGAAGGCGCATTTCGTCGCTTTACGACTCCTCAGTTGTGCTCAAGGTCTAAAATGGCGAAAACCAAATCAATAATCCAAAAAGTTGAAGATCAAATTCAAAAATGACAAAATAAACAAAAAGTGTAAAGATAAACTCATCTTAGAACAGATCTACAAATATGCATGAGGTAAAGGGGGGGGGGGGTTACGCCTTATTTTTCACAAATTTTTGTAACAGTAAATTTATAGAGTCAATTTCGGGATAGTGCCGAAATAATAGCAAAAGTGATATGTATATTCTTGTGCTGGATTCCCTAGTTTGTTTTACTTGATAAGATAAACCAGAATTGGTTTTTTAATTCAGTATCATGTACTTTTTGAATGAGTATCTCCCTTGTGCACAGCTCTGTTCTTAGATTGTTTTTGCTTTACCCTTATGGTCATTTTGACATTTTGCTCTACAACGTTTTGGATTGTTGGTTTCGTTTTCAATATTTTAGGCCTTGAGCAGAACTGATGAGTCGTATCAAACAATTTATTTGAAATGAACGGGAGAAAGTTAGATACCTTTAACAGTTAACAAACGAGGACATGTAAAATATTTTCAGGAAGGTATTGCATGTTATTTTCGAGATTTCCGGATTGAAACTTAATCGATGCATTCCATGTGTGGATTAATGTGTAAATTATTTATATTAATAATATTTTTTTACTTAAATTTGCATTTCTCTGTTTAACAAGGAAGAAGAGCAAGTTCATATTCCAATGCGTAAAATTCTATATGAGGATAAATTGAAATACAAGTAGTTAAAAAACAGACTGAAAAATAGAAAGGAAGGCATTATATTGTATTGATTGACCTGTGTAAGAATGAAAATTATTTAAAAAGAAATAAATGATGAATGTATTCTATGTCACCGTAATTATATATTTCATGTATCAGAATATGATGATTGACAGACGTCGTCTGTATTGTAGAATAAAAACCTTTTTAGTTAATAATGCATTGGGAAAATAATTATTAAACTTCCGTGTTGTAGGCCATTTACCTCTCCAACTGCCTGCTTTTTCATTATCACATTTTAATGACTAATTACATGTAACAATCAAAAGCGTGGGCACACATAGTCTTCATATAATGTAATTATTTGATTTCTAGAAAGTCAGTTTAAAAAACTGTAATAGCTTATCACTTGTATATATTTGTAGATATCGTACTCAAGTTTATATCCGATGTACTTAAAGTACAAATTATATTTTTCCATTACAATGTTTCCTGGTTTATCTTGTTTACTTTCCTAGAGCTTGTTTTATAGTTTCCCAAAAAACAATGTTCCCTTGTTCATCGTTTGGATATTCAATATAAGATTGCTTCTGTACAAGTTCTAGCATGACCAAAGGTAAATCTTTTGCCTGCAGCTGTTCATAAAATATCAGAAAGAGAATGTTTCTTCCGTCTCTGGAATAAATGCTTTCCATTCGGGCCATGTTGAATTCAAACATGCCATAATAAGATTGCAAGAAATGTTTGCTGATCACACAAACCGTTTTCCTACTCGTATGGATGGCGTTAGTAATATTGACTGTAATGTCCTGACCAGGTAAAAAGTCTCTATGATGTATACATAATCTGAAGTTTCTTTCTGTCTCCAATTCTTTTATACAGTTCTCGATTACGAAAGTTCTGTCCTCGTCGGAAAAAGAAATGAAAGCGTCATAGACATAGTCCTTTCTGTCATCCGCCACCACATTATACGAATATTTGCCTTTTGCTAAGTAGTACATGTAACGAATTTTCCATCTGTACCTGTAAAACAAGGCACCTACTACAGACACGCAGCCGGTCAATATTACGATACTGACGCCTGTTATAAGTCCGATGTAAGATTGGCACTGTTTTTGAAGATCATGAATTTTGGACTTAAACGGATTCAGTGTGATAATACGATGGTTTTCTGAGATGCATGTGTATTCCTGACGATTCAAAAATTTGACACGACTATTCGACATCCATTCAAGAAAATACAGTTCTTTACAATTGCAGTTTAAAAGATTGTTCGAAAGATCGATAGATAGAGATTTATTTTCAGCAAGGACATCCATTGTTCTCATCAAGCTCTCATTTAGTGAATTTATCTGGTTGTGCGTTAAATCTAAGAATTTGAGTTCCGTTAATTTCGATAAATCAAACGTAATTTCTTGAAGATTGTTAAAACTTAAATCAATGTGCTTAAGAAAATACTGACCATAAAATACATTTCTGTCGAGTGTGTAAATATCATTATGAGAAAGGTCAATAAATTCCAGGAAAGAATAATAAGTATCCCAAGTCATATATGTGGAACTTGCTAGAAATTGTCCAAGCGAATTAAATTGTAAATTTAATTTCAGGAGGAATCGGATATTCGTTGAAAATTTAACAATATTGCTATTAGATAATTCCAAGTCACGGAGGGTGGAAGGAAGAATGAGATTTGGATACATCAATGTTCTGATCGCTGAAGTTGTGTCTGTTATACGTATCTCACGAATTGTAGTATTAACTAATTGGTTAAATATCAATGACAAATTTGTCGGTTTTCCTCCATGAATAAATCCAACCTCCAGACTCAAAATTTCTATCGATGTCCATTTTAAATCTTCAGCTATATAAGGTACCGATGAACTATCCAAATAAGTGGAAATTTTAAGTTTAATCAGCTTTGTAAGATGTCTGAATGTCCCGTTTGAAACATCAATGTCTGTCAATGCTCTTTCGATAAGAATATTTTGAAGATTAGGTGTATATTTAAACGAGTCAGCATTCAATTTAAAGTCATAACAATAACCAAGAATAATGGTTTTAAGATTTGTTAGACGAGCGAATTCCTTCCCAAATAAAATACTGAAACCGTTGAAATATCCATCGAGTACAAATGTTTCTAGCTTAAGTAAGTCTGCAATCGTTTTATCTGGAAATGGGCCAATCCATTCAGTTGGATAATTATTGTTTGTAATGCTAAGATTGGTCAATGATACCAGAGGTTTGAAAACTCCTGGTGGGAAATTTCTATAATTGTACGTCAAGTTATTATTATCCAACCATAGAAAATGCAGTCTTTTCAAATCGTTAAATACTCCAATCTTCAAGTATGATAATTTGTTAAAAGAAATGTCCAATGTGTAGAGTCGAATCAAATTCTGAAAATCTCTCACATCTAAACCTCGTATTAAATTATGCGACAGATTAAGATTAGTTACGTCCGGTGGAAACCTAATAAGTTTTGTGATGTTCTTCCACGTGCAATCCACACCAAAATTTTTGCCGTTTTGTCTACACTGACATCTGGTGTCAAATTTACAAGGAACTGTCTGGCAATATGATATGAATTTATCCTTATTTATGAGAAAAGTCAGTATTTCAATGAACAGAACGATTCTCATTACTGACATTTTAAAGAATACGCAAACATTAAAACGCTTTACAATATATGTACAACCAACACTTAACAATTAACAGATTTTTAGTCAAATTTTGACTAATCTTATCAAAGTCATTATTGATTGTCACAAAAGCTCAGTCGACCTTTGAGATAAGTATAAGTGGAAATTAAACTGAGTGGTTACAGGAAATTAAATGATGGAAAACAGTTATAAATGAAAAATGTTTGAAATGTATATACATGTATCTGCATTAAAATAGAAAAAAAGAAACGTGGGATTAATGGAGAATTGATTATGTGTGCAAGTGGTCAGATGTTTTCATCTTGATAAAATTCTCCGTGCTCCATTATTCACCAGGCAACAAATATAAACTGCATTGTTTTCAATGTTATTCCAAATCTAATGGACTAGTGTGAAGTTGGCCCACAATACCAGCCCAAAATAACCCCAGGCCAACAAATATAATCCCTTATATAAATTTACTGTATTTCTTCCATTTTTATTTTCTGCCCCTTATCAAAGCGTTTTTAAATGCTTTTTGTTCTAAATTTATAGAAGAATGTTCAAAGTTTGAATGAGCTGTCATAAGTAAAAGTGGTGATTTGGTCAAATGGAAACAGGTCAACATTTAGAGTGTCGTCTGTTGTCTTCAAGAATTCTGATACCCTAGGAGATATTTTTGCCAATATTTTGTGTTGGTACTGATTATTTTTTTTTTAATTTTGATATTATGACAGGAAGTAAGTGTACTTTCCACATTTTCAATATTGCGCAGGTGCGATTTTTTTAAATCAATTTTATTTTAATATGAAAATGCACTGTGAATTAATTGTGGTTTCGGACCATAAGCAAGCCCACAGTAAAAATTATGCGTTCGTCGACTTGGCTTCAGTAATCCTCGATGTGTCTCTATTTTAAGTTACAAGGCATAAAAAATACATATGGAGTAAGATTTGTAATAAAACAAAATGTACTTCAAAATGGCGTTTCTTTGAAGTCCGTGTTTTCGGAAATATTCGCAAAAATTTATGTGAAAATGGTTTTCACTGTACTTGGTGTTTGCTCGTGAACATATTAAAGTTACTATCATGTATCATATTTTTAAATTCTATAGTTCATATTCTATGATTGGATATATAATGCTTTTTCCTCTGATCAAAACACTTGGTTATTTTGTCAGAGCCTGAAACACAATCAGTGGTTACATTTAATCCACTTCTACTGACCCATTATTCCAGGTTGGCTGTGGTCATGGGAAAAAACGCCAAAAGGCTGTTCAACATCAGAGGAACCTCGGACTACATGTAGTAAGCCAAGTAAGGTTTTTCCACTTCGGACGTCAGAGGAACCTCGGATTCCATGCAGTAAGCCAAGTAAGGTTTACTTCTAACGTCAGAGGAACCTCGGACTACATGTAGTAAGCCAAGTAAGCTTTACTTCAAACGTCAGAAGAACCTCGGACTACATGTAGTAAGCCAAGTAAGGTTTTTCCACTTCGGATGTCAGAGGAACCTCGGACTACATGTAGTAAGCCAAGTAAGGTTTGTCCATTTCGGACGTCAGAGGAACCTCGGACTACTTGTAGTAAGCCAAGTGAGATTTGTCCGCCTCGAACGTAAGAGGAACCTCGGACTACATGTAGTAAGCCAAGTAAGGTTTGTCCACTTCAAACGTCAGAGGAACCTAGGACTACATGTTATAAGCCAAGTAAGGTTTGTCCACTTCGACATGGATGGCATCGAGATGATGGAGGAAGCTTAATTCGTACCCCGTGACACCTTTAGTGATCGTAAGTCAAAAGTAAAAGTTTACAATTGCATAAACGCAAGAACTGGCACCAATGTTGAAATAAAATTATTTGGTTGTTTTATCACCAACATAATCTAACAACGTTTTCCCATTCTTTATTTACAACTACATTTAGCAAGAAATAAATGTTGGATGTGCAGTGGCATAGCTTCCATTGAGGCAGTGAGGCAGTTAGTTGCCTCACATAAAAATTGTTGAAAATGTTAAAATTGTCTAAGAAAACTTAAAAGGCAATTTTTAACTAGTGCTATGTTTGACATGATGGTAATTTACATGTTACAATTCACACTGAATTCATAAGCCACAGTGAGATATAAGGGCCAAATTGAGATATAAGGGCCTAATCTCGAAAGAGAAATGAGCCAACATTTCTTCCTGTTGTGCTTGATGTTTCCCAGTCAAAAGCTCGATTTCGTGGAAATAGCTCAATATTTCTCACACGTTGACGTTTGAAGATAAGGACCTGGATATCCAAATATATATCTTATTAATAACAAATAAAATGACTGAAAATATTTCCACAAAATCTACAATTTTTTTTTGGCACGAAAGACATTTTGTTTTATCCTTTTACCCTTTCGGGGCACCTGATGTCACTCCCGTTTTTTTTTTTTTTTTTTTTTTTTTTTTTTTTTTTGTGGGAGTTCACTTTGCTGTGCTTCAGTTTTGTGTTGTCTTGTTCTGCACTTCTTTGGTTTGTTGTAATATATATTATTATGTGTAATAAAATCGTAACTTGGAGTATTTTATCTACCCCCCCTCTCCCCCACGGCAATAACATTATGAGGACAATAACATGTTATCTGCCCTCTCATGAGCATCACCAACGTCACTCCCGCCCAACTGTATATGTAGGAACAGCAAGACATTGGTCAAATGACAGGAAAATCTAATTCGATCGGCAGTAAAATTATTTCTTGTTTAGCGGCAAAATATGTGATAAATAGATATATACATGGCCTTTTTTCAAATTGGTCTTGTTATCAGCCCTCGAATGATATCAGACTGATAACAAGGGCAATATGGAAAAGTTCATATATTAATCTATAATTCTCTTATGACGGTGCGTTGTTATGTATTTCTCGAACGATCAATTTTTTGTCATAACTAATTCCCCATCATATGATATGAACAAGTGTTACGAGAAATTCTTTTATTTGATTGGCCTTGATCCAAACGTCACTGTTTTCTGATTGGTTGTAAACTGCGCGGTCATCGTTGAAAGCGACCGTTGCATAGCAACATTTGACGTCACCGAAAAATGAACGTAACGATTTCCCGCGGTCGGAAGCCGAATCACAAACAAACAAATATTCCTGAAGAATCATAAGAGAAATAGGTTGAACAAATCATAAAAATTAGATACCGCTTAATATCAACTCTAGTTATTTAATTTGGACTTAATAATAAACTCGCCAAAGCCTCGTTTATTATTATATCCACATTACACAACTCGATTTGATATCAAGAGATATCTAATTCTCACTCATTGTGAAACCTATAATTATACCCCATTTACCATATCAGCCCAGGGGGGTCATCCCGAGACTCCCATCATACTGTATTATTTTCTGATTTACGCCTATTGGCGTTTAGCGTTTGAGATGTAAAAGAAAACAAAACTCTTGCAGGCTACGAATCTGATCCAACAATTATGACGTCATAATAAAGATATGGATTTGTGTCCCTAATATTGATTTTTTTCTCCGCTGGTCTGATATAGCAAGCTTACTTGTGGCTGTATCCTATGGGCAAAACTACCTTTATCAACGCTAAATATATGATAATTATAGATTATTACATGGCATTTTCCATATCGGCCCTGGTATAATTCCGAGACTCCAATATCGGAACTATATGAACTCAAAGTATTACGTGTACCTCTAGGTTACATGAACAAAGTGTTACGTGTACCTCTGGGGTACGTGAACGACCTGTTACGCGTATATCTGGCGTTCGTGTAACAAAATGAATTATGACCCGAACGGCCCTTCATAGATGACACACTTTCCAGAAGTATGAAACATTGGGAGGGGGAGGAGACACACTATCGGGAAGCGGGAAAATTAAGATATAAATATTGGGAAGAAGGAAAATGGGTATTTCAAGGAAGTTGGAAAAATTGATAACAAATTATTAGATGATGGAAAGCATGCCACACCTTCCTTATATGCCATTATAAAGGATCGAAGTTTTCTCTGGCTGACACTTTACGAAAAAATGTTTATGAAAGAAAAATGGAAGAAAAAAATCTCAGTTCCAGAGTGTTGCCAATGTATTACTGATCCTTCACAGAAAACGTCTCAAAAAGAAAAGATCCAATATTATCCATTTATTGGTGGTGGAAGCATATCACAACAAAATCATATATTTCAATTTTAAATTTTAACTAGAAAGCTTGACTGTCGGAATCGACAGTTATCCCCTGCACCCACCTGCAATTAGTTGGGACACTTACCCAAATGTAAAAATCTAAAACCTTATCCCCATTTAAAGATGTTATGCAATCATCCTATGAAGAAATTATATCATTAGCTCCAATTACAAATGAAAGAAAGTTTAGGTCACAAGCTTAAATTCATAATTTCATTTAAATTCACCCTTATTGGCCCCAAGTTTTAAAAATCAAAATTTTAAAAAGCTTTTTGAAAATCTACATATTGTGCAAAATTCTAAAACCTTATTGCATATCTGCATATAGTGCATGACAATACTGTATAGAAATAAAATGCATAGATTGAAAAATGAGAGGCGAGTTTAGGTTAATAGCTTCAATTCAAAATTTTCTAAGTTCGTCCCCCATGGGCCCCTTGTTAAAAAATCTACATTCTAAAACCTTATTGCGCATCTACAGGTGGTATGCAACCATCCTATATAGAAATCAAATTCCTAAACTCAAAAATGAAGGAGGAGTTGATGTCACAAAAAACGTGTGACGGACGGAGGAAGGACAGACGGACGGTACGACAATCGCTATATCCCCAAACTTTCTTCAAAAGTGCGGGGATAATAATTTCTTTCTGTGAAAAATAATCTGGTTAGATTGTTGGGGCAACACGTATTTGTACATTGTTTTGCTCCAAAAGTTTGGGGCTCCGAATTGTGGATGCTGGTTGCCGTTTTGTTTTGTGAAAGGTTAACAGGGAATCTATATTTGTGATAAAAATTGTGGTAAATACTTTTGAAATGTCTTCTGGTATTTACTAAAATATTTTATATCATCATATATTTTGACATTTTCTTTTAGTACAAACTAGAAAAGGCATTGGAAAAGTTTTCTTCCCTAAGCTCTCAATACAATGTATAATTACAGTTACATGATTATTACAGAGTTTCGGGGGAGAATGTGAAACATACATAAATTTTACAGATAAAAAAATAATGTTAGATCTGTTTTCTTGCCCATTTCATCTTTGGAAATCGACATCAAAACGCGATCCTGCAATACTGTTGATTCACTTAAACTGCACGGCTCTTTCTAGAGTTTAATGTGTTAAACCGTGTCTGCATGCATTTAGATCGAGTTGTTAAATAATCTTTATGAATAAGAATATTGAATATCAAATATATATACATATACTTTTTTCGATATTAGTCGTCGAAATAACCATCATATAGCATCAAAATTACACTGAATATGTAGGGAAATTCATTGAAAATCGTCATGTAGTTTTACTTTTCATTAATTTTCTACGTAACTGGTCCGTAACTTTAAAAAAAAAAAAAAAAAAAAAAAAAAACATTAAGAAATAAATTCCTAATCATCAATCGAATATTTCTTTTAGCTGGAAACGTCGTGAAAAGATATTCGCCGTGAGCCGTGTCGTCCATAAAGTTGCTAAAATATTTACGATTTTCCAAAGATTTCCAAATTTTAATGTATCACAGATTGAAAACGAGCCTTCTAAATGCCTTCAGATATTGAGGTGATTTTTTGTACATGTATGCGAGTAAACCATGATGAGTTACAGATCTAGTCTAGGTTTCGTTGCGCTATGCTGATTTTTGCCGAATTTACGGGCCTTGGACTTGGTTTTCATTTATATTAATGTTTGAAATGAACTTTGTAGTTGTAAATGTATAATATCATACAGACATTCAAGTGGTGTAGCCAAACCGTTTCTGAAAATCCATTTCAAGATGAACCCGTCAAAAATGAGCTGCAAAGCTTGTTTATATGGAATATTAATATGAAGTGTGGCTGTTGCAGTCGTTTTGCCTGCTCGATCCAGCCATAATTACGAAGCTTTTTCAAGGACCATGCTATCTAAATATTTTTAAAAATGTAATTTCGAGCTTTTGGCAGTTTTAAAGGAGAGGATTAAGTATTAAAACAAGAATTGTCTAGTGCAGACATGTTTGATACCTTCTCGAACTGAAATCTACAATCAGAAGAGAAAACTTAAAATTAGTTCAATATTTTAATAAACTGTTTTACAATGGCAGATACTTGTATCGATATAAATGATACAATTACAAAATATCCAACAAACATGTTTTATTTAATTATACGTCACTTCATATGACGTCACTTCATATGTGACGCAAGTGTGAAATCACAGAAATTAAAATTCATTAAGCCACTATCAAACACTTAAAAAACAACAAACTATCAAAGGTGGGTAATCTCTATGCATAATGATGATCGGTAACATTTTTTACATAATTTACACACTATTCTACTTAACAGAGGCACCTTAAAAAATAAAAGTTTATATGATGTACATAACAAGAATAATTTAAATCCTTGTGAACCATATACATGTATTCAGGATAACTATACAAAATGTATTATATTGCATTTTTCAAACATGATAACAGACATTGACAATAGAACACGCAAAGCAACTCCCATCCAGTTAGATGTTAAAAATGTATGCCACGCTATGTATAAATTTTGGTTTGATTTACTGCGAAAATGGCCACATTGTGACGGCCAAGTTATTGGTAGAGGCGAAAATGGCTAAATTGTGACGGCCAATTTTATTGTTAGAGGAAGTCGGAGTACCCAAGCTGGCAATCCATGTTACTTAAGATCGGAGTCGAGCACACCTAATCACGAGCTGCAGTCGAACTCAAAATCTCAAGTTAAACACGTTAGGAATTATTTGCAGTTACAACGAACGCCCTGCACCACTCGGACACGCCGAGGCCCCTTAAAACATAACGTATTGGTGAAAATAAAACGCATTGAGTGTTTGATGAAATATGAATAATAATGCAAACTACAGGATGTATGAGAAACATATGAGAAATAATCTCTCAGCACTACATAACAATACATAGGATACAGGGAGGTACAATGTAAATCTTGTTTCTCGTATAAATACCTATGTTTAACATTGTAGATCTGAGGCTGCATTCACTTCACAACGTATTTTACTTCCACAAATAAAATCGCATCAGCTCTAACTTAATAATTTTCCTCATACTAACTCAAAATACTGACAAGAATATCTCCCAAGAATAGGAGACAGGATTATATAATTTCGGATTAATAGTTGTCTCCGACCAACGTATGACCAATTAGAATTACATTGTATCTCCCTTTTTTCCATATATTAAAACTTTGTTTTAACAATTTAGGCCACACAAATTGATTTTTTACTTCCTTGGATTTTTGGGTGGCAAAAATAGGTGCCAGAGAGCGAAATTTTAATTTTAATAGTTTTCTCTTGGGGACTAGATTTTTTTCGGGCGAAGATACAATTTACGAGCAGCACAAATTCTTTTTAACTAAAATATTGTAAACTGGCAAAAAATCTAAATTTTTACAAAATTTGAGGAGCGGGCGAGCAAATTTTATTTTTTAATTTCTTGAAAAATGAAGCATTTGGGGCAAATTTTCATTTTTGCAAAATTAAGCGGCAAAAAGAAATTCTTAAAATTTACATAGTCCAAAAATCGGAGCGAACTAAAGATCAATTTGGTGTAGCCTTTGGCTTTCTCAAAATTCTTCGTTAGGTTGAATTTATATTAGATTAAATGTATACAACAGAAGTTGTCTTTCCTGTGGTAATAAATATACATAACGTTCTTGTTAGAAAATAATTTACCCCTACTGGTAGTATATATAGAGCTACAGCTCTATACTACTCCTATTGGTACATTGTACTTTTAGTAACTTTTTTCACAAGACTCCTGTTAACAAAATTTAACATTCAAAGGAATCATAAAATTTGAATAACATGTGTGGTATCAATTCATAAGTCTAACACACAAAGAACTAGCTGAAGTGAACCGTTAAAAATGATATGAAATGTGACAACTTTATGAAACGTTTTAAAACCATGGGTCAGAACCGGGGGTCAGGATTGCAAACATTTTGTCCTTAGTTATATACAACATAATAACTTCCTGTAATATGATTATCCGTTTTATTATATATATAATATCTAACAGAATTAATGATATGATATTTACGACTCCGTTCTTACTACTTATTTTTCCTACTTTGTGTATTTATCACATTTTGGCTAATATTATGCTCATTTTAGATACAATTGTAATGACGTATACAGCTACTTTGGCACAATATTAAATTTTTAGATAAACTTCAGAACATAAAGTAACATTAAAATATTAAACTTTATCACAGATAGTAAAACTTCAGTCCTGCACCTGTAAATAAAAAAGAGGTCAGATAAAATAAAATAAGCATTTAAACCGGGCTTTATCCTCCGTTTTTCTAAATGTAATGAGCACCATTCACAAAAAATGAAGTTTTGTACGAAAGATTCTTCATCTTAAATCACAAGAATATTAAATGTTAACTGGACTCGCGATTTCTGTAATAAGTTGATCAAACTGACTGACGAATGCAGCATTCGAGATTTAAGTGTAAGAACACTGACACAATGGTATATCTGAAGGTCCCCGAGGATAGAATTGCCAGCTCAGTGTATCTTTACTAGTCACGAATTTACAAGTCCAATTGAAAATACGTGCAATTCCGTGCATTTTTTCAGAAATGCAGCCGCTTCCCTTTGGAACAGCATACCAAACCATTTCAGAGTGGAAAATAACTTTTCACATTTTAAGAGACTGCTTCAGTCCTGGAATGGTTCAAACTGTCGCTGCTCGGCTTGTCGCTAAGTCCATATATTTTATTTGATCTGTTTCTCTTTTGATGTTTTTTTCTTATCTTATCTTATCTTATCGGCAATTTTGCTTCACAATGTTCTGGTTTACTGTTTTCGATTTCCACATTTTTGGCTTTGAACGCCGCTGATGAGAAACAAATGAGCACATACTTTGCATCTAAATTGATATCAAAGGATGTTTCTCTATAGACAGACAATTATTCATTAGCCCCAAAGAGTTAAAGAATATTCAGTGTTTCTCGACTCAAATAATTCATGCCAGTGAATTGATTTTTATATTCAAATGTTTAAACAGAAGTAATGAACAGGCGTGTCAAAATAGCGTACATATACTTGTCAGTCCACTCTTTATTCTCGCTTAAAAAAACAAATATTTTTTTAAAACCCCTTATTCTCCTATTACATTGTGTATTCCTAAATTGATGAAATAGCTGATTTTATTATGCCGAGTGTTTCCTTAAAATACGTTTTTGTTAGATAAATATGCTGTTTTTTTAAGGATGTACCAAAGACTTTGACTAAAATAGATTTGGATTGTTAAATTTTCATAAATTCATTCCAAATATTTACTTTGACCTGTTGACAAAAATATAATTCTAAAGCATTATTTCTTATTCCAGTGATTTTTTTTAATTTGTTTTCTTGTCTTTTCAATTTGATTGGCTATCATACTGTGTACAAAAAAATTTCGAAATACTGTAAATATAAGGTATTAGTTTTAAATGATTACAAAGTCAGTAAGCGACAGAAAATAAACAATTTTATCAGAAAATTTTAAATCCAAACTTACCAAAACTGACGCTTAATCGAAAGACTGATATCTCCAATATGTATTCACACTCCTATAACAAAAATCAGATACTAAAATTGATATTTCTATAAATCTGAACATCTTTCAAAACTTTGTATAAAAAAAATGTAAATCAGCAAAACTTTTCAAGCGAAAACATGTTAATACCCTTATCTTTCAAATAAATATGCAAATTGCTCTAATAGAACCACTTGAATTGAAGTAATTACATTTGTGAAATAGTCACGAATTATGTATGACTTCTTCCAAATTAAGTCTTAAAAAATTTTTTATCAGGTGTAAATATACGCAGCAAAAGAAGATTCCAGAAAGTTTCGTGAACCAATGATTTAAATTTTTGTGTCTAGTAGAATTCTACATTTCTATAAGCATTTGTTTGGGTATTTCCTTCAGGCAAAATAATTCCCAGTGGTCATTTGTAAAAAAAATCTGAAAGATAAATGCCTTAATAACTAAACCTCAAAGTTCTTTATATAATAGAAAATGCAGGTTATCAATGCATTAAATGCTGTTCTTCATCACGCAGTTGTTGTGATGTCTTCCACAATGAGCTAAAAGCCCACACCCTACAGCCAGATCAAGAGGAAGATTAACAATTCATCATAAATTAAACCAGTGTTCCTACAAATAAGTTCGTCTGTTTGTAAACCTATTTGTTTAAAAATCTCAGTTGTAAGTTTTCTTTCACTCGTATTTAAATTTAATACTACTTTTTCAGATCGAGCAGCATTGACAAAAAATAAATTCTTCAAATGTGCATATGGTAGAACAAATTTTGATCTCTTATAATAAAGCTATAGTGTCAAATTTATATATATTTCAGTAGAATTTCATATTTGTTATTGACCCTTGCATGAATAAGTGTGCATACAAGTGTTATCATTACATATAGTTGAAGTGGACTGTCAGAAACTGGACAAGTTAACATGATATTAAAACAATGACATATATATATATATATATATATATATTTACAACATCAAACTTCATGTAAACACTAATATACATGTATGCTATATACGTCTGTGTGTCATGCGAGAAAATGAATATAACTAAAGTAGCCCTTTTAAGAATTGGCTAGGGACATCGTCACATCAATTCTTATAAGGATGTTTGACGTCATCGGAATCTCGAATTACAATCATTGCGACCTTTACGTCTTCTTGGGAGTGAAAACTGTTTTTCCCTTCCCTATCTGAATACACCCGAAAATAAACACTGGCTTTTCAGCACGGACATTTTGGTATTTTACTTACAAATAGTCGAAATGAAATAACAACCAGACATAACTAGCAATCTACACAGTAAACTACAAAAAGATACATCCAGCGTGCATACGGTCAACAAAAATACATTGTGACAATTTTATGGTCATTCATTTCTAACTCATTCAAGAAAAAAAATTGATTTAAATTCAGAATCAATGTAAATCGGTCTGTGAAAATTATAGTACAAAACAACAGTGAATAATTATAAGGACCAAGCAGAAATTGAACCAAATTAAAATCATTATCTCGAACTAAGTGTATGGCGACAACAGTCACTGAAAATAACCTTTCGTCATTTTTTTTCTTGAAAGTAAGCCGACGGGAAATGCGAGTGGAACGAATTCTCTGGAAGACATTTCGTGCTAAGAACATGACGTGCGACACACCACTGAAACAATGGGTTACGTTACCAGGATGTGATGTAGTAAGTGGCATGTCACGCGTGTTGTGCCGTAGCAGAGGCGAAGAGTGCGTAGAGGATACATCTGTTGAGTCAGAGGCAGAAAAACCTAGAGAGAGGAAGGAAAGAGGTGCCCTTACATTTTTAACTATTTCACATTTATAAGCAGTGTATATTTACAGAATTTGTTTGACTCCGCTTCATTAAGAAATTCAGATTATATATTTGCAATTAAGGTATCCGGGCCATAAATGACCACTTGATTATTCAAAAGTTCCCGGATGTTCCATACAACGCGATTGAAATGACCTCGGTAATTATCGGCAATCTTCGGAAATGCCAATATAACAAACTTATTTTTACAGACTCTGCATACAAGCAACAAAGTGTGTTTCAACTTGGGTAAACTTATATACGAAATTCCTGCTTTAATTTTTTTAGTTCAGCCATTCACGGTCAAAAAGAGATACAATTTTCGATCACGATCTATTATGGTCCGGATACCTTAAAAACCCTTAAGTTGTTATTTTCGGCATTTTACTGGGGCTTCAAATGACATGAGGTATGTGTCAGCGAGGTTTTTGTCTTTTGATACATACTAAAAATATAGAAGAAAAAGTGCACAGTGATTAGATTATAGTATCATTTTCCAATATTTATAGAAAATTCATTTTACAAATATCAACATATTTTCAATTATCATACTTTCCAGTTTGCTTAAATAGAAAACTAAAAACAATTAAATTAAGATAATGATAAAAATTGATAAATGAAATAAGGTGCATAATTTTTAAGTTGCTAGATATACATGTACTCGTTTTTCTTTATCAGATGTTTTGATGAGATTTCGTTGAACTAAAAACGAATTATAAACAAATTTTCTTGTTAAATGTTTGTACAAATTTTCAGTTTTGGATCATTTAGACAAAGACAATAGGGAGTATATTGTGTAACAGCACAAATGGTGGAGGAAGCTAAGCACTAAGGCAAGGGATTGTAGCATTTTAACATTAATTTCTCTTGCACATACGGTCTGTATCAGTCAGTGCTCCAAGAGAACGTCGTCTTCGCCCCATGCCTTCACTTTTACTTGTAATCTGAAAAAATAGAAGTTAATTTTATCACTGATTAACCCCATATTACTATAATGGAAGGATGAATTGTTGTGTAACATCCAGTGGCAGCCAGGTGCATATCAGGACGACATATTACTATGGTGTTAGTATTGTTTGATAGGATTACAGTAAAACTAAAATATGTATTATTTCATTAAAATGTATGCTTTCAATCAAATTAAATTTAAATGTGAGCGGTACTGTTTGCAATTATATCAAAAATTGGTAATATAAATTCATTATCCACAGTGAATTTATAACTGCATGTATGTAAAACCTATTTTATATTTATTTGATATTTGCAATTCTCTTATGATTGACCGGTATTATCTAACTCTCGGAAGGTTAGGAAAATTTGATATCACATCGTGAGCAGTGTGATATGAAAAATCTGCCCATTTGATTGGTCAACGCGTGATTGTGTAGGAATATTCGTATTTTTTTTTTGATTGGCCAACAATTCTAAACAGTGACGCCATATTTGAAAGCCATCTTTGCATAGCAACATTTGATGTCCAGAGAAATGAACGGTACGATTTGTCAACACCCGGACGCCGAATCACAACAAATAAATATATCAGAAGAACCATAAGCCAAAGCCTCGTTTATTATTATATCCCAATTAAATAACTCGAGCTGATATCAAATTCTCACTCATTGTGAAACCTATAATTATGTATTGAAGTTAATCTCTTACCTTTTGATGTCTATTAGGCTTTGGTGATCCCTGAGATTTACAATACAAATTTGGTGACCCATGCCATTGTAAGTCTTTAGCCCCACGGATGTCTGCTGGCAACATGGTTGGCTTTGGTAGCTCTACACCGGTAGTGACGTCATGTTCTCTTAATGGATACCAATGAGGCATATTGTCTAAAACCCCTTCAACTGTGATAAATGTAATAATTAAAACAGCTTTTTAGAAACTATAATCAATCAAAACAAGATAAATAAACAACTTCGAAACATAGGTAGATCAAAGTATTTGATATCAATTTTCGATGCTCAAGGTGTGCACATTTCGTCGGTTTACAACTCACCAGTTTCGCTCTAGCCTAAATGTTGAAAAACCAAAACAATAATCCGGCCAAAACGCTGAAGTGCAAATTCAATAGGCCAAAAAGGTAAAGCCAAAACCATCTGAGGACAGAGCCATGCACGATCATTGAGATACTCTTTAGTAGTCACAGCGACATAAATGAAACAATTTTTGAAAAATCAAACCAATATTTTCCACTGCTCAGGCTGTTGTCTTTAGCACAACTGATGAGTCGTAATATCTTGCGCATCAAAATTGGTATTAATTCATTTTCCACCGCTCAGGAATCTTAATTTTTCAACAAAATCACTAGTCTATATAAGTACGAGTTCTAATACAAAAAAGTGTGCATATTTATCAATAAATGAATATGCTCTCGTTTTGACTATATTTTGACTTTTTTCCATTTAAAAATAATGCAGATATGTAAACATTTCATAATTAAAAACATACCAGATAAATCAATAATAACTTCTCCTAGAAAGTCATTCGTTTTAAATCGATCATAGTCCCAAACAGTAATTTCCAGCATTTTATTTTTTAGCTCCTCCCTGTGTAGCTCTTGAAACATCACGGTTTGGTGCCACTCTGGGTTAAGTGTTCTGGATATATGTTTTGAACGTCTTTTATTCTCAAGGCTGCAAAAAAGAAAATTTTTGATTACCAATTTTGTTTATCAAATAAAATTTTTATGCAAAATTTTTCATAATTTTTACATCAACAACATATTCAAATTTTTAAATAAAAATGTAAAAACCAACTGAAAGTTGATGGTTCTATGAAAACAAAATTTGAAAAGATAAAAAATAATATGAAATGTTTGTGCTTGTGTAATTTCTGTCTTTTTAATATAAATCAATAAAAAAACAAAATCCTTTAAACAATTTATAAAACTTCATATACGTACCATCTTCCTGGAAGGAGATAAATTTTAACAAAAGGATCTGACAATCCATTTATGTCTTTTGGCATCAAATTTCTGGCTTGTATTAAATGAACATTTAGTGTGTTGTCATAATCGTCATGGCTGAGTTGAAGCTGTAATAGAGCAGGAAGTTCTTCTTATAAATAACAGTCGCTTATGAATAATTCCCCAATTATTTCTCTGAATGCTTGAAATTCCATTATTCGTACATTGTAAATGATTACAATAGCTATTATCTTTAGAATATAAGAACAATTACAAAACGGAATATTATATACTTATTAATGGAGTATGAGGGGCATAGCAAGTTTATTTTCCCGGTGTCCCGACATACCAACTATTGCCCCTACGCCTCTGGACAAAAGCCGGTATCGAGGGGACAATAAATTTACTGTTCCCTGAATATGCAGTCAACAAGTGTTTTATTATACCGAAAGACAATTGACCTGTCAATAGTTCAAGTACTATATAGTCCGGCCAATAGTAATGAAAACTATTGACCTGGGGATAGTTTAAGGTTTAGAAATACACAAAAATAGTAAAATTATTGTCTTGATTTGAAATACTAATGTTTAGTTCCAAAATAATTTTTTTTTCGTCATTTGAACCAGTTCTACGTACGCCAATTTGTTCTATTATGAATATATTACAACATTTTCTGTCGTGAGTACTCCTGATGAAATATTATTTGCTGTAAGGTCTGCAAGCAATGCTTCGAAATTGTTATCACAGATTTATAAAATGTTTACCACTCAGTACATGCCTCTTTTGCGTTGTTTTTGGCTAATTGTTTATCTGAATTGTTTCCACATTTTCAGAACTTGGCAACGCTGATGAGACATATTTTCACAAACAGAAAAAATCCCTTAACAAATGGTACATGTAGGAACAGTGATCAGAGCGACTGAGGACGCAGACTTGAAGCAGTGATAAAGAGGTAAGTTGTTGTTTTCGTGCAGATTTCTTCAAATGATTACTTATTTGAAGAATACAGATGATTAACCTGAACACTATGATTATACCGGAAGACGTTCAACATGAAATCTAAGTCCTTAGATGACTTCGGTTTTATTTCTTTTTGTCATTTTGTCATTTTTGAATTTGCTCTTCAACCTTTTGGTTTGTTATTTTGGTTTTCAACATTTTAGGCCATGGGCACAACTGATGAGTTTAAATTAACGAATGTACACATCTTGTGTATCAAAATTGGTATCAAAGAATTTTATTCAAATAGGTAATAATTTGATGAAATATGCAAGCAAACATCAACTTACCTCTTTATCGCTGCTTCATATAGTGTCCCCTTGTTAACATGACCACCACCCTCATATCAATATAAAATAAAAGTTCTCCAAACGTTTTAAAACATAAATATTTTATCCTACCTGTATTTCTCCCAAAGTACGAGCTCCATGCTGAATGCCCTGTGATGAATTAAAATATTATTAAAGTAGGAATTATTCATTGTATGAATGAAATTGAAGGCATTGTTGAATATGAGTTTTCTGGCTGACGTATAGTATAGTCCAAAACTGCATGATTTAACATTTCTTTATTGACAAATTTCTTGTTAGGCCGACTACTAGTAGCTGTACTTTCAATTTTTGTCTTTTTTCAATTCGACCCAACTTTGATATTTTTTATGGAAATAAGAAATATTTCAATTCGAATTTATATGATAATAATTTTTTTTAATTTAACGTATTTGCATGAAAGCTATTTTCAGAAAGACATGCTTTAGCTATTTAAATTATTTTCAGGGTTACACATGTATGTTTCCTTGATCAATCTTTATGTCAGATAATTTGCTCAAATGATAAATAATTTCTCTCATTTAAAATTTTAAAAAATTGACCATGTTTGTATAAACAATGAATATTTGCTTTTAACTGATTCAAAGTCAAGTCATCGAGTATTTGAACTTGAATTCTATTTTATGTATATAACCTAACCTTTTCAACATTTTCTTTTATTTCCTTAGCCCTGACTCTGTCAGATGAGTTTGAAGCTTGTGATGAATTTGATGGGGATGAAATACTTGGTGTGGGAATATATTCTTCATGCTGTGATGAGGATTGAGATTCTGGTTGAGATCCGGCTCGTGATTCTCCTTCTTGTATCCCTTCTAACTGTGCTGCCAGCTGCTTTGGATCAACTCCATGATTTGCCTTCAGACATTTTTCTAAACCAAAAAAATCATTGGATTGCAAGGCTAGATTTTACATAAAACTTCACCTTATATTATAATTATAGAAGCATAGCATAAGTTACGTATATAAATCAAAATATTAGGTATATCTTGTTTTTTGGTTGATTAGAGTTTTTAATTCATTTAATAAACTAAATTTGTTTTTCTTTTTGTGTCGTCATAAAAGTTAATCCTAATGTTTAGGACTTAAATCAACATTGGGTATTAAATTAAAAAGGATTGACTGTGACATTTTTTTCTGTCTTTTCGAAATAACCTGTTTGCAGACTTAAACATATAATTTTAACAATTGGTTAGTGTTTTTAAGTCATATACCGAAATCAAATCACAGTCAATCCTTCAATAAGTAATAAATTTCAAATTTGAAAGTGGACGATTCTTATATAAGAATTGTTAAAATGTCCAAACAAAATCATAATTCCTTACCATATACTTCATCAGCTACGTAATCTAAGTTGTCATATGATGACTCACTGCCTTTAGATTTTCCATCCAATTTGGAATGGTGACTGAAACATGAAAGCAAATGTAAGAAGCTATATAGTTCATGAAGACCTATGAAACATTAACAATGTATTTTGGGTTACATGTATATATGGAAAAAAACAGAAATTCGTCAAACAAAACAAATCATGAAAACATTGCTGAAAAGTATACTGACGAACGTCTCAACCATAACAAACCATAACAAACTCCTTACCATAAATGATCATTAATATATGCATGCTTACAATGCTGATCGTGTGACTTACAATTAGGTACTTCAACTAAAATCCCTAGATATGATTCATCGATTATGAGAGTAACTTTTTGACTGTAAATATGTTTTCTGCCTAACAGCACCGGTCTCTGATCTAATAAAATGTTTTTCCTTGCCTTCTCTATTAAAGTGCAAGAGTAATGAAAAACATTTACTCTCTTAGAAGCTGTGGTTTGAAAAATTATCTGATACTCTGAACTGAAACCAGCAGCATCATTATTGAGTTATACTGATTTTGACGGCAAACTAATGGGTTAACAGCAAAATCCGTCAATACAAGATACTTTAGAATTTCATTTCAATTTACTAATTCGGATATGTTTAATGTGGTAAAACTATCCACATAATAGAAAATAATTTCAAGCAACCTCACAATTATTGAGATTTAAAGAAGACACCAAACATTATTCTAATCACGAAATTTTATATGTATAATCATTTTAAGGAACTTCCGTAACACGAATTTTCTTATACGGAAATTGTTATTAAAAACCAATATGTCATGGTACAATTTGGTACACAAACATCCTCTAAGACTAGAAAGTCACATGTGACAGTAGCTTTCAAGCTACTCACAAAAAGAAGCTAAGTGTTGATTTCTTAATTTGAAACTTTACAATGTGTACGTAACTTACGGTTTCACAACCAGTTCAATTTCTACTGTTGGATGATTTATAATTCTCTGTACTTCTTCATATGTCTTGTTGGAAAGTTCTATTCCGTTCCATTCAAGAATCTGATCGCCTGAAACAACATTGATACTATATTCTAATACAAGTCTCTACTGATAACAATGTCATACTATCATTACTTTGCTGTGTGTGGTTTTTTTCCTTTCATCTGGAGAACTGTTGTTGAAAAGATGCAGCTGATCGACATTTTCTTCTACCCCGTATTATTATTCTAATACACAAAAAATTTAGATCTTAGCTGACATCATTAGTCTGAATCCACCAAAATGCATAGACTGGTAGTTTATTGTGCAAGTGCAATATATTTTAATATCAATTTAAATTGTACAATGTTGTTGAATTATTACCTTCTTTAAGTTCTCCATGAAGTTGATCAGCTACTCCTCCTGGGAATATAGCGGTAACATATGCACCGGTTGTACCTTGGATAGTTTTACCGCCAACTATCTTCATTCCTATTCCATTTCCAGCTGAAAATATCAAGAGAGATGGACGTGTCATTCCATTTTGAGCATTTTATAAATACATTCTATTAGTTTTATTATAGGGAATGCTGAAAAGATGTTAAATAGTGTAAATTATATGCATGTCGAAACCATTACCCCTGCCGATCCTCTCTTGACAAGGTGATGGAATTTCACCAAAATATACTGGATAGGTTTGTTTATAGACAGAATATTTCCCTAATCCAGCAATTATCGGTGCAGGCCACGGTTGTTTTATTTATTCATTAAATTATTTACATATTTCCAGTGTCCAGTGTACACATCCCGTTTTCAAACTGCTTTTGTTGATATTTGACAATTATGATATAAACGTATTTGTCTTACGTGGTTTGTTTGCAGATAAATATCGTGTGTCTAAGCATAGAACTATTGTACGAGCTTTCTAGTTGTTGAAATAAATATTCAATGGTACTAACTTAATTTTTGCGCCAAATACTCATTGGACCTATTTGTTTATTGACTAAAAGTTATAGGTAAATGTACTACCTTTAATAGATTTATCCTTTGGATCTCGTGTTAATAAAATTCTTTTTATGGCAAATTCATATTTTTTTCTTGCAGGTGGAGGTGGCTACAAAAAAATCAATAATTATACTATATATACACGTATGAGATCGAAATCAACTTGTATAAGTACGCTAAACTGTACAGAAACACGTATCTCTTCATATGATAATGAAATCTAATTAAAAGGGTATTAGAATTGTTTTAAAAAAAGTTTACAAGAACCACGTTCAATAAAAACAGCATATATATTTTTCGATTAATAAGCTAAATTTCTGACGCATACAACAGACCAATATTATTAAGACTGGAACCTGATTTAAAAATAATAACAAACTGTATGTTGTATAGAAACTAACATTTTCATCGACCTTTCATGACCTGTAGAGAACAAACTGATATATTATAGGTGAAAATGAACTTCCGTCGATTTACTGGCTTGTAAAACATTTCAAGTTGAGTGTCGCCATCATATTTCCAATTAAGATGACAAGACAGAAAGATATCTTCAATTATGCGTCATCTAGAGATATAGTGATCAAATAATACTGGTCAGCGTTGACCAATGAATCATACATTAATTTCGTAAGAATCAATAGTGTCCGCATCAAGAAATTACCACTGGTTTCCTTTATAATTTGTAAACTTGAAAACCTTACTGAAACCACAAAACTTAAACGTCAGCATTTTATGGTATACGAGCGTCAAAATTTGCTTATGACGTATTATCTAACAGAGCAGATAACTTTAATGGGGATTTTCTCGTTGTAACTACATCATATTACTGCTGTTAGGAAACCCTTCTTACAAAAACGCATCCACGGGACATAAAATGTGGGAACACTAGAGTATCAAACAGTGTTGACTATCGACTATGTTACATGGGAAAGTCTTCCTTCAAAATTTTCATATGAGTACTAACCTAACTTTAAAATGACGGAGTTCCGGGCAAACGGACAAGTTAATGAAAATTTACCAAAAGTTACGTTCGAACGTGCAAAGTGAAAGAAATAGAAATCAATTACAAAACCTTAAGCTATGTCATCCCCAAACAACGGAAAAGGTCTCCCAAAGGAAAAGTTAGTCCAATTTCACACTACCAACGGTGAATCTCAGTCCTAACCGTTGAGGTTTAAAACCCAGTAAGTCGAGGAACCTAACAGCGGCCATTTCAAATAAAGAAAGAGAAACTTGTTATAGGCAAATTAAATCGTAATATCGACTATAAGTGATGTAGTAATCGAACCTGTGAAAAAATAAATCCAAAAGAGTTCTATTTATTAAGTACTGACATCATCTAAACCAGTAATTGTAGTACTTTCCATTAAAGCACAACAGACTGATACAACAGTCGTCGTGGAAAAACTATAAAACGTACTTAAAGACCAAACTTCCTATTGTGTCTGCACACTAGCAAGCGCAACGGCATTATGACTTAAGGATTCTATGACGTTTGTTTCTGCTAGACGAAAAGTGGTTGATTGTTGCGTTGTGTTTCGCGCAATTTACAGTTTTCGATACGACGTCCGTCATATATAGATGAAAAGGTTTTTTTTTCATATTTCAGAAAATACTTAACAAAATATGTGTGTATCCAATGATGAAACTAAAAAATTCTGTTTTAAGGTAAATTATGTAAAAGCCGTAAAATTAATATAGATTTTTTTTTATTTAGTACTATCTGAAGAAAAATCAGCCACGACATTTTTACCAGGAAAAGTTATATAATACCACCAACATGATGTATTTGTTGCATAAAGTTTCAATTTTTGTTTACTCTCAAAATCACTCCCCAAAATATTTTCCTATTTTTGCGTATGTTTACACAAAAATCAATAGGGTTGTTTTAAGATAATGTCCTATAGCATATAGAATTAAATGCAGTATACGGTAACAAAGAAAAAGCTTTACTCAAACGTAATGAATTTGACGTCCGACAATCATATAAGTATTTTTGCATTCTATGTACAATTTTTGTTCTTCTATACGGTAGAGACACAGAACAGAAAATGTGCATTGACAAAATACGGTTATTATGACGTCACGTTCATTGATACTGTGGAGGGGAGACGTTTGGACAAGAACAGGCAAATTTCATTAAAAATCACTTCTTCATTTTTTAATTGTACCTTGAACCCCTATTTTCACTCTTTCAGTTGCAAGCTAATGACGAATGACATTCTTTATGAAAATATAGAGCAAAAATATGTTCAAGATTTTTGTCAGTTTTAAAATAATTTAGCCTAAATTCCCCCCTTTTTTGGCGGGAAAACGTTATTTCATAAAATTTTAAGCAAAATACTTTAGCCAAATTTCTATTATTGAAGGATATTGAATCTATAGAACTTTTTCTTTGAAAAACTGAAATCCGTATATACTTAGGAAACTACTGAAGAAAATTACCATGAAATCATTTGATGTTACATTTTTTGTAACTTGGTTGGAACCTATTTTTTTCATGTTGTCATAGTAACGAAACTATATCGGTGAACTAAACTTTTTATTGGCTTAAATTTCTTTAAACTCTTCACATAACAACTCTGTGAATTTTGAAGAAAAAATATGTTCAAGAACTGAATAGGATGTTTGGTCTTTAAACTACGTAGCACATAATGTTGATCCCGAAGAGATTTGACATACAATTTCGTATACAGCATAGTATAAATTTACTATATCTAATATTAGTATCTTTGGATTGTCATTTTGAAACTCCTGGGACGATGCCTCTGAATGGTGGACCCTAGATCCCCAAGGGTATTCGCCAACCCATTCGTCAGACTTGTCTGACATGATTATTCATTGATTTGTTATAGAAATTACCAGTATTTAGCAAAATGCAAAAATAATATAATTACTAAGCTGAAATTTGGCTTCCTATTTCGGTATTTTTGGTTATGAGTACTTCTTGTTTTTAAAAAAAGTTTGGTTTTTGGTCTTCCAAATGTTTCGACTTTAATGCTGCTGATGAGAGGTAACTCCTTGAAATGCGTCGTATAAAGCATAGTATAAATTTTATATATCTAATATTAGTATCTTTGGATTGTTATTTATTACATCGTTTTTCAATTCTGTTCTGTAATATTTGGATTATTGTCCCGGTTTACCATATGTTTGGTCTAAAGACTCATTAAAGACCCATGGAGCCATACAACACATAATACAATTCTTTGATACCAATTCTGATGCACAAGATGTGCACATTTCGTTCATTTACGACTTATCAGTTGTGCTCAAGGCCTAAAATAATGAAAACCAAAACAGCAATCCAAAAAGGTGAAGGCAAATTCAAAACTGCCAAAACCATCTAAGGACACAGCTACAAATGTATGCACGAGGGAGCTACTCCTTAGTTTTCACAAATTCTACAATATTATAACATTAAATTTTAAGCATCAATTTCGAGCTAGTACTGAAATACTAGCAACTGAGCTGGGGATACCATAAAAAATTTCCTGCTTGGTTTTGTTTCAAACAACATGACGTACCTGTTTCTTTCTGTCTTTTTGTTTCAATATTGTTACACCTCCTTCCAGTTTGTGCTTCATCAATGGTTCATCCGCATCTACGCTGTTATCGCTTTCCACACGGTGCATAGCGTTAAGTAAATCTATATGAAAAAAAATAATCAAAACACAGTTGACTCTCATATTATCTTAAGAGAATACGATACGATAAGGTTCCTGTACTGATTTGTTACTGAAATTTACATAAAATTGAAGAGACAGTCATCTGTAATTGGAGCTTCGAGAAATCAGGAAAAGATATAACGTATTACATTGGGACTAACAAATTAATTTTGAGATAAAAGAGTTTTAAATAATGATAGTCAACCGCAAAAGTTGAACTAGTGAAATAATGATGGAAGGAATTAGAATTACTACATTTAAACCCTGAAATTGATCGTCAAGAGAATGGTATATGGTACATAATTGCTTGTTTGAATAATAGAAATATTCTATTTATAAAAGCAGAAATATTCTATTTATAAAAGTAGAAATATTCTATTTATAAAAGCAGAAATATTTTGGTACCTGTATAATTGTTTGTAACAATTTTACTCACCATCTCCACTTAAATTATATTCCGCTGAGGCGGGTCGACTTCCTGTACCAATTTCGTGTATTATTTTTCGAGAACGAGCAGTGACATCATCCAAAAGTGGCATGGCTGGTGTTGTGTCATTTGGTGGACTGGCTTCTGTATCAGAAAAAGCACCTCCCGCGGCAGAGCTATATTCAGCTTCGCCTCGTTTTGAATGAATCTCTGGTAATGTAACACTACCATGCATGCTTTGGTCCTTTCCGTGATGAGGTCGTAAATAAAAATCTACTTTCTGTTTGCCTAACCGACTGTCTTTTTTATCATCAGAATTTTCTTGATATATATACGGACTTGAATGAGCACTAATATCTTGCCCCCGACTCCGTTTCACCCGTTCTTGCTTATGAGCCAGATACTCGGATGAACTATAACTCGCTTCATTTTCCCAAGCACCAATTCGCAAGTCTTTATCATCATCTGATTCGTCGTCATCTAAAGGCTTGATAATACCCGTAGGGATTGGTCGCATTATTGCATACATGTTTGTACTAGATTTTTTAGGAATGTCATCGTAACTGTGAGCCATTACTTGTCCCGACCTGGTTAGTTGGAAGAGTTCATTTTGCAATTTACTAGTCTCTTCCAGTTGACGTTTTCGTCGTTCAATTTCGTGTTGAAGTTCCAATTTTCTTTGTTCCCGAGCTTTTCGTTCTTCATCATCTGAAAAGTCAATCACAGATTTTGCTAGTAAACGTTCGGGAATATGAGTTTCTGAATTACTTTTTGGTTTCATATCGGGTCGCAGAACTTTAGACGGGATATCCTTAGCGTGGTGTTTTTCACTTTCCGTTGACTGAAAGAACATTTGTGCATAAGCTGAAGCTGGTATTTTCTTATTCCTAACGTCAATGATAGGTTCCGAACGCGTACTATCAGTGTCACTTAATCCAGAAAGGCTACTATCGTCTGTGGTAAGTCTCAAGAAGGGCGGTTCCTTGTGATCTTTTCCTTTTATTTGCATATCTGCCTCAATATCTTTGTCCTCTTTAATCGGCGAAAATTTCGAAATCATTGGATCAGAGGACTGTCTTTTGTGTCTAGACCTACGCGGTACGACTTGTGGAGATGTTGGAACTCGCTTCTTGCCATTCTGACCGGAGGGTTGTTTATTGGTTTTAGGCGATAGAGTTCGTTTGGCCTGTAATTTAGCATAGTCCCTACTAAGTTTTAATTCCCCTATTTGCATTTGAAGAGCACGTATTTCCTCTAGTTCTTCTATTCTGTTCCGTCTTCCTTCCGTTACACGCCTCAGTTCATCTTGCAACCTTTTCTTAAGCGACTTCATAGCTTGCGTAATAGGAGCGCCATAAATATTAATCATTGAATCAATAATTGCATCTGTTTCATCCTTATCCTTCAAAAACTGGTCAATACTTCTATCAACGTTTGTAACTTTCTCATTAGCAGAGGCATTTGGTGGTATATTTGCCTTAATATCTTCATTATATAGTTCTTTGATATTTTTATCACTATACGAAACCTCTGAAGGAAGGTAATTTCCGTTCCATTTGTCAAGAGTGGGCTTATCTAGGTTATTCATGTTTTTACGATGTCTTGTGAACATAGCTACTTCAATATCGTCTTCGTTCATAGATTCATCACTCGTCGAAGAAGGGGTAGTGTATCCTTTTGTTTTTCTTTTATGATCTTGTTTCACATGTTGTTTTTTATGAACATTATTTTGGCTTTTGGTTCTGTTTGGTTGCTCTTCAACAGATGGAATAGGTGGTAACTTCCGACGTCCCTTTTTAGAATCCACTGCAGCCGTCTGAAAGATATAACATAATGACAGTTAATAAAACTTTGCAATAACGATGTTACAACGTCCAAAGGTACAATCCGTCTAAAGTCTCGCGTCGTATAAAAAAATAAGAAAATTCGGCACCGGCAATACATATCGAAAAATACCGAATGACAAGGGTCAAGACGAACACGTGTGAACAAATTTATAAAAAAAAACAGGAAACAGAGGACCACAAAAAAATTGTGCAAAGAAGAATGCTAATGACGAATCGACCTATAAACATGGACCTCATTCATTAAGAAAGAGGTAAATATATGTTCGTGTATTATATTTTAACGGCAACTTTTCATGATTGCTTTTTCCGTGAAAAGTGTAAATTTATCTGAAGTATGCAAACATGAAAAGTAGCAATCTGAAATTAGGTAAACATAAAGTATGGATTTGAAAAGTGTTTATAAATAAGAAAATACTAACAAATAAAAGTCCGCTTGAAATTTTCTTAGATTTCAGGGATTTGAAAATATCAATAAAGCAATAACTATCTTATTTTTTATAGTTTATAATTAATAATTCATAATCCAAAATTGAAGCCAAACCAGACTTTCCTTAGTAAAACAAGTCATAATTCCTCTTCAAAGGATATGTCTATCACATGAATGTAATGGGAAAATATAACATTTCAACCTTTTTACTGTATACTGGTACATTGTATAATAATAATAATTAAAAAAACAAACAATAAGTAAAATATAATTGATGAAGGTTCAAGTCTAAAAAATCAATCATTTCCACCAAAATGAAATGAACTTCGATTTGTGGCAGCAATAAAAATATGAAAATATTTGGAAATACATTTATTCTACTTATATGAATGACCTTGTGAAATATGGATTGATTTTTGCAAAAAAGAGTTACCAAGCATTAGCTGAACACTTTCATATTAAAATTACAGAAAATAGTTATGTTATATTTTTTTAATGGTTCATATCGTTTCCAATGTAATTATTCCAGAGAGAATTTTTAAAGTAGCACAACAACATAATCGAACACTCTTCACAAAGAATATCAGTAACTAGCACGTCTAAGTAAGTAAAAACTTTAAAGTACAAATTATTACTTTTTTTACAGCAAAGTTAGTATTAAATATTTTTTGTGTTAACGTCAAATCATAAACTTTCATCACGATGACAAGATACTTTTAAACGTGAATATGATTAGAACCCGTCATCTTAATGCAAATATTGGAAAGAACTTTATGATATAAAAAAAGAATTTGTGAAAACACACAAAAAAAACCCAGAAATTGGTACCATCAGAAACAATGTCAATCCCCGCACTGCACAAGTCAAAAAACAATTAACAGTGAAAAATTAGCAACTTAACAATTTCAGTCTGAAAATTGGAACCCTGAATAAAATTTAATAATTGAAAACCTTATTGCACATCTACACGTAGTGAAGAACAATATTATACACAAATGAAACCACTGAAACAAAAATGAATGAGTATTTCCAGAGATAAAGCAAAATTAGCAATTTCACCTTTTTCGGTCTCTTAATAGATTTTCAAAATTAAAAACCTTTTCGCATATCTACAGAAAATAAAGAACAATACTATACATTTACAAAATAAATTTGTTAAATCTAAATGAAAAATGAAAGAGGAGTTTAAGGCACAAGCTTAAATTCACTATTTCCGAAATACAACCCTGTGGTCCTCAAGTTGTCAAAATTAAAATTCTAAAACCTTATTGCGCATCTACATACAGAATGTGATAATACTGTATAGAAATTAAAAGCATAAAATGAGAAATGAATGAGGAGTTTAGATCAAAAGTTTAAATTTCCTATTTTCAAAATTCGACCCCTGTGGGCCCCTATTTTTCAAAATCAAAATTCTAAAACCTTATTGCGCATCTACATACAGTTTTTGACAATACTGTACAGAAATTAAATGCTTGAATTAAAAAATGAACCTGGAGTTCTGGAGACAAGATTATCTAGCGGACGGACAGACGGTACAACGGACAAACGGACCGATTACAAATATCCCCGAACTTCATTCGAAATGCGGGGATAACAAGTAGACTTAATCAAATTACATACACCATTGACATCCATAATAGCCCCGAAAGCTATATTTGAGTGTTCGATGGGTTGATGACTTTCAGATTAAGGTATTGAAATAATGGATGCATCTTCCAATCTGTATCACACACACAGAACTGCATAATTACTAATCAACATATACCGGTATATTTCGAAATAATCGTACTTTCCTAAATGTTGCAAACACCTTATAATGTTAGAACGAGGCAATAATGGACTAAGGACTAAACGTTATCACCTGATAGATTTCATCTTAGCCCCCTCCCCTTCCCCTAATAAAAATCAAATGATTACTCACTAAAGTATCAAAAACTTTGTCAAGTGAATTTTGATGAAATTTCTGACATGAAACTTTTCTGAACATTATCTCAACCTTATAGTTTTTACTATAAAAATATGACAGAAACTAAGAATACATTTAAGATCAATTTTTACCAGATATCATATAAAGAATAATATTGTTTCCAAGATTAATAGTAATTTTAGCATCCCCACCCCATCCCAACCCAATATAGTTATATTATGATTATGTGTACACATATTTCTATTTTGACCCTTTTATTTTATCGTAGTTGAGTAAGTCAATGGTCGGTCTTGCTCTTATTCAAATACATTTTCGCATCGTTGCATAAAATTTTTATAATTATTCCTCTAAACACGTGCATTTAAGAGGAATACATTTCTGGCAATTTTTCAATAATGTTACAGTTACTCTGACAATTAAACAAACGATATACATCACAGAAATCATTACACCTTTTTTAATAATAAAAGACTTTGCATTACCTGTTCAAACGCTTTGATCTTATCCTTGACCCTGGAATGGTTAATATCTTTATTTTGCCATTCTTTAATAGATGTTGGTGTAGTTTTGTTTTGAACAAAACTTTCAAAGGAAACATCGTCGTCAAAATCGGTGCCCGGAGAGGATGGTGAATGGGGCTTGGGTGGAGATGAATCCGAATCAGGAGGAGTCACCGGAGAGGGATACATATACAAGTCTCTGTCAGGCGAAGACGACGGGGATACGGAAGTACTATCGGAATAGTCACGCTTCAGTGATGATCTAGATTCTGGACTTGGGGGAGAATCCAGAACTTTGTATTGGGGTGAAATATTACATTCCTCAGCCTCAATATGCTGTATCAGTAATGGATTTGGTTTTGCTTTCAAATCTTTTGCTTTTCGTCGTTTTTCCTCAGATTCTTGTTTTTGTAAACCAATATCAGTTTTACGTTCGGTTGTCTTTTTAACATTGTTTATTTTTGTTGTATGTTTAGTTCTTCTACTATTAACATCTAATTTATGAGTACATTCAAGTTGAGCAATTGGTTTTATTGGTGCAATGACATCGTCTACGGCTGAAATATTAGGATTGAATTTATGTGATTCCAAAGAGTTTGATCTTTTCTCTCCGATCTTTTTAAAATCCTTTGATTCGGGAATCAGAGCTATTTTTTTAATTCTCTTACAAGAATCGTCAAGGGAAGACGACTTCGTAATTTTGGATTTGTCAAGCGATTTTGAATCCCCAGAAATTTTAATGTCTAATACTTTCTTTGGTGAAGACTTCGCTTTAATAATATCGACTGGTAAGGGTGGAAGAGGCTTTTTCCTTCGTGACTCTGACATCATTTCAGGGGTTGGTTCAGGAAGTTTTCGTCTTTGTTTAGGTGTTGGAGATGGCACCGGTTTAGTTGTATTTGACACTTCTGTAGATAAATCTTGTCCTGACTGAATGTAAACAACCTTATACGGATCTTTACGATCATTTGATGATTGAGCATCAACCAAAACACATGATAATGTAGCGTTAGAAATGACAGAGATCCCATGTTGTACACTTGCATCAGACTGTGAAACACAGGTATATGGAGTTTCAACGGAAATTTCTTTAACCTGTCCATTTTCCTCCCCATTGGTCAATCGATCATCGCTTGTTTCAGATGAGTTTTCATCTTTACTTAAAGCATTATTATTATTATTATTCTGGTGCACTAGTTTACAAATGTCTTCAACTCGATCATACCGCTTTAGACCATAGTATGCAGAAGACTCGTCTTCCTCATTTATGGGTTTAAAATAAATTTTATCAGATGCATCATCGTCATCTTCCTCTTGTGATTCCCTCCTCCTCCGTTCTTCTTCTTGTTTTTCTAACATATCTTCTTGTTCTGCTTCCTCAATTGAAGGCGAGACATCCAGTATCGGAGACAGGTCAATAACAGGGGACCAGTCTGTAGATGGTGGCCGGGCTTTCTGTCGTCTGCTCCCCTGATAATCTATTGGCTTAGAAGTAGGGTCAGCTAATTCAATTGGTTCCTCTGGGACTACTGAATTATTATATAAAGTAGGGGAAGCCGGGGACGTACTTCCCGTACTTTCTTGGGAATCGGGAGATAAACGATAATTTTCCCCCATGGAATATGGATCTAGATTTGTGGGAGAAACAGTCATCTGAGTTAAATTAGCAGTGTCATTTGCAACAGTTGCTGCAAAGGAAGCAAGATTCATGACAGCAGCTGATTGGGGTATTCCAATTTTTTCACGATGGCTAGAAAATATCATTTCATCTCCTCTCTTTGCAAAGATAAATTCGTCGTCACTACTATCCGTTACTTGCTGATCTTCTGGTGAATTTGAACTACTATCTGCGGCATATCCAGAGCCAAAGTATTGGCCTTGTTTTAAATGCATAACCGTTTTGTTCTGATGTTCTGCGCTTGCAAATTGTTTTGGAGGAGGAGGCATTTCAGAGAAATTAAAATGGTTTTCTTTTGGAGAAGAAATAGGTGATGTCACATTTTTCTTTTTACCGGGGTAAGAGTCTCGTCTTCGTGGTGAGAATGGAGGGCTATCAAGACCTTCCCTCCAACTTGGACTTCTTGGTGCATGTGGACTACATTTGTTGTTTTCAACGTGACTGTCAGATTCTGATTTATCAGTATGATTCCAGTTATCCTCAGATGATTCTCCTTTAAAATCTCTCATTTCTTCTGCAAAGGCACTTGCAGCTAAAGCAACACGTGCTTCATCTAACGAAGCAAACGGTGCCAGTCTGTTTTCCGTATCCGTACTAATTGCACTGTCTGTGGTATCGTCATCCGATGACGTAGCACTCTGTGATTGGTTAAGATTGAGATAAAGTGGGCGGTGCTTTCGGTAAAGTCTGCTGCTGTCATCACTACTTCCGATGCTCATCATTGAATAATCATCACTTACATCATCGGTATCAACACCATCACCTTGGTAATACTGCATAGAAACATCCTCCATGTCTACATCGGATGTAACGTCAGAAAGTTCAGAGTCACTCTGTGTTTTCTGTTTCATCCCTGCGTAAAAACAAGATAATTAAACTTTTGCCATACTATAAGCAAGAACAAATTAACGATTTTTATGTGAAATATATGATACACTGATTATAACTGACAAATAGAAATGTTCGATGAATTTCAATCAGATAATCTGAAAACGTATCCGATAATTTTGTTTGGTTTTGAAAAATGTTATTGAATTATCTTTGTTTCTTTTCATCTTTTTTCAAAATAGTTGGTAGAAAATGAATGCTTGTTCATTCAGGTTTCCGTACATTGTACAACTAATTTTCATGCATTTCTAATGTCTTGTAAGACAAATGTAACTGACTCTTATTAGGATACAAGACCTTGAAATTCACCTTATATCTTTTACTCTCGCATTTTTACTTGTTGTATTGTTCCCGTTTTTGATTTAGAACTTTTTTAAATTCTTGACCAAGGTGTTGATTATGTTTTCTTCAGAATTTATTTGTATTGTAATCTCTGTTTTGTTTGAGCACAGTTTACTGGGAAAATGAATCGCTGGTTTCGACCTTGTTATATATTATATGTATATTTCGAATAATTATTTTCTCATTGATGACTAAGGCAAAACACTAGACAGGTTTTAAAATCAGTGGAAAGTAGTTTTGTTCTTGTAATACCACCAAAATTCTAAATTTCATTCAATAGTGATAAAATACATTGGAAATATCGCTAATATATTAATAAACATTCTAATGAAATCAATATTAATGCACATTTCAATAATGTATAATGTTGAAATCCCAATTACAAACAATAAACCATAAACACATTTCCATTGGTAATATCAAAAACTGTCTTATTATTGATACCAGATACTTCTTAGTTCAAAAATATTAAATCACACTTAATTTATGTTTTGAAGAAATCTGCAATTTCCGAAGCCAAAATAAGCTTAAGTGCTAACAACAAATAAAGCAAACAAAAAGTCTGCACAGAATAAGATTAAACTTCCGCTGTGAATAAAGACATACAGGCGGATGAATTTGAACCGACAGCATATATGTGTAATGAACATAAAAAGGTATATTCTACTTCTATGCAAATAAAAACAAATTCCCATTATACATTTGTACATTCTGAGGTACGATGTTTTTATACGATATAAAAGGGGTTTTAGATATTTTCTTGTCTGTTTTAACTTTGAAATGATTCATCGAAAACATTTTAACTTGAAAAAAAAATCTGTTAAATAAACTCTAGGTGTATTTCGTTCATTTCGTGTTTCCAATTGCTTACAGTGTTTTGGTTTATATTTTTTTTAGATTTCAAAAGTTTTTTTTCTTGAAGATTAATCAAGAAATACATGTATGCATTATAAAAAATGAATTTAGAATCTTGAGTTTACTTTATTACCGATGCTATTTACTTTACTACCGACGCTGTTTACATTATTACCGATGCTGTTTACTTCACTACTGAAGATATTGGACTGATAGTCCACAAGGGTATCGTCTGTTTTCTATGGTTTTTAAATATTTGTTGTGAAATTTTCTGTTGAAAAACTTTGAAGTTAATAAAAAGTAAGGTTTAAACTTCATCAGGAAGACTATACCTTACCATTTGTCTGCACTGTTTAGTCCTGTTTTGGCTGTATTGCTCAAAATGGTTGGTGTTTTTTCCAAAGTTCTGTTAACGTACTTATTGAAGATTTATAATAAATATTTAAAGCACATTGTGCGCAAGGGATTTGGTATCAGAGTATTTTCCAAGTTTTTATCCTCTTTAAAATGTAACTAGAGGCTCTCAAGAGCCTGTGTCGCTCACCTGTATCTAATGTGATTTTGGAAATTATGTAAAATTATATAATGATTGAGACCAAGATTGGTTTAATTTGACACAGTATTTAAAATTAAAAACAGGTCATCTTAGTGTAGTCTTACAATAGCTACTGAAGACATCTTATCATTATTATTTTTGAATATGTGGTCAAGTTGTGACCATTCAGAATTTTTTTTACAATTTTCTGATAGACTTCTAAACATCTTGGATGATGGATCGGCAACAAAGTAACAACACTTGGTCAGCAAAGTTTCATTCCATTCAGTGGTTCTCTAAAAGAAGTCATTTGTATGCATTTCCCATAGGGTCCTATGTTAAACTAAGTTCCCCGCTGGCGGCCATCTTGGATTATGGATCGGCTACAAAGTAACAACACTTGGTCAGCACCTCACAAGGAACATTCATGCCATGTTTGGTTTCATTCCATTCAACGGTTCTCTAAAAGAAGTCATTTGTATGCATTTCCCATAGGGTCCTATGTTAAACTAAGTCCCCCTCTGGCGCCCATCTTGGATGATGGATCGGCTACAAAGTAACAACACTTGGTCAGCACCTCATAAGGAACATTCATGCCAGATTTAGTTTCATTCCATTCAGTGGTTCTCTAAAAGAAGTCATTTGTATGCATTTCCCATAGGTTCCTATGTTAAACTAAGTTCCCCGCTGGCGGCCATCTTGGATGATGGATCGGCTACAAAGTAACAACACTTGGTCAGCACCTCATAAGGAACATTCATGCCAGATTTAGTTTCATTCCATTCAGTGGTTCTCTAAAAGAAGTCATTTGTATGCATTTCCCATAGGGTCCTATGTTAAACTAAGTTCCCTGCTGGCGGCCATCTTGGATGATGGATCGGCTACAAAGTAACAACACTTGGTCAGCACCTCATAAGGAACATTCATGCCAGATTTAGTTTCATTCCATTCAGTGGTTCTCTAAAAGAAGTCATTTGTATGCATTTCCCATAGGGTCCTATGTTAAACTAAGTTCCCCGCTGGCGGCCATCTTGGATGATGGATCGGCTACAAAGTAACAACACTTGGTCAGCACCTCATAAGGAACATTCATGCCATGTTTGGTTTCATTCCATTCAGTGGTTCTCTAGAAGAAGTTCAAAATGTAAAATGTTAACGACGACGCCGGACGACGGACGACGGACGACGGACGACGACGGACGACGGACGACGGACGCCAAGTGATGAGAAAAGCTCACTTGACCCTTTGGGTCAGGTGAGCTAAAAATAGCTAAATGATGTTTTTTTTTTGCAGTTTGCTCTAAATAATCAAATAAAAGCGAAAGAACTTAAACAAACTCATTCTATTAGATTTCTACCACGTGCAGGCACTACAAAATCAAATATAATGGAAAAATGATAATCACCACAAGATCCTGCCATCGATCTGAGAACACCTGCAAGTGGTAAATTTAGATTTTCTGTTCATACTTGTAAAATTATATGAGTTTACTGCAAAAGGTTATTTATCGGCTTAATAGAAATGGTTGAATAACTTTTAGCTTTATTATGTCAGCAACTAATAAAGTCTCGTGGTCCTCACATTCAGCGATAGTTTGTATTGTGTTCTTGTTCATAATTTATGACGTCATATCTTGCCAAGTTCCTCTCATCAGCTAGAAATATTTTTTTCTCTATAACTGACAACAATTTACTGTTACAGGACAAACACGGTAAATGTACACTATTGAAAATATTAAGTTTATTTGTACTTAAAGTGAAACAGGTGAGAAATGCTCGGTTAACCTACCATTTCTACCTGTTTCTAAGGCGCACATAAATAAACTTTAATTTCCGACAATGTATATATATATATATATATATTGTACATATAGATGTCCAAACTATATCCTTAAATTATTTTTTTTTTCATAATTTGACTTTTAATAGTTTAAAATTTGTTTCTTTGTATCAAATTCACCCATGAACTTATGAAAAATAGTATATCAATAATATATTCTTTTGAAACTATAGAAGTTTGCAAAATATGTTACATGAAGTTACCTCTTATTCTTGACGTGCCGGAAGAGGTAGACGGCATATCACATGAGTCTGGACTACCTAACGAAGGCGCTGAAGATTTAATATCTTTTTGGGGAACCACATCCTGACTTCCACGTCGACTTTGTGCTGATTCCGTAATTGCTCCTAGGTGTTTTATGGGACTTGCATGGCTGACAATCGGATCTGGAAGTGACTTTTGTCTTTTTAATTTCATAAAACCTTTATGGTGATCTGTTGGAGATTTTTCAACACATTCTGCAGATGTCGAACGCTCTAACGGGGGTCTAGAATTCTGAAATAGTTTGATTATTGAGTTTTCTCATTGAACTGTACAATTTTAGAATTTAATCTTAAAGTATTTCAATTTGTCCTTTTGGTCTTCAGACAATCAATCAACATGTTCAAGTTTTTTTTTATGTTCCCAGAAATAGGTTAGATCAGTTTAAAAATCAATTAAAATGTTAAAACATTCCACTGAATTTGATGACAATGCACTTTGAAATTATGCGCTTAAAATTATTTTTAAATCCAACACAATGATTGCAATTTTTACTTCTGACGATTTAAAGAGAGTACATCTCCAGGTCAGAGAGATTTAAGGACAACTTTGAGATAGATGTTTTCTTAAAATAACTTGACTTTAACGGTAGTATATAAACGTACAACTGAATACACAATGACCGTGCACATTTACCAAATTCTGCTTATCATTGACAATATCGATATTTCACTGTTCCCAAATCGATTCTCTTCAATACACATTTATTTCTATGAATTGTTAAGCCCTTACCTTAAACATTTCTAACCGGGATTGGATTTCTCTTTCTAATGGGACGGTATCAGACACTTCAATGCCTGGATGCCACAGGCCAGTACTCAGCACCAGTAGACGTCGCTTTTGACAAACCGTACAAACCCATTCCTGCAGCTGTATATATAAACATGGAAAATTCCCAGTAATAAATAATGCATAGAGTTGTATCTTTTCACTATTAGTTCATGATATAAGCAAATGATATAAAATATTGACATGCGTAACGTGTCTGCGTTTGTTAATTCGATTTCTCTGGTCATTCGATAGTAGTCCGTCTGCTGTAATACGGGCAATTGTTTCCTTGTTTTGACAAGAATTCCCTACTTGCGGATATTGGAGTAGTCTCCCATGTGCCTGAGTTATCTTTCGTAATAGAATGTGTCTTGTATTTAACTCAAAGGGTAAAAAGTAATTTTATTTTTTTTCTAAAAATATTGAATTGGCCTTCGTCGGACATGGAAAAATGTGAGGAATATATCAAATAACATATCATTAATGTGAGTGGTTGATATTGATACGAAGAAATATTTTGCACAAAAATGACAATTTGTCTGTTGATTTCTATGGAAGACACCTTGCCCAAAGAGCAGATAACTCCGTAATTGGGAGACAACTTACATGTACCAAAAATCGGAAATTATGGCCAAAGAAATCAAGAGCCAAAGACATAGACATCGTATCGAAAGATAACATTTCTAATAAATGTAATATCTCCATTCACTTATCACTTATATCAATACCTTCTTTTTACCATGTCATGTGGAAAATACTTAACAAATCGCCCGTATTCGAAATAGAAAAATCCCTACATGCATATTTCAGTTGATCAAGCAATACAACCCTTTTATTGATGTTCTTCATATTCAAACCCCAAAAATGTCTTCAACACGAAGACAATACGTACAGTGTTGCACCGATTTGTATTATTGTATATTAGTAAAAATGACAGAATGGCTGCATTTTGAGAATAAGGAATACATATCTTATTTTTACAAACAAAATGAAAAAAATACCAAGCTTTCGGATCAATGTCATTAGAAAAGGGACTGTCAAAAGATATTTGAAGAATGCAGTTCAGGTAGGTATCGGTCAATTTGTAAAAATAAAATTAGATATTTCGACAAAAAACTTTTGCTAAATATGAATATTTAATTTTGTATTAAGAATAATCAAACATATAAAATAATACCTTGGTTGTCAGCGAACTTTCAAATTTTCCACATTCCGAACATGTCATATTTTGGCAATCCACACAAACATGTTGCCATTTTCTCGGATTTTTTTCATCCAATTTAAGTTCATTTTTTAAGCAAACCGGACACAACATAATATCCAAAGCTTCCGGTTCGGCTGCAATGGTGAGCTCTTCAACCGTCATGGCGGTATTCAAATAGTCTTCCTCCAAATGCCTATAAAAACAAACCATTATTTTATCAGTATAAAATTTTACTACATTAAAATCATTTACACGTATATGACCTTCAAAATTGTTTAAAATATAGCTAAAATGAAAAATATGTTATTAAAAATAGCGTGTGAAATTAAAAGAGGAAGAGGGGTAGCAATAATAATACCCTCTTTTTTCACAGGGAAAATGAATCATTACTCAACAAAAGAAGCAATAGTAAGAATTTTGCTGCTTTTTTATGACGAACCAAAAAAGAAATAAATTCCTCAAAAAATACTTGAGATACAAAAACAACTGTGACAACGAATATACCTAACTATATGTTTTATATGGTCGTTATGGGTATAGCTCGAAATTCACTGCCTTGCAAATACAAATATACTTCGCTTCACAATATTTGTTACTTGTCTCGGGCCAAGGTCATAGAAAATTTTGTGCTGTTACATACTAGTAGTATATTTTTTCAGTCAAGTTTAATTAAGATCAAGAGCCATTAACATAAGATCACTGGCTGCATATGAATTACAAATGAAGTGAAAATCTCGGTACAATCCGATCGATGCTTGGAGAGAAAAATAACTACTTGATTTATCATTTGTGCTGTTAATATCCTTGTCATCAGCATAGAAAATGAAATGAAATTCAGGACAGGTTCTGGTAATATTTTTTTGTCTTGTTTCTTGTGAAATAAAGAACAAAGTTCAGTTAAACTAGAACTTCGACAAAAATTAAATTCTTTTAGACTTTTTTTTATTTCTAAACACCAAAGTATAAATTCGTCCAATACTGAAAATGATGGACAATCACTTTTCATTCCAGAATTGACAGTTTACAATGCAGTAAAACATATATTTTCAATTTAAAAATTTATAAAATCAGTACAAAGCCATTAAAAAGAGTTCACTTTTTTCCGAGTAAAGTATGATCTGTAAGGTTGAATTAATTTCACATTGCCTTTACGTGCGCTAATTTAAAAGTGAGCAGTTTAAAGGGTCGTGTAGTTGAAATATTTATCACCATTCATTTCTTATCATACAAAAATAAAATGCCATTAACTTAACACGATTTGGGAAAAAAAAATTATTTTTGTCGATATGAGACATTTTAATTACTAGATACTATAATGCCGGCTCGTATTAAAAGAATCAGCATTACATACAGGAAATGAAGAATACGATATTTATTTACGATACTATCACAAACATAAATGGCTTTTTTTTTTTATCAATTCTTGCATTTCAAAGACAGGAAAGTTAATTAAAGATGAAGGCGTTTTACAATCCGGTGGTGAAAATTCAATACCGATCGTTTAAAACGGAATCGACCTAAATATGGAAAAATTTTGATGCATCTTGCATTCGTACGTTGTTACAGAGGTGTTTCGATTAGTTTTAATGAGGAATATGACATGACTTTAACAACAAAAAGAATATTTTCAACCTTTACAAAAAGGCACCTCCTCCTAGACTAAAACTTTGAAATAAATGTTCATAATGGCAAAATACAAATCCTGAAATCCAAGTCGGATGATGATAGATGCATATTTGGATGCGCGCACTTATTCAGAAATAAAGCCCTCAATTAGACATCTACTTTGGTAAAATCACTATTTTGAAGCTAGCCGACAATATAAAGGTGCATCAATGAAATCTATCATGAATATTCTACGTTAAATTAACTTATTATGTATGGTCATTCAACCCTATATTATCGTATGAGTAGGATAGTAGGTACCAGTGGTAGGTACCAATCACATCAAGGAGTTCATATCCCGTCGAGACAAACAAACAAAAGATTATAAAATATGTATTTTACAGTTAATTTCATCTCATAGAAACACAAAGCTTTATAAGAGTAGTTACCTACTGTTTTCTTTGAAATAGTTTTCCCAGGTGGATATTCAAGCACCATAAATATTAGTAGCACTTTTTTTCACTTCGAATATACTTAAAATTGTCAGAAATTTAAATTTTTTGTAAGGTTATACTATGAAACTAGTTGGTCAATATTTTCAAAGAATATCTTTTTAATTTGGAAAAGACCGAGGGAAAGGTCTTAATAAACATGTTATGTTTTATAAGAAATATTTTTGTACAACGACTGCAGAATACTTTAATATTCATAAGCTATACATATGAATGAGAGAATGAGAGAACAAAACTTCCTAAACATCAGTATGATTATGAATAATTCATTTTCAGTCATCGCAGTAATAAATGTTTTATGAGAATAGGGCAAGGTTAAACTGAACAAGGTGGTAGAATCCATGTACAGTTCATTTTCAGTCATCGCAGTCGTAAATGTTTTATGAGAATAGGGCAAGGTTAAATTGAACCAGGTAGTAGAAACCATGCACAGTTTTCTTTCGACGTCTACTCTAACCTACAGTTAGATTAGAATTTAATTTCAGAATCCAGAAATCTGAATATCAGTTGTAGTCTCGCCTCACTTTTGAAATATTTGATATTAAAACTGAAGCGGTATTTACCGTTATAGGCTGTATATATGTATGGACTTTATTTCAGATAACAACATACCTCATATTTTTTGATTTCGATATGACCGTTACAATGTTATTGATAAATCTGGAGATTTTAAAACCCTGCTCTGTACATTTGCAATGGAAAATGTTACTTTATCTTTTAGATCTCCCTATTTAAACAAATGATATATTGGTTCCTGTATTGACAAAATATTGTGACTATATGCAAAATTAAATCAATTTGAAACTGATACCATTATGTTTTTCGGTCATATATCGTCATTCTGTGCAAGATATATTGATCTGTTTCTTGTAATTTCAATGGAATGAAACCAAAAATAAATTGTTATTTATTAGATCGATTTATGGGTAAACCGGTTGCAGAATAAAATCAAAGAGGAGATCGTGTACAATCCCAAACGTCAGATTATAACCTGATGAATTTCCTATGAATAATTAACGAAAATTGTTTATACAATGTCTGAACTGAAACTAGGTTGACACATAAATAACATCCCCTATTACATATTATATGTGGAAACTTAAGTCACAGGAATAATATTCCCATATAAATATAATCACTAAACATTGACCTGACGGACACCCATTTCAAATAACAATTCGGTATATCTCAAAAGTCAACTTCGTTCAAAGCCTTGGGAAAAAAAAACTTGTGTACATTCGGCAACGTCACATTTGTTTGTGATGACATCATACTTTATGCAAAAATTAACGAATTGTACACACAACAATGGAAAATCTGTTCTTGTAAAATATGAGAGGCATTTCATCGGTGGAAAAAATAATGATAAATTACGAGTATTGGAACAGAAGTTACTGTAATACTCTTTACTTTCATTTTAAAGAAACTTCTGAGATGTTCCCGAAAAATCCACTTGCAGTTTCAAAAAACACACACAGTGAGAAAAATCAGATAAGCAAACAAATTTCATTGCTTTTTATATAAAATATTTATTGAATTACAAATGTTCAATAGAATTTTACTCTGTATATCTTAAACTTAATATCGAATATTATAAACGTTTAACACAGCCATCTATGATCGTTTTAGAATCACATTTTCTTTGATGCCATCAGATTTACAACGCATTACCCTTTCCGCTTCTTGAAAAATAATTGAATATTTGAAAAATCTAGTATAATTGGTGTGTTACGTTTCATCTTATTCAATGTCTACAGATATATTGTTTACTGCAAATTCATTAATTGTCTTAAACAGAACAAAAATCCAATAAAATTATCACAAACCATTAATCTGAAAAACAACATGTATTAGGATCAATACATGCATTTCAAAGATAAGAAAGTTCATTAAAGATGAAAGCGTTTATTATCACGTGGAGTAAATTTACTCTTCGATTATACTGATCCAATAATTAAATAATTGTTAAACAATTATATTGCAATTCTAAGCAAATATTAGTAGACAGTATAGAGTCTGGAATCAGTATAGATGTGCATCGCAAAGCTATATACGAAAAACCTTTCCTAAATGAATCGTTTGGAGTCTTCGTGTCTACATGTGCCTCTTTCTTCCATAGATATCTTTTAATATATTAAAGAGCAAAATTATTTGCCTAAAATCAATTTCTTGTAGCTTAGGAGCATATGAATATATGTAAATCATAGGAAAAAAGTAAATATTCCATTTTGACTGGAATTAGTAAAGTTTAGTTTGCCGTCCACTTTGCTGAACTAGTATACATTATTGTTTAGGGGCCAGCTGAAACCCGCCTCCGGGTGCGGGATTTTCTCGCTGCGTTGAAGACCCATCGGTAGCATTGAGCTGTTTTCTGCTCTTTGGTTGGGTTGTTGTCTCTTTGACACATTCCCTGTTTTCATTCTCTATTCTAACACAGTTATGAACAAGGTACTTAGTACTTTAATTCGATCTTAATTTAATGAACTCTACCAACGTGAAAGATTGTCTAATATCAATCAAGATGATGGACGGAAAAGAATTTTTAAGTTGAATCATTTGTTTTTTAATTATATTACTCGTAGTTGCTTTCAGACTGAGGCAGTTAATAAGAATATTTCAACAGGAATTAACACCAGCTCAGTTAAAACTAGGTTAATTCTAACTCCGCAGACAGTGTCGTTAGTCAAACTGTACATCTATCGATTTTTAAACTAAATCTACATTAATACTGATAAAATATATATTAGACCTAGATTGAGATTAGTCCCGGTGATAATTCTTTTTTCGCTGTAAGCAAACTTTGCAAAACATTTGTTGTTATTGCTGATAAAACTGAAAATTGATTATACATTTCAGAACCGATTACTGTGAACTTTAAATGTACAGCAGAGTTGATGTTAAAAGCTTGTCAACTGAAGTTAAAAAATATTTTACGTTTGAATGAAATCAGATCATATCAAAGGTTACTCAAAATGATAACAAGAAAAATAAATGGAAATGGTGAGCTGTCAAAAGGGGCGTAAAACGACTAAAATGTATGAAATACACAAGTCGAAGAAAACCAAATATAAAATCGTAAAAAAAAACAACAACAAACTAAAAATTTTAAAATACTCAACGTTTCGACCAATACGGTCTTGATCACGAGTATGTAAAAAATAAAAATAAAAAGGTGTTGACTCTTTGAAACCCAGAGCAAGACTGAGTCCGTACATAAAATGTAAACAAAAACAAAAAATTATTTGACGTGGGTGTCATCAGTAAAAAGTACTTCATAGAAAATACATAAATGGCAAAGTAGGTAGTAATACTATATAGTAAAAATAAGTAAAATAATATATTTGACGTTGTGATGTACAGAAAATGTACCATATATAAGATAACTGTACCGCAAAAAGTTAGTGTGCATACTTAGTAAATGAATTGAAATTAAGAATTTTTTACATTAATTCCACGGGGTCGGAGTGTCCTCAGGCTAAAAATTATTTTCTGCTCAAGGCGTTGTCTGTATTGTCTTCCTCCGTTAACTGTCCTTAAAACGGTTACGCGGACGTCTGACGAGCTGTGACCAGGCAATCAAAAGTGATTGCCAACTGTACAATCAGTTCCATTATTTATAGAACGCAAGTGTTCTGCAAAGCGGTCACCAAGGCGACGACATGTCTCTCCGATATATACCTTATCACAATTCGTGCAGACGATTGCGTAAACAAAATTATTATCGGTAAAGATATACCCATTTTGAATTATGTATTGGTTGTCAGGGCCCAAGATCTCTTTAGTTTCCATGGTGTGGGGGCATGTCACACATCAAAATGACCTCCGATTTGACTCGGCTGAAAGCTCTCAGATAATATAAATGTTTTAAAAATAATCATCAGACCGATTTCCCAAATCTAAAGCTTAAACTAACAAATATCAGACTGATTTCCCAAATCAACCCAATAAATACCGAATTTATATCAAGAAATTGATGTCTGTTTTAGATTTCCCAAATCTAAAGCTTAAACCAATAAATACCGAATTTGTATCAAGAAATTGATGTCTGTTTTAGATTTATATAATATACATATATGTGAAATCGATTTGATGTCAGTTTAATGCCAGATATAAATCGAGACCGACCGGTAAGAGCCGAGATAATAAATCAATGTATATATTTTGTAAGTAGTTAATTGTTACGCAAATGGAATACGACAGCTTCACATTGTATATTGAAAGATATTAGATGTATGTATATTACCCTTCAAGATGAGCAAAATTCAATGCAACGATACTTATCAAGGATGATGGCTTTTATAAAGAGTGCTTGTTTATAATTAACAAGAAAATTAATGAAACGCTGGTACAGATTTAATAGATTTAAACACTATAATGATGATAACAGTATTATAATACTGTATTCCAAATGGTTAAACACGTAGAATGTATACTGTGATGAGGTTTGTAGTCCACCAAAGACTGATATTTCTTTCATTGCGAAAACAACCGGTCCAAAATCTCTCAACACAAATGGACAGGACATTCTCATGGAATGACAGCGGAGTTGATGTACAAGAGAAACTAACGTGTAAACAGAAAGGACATGCAATCTTTGTGGGTTGTTTAGCACCCCTCGATGTTGTGCAAGCTAGCTTTTTATATCTATCTTTTTTTAGTTTGTTTCGGTCAGTCTTGGTTGTCATTTTTCTTACTAGTTTTTACGGAATTGATACATCAAGTTCTAGATATAAAATCTATAATACTAAATTTACGAATTAGCCGAATAGGCGGCAAAACGCATGGTTCAAAATAAACGATGTATGGTTCAGATTATAAAGGCTATTGTCGGATTTGACAATCTGCATTTATAAATTTAAACTGCAGTTTTGTTTATGTGCAAATGGAATTTGTATGCACTTTTCCGGTATGAATTCTCCCAACATATCCCTTAGAAGGTTCTCGAATGCATCATTTTAACACACTGATTTAAATAAACAAGTATGCACATATTTTAAAGTGGAACTAAAACGCTTATAGCAAATTATTTTCATTTTATAGTACTAAATAAACGTATAAAAACGCAAAAAACCCGATGAAATTTGGTCAAGTAATAACGGAGAAAATAGCGAGTGAAGTTGGATTATTTTTACCTGTGGGAAATCCAATCAGCGCTATTTCCGGAAACAGGGTTTCCTTGCTGAGTGACCCCGATTGACCGGAAATGACGTACAGTGCGGGCTACTCTTGAACTTGTTTACATTGACCAGAAGGAATATATTATGGATGAAGACAGCAATGCTAGTGATTTATAATAGTATAGCCAATAAATTTCAATAAATGCCCCCATATACATATATATAAAAAGAATGAAAGTGAAAGATATTTTGAAAGGTGTGTATAACATAAATACAAATGGAAGACCATCTTATAGGAATAAAAAACAAACACTATTTTTTAAACAAGCAAATATAAGACACAATATTAATTGATAGTTTTAAAACAGATGTTTTACAAATAGTCATATCAGTTACTGAATAGTAATATAGATTTTGATGTAGAATTATAATGTGTTTTTTTTTATTGAATTGACAGATTCATAAAATTTCGGAATTTTCTTATAAAAATATAATAAATTTCTTAGTTTAATCAGAGACATATATGTAGAGAGGGATAAGTAATTTCTTACAATCCTTGTTGTAATAATAAAAATATGTAGAGAATCATTGGAGAAACTGCACTGTACACCTAAAACTTTAATAAAAGATTTTGATGGGTTTTAATAAAAAAAAATATTTAACTTATAAAATAATTCCCACGTTTGTAGAGTTATAATTTGGTTAATATTGGTTATGGGACTTTATGCTCTTTGTGTAATCTGAATTATAATACCAGTCAAAACTGGTTTTCATAACACCTTTCTAATGACTTTGTTACCGGTATATTGATTTACTCCACAGGTGGTAGGTGCATGGCCAAGTTGTTATTTACCTGATTGGAGGGATTAAAACTTTTGTTTGATCTTTATTACTAGATAACAGGATGTTAATTAATAGGTGCTAAAACTTTAACTGTTTTAATTACCAGGATTAAAGGTGATAAATACCCATCCACATGTTTACTAATTTGTTTTATAGCATGAACTAGTTTTAATTTTCACAGGTGTTTAATACTATTTAGGGGGAAATTAAAATTTCTTGCACGATTGGAAGTGTCATATATATATTTTTTATAAATAATGAATAAATAAATACATATTCTTTTAATAAATAATTAGACATTCAAACTTTGCTTTAGCTTTACATTGCTAATGAAATAGAATGTCTTTAAAAAAGCTACATTTTTACCCAAATTATTTTCTGCATTATCAGGATTATGATCATGAACATGTTATATAAATAGAGAGGTAGTTATATCATGGAAGTACATGTATTGTTCTATATTGTATTATTTTACCATAGTCAGCAGACTCTTAATATTTGAAATTATTATGGTTACAAATGTATAACTTTTATGCTCATAGAAAGAGAAAAAAATTCAGAGGGACATGGGACCAGAATAACTTTTTATGGAGCTACACATTTCGCTATAATAGCCTCTTATTGTACTACAACTTATGTTAGCTTGTTGGCTACACCTTTTCAAAGACATGCCTGTCAAGGCTCTGCATTTGATATAAGCGGCCTTACATGTACCTTCTACTTACTCCATTAAAAATATTTTTAAATAGCCCTATGTTCAGGATGTTGGTAACTGTGGTGGTTTGAAAAGAAGGGGTGTAAATCAAACACAATAACTCTAAAAATACCCTTAAATATACCCTATGTATGATGTAAAGGTACAATATAGTTATACATAAAAAATTTTGATTCAACAGGAGAGGCTGCATAGGCTTAAGTACAATTTTTCATCAAACAAGTGTCGGTGAATATATAAGAAGTACTGTCAATCGATAGTTGTCACCAATAACGTATAAACAATCAACTGAATCTGCTTTCACTTTGCAAATGACCTGTACCTATTTATGTACAAGATCTGAACCGCACAGTACGTCACTTCCGGCGACTAGTAATATTCGAGTTTTTTAACAAATCGTTCAGGTGTGCAAATGACGATCGGCCAGTATTTTGCTAATATCTCGAAAACTAAGTTACCGAATTTCATCGGTTTTTTTGCGTTTTTATACGTTTTTTTAGTACTATAAAATGAAAATAACTTTCTATAAGCGTTTTAGTTCCACTTTAAATGTATTTTTGTTTGAAATTACGGAAGAAGCATAAAACAAGTTAAAAACATTCTCCGAGTCGGATGTTTCCGCTTCATGTATTCATGATTGATTTTCTACATAACGCAATTTCTCCTAACTGTAAAGGTTATGAACTTTGAAGATTATGAAGAAGTAGGGTAAAGTTCAGAGGAATTCCTAACTTAGTTGTTTTTTGGATTGCTCGGATATTTACCTTGCACAAAGTGATAAAACCAACCATTATCTATTTTTACATTATTTGTCATGTAACCTGTCTAAATATATCTCTACCATACAATTCCCTGTAAGCCCTAGATAAAAATATTTTTAACAAATGGTCATCTTTATCATTAATGCGAAATTTATCTCGGACATCTTTATAAACGTGGACAGCACACGGAGCCACACACTAAAAATGCTTTTATCGTCTGATTATTGGATATATTTGTGAAATTAAGCCTCACTTGCCCTGCCCATGATGACAGTGGAACAATTGGAACAATTATTTTCCAAAAATATGCTCTACCTAACTCACGGCATCTTTTGAAAAATTCATCCGTCACGAAGGAAATGTTTACATCTACAATTTCATTTTCACATTTATTCCGAAGGAAAGAGGTAATGCATTATGAAATGTTTATTTAATGAAAGCTTTTCATAAAGTTCCAGTTCAGAATAAATTGTAACAATAAAAATATTGACAATTTTTGTGGTTGTTTTCGTCATAGATTTTGACTTTGATGGAACCTTAAGGTCCATTTTGGTAATTCAACGTGGCATACAGTCTACTTCATCAGTGGATACATCTTTGGTAGTAACGAACAGCCATATGACAATTGGGTCACGTTGACCTACATTTCACGCTTCATTGACTTTGGTTAAAGTTTGCATTAACATCCATTTCTGGAATACTACAGCATATATATGAAACTATCAGTTGATATGGGACCGGTTGATACCACCTACTTCACAGGAAAGTTTATGGGAAGCCTGCCACAACATCCATATGGAGTTCCTGTTCTATGAATGACATGGCCGCAACAACTTTTTAAAGTCAATATGGCCACCACGAAAAATGCTTATTTTCCCGCGCTCGCGCGGGTTCAATGTCTAGTTCTTTTCAAAAAATGATATCCAGCATTTTCGCCAGCACCACTCTGTGGGTGTTTGGACTTACTATTTCTAACTTTAGTCTGTTCAAGAACATTTTTGTTATAGTTTCGACTTTTCACGCTTTATCGGCCATGAGCACTTAAAATTTGGAAGGAAAATTTCTTTACACTAAGCAGTATCTCACTCAGCCGCCATTCCCTTTTACTAGTTTTCACTGTTTGGCCATTTTATTTGGAAACTGCTCTACAACTCGACTACTATTTCCACACTGTAAACCTCTCTTGACCTTGAGCAGTGCGGATGAGAACTCACTTGTTCTAGGATATATTGCATCGGAATTGTTACCAAAGAACGGTTTATTTATGATACAAGCCAGACATCTGACAACTAAATGTATGCACTGAGAACTAAAAGAAAAAAACAAGCTTTCAACAACTAAATGTACTATCATTTCCTGTTATCAGATATCAAGTAATCAATATATAGCGATCCAATAAAATAACATTTTGTAGCTAATTATTTGTCATTTCGTTTCCAATAATTTGTTCTCGCTGCACTTTATACACAAGGTTAATCTATAAATATTGCGTGTATCCAGGAAACCGAAGAGCCAATCATGGTGATAAAATTACAACAAAGCCGCTTTTATAGACTTTGTTATAGTTAAACAGTGGAATGGAAAAAAAGTGTCAGAATAATGCGAAAATATTGCTAAATTAGGTTTGTCTACTAGGTAATTCTAAAACATGGCCATCTAAGCTTCTTTATTTTATTACCCTTCTTGCGCTCACCGCGAAGATCTAATGCGATACCAGTTTGCCTTAAATTAGATTAAATACAAAAAAATTCTCAATAGAATGAGCTAAAATCGATTACAATGAAATTTTTTATGATCCTGTGTAGACATTGTCCGTAAACAGACAAATAAAATGTCCTGGTTTCTTTACTGCTGAATGTCAATAGAATTGAAAAAGAAACCCTAGATTGCCTGAAATGAATTGTGTTGATTTTTTGTTAAGATCGATGACACAACAATAGCTTGACAAATGTATTAATTGTTTCGATCGGGCCTCCTGTCGGTTTCAGGTTTTAACTGGAATAAGGATGGACAGTTTGACATTAAAAGCAGAAAAATAAACCAAATTGTGCCAAAAAACTCAATAATTCAATCCTTGCAAGTCAAGATCAATGTCATGCTATGAAATAAATGCAAAATATATACTGCAGAAATTCTATTGATCGGAGATCAAAGGCATCAACAATACAATTCGAGCGATCCACGCGGCACTTAATTCGAAATAATAAGCGATAACTACAAAGGTGTATATATCAGACGTTCCTTTTCGTTACAATATTTTTACTTGGGGGGTCTATTCAAACAAAACACTGATTTTTTTCTTACGGACAACTGATTTGTATTTATTCCGAACTCGTTCGTGGTATTTACAACCGTTAGAAGATATTCTGTAAATGACAATACACCATTGTCTAAATACATCTCTAAGTGGGTTTAGTTATTATGATCTGCTTTCAATAGATACTATACAAAACTCAGGAAATGATGACTGAACAATAAAGGTTATTGAAAGAAAGCCTACTGTTATATTGTTTTCTTAGAAAAAAATAAATCTGTTAGTATATTTTGAATAAATCGTATATGACTTTATTGTAAATTAAAGATGTCAAACCGACCTTTGTTTCGAATGGTGTATTCGATTGTAAAACTTTTCTAAAAACAGAGTGTACGATAAATAGTAGCCCGAATTTCATCTTAACCGCCAACCTCTGACGCTTTTAAATAAAAATGTATCCAAATCACGACAAATAAATTTTTTAAAAAACCTTGGAAGGGAGTAGCGAAGGAGGAAATTGTATTTGCATATCTTGCAATGTTTTCCGTTAAAACGCACGTGCATATACTCTGACAGTATTTTTTTAAAATCACTTCGTAACTGAATATATTGAATAATGTGAAGTTTTATAACACATGCAATGAAATGATTCTTATCTGCTATTACTGTCTATTACTGTAGATAAATTTATGGTTTTTCTCCAACTTAATTACTCGTTTTCGAAAATAAGAGAAGAAAATAGTGGTTTTATCTGGCGGCTAGTAATATATGCCTTCAAGCGTAAATACGTTCTTTACGACACAAATTAACTCGGATCAAGCAAGAGAAACCGGGTCGATATTCTTACGACAAAACAACACTGTGAATTCCAGACCCTGTGGGAATGATAACAGCTCATCCAGGAAATAGGGCCTTTTCTTAAATGCCGTTTCATGATCAATGTAGTAAATCAACAACAATGAAAAATATAATTTTCTTGCACTGAAATATAAATCAATGACATCTTATGAAATTCTTAACAAACAGTACTTAAATGCACGTGACAAAGCAGACGATCACTGTTTTTATCGCCGTTCATCATCTTGAAGTAAGTTTCTTTCTCTTGTAAGTTCAAGACAGCTTCTAGCGCTTCTTTCTCTTGTAAGTTCAAGACAACTTCTAGCGCTGGGTTTGCGTGGAAAGGTTTGCTAAATGTTGTATGGCGCGAAATCATTTAAGTATATCCTAAATTCAATTTAGCATAGGCTTAATGGGGGGGGGGGGGGTAAATTTAGTATATACTAAAATGATTTTAGTATATACTAAAATGATTTTAATATATACTAAAATGATTTTAGTATATGCTTAAATGAATTTAGTATATACTAAAATGATTTTAGTATATACTAAAATGATTTTAGGGTATCCTAAATTCATTTAAGCATATACTAAAATTTAGTATATACTAAAATCATTTTAGGATATACTAAAATCTATATTTATGACCTTTGATTCCGCGTCATAATGTTGATCAATTCACATCTAGGTCATTAAGGGTAAAGAGTCAAGGTCAATCAACAAATTACATATTAGACCCGCAAAATATGTAACAAATTTATACTGTCATAACTTGCCCGACAATCTCACTACGCAGGCTCAAATAAAATGATATGAGAAGGTATTTCAAAAATTTGTAAATGTAACACCATTGAGGGGTACACTAATGGCGGGAAAATTTTCAATGGCTTCAATAGAGTTCAAAAGACAAATACAACATAACGCGATAATTCTTGATAACCTTATAATTCTTGGATGTCTTAATACTGGGAAAATTAGTAAGGTTAACAGCCATTTGATTTTTAGGCAGAAGTTTGAATAAAGCAGGCACCAAGATTTGACGAAGAAAGTAATGGTAAAAAAATTTCTGAAAAAATACAGGATTGTTTATTAAAATTTTATTTTAGAATATATCCGATTCCTCATTTTCACAACCTTTTTCCATATTAATTCTCTCTGCAATAGTATTGGATCTATATACCAGTAATTTTGTCGACCCAAATACATAATTGCAAGTGCCTGTTTTAATTACTAGACAGTCCATTAGATTCAAGATAATTACTGTGTATCGGACACAAAACAAAAAGAAAATAGACCTGTCACTTCGTTGGATCTTATTTAGAATGGATAGTTATATATAGCAATTAATTGCCATCAAAATTGAATATCCAGGCAGGGCCAATTTTCCTCTTTTCTAATGGGATATTTATACGAGTATTAAACATGAGTACACAAAAATGTACGAGAAACAAAAAAATCAAGATAAAATCTTTCAAACAGCATTACTTTCAGGAAAAGTACAAACTACTTTCATTTGAGTGAATGGTGGCAAAAGAAGTTGCTCGAGAGATCACCATGTGGACAATATTCAAAAATCAAGATTCATGTAGGGATTTTGGGGGGGGGGGGGATTTACTACCTCAATCTGAGTGACGAGTGGCAAAAGTAATTGACCAAGAGATGACCAATGAAAGTAGTACGCCGAACTCTACAAATTTATTTAAAAACTGTTACATTTTACAAGCCTCGAGTATTCAAACTTAAGTTACGAGCAAATTATATTCGGAAATTAAGTTACCCAGAATAAGACTTCACTGACATTTCATTAAAAGAAAAGTAATGTGTGTCAAGTTCGTGATTTGTATATCCACATCCTAAATTTTAAAATGATTTGATAATAGGTTTTGTTTATTAGGTTTATATTACTGTGACTTTGCATGTACAGAGGTCGTTGCTGTATATTACTGTGATTTTGCATGTACAGAGGTCGTTGCTGTATATTACTGTGATTTTGCATGTACAGAGGTCGTTGCTGTATATTACTGTGATTTTGCATGTACAGAGGTCGTTGCTGTATATTACTGTGACTTTGCATGTACAGAGGTCGTTGGTGTATATTACTGTGACTTTGCATGTACAGAGGTCGTTGCTGTATATTACTGTGACTTTGCATGTACAGAGGTCGTTGCTGTATATTACTGTGACTTTGCATGTACAGAGGTCGTTGCTGTATATTACAGTGACTTTGCATGTACAGAGGTCGTTGCTGTATATTACTGTGACTTTGCATGTACAGAGGTCGTTGCTGTATATTACTGTGACTTTGCATGTACAGAGGTCGTTGCTGTATATTACTGTGACTTTGCATGTACAGAGGTCGTTGCTGTATATTACAGTGACTTTGCATGTACAGAGGTCGTTGCTGTATATTACTGTGACTTTGCATGTACAGAGGTCGTTGCTGTATATTACTGTGATTTTGCATGTACAGAGGTCGTTGCTGTATATTACTGTGATTTTGCATGTACAGAGGTCGTTGCTGTATATTATTGTGATTTTGCATGTACAGAGGTCGTTGCTGTATATTACTGTGACTTTGCATGTACAGAGGTCGTTGCTGTATATTACTGTGACTTTGCATGTACAGAGGTCGTTGCTGTATATTACAGTGACTTTGCATGTACAGAGGTCGTTGCTGTATATTACTGTGACTTTGCATGTACAGAGGTCGTTGCTGTATATTACAGTGACTTTGCATGTACAGAGGTCGTTGCTGTATATTACAGTGACTTTGCATGTACAGAGGTCGTTGCTGTATATTACTGTGACTTTGCATGTACAGAGGTCGTTGCTGTATATTACTGTGATTTTGCATGTACAGAGGTCGTTGCTGTATATTACTGTGATTTTGCATGTACAGAGGTCGTTGCTGTATTTCAAATCTTAACATTATAATTGTGCCATCAGATGTCACGATAGAAGCAGGAGACAAATTCACCGTCTTATTTACTATTTAGACTTAATTTAAAAAAATATTTTATTTTTTTTAAAGCTTTTTAGTGAAGTTGATACATCATTTAATTTACTACCTAAACGGTATAGAGAAATCATAACATTTGATTAATTCATTTTGAAGAGAAAGATTTACTGACAAAATCACCATATAAACAGGAGAAAAATCAATTGCAAATCTGTAATATTAGTTGTATTTTGTGTAAACCATTCCCAAAACACTTTATGCAATTATTTATCGGTCTTCAAACCAAATTGTGTTTTGAATATCAATGATATATTTGAATAATCACGAAATGGGGCTACCAAAGGAATAATAAATATTAAATCAGGATTTCGTTTAGGGTGTTCGTTTTGATGCAAATATAAATAGAAAGAACGCGAAATACGTAAAATCTTCTCTGTGTTTCACATTAACTGTAAGTCGTTTTCAGTAATATCAAAAAGAAAAGAAAAAATTATCACAAACCAATGGTGTGATGTAAATCAGGTGGAAGTTCTGATTCCAAATATTTGAACCTTGAATTTTTCAGATATTAACATTAACACAATAGAAGGAACTCAGTAAAAAGACGACTAGTTACTCTGTGAATTTACATCTTTGGCAATAAAGAGTCAGCTTGAATAACAACAATAACTATAGCTGTTCACTTTCTTTTTATATCTACTGTTCCCAATTATTCAAATCAGAGTGAAAGAAGAACGAATGTTTGGAGTGTGTGTATAGAATAAGATATTAATACAGCTGGAAACTGTTGCTGATTAACGCCCTAGTGGGCTCGTGATTGAAAACAAAAAATATTTGTATTTGTATGGTTCCAGAAATACATTTGCAGGTACATTTACCCCCATATAACCTTATCAAATATGTTCTAAGCACTTGTGTCGGTATGGTAATCGCCGTGTTTGCTAAAGCACATGTAATGTTCTTGATAACTCGCTGTGCCAAAGTTATTCAATCCTATTATGCATATTATTTAATATCCATGGCTTAAGCTAGGTTCACACTGCCGATCGGATCAACTCGATGATCCCGATTGCCCAAATTTCCATGACCAAGCACAAAAAAATTCTTGATCGGGCCTACTTACGACTTCTACCCGACCGTAAATGGCCCCAACTCGACTCCTTCACGACTGCAACTCGACCACTAACTGGATATCTATATATCTGTTCGATTATCCCGACCAATGCACGGTCCCTACACGATCTTTACTCGAATAGCTAGACCAAATCAACGTTTGCTGGATCTCAACTCGATCTCGACCAGAACAGATCAACCTGATCGTATAGAGGTCGTAGGAAAAGTCGGGATTTGGTCGGCTATGGACAATGTCAGTATAAAAACGTCTGACTTTTTTGGTTAGCATTCAGTAGATCACAGAAGTTCTGAGTAAAACCATATATCTAAAATATCTACATGGAGATAGACAAATTGCAGTTATGGGCAAGGTGGCTAGGGCTCCCGAGTTTATCATATCTGCACATCCTTTTATAGAATCTTGTAGCGGTCACGTGTACTCGTGTATGGTCGAGTAGAGATCGAGAAGTGATCGAGCATGGTCGAGTAGATGTGATATCAAATTTCCCTAACCGACCGAGTGTTAGATAATACTGGTCAAACATAAGAGAATTATAGTTAATCTAATTGCAATTTCTAAGATGGCGTTGAACCTGTTCCCACTGTCGTAACATTTCATGTGCCTTCACCGATTTGTGACTTCCACCGGATCGACTTTGCTGAACTTCACGACGGGGGCCGTATACGGAGCAGGAACTGCTTACCCTTACGGAGTACCTGGGTTCACTCCTGGTTTTTATAACAGTTCGTGTTGTTCATTGTTTTTTTTAGTTTTCTATGTTTATTTGTTGTGCTTGTGGTTGTTCATTTGTCTTTCCTGGTTTGTCTGTCAAATGGATTACGTTTTTTTACTGCTCCTTAGGTATATTTGTCCTTTTTAGTATGCTAATACATGTACATGTGGATATCTTATATATCAAACTTTAAATGTGTTGTAAAATGTTCTCCTTGTGAATGAATTTCGTCTTATTATTAAAAATCAACCGTTTACAAAGCAATTTCCTTTAAAAAAAAAACATGGATGAATACTCTGTTCTGCAGAGCAAGCAAAAAATCTAGGATAAAATGATACAAAAATTACATCTCATGCTTATTATACTCACCTAATGCGTTTTTCTTCTGCTTTCTGCATTTCTTTCGCTCTATCTATCACTGAGCGTATTTGAGCAATTTCATCTTCAGTAAGGTTACTAAGGTCTGGTTCTGGTGGTTCGACTGGGGTTGGAAGTCTTGTGGACGAAACGGAAGCTCTTCTTTTTGATCCAAATGAAACAACCGAATCTTGAATGTCGGATGTCGGCGTTGTGGCATCCGACGGAATGCTGCTTGTTTCATTCCCCATGATCTTATATGGGGATATCCTTATTAAGAACAACAATAATGTGATAAAAGCAGAAAATATGTTAAGGTCGAGGTATTCCGAAAGGAAGACCGATATGATGCACGTGCATGATGCTACACATTGGTTTGTAGTAACAAATCCCAAGACAGAAACACTCAGAACACATGACACTGACATTGGCGACGAAAGAACACACTTTCTGGAAAAATAACGATTACTAGTTCGTACACGTTGCCATCATTTATCGTAAATTCATCAAAGCACCGTCGTCTGCTGCAACTTGGTATACAGCTCCGAACAATAAAATATTCCGATCATATTTAGCTAAACACACAACAATCATAATTACGTACTACCATTTCATTCATTATAACCATTTTAAACAATTTTAAACTAATAACATTTTCCTATGCGTTATAATCCAATTTTTAGCCGAGGGTGGGACGCCACTATCAAAATTTAACATCGTCTGAAATTGACATCGGCTAATATTTTCTCTGCAGAAATTGGTTTTCTATGTCCAAATCCTATCAGACTTTAGAATTATATTGATTTTCTGCTAGGAATTCTCAAGCCATCTTTGTCGAGATGTTGGAATTGATCCGTACGTTAAAATGCGGCATGCGCAGCAGACGATTTTCCAATAATATCATTACAAAACAGCAATGTCAATAGAAAAGGCTAGATAACCCATTAGCACACTTCAAACCTTTACTTATATTTTTTTCCAAACAAGAATAATCAATTGTGTAAAAATCAATCAAATTACCATTTAGAAAGAATTTCATAGGAGATAATTTTTGTTAGTATTCGTGAACATCTGCTTTGAGCGCCATGTTGTTTTAAGTCGCGGTCAATACTGAAAGTTTTCCGACAGGTGAAATTGTTATCAATAATTAATGAATTAATTAATGCTACAATTGAAGAATGTTCCATAACCATATTGTTTATATTCATAAAACAAAAATAATTAAATATTTATTATTTCTGTCTAATTAGATCCTTGCCTATCTAAATTAGCCTTGCTGTTTTTCATACAAAATGGTTTCTGAAGGAAAGAACTGATTGTTGACAGAAATTGTTACTTAATATTACAAGATGAAGAATAAGATTGGGTGTTATCGATTTCCGATAATCGAAGACATACAGGACTATCGCGATAATTAATGAACGATCGGTGGGTATGAGCTGATCATAATGCCTTTCTCTCCAGAGTATTTCGGAGACTGAAAATGTCAGTAAATAATACGAGATATAGACAATTATTCGAGACAAATCTAACAAGTTTCAAAATATGATTACGAAAAAAATCTATGAGCGCCATTTTTGTTCTAAGGGAGGAACTATTCATATATACAATAACAAAAATTGGAACATATATGGTAAACAAAAAGAAAATTGACTTACCAAAGATGTAGCCAGGAAACGTTATGGAGTACCACTTGAATTAAGTAATTGCCGAAGCACGTACGAATCATTTACGGACAGATAAATTCTGAAAAGATTAATGAAATGAACATCCTTAAAGCAAGTATAATTATAAATCTTCTACATCAAATTGTATTTCTGAGGAGGAGTTTTCAGCGAAATATTTTTTTGTTATGGATTAAATTATTTATTAATCAGTTAATTAATTCATTAAGTAACTGATTGATTAAAATCTATTGTTAATGTTTATGTTTTTTTTTATAATATTAGTTTCAAGATTATACAAAACAAATATTTAACCAAAAGCAGACGTTAAGCATGTTAATGAGATGTCCATTATAACACTTTCCCATGGCTGTCATTTATCCGGGCACAAATCGTTTTCCTCATTGCATGGAATTCTTTGCTTCCTTGGGATATTTATGTTGAATTCTCACACCAGTGTTTTCGGGATCACTCGCATAGTTTTAGTCTCGTGTGGGTTTGTTACTCGTCAAGAACCAGAAAAGTTGTTTTATTGATGCGTACCCTATATCCTCCAGCTTTATTGATGCGTACCCTATATCCTCCAGCTTTATTGATGCGTACCCTATATCCTCCAGCTTTATTGATGCGTACCCTATATCCTCCAGCTTTATTGATGCGTACCCTATATCCTCCAGCTTTTGTATTGTCATGATGATTTAACCAAGAACATTTTATTAAGTCTTCTTACTGCAAATCATTTTACTTGTACGAAAACCAATCTCGGAAATATCTAAACAAGACTGAATAAAGTATCCAGTGACCGTTATAAATAATAAATATTTATATATATATTTAGGGCCAGATATTTGATCTGCCCTACAATAGACTCAAATCCACTTTTTTTTTAAATTAATTTTAATTTTTGTTGTTGTCTCAAATATGAAATATTTAATGAAACATGCATTAAACGTTGAAATATTTATCGGAGTTTTGAGGTCAGAATAGTGAAAAACGTTGAAATATTTATATGAGTCTTGAGGTAAGAATTTCGAATAAAGAAATTTAAAAAGCTATCTAAGGTCAATTGGGGGTAGGTTATGTTCAGTTATTTTGTCACCAAAGTGTTGTTGATTCCGTTATTGCATCCTGCTTACACACTTTTATACTTGAAATATTTTACATTAACTCAAATTTACTTACGGTACTATAAGATACTGTACGCATTGCTAAGGATTGCTTTCAATAGAATTTGGATTTTCATGTCAACACGGTATAACTATCAAATTAAATATGACAAAGATGTGTTTCCAGAATTCTGCAATAACTGTATATACAATATCCATGGAGATAATTATTTGAGTAAAATCTCTCAATACTTACTGTAAACAACAACATTAACTCGTCATCAAAAGCTTTTTAACTGTAACAATTGTATTAGAAATAAAATTTTCTACATCAATAAAATATCATGTAATAAACAGCCTGAACTGACGCTGTAATGCTAAATGTATTACATTAAAATTTTTAAATTTTGCAACATTATTGAAGAATATTTATAAAACCTTATATTGAACATTTACTTTATTTTTGTTTAAAGTTTTCTTTAAAAGCTTTTCATTTGTTCTTATTTAATCTACTCTTTCGCATGTTGTTGTATATATTTGGCCTACGGAGAATCGCTGAGGATGTAGCATGATGTCAGCTGTCGAGATGCATATCGAGTTCACCTGAAATCGAATACTATATACACAGGTACACACCACGGGTTAACTAAAATACCTTTACCTACAATTGAATCTATTTTAAAATTTTCATCACGAGTTTGTTTTTCCTAAAAAATAAACAATTTATATGACTACTGCAAAACGACCAATAAAGAAGTTGTTTTAATAGTTTACAAACATTCCAATCAATTTTGAAGGTCAGAAATCAAACGTCAAGTTCATAAGGGAATGTTGTAATTTTCAGTTCCGCCTCGCAGTGTCCTTATTATATACTTAAGTAGAAGTCCGAGGTAACGGCTATGTTGAATTTATATAAGCAAGAAGCCATCTATTGTTCAATTTTGATGAGACAGGGGACTTTTTTGCTAATATTTCAGTTTGTATATTATTGTACTGTTCTGCTATTTTTTTTTTTTTTTTTATTTTGTATTTTTCACAAGCTTGTAATCATGCTTATATGACAATAAAGTTGATGGGTATTTTGATGACAATTCAAAAATCTATCTGAAAGCAAGATAAAAAAAATTACATTGCACGAAGACATTCTGGGTCCAAGTCTGAATCTCCCTTTTCACCTTTCTTAAAACCAACTGGTTACAACTATATCTTTGCAGATTTTATTTTAGTACTTTATTGAACTCTAAATAGCTTGTTAAGAATTTGTAGCCTACGTCTTTTTATAATGCCTGTGCATAATGTAGTGTTATAGAAATGCCCCCCCCCCCCCCCCGAAAAAAAAATCCCTGAAAATTGACCGAAATTTTAATCCCAAAAAATAGTACGAGCATTTCATGCATTTATCAATCAGTCAATCAGAATATGATAAGTAATGAAATCTCCTATATTTTTAACTTTTCAACAAATTTTTAAAACAAACTTAGAGTGCATTTTTAATTTTCAACATTTAAACAAAGAGGCGCATTGTACTCAAAAGACTCATTGGAAGTTACGTCATCTTGTATTTTGAGACGACCCCTAACTAATAAGTCGGTCTCGCTGCAGCAGTCCGTGTAGATGTCGGTGTAGCAGTCGGTGTAGATCTCGGTATAGGGAATTTCGTATGATGTCTAATATACTTTAAGATTTAGTTATACTACTTTGAGGATCTTCTGGTGGATTCAAATCTCACAAGCTGCTCGCATTTTCATATTTAGATTGGTTTTCTACAATTCTTTACACTTTGACATTGAAATAACGCTCTCCCCTTGCAGTGATAAGCACATTTTTGAAGCAATTGATCAAAATGCGACTATATACAAATCACTAACACGTGAGTGAAATAGGTATATTTCAGAATCCGGAAATTGGCGGTTTTGAGATGATACTGTTAGACAATACCTAAAGCATATACTAGTATAATTGTATTTTTAGTCACTTTAAGGCAGAAAATTGGCAGAATTAAGAATATGCATTTATTTGCTTGTTTGTTAGTGAAGGTTCTATTCATACATGGCTGACCATGTTATTTTTTATTGCTGTATCTGTAGAAAGTTTTAAAATTTAAATGGGCGCATTATTAAAAATACTTTTTTATGTAAGTAAAGTTAAGAAATACCAAAGGGATATTCGAATTATCTATAAGAAAGACGTGTTTTGCAGTTTGGTTTTTGGAAAAATTTGATAAGGTATGTCGGACCGAAAAGATGGTGACCGTGACGGACAAACATTTTAACGTCATAATGCTCGCGTGGCAACGTTACATAGTGTTCAGTGTGTCAGAGAGGAATGGCGTGTGTTGCAAGTTGTAGCGACAGACCAGACCAAAGCTTTGAAGGTGAGTTAAATATAATATGAAATGTGTGGAAATTTTAAGTAATTTTGTTTTAATTTTCCTAAGGCTTAAGTTATAACTTTGCTTCAATATTTGCATAACGTCTAGAACTGTTCGTTTTATTTGTCATTCTGAAAAGGTTAGGAAGGTAAGTACAATATTTTTGCATAGAATGTATCGGACGGAAGATCATATTTGACAGTGGTTAAATGAACTTGAATTTATGGTTAGAGCAAATGAAATGTGTGTTAGGCTTTTCATGCTTATAAAAATTAGGCTAGAAAGGTATTTTTTATTATTATCATTTTAAAATTTTGGGAGGAATTTTTGTCATTTAACATTTTTGTACAAAAATAACACTTTAGGGTAGGCAGAAACATTAGGGTCGGTTGAGAAACCCTAAATACATATATATTCTGAAATGCCTGGTACAATGTAGGAATGGTAACTTTTAATAAGAAACTGGTAAAAGATAATACGATTGTGAAAAAAGTTTTGTATTTGTGAAAACATATTGTAGATTGCGTTCAATACCAAAAATTGCAATACGGTGAAGAAGAACTTGGGAAAATTGTTACAAAATTTATCAACTCTGTTGTTAAAACAGCTTTTATGGAGTCTTCAGACAGCTCAGAGAGTGATCAGGGTCGTCAGAACTCTGAAGAAGTGGAATCTCTTGGACATCAGGAAATGACACAAGATACGTCACCAGAAGGAAAATCAAATAATGAAGACACTATTGATGAGAAAGGGCGGCATGTTAGAGGAACTAAGAGCGAAGAGATTATAAAATTCGCAGGGGATGAAACAGGACTGGAAAGGAGTAGAGGGAGGAAGAAACCACGTGATGATGAGGTAGAGGGCGCGAAGGTATGTCAATGTAGAATCCAGCAAACAATTGTAATATATATAAATCCTAAAGAAAATGTTCCCTTCCTAAACATTGTAAAACGATATCGGATAACGCGTAAAATTTTTTATTTGGAGCAGAGTTTATAGGATTTTGTAATAAGATTAAGATTCGTACATATAACTAGACCGATTTGCAGAAATCTTAAGAATGATTAGCTCAATTCCGATGTTCCGGATAACAATCGATAATATAAATTTTGAAACATTATTCAAATTTGCTAAGATATATCATTAGAATTTTGATAAAGGAACAGATCTTATATTTACTTAATTGGCTCTTTTCCAAACTATATATATATAAGCTACATTTGCAGAGTAAATGCAATACATGTTTTATTTGAACATTTAAATAAAGCACAGGCGATAATAGGACCTATATCCATTTCTCATGTTTGAAAAATTTCTTTAAATATATATTCTGGTACACCTTTCCGTTAAATTTGTGAAACTTGGAGCCCCCCCCCCCCCCCCCTTGAATTGTGAAAATCATTGATAAATTTAAACTTTGTATTCGAAACTAATAACATGTATACGTTAAAACCGTCTACATAACTTTGTTTTTCAGACTGCGAGTTCAGCAACGAATGAGGCAGCAAAAACAAAAACTCGTGCCAGTTCTTGTGACGATAAAGGGTTGGATCTATCAAAAGCAGAAGGTGGCATTGGAGACAAAATAGATCCCGTAAATACCACAGGAACATTGCAAAGAGGTAAAGACTAGATAAAAACTTCATATTGAATGAAAAGACCTAGACTCTTTGTTTTATTATAAAATGTTTACATATGCTTGTTTGTACCATTTCCTTTGTTTAATCCTCCTATATATTGTCTCATTGACCCAATATCCAAAAAAATAACCCCTTAAAGTATTCTTTAATATATTGAAATGGATCATGTTATGTATACCAGAGGCCACTTCGTACAGTCGGTACAATTTTGATTTCTCAGTGAAAACTACTTATAAAACAAAATACATTCGGATTTAGACGAGTAACTCTTCAGGAACCTCCAGTGTTTAAAGATAGGCCAGTTGCTTTTTTCCAAAATTAATGAACATATTGGAGTATGCATAAACGTGGGTGAAAATGACCGATTTTGTAAAATAATATCCAAATCTCTTTGTGAAGATAAAACCATAGGGATAAAAACAACCAAAGATAATAATAATAAAAAAAAAAAAAAAAATTTAGGTTAATCTTCATTGCACACCCCCCCCCCCCCCAAACAGTAGTGATTTCCACAAAAACTATTGACCCCAAAAACTATCAGCAGGAGCCCAATAACAATTCACTTTCCGTATCATCAAAAATCGTTTGCTTAAATTTTGATCCAGTTGATAGATATATAAATGGTACAAACACTATGTTCATTATCGGAATCTGTATCTAGAGATTTTTGTTTTAATCTTCTAGTGCGATTTCCAATCGAGAAGTTCGACTATCAAAGTAGAATGTTGATTCGTGCTTCTCTTGCAACCTGTGCAGCCATGAACAGAGCCATGAGAGATGCTGCAAGTAGAGTATCTGACGAACCAGATGAAACAAAGAGGCTTAACGAATACATACGTACGGTTATAATGAAAAAGATTCGTGAAAATCAAGAAGCTAGGGATAAAAAGCAGACAACAGACAATGGTTCAAAGGCAAATAATACTGAAACGAGCCCAAAAGCAGAAAACACCAAAGCTTTCAGTAAGGCAGAGGAGAAGGAAATGCGTTTTCCTGTCCAGGAAGAAGAAAACGGCGTAAGAGCAAAAATGAGAAAAATGTGTTCTAAGGCAACCCAGGTAGAATTAACAACTACTGTCTCAGATATAGAACGTTTAGTAGAGATAACAGGAGAGATCAGTATGTCAGAAGAGATGGAAATTAGCTATGTATCCGAGAATGAAGACTACAGCCCAACAATACAAATGAGAAAAATGTGTTCTAAGGCAACCCAGGTCGAAATTACAACTACTGTTGTAGATATAGAACCAACACGCAATTCAAGAGATGAAGAATACATACCAAAAGAGCAAGAAACAAGCTTTGACATTGAGGAAGGGACAACTTGTAAAATAATGAATAATGAAACATGCTATAGGGCTGTGGCGGAAGGAAATGTGGAGAGTAAACATCAGAAAAACGTGAAGATCCAGAATAAATGGGGAGAGGGCAAATATGCAGACTTGGTATGTATGATCACCAGTTAATTTCGTACCGTGATCTTAGACTTGATGGTACCTCTTTTAGCGGTACTATAAACATATTTGAGACTTTTAAAATTCTTTGTTTAATTTGATAAAAGGTGTAGTTACCAATATTCAGAAAACGAAATGTCAGAAGGAAACATTGAAATATATAAAAATTCAAATCATATCACATTTTTAATATCAAGATAAAAAAAACCTCTAGTAATATGGAAGAATTTTTGTGGTCATTGAAGTAAGACAACAATCAGTTTTTATATTGGTTGCATTTTACATACTACCGTCTCCAACCTGTATCATTATAATATTAAAATCTTCATTAGATACTCTTTGCAGTATTGTAAAAGTGTTCAATCAATTACATATATGTAACATTTTGAAGTTGATATGACAATTAAAACGTTTAAAGAAATCAACAAATAGAAAGTTTAAAACATTTATTAAAATGTTGATTTTATCCACCAATATGGAAAAGACATATTGTTTAATTCATTTTCAGGTAGCTACTTTTTCTGATGAAGAATCGGAGATACTTCGACATTTAGATGCCCAAGATGACGAAAATGGCTACGTCTTCGTGCACGTTCGCGAATATGACCCTAAAAGGGAAGGTAAATAAATTTTTAAGATGAATAAAATAACAACCGACAATGCTTAGAAATTTGAAAATTAGTGGATGTGACACAAATTGTATGAATTGACAATAATCCATGTGAACTTTTTAGCTCACCTGACCCGAAGGGTCATGTGAGCTATTGCTATCACTTGGCGTCCGTCGTCCGTCCGTCCGTCGTCCGTTAACTTTTTCAAACGTTAACTCCTCCAACACCATAAGTCCAACTGCAACCAAACTTGGTACAGTTATTAATTGGTATGGGTGCTACAAATCTTTGTTTGGATTTTTGATTCGTAAAAAAACATGGCCGCCATGGCTAAAAATAGAACATAGGGGTAAATTGCAGTTTTTTGCAAATAACTCAAAAACCATAACAGATATCAAAATTCTGGCATAGGGTAAAAGTGTTCAGCACCTCAAGATCTACCTGCCCTGAAATTTTGAAGAAGATCCAACGACCCATGTAGGAGTTATTGCCCTTTTTCTGCATTTTTTCCAAATTTTGCACTTATTAAGCTCAATATCTTGGATATTATAAAGGAAATTTGAAAAATTTAAATTTCATATTGTTAGGCACATTAAGATCTACAAAATTTGTAACAGGATCGAAGTTTTTAGGAGTTATTCCCCTTAGATCGTCAAAATTGACCATTTTTGCAGTCTTTATTCGTTGTAATAAAATCGTTAACTCCTCTTACACCATAAGTTTAATTGCAACCAAACTTAATGTAGTTGTTCCTTGGCATGAGTGCTACTAAACTGTCGTTTGGATTTTTGATTTGTAAAAAAACATGGCTGCCATGGCTAAAAATAGAACATAGGGGTAAATTGCAGTTTTTTGCAAATAACTCAAAAATGGTGACAGATATCAAAATTCTGATGGGAAGCTAAAGTGTTCAACACCTCAAGATCTACCTGCTTTGAAATTTTGAAGAAGATGTAACCACCCATGTAGGAGTTATTGCCCTTTTTCTTGATTTTTTTGGACATTTTTGGCTTTTTTTATGTTATTATTTCAAAAATCTTCTCCTCTGAAACTGCTGAATGGATTTTGATAAAACTTAGCATGATTGTTCCTTAGGGTATCCTGCACAAAGTTTATGCTTCGATTTTTGATCCGTTGAAAAACATGGCCACTGTTACTAAAAATAGAACATATGGGTCAAACAACAGTTTTTCGCAAGTATCTCAAAAATCATTAGGTTATGGCAAATTCTGGCAGGTTGAAAGTGTTCAGCATGATGAGAGCTACCGGTGTGCTTATTTTCGTGAAAATCTGTCAACTGATGTTAGAGTTATTGCCCTTTTTTTGACATTTTTTGCTTTTTTTATGTTATTATTTCAAAAATCTTCTCCTCTGAAACTACTGAATGGATTTGGATAAAACTTAGCATGATTGTTCCTTAGGGTATCCTGCACAAAGCTTATGCTTCGATTTTTGATCCGTCTAAAAACATGGCCACTGTTACTAAAAATAGAACATAGGGGTCAAACAACAGTTTTTCGCAAATATCTCAAAAATCATTAGGTTATGGCAAATACTGGCAGGTTGAAAGTGATCAGCATGATGAGAGCTACCTGTGTGCTTATTTTCGTGAAAATCTGTCAACTGATGTTAGAGTTATTGCCCTTTTTTGACATTTTTGGCTTTTTTTTATGTTATTATTTCAAAAATCTTCTCCTCTGAAACTACTGAATGGATTTGGATAAAACTTAGCATGATTGTTCCTTAGGGTATCCTGCAAAAAGTTTATGCTTCGATTTTTGATCCGTCGAAAAACATAGCCACTGTTACTAAAAATAGAACATAGGAGTCAAACAACAGTTTTTCGCAAATATCTCAAAAATCATTAGGTTACGGCAAATTCTGGCAGGTTGAAAGTGTTCAGCATGATGAGAGCTACCTGTGTGCTTATTGTCGTGAAAATATGTCAACTGATGTTAGAGTTATTGCCCTTTTTGACATTTTTGGCTTTTTTTATGTTATTATTTCAAAAATCTTCTTCTCTGAAACTACTATTCAAAATCAAATGAAACTTGGTAAGATTGTTCCTTAGGGTATCCTGCAAAAAGTGAATGCTTGGATTTTTGATTGGTCGAAAAACATGTCCACCCTTACTAAAAATAGAACATAGGGGTCAAAATGCTGTTTTTTGCTATTTTTTCCTGAATTATAGAAATAAAATGAAGATGAAAGCTACTTTCAAGGCAAACATGGTATCCCAAGTTGAAAGGTGATGATGAAAGTTTGTTTTGGACGGCCATTTTCCCGCCATTTTTTACACTTGCTCGGATTTCAACAATATTTGGTTTTTAAAGTAAACATGGTATCCTTAGTGAATGGTGATGATGAGAATGTTGTATAACAATGATTAAACTTCATAATATGTGAGCTTTTAATATGCTATCACTTGGTGTCTGTCATCATCGTTGTTAACAAATTTTCAAACATCTTCTCCTCTGAAACTACTGGGGGGGGTTTGGATGAAACTTAGCATGATTGTTCCTGCAATATTTCCTTTTCAAGTACAATAAAAAGCCTTAACCCACAATTTTTATATAACTTCTTTCAAACATTTTAAAAACGAAGACAACATATAGACCAAAAGATTTATACTTGTATTTGAAGATGAATTAGAGCTTGTATTTTGTATTGTGAGTCATCAGATTGACCATGACTGTATCTTAATCAAGCGTAGGGAGAACTCATGCCCATTTCTTTCCAGAGGTTCTTGAAATGCTTTTAAAGGTATTTTCAGCATTTTACGTGACCTTTAATACTCAGTTTAATTTACAACAAACATTAATATATTAATTTAGTTTATAGTGCATTGTTTGCCAGGTGAGCGATTCAGGCTCTTGAGAGCCTCTTGTTTGTATTTCTTGTAAACAAACTATGAAGGTTGTTGCATGGTATAGTTTTGCAAAGGAGGTAATTACAAGATCGTGATATTTTTCTTCAAATATGCATAAATACATTAAACTGAGAATAATGGCAAGTCTGAGATACCAGTAAGAAGAATGCATCACTGGTTTACGTAAAGGAGTACGAGACGTGTGGTTAAGATATATCTACAAGTAATTCTTAATAAGCTTTTACGTTGAATCATGACATGATATAAGCTTTTACGTTGAATCATGACTTGATTTAAGTTTACAGTCAGGAGCAAAACATGTTGGTAACGACATGGGGAGGTGTGGTCAGCTTGGCGTAAAACAAAAGCATCTATTTTGTACAGAAATGTAATTAATCTTTACATTTTCTTAGTAGAATGTACTACTATTACATAAATATACTAGTCAACAAAATTAACGATACACGAGTTCGGAACCAAATATCTTGGTAATTCCTTAAAAACTTAAGTATGAGGGCAACAGTGGTTTGCTACCTCATTTCTTGATCTAATGCATCTCATTTTTTAATTTGGATAAAACTTGAAATCGTGGAAAATGAAATTTCCAAAAGAGGGTAAATTAAATTTGCGGAAAATCGAGAAGAAAGTCGACACACATTTTGTAAAATGAAAATCCAGTGGCTGAAATAAGTAGAAAAAACTCGAATCTCTTGTCATACAGACATGATTCACAGAGCGGGGTAAACATACTGATTTTTTTCATTTTGGGTTGAAAAATGTTATTTTTGAAATCTCAAAAATTGTAATTTATTATTTCAAACTTTTTGCACAAAATCCATGCTTTTGATGAGTGAACATCAGACGTGTGGGTCTATTTTTCTGCTTAGTACAGCTATTTGAAATTATGAATATATGAAAAATGCATTTAAGAAAAAAATTTAAAACATATTATACGTCCTTTTTTGTTTCAGCGGAAGAGCAAAAGGCTAAAAAATTAAAAATTCAGAGAATATTAGAAAGGCTGTTCCCTTCACTTACAAACATTGGTCCCAAAAAGGATCAGGTAAGGACCTATAGGTTAATATAAACCTAGGATAGACTTACTTTATTTTTCCATAGTTTTGTATGAAGTCTTATCCAATGCTTATTAAAAATTCATTACCAAAACAAATTCTTACTGTGTAGTCACAAAGAGTATAGAAAATAAATGTCCATGTTTTATTCACTGGTGATTATTATTGTTTGCTTAACAATAAAATATTTCCACTCGTTAGACCTTAATGAATTTTCCTGTTTTTAAAGAAATGGATATATTTTAACTAATAAAACAAGAAATAAAATGTCGAATTGACAGTAACCGAATTTTTTTCTGTTGGAAAAAAAACACCAAGGAAACTTTTATTCGGTATCATCTCTTTTACGAAAATTTGTTGACTGTTTTGAGAGGATTTTGTGTTTGCTTGCATGGTGTAGTGAATAATTGAATAATAAATAACACTGGACCTGCATGGTGTTTGCATACTTACTAGTATTGGTGTTTGCATACTTACTAGTATTGGTGTTTGCATTCTTTGCGTTGTGAATGCAAACCGTGATTTGACGTTTGACTGCATTATGTAGTTGAATCTTACTGAATGTGATGATTTGGTATTTGTCTATTTTTTGTAGTGAATTCTAACAACGATTTTCTGTTTGTCTAATACTTACTAGATTTGGTATTTGTCTGCATTGTGTAATGAATATGTATTCGAATTTGGTATGCTGTATCGAATACTGACTTGAAATGGTGTCTAATTTCATGGCGCGGTGAATTCTTACTAGGATTGGAGTTTGCTGGGTGGTATTGAATACTTTCTAGAATTTCTAGGTTTTCTTCATAGTAGACTGAATACTTATACGGATCAGTGTCTACTTTCAAGGTGTAGTGAATATTTATTAGGATGGGAGTTTCCCTGCATGGTGTAGTAAATATTTACCAGAAGTTGTTGTTTGACTGTGTGTTGTAGTGAATACGTACAACGAATTATGTAGTGATTACTTTTTATGATTTGGGTGTATGGGGTTGTGAACACTTAACTAGGATTAGGTGTTTGACTGTATGATTTAATGAACAGTTACTAGGATTTGAAGTTTGGCTGTATGATGTAGTAAATACCTACAAGAATCATGGTATAGTGTTTCTGTTGTTTTTTTTTTTTTTTTTTTTTTTTGCTGTGTGATGTGGGAACACTTACCAAAATTATATGTTTGTATGTTTGACTGCGTGACGCGGTACAATACTTTCTAAAATTTGGTGTTTGGCTGCAAAGTTTTGTGAATACTTGTCAGACTTTGGTGTTTGGCTGCAAAGTGTAGTGAATACTTGCCAGACTTTGTGTTTGGCTGCAAAGCGAAGTGAATACTTGTCAGACTTTGGTGTTTGGCTGCAAAGTTTAGTGAATACTTGCCACACTTTGGTGTTTGGCTGCAAAGTGTAGTTTTGTTGTTTGCCTGTATTATTAAAGTTGAGATGAAAATGTAAGTATATATATATGGTTCCTTATTTATTGTCTTTTCAGGACAACAAATCCGATTCATCAACCAGTTTGTTGGAATCCGAAGCTGTCTCAGAAAACGATTGTACGGAAACACAGGAGACGGATGACAAAAAAGAAAAACGTAGTTCTGACTTCAAGAAAGGATTGAGAAACCTCACTTGCTGTTTTTCTAAGAAAAACCAGCCAATCGAATAATCAGTTTATGAAATACAGATTGATTCATGGAATCTTACAAACTGTTGTTATTGCTGTGAATTTCATATTTTGGAATATATCTTAGTTTTTTAAACATACATCTAAAAAATGAAGGTTACTAGTATTTTCGAATTGTTTTGAAGAATAAGTTTATTGCTTTATATCTATTTCACATAATATATAGAAGTTATATATATCCTATATCAATCGAATGCAAAAATTTTTGTCTGGTGCAGTCTTTTTCCTAATAAATTATTTTGCTTTATTAAAAAAGTTGTTTTATTCTTATTTTGAAACTGTTATCAAAACTGAACGAGAGCCATAATCGATCGGAAATTACACAACTTACATAGTAACCTGTGAAGCAAGTTTCCTATCAATGTGGTTGTTTGGGCATTGTGTGTTTCCTTTGATAACATAGAAAAGGTCACTTTAATTCCAATAGTATGCTGTTACCTTCTATTTGATAGTATGGAAAATGTTAATTTTGCTGAAAACTATAAGAAGCAACCGTGACCTTAAGTGAGATGTTTTAGAAAGTTGTTTTAGGTTCGTTTGGTAATATGAGAATCAATCGTTATCTTTATCCAGATAATGTCAGCAAAAAAAAAATACTATAGAACAGTTGTACCGTATATGAGCAAAAACACGCTGTATAGTTGTACGGTTATCTTTGTCCAGATAATATGAGCAAACATACTACAGTACAGTTGCCCCGTTAGATGTGAGGCTTCGTATAAGAAACACATAAAACTGTTGAAGATCGTTATGAGACACGATCTCATAAGATGTTGACTTACTATAAAGGATTCGATTATATTCGTGAGATACGAATTTTTTGGTGTATACGTATGTTGGAAACTAAGAATTGAAATATTCAAAGAAATAAAATTAATTGGTTACTTCAATCCTAATAGGGATATCCCCTAATATCAACTTTTTCCCGATTGACAAAAACAAAATGATATCCACGATAATAAATGAATCCACAGTATGGGACTTCTCATATATATATATCACACCCAAAGCTTTCTGTTTAAATGTCGACAGTATATATCATTTGTTATTGGGCCTGTTCTAAAATTTAGAAACACTGTTTTTACCAAAAATATAACAACTTCATTGAAATGACCACTTTTGTATGTTGGGATGTTGTTTTTTCCATCTCCAAATAAAATTTCGTCAGAAGGATTATCACAGAACCGTATCATTACGGAATGCTTCAAATTATTGCGTCAGCAAATCGTGTGATCGTAGGTTTAATAGGAACAATTAACGGTGATTGATCCATGCGAATTCTATCTGCCTTTCTTTTTCTTTATACAGTCGTTAAACATCATGAAATGGTTAGTTACACGCCTACAGGCATCAGATCATGATACAACAAACATAATAAAGCATTAATTCGACACTTGTCTTTCACACAATACCCTTATATACGTCCACATGTATCTGATACTTGCTGGGATGCGTGGGATAGTATAAGAGATATTCGTACTTCTTTGTTTGATTGGAGTCCGTATGATATTGACAAACGTTATATACAGCAGACCTTTGGTTAATTACTTTTACGGATTTCCATTTTTGACAGATAAGATTGTCCGACATTGTCTCGGACAATGGACATATAATATATGGCGAAAACATCTGCACCGCTCAAAGTCAAAAGAGTATTAATCACAAATTATCCAGATTAAGTATAGACAAACAAGTATTGATATGGTTATATATTTGATACCGAATGATTGTAATACAAACGTATTGTGTACTTGAAGGTTCTTTAGCATGACTGAGAACTCGGCAGCACGACCGCTAGACAGTACTCAGGCTAAGTATTGTCATGATCAGTTTGGGGAGATATTGCCTCGTGGATCCATACCAATATCCGAGAAGTTGGACTGGGTACCGGGAAACCGAAAGAGATAGTGTGACGGAAGTCTTGGAAGTGAGAGAAAGGAGATACACGGAATAGTGTTTCAAAAGTAGTATTAATATAAATATTAAATTAAATGTAATCCCTTTTCAGATCTCACCATAGATATCGAAAATGACAAAAAAATGCATTTAAATTTATAATACGACAGAATTTTAATTACAATAAAACAATTTAAGACAAACGTATATATAAAATCTACAACCATAGGAAAACATGCATGTCTTTGTTTAGAGGTCATATGATCAAAGAGAGTTCCAACATGGCGATAAAATTTAAAACAAATTGATGAGTGACGGGCATATTCTTTTCATCGACAACTTTACTGACAATAAGAAGTCTTCTAAGTATCAAACCCCGAAGGCTCACACTAGGGTGACACTGGAAATTTCATTGACCTGAAGAATGCACGTCTCTTTTTTTGCCTTCTTTTTTTTTTCCATGAAATGATTATTTTAATGCCGAGACATTTTGTTCCAAGCGATTTTGCTTAATTTGTAATTGCTGCTTTTTTTTCTAATTACAATGCAGATTGAAATCTACCAATAATATTCCTGGAAATGGAAGCCATTTTTACGTTATTTGTAACTTCCAGACAATACTGTGAAAACATCTCTGACAAATCATTTTTATATAATGGTATCGTACGATTATGTAATGTTTTGTTGCTATGTTATGTAAATTAGTTTGTCTAAAGGGAAGTCTGCTTTCTTGTATAAATGTGTTTTAAAACGTACAAATGTAGCAAAAGGATCTCAGAATCAAGATATTTTTTATTTTATGCAAAAAGAAATAGGAGAAAATTTTTGCAGATACAGTGCAATTACACAATTACCATTTATCAGTTAAAACGTTATCAGAATCTTAGGATTTGATGGATGACATGAATTTTTTTGTGGTAAACATTTTGAGGGGAAATTTTTTCTTTTAAAATTGGACCAATCAAGCCCTATAACTCTATATTGAAGCTATGTTATATACACATGTACAATCTAGACAAAAAGAAAACAATATATATAGATACATGTACTGAGTTTCTCAAAAATTCGTAGGAGAACGATTAAGACTGGTTCTATGGCATTAATAGAATAGATATACTGAAAATCAAAAATCAGATCACACTTACAACTAATCGTAGTCCAACAAATGCTTGTGAAATAGGGGGCTGGTTTGAATTTTGTTTAATTGTGCCACACATTTTCATAGGAGGACTAAGTTTCAACACAGTTTTAACATTTTGACCAAACAATATCAAACTTGTACTTAGCAATTGTCGCAAAGTTAGTTATAAAAGGAGGATTCGTTTGTGAAGATTTGGGTTTGTCAAGAAACAGCCTGTGCCGTATTTGGCCAAATTTGAGGTATCCATCTATCACAAAAACACATACCAGAAAAAAATACTAGTAGTTATTGATTATTTGTCCAAGACTTCAGTTTCAACCAATAACCGAGAGCAGCAATGTATATGTAGTTTTAAAAATTATAATAATGTAGTGAGAAAGTTGCATTTTATGTGATTGTAAAAATTTTTTATTATTCAATAATATTATACAGTTGTATTTTTAATCCAATGAGAAAGAGCCATTTATGACATGTGACCTAAAATTTGTTTCCATATTGTACAACCGGAAGTAAACATTTTCCATATTGGACGTCCCGAAAAAGCCATATTTACGACCGGAAGTAAAAACAGGAAAAGTGTTTATGACGTCGTGGTTAAAAAGATTACGCGCCAAAACTTTCCCAAATCAGCTAGCAAAGTAAACTTGCATTTTGATTTCTAATTCAGATTTTTTTCAATCAATGTAGAGCGTAAAAAGTGAAGATATATAGATTGTAGAAAAAATATACTGTCTAGTGTAAGACTAGAAAGATCGACTTAAGAAATGCTCGGTAAACTTTGAAATGCCATTTAGCTAGTCCAAATAAATTGTTAATTTTCCGACAAAGAACATGCATTGGTTATTCAAACTTTTTTCTGAATATGTTGAACTGTATAATAAACAGATTATTTTACAGTGTTATGTACGATACGAAAAATATTGTACTCAGCTGTATTGTATTGAAAGTCGTATTGGACTCTACGCCTATGGCGTCTCGTACAATACGACTTTCAATACAATACAGACTCGTACAATATTTACCCGTATTGTACGTAACAGTGTAAAATAACCTAATATTATAAAATATATATTTAACAAATACATAAAGCCTGTTCAGAAGGACTGTAAATGTTCAGAGACAACAACTGGGCTTGTAACAATTTAAAGACCTAATTTTCGTGCAGTAACACCAAATACCGCAATGTAAGACAATTGTATTGGAAGTAGATGTTTATTCCCTTGACAACATCCACGTGCTTTAGAATAATAATCACTTTCAGAAACTGGCATTCATCAATAATAATGGTTAAATCAATAAGCTTTGTCAATAAAGAATAAAAGAGATCTGATTATTTTAAAAACCATTATATATCGTTAAATATTGCTTTAAATTCTCCCCTAAGTCGACTTTCATTTATTGATACTTTTGTACGCAGTTGATAAAAAAAAATATCTGGATTTTCTGTGACGCAAAGCTGTATAAAGACATATGACAACATGCAACCCTACCTGTTATTGCACCTGGTTAAGAGTCCTTGTCATCAGATGTGTTGTTGGAAATCGATTATTCGGTTTTTGAAGTGGGTTGATCATATTCATATTAATTTCTCTTATTGAACACAAAAAATAAATAACACACTGATAATTATTTATAATTGAAATTAATTAAGATACTCATTGATTTTTTGTGTGATAAAAAATGTATATCAATTAAATGCAAAGAAGTTGCCGTGATTTATGATTTCAGATATAAATCATAAAGAAAAACAAATTTGGTGGTGCTAATTATTTCCCAGTTCATGAAAAATTCTCCTTGGGGGTGCTAGTTGGTATTTGCAGGTCATACCTTCAGGAATTGTCAACACATCGTATACAGTGCCAAGGGAAAGATTGTATTTTCAGTGTGATTAAAAATGTTTCTTTGAGTTGAAGGCTTTACTGTGGCAGCAATTTGACATTTGAACTTGCTCTGTAAAAGACTGAATGGGATTACTGTTTCTCCTTAAATTCCAGGTTATGGATCTGATAGAGTACTGCTGATGGGACATAATATTTCGACATGCGCATATACATTACATCATAATTGGTACCTTGTTTTAGCATATTGACAAATAAGGCTTAAATCTGATGTTAAATGGAAAAGTTTAGATTGAAAAAAAATGAAAATATATTGATAAGGGGTAAGCTGCAGTCAGACACCATTTCATAGAATTGAATTCCGGGAAAGGCTGATTAGTTCTAGGGACTGTCAACTAGGACAAACAGTTCACACAAAAAGACAAGAACTAAACTGGTCCAGAAACAATCGTTTTAATAGATCAACAAAAAGTAGTCACAAACTCTAAATATATACATTCCATATAATAAACATATTTTGATCTTTTTTCTTAAGACGCCCATTTATCTCTCTAATCCATAACAATTGGTTGTGGTTGAATGTTTAGTCATACAATATGCTAATTTCAAATTTGGGAATGTGATTCTATGTGCGTATATTAACCCATTTAGATCCATACGAATATGATTCAAAAATATGTTCCGAACTAATATTTGCTATGAAAGAGATTGAAAATTAGAGCGGATTTTGAAGCTATAGTCTATGTAATTAACAGGAATTAAAATAAACACATTAAGGAAATATATAACAGCGAATCACATCCTTGGTTTTTTTTTAAATAAAACAGAGTAATAAGAATATTTACATTAACTTTTATGCATGAGAAACATAAGTAGGCGTACAGTTACAGGACCTTAATTAACTCTGTATATCAATGTTATATTAACATTACAGTTATAAACTATTCCTTGAGGCCAAACATGGTTCAAAGACCACCCACTCGTAATGTGTATCAAAAGGAGATTCTATTCATATACTATTCCGATTCTGGAAAGTAACGAACTTGAAAATGTACTAAAATTCTCTTACCTTTTATTATTGAATCATGTCAGTCTTCAGATAGTTTTATAAACACCATAGTCTTAATATGAAAATTCAAACTTGCCAACAAAAGTTTAAAAAAAAAAAAAGATTTCTCATCATAACGTGTTCTGGATCAATTAAGTACCCAACTCGTCTTTCATTAATATCAATAAATACTCAATATTCAGACAACAATGATGAAAAGGGTTTCTATCAGAGTTTTCGTGACTGTATTGCGTTTTAAAATACCCACGGGAAACAGTTATAGAATATCTATCTGTAGAAAAAGATCAATGAAAATATATATAACAAATGCACAAAGAAAATATATATATCTGTAGAAAAAGATCAATGAAAATATATATAACAAATGCACAAAGAAAATATATGTCGTAGTAAAAGAACAACACTCTGTTTCAAATGAAGATGTGTGAAAACGATCGGTTTGAAATTAAAATTGAGAGATATGGGGTATGCGATGAAGAGCCGCGTAAAATTTGTATTTTCACTTATGTGAATGACGTCATAAAAGCCGTTGCCAACGTTACTATGTAGGAGTCGACATATACAGTTATAACACAACTCGATCACTGGTAATTTCTCATAAAACTTCACAATTTGTCAGAATGATAGACAGAATGACTATCCGTTCATTTTCAGACAATTATTTTTCATTGCCCTTCAAATTCATTGCGGGGCCCTGAGGAAAATTATATGTATGCAACATCGAACAATAATTAAAGGAAACAAAAAAGTGAAAAACTCAATTTGACAGCAAATATCATTGAATTTTATGTCATTTAATTACAAATCCAACTATCTTCTGATCTTTCTGTCTGCATAGCAGATCAAATTTAATTTGATATGGAAAGAATTGAGACACAACTTAAACTTTAGAAATAACTTGATAAATATCTCCCCACATCTAAATTTAATTTTAAAGACATATAATAGATGGATTTTGTCTGCAAGAAAAATGTAGGTGGTATTAACAGAATTTTTTTATCAAATTATGGAGAAATTATGTCACAAAAGTTAAATTTGAGGTTGATTGATAGTTGATTTTATCATTTCTAATACGAAATTTGAAAAAAAAGTTTCCCAAATGAAAATGGACCTGTTCCATTGATATTATCCCTTCCTCATACCGGATTTGACATGGACAGCATGGCGGGTGTCCTGCAGGAAGCAGAGACTGCTTGCTCCTCCGGAGCACCTGAGTCTACCCCCGGTTTTTTGGTGGGGACTATGGTGTTCATATGTTTTTAGTTTTTACTTGTAGCGCATGTATTGTTTTGGTCTTGTCTTCGTTGTTCTCCGGAGTTTCTCAGTCGTTACGATTTTTCTGTCCTTCGAATATCCCTTTGGTAATTCTAGACTTTACTTGATAAACATGAAAACGATTGCAAGGTAATTTTTGATGTGTATTAAGTATTCTAAAACAATGCTACTCTAATGTTACAACAACCAAAATAAACTAAATGAATTGGTTAAAGCACATATGTAGATAATAATGAAAGGGTTTTATCGTGTTTGTCCATCTTTATAATGGTATAACAAGTTTCTAAACGTTATTATACATTTGAAGGCGTGAACCTGTAGATACATGAGATGTGCTAACAGTGCCTGAGGGTTTCAAATCATTTTAAATATTCAAATATATGGCAAGAACTGCAAACATAAAATAATATATAACATATATTTATACTGAAATCAAAAGAAAAAAAATACAAACATTTTTTTCAAAAGATAAATCCTAAGTACATCGTAAGTTGAGCTACTAATTAAGGGCTGATCTCAATCAAATTATTCTAATACTTAAGAGCTTTCGTTTCTTTCTTTTTACGAAGGCATATCTATTGATTTTAAATTTATCATTGGACCATTCCATCATTAGAGATTTTGATCTGACATGAAATCAATCGTGTAAATTATGCTGTCTCATTTACAGCTTGTTTGAGGCTTATCTGCAAACGACAGAATTTTATTATAATAAAAAAAGAAAGAAAACGGAGACATATTGATAAGAATATAACTGGTATACTGATACATTCTCAAATAGCTTGAGAGTTTTTATATACACACCAAGATAGATAAACATTCTATGATATAAAGTTTGGTGCACATTGAAATAATGTATTTCTCATCAGTAGTGTCCAAGGCCAAAAATGCTGACATAAAAAATAAATGTTGTTCAACAGATTAAAATTACCATCTTTTAAACAATAGGGTGGTCTAAAAAATGTCTTTTTTTTGTGATTTTTTGGGGGTTTATCAGTTTTGGTCACGTGCGTATCTGATGGCAGTCAACCCAGAAATGAGCATTTCATGCAAGGAAATTGGTATTTTACTACCACTAAGGAGATAAAGCTTCATGTTGTCTGTAAGTCCGTGATGATAACATCCAATTGGCACACAGTGTTTTAGCCATGACAAGAATTGTAGTTCTATCTTGAAAATTTCAGTTGAAAAAAGAAGTAGGGCAATTTCCCACTGCATTTATTTCACTTCTCGGCCAATTTCAAAAAGTCGCCTAAAACCTTTCAAAATCTCTGGAGGCATAGCCTGGTATGGGTCTCTAAAGATTTGCTAATAATAACTAACAAGTAAGTTACTCAAAATGTTTCTACATGTCTGAATATCGTTTTGAAAGACAGTTTTAACACAAATTTGCTAAATTAACGTCTTTCAGACAGGTTTTCAACTTGGACACTTACAACCAAAACAAATTTTTGACTGTAAGTGAGTTTATGTGTCTGTTTTCATAGAACATTAGAGTGGTTTGGCACTGGATGTCCTTCTTGGCAATATTCCAAAAAGTGATGCAAATTTATCCAAATCGCCTATATACACGACGCATTCCGATAGAAAACTTGAACTTATTAATGATTAAGTATTAAATTTTTGTTTGCTAACACAAAAATGCATTGCAGACAATCGTTGCGATAAAAAGTAGGTAAATATTTAAGATAAAAAAAAAATATCAATGGTAATGAGTGAAACAATTACAGGGGAAAGTGGCCTTACTCCTTTTTAATTTCTTTTAAAAGTAGGATTTCAACTCTCTCAGGCTAAGTTAATTGTACCTGAAGGTTAATCCAGAACTGTATATTGTAAGCAATGAATTTTATATTTGAAATTGTTAATTTCGACTCTGAATATAAATGTCAAGTCCATTGGCAAAATACTATGACCTGAGCAGTAAAAACATACTAGGAGATCACCAGCAAACGCATCTAGTCAGTTGTAATACATTTATAAAATATTTTGAATTTAAAGAACGCCAAAAGACGTTGTTGAAGCAATTTTACACACACCATTCGTTTGTTGTTATAGAAGATAGTCTGGTACGTGACACCCTGACTTTTCAGGAAACTTGTTCGGAATTCCGAATCGTCATATGATTTAACCGATTCTTTTGTTATTGTCTGACTGTTTAAAAAATTAAAATAGTCTAGTCAAAGGTCAACATAATCATGAATTCAAAAAAAAAATAGAAATTGGTGCCATCATAAACGATGTCCGTCCCCGCACAAGTCAAAAAACAATTAACAGTGAAAAATTAGCAATTTCACAATTTCAGCCTGAAAATTTGAACCCTGAATCAAATTTCGAAATTGAAAACCTTATTGCACATCTACACATAGTGAAGAACAATATTATAAGCAAATAAAACCACTGAAACAAAAAATGAATGAGTATTTCCAGAGAAAAGGCAAAATTAGCAATTTCACCATTTTCAGTCCCAAAATTGGAACCTTTAATTGATTTTCAAAATTAAAAACGTTTTTGCACATCTACAGAAAATAAAGAATAAAATTATATACAAATAAATTTGCTAAATCTAAATGAAAAACGAATAAGGAGTTAGTCACGAGCTTAAATTTCCAATTCTCGAAATTCGACCCCTGTGGGCCCCAATTTTTGAAAATAAAAATTCTAAAACCTTATTGCGCATCTACATACAGTTTGTGACAATACTGTATAGAAATTAAATACATTCGAAGTGCGGGGATAAATATATGTACTAAATGATTTTAGCACTATAGTATCAGCGTTTCCGTAACTGATGTAACAATTACATAATCAGCTACAATATAATGCATTTCAGCACCAGTTAAATGTTTCTAAGTGTTGGAATAATATTATAATTTAAATTTAATGAAACAAATTATAGATAAAACAAGATAAAATCGTACTTTGCAAAACTCCAACGAAAAAGTGAATAACGAAATATTCGATTACTACCGTATCAAAGTGACACCCACAATAATTTATTACCGTTGCTCTGCCTAATATCTTCTTTAATTTTCATAAAACATTTATAGATTGTCAAGCTTTTGGCATGGACAAATGGAGATAAATGACTGTATAACTGATTCATGCATTAGTATTTATGCCATACACGTACATTTATTCCATGCATAAAATTTTGTTGTGATAAAGTTATTAAGAATTGTCTATTGAACAAAAATAGTATATATTGATATTATACAACTAAACATATTTCCAACTATGACTCCTGTTATAAGTAGGACACTTCTTCCGTTTGAACTTGTCCAGTGTTCATTACATATCATACTAATTCGCCGTATTCAAATGGTAACGCGGAAAAGACGGCACATATTTCTATTCCTCAGTCGTGTTACTTTCAATAAGGGTAAACTGAGTAAAACTGTCCGTCTATGAAGTATTAAACAAATGGCATATATGTGTTAGGAAATCAGTCGTTTCATCCAACATTCCACTATATTTGCAGTATCTCGGAAAGTATATGAATGTTTGAGAAAACGGCTTTCCCCAAAGTAAACGTCAAAGCTGTCTTTGTTAGACTAATTTCTCTAGATCAAAATGTACTTTTTGTTTTGTTTTTTCTGCTAAATGTAACTTCTACAGAGAAATTAAAAACTGCGCCGTCTTTCCAGCGTTACTTAATTGCATGTCATCATGTCCATAAGAAAAACATTGGTAGGGGTCACCAGACTCAATGTCATTTCATTTGTTTTCAATCCCTAATATACTTAAAAATTGAGACTTTTCATCTTGCTCAACTTGTATCAAAGTTATCAGATTGCTATCTCTAATGTAATCATATCAAGGTCGATATACTTGCTAACTATTCTTTTATCTTTATGTCAATATACAAATCTATTAAAATTTTAGATTTCCATTTTACTTTAATTAAATACATTTTTTTTAAATTTCAAAGCTGAGAGACTGACAACTTGCTAAATGCATGTGTATCTAATTTCGCGATTTCGCCTTTTCGTCTCTGAAAGTGACAACTGTGGGGCATTCTGTAAGAGTTAGTGGATACCCATTTAATCAGATAATGGTACCAGAACATTTACATGTTTTGGGTTTTTTTTACATGTCTGTGTGAGAAAGTGACTATGTTTAGTTCCGTTATCAGCTGGCTCCAAGTTATTTCGGACGGACTAGCGACGAGGCAGAGAAAACCGTTAAGAAAACAAATATAGTGAATAAAAACAAGAGGCTCAGTGGGCTGAGCCTGTATCGCTCACATGGCAGTCACAAACTTTTGATTTGACAGACTAGATTGATTTCTGGAAACTTTGTAAATGATCTTCTATAAATGCTTCATACCAAGTGTAAGTTCATTGGCCAAACGGTTTCAGAGGAGAAGTTTTAAATTTTGACCGATCAGAACATATAAAGGTTTCTGGTGGCAATTTTCTTTCACGGACTAGAACGATTTATGCAAAGTTTGTAAAGGACCTTCCATAGATCATCCATACCAAAAATCAGTTCATTTGGCTTTACGGTTTCAGAGGAGAAGAACTTTTAAATTTCGACCAATCAGAACATGTAAATGCTCATGACGGCCATTTTGTTTCACGGACCGGGAAGATTTATGCAAATTTCCGAAAGGACCTTCCGTAGATGCTCCATACAAAAAATCTCATCATCACCATTCACTAAGGATACCATGTTTACTTTAAAAACCAAATATTGTTGAAATCTGAGCAAGTGTAAAAAATGGCGGGAAAATGGCAGCCATTTTAAAAATGGCCGTCCAAAACAAACTTTCATCATCACCATTCAACTCGGGATACCATGTTTACCTTGAAAGTAGCTTTCATCTTCATTTTCTTTCTATAATTCAGGAAAAAATAGCAAAAACAGCATTTTGACCCCTATGTTCTATTTTTAGTAAGGGCGGACATGTTTTTCGACCAATCAAAAATCCAAGCATTAACTTTTTGCAGGATACCCTAAGGAACAATCTTACCAAGTTTCATTTGATTTTGAATAGTAGTTTCAGAGAAGAATATTTTTGAAATAGTAACATAAAAAAAGCCAAAAATGTCAAAAATGGGCAATACCTCTAACATCAGTTGACAGATTTTCACGAAAATCAGCACACAGGTAGCGCTCATCACGCTGAACACTTTCAACCTGCCAAAATTTGCCGTAACCTAATGATTTTTTGAGATATTTGCGAAAAACTGTTGTTTGACCCCTATGTTCTTTTTTTAGTAACAGCGGCCATGTTTTTCGACGAATCAAAAATCCCCACATCAGTTCTATGCAGGGTACCCCAAGGAACATTCATACCAAGTTTGGTTCTAATTAGTCAAGTAGTTTCAGAGAAGAGTTTTGTATAATTGTTAACGACGACGACGACGCTCACGGACGCCAAATGATGGCAATAGCTCACATGGCCTTTGGCCAGGTGAGCTAAAAATGCTAAAAATGCTAAAAAGTTTCCACTGACCAACATGACATTCAGCGGTGCATGTAGCGCACTGGTGAATTATAAGTGTTCCTAGATCAAGAGTTGTAGATTCGTAGATTAGCAGAATTGAATTTCCAAGAGTAGTTATAGATGAAGTGTGAATTGTAAAGATTAGTAGTTTGAAGGCCCAGTAGTCCAAAGGCCCGGTAGTCCGAAAACCAGCAGGAATATTGTTTGTACAGCTGTATAATAGGATAAATCAGCGAGACATACATGTATATGTTATTCCGGCGACTGCGGCGTTAACTCAAGGTTTTTCAGTATTGATAATACCTAAAACTTTCATATTAATTCCACAGATAGTTCTGTGTAAGTCAACGGCGACTGACACCTTGTCATCAGTCTTTGACCTCAATTTCATACTTTAGCAACATGCAGCACATTTTCAGAGTAAGCTCAGTTTTCTTCAACCACTGTAATGGTAAAGACCAACCATAATTGGGTAATAGACGCATTATTGTGTGTACATATCAGCCTGACACCTGACATCTGACCCTTCAAAATGATATTATGAATAATGTTGTCACATGAAATTGAGGTCAAAGTATGATGACAAGGAGTGATATTGGACAAAATCGTGTTTCCGTCTCAGATTCGTGTTTCACCATCATATCCGAGTTATTCGAAATGCTCAGGATTTAGTGGAATAAATCATTAATTTCCCATGCAAGCCCTCGGGAAACAAATCTTCATATTTTAATAATGCAAGGGAAATAAATGTATAGTGTATCAGGCATCCTTGCACACATTACAAAATTAAAATTTTTAAAATCATATCACAAAGTCTCTGCATAAACTGAATGTGAAACTCTAATCCATCATGACTGGATTTGGCAATTATTATATTATTATGTAGGTCGGCAATAATTCACAATTAGTGAATAGCAAGTGATTTTTTTTTTTCACCAGTTGTGAAAATAACAATGTTAATTAACTTCAAAATTTATCTCAAGGGAAATGTGATTTATATCTAATTCATGTATTATTGACAAAATCTCAATCATGACTTATCATGTTATAAAGGATATCTAGAAGCTAAGGGGCAATAACAAGGCCATATTCATAGCATAATAATTCTTCTGTTACAAAGAAAGTCCAGAGTTCATAGTATATAAAACATAAACGAAACTCTATAAAGAAAAGAACAATGGATTCTGGTTTGTTTGACAGATTTGTAATTTTAATTACTAAAAAAAATCTCCAATATTCAATGCAAAATCCATGATAGGTTGACCTGTTGCATTCTGTCCTAAAAATCTAAATAGACTGTTTTCCTTGGAAATCATGTGAAATACATGTATATGCAAAATAATCCCTCTAAAGTAAATCTATATCAAACTATTATATATTGTTACAAGCGTATCTGGACAAGAACATATTGATTTGAATTTGAACTCTGCTTTGGTACTATACCGACACACTAATAGGCTAGCGGTAAAAATCCACAGGAAGACATGTTACCCCCCCCCCCCCCCCCCCCGGAAACATCATTCAAACTCTAAGCGGACCAGTCTTTTTCATTCTCATTAATGCCCTGCAGTTGGCAGAGAAGCAGCAAATAACAAATTCTTTGTTTTGACCTGACCAGGGATAGAACATGTAGGCAATATACTACACCAACATCAATTCCTCCATTTCAGCAGATTCTAATAGCTTTGTTTATGGATTCATAAAAGATTCAATTAGGACATATGATTCTATAGTTGTTTTTTATGTTTCCTTTGGAGTTGCATCCGTTTCTATGTGGAAATTACGGCCATTTTTTCTAGTTATTGGAACAATAAACTAGAAAGTCCTGAAATGACGTCTATGTAAAAAAACGACATAGCAACGACATTTTCTTGAGGTTTTTGTCGAAACTCATAGGAGAAACAGATTCGCCTTCAATTTATTCGTGAGTTATGGAATTTCTCCACCCTCAATAGTTAAATTTTAGATTTTAACAAGCTCACAAAAGCTCACGTTGAAAATCGAAAATTTAACTATCTCGGGTGGAGAAATTCCATAACTCACTTGTGCCTGAAGGAGAATCTATATAACTCCCTTAGGAGTTCTGTACCCCCTTAAATAAAAATGTTTGATATTCCTCTCAAATCGAAACATTTAATGTCAGGAAACAACCTGGTAATCTTAAAAAATCCATATTAAATGAAATATTAATTTATAAATAAAAACAAAACAAAAAAACTAACATAAATCTTCATCAAAGAAATTCTTTGTTAATATGAACTCTTTCTTTTTGTTTAAATCGTACAATGATGGCCCTGACCTTAATATCCGGGCACTTCCTAAACATTCATTGTCTTTATAAAACACAGAAAACTGTCCTCTAGTAATAGCTCTAAATGGCTGAGGTAACGATACAATTAAACAATTTCCACGACTTAACGTCACGGTACAATTACAAATTGGATGTGAATGTTGATATCTAAATCCGATATGACACATTTGATCTTGTATAAGTTCTCTAGGTGGTTTGTGTATCCAGTGAGCAGGTTCTGTGAACAATGTCTGAAAAAATAATGCTGGATGATCCGTACCTTTGACCTGAAACGGAAAATATTGTCATCTATCACAAAACAATAAATTAAGACAATTCTACAAATTATGAAATGATTTAGAAGATAAGCACATGTAAATTCTGTACTTTAGGGTTGCTTACTACCAGGACCTTAAAACTTAAAACTTTGCACAATAATCCATACATATCAAGTATAAATATGTATCTTTGCTAATGCAACAATATGCTCAAACCACTTTAGCAATAACATGAATCAATCCTAATTTCAGAACAACCTACACGGTACAAGTATATGTATATGAATCCATTCTAAATTTTCTTATTAAATGTTGCAATGATTATCTCCCATAACTTATGATTTACTTTGTCCAGTGGCAAACAGACCTAAAACATTTCTTTGGCTAAAGGTTGCAAAAAAGATAATATAATTTATAGGTCATGAAATGATTTCTTCAAAGTTTTATCATTGTTCTACTACCTGCAAAGAGTATGAAAATGTCACATATTCTTGTACATTTTTAATGATCTACCTGTAGGAAAGTAAATGCTTTGCATATTTTGTCAAGTTTATTATTCAAGACAAAAAAAGTTACCACAAATACTATTCAGGTCCACATTATCCTACCTTTAACAATACAGTTTCAGTTTTTATTAAGATATGAATTAGTTTTATATGATGCAATTCAATTGTGGTGACATATCAAAGTACATGAGTACTGTATTGGTATTTATCCAGCTAGCCTATTTAGTAGACAAATAAAGGATGTTGAATATTTTTTTCCATAGTCGTCTAGTAGGCTAATATCATCTCCTAGTACCCTTGTCTTCACTTGCAATGAAAGTCTGCATTGTGTGCTGGTTCACCGTGTTTGTGACATCATATTATCCATAGGTTACACGTACTTGTATGTACTTTTTTGCTGGGGATACTCTTCACTACTTACCACATAAATATTCTGCGTATTAGGGTCTACAGATGATACAAAGTAAGCTGTACTTGCTCCTGCAAGTCTGGTTCTCTGACCAATTGTCCAAGAATGTATTCCTAAAAATATTCATGAATATCTGTAAAGCTGAGAAATATTCAATTAAAACTGAGGATTTTAAAATAAACTAGAATTTTGAGTGACCTCACTGAGGGATACCCCCCACTTGCAATACAGGAGTTGCGCTAACAAGCTTTAAATATGTAAAGTTGGATTATCTCCCTTTGCAAGCATCCGGCTATATCTGATATCATTATATACATATGATGGCCAACCTTCATATAAAGTGTCATCAAAATCCAGTGAACAGTTTAGGAGGAGTTGTGCTTACAAGATTTTAATTTGTAAAATCCTTAAGATGGATTATCTCCCTTTGCAAGCATCCGGCAATTATTATTTTGCTTCATGCACATCTACATATGCACAACCTTCAAATAAAGTTTCATCAAAATCCGTTGAACAGTTTAGGAGGAATTGCACTTACAAGCTTTAAACATGTAAAACTTAAGTTGGACTATCTCCCTTGCAAGCATTTGGCGATATTTATCTTTCTTCATCCACATCTACATATGATGCCCAACCTTCGTATAAAGTCCACTGAACAGTTTAGGAGGTTGCGCTTACAAGGTACATAGACAGACACACGGACATACAAATGGACATACAGGTGGATGGACGGACAGGCAGGGTGATTCCTATATACTCCCAAAACTTTGTTTTCGGGGGGTATAAAAATTTTAACATCAGAGAAATAGTCCAGTCAAACAAAGTTTTAACCTCAAACTAATTGCAAAAGAAAATTTTTTAGTTCTAATCTATAGCATTAAGCCCTAAATATACACAGAAAAAAGTCCCATAAAATCTAACTTGAGGAAAACTCAAAATCAGCATTTTTAATTTCCTATGGAAATTAACATTGGAAAGGGGAGCTAACTCTGCAAAAATGAGTCTTTTTTGTCAGATTTTGGTTGATTTTCTTAAAATTCGTGTAAAGTATGATACTTTGATGGGGTTAAAAGTTTGTATTTGACTATATTATATAATCTTCTGCTCGTGAAATGTACGAAACCGAAGTGTTATGGGTATTTTTATTTTTTTTTGCGCATTTTTCATTAAAGAAATTGCAAATGTGTGGCTTTGTGACCATTTTGAAAAAATAATGTGAAATTTTGGTATTGTTTATATCTGTAAATTATATTTGTTCAGCATCTACCTTGTTTAAAGAAACTTTAAACCACAAAATGAATAATGTATGCTTAATTATTTTTATTAAATTTGAGATTCTTTACCTTGACATGTTGAAAAATTTAATAAATGGTCAACTAATGAATTACGAAATCTAGGTTGTAGCTTGATAAAAGATATAAAAACACCTTTAGAGTTGTTTGTTATACTCTAAAGACGGCCAAAATATCAAGAATCAATACATTCTGCTAAAAAGAAGCGGTAAAGTTATAATTTTGTATAAATTTTTATTGATATTTCTGCCTTTTTTGCAGAGTTATCTCCCATTTTCAATGCAAATCTCCATAGGAATTTTAAAATCATGATTTTTTAGTCTCCCTCAAGTTAGATTTTGTTAGACTTTTTTCTGTGTATATTTGGGGTATAATGCTAAAGATTAAAACTTAAAAATCTTCTGTTGCAATTATGTTAAGGTTAGGGTCAAATTTATGCTAGATTGACTGGACTAAAAATAGAAATATCATAATCCACAGGTAAAATAGAAAGTAAGTTTTGTAGTACATGTTAATAATGATGCTTTTAATGATAAAGGATATCTCACAAGGCAAAAAATTGTTTTTTGCCTACCTTTGTGTGTCCCAACAACTTCACCAGTTTCTAAGTCTATAAATTTTCCTGGTTTCTGCTCAATATACTGTAAATAAAGAATTGATCACCTTGTCAGATCTTTATAGGTTATTAACCTAATCTGATATTTACGTAGTAAATAATTAGCTAATTAAGACTTTGTTCATTTCCTAATCAGTGTCTATCCCTCAAATGGATGGATGGATTATTGCTTAACATACAATGGCATTTATCAAGTGCATATCAGAACAAGAAAGTGTAGATGTGATATGCATATGAACCCTGCTTTGTATTAGACCAACACACTGAGCCAGATTTTTTATGTAATAGCTCACAAAGTACATTCGGCATGAAGACATGTAAACCCATTTGGTCAGATTATTCTGACTCCGATCCAACCAGTCTTTGCTCTTGCCCCTAAATGCTGCATGCTTTGCTGAGGAGCAGAAAATACCAATTTTAAAAGTCTTTGGTTAGACCCGGCCAAGGATCAAACCCACCACCTTCCACTCAAGGCGAGTATGCTACCATGAGATCACAAAGCAGTTATTGCTTGACTGGATTTCAATTTACCAATCACAGAATGGTGAACAAGTTACTATAGAAAATCCCATGTAATGTATATGTATTAACATTCAGAACAATGGTAGTCATTTGCTGAATAAATTGAATAATAAAAAAAAAACATAGCACATGATGCGTATGACAGTAAGAAAAAAACCTGGTGTCAGACTTATTCTTCATACAAACTATACCCTTTTTTATATCCTACCTGATCAATAAATGCCTGGAAATTTCTTGTTCCAATAAAACAAATACCCATACTCTGTAAATATAAATAATATACCAGGGTATCAATTATGACTTTTAAGAAAATAATTCACATTTCTATTTTATGGATGTGCCCAAATATGTGATATAATAAAATAAAATTCCATAATAATCAATTCTAATTATCAGAAGTGAAGATGTATTCATTTTAAAGCTCAATCCTGACTTCATAAAGTTTGCCCTCAGTGATTTTATTTTATCGTTTATTGAAACAATAAGAAAGAATATTCCTGATCTCACTTCATCTCGTGCATTTATTATTGCGATTTTGTAATTTTAGACCAAAATTTGATTTTAATTTTTGCAACATTGAGAAAAATCCACCTTCATTTTTATATAAAAAAATTCCAAAATGCAAGCTTAAATTATTGCGATTACAACCCTGTCGTATTTATCACAATAATTTCCAAATTTACAGTATATCATATTTCAATACAGCAAATTGGGTAATTTTGGCATACATGTATTACTTTGAATCTTGATCAACAGAAAATTACTACTATTGATGTAATTTTGTAATAGAATATAACCAGAAAAATTAAATTGTGATTTTTAATTTTATACTACAATCTCCATCCTTCTTCTTTGGTAGTTATAAAATCAACTGTACACGTACACTAAGTTCAGCCTTAGTTTTTTTAGTTAACCATTGTCTACTATTTAAACTTTGCAAAATACAGAAAAAAATCTTTCCTAAAAAATATTCCAATTCATGATTTTAAGTACTAAAGGGCAGTAACTCAAACTTGACTTGTACTGACATCAAAATCTCACTGTTAGTTAAACTATGCAGCTACCATGTCAATGTGTGCTTATTTCTATGTTTCCACGCGTTTTCATTGCATTTGGTAGAACTGTTGTCATGACAAACTTAACTGTTAATAAAGACTGTGCAGGGACCAGGGTATATAGCCTTAGGACAGTGAGATTTACTGAATTTTCCATAGTTAAAAGACTTATCAGATACCTGTGGCATTCTTCATCTTCATGCTGATTAATAAATATAGATTACTACATGCCATTTTCAATATTAGTCCCAATATCATCCTGAGACTTTCATATCAGGGTGAGGCCTTGGCCATTTTTTTTATATACGGATACTGGAGTACAGCATTTAGGACGTAAAGAAATAAAACCATAGCAGGTTACGAATTTGATGAATTTTTGTCCCTGATATTGATTTCTTGCTATAGATATGGATTTTTTCCGCAAGTCTAAAATGACAATTTCACTTCTAGTGGTATCATATGGGAAAAACCATCTAGTTAAATGCTAAATGTATGAAAAAAGAATTAATCTAAGAGTCTAAAGAATGCATTCTGATGTTTATTTCACAATGATGATGAATCTCAGGAAACCAAAATGAGTACAAATGTATAAAAATACCTGCAAGTCATTGGTTAAATGAATATATTTTCATACACAGGTAATTACCTGAATGATTTATGCTTCAATTTTCTAGTGTTGGTTTAAAAGTTAGATAGACACAATTATTTTTCCTACATGTACCTCTTTTTTCTTGGCAATCCTTTCCAATCCAATAGATTTGGCAATCTCCTTTACTTCGTCCTTCATCAAGTCACCTAGTGGAAATACAGTTTTATGTAATGCTGTTTGTGGAATCTGTGATAAAAAGAATGTCTGATCTTTCCATCTATCAAATGGTAATATTAACTTTATACCTGAAAATGTAACAAAAAGGTACTATTCAAGTAAAAATATGAGAGATAACTCTGTAAAAAGCTTAAATCATAATTTTGTAAACACAGTTTAACAGATTTTGGTATTGCATTTATCTGAGTTGTGTTAAATAAAAGTATGGAAAACTAGAGGCTCTAAAGAGCCTGTATCGCTCACCTGCATTGAACTTTTCATCTTGAGCAGGACTAAAGATTTGGCTGGTTTTTCTATAGGGTTCTATGTTCAATTAAGTTCGGCTGTGGCAGCCTCATGGTTGACAGTCTAGGTCAATGGACACATTTCTAAAAGAGAACCATCTAAGGACCATTGCTACCAAGTCTAGTTCTAATTGGTTGAGTGGTTTCAGACCAGAAGATTTTTGAGTGAATTTCCCATAGGGTTCTATGTTAAACTAAGTTTGGCTCTGTCGGCCATCTTGGTTCACAGTCCACAAAATCAGACAATTCTGAAATAGGACGTCCTAAGGACCATTGCTGCAAAGCCTGGTTGCAATTGGTCAAGTGGTTTCAGATAAGAAGATTTTTCAATGAATTTTCCCATGGGGCCTTATGTTAAACTAAGTTCGGTTGTGGCAGCCATCTCGGTTGACAGTCCAGGTTGTCATGGGACACAATTCTGAAAGAGGACCATATAAGGACCATTGCTGCAAAGTCTGGTTTCAATTGGTAAAGTGGTTTCAGATAAAAAGATTTTTCAATGAATTTTCCCATAGGGCCCTATGTTTAACTAAGTTTAACTAAGTTCGGCTGTGGCTTCCATCTTGGTTAACAGTCCGGGTCATCAGACATCCGTCTAAAAGAGAACCTCCTAAGGACTACTACTGCCAAGTTTGGTTGCAACTGGCCTTGTAGTTTCATAGAAGAAGATTTTGGAAATTCACCCCCCTCCCCCTTTTTCTATTTTCAGTAACAGCAGCCATGTCGGTTGGAAGTCGAGGATGCCAGACATAAGTTTGGAAAGGGGCCACCCAAGGACCATTCCACCAAAGTTTGGTTCAATTTGGCCTAATGGTCTCAGAGTAGATAACGAAAATGTTAAAATTCCCATAGGGTCCAAGGTTAAACTATGTCCAACCATGGCAGCCATATTGGACAGCATCCCGGAAAACCAAACACTGTTTTTAAAGGGGACCATTCCACTTAAGTTTGGTTTAAATTGGTTTAGTGGTTTCAGAGGAGTTGACGAAAAAGTAAAATTCCCATAGGCTCAATGTTAAACTAAGTCCAGCCATGGCGGCCATGTTGGATGGCGTTCGGGAAAACCGAACACAAATTTTAAAACGGGCCACCCAAGGACCATTCCACCAAAGTTTGGTTCAAATTGGCCTAATGGTCTCAGAGAAGATAACGAAAATGTTAAAATTCCCATAGGGTCCAAGGTTAAACTATGTCTGACCATGGCAGCCATATTGGATGGCGCCAAGGAAAACCGAACACACTTTTTAAAGGGGACCATCCAAGGACCATTCCACTTAAGTTTGGTTTAAATTGGTTCAGTGGTTTCAGAGGAGTTGATAAAAATGTGAAAAGTTTACGACGACATACGAAGACGACGACCACCACCACGACGGACGCAAAGTGATGAGAATAGCTCACATGGCCTTTAAGGCCAGGTGAGCTAAAAATATGTTAATTACATTGAGTGTGGTGAAATACTTGGATTTCCAAGTGAAATAAAATCTGATATTTCACCCAGTGAAAAGAAAAGTCATACTTCACTCAAGGAAGTGAGGTAACAATAGCTGTCACCAATAACATTACTATACAAAGGAAGACATGTAGTCAAATAAATACATAATCCACTGTATTATCTCATTAAATCTTCTAAATACATGAAATTTGTCAATGAAACAAAGAGAATAGCTAATTTTGAAATTATTATACCAAAAATATACAACTCGTGACCAAAAAACACCAAAATTTCACTCATGCACTATATGCATTCATGAATTAATGTGTGATTCAGTCACTCATACAAAATTTCAAATATTAACCTTTCGAGGATAATTTATAATTTTTTATAAAAACAAAATTGGTTATATCTCATCTCTAAAGTGTGAGTACCACATGAATATACCAACAAAATTATTGCACATAAAATGTAAAAAGAGACTGGGTTTCATTAAACATTACAAATTTGAGGATTTTAGCAACATTGACTTATCCTAAGCTCAAATACTGACATATAAATGAAAATATCAATTCAAAAGCTTTATGAAATCTGTGACCAATGAATCGGGTCTTTAATCTTTACCTTTGCTTGTATCAGGGTTGTCTAAATTGTCAAAAATACTGGTCTTGACATAATGTCCTGTTGCTATGGCATCAGCTCCAATGTTATTTATAGCATGATCAAAGAAACATTTGAACTTTATGTACTTGTTACACAGTATATCTGGATTTGGAGTAAAACCACTTTCATAATCTTTTACCAGTGTGCTGTAAATTTAGAAGACAATTATTGAACAAAGCTCTTCTTTGTTTGGACATCTGTCACATGCACTACAAGATTGGGTTTCCAGAATACATCATATCCCTTTTTCCATATTAATTGGGGGAAAATTCATAAATCCAGATAGACAACATAGAAAATAAGCTTCAAAATAAATATTTTTCTTCGTGCTGAAAGCCTCATTAAGATAAAAAGAGGCTCAAGAGAATTGAGCCTATATAGCTCACCTGACAGTCCCACAATCAATCCATTTTATTTCATATCAAGTGAAAATTGTAATGGACCTTCAAGTATCAGTTAATTTGGATATATGGTTTCAGAGGAAAAGAGTTTTAAAAAATTAACCAATCAAAAATAAAAATTATTCATGACACCCGGGCAAGTTGTCTGGCCAGAATGATTTATTTGAAATGGAATTTACATAGTTGCTCCATACCAAGTATCAGTTCATTTGGCTATGTAATTTCAGAGGAGAAGATTTTTGAAATTTTGACCAATCAGAAATAAGAATTCATCATGGCTGTCATATTAGCTGTCCAACTTGGAAGAAATATGCAAATTTTATAGAGATCCTTCCATAGATGCTTTATACCAAGTTTCAGTTCATTTAGCTATGTATTTTCAGAGGAAAAGATTTTTTTAATTTGTCCAATCAGAAATGAGAATTTATTAAAATATCTGTTATAATCAGACTTTTATAGATAATGTTGCCCTTTGACTTAAAAAAAAACTTCGTATTTAATTCATGTGAATATTTTTTCCTCTCCTTAAATACAATCATGTTTACTTTGTGTAGGATAATCCAAATGTATATTTTATTCAAATGAACAATTTTGGCCTCATTTGTGTTTATAAATGGACATTACTTATTTCAGGTAAAACATCATATTTGAGAGGACATTTTCCACCCATATATACAATCTAAAAGAACCAATAAGTAGTCTTCTTTTCTAAAATCTGACCTAAATACATCATTCCAATATTCTTTAACAAAATTCACTTCCAACAAAGGAATTTTCAAGTGATCACAGACATACTGTGCATCTTCTCTGTCAGCATCTGCCATACATTTCCCAGTCTCATTGGCCATATCCCAATTTTTCATGAAAAGTCCAACAACTTCATGTCCTGAAATATATGAAAATAAAAATGAATATTTTATTACACACTGCATTACTATGTAAAGAATTGATAATTATTCATAGCAAATAGAAATACACTTTTTGCAACATTGTTTAATTACCAGTTGACAATACTGACAGAACATGCCACACATGTATAACCTATATAAGTCGGATTACACTTATAAATTAAGCTGCCTAAGAGTCAGCTAAACCTGTTCCAAAATTAAAATTCACATATTCCTTTAACAAGTGGACAACAGACACAAACCTAACCTTGTTCATACAAGATTGTAACTGCAAGATTATTTTTAATAAGGATTCAATGTATCTTTTTAGCAGTGAGATTACAGGTGTCAATAACGACATCTATGAAACAGAACTGACATGATACATATAAAACACTTTATCGTATTTCCCTATGGCTATATCAACCTGCTGAGGCCTTCAGAATTTCCCGTATTTCGGCACTGTGACGTTGTAAAGAGTTGACCCGACCCTAATATGGGCTGACTCGAATATATCAGCGACGTCATAATGTTTGACCCAACGTTGACCCGAATATATCAGGAAAACATCCGGTTATAGGCGGATGGCCATTGAAAAGTAAGAAATTCCATTAAGATTGCTAGTTAACAATACGATAAATTTATCATCAAGTTTTCTTCAAACAAATATTGTAAAATATAAGTCGCTCGACACAATATGAAGCTTTTTGGCTCTTTCGCTACGCTCACTCGCCGAAAAAGCTTCACATTGTGTCTCGCGGCTGATATTTTACGATATACGTATGCAGAAAACTTGATAATATGTACGTATACGAGACTTCTCTGTAGCAGTTGACAAAATTAAGATACAGACTTTTTGCAGTATATTGGAAAGATTGATCTGTTATTTACAATAAAGTGAGGATTAGAAATCATATGTAGGTATACAATCTATATAAAACAGAATTACAAATAACTGTTTCATTTTTCATAAATTGGGGTTAAACAATATAACATATAATGAACAATAACAAACAAATACATACAGATAGGATACAGGAATAAGTAAATAATTAATTAATAACTAACTTTGACAGATGTGGACCCTATTTTCGCAGTTCCAATGACCGCTTTATAAAATCGCAAACAATTGGTAAAAGTTCATTTTTGGATTAAGTATATCAAAAATTTGTGAACCTTTGACGCCCAATAGAAAATGTGATTGCATAAAAGAGAAGTATCCGGACTTTGTTGTAAATAACCTAGTTTTTGACACAAAGACCTACAAAGACTTGTCTAATGAAGACAAAGAGGAATTTAAAAAACTTGGGTGTTAATGTATAATTTTAGTTAACATTGTACACGACAGTTTTGAAAGCTAACATATGCTTAATTTGAACTTCTGTTTCAGTTAAATGGATGCAAGTTTGGCACTTATTTTAGAGTTGGGGCTTGTTTGTAACTATTTCATTCACAATTGGAGCAAATACCCCAAAAAAATCGTTGTCATTTGTTGGGGCGAGTTGGTAACTGTGATAGTCATATGTAGCGAGTATGAAATTATTATTTTCATCAGTTGGGGCAAGTTTGTAGCTCTTAATCTTATTTTCAGATATGTAATATATAACTTTGACTTTAAATTTGTGTTATATTCATAACTCAAAAGTCCTCTTTAACTACACAAAATAAACCATTTCCCATGTATGCTTGTATGTTTTGAAAAACTATATTTGTTTTTTCATGTACTTGTATAGATTTATGTATGTTGGATCACGCCTATATATTGTGCTCTTTCCAATATTGAATTGAAATATTTTCCTAAGTTGGGGTGAGTTGGTGACTATGGTTTTCACAGTTGGACCGAGTTTGTAACTAATATTTTCCAGGTTGGGGTGAGTTGGTAAAAAGTTGGTGCGAGTTTGAAGTGGGGCGATTTGTCCTGCACCCAGCTACATTATTGTAGCTAGGCCCTAAATTGGATAATAAATATTCTTATTCTGAACTGAATTTGCATTGTTTTGCCACACCTTTCTGTTTAAGAAGATGTGCCGCAACAGAGCTGTCAACTCCTCCTGACATTCCGCAAACTATTCTTTTAAATCCTCTTTTCATACTTTCATAAGCAGAAAGTCATTGACATGTGCACATGGAAGATATATGACGATCCAATTTTATTTGAAACAAGTGATTGGATTGGTTGGTAGTTTAATCGGCCTTGAATTAAACCAATCAAGTTGAATTTAACATTTATATGAACTATTGACCTCAAAACGTAAACATGGATGTTCATGAACATAACAAACGAACAGAAAGTTGTTTTGTCATCATTTAAGATTTTGAATCCGCCGAAATAACATGACTTCATCATCCTCTGAAGCTGTTTCAAAGGAAGACATCCATGAACTCTTAGAACATAGCGTAAAGAATACACATAAAGTGAAAGATGGGGATATCAAGGTTAGAACAGAACATCGAACAGACCTTGTTCCGGGATGTTAAACTGACAAAAGCAGGAAGCTCTAAATTCAGGCATTCTCTGCTGTTCCCTTCTTAGTCTCTTTATATATCAAATACTCATTCTATGCCCTTTAAACGGCTCACTAATTCTCTTTTTAATGTATTAAATTGTCGTTTGATCAGTTTCACAACATAAATAGTAATTAACATACATTTGATGATTTCGAAATTCCCAAATTCTGTGACAAACTTGAAAATCTTGAAAACAAACGTGGGGAGAGGAAGCTGGCTGGTTTGCCATATACATTTTTTCAGTGATTTGACTGTAAATAATTTTTTAAGAGAGAATATTGATTAATGGTAGAAATGAATCATCAAAAACTTACAGAACATGCAAAGAATATATACAAATTATATTTTATTGTAACACTGTGTATAATTAGTTTTTTGCAAGAGTTAGTCAATACAAGATTGATAGAAATAGATATATTTTTAGTAAATTAAAACAAACCAATAAAAAAGAACCCCTAATATGTACAGTTGTATTTTTAGGAATATATATTTTTTTTAAGTGATCGCTTTTATTAAATATCCTTTTTTAGGTCAAGATAATATTCAAATTTACACTTTCTGAAATAATACATTTTGTTCCAATTTTGGGGTATATAATATTATGGAAGACGTATGTTTTTATAAACTTTACTTTGAAAAAAAGTTGTACTGAATGAAAATTTTATCTTGGTTTATTTTATTTGTCAGATTAAAAGTGTCAATATCTAAAGGTAAAATCTTTGAAAAACCTATCATGCTTTTTGCCACGTTTTAAATCTTTCTAAAATAGTTTATGGTACATGTATGATCGAGTTAAAATAAAATTTGAAGAACCATTGGAAGAAACTTTTTGGTCTTTTCCCAAATATGCCATTTCTAAAGTAAACATTTTGTCGGAATTTTTTTAAAAATGAAATAAGTGTTTTGGTATTTGTTTCAAAATAAAAAGACTCGAAAGGTCTTTCTAGGGTTAAGTAAAATAAAAGCAAAATATTTAAGAAACATGCTTGGAGCAAATACAAGCGGCTCAGCAACGAACTAATGAAAGATATAAGAGAGAAAATAGAATATGAGTGCAGTCTGTGGTTTTACAAAATATCAATAATTTTTATTAAATGTGTAAACTCGAGCGATTGACTCACAAATTAAACAAAGTCCATAGGACTTTATGCAAACTTTGAGTGATATGCCTGAATTTACACATTGATAAATTATGTAAAAATTATGTTTTTTATAATTCCAAAGTAATGCAGAAATATGACATTCTTCATTTGAAAGTAACATTATCCTCATGTACTATATTGCATGCATACTTATTCATATACATGACGTCATGAAAGGAATTTATCATGTTATAAACTTTTTGTGGAAGTTGTTGTTAGCCAATGAAATTACTGCATTTGATGTTTTTGAAAACAACATTGGAATTATGACAAAATAAACAAACAGCAAATGGTCATTGAGCTGTATACTAGGCTAAAGGTAAAAAATAATACAAAAAATGAAAACAACAATTGTTAAATTATAATGACCATAAAAATCAACAAAACAGTTATTTCATGATTTACTTCATTGTGAAGACAAAATCCACTTTGTGCTACCAAAATTTTGTAAATTTGCAGTCAGTTTTTAAATGGTTTTACATCCTATTGATTTGCATGTCTTCCAAAACTGCACATGTATAATATATTTATATAATTACATTGACTAATTTGAAGATTTAAGATTTCATTCATTGACCTCTATCAAGGACATATGTTAGATATACGTCCTTGCCTCTATAGAGGGTAATTAGTTTCATTAACACTTTATGTGATATATTTGCAGGGTGATTTTATTATGGAAAAATGTTTGCTGTTATTCTCGAAAGATTACAAGTATTCGGTAAGACATTTACATGTATTGTTTTCTAGCCATTCTGTTTTAGATATGCAATGTTTATAATTGCTGGGCAAATTATTACAGTATTTATTAATGATTTTTTATTAACCTTGTAGATGTGTCATTTACATGAGACAACTGTGCTAAGGAGTATCTTGAACTTTCATTGTTTTAGAGATTTTTTATGCAATGAAGGTCTCATTGTAACTTAAGATGAATAACAGCAATAAAAGTGCAGATCTATTGCTTACACTTTTGTTATGTCAGGGATGGCATTGGCATTCAAAAAGTTTTGGCAAAAAATATTGCCAAAGTGTAAGTTTTGTCTTTATTTAAAAAAAAAATTCTCAAGTTACCCCACACCTCTTTTTTTATGTTTTAAAATTTGAAATAACTTGACCTGAGAAGTATTTTTGTTGAAATAAGGTATCTTGATAACTATTTTTTATTTGAAATGATTTCTTAAGTTTGATAACAAGCCAAATAAAACAGAAATTTCCATGTATATTTGTTTACACTGAAACAGGAAGTTATATCCTAATCCCTGCAGAGTGAAAACTTTATGATTTTACATATTTTTCATGAAGAAAACATTGAATTATTAAAAATTTAATAATATTATTTGCTTTGAGTTAACTCCAATTTTCCTAAAATGTGGTCAGTCAGTTGTAATGATATCATGATTACCATGTGACATTTTTAGATTATCATGTGTTTGTTACCAATTAGTCTGAAATAAATCAAGTTTGAAGTTTTAAACTCCCTCTTTTCCTTTCTTCTCAGTCATTTTAGATGTTTTCCCCCATCTTTCCAAAATGTCGCTGCATTCATAACCGGATAACTGCTGTCAGTGCTAAAAAACATTTCTATTATTTAAAACAGATGATGCTAAAATTCTAATGTACTTCATCATGACTTTTTTGCTGGAGTTAATATAGAATGATAAATGACAGTTCTAACCTGACAGTTTTATTTTAATTCAAGGTGATAACAAATTTTAATGGAGAGTTGTGTGGACACTATCCTTCAAAAATCATACTTCTTGAATACCAATTAACAGAAGCTGATCAGAAAAAGGATAATTATCATGGGTGAGTTTTATGTCTCCACAGTTTTATTACAGTTATCTTGCATTTTTCCAGCAACAAAAAACATGTATGTGATATTAGCATCTATTGAAGTTGAACTAAAATTATATATTATTAGTCTTAAATTTTAATCTTCTAAATTAGAACAATGCTCTCTTTGTTTCCAAATAACTGAAAGCATTCTTCTTGAAACTCAAAAATTAAAAATGCAGTTTATTTTCATATTGTGTATATTTCAGTGTTGAGAGTGTATATGATACTACCCAGATGAGAGAGTTGATAAAACAGGCCAGGTTTGCCAGATGTAGGTCACGATTTGCTGTTCCAGTTATTATGTTTGAAGGGAAGGTATGATGAAACAATTTGTCAAAAAAAAAATTATTTTGACATATCATTTATCATATTACAATCTTTTAGTCAGTTTTAAAAAACACAGCTTAAAATTACTGTAGTATTAAAACCTCAACTCCATTGACCTTGATAATTCCATATGTTGACCTTGATACTTCCATAGAAAGTTATAAAATCCTGTAGTTATCTCTTTATATAGTATTAAAATGTAAAGATATTGAATATGCATTAATGAGAAAACACCCCACTGGATTGAAGATAGAAAATATTGATCGAAAGTTTGTAATTTTGTCTTCAACTTGGAACAACAGGCGATGTCATAAAAAATGCTCTAAAAAAGGCTACAGAAATTTTTTTTTCAAATATTCAACAACAAATTAAGATAAGCACAGCTTTCTATGTAATAAACTTATTAAAATTAAAAATACTGAGAAAATGATTGATGAGACATAAATTTCAGCATGTATGCAGATCCGCCACTTTGGCAAGTGGTGCAGAGATGTATGGCAGATCTGGTCTAGATTTTTTTTTCTCTGGTAAGTACTTTGTAAATTAGTTATCTATAATTTTTTATAAACCCTGAAATTAACATTTTTTTCTTTATGTATGCTAAATAAATGTTAAAACTTTAACATTATTAATTTTTGAAAGTCAGGGTCATGCAGAACTTGAACTCCTGCACCAAACAATATTCTCTTATTAATTTGGAGTTAGAATTACATGTAACGGGAAAGGAAAAAGTTCTGGAGTTATGATAAAGAGGAGAATGTATCTAAAATTTAATTTCTAAATCAAAGTTTGAATAATTTATTTTAGGACATCCCAGTACCTTATAGAATGTAAACAGTATCTAATTATTTACAATAAGTAACACCTTTATTATTTCTAATATTTGAAATGTAAATAAAATTCTTTTTTTCTGGCTATTTTATATAATGAATCCAATGTCAAAGCATATCTGAAAACATACTATCTTTTTTAGAAGAAGGGAGGTAACTCCATGAAATATTTTACAGGTCCTGAGGTATCACTAGGAAGTATATCAAGTCCTGAAGAGGAACCAGAATTACAAATGTTTGACAGATTACGAGGACAAGACAAAAAATTACTGAAGAATTTATGTGTTAAATATATCTGTGATTTAATGGTAGAAAAAAAGAAAGTAAAGTTTGGAATGAAGTAAGGATATTCATGTGTAAAGGATTTTCCAATATAAAATTGTTTTCAAAAGTTTGGTGATGTACAGCTGTCAGTCAGCTGGCTGGCACTAAACAGTGATGAAAGAAAATCCAGTTTTCTGTCACTCGGACCGCTTCTTGATGTAAATTTGGTTGATATATAACGAGTAATTTGATTGGTCAGGTAACCCAAGTTATACTGTATAACCTGGTTTGAGTTTCGTAACATCCCCATTGTATTCTCCTGTAGTTCCAAATATTACTAAGGTGAATTAGTTATCAGCAAATTATACAGGAAATTTTATAAAATTAAACTATACAGGTTGTTTAAAATTTTGAACAGATTATTTTACTATAACTTTGATTGGCCAGTATGATTTTTCTTAACTGCTTGGCTAATATATGTTGAAGGGCATTTTGTGTAGCTTGCATTGTAGGAATGATATCTACTACATGTGTTTACTTATATGTAACATTGTTCTTGAAGTTAGTGAAATATTACATGTATAGATACGAATAAAATTATTGCAATTGTAAAACGGAATGAAGTGAGTTAATTTCTTGCTGTTTTGCTTATATGGTAAATTTGTCAAGTAAATAAAAAAAACTGAAAATACCCAAAAACAGTCTGAACAATAAAATGACAATTTTTCTTATCTATGTGTTTTGTAAGAATTTTTATGAGAAATTGTGTAAAAGCAAAATTGAAAGCACGATAAATTATAAATTGTCATGAATAAAAACAGGAGCTTTGTCATTCCAGCAGTTCAAGCTTTATGAATGAGTACATATGTATAATTTGACAAAAATTATATAGAACACTTAGGGTTGAACGATCATGTTTAACATGTCCAAGTGGATCAAAATATTGTTTTCAATAGAAACATTATTTATTTTTTGTATATTTGTTATGTGTCAGTCAATATCATTGTCCAGTGGTATTTCTGCATTGTACTTTGATAATACAGGTAATACAAAGAAAGAATTATTTCTTATCATTTTCATATTTACAGTGTAACATCATCAGAAAAAGTAGATAAAGAAAACAGATATGCAGATTTTCACATATTGACAACACCTTATCCAGGTAGAGTGACATTTATCAGGTCAAGATAATAATATTCACCTTCTGTCAGAAATCTTTTTTCTGCATTTTTGCATGAATACAGTAGTTCTCTCTCAAAGGTCTTGAAGACCCTGCATAAATGTACATTCAAACCTGTCTTATATGACCTTCCAAGGGAGAGCAAAATGTAGTCACTAAAGACAAGTGGTCTCTATATACAAGTTAATATTATATAGAATGCATGAAAAAGAAATTTTTTAAAAAATGGTCTTTTAAGACTGTTTTTCTTTGTCCCTTGGGTGTTAGGGCAACCAAAGTTTTGCTGTATATCTGGATAACTCTTAAGTATGTTTTTCTTACTAATGTACTAGAACAACCTGGAGAGATTGTATTTTCTTCCTTAAAAGGCCGTTTTTGAGTTGAGACAACCAAGTGAAGACGAGTTCACGTATGCCCTGTCTTTACTTGGTATGACGTCCAATGAGATTCTTTAATACATTCGTTTATTGTGACTCTCGACCAATCAAACATAACATTACCTTACCTTTTCAGTTGTTAATACAGAAAATGTATAGGTGTGCGAAGGCTAAAACCCCTGTTTTTTCGGAAGAAATAGGTACTTATACTCGTTCAAAAATGAAGAACTGGAAAATCTTCAACTTATTTTTAAAATTCAGCATCTTTGCACTCGTTCAGCTGCGCTCCACTTGGGAAAAACATGAATTTTAAAAACTCATTGAAGATTTCTCAGTCTTCATTTTGAACTCATGTGAGAACCTATTATTCTCCCAATGGAGTGAGACTATCTAGGTGGTGAAATATTTCTGAACTGTTAACCCATTCATTTAATTTCTGAAGGTACCAAGTTCAGAGCACAATGCACGTAATGAATTAATTGTAGTTACAATGTAGTAATTGCCTTGACAATATCACTAATGATCTTCCTTCTGAAATGTAATTTTTCATCTTTCTAAATGAAATGTCATGGAAGAATCAAATTGCCTGCCTGTTTGGTCAGACATACTGATATTTTTATACTAACAAATGTTATATTTTTGGTTTAACTTGCTCGCTTATGATCACATGCTGAAAATTTAACTATCTGAGGTTTAGAGATATTATAATCTGCTCACATCAAAAGGGGAATCTTAACTCCATTCATGTCTTTGTCATTTATTTTATTTATTTTAGGATGTGAATTTTTCAAGGAATGGAGAGACAACAGTTATACTGGGGAAACAATGACTTTTGACTGGAGTCAGGTTTGAAATTTTCCATATTTAAAAAACAAAAAATAAATTTGAATAAAAACAAATATTCATTTAAGCTTGGGTTTATGATTATAGATTAGACTAGTAACTTCAGATTATGAATTACATGTAGTAAAAAAAGATGCAATTAAATTTTTGTACAATAAATTGATTTCTAGTAAATATTTTCATACTTTTGTGCGATATATAAACAGTAATGACATTATTTTATTAGTATGCCATCTCTGTATTTTGATAACAGGATTTTGTGGATGCAGAATTTGATGTACCAGATGACCCTCTACTGTCACAGTTAGGTATAGATTGGAAAAAATATAGAGTAAATATATATTTAATTTATTTGTTCTTAAAATTTATTCTTCAATAAGTCTGAGCTTTCTCCAGTATTAAAATAAGCAGCATATTGTTGTCTTGCTTTGACTAAAAACATCCAAGGACAGCTTTGACTAAAAACATCCAAGCACACTGTGATATGAAAATTTTCTAATTTACTCCAAGGAACTACATGTAGCTTGGTTTGTTTAACTATTCATTTATTCTCTAAGGATAACAAGGTCAAAGGGATAAAGCCTGCCAAAGTCCTGAGCTGCAATTTTGAATAAAAATATGTGATCAACAAACAATTATGGTACTCTATTTTTTACCTCTCTTTTTTGAAGGATATAAATTCACATCTAAATCATCCTCCCTTGAAAGCCAGTAGGTTTTTGTCTCGCCTGCGATGAAAGTCGCAGAGTGAGACATAGGTATTAATATCCGGCGGCGGCAGCGTAAACTATTTGTATAAAGCTTTAAATTTCAGATGGTAGAAGACCTGGATGCTTCATACCTTGTATGCAGATACCTTATGTTATGAACTTTCCATCTGTCATATGGCCATTGTCCTTGACCTCATTTTCATGGTTCATTGGTCAATGTTAAGTTTCTATTGTTTGGTCCTCTTCTCAGATCCTATAAGTTATAGATCAGCTGTATGTGGTGTATGGAATGATTGTAAGGTGTGCATGTCTGTCTGGCAGGTTTAATTTGACCTTGACCTCATTTTTAGCTCACCTGACCCAAAGGGTAAAGTGAGCTTTTCTCATCACTTGGCGTCCGTCGTCGTCCGTCGTCCGTTAACTTTTACAAAAATCTTCTCCTCTGAAACTACTGGGCCAAATTGAACCAAACTTGGCCACAAGCATCATTAGGGTATCTAGTTTAAAAAATATGTCCGATGACCCCCAACATGGCCGACATGGCTAAAAATAGAACATAGGGGTAAACTGCAGTTTTTGTCTTATATCTCAAAAACTAAAGCAATTAGAGCAAAACTGACAGGGTAAAAATGTTCATCAGGTCAAGATCTACCTGTCATGAAATTTTCAGACGAATCGGTCAACCCTTTGTTGGGTTATTTCCCCTGAATTGTTAATTTTAAGGAAATTTTGCAGTTTTAGGTTATTATCTTGAATATTATTATAGATAAAGACAAATTGTAAGCAGCAAAAATGTTCAACGAAGTAAGATCTACAAATAAGTCAACATGACCAAAATCATTGATTGTTCCCTTATAGGAATTTTTGCCCTTTAAAGATGGCATCCAGCGTAAACTTTCCTTTAAAGATCTTTTCATCTCAAACCACTCGGCCAATTGAGACCAAACTTTGGTGGAATGGTCCTTGGGTGGCCCCCTTCCAAAATTATGTGTGGCATCTCCGACTTCCAACCAAGATGGCTGCTGTTACTAAAAATAGAAAAAAAGGGGGGTGACTTTCAAAAATCTTCTTATATGAAACTACAAGTCCAGTTCGAACCAAAGTTGGCAGTAATAGTTCTTAGGAGGTTCTCTTTCAGAAATATGTCCAATGACTGTTAACCAAGATGGCCGCCACAACCAAACTTAGTTTAACATAGGGCCCTATAGGAAAATTCATTGAAAAATCTTCTTGTCTGAACCCACTTGACATATTGGAGCCAGACCTGGCGGCATTGGTCCTAAGGAGGTCCTTTTTCAGAAATATGTCTGATATCGTGGACTGTGAACCAAGATGTTCGCCACAGCAGAACTTAGTTTAACATAGGACCCTATGGGAAAATCACTCAAAAATCTTCTCGTCTGAAACAACTAAGCCAATTAGAATTAGACTTGGTAGCAATGGTCCTTAGATGGTCCTCTTTCAGAATTTTGTGCGATGACCCAGACTGTCAACCAAGATGGCCGCCTCAACCGAACTTAGTTTAACATAGGGCCCTATAGGAAAATCATTGAAAAATCTTCTTGTCTGAAACCACTTGACATATTGGAGCAGGACTTGGCAGCATTGGTCCTTAGGAGGTCCTTTTTCAGAAATGTGTCTGATTTCATGGACTGTGAACCAAGATGGCCGCCACAGCAGAACTTAGTTTAACATAGGACCCTATAGGAAATTCACTCAAAAATCTTCTCGTCTGAAACCACTAAGCCAATTAGAATTAGACTTGGCAGCATTGGTCCTTAGGAGGTCCTCTTAGAATCCTATAGAAAAACCAGCCAAATTGACTGCAACACTTAAATTTTTAGGTCTGCTCAAGGTGAAAAGTTAAATCCAGGTGAGCGATCTTGAGAGCCTCTAGTTATGGTTAACTGGTCAATGTTAAATTTCTCTTGTTTGGTCCTCTTCTCGTATACTATAAGTTATAGGTCAACTATATGTGGTGTATGGAATGATTGTAATGTGTGCATGTCTGTCTGACAGGTTTCATCTGTCCTTGACCTGATTTTCTTTGTTCATTGGTCAATGTTAAGTTTCTGTTGTTTGGTCTTCTAAGATGTTATAAGTAATAGGTCAACTATATTTGCTGTATGGAATGTATTTTATTATTTAACTGCTGATTACTTATGGTCTCATAACTTTAGTATTGATAATAAATAATAAAAAAGGGATTATTACTGAACAGTAATTAAAAACATTGGAAGGTGTGAAAATGTTAAAATAAGGTCACTCATGCATGGTGTATGGAATGATTGTACTGCCTACATGTTTGTCTGATAGGGTTTATCTCACCTTGACTTCATGTTCATTCATCATTAAAATGTTAATTTAATGTAAAGCTTATATAAACTTATTTTTTTTACTTTCAACATAAATTCAATCACGAATACTAAACTAGGCGAGACATTTCAGTGTGTCCACTCTTGTTGTTAAAAATTTTCTCTTCCATAAAGATTTTAATTATATATCATTTGAAGAAGGTTGTAGTTAATTACAGTCCTTTATATATTTCTATTTTCTACATTGTCAGCATTAGCAGTTTTGAATGGGATTTTGAGTTAAAATTAAAGAGACTTTTGACTATTTTTGAAAATCTGAGTTTTAAACACCAGTCCTTGATCATGAAATTAGTTGACTTTCATTTTGAAAAACAAAATGATGTTTATGATTTAGAATTGTGGGGATTTCCATGATGCAAAAGATTGTTCAAGTTTCTCAAGAGTCAGTGTAGAGGTCCTCATATTTTCACTATTTTCTCTTTTCTTTTATTTCAGCAATGGGATATTATACAGTTAACACAGAATTATTTGTTACTTTTGTTACATATTTTAAAAGAAGGTATGTATTACACAATTTTATAGCCTTTTCACCAAGAGTCCTAGGAAGAAAATGCTCCATGTCAATGACTTTCCTGGAACATCCATAGGTAAAATCATTACATCATTTGTAGTATCAAAAAAGTTCTTTGATTTTTAATTGTTTTTAGCTCACCTGACCCAAAGGGTCAAGTGAGCTTTTCTCATCACTTGGCGTCCGTCGTCCGTCGTCGTCCGGCATCGTCGTTAACATTTTACATTTTGAACTTCTTCTAGAGAACCACTGAATGGAATGAAACCAAACATGGCATGAATGTTCCTTATGAGGTGCTGACCAAGTGTTGTTACTTTGTAGCCGATCCATCATCCAAGATGGCCGCCAGCAGGGAACTTAGTTTAACATAGGACCCTATGGGAAATGCATACAAATGACTTCTTTTAGAGAACCACTGAATGGAATGAAACTAAATCTGGCATGAATGTTCCTTATGAGGTGCTGACCAAGTGTTGTTACTTTGTAGCCGATCCATCATCCAAGATGGCCGCCAGTGGGGAACTTAGTTTAACATAGGACCCTATGGGAAATGCATACAAATGACTTCTTTTAGAGAACCACTTAATGGAATGAAACTAAATCTGGCATGAATGTTCCTTATGAGGTGCTGACCAAGTGTTGTTACTTTGTAGCCGATCCATCATCCAAGATGGGCGCCAGAGGGGGACTTAGTTTAACATAGGACCCTATGGGAAATGCATACAAATGACTTCTTTTAGAGAACCGTTGAATGGAATGAAACCAAACATGGTATGAATGTTCCTTATGAGGTGCTGACCAAGTGTTGTTACTTTGTAGCCGATCCATAATCCAAGATGGTCGCCAGCGGGGGACTTAGTTTAACATAGAACCCTATGGGAAATGCATACAAATGACTTCTTTTAGTGACCCACTTAATGGAATGAAACCAAACATGGCATGAATATTCCTTATGAAGTGCTGACCAAGTGTTGTTACTTTGTAGCTGATCCATCATCCAAGATGGCTGCCAGCGGGGAACTTAGTTTAACATAGGACCCTATGGGAAATGCATACAAATGACTTCTTCCAGAGAACCACTGAATGGAATGAAACTAAATCTGGCATGAATGTTCCTTATGAGGTGCTGACCAAGTGTTGTTACTTTGTAGCCGATCCATCATCCAAGATGGCCGCCAGAGGGGGACTTAGTTTAACATAGGACCCTATGGGAAATGCATACAAATGACTTCTTTTAGTGACCCACTTAATGGAATGAAACCAAACATGGCATGAATATTCCTTATGAAGTGCTGACCAAGTGTTGTTACTTTGTAGCTGATCCATCATCCAAGATGGCCGCCAGCGGGGAACTTAGTTTAACATAGGACCCTATGGGAAATGCATACAAATGACTTCTTCCAGAGAACCACTTAATGGAATGAAACTAAATCTGGCATGAATGTTCCTTATGAGGTGCTGACCAAGTGTTGTTACTTTGTAGCCGATCCATCATTTAAGATGGCCGCCAGAGGGGGACTTAGTTTAACATAGAACCCTATGGGAAATGCATACAAATGACTTCTTTTAGTGACCCACTTAATGGAATGAAACCAAACATGGCATGAATATTCCTTATGAAGTGCTGACCAAGTGTTGTTACTTTGTAGCTGATCCATCATCCAAGATGGTCGCCAGCGGGGCACTTAGTTTAACATAGGACCCTATGGGAAATGCATACAAATGACTTCTTTTAGAGAACCACTGAATGGAATGAAACTAAATCTGGCATGAATGTTCCTTATGAGGTGCTGACCAAGTGTTGTTACTTTGTAGCAGATCCATCATCCAAGATGGCCGCCAGAGGGGGAATTAGTTTAACATAGGACCCTATGGGAAATGCATACAAATGACTTCTTCCAGAGAACCACTGAATGGAATGAAACCAAACATGGCATGAATGTTCCTTATGAGGTGCTGACCAAGTGTTGTTACTTTGTAGCCGATCCATAATTCAAGATGGCCGCCAGCGGGGGGACTTAGTTTAACATAGAACCCTATGGGAAATGCATACAAATGACTTCTTTTAGTGACCCACTTAATGGAATGAAACCAAACATGGCATGAATATTCCTTATGAAGTGCTGACCAAGTGTTGTTACTTTGTAGCTGATCCATCATCCAAGATGGCTGCCAGCGGGGAACTTAGTTTAACATAGGACCCTATGGGAAATGCATACAAATGACTTCTTCCAGAGAACCACTGAATGGAATGAAACTAAATCTGGCATGAATGTTCCTTATGAGGTGCTGACCAAGTGTTGTTACTTTGTAGCCGATCCATAATCCAAGATGGCCGCCAGCGGGGGACTTAGTTTAACATAGAACCCTATGGGAAATGCATACAAATGACTTCTTTTAGTGACCCACTTAATGGAATGAAACCAAACATGGCATGAATATTCCTTATGAAGTGCTGACCAAGTGTTGTTACTTTGTAGCTGATCCATCATCCAAGATGGCCGCCAGCGGGGAACTTAGTTTAACATAGGACCCTATGGGAAATGCATACAAATGACTTCTTTTAGAGAACCACTGAATGGAATGAAACTAAATCTGGCATGAATGTTCCTTATGAGGTGCTGACCAAGCATTGTTACTTTGTAGCCGATCCATCATCCAAGATGGCCGCCAGTGGGGGACTAAGTTTAACATTGGACGCTATGGGAAATGCATACAAATGACTTCTTTTAGAGAACCACTGAATGGAATGTAACAAAACGTAGCATGAATGTTCCTTATGAGGTGATCCATCATCCAAGATGTTTAGAAGTCTATCAGAAAATTGTAAAAAAAATTCTGAATGGTCACAACTTGACCACATATTCAAAAATAATAATGATAAGATGTCTTCAGTAGCTATTGTAAGACTACACTAAGATGACCTGTTTTTAATTTTAAATACTGTGTCAAATTAAACCAATCTTGGTCTCAATCATTATATAATTTTACATAATTTCCAAAATCACATTAGATACAGGTGAGCGACACAGGCTCTTGAGAGCCTCTAGTTTAATACCCTTTCAGCAATAAAATTATTTGATTTGAAGGTTTTCAAAATATTTTTAAACTGAATACTGAATGTTACCCTAGTTTGACATGTTTGATAACACATAATTTGTTTCTACAATCAAATTTACTAAAGAAATGCATGTTGAAATTTGAATTTACATTTTCATCCTTGAAATTTGTATTTTTTGTTAAAAAATGCTTATAAAGAGCTAGTAACATCAAAAAATTTCGTCAAAATCATTTATGCATATTTCTTGTTCAGGTTTTTGCAAACCGAATAACTATGTGATTTACATATGGTAAGATTGTTCAAGAAAAATATATTACTGTAGAATCTGATGTAATGACAGGAAATTCAAACAACTTAAAATTCTGATCTACCAGATACTCATACTGTATTTGTCTTATATGATCCCAGTCTTCTGGGAACTTTTGTAAATGAGTTAAAATTGCTGCTGAATGTCAAACTTATGATTGACTTAGAGAGATTTTTTATCTGGAGAACTTTTTTTAAGAAATAATGATTTTAAACTCACAACCAGTCAATAATTGGCTTAAACCTTGAGAATATAATTTTACCTTTTCTTTATATTGTTCATGATTTTAGCACGTAGTATATAATATGTATATAAAGCAGGCAAGTAAAATGTTTTGTTTCTCTTTTAGGTGACAGTGGTTTATTAGTCCACTGTATTTCTGGTTGGGACCGGACACCGATGTTCGTATCACTTCTTCGTCTTTCATTGTGGGCTGATGGAATCGCTCATGCCTCCCTCACCCCAACAGAGATATTATACCTCACATTAGCCTATGATTGGTACCTGTTTGGGTAAGTAAAGTAATTCTGAGTACAATATGCATAGTTTCAAGTTATATCATTCACAAGAAAAATTTTACACTTATGGTTCTTTTAATGTTATAACCAAAATATTTGTTTTATTGAGATTCTTGGTGATCAATATAGCCTTTTTTATCCTTAATTGTAATTTTTAAAGACAAATTTCCAAACCTTACAGAAGATCACTTATAATTAAAACTGATCAATCAAATGTTTTTAACACCATATGCTTTCAATTTAAATATCTATCAATAAATATTCCATGGTATATTTTTAAAAAGAGTATGGTATTGTGGCCAAGATAAATATTGGTTAGTGGATGAAAATGATATTTGATGTTAACTACGTATATACAATGGTACCAAGATATAAAGATAATGAGTTAATAATATTAATACAATAATATATGGTTATTGCATGAATATTGGTGAATATTGTCCCGAACAGACCTTATATTGCACGAGCTTGCGTGTGCAATATGATGTACTGCTCGGGACAATATTCGCCAATATTCATGGAATAACCATTTTATTATATATGAAATAAATATTATACCCCCAGTCTACGGAGTGGGTGGTATGCTGGATTCACCTTGTCTGTCCGTTCAACTGAAATTTTGCGTCACACTTATCTCAGCTTCTGTGCAACGGAATGTTTTGATATTTGGCCTGCAGCTTTATCATCATGAGTTGTATCATCCCCCCTATTTTCAGGTCTGTCAAATATCCACTTCATGTTTGCCAATACTTACAAATTTTACAATACCTTATGTTTACCTGAAATTTTTCGTCAAACTTTTCAAGTCTGTTTACCCAATTTTCAAAATTAATAAAGAGTGGGGGTATACTTTGCTCGATAACACATGCAACCTCATGTCTTCTTCCATTTTCACATTTCTATCAAGAGAATTAAGCTACAAGTCAAATAAATCACTTATTAAACTAGTGCTTCTATGAACGATAGAACTCTTATTTGCACGAGTTCAAAATATGAAGTCTATTCGAAACCTGGGGAATATCTCATTGGTTCTTGCAAATAAAATCCTCAAAATTTGTTCTCGTTTACATTATATTTTTATTAGCTCAAATTGGCTCGTTTTGCAGGTGTTTGTTTCTTTGGAAAATCATTTTCAGCGACAGACAATTTTTGAGTCAATCTCATTTCCACCATTTTAATTTCTGTAAACAGACGAAGATGCAATAAGTTACAAATGAATTTCGGAATAGATCTGGTAACCATGGTTCATTTGGCACCTATTATAAATGTGCATAAATTAAACAAAATGAAATAGTACAAATCCAAAATAATTTCAAATGGTTCTGGAAAGATTTATTAGCATTGATGTATATTAATTGCACTAAATTGTCTAATCAAAACTTAATACATATTTAAAACAACGATCAATTGTCCATCATGACCACGTGTAGTGCACCATTAACAAGACACCACTAACAGAATAGCAAATAATTCCCTCATAATGGCAAGTTTTATTTTATTTTTTTTCTAGAAAATATCCAAATTACAGACAGTACTGATACCAAGTGCCAAATTACCCCTTCCTGATTTATGATATATTAAACTATTTCTTTTTTAGACACAATCTTCCAGACAGAGTCCATAAAGGAGAAGAGGTATTATAAAATCTTAGACGTTGCTTGTTAAATTTTTTAACTTATTAACGACTTTTCTTAAATTTATTTTACCTTGCTATGTTTTATGTGTATATATGCTATCTCACATTGTTCAAGTTTTTGGGTTTTTTTCATACAATTGTGGTAAAACTATATAACAGTTCATTTATGTGGCAGACCTTTAATTTGTGTAACAGATTTATTCCCGGTTTGGCCTTTTCTGTGATAAAAATATATGATAGTTGAACCAAAAGCAAATAAATATGTGACGTCAATTTCATTACGCATTTTAAACAGATATAAAATTTATGCAGAAAATTCCCTCCTTTCCATGTCTATGGTACCAACCTCAGAGTTTCATGTTTTTATTTAATCTTTATAATGAAATGAGTCATATGGTATTATTTAAATTTTTCAAAGAATTGGTATGTTTTATGTTATCACTGGAAAGCAGGTGATTTATTTTGATCTATCTTGAGCAAAATAATGCTAATATGTATTTACTAAAGCACAGAGAGTATGAAACACAATTAACAGTCAACTTTTATTCCAAGCCATATTACATGATTGTCTGAAATATATACATATGTCTGTCTTACCTGAAATTGATGTCCATTCAATAACTTGAGTTCATTTATTTGAAATTTCATACAATCTTGAGAACAATTAGCATACATGTAGAACAAATTCAAATTTGACATGTTTCACACTATTGTTCCTGAGTTATAGCCTAGATAATGTAGAAAATGAACATTTCTGAAGTTTTAGTTTTGGCTCACTAACCTGAGTTTGCTTCAACAAAATCATTTGACAAGCTAACACAATGTTATAAACCATTAAGCCTAGATATGAATATGAAGTGTTTTATATTTTTTGTTGCTGAGTTATTCCCCTTGATAATGTAAGAAAATATGCAAATTAGTTTTGTTTTCTTGGTGGTCATTATCTCATCGGTTGAGTTTCTCCCAAGTTAGAGGATAAGCTGAGGTATTTTCTATGATTGCTAAATCCCAAGTTTTGTTGGGAGCAGTTGGTGTGTAGGTCCCATGGACACATTCTTGTATTTTAATTAAAATTTGGCTTTACATACAAAGTCAAGTTATCTTAATAGAGTAATTTATTTTGTAACACAGTTTAGGCACATGTAGTATAAAATACAATTTAGACACATGTAGTATAAAATACAATTTAGACTTATATAGTATAAAATACAATTTAGACACATGTAGTATAAAATACAATTTAGACACACATGTAGTATAAAATACAATTTAGACACATGTATTATAAAATACAATTTAGACACATGTACAATGTATTATAAAATACAATTTAGGCACATGTATTATAAAAATTTAGACATGTGTATTATAAAATAAAATTTAGACACATGTATTATAAAATACAATTTATGCACATGTAGTATAAAATACAATTTAGACTTATATAGTATAAAATACAATTTAGACACATGTAGTATAAAATACAATTTAGACACATGTAGTATAAAATACAATTTAGACTTATATAGTATAAAATACAATTTAGACACATGTAGTATAAAATACAATTTAGACACACATGTAGTATAAAATACAATTTAGACACATGTATTATAAAATACAGTTTAGACACATGTATTATAAAATACAATTTAGACACATGTATTATAAAATACAATTTAGACACATGTAGTATAAAATACAATTTAGACACATGTATTATAAAATACAATTTAGACACATGTATTATAAAATACAATTTAGACACATGCATTATAAAATATAATTTAGTCACGTGTATTATAAAATACAATTTAGGCACATGTATTATAAAATACAATTTATTCACGTGTATTATAAAATACAATTTAGGCACGTGTATTATAAAATACAATTTAGACATGTATTATGAAATACAATTTAGGCACATGTATTATAAAATACAATTTAATCACGTGTATTATAAAATACAATTTAGACACATGTATTATAAAATATAGTTTAGGCACATGTATTATAAATTACAATTTAGACACATGTATTATAAATTTTCCATAATTTTTGTTCTATTTCTATATTTTCAGATTTTATTTTTTTGTTTTAATTTTTTGCCGCATCTGGCATCAGAGGATTTTTCTGCATTAAAGAAAAGGTGGGTATAACCAATTCATTAATTCTGGGGATAAGAAAAATCAGGTTTGCTCAAACAGTTTCTTTTTAATTGGTTACTTGGTATTGAATGGAAGAAATTCAAAGCAAGGACAAATAACACATAGTGATCTGTCATTATATCAGACAAACTGGACATAAAGTGAAAGGGTAGTTCCACATGGCTACTAATAATCACAGGCCTGTCAACGCTGAGGTTGTGAGTTCGAATCTCACCTGTGGCGGGGTGTGTTCTACTCCGATCTTAATTGACAAGGATTGCCAATTTTCCTATTGAAGGTTGATGGTTCTCTCCTGGTACTCCGGTTTCCTCCACCAATAAAAACTGGCCACCGCGAAATAGCCAAATGTGCTGAAAATGGCATATTTAACCTCAACAAACAAACAAACATAAAGTGAAAGTAGCAAATCCAATTTTGACAAAAAATATGTAAACTCCTTAACGCTTGCTTTCTTCATGTTGCAGGCAATTCTGTTGATATTACATGAGATTTTTGTTTCAGGGAACAGAAACATGGTTCTAGAAATGTAACCAGAAATAATTCAGAGTGCAATATAGAGGGTGTTTTATTAGGTAAGTAAATATGATAGTGAAGCTTTATATACAGTGTTTGTCTGTACACTGTAGAATTTGTTTAGTTTCTATAGGAGTTGGGTTTGTTCAGGTTTCAAAGAAAAAGTTATGTTAATCAGAAATGACAGACAACAATGTAATGCAGTGTATGCTATACATATATTTAGCAATATGCAATATGACTTCTTTAAAGAATAAGAAAATTTTTTTCTCAAGTTGTTTACGATAATTCTACTTGCATTTCTGAATATCACTGACTAGCTTTCCCCATAGAGTGTTTTACAATTAGTTCCTTTTGCTATAATTTTCAGGACTTGCTTAGACCGTTAATTAACTTTATCCCTCAAAAGACAGTTTTTCATGTTGTGTTTTGGTGAAGGGATAGAATTTTCATTTTCCTCCAGTGAATGTTTTCTTCTCTTTGAAGTATCCATTTTGAATGAATTCAAACATTTAAAATAGTTAAGCTTTTAGACAGAGTGAAAAACTAATCAAAATAAATCACCTGTAAGCCAAGTGAATCGACTACCGAGACTTTCATAACAGAAATTGACACTCCAGTTAATTTGACAAAAGGATTACTTTTGATTGAGATCAAAAGTTAAAACTTGAAAATGCTATTTATCTTGCCTTTTTGTAGAAATGGTTATACATATATGTTGGCAGTGCAAGATAGACTAGCATACATGTATATCATGAACAATAAAATTTTAAGATGGTTAACTTTGATATGTGGTTATCTGCTGCTTTTTCATGTACATCTATATCCTATCTAAACAATGGGCATCCTTCAAAATGAATCAACATGGCAAAAATTGATAAAATAACAATACAAAGAAAACAAAGTAGGATAAAGATGTACAGTAAGATGTAATAGAAATCAAAGGAGAGATTTAAGTAAATGGCATTGAGAGAACTACCCAGAAACAGAACCCAAGAAGTATAAAATACCAGGCCACAAAGCCTTTATAAGAGGGGGATAGCATACATTGACAAAAATTTAGTATGGATGAGTATTGCTCATTTAAGGGTTGAATACACAAAACACTCTTTTTATGGCCTCATATCAACATATTGTTTATTAAGAAATATTTACATTTACACAGTACATAAACAACACGTCCAGATATACAACCACCCATAAAGGTATGATCGTTTTCCTTGCACATTACAGTAGCTACCTTAAGGACAGTCATCGGTACAATAAATAAACATCGGTCATTCATTGTATATTTGCAGATAATGATCCTCGACGACTAAGTTATAGGGGTAGCAATACTAGCATCAGTAGTGTAGGGAGCAGTAGTATTGATGGTGCTCCTACGTTCTTCTCGACCAATGACGATGATGACTCCAGCAATACAAATGGGTATGGAAAAATAACCTTAAGATAGCTAATTTTGCAGGCATGTCAAGTGACTACCCTGGGATTGTAATCTAAAAATTATATGTTCTGTCCTAACCAAGTTATATAATGTGTTGAACATCTGTTTAATAGGTTTTATCTTTATTCTAAAGAAAACAATTATCCATTTAATCAGCAGACTTTGTTACTGTAATTTTGGGAAGTTTGTAATACTGTGGATTCATTTATTTTCGTGGATAGAGAAAAAAAAGGCATTTCATGGGATACATAAATTCATTGATTGCTGGCTTACAAAAAAAAATTATTTTAAATTGTTGAAATACTTAAATTTGAGGCTTGGCACATCAGATATCATGAAAATACTGCGACAAAATTTGCCGATCATACTTTATTATTGTACAGTATTAAAAGTACTGGTTTTAAGCTCTTATAAAACAAAAGTCTAACAAACAGATTCTTCAAATTTGAAATGGAACAAACTTGTCATGACTTTAACAAAATGAACAAAATCCGTAATTATTTACTTGTTAGGTTAATCGGGTGTGAAATATATATTGACGAAATTGCAATCACGCCCCGCCCCCCTCAAATGACAAAATACTTTATATCTTGAAAACCATTGAGATCCCCGTCCTATAACCATATATATTATTACGCCTGATGATTAGACAAAGACTTTGGTACTATAGGGGGGTCTGAGGGAGGTCATGCCCCAACCCCTCAAATGACAAAAGACTTAATATTTTGAAAACCATTGAAATCCCCACCCTATAACCATATATATTATTTCTCCTTATGACAAGACGAAGCATTTGGTACCATTGGGGGGTCTGATGGGGAACTTCGTTTGGGAGACTTTGTAACAGTTCACTGTTACAATTATTACTTGTTTAATTTAACTTCAGTCACTTGACCAGTTTCCAAAAACTTATTTTGATTTCAGAGTTTTTACCCTTTGAAAATGAGATATCACAAGAAAAGCGACATCATGCTATGCCCCAATCATTTTTTTCTTCATAATGGAAAAAACATGCCTTTCTCAGATAATTTGGATTTAAAACAGATTGCATGTACATAACTGATTTTTACCTGTGAGCAAACATTTTTTGCTGCTATGCTAGCTGATACTGCATGAATTACTTTGTTTGTAAATTCTAATGTTTATTTATTATGACAAATCAACATAAACATGCAATATTGCAAGGTAAATTAATACAATTGATGTACTTTTTGTAATGAAATGTAATTAGCAAAAATCAAAATAAAAGCTTTAATTTCATATTATTGAATCTCCATCAATTTGCATGATTTACAATAATAAAAATCATTGATTTCCAAATTCATAATAGAATAAAATCATTTATGAAAAAATTACTTCTGCTTTTTCATTTGATGAGGATTGCTTGTTTTATCAAAAATTGGAAATTCTGCACAGTATAAGCAAAAATGCTTTACAAGTTAACATTCTGAAATTTTTTCATCAAATAAGAATTTACCCAGTTTACCAGTACTTAAATTTGAAAAAAATGAAGTAATTTTTAAGAAAGACGTAAAATAAATTTGACTTTACTCTAATTTGCTTGTGGTTGAGTCAATAACAGCTTGTGGGAAACTCATTAATGAGAAATAAAATATTTAATATTCAATCTTTCGTAGAGAATAATAAGTCTGTTTCAAAAATTTTCTTCAGTTTTAAAAACAGAATAGCAAATTTCCACTGAACAATAATGAGTAGTGTATTTTTCCAGGAATCCTAGTGTATTGATAACAACTCAAACGAGACATAAAATATCCGTAGATAGTCCCATCCATTTTAGTATCAGTCACTATGGCAACACACCATCATCATCTTCATCCAGTCCCATGGCGGTACCAGAAAATCTCAGAAAATACTCGTCAGGGTCACCTGCTTGTGGAAGGTGGGTTTCTTTTTTGATGAATTGTAAAAATGTCCTTAAACTTGCTTTAAAAAGATAGATTTAACAGATGAAATAATATTTTTATCTCAATATTTAGTCTTGTAGAAAAATATTCGATATAAAATATTTTCAAAAAGTATAATTTAGTTGGTATATATTCAATTCTGACTTAAATTTTAATTATGTTTATCTTTCCAATGGATTCACATGACATTATTAACTAATATTTAATGGCTACACTTTTCATACACACGCATGTACTCAGTGGGGTTCCAATACGGAAAATCATATATTTGACTTTTGAGAAGTAAGATAAATCTAGAAAATGAACAAAATCGATAACAGTTCTGTAGTATAGATCTGTATATATGGTGCAGTTTCTTTGTAAATCAATATTAATATCCAGGCAGGGGAGGTAAATCATCAGGATTATTTTTTTAACCATCTATAAGATACAAGAATTTATTAACCATAGATTTTATGTGTGTGTGTGTGTGTTTATTTACTTTTATATTACAATGTTTACTACACCAAGCTTTCCTGTACCAGCTTTATACAATAATTAACCAAATTCCAATTTTTCATTAATTTTATTTATTCTTGCTGACCGCTTTTTATGGATATTTCGTTCTAACAATATTAGACTGCCATTAGATCTCGTTTTAATGATATGATTATGAGATATTATGCATAGAAGAAACATTGAACTCGATTCATTATGTCTTAGAAAAGTTTTTACAAATTTGGGGGTGGGCACTGGGGGTCAAGTAGGAGAAATTGGAGAATCAAGGACCATTTTGTTTGAATAAGTACATAGTAATATAAGATTTTAAACAAGAAAGATAAGCTAGAAATAACTAACACACAACCTGAGATTGCTGACTATTAAATCTTTTTTTTTTCCTATTGGTAACTTAACTGCATAACAATAAAACTACCGGTATTTTAAGTTTGCAATCTCTGTTGGTTAGCTAGAGTTTTAGGAAAATTTTAGTGTACATTTTAGATAAGAAATTATTGATGTATTAGTTTCAGTGAAGAAAAATTGAATTATCAGAGAATATATAATACTATAGTGATTTGATTATAGTTGGCAGGTAGTATCCAGTACTGGTAGTTTGAGAGGTCTCGTATCATCACATGATTCTCCATTATCGGGGAGTAATAGTAGTAGTCATGGTTCCAGCAGGCCAAGCTCGTAAGATTTTACCTTATTTATGGTCATAAAAAGATTGTGACATGTTCAGGCAGTGTATTTTTTAATTACACATTAATGATTTTGTTTTCTAATAGAATATTGAAGTGTCTGTAGTGTCAATTTCTCTTTTTGTATTGATATTTTGAAAAACAAATTTTATATCAGGAGCTTTTTTTAAAAATTAAAATCTGTGTTACATTTTTTAGTAAAGTGAAACTATAAAAGGAGACTGGAACACTGTAGGGAAATTCCTAATACCCTGTTTTCTGCTATTGTTTAAGTGAAACAGTATGAAAATTTCAAATGGCAGAATTCTAGAACCCTGATAGTAATAAAAATTGAAAAAATAATAATAATGATAATAAAGTGTACATAACAAGCCTTCTTTCCAGATATGAACCTGTCTGACAAATTCACTTGTTAGAACTTGCTTTTGTCAAAAGATACTTTAATGTTTTGATAAGCATGAAAAGTAAAAGTTTCATAATTCAGGTGATTGACTATACATTCATTATTTTACTACACTATTTGGTAGATGAATTATTAACAAATTTCAAATTTCATTTCAGATGTCAAGAAGCCACAGAAATTCCACATGCAGAAACTCAGAGATGGAGCAAACTGGACTCTGTTCGTAGAATATTTCACAATGCTTATACAAACAAAATCATAGTATCCAATGGGAAAAAAGGTGGTATTTCAAATTTCCTCGATCAGTTTGCTGAAAAAGTAGGCTTTAAATCTGGACGGACATCAGATCATTGACATATTAACAAATATTTATTGAACAATAAACCAGTTGTGATATCAGATATTATTACATTATAAATAATATTATTGTTTGTGTGACTTACTTTTGTTTACTGATAAGCATTCTATGATAAAAATGCTTACAGAGAAAATGCCACATGTGCACATGCGTGACACATGCGTTTCACATGCATATTTTAGAGACGTTTCATGCCACACGTGTGAGACACATGTTTGCAAAAGGCATGTAATGTGCATGATTCACACAAATTATTATGCATTTCACATGTGAATTTCATGCATGAGAAAACACACCTGTGCCGCATGCATTTTTCAGATACATGCCATTCACATGGGTGTGTCACACATGAATTACATGTGTGGCATTAAGCGTGCATGTCATGCATGTGACACACCTGTGACACTTGCATTTCAAGGTTCATGCATGACTTGTGTAGCATTTTTGTCTGTGTATGCATCAGATGTGATTTTAGACAAAATTGTTTTTTCAGTGATGCTAGGGACCAAAACTATAAAAAAAATTATGTAACCTGATTTTTTACAGAGCAGATCCAAATGTAGGATGGAAAAAACGGCTGTCTTTGTTCAAGTGGAGCAATAGTCTTAGCACATTAAAGACTATTGATTAATAAAAATGTGCGAAAAAGTTTGGCTAAAATATGTTACAGAGGACACTTTCGCCACCCACCTAGCTAATCCACTATAAATAAATAAGTTTAAACTATAATTTCAAAGATATTTTGATTTTTAATGTGTAAATTACATGATTTTTTACCAATATATTTAGAGGGCACTTTTCCACTTTGGAACATTTTTTATTGTAACGAATCAAACACATTGTATTGGAAATACAGTAAAGAACATGCTCTTTTCAATCGAACTTGATATTTAGTTTGTATCAATTCCATTTACTGATATCAATACTGGAAAAGTAGCAAGATTTCCGAAGGGGTGGAATATGATTTGAATTGATGGAAACTATGAAGATTAATTCATGTCGATCACATGATCGCAATAACCAATGAAATTTACTTTTACACACAACTATTCATCTGAGGTTTTATAAAATATTAAACTAATCTTGGGTCTTCAGAAATATATATCATTGTCATAAATTAATAAATCTGAGGGAAATGGGAGGAATGAAATCAACAAATTTCAAACTGTAACATAGCAAATTATAATAAACTTTTATGTAGTCAATGCTTCAGCAATCACTATTGTTAGCTCACCTGGCATTTCACACTTCTTCTCTGAAACCACCAATCCAAATTGAACCAAACTTGGCATGAATGTTAATTGGATAGTTCTGTACAAAAGATATGTTTTTTGTGCCGCTTGGATATTTAACATGGCTACCAGGGGCAGATAATTCATTCTGATTGGACTAATCTTTAAAGCTCTTCTTGTCAGAAAATACTGAGCCAAATTAATTGATTTGTTGCATGAATGATCCTTGGATAAACCTCTACAAAAGGTATGTTTTTTGTGCCAATCGGAAAATTCAAGATAGCCGCCACAGCCAAACTACGTTTAACATTGGTCCTATTGGGGAATTTATATAGAGGTCTTCTTGTCAGAAACCACCATGCCAATTACAATGTTTTTATGTACAAACAAGCATTGGATGAACCTCTACAAAATTATGTTTTTTGTACCGATCTGAATTTCAAGATGGTTGCCTAAACCGGACCTAGTTTAACATTGAACGCTATGGGAAATTTGTACAAAAGTGTTCTTGTAGGAAACTATCAAGCCAATTGAAATAGTTTTATGTATGAACAAGCATTGGATGAACCTCTACAATAGTCATGTTTTTTTATGCGAATCTGAAATTCAATATGGTTGCCACAGCCGGATTGGTTTTACAATGGACACTACGAGGAAATTTGTAGAAAGGTCTTCATGTCTGAAAATACTAAGCCAATTGAAATGTTTTATTTTGCATGAAAATCCTTGGTTAAATGTCTGCTACAAAAGTTATGTTTTCATGCCGATCGAAATCCAAGGTAGCTGCCACAGCTGGACTTAGTTTAACATTGGACGCTGGAAGAATTCTTTACATATTTTTGTGTCGCCTGCGGAACGCATGGTCGACACATAGGGATCACTATCTGTCGTCTTGCGTCTTGCGTCGTCACACTTTTCTTCTATCCTCAACTACTCGTAAACCGCTCAAAGGATTTTGATGAAACTTTCTCTGTGCATTAACCTTAATGCACAGGTGTGCATATATATTTCATTTTTAGAAAATTTAAATTTTTTTTTGGTAAAAATTGACATTTCTGCAAAAAAAGGGGGGCAAAACTTCTATCCTCAACTACTCCATAACTGCTCAAAGGAATTTGATGAAACTTTCTCTGTGCATTAACGTTAATGCACAGGTGTGCATATATATTTCATTTTTAGAAAATTTTTAATTTTTCTCTATAAAAAATGACATTTTCGAAAAAAAAGGGGGGGTCAAAACTTCTATCCCCAACTACTCCATAACCACTCAAAGGAATTAGATGAAACTTTCACTGTGAATTAATCTTAATGCACAGGTGTGCATATATATTTCATTTTTAGAAAATTTTAAATTTTTTTGTGTAAAAAATGACATTTTTGCAAAAAAAAAAGGGGGGGAGAGCAAAACTTCTACCCTCAACTACTCAATAACCGCTCAAAGGAATTTGATTAAACTTTCTCTGTGCACTACCCTAAATGCACAGGTGTGAATATTTATTTCATTTTTAGAAAAATTAAAAAAATTTTTGTAAAAATTGACATTTTTTTAATGCAAAAAGGGGGGGGGTCAAAACTGCTATCCTCAACTACCCCATAACCGCTCAAAGGAATTTGATGAAACTTTCTGTGCATTAACCTTAATGCACAGATGTGCATATATATTTCATTTTTAGAAAATTTTAATTCTATTTTTGGTAAAAATTGACATTTTTGAAAAAAAGGGCGGGGGCGGGGGGGAGGTTCAAAACTTCTATCCTCAACTACTCCATAACCACTCAAAGCAATTTGATGAAACTTTCTCTGTGCATTAACCTTAATGCAAAGGTGTGCATATATATTTCAGTTTTAGAACATTTTAATATCTTTTGTAAAAATTGACGTCCGCAGGCGACACATGTCTTCCTTGGAAGACTCACACATTTTTTCTAGAAGTGCTGGGCACTGTAGAACAATTCCTTACAGAACTTATCTAGAAGCTCTTTGTCAGTTGTGGTCACCTTAAATCCAGGTCCATGGAGCCTCTGGTTAGATTCATGTGTCAAAATGTTCAGTGAGTAAATTTTCAAATTTGAAAGGGAGAGAACTCTTCCAGCAGGATTTTGAATTAAGTATTACATTCCCGTATTTCCCCTAAAATGCACAAAGTGCATGGAACAAATTGAAATCAATGCTTTTGCAAATTTTAAGACCGGTCTTGGATTGTCATTTCAAGTTTTTGAGTGCACTTTTCCATAGTAAATTCCCCATTCAAAATAATATTTGCGGTTAAAAATATAACATTTATAAACAATGGTAATTTTTATGTTTTCTTGAACGACCCAGTGAGATTCCTTTTGCTTGTCGGAACCGTGTTCTTCAATGATTTCAAGCGAACTTTTCGTATTCTGTACATGTGATTCAATGTTCAGTAGTACCTGTGTAGTGTTCAATTAGTTTTTCCTTCTGTTTAACTCGTCTAGAAGAATCTGTTCAAGTGTTACAATGTGATCTACAATTCTTTCTTTGGCATTTTGTATTGCACATCTGATATCTTGGATTTCTTTATATATTTCCCCGGCGCTGTCTTTCCTGTTTTTTGTAATATGGTTTCCATGACATTGTTAACGAGTTCAATCATGAGTTGAGTCGATGAAAGACTGCGATCGCTTGGCACCGTTTGACGCTTTGTCAACCGACATCACATTCTTGCACATGCGATGAATATCAACCAAACATTCCTTACAAGCCAAGACATCATGATCGACGCAAAAATAGTCAATGATGAATTGTCATGTTTGACACAAGTTTGATCGGAAATGTTCATCCGTATCATTTTGTTTATCATTAAGTTCGTGATTTCTGGATATTTTCATGGCTTTATGACTATCTCAACATTCAGAACATAGAGGTTCTTCACAATTAACACACCAGATGGACGATATATTTTGTTTGTTTCTTGTCTGACGAAGGTCACAGCCAACAGTTTCCAAACTCCTGAAAGTAGAAACAGCATACAAGTATCAGGCCCAGATGACAAATGTGTACATGTTTGATTTCACCAATGAAAATTTTTCAGAACATTATGATTGTAATGGTTAACCTTCAATGGAAACCAGTCATCATAATGGAACATCCTGGGTATCTACATCAGTTTTAAAAGCCTTTTCTGACATATATACTGTTACAGACAGATTAGTTAAATTTTCCAGTTTTACACAGCCAAGATTAAGCATATGTTTTAGCAGCTTATCGTGTAGTCATTACTACGATAAAAAAAATTATCGTGTCATTTATAGTTAAAATTATGCAACTTTTGAGTATGGTAAAAAAAATGCCTTTCATTTTTGTAAAGAAAATTTAAAACTAGAACTCTCCTGAAAGAGACTTATAATACCCCCCGCAGCAACATGTCTGTTTTGAAGCCTACACAAAGTTCAAATCCTCATATTTTTCAAAGTACTCGCCCAAACAGAAAATCCTGACAAGATCTCCTCTGAAACCACTTGGTCAATTGGAACAAAACATGGCAGCAATGGTCCTTAGGTGATCCTCTTTCAGAATTATATCCGATGACCCTGCCCGCCATCCAAGATGGCCGCCAGAGCCGAACTTAGTTTAACATAGGACCCTATGGGAAATTTACTTAAAGATCTTGTCTGAAACCACTTGGCCAATTGGAACAAAAGTTGGCAGAAATGGTCCTTAGGTGTTCTCTTTCATAATTATATTCTATGACTCGACCCGTCATCCTGGATAGCCGCCGGAGCCAAACATAGTTAAACATATGACCTTATGGGAAATTTACTTAAAGATCTTGTCCGAAAACTAGGCAAATTGAAACAAAACTTGGCAGCTATGGTTCTTAGTTGGTCCTCTTTTAGAATTATTGGTCCTCTTTCAGAATCATTTCTGATGACCCTGTCCACCATCCAAGATGGCTGCCAGAGTTTAGTTTAACATAGGACATTTCGCATATGTCTATGCTTATTCCGTCATCCAAGGGGTGCCAAAAGGAAGTATTTCCCTTGTTTGAAACCAGTGAGCCAATTGGAACTTGATAGCAATGTTCCAGGCTGCCAGTCAAGATGGACATAGTCCAGGCGAGCGATACAGGCTCCTGGAAGCCTCTAGTTTAAATATCTATAAGGTAATGTGTTTCATTTAGAATTTTAATATTTTATATATGTTTTTAATTTAAGACAAGACTAAAAATACCTTTATCACGACCTTTAATTGAGAGGGATCAGAAGGCAGCTGCCTCCTCGATCCAGCTTAAAAGCAAAATAAATAGATCAGAAAATAAAACCTAAATTGATTTTGTTCAATTCATTTCATGTGAAGAAATTCTCCACTGAAACTACTGGACCAAGCCCTTTAGCACATATGTGGTCCGCTTTCGAAATTATATCTGATGGCCCGGAACTCCAATCACCAAACGAGCCAATTTAAACCAAGCTTTGCACCAGTGGCCCATATGTTGTCGTTTTTCAAAATTGAGCCAGTTGGAAGTACTTGTCCGTGGGTGATCCCTTTTCAATATTGAGCCGAGTGGTACCGGACTTTGTAGCAATAGTCCGTATGTGGTTCTCTTTCAAAATTGTGCCATTTTGGAACCAATCATTTGTAGCAATAGTCCGAATGTTGGCCTCGATCATTAAATTGTATCCGGTGACCTAGACTACTATAATAGTAGTTATAATCCAAGACAGCCGCAATCGCTGAATTTATTTCAGCATGGGATATCCTAAGAAAAAAAATCTTGTCTGAAACCATTACGTCAATTGGAACCAAAATGACATGGTAGCAATAATGGTCCTAGTTGGCTCGCTTTCAAAAGTGTATTCGATGACCTGGACTACCATGCGGGTTCTTCCAGTCGTTCCTCTTTCAAAATTGAACCAGTTAACACCATTAAAAGTTATTAACCAACCAAGATGTTAGTCACAATCAAATAGTTGAAAAATCCAGGTCAGTCATACCGGTCCTAGTTTTCGTTCAAATTTATGATTGATATTGAGGTGACAGAACTATCAAGACAGAATCCAGGTGATATAATCCAGTGCTATAACAATGCGATCGTTGTTCGTTGTCCGTCATCGTACATTTTCCTTTAGATATATTCTCCTCTTAAAACACTATGCCAATTAGGACCAAACTTTACCCTAGCTGAAAAGATCCTTGGGTGGTCTTTCAAAATTGTGTTAGGGGTTTGGAACTCCAACAAATATTGCCGCCGTTACTAGAAATAGCAAAAATTAGCAAGAAAATATTTTGAAATCTTTTCCTCTGAAACAACTGTGGCAATTGATACCAAATGTTAATGAAATGGTCCTTAGGTGGTCGCCTTTAAAATTGTGTGCTCTGACCAATATGACTGCCATTACTTAAAAAAAAGAGAAAAATCATCAAAAAAATCTTTTTAAAAATCTTCTCTAAACTACTTCGGCAGTTCAGGGTAAATTTGATGTAATGGTCCTTAGGCAGTCCCCTCAGGCCAAAAAAAAAACACATGTCAGGCTTTGTTTTCAATAATGTTAACGTCCCTTTTATAACGTTTGAATGGCAAATTAGGTCCAGTTCAGCGATACAGGCTGCTGTATGGCTAGAGGTTTTATTTTCATTTTACAAAATGGAAAATATAACATTTAGTGTTTTTTTTTTCAATTTTAGTTTTCCCACTTTCTGTTTGTCTTTTATCAACGGTATCCTAGTTAAAGTGTAAAGAACAAGGGTCATATAGTACTTAATTTTTAAAAGTTTATTATTAATCAGATAAATGTACATGTAAACGTTGTATCTTGTTCACTGTCAAAATGGTCAAATTTTATGATGTTAGTGGCTGTATTAAAGTGAATGACATCTCCATAGCCCTTAAACAATATACATAACATGTATCCGTGGTAAACACAAAATTAAACAGTTTTTCTTTTAACAAGCATTCATTTATAAAGAATTTCCTGAAAAAAATGCAATAGTATCTTCCCTCTGCTAACACATGTAACATTATTTCATTTAGTACGGCCTAAGATGACAGTTAATGTATGCGCATCAACCTGTTATATATTTCCCCACACTTTATAGTGTTTTTATTTTTACTTTTAGTTTTCCCACTTTCTGTTTGTGTTTTCTCAACGGTATGCTAGTTAAAGTGTAAAGAACAAGGGTCATATAAACCAATAGTATGAAATGTTACTCACTAATGTTTAGTTATTATTCGCGATTAAATGATATTGGTGAACAGGCGGATGGTTCACACTGTATTCTAAAGGCTGCTTTTGAAACGGATATATCTTTTTTAGACAAAGAAAACTCATGGTCGAAATGTCTAAAAGAACTCATTAAAAAGACAAAAATCGATACCCTTAATATTTCTAAGCAAATGTTTAAATCAAAACTTCAAGATTACTATAAATCAAAAATTAAATTTGAATTTTCCAACATTAAAGAAGAGGCATCAAGAAAACTCCTGTTTTACAGTAGAATCTTTACAAAATTCGAACAACAATATCTTAATTTTAGCATACCAATAGAACTTAGAAATAAATTGACTAAAATAAGAATTAGTGCCCATTCATTAGCTATTGAGACTCCAAACCCAAAAGTCCACCAAATGAAAGATTTTCAAGTGTAAATTCTGCGTTGATCGAGTGGAGGGCAAATTCCATTTCTTGTTTACTTTTCCTCATTATAATTCTCTACGAATTAAATATGAAATCCCCGATAATATTACAGATGAATCATTATCAGAATTCTTGAATCCAAATTCCTATAAAAAAAACGAAACCTATGTTTATTCATAAAGGAAGCGTCTGAAAACAGGGATCGTCCCACTGTCTTAGTCAATATTCATTGTCGAGATATAATATAATTATGACTGTATGACTATGGCTACTCGTTGTTTGGTATACTATTATACACATTGAGATTACTTAATTATATGTAAATATAGTGTTATTAACTGGCTGTTTCTGTATTGGCACTGGTATAGATTCAAGGTTTGCTGTATTGGCCTCGCGACCCGCAGGGTCGAGGGCCAATACAGCTGACCGAGAATCTATAACAGTGCCAATACAGAAACAGCCAGTTCATAACACTTTTATTAAATAATCCAACTTTTTCAATACAGACTTGTTCTGAATGCTGTATTACATACATCAAATGTGAATATAGGGCCAATATTTCCAATACGGACTGGCAATGATGTGAATATAGGGCCAATATTTCCAATACGGACTGGCTATGAAACGACCGGAAGTGAAAAGGCTGTATAAGCCCTAGGGCTCATACGGCCTTTTTCAGTATTGGACCGGGCCGAAAAGCAATATACATCACGTGATTTATATGACCAGGATGACGACACCAGTATGACCCATGCAGTTTTGGTAGTATTAGGGCTGTTTTAATCGTATTATTTAATAAATGTTTATACATGTAATAAATCATTCTAATGAAACTGGACCAACTGGGGTTTGTGTATTGGTCAAAATTTGACTTTAAGATATCGTTTAAAAATTGTTAACTTTCAAAAGTTTATACTATTCTTTCCTTAAAAATAAAATTTCACTCACATAAAATGTTAGTAGATCAGTGTATGACTTTTAAAAGTATGTAGGAAAATACCCCGTTACGGAAGTTAGATATCCTGAAAATGGTACTATTAAGTATATATATGTCTTTGATAAACTTGGAAGAGTTTTATATTGGTAACATAAGACAGGAATTTCATTTTGTTTTATCTAAAATACCAAAATACCCTTGTTAGCACAAATTGTCATCAATTATGTGTTATACTAACTTCCGTAACAATTATGTTACGTTTTCGAACATTCCAGATGTTTGAGGGCACTGGACTTTGATTTTTTAATTTTAGATGGCATTATGTGATATAGATGAACATATATGGATGTTCAATACCAATCTGTATGAACAGATGTTCTAAAAATTGGCAAAATACGTAATGATAAATCCGTTACGGAAGTTAGAAAATCAAAATTCTCCAAAATATTCTTTTGTTATCATATATTTCCGTGAGTTATTTCAGGGATACCAAGAGATGGACCAAATAGAAACGAATAGCCAATGATTGAGTTATTTAGTGATATCGTTTACGTTTTTCAGGCCTTGAATTATAACTTCCGTAACAGACGATCAATAGGCTTGGTATGGAAAACCAAGCATTATCTGTTCATGAAATAGTTTTATTTCCTACAATTATTAGATTACAACTACAAAATTGCCGTAAATGTTCATAAAATGGTCCTCTTACGTGTTCTTATGTCAGATTGTTACGGAAGTTATCATTACGGAAGTTAGATTTCGTCAGAAAATCGGAAAATTTCTTGCTTAATAAGAAAATCACTTAACTTTCAAATGTTTTACAATAAAGAATATTGGTTACTCTGTTATCAAAAAAAGCTATTTATACTGTCCATAAAATGAAATGCCATGATTACCCTGTTACGGAAGTTAGCTTCTTAAAGGAGACATGAAATAAAAGAGTCTTATATTCTCATTTTCTGAAATATGTTAATTGATAATCATGCTAGTACGGTTTTATCTTATCAAGGATGATTAGACAAATTAGTAATTTTCAAAAAATAAAGTATTCATCATTGCCTGTGCTATTTTTGTCATGGTTTATTAGTGCCTTATGGAAGTTAGCTACTTTTTGGCGACATCCATATTTTAATAATTTAACAAAAGTATTTACATAGAAGATGAAAGGAAGGTCTAATTTGTGAAATTTATACATTTCGCAAACAAATTACAACAAATGTGTGTCGGAAAAATATATTTTTCATATGAAAATCTAACTCTGTATCATTGATATTACCTATGCGACATTGACTTTTAAGGGGTACCCCAGTCTTCTTCGCAACATCACCACACCAATATGGTGGTTAACTTATGATAAATGGGCAAATAACTTTCTTGAAACTTATTTTAACCTTAAAACAAATAACAATTGGACATAATTGACAGAGATTGAAATTATAGTTAATACAAGTTGTGCGACAGGTAGTCTCGGTAGTTGGTCCTATGTCATTAGAATGACTGTAATGTGTGTGTATTGTGTTTGGACAGGAACTCTATATGAAGTATTATATGATCCCTGGTTTGAATCACGCCTCTTATGTGCTCTTTCCAATAAAATATTTGGTTTGATTTGATAAAATTAACAGCAGCATATGAATCAGTATTCAATAATGTAGACAGGAGCTAGCCCTCTTGATAATTTGAGCGAATGGCTATCGCAGCCTAAATTCTTATTTTCATTCGAACAAAAAAAATCCTTATTGACACACAGGTCCTGCAATCAGTTTTCACGCCTAATGTACGGGATCCTGGCTTTTAATTTTGCCAAAATCCTGGTCCTGCCTTTTAATTGATTATTATCACCTGAAAATGACGTAATGGCGCGAAACATTGGTTGTCTGTCCTTTGTTTCTTTGTTATCCTCTGGATTTTTCTTATTCGACGAAGAAATAGTATGGGGAGAACGATTTTCGAGGGAAAATGGCGGAAGTTGATATGATTATTGGCATTTTGATATTTTTCGTTGTAATTTTCTTGTTATTAACAATTGTTGCCCTCTTTTACGTTTCTGGTCTCTTCCATAAGGTAGAAATTGGCACAGGAAAACCACCTATTGGACAAGTTATAATAGCATATAAATTTGCCAAAGGTCCATACAAAGACTCCGGGCTATTGTTTACAGAACTTTGTAGTCGTCTCGGACCAGACCAGAAATGTTTAGGCATTTATTATGACGATCCTAAAGTGGTGAGTAGAGCATTAACCATGAAAAAATACATGTGCCTTGATAATGTTATCTGCCAGATTGTGGGGATTTGGCCAAAGCAAGTTAATTCTTTATTGGCATCAACTTTTTTTCAAATGGATGAGGGTGTGAGGCAAACAAAAAAACATTATCAAAACTGGCAGTAAACTGAACTTTCCTTGATGTAGACCATGTAGACTTCAGAGGTAAGATCAGATAAGATATGTTTATTTCCAATTAATGGGCCCAAACGACCATAGCAATTACATTTCAATATAAACAAAATTGTAGCATATAGTAATCACGCAAATGGGCGTTCGAGACGCGACGGCCATACTTCCACATCGTCCATAGGATGTATCGGCCATACTTTAAGTATTTATTCCATTGTGGTTATAACATAAAATATAATAATACAACAGGTATTATTTCATAGTTATAAAATAAATATGATTTTGTAGTATCTATTATGTACAAGTTTGCCGGTTTGAAAGAGTCAGTATAGATCTAGACTATATATTTATTTTTACTTCTGTACATCTGCTGTTCAACAAGACAAGTAGACTTATAGAAGACTGGTTTTAAGTTAATGCTATTGATAATAATTCATCCCTACTATGACTTTGAAAATTGATTTACAGTTTCATATTGTGTATGTTTTATTTTCTTTTGAACTCAGCTTGGGTGCTGTTGTTTTTATAGTGATCTCGTTTTGTATTTCCTTTACAATTTCATGACAAAAGCATAATTAATACTTATGTTCATCAAAGAAATTATAATAAGCAATTAACAATCTTCTTAAATTTGAAAATTAATCATTATCTGATTACTTAGTTTTATATTTCAAAACTAAACTTATTGTTTTAACTATGACAGAAATTAATTCCCCATTTTGGATATTCATTTTTAGCTCACCTGACCCAAAGGGTCAAGTGAGCTTTTCTCATCACTTGGCGTCCGTCGTCCGTCGTCGTTAACATCGTTAACATTTTACATTTTGAACTTCTTCTAGAGAACCACTGAATGGAATGAAACCAAACAAGGCATGAATGTTCCTTATGAGGTGCTGACCAAGTGTTGTTACTTTGTAGCCGATCCATCATCCAAGATGGCCGCCAGCGGGGAACTTAGTTTAACATAGGACCCTATGGGAAATGCATACAAATGACTTCTTTTAGAGAACCACTGAATGGAATGAAACTAAATCTGGCATGAATGTTCCTTATGAGGTGCTGACCAAGTGTTGTTACTTTGTAGCCGATCCATCATCCAAGATGGCCGCCAGCGGGGAACTTAGTTTAACATAGGACCCTATGGGAAATGCATACAAATGACTTCTTTTAGAGAACCACTGAATGGAATGAAACTAAATCTGGCATGAATGTTCCTTATGGGGTGCTGACCAAGTGTTGTTACTTTGTAGCCGATCCATCATCCAAGATGGCCGCCAGCGGGGGACTTAGTTTAACATAGGACCCTATGGGAAATGCATACAAATGACTTCTTTTAGAGAACCGTTGAATGGAATGAAACCAAACATGGCATGAATGTTCCTTATGAGGTGCTGACCAAGTGTTGTTACTTTGTAGCCGATCCATAATCCAAGATGGCCGCCAGCGGGGGACTTAGTTTAGCATAGAACCCTATGGGAAATGCATACAAATGACTTCTTTTAGTGACCCACTTAATGGAATGAAACCAAACATGGCATGAATATTCCTTATGAAGTGCTGACCAAGTATTGTTACTTTGTAGCTGATCCATCATCCAAGATGGCCGCCAGCGGGGAACTTAGTTTAACATAGGACCCTATGGGAAATGCATACAAATGACTTCTTTTAGAGAACCACTTAATGGAATGAAACTAAATCTGGCATGAATGTTCCTTATGAGGTGCTGACCAAGTGTTGTTACTTTGTAGCAGATCCATCATCCAAGATGGCCGCCAGAGGGGGAATTAGTTTAACATAGGACCCTATGGGAAATGCATACAAATGACTTCTTTTAGAGAACCGTTAAATGGAATGAAACCAAACATGGCATGAATGTTCCTTATGAGGTGCTGACCAAGTGTTGTTACTTTGTAGCTGATCCATCATCCAAGATGGCCACCAGCGGGAGACTAAGTTTAACATTGGACCCTATGGGAAATGCATACAAATGACTTCTTTTAGAGAACCACTGAATGGAATGTAACAAAACATAGCATGAATGTTCCTTATGAGGTGCTGACCAAGTGTTGTTACTTTGTTGCCTATCCATCATCCAAGATGTTTAGAAGTCTATCAGAAAATTGTAAAAAAAATTCTGAATGGTCACAACTTGACCACATATTCAAAAATAATAATGATAAGATGTCTTCAGCAGCTATTGTAAGGCTACACTAAGATGACCTGTTTTTAATTTTAAATACTGTGTCAAATTAAACCAATCTTGGTCTCAATCATTATATTATTTTACATAATTTTCAAAATCACATTAGATACAGGTGAGCGACACAGGCTCTTGAGAGCCTCTAGTTATTTTATTTTTTCAGTTTGTTTTACGCGAGATATTAAAAATCCATTTAGAAAATAATATAAATATTTTATTAGATAAAGTACATTTATATATATAATATATATAATGTGTATTCCAAGTGTATAACATATAAAACATGACAAATAATGTAAATACAGCACAATACATTTACAAATTATAATAACCATCAACATGTATATATTACAATACTTTATAAATAAAATTTATTTCCGGAAAAAAAAAAATGGACGACGCGTCTTCACAAAGTATGGCCGATGTTGTCCTATGGCCGATACGTCTTTTCAAGGTATGGACGACGTGGAAGTATGGCCGTCGCGTCCTGCATCAGCAAATGGCATGATAAAATCATTTTGATTATAATTCCAAATCAAAGAGGTATCAAAGTAAAGTTGTAGAAATTGACTAAACATTCATTTCCAGTCATCATATGCAGATTCTTTTCAATGACTTTTCGATATTGGAAATAAAAAAAGATGTTATTAAACTCAAATAACATGTTTAGTACATTTATAATGATGGAACAACAACGAATTTCCAGATTATCTACCTTTGGGTCATAGGTAGAATTTTCTAGGTCACACACCAGGTGACGATATGTTCAACCTGCAAAATATGAATGTGTGATGTCAGGGGTTTGTAGGAAAGAACGTAGATACAAAACCCTGACTTGGGAGGATGCCGACTCACAACTTTTTAACCAATACTAGAGAGTTTGTCAGGGTATATCCGCAAGTTATTAGGTCAAAAACTTAGTTTAACTTCACATTTCCCAAACCAAACAAAGTTTTGCCTGGCTCTGAATAATGGCTTGAAGGAATTAAATATTGTTGACCACTATCAGAGGGTATGTTTAGCATTCCATCTTTCATAACCAAAAATACAACAAAGTCATACCTACAGTAGAATAGAGAATGTCAAAGAGACAACAATGTATGCATTAACTATGTTGAAAATTCTGGTTTCTGTACTGATTAACTACATGTATGTTTTTTATAAAGTTTTATTTAGAGAAAACAAATGAATTGCAACTTTAATTGATTATATTGTAATACATTTGTACTGTATATGATAAAATGAATATGAGGGGATGGAGGTATAATATTGTGAGCTTTGCTGGCTATCTGTAGTTATCTATTGGCACTAATAATAAAGATAATAAAACTCCTGTGTTGTTCTTACATAAGAATGAAGTAAATAAAACACACATTCAGATTCCAAAATAATGTTATTGATTATGTAATCAAATATTCATTTATTTAAGCTCTTAAACAAATAGAATTAATTCTTGCTTCATGATAGGGAAAATTGACAAGTATATAGAAAGCAACATAATTCTTCAACATAAAATATCTGTTGCATAAATATTTCAATAAATGAGCAGTATACCAGAAAATAGCATAGTGACTTTTACTCCTCATACATTTATCTTTATTCAAGGTACCAACAGATAAATGTCGATATATTGTTGGAGGCATCCTTGCTGAAAATGATCAGGCCCCAGACGAAGAACAAAAGAAAATATTAATTGACAACGGGTACAAAATATTCCAGCTGCCATCAGTATCATATGCTGTGAAAACAGATTTTCCATATAGTAGCCAGCTGTCTATAATGATTGCTATTTTAAGGGTTTATCCTAAATTATCAGCATATGTTAAAGTAAGTATTTGGATCATGTACATGTTTGAATAAAGAAGAAGTGATGGAACCATTTTTGAATTTTGAGGTTCTGGAATGTTTATTCCTTTGAATTTGGTATTTTGAAATTTGCAATTATGAAATTTTAAAGGTTTGTGATTGAGCACAGGATTAGTTTAGTTCTAATTTAGGAACAAAGAACATTGAGTTTAATTTTTGCCAAATTGAAACCTTTTAGAAGGAAAGACAATTGCAAGACATGCATTGCTTAAATTTTTATTGCTGATAAATTATGCAAGTCAATTCAAGTTTGACTTGATTGTTTTTTAGGTGGATGAATATAAATATATACATATATATAAGATATTAAGGTTTGTTGCATTCAGCTACACAAATTATTCGTTCTTGTTGTGTAAATAAGATTAAATATTCAAGTCGCATATATTCTACAGATACTTTAAATTTGAAATTAATGCCAAAAAACGATGAACATACACAAGTAGCATATCTGTGATGAAATGTTAAAGAATCATGTTAATTTTACATTTGTGTGCTTTGTTGTAGATTTACAATAATAAATAAATTTCTAAATTTACATTATATAACATAAAACATAACAATGCTTGTAAACAAAGCTTTTGTTTTCTTAAAATATTAGTATAAAGGATATAGTATTTTTTATTTATGTATTTATTTTTTTTTCCACTATTGCTGTCATAATCAATACAATACCAATCAATCTAATCAATTGTATTAAATTTATGTTAATTACTCTGCCTTCACAGGCACCTGTGATTGGCAATAAAATATTTGTTTGTTGTTTGTTTTATAGATTTCAATTTATTTTCAGGAGAAAAAACTTTGTGCACATCCTTTTCTAGAAATTTATGATGGATCTACAATGCATTTTATGGCTCCACTTGCAAAACAAAATGAATTTTACGTAGAAGAAGCACAAGATCATGAAGAGGAGATTCAAGATGGCGAAGATCTAGATGAATCTGTAGATGGTAGCTCTTATGGAGGAAGTGTATCTCGAAGTGAATTTTCCGTGGCTACAAGTTATATGGGAAGCATTATTGAGGATTCAGGTGATGAGGATGATGACCTTTTAAGATTGGATGAGGTGAAAGAGGAACCATCAGACACACCTATAAGAGAAATTAATGTGAATGACACTGCTGAAAGGGAGGTAATATTAAGTGATATTCAGAATCCTGTCATGCCTGAGTCTATTCCCGATGAACTTCCTGCCAATGTTGCCAGCTTCCAGGATTCAGGGTTTAGCTCAGAACAAGTTGTTACTCCAGAAATAAGCCCACAGAAAAAAGAGGACATTGAAGAAAAACACAAAAAGGAGGAAGCTCTAGACACAAATGATGGGAATGACTCATCTTCATCATTCGAAGTTATTGATGATAAATCTGAGTTGTGAAATGATATTTTTGTTTTTTTGGAAACTTTTTTTGTTGTTGAATTGGGAGCATTTATTTAGATAAATTGTTAGTTTTGGAAGTTTTTTTTTGTCAAACAGATATGGTGGTAATGGTTACACAGCAGATAATGTAGAACTTATATGAAGTATTTATGAATTATTTATATTTTATTTTTGAAACATTTGTTATCAATGAAATGAATTAAATATTATGTAATTCTTTTGTTTTGAAATCCCAATTTTTTTTCATATTAGTGTTAGAAAATTTATTTCTGCAAATGATGGGGATATTAATAAGATTAAGTTTCAGTATTTTTTTTCTTGCATTTAATTATTGATGAGATAAGACAGAATGATATTTGTGTTGATGCTTAATAAAAAATGGTGAAAAATTTATTCTTAAAGGGATTCAAAACAATACAATATTGAAAACATCTCTAAAACAGAAGAGTTAAATATGTGCTATTTTTGAACTTTGCAAGTTTTATAATAGATCTTTTCAATTGCAGAGTTTCATTTATGAGATATGCAACATTTCCTTGTTTAAATTTCATTAATATAAGACATTTCAGACTTTTGTTCTAAGAAGAATTACAAGAAAAATTTCACAATAAATTAAGAGTTCTAAATTATACATTTTACCAATATAAGTGTCATTTGTTGTTAGCAGTAATGCTTTATAGAGCTGGAAGCCCTGTATTTGCAGTAAAAATTAACATTAATACTAAAATTTGGTCCATGAATGTATAAAAATGTTGGAAATTTATAAATATTAAAATGTTTAAGTACTTGTAATAACTGTATACGTACTGGATATAAATTGGGGCAAATTTTTTAATTAGATAACCATATTAGAAACTGTGTTAGATATTAAATTACATCTAATGTCTTTATTTTTTCCCAATGTCTGATTATTTTGATTGAAAATCTAAATATTGTTATGTTGTAAGAAAACCATCTAAATTATGTATGAATTATGGAAATGACATAATACAAAAGTTTTCATTTGAGTTTGTTCCTCATATGATGGAATGAGTAACATAGCATAATTAATCATGAGGTTACTGCCACCGATGCAGCATATAAATATATACACTATCAATTTCTTTTCGCAAGAGTAATAAATTTAGTGCTAGAGCGGGTCATAAAAATGTTTTAATAATAATTCAGATTTGGTGCTATTAATTAAATCTGTCATGCATTTCATGAAAAATATTGGTATTTTTTTAATTTAGTGGGTCATAATCTCTATGTCTGACCTGATACTGATTCATTCATATTTCTGTTGTATGTAGGATTTAAAGTATTTAAGAAAATGAAATAATGAATCAAATGTAAAAAAATCCTATATTTACATTTTTTGTACATGTAAATAACAACCAAATTTTATGGTCATACGCTGGTGCTGTGGTGTTGCTCTCAATGTTTTCAACAAGCAGACAGATTAGGATTAAATTGAAAATATCATATTTTTAACTTAACACATAAGATTTCTTACCGAGCAGTCTGATATGACATTAAAATATTGTTATTATGACATTCAGAAACAGTACGTCATACTAAGAGAGCAATAGCAGAACAGACTGTGTGCTGTAGAAAACTTACTTACAACAGTTGCAGTTTCTTTTTTATTCTTCTATCTGGAAAAAAAATTGTTCTCTCTGGGGAACAGATTCTTTCTCCTTTTGATATTTCATTGCAGTATTTTGACAAGTGTTGAAAGGGTAATATTGATTTGATTTAGTTTGTTAGTTTCTTTTTGATTGTGAATAATTTCAGATGCATGTATATGAACCATTCTTTGATTTATTTTGCCTTCTGAACATCTGGATGTAAATGGGGGTTTATCTATACTGCTATGGTTTTCTACATTTTCCAGTTTATAAAATTTGTATTTCATTGTGTATTTCACAAGTAAAAATGTAATGTCTTTTCTTGGAACTTTTTCATGACTTTTATCAGAAATATTTTTTTTTCTTTTTCAGTATTTAAGATGGTTTCAGTTTCAATATATTAATGTTACAATTTTCTGAGTTATGCTTAATTAGTGCAATAATACAATATTTTTTACAATGTACGATGAATCCTTGCTTACATTTATTTTTGTTTAGATTCAGTTATCCATAGATATAAATAAATTTTTATTGTAGTACGAACATCTTACATGTGTATTCTGTGTAAAGAGTATCCATTATTTAGTCTGCAATGGTCTGTGATATTGCACTGTTGCTTTAAATTACTAAAACAAAGATGACAAAACTGAAGTATTTATGATTTTTCAACCGATTGCTACAAGTATAAAGTAAAAGTGTTATTGCATGAATACTGCTGAACATTTTCCCTTACAGAATATTAATTATACTTACATGCTTGTGATTTATGATATTTTGTCTGGACAATATTCACCAGTATATGTGTAATAACCCCTTAGTATATCTATGAATTAAACTTGACCAAAGATTTTGATAATACTGTCGAAAAATTTAAAGATGCCCTCTTCAAAAAGTGATTCTCAATTTAAATCTAATTCAGATATCAAATACATACAATTCACTTGCAAATTAAAACTAGTAGGATTTTCAATCCATTTTCACACAAATGATATGTAATTTTCAAATGTTGTTATTTATTTAAGCACCAATATAGAGTAAATTATAAATACATGATGTATAATATAAAAAAAATTGTTTTTGGTTGTTTAAATAAAAATAAAAGAATGGAATTTGTTTGTTATTTCATAATAAAGTGTCCAGACTCAATATCTTTTCCAACAATAAAATACATTTACATAAAAAGTCTACACATTATCTAAATGAAAACACAAAACAAATCTACATATCAACTGAATGAAAACACAAAACAAGTCTACATATCAACTGAATGAAAACACAGAACAAGTCTGCGTATCAAGTGAATTAAAACACATAAGTCTACATATCAACTGAATAATGAAGAGAAAGTCCACATATGATCTAATGCTATGCTTCAAGAGCAGTGGTTTTCTGATGATGAGAATAAGTCTACATATGAACTAACTGAAAACATTTGTACACCACTTAAAAATTGTTCCCTTAGAATTAAACTGTTCTGCTTACTTCTTCTTCAGGAATTAAATTATAACAGTAGCAGTAATTAGAATAAAAGACCCAAACAAATTTACTTCACACAGTGTATGCTGATGTTTTGTCATTGTCTTGAAGCGAAATTTCTTTTATAGATAGATTTTTGAAAGATTATGAACCAAATTACATGTACTCTAAAATTGAAATATAAGATTTTAAAAAGGTAAAACTATTAAAAACTAGAAATTGTGTCTGCCAGACATGGATGCCTTGCCTAAAATGTAAAACTTAACCAGAGTCACTCAAGTATAAAATGTAGGTCATAATGGCCCAATTATTGTATGGCTGCACATTACTACCCAAGGTACATCCACTGATGATACACTATGCTTAGTTCCAAAGAAACGAACCTAAACACAAAACTTAACCACATAATTGGGACGGACAAGGGTAATTCTATATGCCCCATCAACATTCGTGGGCGGGGCATACAAATTTGTTGAGAAAGAAGTAATTAAATTTAAGACTTACCTGGTATGTGTATCAAATAGCTACATGTACTTTTCTTTTCTGCATTAAACTAGAGGCTCAGAGGGCTTGGCCTGTATCGCTCACCTGGCACGAAAGCCGTTTTTATTGATGTACCTCAAAGATAGGAGTCCCTTCTCCTCGTCATTATGAAGTGTGGTAAGCCTTGTAGGGACCACATTTTTCTGCATCAAGGTCCTACTTACAAGTCAGCATATTCTAAAATTCAGCAGTTCTCCAGAAGATACTTGCATGTATTTCACATAGGGTCTTATGTTAACCTAAGTCCTCTGCTAGTGGCCATCCTGAATGAGGGATTGGCACCAATTTAACAACACTTGGTCAGCACCTTATGAGGATCATTCAGGCAATTTTGTTATAAGCCATAGACACTTTTCTGGTTCCAGAGAAGAAGATTTCTTTATATCAGCCAATCAGAAACAAGAATTTCCCATGAAAGCCATGCTTGTCATCCAATCAGGATGGAAAAAATTGATTTCATAAAAGACGTTTCATAGATGCTCCTTTCAAGTTTGGCTGACAGTTTTGGCCGAGCAAATTTTTTGCCCGATCGATACAAAAATTTGTAAAGAACCTCCCATAGACGCTTCCTTCAAAGTTTCGTTCCATTTGGCCAAGCGACTTCAAAGGAGAATATTGTTTTATATCAGCCAATCAGAAAAAAACTGCCCATGACGGCCATATTTGTAGTCCGATCGGGACGAAATGAGGAAAAGGCCTCCCATAGATGCTTCCTGTCAAGTTTCGTTTCATTTGGCTAAGCAGTTCCAGAGAGATTTTTTTTTAATCAACCAATGAAAAACAAGAATTGGCCAAACTTTGTAAAGAACCTCCCACAGATGCTTCCGGTCAAGTTTCGTGCGATTTCAGAGAATATTTTTTTATATCAGCCAATCAGAAACAAGAACTGCACATTGTGGCCATATTTGTAGTCCGATCGGGACGAAATGCTTCCCATTAAGTTTTGTTCCATTTGGCCAAGCAGTTTCAGAGGAGATGATGTACTAAAACCCGAGATATAACAAAAAATATAGAACAAATTATATTTCACTTTCTTCTTCTTGATGTTCTCCTGAATCTCAATTTCCTTGAGCTTTATTGTGAAATCCAAAATTTGAATGATATTGATTTCAATAAATTTATGAAGACCAAAGGATTTTTTACTGAATTTGGAATTCAGAAATGCAAGAGTCTCATTATATGAGACTAGACTCATCTGATAAAAGCATAAAAAATTCAAATATAGACAATTTAAACGATGGATTTAAAGTTTTATCTACAAAAGAAGTAGGGCCACTTCCCCCTTGTATTGTTTCAATCACAACCATTGATTGAATAATCTTAAATATTTACCTACTTTTTGTCGTAAACGATTGTATGCAATAATAGAAATAGTATGCTTCATCAATAAAAAGTTCAAATTTTCTACCAGCAAAAGGCGATTTGGGTCAATTTGTACCACTTTTTGGAATATCGAAAAGAAGGAAATTCAGAAACAAAACCATTCTACTTTCATATGAAAGGAGATACATAAACTGACTTCCAGCAAAAAAAATAGTTTTGGTTCTGAGTGTCCTTCACGTGAAAAACTCTTTAAGACACTAATTTGTCAAATTTGTGTTAAAAAAATTTTTGTTAACTTATTTGTTAGTTATTATTAGAAATCTTTAGAGAGCACATACCAGACAATGCCCACAGAAATCTTTAGAGACCACATACCAGACAATGCCCACAGAAATCTTAAGAGAGCACATACCAGACAATGCCCACAGAAATCTTTAGAGACCACATACCAGACAATGCCCACAGAAATCTTTAGAGACCACATACCAGACATTGCCCACAGAAATCTTTAGAGACCACATACCAGACAATGCCCACAGAAATCTTTAGAGACCACATACCAGACATTGCCAACAGAAATCTTTAGAGACCACATACCAGACAATGCCCACAGAAATCTTTAGACAGCACATACCAGACAATGCCCACAGAAATCTTTAGAGACCACATACCAGACAATGCCCACAGAAATCTTTAGAGACCACATACCAGACAATGCCCACAGAAATCTTTAGAGACCACATACCAGACAATGCCCACAGAAATCTTTAGACAGCACATACCAGACAATGCCCACAGAAATCTTTAGACAGCACATACCAGACAATGCCCACAGAAATCTTTAAAGACAACATACCAGACAATGCCCACAGAAATCTTTAGAGACCACATACCAGACATTGCCCACAGAAATCTTTAGAGACCACATACCAGACAATGCCCACAGAAATCTTTAGACAGCACATACCAGACAATGCCCACAGAAATCTTTAGAGACCACATACCAGACAATGCCCACAGAAATCTTTAGAGACCACATACCAGACAATGCCCACAGAAATCTTTAGAGACCACAAACCAGACAATGCCCACAGAAATCTTTAAAGGCTTTAGGCGACTTTTGAAAATGGCCCTAGAAGTGAAATAAATACAGACGAAAATGGCCCTTCTTCTCTCATCCTCCTAAAAGTGAAAGGGACAAGCATTTGAATGAACAAAAAAGACAAAATTTATACAGTAGTCTTTCAGACCTCATTCATATCTATTATATTTACATGTTGCTTTTACCCGTCTTGAGTTGAACAAAAAAAGGTCATTTTGTAGTTCATAATGCATGACATCTATTAATTCTTGTATATATTTTTATCTTTTTAATGAAAATAATAGAATATTTGCAAACTCCATTATACTTAATCTTCTGTTTTACAGATTAATTCGATACTCTTTTAAGATTCATAGATATCCCTCGTGAAATGTATGATTAAAATAGGTTTCGACCCATTTTCAGTTCAAAACACTTAACTGTATAAAAATAATCATGGGATGGTACGTTGAGTCCATTTAAATTTTATTTTTTCATGCTTGACCAAGTAATGTTCGCGGGAAAATGGCGGAAGTTATAGCCGTAGTAGTATTTTCAGTTGTTATTTGTCTTTTGTTGGCAATTTTTGTATTTTTATGGAAGTCAGGTCTATTCTACAATATAGAGATACGCACGGGGAAGCCACCAATAGGGAAGGTTACGGTAGCCTACAAGTTTGCCAGAGGACAATACAAAGATTGTGGACCTTTGTTTGCAGAGCTCAGTGGTAGATTGAAGCCACGACAGAAATGTTTGGGCATCTATTATGACGATCCTAAGGTGGTAAGTTATTTGTCCTGACTGATGTCGGGATTAAGCCACAATTGTTAAACAGAAAACAGCATATTCTGGAATCTTTCGAACTGAATAATCTTGTGCATGTTTCTCTTATATTTCAAATCGGTGCATCAAAAATTTAGTACCATTGATCTTTCGGTCAGTTCTAAATAACTTATCATACCAAGTAGATTGGATGGATGGATGAATTGTTTTTAACGTCCAGTGACAGCCAGGTGCATATCAGGACTGACGAGAACATGTATTATAATGATCCCTGCTTTGTACTAGACCGACACGCTGAGCCGGATTTTTAATGTGCTAGATCACGAGGTAAGCGTCCGCAGGAAGGCATATCCCCCCACTCGAACACATTATACTGACTCCGAGCCGACCAGCAGACCTTTGCTATTACTCCTAGATGCCGCGTGCTTGGCGGAGAAGCAGCAAATACCAATTTTAATGTCTTTGGTTTGACCCGGCCGGGGATCGAACCTGCGACCTTCCGCACTCGAGGCGCGCACGCTTCCACGAGACCACCGAGGCGCTGCCCAAGAAGATTGGAATTTCAATTCAGAATATAACTATGTTGATCTGAAGTATTAGCTTTAATGTTTTTCCTTGTGAAGTTCGCCCCTCTCAGTCTTGGTACAATCATAAATGCAATTCTCAAGTAGTTTGCGTGTAGCACAATGATTCTCTGCATGCTGTAAATATTAACTAGGAAATACATTTTGATGCACTAGTTATGTAATCCTTAAATTATCATTCAGGTGAAAATAGAAAATCAATTTTTCAGCAACCGTTTCTTCAGATAACCTGAAGGCTGAAGTACTGTTCTTCATTGCTACGAATTGTTGAAAATGTCCCAAATATCCAATCATGCCAGTTAATTTAATCTGAACCAGAAACACTGCAGTTTCAGATATATGAGAAACTTGCTAAAATAAAATAATCATAAAATACTGCAAGGTATATCTTTGACCCTGATCAGTACATGTGATGTGTCACAGAGACAACACACGGCGCTGCCTAGCAACCTCATATACTCTAGATCTAATTTCATTTAGCTTTTAGTCTACATGTACATTTGACATATTTTAGTCTCCTGTAATGTACGTTATATATTTCTAGGTGCCGAAAGATAAATGTCGTTATGTAGTCTGCGGGGTAATAGCCGAAAATGGAGAAACCCCAGAAGAAGAACAAAAGAAAAGAATGGTACATGACGGCTATAAAATATTTCAACTTCCTTCGGTCTCAAATGTTGTAAAGACGAATTTCCCATTCAGTGGTCAGTTGTCTATTATCATAGCTGTTTCCCGGGTTTATCCTAAACTTTCAGCATATATTGAGGTAAGTTGTTCTCTCTCCCCCTCTAATTTAAACAATCATTCTTCTTTAACAGTTTATTCAATATATAATATATTCCTTGACTGATTACGCCTTTATATTCCAATTTGTGTAAAAAAAAAAGAGGGGCCGGGGGTGCTGTAGTATCAGCTTGGAACTAGGTAAACATGTCCCTGCACTTATTGTTATGAATAAATGTTTTGGGCAAGAGTTTTATAAAAGCTCTGTTTACGAGTACCTATATAAACGCAATGTCAAACTGGAATTTACAAAAATGAAACGTGAAGAACTAGGGAATGGTATGAGCGTGGAGGATGAGGCATGATTCCCGTCCTCAAGCACCAGCTCGATCTTCACGTCAGGTGTCAGTGGTATCAGTGATGTCACATAAAAATTGTCCTTAAGGCGAATTTCAAAATGAGAACAAAAATGAAGGTATAGTAGGGAAAATTTTATCAGCGACATTTTTGTCCTAAATGGCTTAGGATGTACACAAAAAATAGGGTAGGTAGAGTAACCTTAAACACGCATATATATTTTTTTTTATCTAACCCATTTTATTCCCATTTTATGACAAAAATGGCGCTGATATAATTATTTCCCTAATAAAACATGCGTTGACCATTTTTTCTCCCGTAGGGGTCTAAGTAAAATAATTGTTCAAAATGAAATGATTTTGCCTACCTACCTACTCTATTTTTGTCACAAGTGTAACCTTAAACAGACATATATTTTGTTTTGGCCTTACAGAAATTCTACTTTTTCAGGAAAAAGGATTACATGCTCACCCTTGTATGGAAATTTATGATGGAACAACGATGCATTTTATGGCACCACTTGACAAACAGACTGAGTTCTACGTGGATGAAACACAAGACTGAATTGAATGAGCAGGACTTTAAAGTTGCATATTTATGGCTAAAGAAAAACTTTATATGATAATGAACTTTTAAGAATTATACATTCGCGTATTGTTTTCATATTTGATGTTGAGTGTAGATTCCTCTTATTTCGATTTATTTGGAAGTAGGTAGTAGTTTGGAAATATTTTAGTTTTAACAATATATAAGGCATTCCTTTTCTTCTCCAGTTATTTTAGGTATTTAACGTTTAGAAGGAAAATTCAGCTTGTGTAAATTTTTTTTCTTTTATTGGGAAACATAGTTTGCTGAGTATTAAGATAATTTATAAATTTATTCTTCATAAAATTCTAGTTCCTGAAGAATTTAGGCTATTTATTTTTAAAACATTTAATACTTTTATTATTTGGAGTATTTCTTACAAGACATAGAAGAGAAATTTATAGTTCTCTTTGATGAAAGCTTATAATTAGTTAAAAATCACAACTTAGATACGACACAACTTGACCGAATGTACATATGTACATACTGTATATATAGTATGTGTTTAGGCTTTATCCCGACTCTGTTAAAAATGCTGTCTTGTTATTGGCTAAAAAGTGTCCTTAGCAATTATTGTATCCCTCTTCCTTGAAATCACATGATTCGCCACATGCCCGGCATTTTTTTTTTTTTTTTTTTTTTTTGTATCCCGTCTTCGCGACCTGCATCCCCCTTCCTTGAAATCAAGTGAATCGCTTTCACTATTTTCTGTTGTTTTAAACTTTATAATATTAGTTTTACTTTTTTCAATCAAAAATTAAAAGAAAAAAAAACATACTAAAGGCCATAATATAATAAAATCTGATGTGAGGAAAATATGAAGTAGTTATCACCTTCTTACTTATGTGATTCTTTGCTTCACTCTACTGATTACATTTTTCATGTTCATCGCTCGATTTCGAAATAAAAGAACTACGAACATGCTGAAAGACCAACAAATAAATCAAAGTAAATCAGTTGTGAGTGTGTGTGTGTTTTTTTCTTGCATGGATGCTGCATGGTTTTTAATTAATTTCCCACTGGCATAAGCCTGTCTTGTTTCAAAATAAGCCTGTCTTGTTTCCGATTCCTACTATTTTTTCATGTATGTATATTTGTTATTATGTATTTGCTTGTGATTATATGAATAAATATGTTTAAACTCATTTCTCACTGGCAGCCTGGAAGAATTCACAGATACTTGAATGCTAAGGGGTCTCTTGTTATGCATAAATCATCTACTCTATAAAATTTTTTTTTGGGACATTAACAAAACTCTGTTAAAATATGTACATATATAATAAACATATGCAGATTGTATTGATAGTTTGTCTCTTGCTATGTCTTTTCCATTTTTGAGGTATGCTGTTATGTTTTTGGTTCTTGAGATAAGTTCTGATATATGTATGTTTATTTTGGACGTAACGATATACTGTTATATCATGATATTTTGTTCAATTGTGTGATATGATAAGATAATTTCGGGGAAACGGGTGTTTTCCAGTACAATAGAAATAAGCATCACTTGCACTCTTAAAGTATGGTACGTCATTTTTATGGCTTAGCAAATTAAATACACAGTCTGTTTTATCAACCTTATTATTCAAAACAAACTCTTGCTATTATAAATAATTTTCAGGTCCTTACATCCTATATTGAACATTAAGTTTCTAGTATTAATTAATAGTAAATCGAGTAGTTTTATATTACGTATTCAAAAGGCGGTACCAGTATTGATATATACATGAACACCAAATCGATATAAACAACCCTTATGTTTGTTCCCCCTTTGCCATGTTTATATCGATGAAATCTTACATTTTTTTTTGGTTCTTATTTTAATAAATTTTTCTTATTTCATAATATTGAATATGGTCAGTTGACGATAGCTGTCTTTCTATTGTGTGAGACAAATGCATGAACAATAGCAGATTTGATTGTTAACTGCTTGCAAGCGTGGATCCAGGATTTGACGTTAGGTGGCACTGAAGTGTTGGTAATGAATGATATATATAGCTCCAAGCGGAGCGAGGCGAAATATGTTTTGGACGATTTTATGCTAAATAATCCGCACCTGACTTCTAGCTTGCAAATTTACATGACACCTGAAAGTATTAATGTTTAATGCTTGTAGCTTGTAGCTTGTAAATTTACATGATAGAATTTGCCTGGAAGTAAGAATGCTTAGTGCTTGTAGCTTGTAAATAAAGTAAGAATGTTTAGTGCTTTTAGCTTATAAATTTACATGATAGAATTTACCTGGGAGTAAGAATGTCCAGTGCTTGTGGCTTTTAAATTTACATGATACCTGAAAGTAAAAATCGCGAATGTTTTGGTTTAATTCTTCAGATACTCAAGGCTGTGACCAGGGTAAACTATTAAGCGAGGTAAATAGGACTGAGGCGGAATCTACTGGTTTTGGAGGAGCTGCGCTAACAAGGAACATGGATAAACCATACATTGCATTAAATTAAATCACAGTATCTCTGTTTTTGTTTTGTTTGATACCAGATATGAATTGAATGCCGCAATCATTGCTGTCACAATATAATCGTAAACTGGATTTTATTGAAGTATACATTATCTTCTTGAATGTTTTTCATCCAGTTCTATAGAAATTTGCCAGAACATATCGGACAGAGTATAACGGTTTCTGATTTTAAAGTCGATCTACACATACAATATTCACCCCTTGTTACTATTCAAAGTAAAATCTCTATTTAAAACAAAAATTTTCTATAAGAATTTAAAATTAATTAATATTAATCATACAGACCCTTTTAATTGTAAAAGACCCCCAAAATACTTAGACCTGTTTAAAATTCCTTAATTTGTGTAATCTTCCCGAGCCTCCAATTAAACTCTCCTTAGGGACGAGATCAAAAGTTCAATGTAGGATAAAAAACTTAATTCAAATAGTTTGGGGGGGGGGGGGGGTAAAAACTGCCGCAAGTTTTGTTATCCCATATCGATTTTCTTATGGAAAAATACGGATTCAAGTGATGTCCAAGTCAATATCATAACAAATATATATTGTTGACGAAAAACAGGACCCATGATACAAAAATACTCTCAGAGCATATGCCCATATTGGTCAATCAATTTTTTCAAAATTAAGTTAAGAGGGGGGAGGGGGGTCAGTGAAAAAACTATGTGAATTAAGTTTTTTATCCTACATTGAACTTTTTATCTCGTCCCTTATCGTCAGGTATTATTTTTTACCAAATGTTAAAACTTTACGTCATATTTTATGCTGAAAAAGGGACACAAGAATGATACAAAATATCCAAGTCTTTGAACTGTTTAATTCTTTGTTATGACAGAAGTTTTTCGAGTCTTTCTTAATACATTGTTCGATGTAATTCTGATTAACTAAAACACCATGAATTATACATGTAGGTAAACTTGATATGCATCTAACAGCTATTTTTATATTTTTCTCAATGAATAATTCATGAAACGTATACATCTAAATAATCTGGATTGGGAATCTATCCAAACTAACTTCATATTACATTATGGTGTACTACATACGTAGTTCTTCAAACTGAATGATATCAGCTCTAAATGTGTTAAGAAAATCAGTTCTGGTCCGACAAATGTGATTAATGTATGGGGGCATTTATTTTATTTAATTTTTTTCATGATTTCAAAGTGATTTACTTGATTAAGAAAAGAATGCATGATAACTCACTCCTGTTCCTCAGTCTAATAGTGTGTACACCTAAACCACTCGATTACAACTATCTTGTCCCGCAGTCTAATAGAGCTGTACACCTAAACCACTCGAACACCACTATTTTGTCCCTTAGGCTAACATAGTAACCTCGTGACAGTCTTGTTCCTCACACTGAAGCCAAAAGAGAAAGCCAAGGAACTATGCATAAAAAAACTGTTCTTCTGACTAATGGAAGGAGTCTAGGGCCTATGTGGCCAGAATGAGATATATCATGTAATGATAGTTTTAACTGTTTCACTGTAAATTATTAATTTTTGGGATTCGTCTTGCTGTTTCTTCAATATCTTAGCTTAACATGGTGTTTACGCCACCAGGTACACGCCCCTATCGCACATTCGAAATTTTTTCCCAGTTAATTTTCCTAATCAGTTTATCATGACTTTGCGAGACCAGATAGGATATGCCTAAAGCAGTCGAATTAGGCTAATTTAATCCACTTCTTTCTAAGCCTTCATGATTCATTAATTAAGACATCGATGAAAGACAGTAGGTGTCAAATCAGCCTTAAATGATTAAAATCTTTTAAATATCAAATCAATTTTAGACAGGTAAACCATAGAAGGGTTATGTTGAAAAGCACGCAATGCCAATCAAAGTTTAGGTTAAACTCAAATGACCCGGATATTCATATACAAATATTTTTGTATAGTATATATGTCATTACCGTCATGACAAAATCAAGAGATTTTATTTAATCTTTAATTTAATCTAAGTTCAGAATAAAAAAAAGATCAAACGCTGAAGGCATAAACAAACTAAAGATCACTGATACTTTGTTTAGAATGTACTGCCTGGGAAGGATTGGGGAAATCTTCCGTATACAAAACCGATTTTGGTGCCAAAAAATGTATGCGCCCACGCCTGAACTAGGTGCGACATTGACGCATAGAAGGAACCAATTTGCTATAATGATCATAAGGAATTAATTTGTGTGTGTTTATATGAATCATAATTAGAAAATTTTTTGTTTTGAAATGTCCAATTATTCTGTTTGCAACCCGTCTTTATTGCCGGTAAAGTTTTATTGCAAATTGTTTTTTTTTCCAGTGGATTTTAGTAAACGGATTTACATCTTTGGTGAAACATTATTACGTTAACAGGCTGAAAAATCTAATTTTATTAAAATGAGATGTCTTCCGAACAACGGTTACCGACCCGTAACTGTCGCTCCAAATATTCAGTAACATGTACAATACATTAAGATGGAATTTCGTTTTATGTATTCTGTACGAGGATACACAATTATTTTAGTATCTTAAGAATTAAATGACAAAGAAAAATCAATCATCCCTTTATATGATAACGACATTGAAAGGTATTCATCTCACCTCAACGTTAATAATTTTGGATCTTTAAAAGCTGGAAAATATTTTCGACTTACGTATACACAAAAATTAAATGGCAAGCGAGATTATAATTACACCTAACCACGATTTGCAGCTTTTAATATAAAATTTATAACTTGTTCATACAAGTTGGAAGAAAATTATTTATTTTGATCGATTCGAATTAAAAAGTAAATCAACTGGATCCGTTTGTGGTAATTTCACCGAAGGACCATCGGATATGTATCTATTTGAAAAGAAGTGGGTTTTATGAGGAGTTATAAATTTTATGGTGAAAATCACCTGTTATCTGCAAAATTGCATAATATTTAGTGTATTGACTTCAACTATACCTATAACGGTAAAACTGTAAACAAATCGATGTCTGATATACACATGAAAATGACATGTATACGGATCAATACGGGAGTGTTTCACAGATAAATGACTAGTGATGGTCTTTTCATAATGGCTGTAAGTGGAATATATGGATATCATGCCACGAAAACGGGGCCAAAATGTTCCTTGGTATGGATGGCGAGTTGTTTTGTTATTCCGCCCTCAGTGAAATGTCGGCATATGGGAACGTGGGATGAAATCCCAGAGCATGATGCTGAAAGTGAAAATATTATGCCGAGAATGCTAACACATGCAGAATTACATGAAGATTCTTTTGATAGAGACAACTATCGATTGTCACCAGAACCACAAAATGACGGGGATGTTGTCAACTCTACTGACGATAGCGAAAACCGATTTCCAGAAGATGATATTATGGATGACTACCTTACCCAGTATGCCGATATGGTTTCATCTAAAGACAATGAAGACGTAGAACATTATGAAGAAGAGCACATAGTGCCCTCGGAACGTGGTCAAACTCATGAAGAGAGACGAAGGACATTTGTACGACGAAAAAGTTGTTCGGATGCCAATAGAACGGGATTGTCTATGAGTCTAAGTATTCCTAAAGAACAAACAGCAGACGATTTGCTCATTGGTGCTACTCCATCTTTGCCTTCAAAATCTGAAAAAGTGAATTTGAATTTAAAGAATATTACCGCTGCGGCCCGTAGAATGTCTATTCCCATTCTAGACAAATCTGAGGATGTCGACCACGGAACTAAAGTTTATGGAGAGACTCTTGTAAAGAAAAGTAAATCAATAAAACAGTTCCGAGAGGCCTTTTCGGAAGCCTTTGATGATTATATCCCCCACAGAGCTCCAAGAAATAAGTCGACATCGATGCCAGCTTCAGATATTGAAAGCACTTGTGATGAATTGAAAGCTGAAACGCCTGGAAGTTACAAAAATGTCGTTACTGAATTGAAGCTCAGGACGCAAGATTATCACGAAAATCGTTACGGTAATGATGAGGAAATTTCTGGTCCGAAATTGACTAAATCTTTGACAGCGTCAGATATAGAGAGGGCGAATAACGATTACAAAATAGAATCACCAGTTCAGTATAGAAATGTAGTAGACGAACTTCAGACTCGTTCGGAGGATAAATCTGATGATAGCCACCGTGATGGTTCTCGTGACAGTGACATTCTAAACCATTCGTATAACTCGGATAATATGAACAGTTTACGGAGACACAGGACAAACAATACAGCAAGTTACAAAAACAGCACAAAGAGATCAAGTGAACCGCTAAGGTACGATCGCTTGTCCAAAACATTCCCGGTAGTTGATTTTGATCATTCTAATGTGAGTGGGTCGAGTACACCTAGAGGTTTCCAAGAAGATGATCATAACGGTCGGAACAAATCTTACAAGCAAAAGAGCGAAGAACCAGTTTCCGATTTAATGAAGAAACTAACGAACCTTACAGCACAAACAAGGCTAGCTACACGACCAAGTCTTGGCAATATTGAAGGTTACGAACCTTCGTCTTCTTCAATGGTGAGATCGCAATCTGTAATGAATGTTTCTTCAGCTTCGCCACTTGCCTTATCGCCAAAATACGAGAGAAACACCTTGTCCAGTAGCTTCAGTTCGTCTGCATCCTCTTCATCGGATATACCAGTGGTTTCGTATCACAATATCGTTGATCCCTGCTACAGATGCTGGAAAACTGTCTATTCATTGGATAAAATTGGACCGATAAGAAAAGTTCTTTTTCATAAACAGTGCTTTCGTTGTGTTACCTGCAACACAATGCTTACTTTGAACACGTATAAACAAAATGTGAATGATAAATCGGACGTACAGGTTTACTGTAAAAAGCACGTTCCTTCGCAAGAATCTCCCCATATAGGTCTCGATGCTAAAAATTTAAATGTCATGATGCACCATCCGAAGTTAGATAGTGTTAACACAAATATCAGAGGAACATTGGAAGACAGAAGAAAAGTTAAGAACAGTTTACCGCTAAGTATAGGCCGAGCTATTAGTACTCCGAGATTGGATCTAATTTGTGGGCCAAATGAAAGCTCGGATTATAACAGTGCTACTACCTTTGACAAAAATGGAAACGTGAGTTTACGAGAACTGAAAATGGATGATACGCCAAGATCCGTTTGGTCGCGGTCGTCTTTCTCTGCTGCAAAACTCGATCTGACAGTTCCAGCGTCGGGTCGTAAAGGTTCCTCTTTGTACCGAACTGCAGACACTTGGAATTATTTATGAATATTGCAATATATTATATCGTGTTCATTATTTTTGTACGTTAGTATGTTGGTTTTGGTGTTTCAAACATTTTCCGAAATTTAGTTTTCTTGTTTCAAATGTGAGAATGATCATTGTGTTGGAAATTCCTCAAATGCGGAAACATTCCAAACTTCAAGAATTTCAAAAGATGAAAACGATATTGTTATTGTTATTATTATTATCACAGATTAAATATTCGTAACCAGTTACTTATGAAAATGAAGTAAATATATCCACATGATTATGCAAATTAGTAAATCGTTAGATTATTGTTGGATGTTTTCGGACTTCCGAATAGGCATATTAAATGTATTACAATGTGGACATATTGTATTTGCTCAAGTTTGACAGGCTTGTCAATTATATATTGTTAATGGCTGAAAATATATGATTAATAATATATTGGTGCTTTAAATTTAAGTTAGCTACATACATCTAAATGTTTATTTAATCATGTTGTTTTTTATATGCTACACACTTACTTCTGTCCGAAAATGATTTTATCACTAAAGAATTGGTACATTTAAACACTTTTCGTTTGTTTAAACGATTTAAAATATTGCCCTTTAAATTGCGATAATTTATTTAATTTGTGTTTTCGAAGTTTTCAAGCTCACGAACTTAACTGGCAAAGTTTCAACTTCATATTGAGATGAATGCAGTGGTTGTTTAAATCCCAGTTAACATAATTTTTAACCATTCTATCAATTGGAAATGTCATTTTCAATATATAAAAGAAATGCAGATTACAAGTAAATTTAAGTGATTATACCAAAGCGTCACAATTTTTTTTTTATATATTTAAATCCAGTTTTACAATGTACATTTTACAGTGTTATATACATGTCTGCCTTTATTTTTGCCTGTCTTGTTGGTTTATATTCCCAGGGAAGGAAGTTTGGTGGGGGGGGGGGGACTGTGAAAACTTTCCTAAACAATTAGGAAGACTTATGACCAGTTGAAGTGCAATATATTAGAATTTACACAAATAATTTGATTCATGGATTTTCAGAATTATTATGTTTTGGAGGTAAATTTTTTTCCACACATTTTGGGGTAACTTTTTAGACAACTATTTTATTTTAAAGTACTATTTTTGGGGTGTTCTGGGACGAGCCTATGTACAGATGATTAAGGGGAGTATCCCCACCCCCTCCCCCTTTGGGTTTATATTCACACAGTGTTGATGAGTTTTCTCATGCTAGGCTATGGAATAGGTTTATAAAATGTATACTACACAAAACGCAAATTGTTGCTGATATTAAATATTAAAATTGCTATACTTTTGTTACATTTTCTTGTGTTTCTTACTGTTTAGTTCTCATCAAGTCAAATTTATTTTTGTCCTTGTCGTAGCTAGGTCATAAAGATTATGGTCCATGTCCGAGTTTGAACTGAATGACTGTAATACGGCCTCAGCATGCCATGATAAACTCCCATGGTATATTTTAAATGAATAAGGAAATAGTTATATTTGTGTATATGCAGAAACACGTCATGGGAAATTTAATTACTTAGTCATATAACTGACAATTCTAAAAAAAAACAATCGACCATCAAGATCACATATATATATATTAACACTTGCGTTTATGGGAAATCATATTACAAAGCAATATTGTTAAAACTGGAGTGATTGTTATCCACTTAAAATGTGAAATATCACAGATAAAATTTCTTTCGTTACTAGTAGTCATCGAGATAGAAATGTCAAATTGTTCGCGGCTTAGTAACAATTTCGGTCTAGAAGATTTAACTGGGTGGTCTTTGGAAGATATTTATAGTTTCAGCATATTAGTTGAGTGAATAATGAATTGAGAATTGAAACGGGGAATGTGTCAAAGAGATAACAACCCAATCTAATTAAAATTAAATCTACTAATTGCTCCTTTCAACACGACCAAAGAGCAGAAAACAGCTCAAGGCTACCAATGGGTCTTCAACGCAATCCATTAGACAAATGAACAACCACAAGCACAACAAATAAACACTGAAAACTAAAATACAATGAACGATACTCCTATAAAATCCAGGAGTGAACATATAAGACGTTTGCACGTTGATTTATATTAATTTATATTTACGAATATTGCATGTATGTTTGTCATTTGTGGGTTTTTGAAATATTTTAGTAGGATGTGCATTGTTTGTTTTTAGCTTGTCTGTGTTTTTCAGGTTTGTTGCTACGTTGACCATCATCTTTGTTGAACAAAATCACAATGCGGGCTGAGTGATAGCTAATGGGTCATATGAAATTGAAAGGATATGAAATTACATCCCATGTGATTTATCAAGGAAAGCTTGGTGATTTTTAGAGGTCGTTTTTGGCCTTCACTTTATAGCAATAACCCTCACCATAAGTCAACCAGAAATATGTTCGGAACAATCGTGTCAAGAATTTAAGAATAGGTGACCACAAATTCCAAATAAACACTAAATCCCATACATTCAAGATGTAACAATAACAGGGCAATAGACAGCCACTGGATTTAGCCTAACGACAGGCTTAAATGTGCGAAATTTTTGAGGCTGTTCCCATCACTGCTTACCGTAAGGGGAAAAGTCTAAAAAATCACTTAGTCAGTAGTTCGATCAAGTCGAACATTTCCTCAGAAAAAAAATGACTACCGGGGAACCAGGCCATGTAAAGGTCCAGATGTGTGACATGCCCCTACACCATGGATACTGTCAGACGAGATCTTGGGCCCTGACAACAAATACATAATTCAAAATGGGTATATCTGTACTGAAATAAATTTGGTTTACGCTATCGTCTGTACGAATTGTGATAAGGTATATATCGGAGAGACATGTCGTCGCCTTGGTGACCGCTTTGCAGAACACTTGCATTCTATAAAGAATGGAACTGATTGTCCATTTGGCAATCACTTTCGATTGCCTGCAGTCACAGCTCGTCAGACGTCCGCGTAACCGTTTTAAGGACAGTTAAAATAATTAAAATAATTTTTAGCCTGGGGACACTCCGACCCCGTGGAATTAATGTAAAAAAATCTTAATTTCAATTCATTTACTAAGTATGCACACTAACTTTTTACGGTACTGTTATCTTATATATGGTACGTTTTCTATACATCACAACGTCAAATATATTATTTTACTTTTTTACTATATAGTTTTACTATCTACCTTGCCATTTATGTATTTCCTATGAAGTACGTTTACTGATGACACCCACGTCAAACAATTTCTTTGTTTTTATGTACATTTTATGTGCGGACTCAGTCTTGCTCTGGGTTTCAAAGAGTAAACACGTTTTTATTTGACTCGTGATCAAGACCATATTGGTCGAACGTTGAGTATTTTTAATTTTTTAGTTTGTTGTTGTTTTTTATGATTTTATATTTGGTTTTGTTCGACTTGTGCATTTTATACATTTTAGTGGTTTTACGCCCCTTTTGACAACTCACCATTTCCATTTATTTTTCTTGTTTTTTAAATAATTAAAGTGGTTTATAGGCATTCAATGACGGATTAAACCATACCCTAAATCCTGGGTTAATGGCTAACCAGAGGTAGACAAACAATAAATATCTGTCGGAACAATTGGTCACAGCTATGGGATATGAAATTTAATGTCAACAAATGTAAATGCATTCACTATGGGCGAACAAATCCGAATAATATGTATACAATGAACAACACAGAAATCGTTGAAGACAATCAAGAAACAGATCTAGGAATCATTTTTCAAAGTGACTTAAAGTTTACTCAGCATATTTCTAGTAAGATCAATAAATCCAATAGTATACTTGGACTGATTAGTAGAAGCTTCAGTCATTTGGATCAAATAACATTTTTAAGACTTTATACTGCACTTGTCCGTCCTCACCTGGAGTATGGTAATACAATATGGTATCCTCATCTAAAGAAAGATATTAACTCTGTCGAAAAGGTGCAACAAAGAGCCACAAAATTAGTGCCAAATTTAAGAAATCTATCATATGAAGAAAGACTAAAAGTTCTAAAACTACCATCACTTGTACACAGAAGACGCCGAGGTGATATGATTCAGACTTTTAAAATTATAAAAGGTTTTGAAGACATTCCATCAGAACGATTTTTTACGATTTCAAGGACCAACACCCGTGGACACATCTACAAGTCATTGAAACCCCGCTGTAGTACCTCTTTTCGATTAAGGCAATTTTCACAACGTGTCATAAACGATTGGAACAACCTACCTGAAGATGTAATTTCCTCAAAAACTGTTGATGCATTCAAAGTAAACCTTGACCGTCATTGGGAGACTGTAATGCATGAGTTTAAGGAATAGCAGCTAGATACCAACATTAAATACCATGGACTGAAAGGATACAATGACGACAACTCATTCATTAACTTTTACTGAACAATATATAACTATATCATGCTAGATTGGTGCTTGTCTTAGTAAATTGCAAAATTGCCATAGGAGGGTGGGCTAAAAAGGATTTTTTCCTTCCAGACGAGCCCCACAACCATCATACAGGTATCATACAGGTAATAACGAGTTAAAAGACAAAAGATTCCTATAGGTACAAACTATGCTCCTCTTATAACCGACTTTTTTATACTGTTATTAACAGTTTTTTACGAAACACTCTAAGCATTAAGTTGAAATACAGGACCATGATATGTTAATGAATTGCTCTTTCTCAGAATGACATGAAGACTAATATATTTATATTGGCCTATCAGGAATGACGGGATATTATACCATTAACAACTTTATGGGAGTGTTAATTCTGAGTATTTCGTTCAATCATTTGTAGTAGAGCAACGTACAGTTTCCAACTAGCAGCTATGAGAGACTTTCCTAGTTTTAAAGTATTGGCTTTTGTAGTCCAGAGGGGGAGGAAATTTTTAACTGCATAGGTGACATGAGATCACCTCCCCTATATTATATATGTATCTGTTACGGTACTTAGCCATTAATGCCGTAAAATAATGATCTAGTGCAAGGGCATATATCAGCAAGTAGGATTACTTTTGCTTAACTACTAACGTTTGAAAATAATCTGGAGTAGCTTTTATTCGCCATAGCTTATTCGGTACTTACAAAAGAGGTAAAATCAATTTTCATTTTGGATGACCAACATATGTTTTATTTGGTCATTTTATCATTATTTTTAAATTGAATATTAAAGTATATGTGTGACTTTGAATAAAATGTCCCCTTTGGCTGTTATCGTTTGTCCTAGATTTTAAACCATGACAATCATACTGACCTGATATCTATACTGAAGGTAAGTGTTATAATATATTAACAATATTTTGTATTTTACGTGCAAAATTGGAGGGCAACTGGAATAGTTTTTGTAATAAAATGGTTCTATTGGTTACACACGTTACGTGACTGTATATATACATTCCAGTGTCACTTTCTGACTATAGTAGACTTGAAACAGTTCTCATTGTGTGGGATAATAGGAAAAAAACTACTGATAACGCAATTTAATAAATTATTTGCACACACGTGAGGGTGTGACTACCTCTAAATTTAACGAGGGTTTGCACATGCACCAGTGTCTTATTAATTAGACAGTAGAGAGTATAAAGATGATCTAATTGGTGTATAGTAGACTTTGAAACAGTGCTCTTTGTGTGGGATAATAGGAAAAAAACTACTGATAACGCAATTTAATAAATTATTTGCTAAGACCTGAGGATGTGACTACGGGGCGCCGAATGCATGTACTTTATTTCAAATCACAGTTTTCGCCCTAAATAGGCCCAAAGGCAACGTACAAAATTGAACAGTATCAATACAGAATCAATTTAAATAACATACAAATGCAATCAAGACCCCTCTGTCCTCAGTTTAAGTGACTGTTTCATAAAGGAGCCAAGAGATTTCATTTGTTGCATACTAGTTGGGTTAAGTATACAGTCAAGTTTTATGTTAGAAGAATAAGCCTTATCATATTTTACAATTGTTCTCTTATGTTGGTGTTTACTTTACATTTTAAGAAAAAAAAATGTTTAGAAAGTTAGAAAGTCATTCAGAGGGAAAATTATGCAGCTATAACAAATTTAAAACATTTTTTGAAGTTGAAAATTATCTCATATTAATGAAATCTTTTGAGCAGCGGAGAAATTTCACTAGATGAAGCATCTCATACCATAGGTAACAAATAGAAAGAGGTCGTTATCAGGGTGCTCCCCGACAAAATAGACTGTGCCTCAGGTGCACATCTTCAGAGATTGATGATGAGAAACATTTCTTACTTTCATGAACAACTGCCCCTTCTGAAAGAGTTAAAATGAAGGACATGATTAATAATACGTGTCCAAATTTTAATAGACTAAACCAGGAACGACAATTATTCTGGCTTTTGAATAATGAAAATGTGGAAATTTTAGTTTCTATTTCTAAATTGATTATTGAGAGTAAAATATAATGTTTTTAATTTCTTTGTCTGGCTTTTCTACAATTGGTACGAGGTGGCATGATATCTTGATATACTCTTAAAGCAGTGAAGAACATGCCTCATGCATCGCCCCTTGGTACCACTTGTAGGTTAGTAACACAACTGACATTGAATTTCGGCCTAAAGTAAACCGTTAATGATAAGCGGGACAAATAAAAAACTAATGGGCATGGTCTATCTTCTGGAGTAGAGAACATTCTCTTTCCTTTGTTTTTTGTTGTAGATAGACTCGGAACGATTTGCGCTTGAGTACAGTCTTAACCGGGATATGGTTTTGTGTAATAATTATACTTAATGTTAACCACCATAACAATAGTGACTAATAATATATCTTATGTGTTGTACATGTATGTTTTTTTTTCCAATGATGATTGTTTGTATTGTCAAATATGCTCATGTGGGGCCTTTAATTGGAAATAAAGTCTTCTTCTTCTTCTTCTTCTTCTTCTTCTTACAAGACAAAAAGGAGGGAAAGAGCATTCGTTGATAGAGTTCACAATAATTAATCCCACACGTAGCATATGTGACACAAGTATTTTTCAAAATAAATATAATATTGATACGTTGGTATGGAAACTTGGGCATATTATCATGCAAAAACCTGGCAACAGAATATAAAATTTCTTGATCCTCGCAGTTTAGAATCCAAAAATGTTTTACAAATCAGATAGATTTTAAACGTCTTGAACTTTGGATGATGCAATCTCATATATGTTTATCTGGTCTTTATACTTGCTGCACTTTGTAAGAAAATGTATCTCGTCTTCAACTTCATGGTGATTCATGGTAGGAGCACTTTTTACAAATTCTTTCATGGCGTGGTGTTCTATTGTAGCGCCCAGTTCCAATAAGAAGTCTGTGAGCTGATATTCTAAATCTACAAAGGGACTTTCTAGTTTCATTTTTTTTACGATAGAAAGATAATTTTTAAATCTAAAATTTGTTTTGATATTAACATAAGTGGATAATTTGCCATCTTTAAATAATTGACTTGTCTTTACCCAATCTGTCATATATTTTTCAGAAAGACTTTTTCTTAGCAAAAAAAAAGGGAATTTGCTTTTACTGTGAGTTAAAGCATTGCATTCTAATCCTAAAATTTTAAAGAGAACCTTAATGGTTGAGGACCAAGATTTTCTGTTCGAAGCATCTAGCTCTTTGCAACATAAATATGCATCTTTCAATAAAGGAAATTCTGTTGCCAAATTTTCTAATCTGTAACAATATTTTAACATTGATTTAATTATATCATAATGAAGTGAATGTCTACCTAGTTCAGAAAGAAAAGCATGGTTAACACTTTTTTTATTTAGTCCAAGTATATTTCTACAAAATCTAACGTACAAAATATTACATTTGAAGTTTTTGTAAAGAAAACTAAAACCATAATTTTTAAACAAACTCTTCACAAAACAGAACCATCATTTGCCTCTTTAGGAGCAATGAGATAGAGAATGTTTCTGAATATATATTTTTGGGTGTACTCTTAAAAGCCAATGGAAATCTTTCATATAGCACAAATCGCCTATTCAGTATAAAATCATATGCAAATTCTTTAAACAATTTGCCAGTTAAAGTGGCTTGTAATCTTTTTGATGTATTGGTTAAGCCAATAGCAACATAAAATGCAGAGATTACTTACTTAGATACCTATATTTCCTTATTTAGAGCTAAAAAGAGGGCTTATAAATCAAATAAGGAAGTTAATGTATTTTCATTTATTTATAAATCATCAATTAAGAATCTACACCTTTCTTTTTGCAAATATATTTTGGGAACAAGAAAAAATGCTTGTAATTTAGCAACTAGAATGGAACTCGGAAGACTTCCATTAGAAAATCATATAAAAGTTCAATCCATACTATATTTATTAAGACTTTATTCAGAGAGCATTAACCCTCTTCTGAAAGAGTCCTTTGCACTGTGCAAAGAATTAGATGAATATGGAATCTTTACGTGGTATACTTATGCCAAAAACATTATAGAAGAATCAGATGTTGATACTGACCAAATACAAAATATTAATAGGCTGACTGATTTAAAAATAAAGAGTTGAAAAATACTAGTAAAATTTAGTAGAAAATAAGATGACTGAAATAGATGAAAAAAGTAAATTATATTTATATAATAAAGTTAAACTAGATCATAATAATCCCTTTATCGAAAATTTCTTAGTAAATCCAAATTTCGAATATCGAAAACTTATAGTAAAACTTAGAATTAGCGATCATAATTTATTAATAGAAAAGGGCAGGCATTTAAAGATACCTAGAGAGGATAGAAAATGTAAAGTTTGCAATAGCTTAGATAATGAATGCCATTTCCTTTTAGAATGCAAAATAAACTCTTGTATTAGAAATAAATATTCAACAGAATTTATAAATGAAAATCCAGGGTTTGAGGATTTAAGTATAACTAAGAAATTAAGCTTTATATTAAACCCATCAACACCATCACAAGTAAATAGACTTGGTTCCTTTATAAAAAGGTCATTAGAACAGAGGACGGGGGACTAATGATTTACTTGTGTATACACAATTATAATGTTTTTTATTTACTTGTATTATATGCCACAAACATTTTATGTTTATATGACAATAAACATTTGAATTTGAATTTGTAACAAAGATCAAGGGATATATCATGATTATCTAATTTTTTATTGTTAACATTAAGAATACCCTAAATTTCTGCTCCATATAAGAGTCACTCAAAGTATTTATATAGCTTTTAACGGAATACCTCTTGTGCGTTTTAACTGAATACATTACCTTGATTGCTTTTTTGAAAGTGCCTCTGCGGTTTCCATTTTGAGAAATTAAGTTTCCTAGAAATTTTTTAAATTTTGTAATCATTGTATTTAATTTTAAAACCTTAAGGGTCTATGATTTGTTAAATAAATATTTCTATTTCTATTTCTGTGTCGCCTTTGATCCCGCCTTTGATTATGTTTTATTGAGAGGAAACGTTTTAGTTTGCATAAAAAACATCCGGAGTAAAGTATATCCTGCGACAGATAGTGAATGTTTATTTTGAATCAAATTTAATTTCTGCATTTATTTTTTTAACATGTTTTAAATAAAGACATCTCTCTCCAGAAAATAATAGAAGTTGACCCAAATTTTCTCAGCATCACGAAGGTTTCTCCGAATCTGCATAACGCTCTATCCGCATTTGAACCTACAATTATATTTCCTTGGATGAGATAACTCTTGCTAGAACAAACACGAGAATTTGGTGTACTGATTTATTTGCCAAGAAATATTGTTTCCCACCATTGACATTACATTTTAGAAGCTGTAACTAATAACACATGACTTTAGTGTCTGAGATGTTAACATAGATGCCATGGTAATCAATCAATTTGCACTAAAACCAACTGAAAGTAGAGTTACAATATAATAATATTATACAGTAATCTAGCATGCAGTAATCAGTGCAGTATACCAGTATATTTGGAACCATACATGGCAATAGAACTATTAGGTGTTTCCCAGTACCAAGGACAAAGGATCTGGTTTATTGCCATGATAACCATTCAACAACCATTTTATTAATTTCAAAATTATTTTATGCAACTTCCAGTGCATTATGTCTATGAAACAAAGTTATTTCAATAACTTTTTGTCAGTTTGATCTCTTTTTTTAACCAAGCCAATGAAATGAATAATATGGCTTAAGAAAATTAACATTTTTAAGTGAACATGAATAAATTTATTAATTTCCTTCATGTATCTGACTGAAGCTTAAATTTAGAGTAAAGATGTAGATCTATATTTTTATATCACTAATGCTATCGTGAAACAATGTCACATGTCAATATAATTATAAGACAGCAAGAATATTAAAAAGTAAGTAAATGAAAATTGATAATTTGCTGGCATTTATCTCCTTTGTTTGACACTGTCATTGTCATTAAAACATCATCCACATTTTCAAATAAGACAACTACCTGATTTTCACAGGTAAATATTGGTTGCCTCCTTTTTACAGTGTTTATTAATGTTGGTATCCTATCGAAACGGACCGGACATGACTGGAATTGGCCTGCAGGGATGTATCTGAAGTAAAATTGCTGCATCCAGAGTAAAAAATATGTGTACAGGATGCATCTATATGGGTTGCGAGTATCTCTGCAATGTAATGTTGGTTTAATAACTGCAAGATCTACATATTCTTACTATACTAGACATAAATCTGTAATGCATATCAAGTCACCGTGTTTCATGAAAGATATTATAGTCTATTTATTTATTCTAAATGCATATATTAGAACGTAAAAGAATATAAACCATTCTTGATGCCAAAATTAAGTGATGGAAATTTCCAGGGATGTTTTAAAATGACCTTATTTTTATACTGAGAACAGCGAGTGTATGATCCTTTGTCATTTGTTTAACCAGTGATACTATATCAGTTCAGAAATGACGAAACATATGTAGTTGCTTTTTTGTCTGAAAGAATGTATTAAACTCTCATTATTGTTTTTATAGGCATCTTTTATGACTGCCAAACTAATTGGATCAAGACTTCAGTTTTTTGTTCGTAAGAGTTATTCCCCCTGCTACATCAGAATGTCAACAGTACAGTTTCTTCATGAGAAAGCCTATGTAAATGGAAAATGGGTTGATGCAGAAAGTGGGAAGACATTCGATGGTAAAATATGTAAATTATGTTAGGCAGAAAAAAAATTAAAGTTTGACTGTATTTAATTTATGTCTTTTAGAAAATATTCTTGAAAATAGAAATCTAATTAGTACAAGGCATTTTATGAAAATTTTAAGATGTGAAAGGAATTTTTAGCAAATGTATTTGTTATTCTTACATGTACCAGAAATTTTCATCATTTGGAAGATTCATAAAAAAATACAAAAAGTTGCTTCCAAGTATTAATAAATTTTAGATTTGATCTTTGTCCATTTCCATCATTATTTTTTACTTCTCAGTCTTAAATCCATCCACTGGAAGCAAAGAAGGTACAGTTCCTGATATGAATGCTAAAGATACAGAGAAAGCCATCCAGTATGCACAGACAGCTTTTGAATCGTGGAGGGAAACAACAGCTAAGGTAAAAAGATACATTTCAAAACAGTGTTTGTAATTTATAAGACTACAACAATTTCATTTTTTCTTTGCATGTTATGAAAATTTTTAATAGAAAAAAGTCTGAATTGAAAAAATATACCCAGATGCTGATTTTAAATTATAATAACAACAGAATAAAATGCATTGTAAATAAGTGGAAAATTTATATTTGTTAGTTTGAGCAAACATGACGATCAGGCAAATGACATCACGATCAAAACTGCATCATTACAAGTTTTAACAATGCAAAGAATGCTTCTTTTCCTTCTAACCAGAAGCAAAGAAAATGCATAATACACACTGATAATTAGTTGAAGGTAGTACTCAAACCTGACAATCTAATTTTGATTTGTGAACAGAATTACAACAAACATGACTCTCCGGCAAATGAACAAAATTTCAATACGATCAGTTTTCCTATATTTTGAAGTTAAATTGAAATGAGAAGAAAAAAATATTTACAATATAAAGTATCTGTGGAAAGCATTTCAGTCCATGGTTTCAAAAAATAGATAAACATGTATATTATTTTTAGATGGTATTTACAAACCTTTGTAATAGAATTGAATCCATTTGAAAAAAAACTTCTGCATATGTTATTTATCTTCAACAAATTTTCACATAATTTCAGGAAAGAAGTGTCATGATGAGAAAATGGAGTGAGCTTTGTATACAAAATAAAGATGAGCTAGCAAAATTGCTTACACTGGAAAATGTAAGAAAAAATATATGTATGCTGTTCGTTCTTTGGAAATGAAAAAAACAGAGAGTTTTTTTTAGATTTTTCACTGTGACAATGATATATTACGGAAGGCAACCATTAAGAAGTGACATGTGGTACTCTTAAAATCTAAGTTAATTAACAATATCCAGAAAAGAGAAAAAAATATATAAAAAAATAACGCCTTTGATATTCATGTATACGTAGGTACCAATACCATCATAGAATACTAAAACAGTCTTATACCCAGAGAAAAAAACACCTCATTTATTTTAATTTTTCAATGCCCTGATTTTTGGACACTTGAAAATTCAAGGAAAATTATTTTTTTTACTCTTTCAAAATTTTCAATGAGTTATGCTCATTGTTTACAGCTGGAGACAGTCAGTAATTTTTAACATTTTCAGTAAGTTAATTTCTTACAGTTCTTATCAAGTGTTTAATTCATCTTTCTAACTATTTTAACCATCTATCTTATTCAAAATGATTGCAATAAGAACATTTTTCAGGTTAATGTTTTGATTTTTCCTACCTGGAAGTTTACTTATGATAAGAAATCTAAAACAACTTCGGAATGGACTTGTGTTTTTATGTTTCCTAGAGGAATAAATTAACAACATTTTAATGAATTGAACAAAATTTAAAAAAACAGATGCTCTTATTAGACATTTAAAAGTTATAGATGAGCAAGTCAACAAGTTGAAGACGTGTTGTAAAAGTCATTTGTGAGATGCTCTAAGACTGGAGCAAAATCCATATCACATATTTGTCAACAATATGGTGGGTCGTTTGAAGTTTTCTACTGTTTTCTTCTAACAACCATTTTTAGGAAAAGAAAAGATAAATTCCTAAAAGCAAAATAAAATAACAATACTGCAAGTATGACCTATTATTTCATTTTCCTATTCTGAACATGCATTGACCAGGTTGATCTTTTGGAATAAAAAAAATGAAATTTCTAAATTTTGACTTTTCTTCAACTTTATTTAGAATGGCTATATTGTACTTATTTTTGTTATAATATTTCTTGTATTCATTTTCAATTCTGAATAGGGTAAACCTATAGCAGAAGCTGCTGGGGAAATAATGTATGGTGTATCATTTATGGACTGGTTTGCAGAGGAAGCTAGGAGAGTTTATGGTGATATTATTCCTTCACCTGCTAAATCAAAAAAAATGTTGGTCTTTAAACAACCAATTGGTGTAGCTGGTATGATTACTCCTGTAAGATTTTTATTTCAAAAATTTTAGTCTTTCAAAGAAACTGTTGACTCATTAATAATGGAAAAAATTTTCAACTAGGAGAATTCATTGCATAGCCAGTTAAAGTTAAGTTTCAAGTTCAGATATCTTATTAATATCTTACTTCAAAATTAGTATGTAAATTTAATGTGACAGTGTACAATATGTGTATGTAAATTTAATGTGACAGTGTACAATATGCTGTAGTTCCTTTAATTGTAGTAAATGTTTTTATATTCATGAATAAAAAATGTTAATAATAATTTTGGCTTGTTATATAACAGTTTATCTAAATATTGGGTAAAATGTTGTGAAAATTAATACTGGTACCTAACGTTAAGATATATTCATAAATTTCTGAATTTTCTGACAACGGATTAAAGATTTGTAAAGGACATATCAGTTCCATTAATTCAAGACTTTTCTGTGAAACTACTGGGTGTAGCTGGGGTTACATTTTGGTTAAATATTTCTTGTTTAACACTTTCAGAATTGTCCATTGATTTGAATCTTGAGTCACCATCTAATGTTATTTTATTGTACATTATAATTATTTAAGATCAATTAAACTGTGGTATCTTAATCATAGAGAATGTGACCTTAATCTGTGGTATTATTATTTAGTTTTATATTTACAGTGGAATTTTCCCTTTGCAATGATTACAAGGAAAGCGTGTGCTGCTATTGCAGCTGGTTGTACTGTAGTTTTAAAACCTGCAGAAGATACTCCGTACTCAGCTCTGGCTTTGTGTGAGGTAAAATACACAATTGTTACTGATGATAAGGGCAATATCAACATATATTGACTGCCCAATGGCTGTGGTATGGACTAGGAAATGGCCCAAGCCAAAAGGCAAGGCCTGATCCATACCATGGCCAAAGGGCAGTCCATATATAATTTGGGCGATACCAGATTTTTGGACCAGTAGCACTCATATCACTGATTTCTAAATATCATGTGATCGTACTTACACCAAAGAAATAATATAATTTTTTACTGGAATAAAATGAAATGAGATATTACAATAATTTATATATATATACATGTATCTCTCAAAAACCAAATATATAAATCTATCATTATTATTTTGCTCATTTTGTTCCTAAAACTGCTTTCAAACTATAACAATTATCTGAAATCTTTATTTTGAAACTGACCTTTAAACTTAAAAATGACTTGTTATATGCAATATATTTGTCCACAGTTTCCACAAAACCCATGAAAAATCTAGAGGCTTTCAATCTGTGATATCCTTAAAACACAAACCTATCACATTTTGTTCTTTTTTATTGCAGACTAAAAAAAATCTGAAATCTTCTGAAACCTACAAAAACTTCCTTTATTCAGGAACATAGTAAAACTACAGAAGATAAATTATTATTTCTAGTTTATTTGACAGACCTACCAATACCACTTGTAATTTTAGTTAGCTGAAAAAGCTGGTATTCCACCAGGTGTAATAAACATAGTCACAAGCTCCCGTGACAACGCTGGTCAAGTGGGAAAGATGTTGTGTGAGAACCAGACTGTAAAAAAGATTTCATTCACTGGCTCCACTGTGGTGGGAAAGGTAATATTGTAACCAAGTATTATTTAATTTGACAGCAGTTATATAATTTTCATCCTGATCATTTTTAATTAATTAGTCACTAGATGGTTGAAAGTGTATTTTTGCAGCATAACATGTTAGAACTTTGTATCAAGTTTGTTCTCCGATCATAAGAAAAAATTAAGAATATGACTTACAATATTGTTTTATTTATAACACTAGCATATAACAATATATACATTTAACAATATAACAAGCACTGATAAGAAAATTTAGCACAAAATTGATAGCACATTCAAGTAAATACAAAAAAGTTATATAATAGCACTTCAGATCACTATATCATAGCACAAGTTTAGTACGGTCTGTAGATGGCATTCCTGTTGAAACGGGTAGACATCTTGCGTGAGACAACATCTGAACGAGAGTGTGTGTTGTGAGAACGACTGCGTTTGTTGGCAAACCATTTCTTTACTTGTTCTTCTTTGATGTTACCCTGTTGGGAGATGCTTTGGATGACAGTGTATCCTGGGTATGGATGATAAATGTTACACTGGTACCATTCTTCCATGAGTTGGATGGCTTTGCGTGATAGCTGTGGTCGGGACCTGGTTGATGTATGCTTGGTGGTAGATCTGGCCTTTACGCTACTGGTTTGATGTTGGATGGTTTGCTGCATGTTGTCTATGCTGAGCTGAAAAATAAAAGAATAATTAGTGTTCATGTCATTCAATGTAAAATTGTGATAAGAGATTAAACAAAACATTTTTAAAAAATTATACAGATTTTCAAAATGAATAATGATGATATTAAAATATGAATTTATTAGTAATAGAATTAATACTAAAATTTTAGAATTAGTTAAAAGAATAGTTAGAATTACTTTAACATTCAAATAATGCTATCTTTGTTGTAATTCAATTTTAATTGAAAAAAAAAGAGTTATTAAATTCTGTTTAAGAAAAGTAAAAACAAATTTAATGATTACCTCAACCCTGTCAATAGCTTTGTGCAGCTGATCATCGAAGTGGTTGTTGATGGAATCCCGAAGGTGTGGTTGGGAGACATTCTGATGAAGTGACTGGTACCTCTCTGTCTCAATAACTGCTGACTGGTACTTAAAGAAGCTAGAAAGCTCCGACACCTGGGTTGGGTAGTAGCTCTGGAGTTTGTTGAGTTGGCCCTGGAGTTGTTGTTCTCTACTAAACACACTGGTTTTGGACTTCTGCAGTAGGCTCAGTAAGGTATCTGGCATGGTTTGTTGTCTGACTTCAGTTTTTAGTAGTGACTGAAGTTCTGCAAACACAGGGTTGTGAGTAAGAGGCTTTACTGGTGGTGGTGATCCAAGCAGACTAGTGAGTGAGTCAACAAAGCGAGTCTCTGTTGCAGGACTGACAGCTGAGTAAGACCTCTGACTTATAGGTGTGGTGGTAGTCTCAGCCTCCTGTGCTGTAGCCTCTGCAAGGATTGCAGCGGCAAGGGCCTCGTCATCTTCAGAATCATCAGTAGTATTGGATTTAATGGTCTGGTCTGGTTCTGGTTCAGTGATCTCAGGTTGAATAGTAGCTGCAATAATATCTTCTAAGGTGGTAGTTGGTGTGATCTCAACGGACAAGGGTGACTTAGCAGGAGATGACAACAGAAAGTCAAGAAAATCTGTCATGATTGTTTTAATGATTTGATACTAGAATGATTATTGAGCAATTATTGAACTTTGACAAGTGATGATTTTTCAACAAAAGTGACACGTATATATATGGTGTCACATGTGAGAGCTTGGAATTGTCACACATCCTGTATTCTGATTGGAAGATTGCTTTAGGTGAATTCTCATCATGTATTTTGATTGGCTTAGAAGTTAGTTTTCCTTGTTCATGATGATTACTGTAAGCAAGCTTGGGATAATTTTAATTATCAAATCAATTGAATAATTGTAATTAAGGTAATTACTGATTACTGGTTATCATTGGTGACTATAAAGATAATCATTATCAGTGGTTAACTTATAATTGTTTAATTGGAAATGTAAACAGTATTCACTTTTCTTTGATTTCTAATAATCAGTCAATTATTAGATGAATTGTAATCATTTAATTATTAAGTGGAAAACAAAGGAAATATGGTTTAAAATAATTACAGTGATTTTAAAATTTAATTAAATAATATTTGTCAATAATAATTAGGTAATGATTTTTTTTTCAGGTGTGATGAAATTAGGTTTTAAGAATTTTTTTTTTTTTTAATCGAATCATTTGAAAAAATATGTTATTTTATAAAATTAAGTGTCCTGAGTATGCCATTAAAACAAAAACTACCATCAAATTTGATAATTTTAATTAACTTAAAATTTTCCCTTAATTATTTGGGTAAGTTTAGAATTTTCAGAATGCTTTTCTTTGACTGCCATGTTGAAATATCTTTAAAATTTTTTTGAATTCTTGTACATTTTAGAAGCTGTTAAATGTACAAATATTAAAAAGTTTTCATAAATAAATTCACAACAAGATTATTATGAAAAATGCAAATTTCTCAATGCAGATTGCCTTCCTGTATAAATTCTAATTTAAAAATGTGTAATATATAAAATATTGAATATGCATTTAGTTGCTATATAAGATTTTAAAATTTTGATTTTCAAAAATTGGAGCCTGTAGGAGTCAAATTTCTAAATTTGGGAATTATAAGCTGGTGACCGGAACTTCTTTCATTTGTCCTTTTATGCATTTTACTTCTATACAGTATTGTGATAAACTGTATGCAGATGCACAGTAAGGTGAAAAAGGTGCACATGGATACAACATGTGGGGAGTAGGGGGATAGCTGTCGTATCCAATGGCCTAAATCTAGTTTAAAATTTTTACATTTTGTAATTTTAGATTCTACTGCAACAGTCTGCATCGACAGTTAAAAAAATATCTTTAGAATTAGGAGGAAATGCACCATTTATTATATTTGATAGTGCAGATATAGACCAAGCTGTTAATGGTACTATGGCATGTAAATTTAGGTGCTCAGGTCAGGTAAGTGTATGTGGAATACTTAAATTCAGAAATTATTGCGATTTTGTCATTTTAGACCTGAATGCAATTTTCATTTTTGCGATTTGAGAAAAATCCTGCTTCATTCATATACAAAATTCCAAAATGCGAGTCTAAATTATTGCGATTACAACCCTGTCACATTTTTCGCAATAATAAAAACATTGCAATAATTTCCGAATTTACAATAGTTGTTTTTCTTAGAATATTAACTATTTATTCCTTTTAATTCATCTTGCCATTTGAACTATTGCCATCACTTGGCGTCTGGCATCAGCCAGTCATGTTTTGTAATCCATCATTGTAGACTTTCCTTGGGGAAGGTATCGTTATACAAACCCAGTGTTTCAATTTTCTCTAATGCCAGAATTGTCAAGCTAAAATAGCAAATTTACCTAAATTTATGCGAGACATCTCATTTTGTCCATAATTGACACGATCTTAACATCAAAATATTTTATAGCTTGTCAGGATTTCTGTTCTTATTCCATTAGAAATCCTTCTTGGTTTATTGAATAGTTTTTATAGAAATAAATACGTTACCATCACAAATTTAGATAACAGGTACAAGCGGCTTACATGAACCGGAAACCAGACAAAAGAAAACTGATAACCTCTGACGCACCTGCGCGCCAAATCTACATCTTTTTTCCGGTTTCCCTTGCGGCAGCACGTGAATACACAGGAGAGAGATTTTTTTCCAACTTTTGGAAACTAGACAATTAACATAAGTATATAAAAGTCAGGTAATATTTAACCATGGACAATAATGAGGATTTTGATTATGAAAGCCATGATAATGATTTAAATGGTGAGTTGTTAAGCCAGTTAACATACACCAGCTCTTTGGATGTTTTGTGGGGAAGGGTAGGACAGGCCATACCTTCCTCCAATTCTGCTTTCCCTGGGTCAGTAGAGTGTTTCGGAGAGGTTCCCAGACAGGAGTTTTCTCCTTTTGTCACCAGCCATGTGCCTTCCTCTTCTGTACCTGGGACTTCTCAGGCTAGGTTCATCCGCCCACCTCCCAGAACCACGCATACATTAGGTAGGCCTGTGGAAACAACGCTTGTTTCTACTTGTTCAGGGGTCAGAAGTTCCACCTTTGCCAGGTCTAGGTGGCCTACACCTTTTGCCTACCCCAATCCTTCCACTATGCCTCCTTTCTGGCCTGGGATGTATTATCCTCCCTACAGTCAGCCTAGTCAACCTACTGCACTAGATGTTTCTTTGTCAGAGTCCATTAATAAACTCACAACCTCCTTAACTTCTTTTCAGGCTACAGTTAAGACAGAGTTTAAGAAGGTAGGTGACAGGCTTAAGCTTGTGGAGGACAGGTCTAGTGGAAATAGTGATGTAGGTGGTAATCTTCCTTCCAGTGCTTCTGGTATGGAGATTGAGGATGATTCTATTTCCATTGCTCCTAGGAGTCAGGAAGGAAATTTTTCTGAGGTTGATGAGGAGGTTAGTTCACCAGTACGTTCGAGGCCCTGTGCTTCGGGTTCTACTGGTGACCTTTCTGGTGATGAGGCAATTTCAGGAGAGGATGAAGGTCCTTCTCCTCCTTTGTCACACAGAGAATTGTTGAGGTCTAGAGTTTACGCTATTAGGCGTGAACTCTCTCAGATTCCTATGTCTTCTCCTCCTCGTCAGGTTTTGGCACCTTCAGATTTCATGTCTTGTTCTGGGCTAGTTAAGGATAAACCTAAAGGGTATAAATCCTTTCCAGAATCTGGTCACACGAAATCTTCCCTTGACTTTGTTAATAAGTCTATTGGAGAGTTTCATTCAAGCAAGGGTTCTGGGAATAAGTTTAATGGCTTTGGTCCTACTACTTTTCCTGTGTCTAAAGTAAAAGTTAAGGATTTTGCCATCCATGATTCCTCTCTGGGTAAAGGTTATCCTTCTTGTGACAGGGCTTATTCTTCTTTGTTGGGTACTAAACCTGTAGAAGGTCTTACCCTTAACCAGTCCCTTTGGTCTAAGTTGGAGGGTAATCTTCGACTAGCTTCTAGTATTCTTGGCACAGCAGAGCATTTTCTGGCTGCTGCTGGTTCCTTGCTGAAGGACAAGGGTGAAGGTTTTGATGAGCTCAAGACTTTTCTTCTTCAGGTTGATCAAAGTCTTGGTTCTACTCAACTGCTGTTGATGGGTACCTTGGCTAATTTCTCTATGTCTAAACGACAGGAGATTTTAGACAAGACCTCTTTGTCTGAACACCTTAAGGAGTCTCTATTATTCTCTCCTTTGGTGAAGGATAAACTGTTTGGTTTTCCTATCAGCAAGCTCCAGGAAGAGGTGAACAAAGGTCCTCAGAACGTTAAGGTTAACGTTCAGGTTTCGGGTAATCAGAGGAAAGTCACGTCTGTAACTACCTCCTCTCATTCTAGTTCTATTAACAAGAGAGGTTCTAACACTGCTGGTCAAAAAAGGCGTTCTGGCACTTCTAAATCTACTCCTGCTTCTGGTAAAAAAGCCAAAGTGGAGAAAGGTGGTAAGTCTGGAAAATGATGGTCTTTCCCCTCTGTCAGTACAGATTCCCACAGAGGAGGAGTTCCCTGCACCTCTTCCTCATGTTCCAGTGGGAGGCAGATTAACCCATTTCCTAGACCAGTGGAAACTGGTCACTTCAGACAAATGGGTTCTCTCTGTACTGCGGAGGGGTCTGGAACTTCAGTTTCAAGAGTTCCCACCTTTATCGTCAGTTCCTCTCAGTCTTTCTTTGACAAGGGATCCTCACAGAAATCTTCTTCTGGAAGAGGAAATTCTTACTCTTCTTCAGAAGGGTGCTATAGAGGAAGTGAGTCTTCCTCTTTCTCCAGGATTTTTTTCCCGTCTGTTTTTAGTTCCGAAAAAGAATGGGAAAATGAGGCCAGTGATAGACCTGTCTGTACTGAACAGACATTTGATTGTCCCTCATTTCAACATGGAAACCAACAGGTCCATCAGGGGCTCCATTCAGCCAGGGATGTGGACTACTTCTTTGGACCTCACAGATGCTTATTTCCATATTCCTATAGCTCCTTCTTTCCGGAAGTTTCTAAGGTTTGCCTGGAAAGAGAAGGTTTATGCTTTCAAAGCAATGCCTTTTGGCCTGTCTACTGCCCCTCTAGTTTTCACCAGAGTGTTTCAGGCAATGGTCTCTCATCTTCACAGTCAGTCGATCCTAATTCATTCTTATCTGGACGACTCGCTTCTGAAGAACAGCTCGGCTTCTCTTCTGAAAGTTCATACTCGGCAAACCATCAGTTTGATTCTCAAGTTGGGTTTCCTTATTTCCTGGAAGAAGTCGGAGATTTCCCCCAGTCAGAATTTCATCTTTTTGGGGGAACATTACAGGACGGATTTGGGCCTAGTTTTTCCTCCAGAGGAGAAAGTTCTAGCTCTAAGTCTTCGGATCAACACTTTTCTTCAAGTGTCGTCTGTTCCAGCTCGTCAGTTTCTTCAACTGATCGGGTTCCTTATTTCTCTCATGGATGTGGTACCTCTGGGTCGACTTCATATCCGTCCCATTCAGTGGTATCTGAAGGAATTTTGGCACCCAGTTTCTCAACTCTGGGATGCCTCAATTCCAGTTTTTCCGAGACTATTCCCTCATCTACTTTGGTGGTCTCAGAGGTGGAACCTGTTAAGAGGTCTACCTCTAGAACCCCCTATTCCTTCTCTGACTCTGTTTACGGATGCATCAATGACAGGTTGGGGGGGATATTTAGAGGGAAGGACGATCTCGGGTCAGTGGAACTCCTCCCATCTAGGTCTACATATCAATGTGTTAGAGATGACAGCAGTCCTTTTGTCCTTGAGACATTTTCAAGAATGCATTCAAGGTCAATCTCTACTGATAGCATCAGACAACACCACAGTGGTAGCTTATCTCCAGAATCAAGGGGGAACTCACTCTTTTTCCCTTTATCTTCTGGCAAAGGAGATTCTCCTCCTCTGCAACAGTCTTCAGACAGTAGTCTCAGTAAGACATGTTCCAGGGGATCAGAACATTTTGGCGGATGCTCTCTCGCGCAACTGTGTCCCAGTGAACACAGAATGGGAATTGCATCCCTCCGTTTTTCAGGCGATAGTGTCGAGGTGGGATCGCCCTCTGATAGACTTGTTCGCAACCAGTCTGAACTGCAAACTGGAGACTTTTGTTTCCCCTGTTCCAGATCAGAAGGCATGGGCGGTAGATGCACTGAGCATATCATGGAAAGGGATGTTCAATTACATCTTCCCCCCTTTTCGTCTCCTCACTCAAATTCTGTTCAAGATTCGTCAAGATGCTTGCAAGACCATTCTTATAGCTCCTGCTTGGCCAAGACAGTCTTGGTTTCCAGAGCTTCTTCTACTGTCTTGCGCAAGACCTCTTCTTCTTCCTTTAAGAAAAGATCTTCTCTCTCAATTCAAAGGAAGGAAAGTGCATCAGAATCTCGAAAAGCTTCATCTTCACGCTTGGTTACTGTCAGGAGATCCATTAGTCAGAAAGGATTTTCTGAAAGAGCAACCAATCGCATGTGCAGATCAGTTAGACAGTCAACAGGTCTTGTCTATGACTCCAAATGGTCAATCTTCTCTTCTTGGTGTGTGTCAGAACAGATTGATCCTCTCAGAATCTCTGTTCAGCAGTTAGCAGATTTCTTCGTGTTCCTTTTTGAAGAGAAAAATTATTCTCCTTCCACTATAAAGGGATATAGATCTGCCATTGCTCGGACTATACACCTTTCTGGAGGTCCTGATTTCGGTCAAGATGAGTTTTTATCTATGTTGATTAAAAACTTTTCTATTGAACGTCCAAGACAAAGGCGCCTTGTTCCTTCTTGGGATTTGGGTTTAGTTCTCAAGTCGTTACAGTTGTCTCCTTACGTTCCTTTGGACAGCATTTCTTTGAAGTTTTTGTCATATAAATGCTGTTTTTTATTGGCTTTGGCTACGGGTCGGAGAAGAAGTGAACTCCATGCTCTCTCTATTTCCGACTCTTGTCTTCGCTTTTCAGCCGACAAGTCCTCAGTTACTCTTTTAACTGATCCAGCTTTTTTAGCTAAAAATCAGTTGAGCGATAAGGGTTCTGGCTTGATCGTAGTGCCTGCTCTTCCTTCTCAGTTTTCCAGAAGTCTTTGTCCCGTTCATATACTGGAGGTTTATTTGAAACGCTCTTCTAGTATTAGGGACAAAGATTCCCTTAGACTGTTTGTGCCTATCAAAAAAGGACAAAAAGACATCTCAGCTAAATCTGTTTCTAGTTGGGTGTGTAATACTGTCCTTCAGGCTTACAAATCTGAAGGTATTCCCTTAAGGAAAGATCAGGTTAAAGCTCATGAAGTTAGGGCTGTTGCCTCTTCCTGGAGTATTTTCAATTCTGCCTCTTTATCAGAGATCTTGTCAGCAGGTTTCTGGAGGTCTGAAAATACTTTTTTCTATCATTACCTTCGGTCTATGCAACAGCATTCTGATAACCTCTATGCCTTGGGGCCTCTAGTTTCGGCGCAAAAAGTTGTTTTCCCTCCTGTGGATTCCCAGTAGTCTGTAGGGGGATTCAGCGCTTCGTCACATTCTGTTATCTAAATTTGTGATGGTAACGTATTTATTTCTATAAAAATGTAAATTTTAGAATTAAATTTTAGTTTTGTTAAATAAATACTTACCATCACAAATGTGAGGTCCCTCCCACCTCCCCTTCATCCCCCCTTTTTTGGTCTGCTTGTTTGGATTAAAAAAGATGTAGATTTGGCGCGCAGGTGCGTCAGAGGTTATCAGTTTTCTTTTGTCTGGTTTCCGGTTCATGTAAGCCGCTTGTACCTGTTATCTAAATTTGTGATGGTAAGTATTTATTTAACAAAACTAAAATTTAATTCTAAAATTTACATTTTTATTCACAGGGATGCATCATTTTGATATATTTTTCTGATTTAAGAAAAAGCAGGTCATTGATTTAGATTACCAATTTCCTTCAGTTTGTCTTAAATTTGGTCAATCTCTTTTGGTTATACTGGCGATATTATAGATTGTAAGAGCTTACAAACTAAACTTTTTTGTGTTGCTTTCCTTGTTCTGTACTGATCCAAAAATTTTTGTTGTCAAGAATGAATCATGTGCTGAATTAAAGCAGTGCCAAAATTTTATGGGTGGCACTTAAAATTTAAGAGTGGTGGACCTCCCTCTCTTAAATAGGTCATGGTGATCCCTGGTTATAATCATGATAATGTAGTGTCAGGATATATGTTGGCAAGACCAAATATATCTTCTCTCCCCCCCCCTTTCCAAAAGAAAAGGAAAAAAGAAAATGAGAAAATTCATATGATTTCATCTTATAAAAATCTGATTTCAGTAGTTAGTCATAAAAGTATACTTCCATTGGCTTATAAATGTTTTTTTTATAATTATATTATGTTTATTTTGTAGACTTGTGTTTGTGCCAATAGAATTTTAGTTCAAGAAGGAATTTACCCCAAGTATATAGAAAAACTTGCAGAGGTGATGGCCAGAGACTTGAAAATAGGTGATGGATTTGAATCTGGGACAACACAAGGTCCATTAATTAATGAAAAAGCTGTTGACAAGGTATGTTTTTCTGTCCATCTAATTTCTAAATGCAGAAAACTTTCAGCACAAATTCGTATCATAAATATGTCTTCATTCCTAATTTGTAATAAATATAGAATATCATTGGTTTCCCAGGGTAAATACTGTCACAATTTCTTTAATCAACAATTCCTCCTAAACCAGTGAAAAAATTTCAACAAAACTTTGGGATGAGAGTCAGTGTAATGTGTCTAGGTGGGGTGATATGTCTTCCTCTGCAGACCGTTAACCTGTGAGCTAGTATGTTAAAAATCAGACTCAGCATGTTGGTCTAGTAGATAGAAGAGTTCATATTTGTATCACATCAACATGTTATTGTCACAATATGCATGTAATAAATGTAATAATGGCCACTAGATGTTAAACAATAATTCATCCATCCACGAACTAGCAAATGGATTGATCTAAACGTTCATGGAATCTTAAGTAATTAATGGTATTGTCTACCACATATTATATCAAGTTTTACTTTTATGTTCCTGCTAAAAGACATTGGGGGCATTGAGTTTTACTCCGGCCCATATGTACATCTACATGTACTTCACAAAATTTGTTTCCATTTAATAACTTTAGTTAGCCTTGATAAAATCGTTTGAAATTTGGAAGTAATGCTTATGTGGTTTCTGAGTTATGTCCCTTTTTAATTTGGTTAAATAGCTGAAATTGATGCTTTGACAATTCACCAAATTATTTGAAATTTCAAAGTGTTGTTTTAGACCACAAAATACCAGTGAAGTTGACATTTGACATAGAATAGAGAATGGGAACGGGGAATGTGTCTGAGAGACAACAACCCCACCAAAGAGCACTTTTGTCATTTTTGAATTCTACCCCTTTATGATATATAGACCTTATATGGTATCAGTAAGTATATATAGTATTGAAAGCTTGGGTGGGACATATATGTCCACGGACACATTCTGTCTTTTTTGTCAGAATGACTTTGGGGTTTCCATATCATTTTTCCTATAATGAGGTAGACATCCTCAATCATCGATTCCTCCTTCACCAATAATTGGTGGGAGCAGATGACGTAACAGTTCCTACTCCGTTATTACTTTTGATGAAATTATTATCCATCAAGCCATACTTCAAAATAGATGATATTATCATATACTGCTAAAGTACATGTCTGATAGCACCTTAGTCTGATATGGCCATATCAGCCTGACCGTGTGACGCATACATTCTGATATAAGCACCCTGTCTAATATGGCCATATCAGCCTGACCATGTGATGCATACATTCTGATATGGCCATATCAGCCTGACCATGTGAATGATGGGTTATTATAAACCGAGGGTGTACAAATACTTGTATTGATTGTTCACTTGCAGTCATCACACATATGCAAAACCATTATATGATAATATAGTATTTCACACAGTTACTTTAAAGGTATGTAGTCTGATGATATTACAACATTCCTTTTTATAGCAACACAATTTATAATCAGGTAATTAAGAGCACTAGAAATGTAAGACAAATGTCTCTGAACAACCTTTTGCTGATATGAAGCTGAAAGATTTCTTAAAATTTATTGCAAATTTGAAATGGCTACATTGGCTGCATTTTTCAAGATTAAGCAATATAATCAGCAGCAACTACATAGATTTCAATCAATAATATTATGATTACCGTATTTCTGGGACCAAAGGTCGCTGGGGAGGATAGGTCAAATACCGTAGTAATTTTTATGGAAAAATAGGGGATCAGGTTTTAGATAGATTGATTCGCTGGTTAGGTCAAAGATCGTTCTTGAAGGACACAGTGTAGTAAGTATGGTAAGTATAAGCTCTGGAAAGATCGTATATCATATACCTTATATTGGTAAGTATTTTAATATTTTAGAAAGTGTGTTTTGATTTGTAAATAAAAATGTTTTTAATTGTGTTGTTATTTATTTTCAACATATTTGTTTGTCCACGCTTGTTTGTGAAGGTGTGAAGTGTAAATCGAAGACTGATTGATGTCATGTATTGTAGGTATTAGGTTGTAAAAACAAAGCCATATCCTGTAAACATTTAATTAAAATTTGATGCATACCTGTTTACCTGGACAACAGATCGATTTACACCTGTTAACTGACATACCGTCCCAAGCTCTAATTATCCATTGTAATTTTAATTAAAACCAGGCTTCAATAAATGTGTCATGAAATTAATGAATTTGTGTACCTCTCATCAAATTCAATGAAGTTACGCCATGAAAAAGCCATATTATAAGCGAAAAAACCGTCTGTTGAAAAGATAAATGTGTATCGCCATTTTTTATAAAAATAAACAAATGCACATTCCATTGTTTGTATGTATGATGCTCCGTTAATAGGTTAGACAAAGGTTTCTTGATTGGACACCTTTGTTTTGTAACAATCAATCTCGTTGGGTTTTATTCCAATGGAAATCAAGATGAATAAGCTTACCACAGTTAATTTTTAAATAAATAATTTTAACCTTGTATTAAATGACAAAATGCATTCAAAATCCAAATATTTCCATATTCGTACCCTAGTTTGATTCAGAGTTTAGGTAGAGGTGTAGGACTTTCAGCGTAAAATTTTGTCCAAAAAATATGGTATTAAAATTAAAGGGAGACAATCACAAAAAATAACTGCCATAACAAATTTGAATATGACCAATCTGCTAATTTCACTTTTCGTTATATAGATGACGTGTTGTCGTTAAATAACAACAAATTCCAAGACTTTCTACATCTCATCTACCCCAGTGAGCTTGAAATTAAGGATACTACAAATACACCAAAGTCTGTTTCATATTTGAATTTGTTTCTTGAAATAGACTATGAGGGACATTTGAAGACAAAACTTTATGACAAACATGATGACTTCAACTTTCCTATTGTTAATTTTCCCTTCTTGAGTAGCAATATACCAGCATTGCCTGCATATTTCATCTATGTTTCTCAACTTATCCGATTTTCAAGGGCATGCGTGAGTTACCCTGACTTTCAACAAAGAGGATTACTGCTGTCACAAAAGCTTCTTAACCAGGGTTTTATCAGGGATAAGTTGATGTCATCACTTACATTTTACGGTCTTCATCACGAATTGATTGACCATTACAGTGTTCCAATATCTATGATGTTGGACCTGTTCCCACTGTCAAACCTATTATGTGCCTCCACCGATTTTGTGACTTCACGACGGGTGCCAGATAAGGAGCAGGAACTGCTTACCCTTCCAGAGCACCTGGGTTCACTCCTGGTTTTATAGGAGTTCGTGTTGTTCATTGTTTTTTAGTTTTTTGTGTTTATTTGTTGTGCTTGTAGTTGTTCATTTGTCTTCCTGGGTTTGTCTGTCCAATGGATTACGTATTTTTTTATTGCTGCTTAGGTATATTTGTCCTTTTCATTAATCAAGCTTTAGCCTTTTCTCATATGTATAACCTTCTTTCCTCCATTTTGGAATTAATCGAAAGACAGGTAAATATGTAAATGTCTAACATTACAGGTAGATGATCATGTACAAGATGCAGTGAAAAAAGGTGCTAAGTTAGTGTTAGGTGGTGAGAAAAAGGGAGGTAACTTTTATGCTCCTACCTTACTGCAGGATGTGACATTAGATATGAAATGTGCTCAGGAAGAGATCTTTGGACCAGTAGCTGCTGTACATAAGTAAGTTCTTATTAAAAATTATTTAATGATATAAGTGTTATCTATGAAGAAGGCATTATTGTGATTTATTATACCTGTTCTCTCTTACATTATCAGTGCAACAAACATTTTTTCTGGACAGTTTGCTTTGTAAAAGTAAGGTGTTCGAAGTGAGCTGTAATTAACGATGTGAAAATTTTGCATCATTTGTTCTGTCAACTTGAATGTTATATTTAAACTTATTTATATACTGTATATTTTTATAGCCTTTATTCACATACCATTAATTGTCAATACATAGGTTCAAGACGGAGGAAGAAGCTGTAAGAATTGCTAATGGTACAACAGCTGGACTAGCAGGTTAGAATGGAATACAAACATTTCAGATTCTGTGATTTTAATTTATTTATAAGGTTTGAAAGACTTTAAGAAATGAAGTCGAGACAGACAAAACACTCAAAATTTTTAGCTATTTTCTTTTTCCAAATTATATACAGGTATATATGCAAGTTTTTTTAATGACCATGAGACTTTATTAAATAAGTAGAATAGAAGAATTTGTTTTTTCCACCAATGAATATTGCAGTAAAGTTATGTTTATATTTTTCAGGATATTTCTTCTCTCAGAATATTAGTCAAGTTTGGAGAGTTGCTGAAAAGTTAGAATATGGTATTGTTGCTGTGAATGATGGGATATTTTCAACAGCAGAAGGTCCTTTTGGTGGGTGGAAAGAATCAGGACTTGGTTCCGAAGGAAGCAAATACGGAATTAATGAATATTTAGAAATTAAATATGTTTGCATGGGAGGTCTTTAGATAAAAAGTCATTTTTGTAATAAATGTTAAAGTGATTTTTGAATTTTTAAGGTAATTAGTATGCTTAAAGTGTTGAAGTATGATTGACAAAATGTGATATATTTTTTGTGACGGTTATTTTATGAAAAAGTTTTGAGGTCAGTTTAAGGATGTTTGCTGCAAAGTTTCAAAATAACAAGCTTTTTGTAACACTGGTAAATAATGATAGTGGATTGATAAAAGAACTAAAAGAGCAAAATAAAATTATAGGTCCATGTGCTTGTTTTCGAAATATAAGCCATTGGAAATTTGGCGGGAAAAATATGCTCTCTTGATTTTACATAGCTTTATCATTGACAAGTTTTATTTCTCAAAAACCATTAGATAATAACAAGGATTTTATAAGATTTTTACAAATGGGTTATTATTGTTCATGCGAAAGATTTTTGAAAAGAAAAATGGGTGTTAGCGGGAAATTTAATTTATGGCATTCAAATGGATAAAACCAGGTGATTCTGAACATCTGACAAAAATTAAAAAACATGACCGGCGAACATCCTTAATGTAATTCAAATGATAAATCCGTGAACCTTGATTGCCCAAATTCTAATAAGCACTTCTAATTACTTCTGATGTTCCTTTACAGGAATTTCAGTTCTAGGTGGAACTTTACTATAGCTAGATTTGTTTTCTTTGATCCCATGTGTGTTTGAGCAACCAAGCTGCCAATGTATATCCGAGTGATTAATAGAATGACGGTAAGCCATAGAAAGAAGTTGTGATCATTTGATACAAGAATCAAATCATGGAAGCATTAAATTTAGAAAAATATTTGTCCTTACGACTATAACTTCAATTTTTCAGATAACCAGCCCTTCAAGCGGCCCTATATTTCCTACAAAATCCCTATCTTCTTGAAAATGCCCTAAAATCCCTATGTTTTGGCATAAAATGGCCCTGTTTTTATTAGAATTATTTGGTCTACAATTAAAATGTTTTTTTTGTGCGTTCCCATCCTTTCAAAACCCTCAAGAGTATCGTAAATACATGTACCTGTAGAAATGTTAAAATCCAGTACTTGAATATTATTAAGAAACTCAATGTCTTCTTTTTATCATTTCATGTGCACAGCAGTCAAGTCTTGGTGATTGATTGCAGCAACATGATGCCGAGGCAATTTTGAAAAGGGTGAAGTAGAGAGATATATCCCTATAGTCTCCCTATAAATTATTAAATTTGCCCTATTATACCCTATTTTTCAAGAAATTCAGCCCTATAAAAAGCCTTATTTTTTTACCAAAAACCACTTGAAGGCCTGGATAACCAGTGCATTTGTATAAATATGCAGAATAGCTTCTATGGAACTCACGTATGTTATAATGTAGCATACCAAATAAGCAGAGAAATTTTGAAACTTCAAAATTATTTCTGACAAGACATATGATTGAAATGAAAGTTACAGAAGTCCTTAAATAACATAAAATATTACTGTTAGATTTTTTTTTAAATTGTTGAAGTTTTAAATGTTTTTACATAATTTATATGCATATTGAATTGTTAATGTAATTTTGAAAAATATATAAACAGGCTGTTTTAATAAGAATTATTAAACTAGATAAAATTGAAGTCAAGTTTGTTTTTATTTGAAGTTGGCAAAATAGATGCATCAGAGTCTGCAGGATTATTATTGTTTTTATTCTGTCATAAAACTATGGCAGTCTTTTCGTGCTTCAGATTTATTTTTTATTATTTTTTTTCGTGATGGGAGATGCTGTGAAAGTATTTTATTTCAGTATTAACTCTGTCAGTCATTTTATTTAATTTCATCAGATCTGGAAATATGGGTAGATCTCAGACGAAACTTTTCTTAGGCCAATCGTAATATGAATGGACTCCTTTTAAAATTATGTCTGCTTCTTGTGACCAATCAGTCACTAGTGAATGCAAATGAGATAACAAATTTCATTACATCACTGGGTCAATGGTAAAGTTGTGTTAAGACAAACGAAATCATTAACTAAAAAAAATGGTTTCAAAGATTATCCACTTGTTTTAGACTTTTAAAAGGGAAAATGTTTGATACATGTTTATTACCACATATATACCAGGAACTGTATATGAAGTATTATATGATCCCTGTATATATGTATGAAATACAAGTTGTAATGGCATGACAGATATCTATTTATTTTATCCCAAAGGAAGACACTAATCCTGTTTTAATATTTTTGATGAATTACACAGGAAATTTTATGAAGATCCACTCAGAGATTTTCAGACAAAAATGTCTGCTTGTTTCTTCATCTTATTTAATGCACATTACATAAGAAACGATAAAATTACTTATTAATTAACTAGTGTATTATTGGCTTCAATACGACTAAAACTGTCCTTTCAATACAGAATCATTAACTCGGCCAATATCGTAAAATACAGATTTTTCGATGTATTGGTCAACTTGTACCCTGCCAATATAGGGGGAGTCGATTTTCTCTAGATAACTCGGAAATATTTACATTATGTATATTAAGGCCCATATATATTTTAATATATATAGATGGGCTTTATTTAAAGAAAATGGGTGATACTATTGAAGGTAGGTGCTTTAGAATCAATAATTATAAGTTATATCGGATTTCCAACACTTTGATCTCGAGCACTGCTGATGAATTGTCAGTCAACGAAATGGCCATACAGTGCATCAAATTTATTTCGGTATTTTGTGATACGTTTTATTATTCATTATTAGCTCTGCCTGAAAATATCTCATTACATTTTCCGATTTTAAATTCCTTATATATTTACGATTTTTTAAAGATTTGATCCATAAAAAAATCATCAAGAATATGTATTGTGAAAATTAGTTAATTAATAAAGATATTATTAAATGGTTATTTCGCCTTGTTATGGGCCTTCGGCTTGACCTCAGACCAAACAGCAAGCCTAGGATAAATAACATGACCAACACAGAAACAACAATGTAATAATATCATAATATTAAAATATAAAACTTCAAATTAGTTATTATTATGTGGAATTGCATAAGACTAAAGTTGAAATCTTGAACCAAGAAAGAATGGGATGTAAGAAAAAAAGTAACAGCTTGAAAGAGGCAATTTCTAGTAGATTAAATTACCAGTAGTACATGTAACTATGAACGAAGTAATTTTCAAATACATGTCTTTAATTCTTCCATGGTGCAGATATGTTTTTGAAGGGAAACACCAGTTAACACAAAAATTAACGGAAGGAATGAAAAAAATTGACTCTTTTAACCAGCTCTATCTTGGTTTCTGACAAAATTGTATCTTGTATACTTTAAATCTATTACATGTATCACGCCACAAAAACATATCCACCGTATGACTAGTAACACTAGCCGGTTTAATTCTGAACTAACTGAACTGACTGGTAAACCATATCGTTGGTTTAATTGGTACCAATAATAGTCAGATATGTTTTATAACCACTTATCACAATCTACATGTTGTTTGTAAAACATGAAACAAAATTATTTGCACCATTCAGGACAAATACCGGTACATAAAATATCGGAAATTCTGTTTGCAAATCGATGACAATTATTTTTTATAAGATGATATTTTCCAAACTTTGATACATAACTCCGTGCACATTTGTAAATGCAGTCAAGAGAAACAGAACTATATCCAGCTATTTCACTTTCCATTTTGGCAGCACAGATATCTCCATTTTTGGGGTACAGAGTCTGCATATTGCCGTTTGACAAACTAACATCATTTGCCTCTTCCTTTGTAATGTTCTGGTTATTTCCTGTTTTATTATCTGGCTTATTTGTTTCATTAGATACATTGGTGCTTTTGGTTTCTGTGAAATTATTTAAATTTATAACTCCTAGCTGAGGGTAAATCAAGTTTGGGCTTGAGGGTGTAGTACTGGTTATTTCTTCCTGTTTGTTACCTGGAATATTGCCACTTCCTGCCCCAAACTCAATAAAATAACCGTCATAAAAAATCCATCTATGTACAGGACGTAATGTGCTTCTTAATGGCGAACTTCGTTTTTGTCGTTGAATATCCTCGCTAGTTACTACAGATCTTTTGCCAATAAGTCGTGGAAACTTCTGTCTTAAATTTTGTATATCCTGAACATCAAGTCCTTTTCGTCTTAATCGAGCCTCAATATTTAAGCATTTTAAATCTGTGACTCCAAAAAAGTAAGGCTTGGTTTTGTTTGCTGTTTGGACTGAAAATAGAAAAACAAAAATAACTTAGTTTGTGTTTCGGTTTTGATTAAATTCAATGTTTATTTTAGGACTGACCGTAATTTTTTTCAGTCTATGAAGAAATAACCTCAATAACGTGGTCAACACTACATTATTTGAAAACACCATGTGCATTGAGGTCATTTCGAATAGACTGAAAAGAAAATTATCGTCATACTTATAATTTAATTCCAACGGTTGTTTTGACGTCTAAAATGTTGGATTTTCCTTTAATGACGTCATATTGAAAACGAAAATTTAGTATATTATATAATAGACGAAAAAAATACCAATCAACTGACGCGTTATATCCAATATTTAAATTATTTCAACATGAATTGTTTGGTACCAATTTTGATGCACATAATGTGCACATTTCGTCGATTTACGACTCATCAGTTGTGCTCAAGTCCTATAATGTTGAAAACCAAAACAATAATCCAAAAATGTTCAGATCAATTTCAAAACTGCCAGAATTACTGAAAGAGTAGAGCCAAAACCATCTAAGAATCATTCATAGAGGAAACCAACTTATTCATGTCTTCCCGTCATAAATATATTAAATCTACAATGCTGTGTACCATGTAATACAATAAACATCACATTAAGAAGAAAAATAGTTTCTGACAAATGTTTAATTCAAACCTTCAACTAGATTATGTACCGTTTTCTGCTTCATTTGGTAGGTTTTAATAGGTTCCTGGGTGATTGTGATTTCAAACGGCCTTTTCGGGTTTTCGCAGTGGATATTGCCACACCGGTCCAAAAAGGCCGTTTCATGAAACAAGTATTTCAGGTAGCTACTTATACTACACACGTTTCATTTATTTATTCATTTACCGTGTTTTGAGCCCATGCAACGAAGAAAAACACAAAATAAAGAGATAAATGTTTTCTTACCTCCACATTCTGAATTTTCATTGTTTTGTTTTGACTTTATAATTGTATCCAGAAAGGAAGCTGTCAGCGGACCATCTAAATCCATACTCACAGTCAAGCAAATAAAACATCCCACAAAGAAAGTCTGAAAGCAAATGATTTATTAGACAAAATTGAATAATGGAGGGCCTTGTGCTGGACAGTACAAACATATATAAAGGGTTGGTTACTGTCACATTAAGCAGAAGGTACGCTCTTGTATGGCCAAGACTTCGGAAAGCTAGTCACAGAACATAGGCATAACACGTATAGTGGGTGTTATTTTATCTGCAAGTATTGCTAATGGCTGTCCATGCTGGTAAATAAAGTTATTTTATAAAGTTCTAATATATTATTTAATATAAGACGTATTTCATTCTTATAGATCACATGTTAAATCTGGTATTTACTACTAAAATTTTCAAATACTTCCTGTATTATAAATTTTGGAATGTTTCACGATATATTCCACTAATATTTACCTCTGAAAAGTAAAAAAAAAGTAAAAAAACATAACTGTAGTAATTTAAAATATGATTTACACATCCAAACTTACCAAAAGAAGTTTCTCCATTTTAAACTATGTCCAGGTCAATCAACTACTGGAGAATTTTTATTTTCTTACATATAACATTCTCCAGGTCACTATCAAGCAATTCGTCAATATTCGACATCAAAGTTGCGTCAGTGCCTGAAGGATGTGATCGTTTGCGTCATAACATATTTCTTGTCAGGCATGGGGACTCTGTGGGGAAAGAAGGAAATGAAAAATCCAGAAATAAATGACCCAAAAAAGTTCGAGGTGAAGAATGCTTTCAGTAGTTTTCCGGCCAATTTGTCTACCTCTTACCGTTTTCCCGAAAAGGGGTGACTGTATCATCCAAATTTGCCATGTCGCGAAATTTTTAGCTTTCTTAACAGACCTGATGAGGAACTAATGGACATTTTGCGTTTTTGCGAAAAGGGGAAAATTATTTTTGCTCACCTGACCCAAACTTGGTTGCAAACATCATTAGGGTATCTAGTTTAAAACATGTGTCCGATGACCCCGCCTGCCAACCCACATGGCCGACATGGCTAACAATAGAACATAGGGGTAAATTGCAGTTTTTGTCTCATATTTCAAAAACTAAAGCATTTAGAGCAAAACTGACACGGGATAAAAATGTTCATTAGGTCAAGATCTAACTGCCATGAAATTTCAGACGAATTGGTCAACCCTTTGTTGGGTTATTGCCCCTGAATTGTTAATTTTAAGGAAATTTAGCAGTGTTAGGTTATTATCTTGAATATTATTATATGTAAAGACAAACTGTAAACAGCAAGAATGTTCAACAAAGTAAGATCTACAATGGTCTTTGGGTTTTCTCCTTCCAAAATTATGTCCGGCATCCCCGACTTCCAACCGACATGGCTGCTGTTACTAAAAATAGAAAGGGGGTGAATTTAAAAAATGTTCTATGAAACTACAAGGCCAATTGGAACCAAATTTGGCAGTAATGGTCCTTAGGAGATTCTCTTTCAGAAATATGTCCGATGACCCGGACTGTTAACAAAGATGGCCGCCACAGCCGAACTTAGTTTAACATAGGACCTTATAGGAAATTCACTCAAAATTCTGCTTGTCTGAAACCACTTAGCCAGTTAGAAATAGACTTGGTAGCAATGGTCCTTAGATGGTTCTCTTTCAGAAATTTGTCCGATCACCCGGACTATCAACCAAGATGGGCCGCCACAGCAAACTTAGTTTAACATAGGGCCTTATGGGAAAATTCATTCAAAAATCTTCTTGTCTGAAACCAGTTGACATGTTGGCAGCAATGGTCCTTAGGATGTCCTCTTTCAGAAATGTGTTCGATTTCGTGGACTGTGAGCCAAGATGGTCACCACAGCCGAACTTAGTTTAACATAGGAGCCTATGGGAAATTCACTCAAAAATCTCGTCTGAAATTACTGAGCTAATTTATGGCAAGCCGTTCTCGTCAAAACTATGTTTAAAACATTTTTCGAAAATTTTACACACTGAGAATTAAAAAAAAAACACACTGCGATTAAAAAACCTAAAAATACACACTGAGAAAAAGAAATTACACAATGAGATTTCATAAAGACGCATTGAGATTACGAAAAATTAATGAAAAACACACACTGAGAATTGAAAATTACACACTGAGATTTCAAAAAGACACACTGAGATGAAATAAACTGAAAAACACACACTGAGAATTTGAAATTACACACTAAAATTTGTGCGCATTTTTTATGCGCACATATCTAATTAGCATACGTAATTTTAATCTATTACAAGCTTAAAACAACTAGGGGACAGAACTCGTTAGTCCTTCACTCTGACGCCAAATGTTTTATAAAATACATTAGAAATACAACGTAAAAGACCAATAGAACAAGAAAAATACCCACTTTCTCTCTTTACATAACCAGAGACGGCATATATTATATTATACAATCAGATTTATATAGACAACAAACGTATGAATATGAGTTAGCAAAAAACGATGTTAAGTCTTGAAATTTATTATGAATGTTGGTTGAAGGAACCGCATTTCATTATAATGACAAGAGTTCTAGAGACCAAGATATTAATCTGTTGAATTATTCATCTCATGAATATTCATTAATAATTTGCATATTAATCTCAATGTGTATTTTTCAAATCTCAGTGTGTAATTAACAATTCTCAGTGTGTGTTTTTCAATTTTTTAAAATCTCAGTGTGTAATTTTAATTTCTCAATGTGTTTTTCATTTTTTTTTAATGTCAGTGTGTAATTTTAAAATCTCGGTGTGTAATTTCGATTTCTCAGTGTGTAATTTTTTCGAAAAAAGGGTTTAAACATAGTTTTGACGAGGACGGCTTGCCATACTAATTGGAACTAAACTTGGTAGCATTGGACCTTAGATGGTCTTCTTTCAGAATGTGTCAGTTCACCCGGATTGTCAACCAAGATGGCTACCACGGCCGAACTTTGTTTAATATAGGACCCTATAGGAAAATTCATTTCAAAATCTTCTTTTCTCAAACCACTTAGCTAGTTGGAACAAGGTTTAGCAGAAATGGTCCTTAGATGGTTCTCTTTAGGAATGTGTCCATTGAACTGGACTGTCAACCAAGATGACTGGCACAGCTGAACTTAGTGTAACATATAACCCTATAAAAAAAACCAGCCAAATTGACTGCAACACTTAAATTTTTAGTCCTGCTCAAGGTGAAAAGTTAAATCATGGTGAGCGATACAGGCTCTTGAGAGCCTCTAGTTGGTTTGTGTTATCGCGTTTTCGCCTCGGAAGTTATCTACTGAGGCATGCGTATAAATGCATTGTCCAAATAATTAGGCTTTGTTGTTTAAGTTTGACTAGTGTAAGAGGCTTTCAACTAACAAAAATAACTAGTTTAGACAAGTAATGTCAAGTTTAAACTTCTTACCTTTTCATACTGTCAGCCAAGAGCTGTTAATGTTCCTTTCATGTCTAAACTGATTACCTTTTGATACTATCAGCCAAGAACTGTTGCTGTTCCTTTCACGTCTGAAATGATTACCTTTTGATACTATCAGCCAAGAGCTGTTGCTGTTCCTTTTACGTCTGAAATGATTACCTTTTGATACTATCAGCCAAGACCTGTTGCTGTTCCTTTCACGTCTGAAGTGATTACCTTTTAATACTATCAGCCAAGAGCTGTTGCTGTTCCTTTCACGTCTGAAATGATTACCTTTTGATACTATTAGCCAAGAGCTGTTGCTGTTCCTTTCACGTCTGAAATGATTACCTTTTGATACTATCAGCCAAGAGCTGTTGCTGTTCCTTTCACGTCTGAAATGATTACCGTTTGATACTATCAGACAAGACCTGTTGCTGTTCCTTTCACGTCTGAAATGATTACCCTTTGATACTATCAGCCGAGAGCTGTTGCTGTTCCTTTCATGTCTAAACCGATTACTTTTTGATACTATCAGCCAAGAACTGTTGCTTTTCCTTGACTGTGATATCTTTAATTTCGAGCTCATTGGATGAGAACTGAGAAATTCCCAAAACGTGAATTGTTGAGTGATAAAACGTCATCTGAATAGCTAAATTCTTCTGTTTTTCCTTAAGAAGCCCGTCAAGGTGAGTAAAGGAACATGTCGGCCAGGAGTGGCGCACAATTAGTGCTCATAGGAATTCCAACAGTCTGTTGGAAAACGCGTCCACCAAATTGAATAAATATGTTGTCGCTGAAAAATTCAGTCATCAGGACAACCTCGTTCCCTGCATACCCTCCGTTAGATTTAGATTGTCTTTAACAAACTATGACCTATCTCTACCAATGACAAGGCATGTCCATCTGCCGTTGCCATTTCTATTTTGAAAGCATCGACATCTTTCAATCTCTTCCCCAGCTGTGAATGGGTAATAGTGGCACAGAGGGCAGAGAAATCAATGTCTCTATGCTGCAACAGACTGAAATGGACCGAGATCGTCTAATATCCTTTAAGTCCCTGAAATTCTCCAACATCCACATTTGATTGATACCACTTCTGGAATAGCCTCTCTCACAATAACTTTGGAGGCCCGTCTCGACAGCTGCCAAAATAGAATTCAGATGTTGAGTCAATGGTTCGGTGGAACAACTTGCAGATCCAGCTATAAAGCGTTGTTTGTATGGCCACTTATGTGACTTGGGTATCCAGTACAAGGTAGGAAGATCACAATTATCTTCTCAATATGAAGGAAATACCAAATGACGATAAGACCGATCTATGATTGTGGGTTATTTTACTGATAGACCTTCTAAGTTTATCAATTCGGACTTGAATCAAGTTTGGATGCAATTTTCGAATTTGTGTCAGACAAGATCTTGATATCTATATCTCTAACTGGAAGCTTAATACTAAAATTTACGATAAGAGAGATGATTTTTCATTTCCTATTGTTAATTATCCGTTTTTAGGTGGCGACTTTTCCTTGGCACCATCGTATATATCTCAGCTTGTTCGATTCGCTCGTGTATGTAACAACGTATTTGATTTTAAGGAAAGAAATCTCTGTATTACTGAAAAATTATTACACCAGGGTTGTCGATATCACAAACTTGTCAAAACTTTTACTAAATTTTATCATCGGTACAAGGACATCATTCATAAATATAAATCAACGTGCAAACATCTTATGTGTTCAGGTATTTCATATCCCATCTTTTATGTTTGTTTGTTTGTTTAGTTGGGGTTTTACGCCGTTTTCATCACATTTGGCTATTTTGCGGCGGCCAGTTTTTATTGGTGGAGGAAGCCGGAGTACCCGGAGAGAACCACCGACCTTCGTAAGGAAAATTGGCAATCCTTGTCAATTTTAGATCGGAGTCGAACACACCCCGCCACAGATGAGATTCGAACTCACAACCTCAGTGTTGACAGGCTATTGATCATTAGTAGTCAACGAACTACCTAGATCACTCTGCCACCGAGGCTCCCCCTCGCCCGCCCATCTTTTATGGTAATATTCTATACAAAGCACAAAAATGTCGTCATTCACGTGAAAAGGTAACCAAACTTATCCACAAAGGATATAGTTACGATATGGTTGTCAAGTCGTTAAAGATGGCATTTTTGGAATTAATATCGATTCACTCATAAGGTTTTTGCATCTGAAATAAACACATTTATTCCTAAACCAGTTGTTGGCAAGATACGCGTTATGTTCTTTTCATATAATTTATGATGGCATGATACTAAACCCCTAACGGGAGGGATTGTGGCTGATTTTCTATATGATAAAGACATAATCTTTCGACCACTTTAATTGAGGTCTGGAGCTGGCATGTCAGTAACAGCTAGTAGTCCTTTCTTAATTTATTTTGATCATTGTCATTTTGCTTAGTTTCTAAGGAACATTCCTGCAAAATTTTGTCCCAACTGGCTTATTGGTTTCAGACAAAAAGATCTTAACGGGCCTTATGTTAAACTAAATTTACATGTGGCTATCATCGAGCCAGGTCATCAGATATAATTCTGAAAGAGGGCCATCCGAGGATCATTTTCGCCAAATTGGTTTAGTGCTTTCAGATAAAGAAGATTAAGTGAATTTTAAGGTCAAAAGTTAAATTAAGTTAGTCTGTTATCTTGGATTGCAGTTGAGGTCATCAGATACACTTCTGATAGAGGGCCATCTAAGGACCTCTGATGCCAAATTGGATTCCAATGAATACAGGAATCGAATTTCGAAAATTTTGAAATTAAGATTGTGACCTAAACTGTTTTATCATTTTTAATTCATGCATTTTATTTCTTCACAGTATTGTCATACACCATACAAGCTCTTAAACTTTTGATTTTCAAACCTTGGGGCCCATGCATATGGGATTCATATTTCAAATGTCAATTTTAACCGTGTGACCTACTTTTTCGTTTTTTTATTCAGTCTAGTAATTTAATTACTTAATAGAATGCTTGTATACTAGCTATAGATTGGCAATGAGGGTTTTTTTTTTATTTCCACTTTTGGTAAGTGTTTCAACTACTTGAGGGGTGCGGTAATGTTTGTCAATTCCGACAGTAGATTTGTTGTTCAAGATGTCCTTTATTGCTATGGAAACGGGATGAGAAATTTTTAATTCATTCGATCATCACCAAACTTCAAGTGAAGGATAGGAACAATGTCTAAACTGCATGGCGTTTTGGCGACTTTTGTGTTAGAAACCTAACACAGGGTTATTGTTATAATTGTGCTTTGACGAGAGAATTTTCAATTTTTTACAAATATAATTTGCGAAATGATTACCCCTTCTCAATAAAAGCGACTTGGAATACTGATTTTTGGCAACTTCCAAAACTTGGATATTTGAGTCTAAACTGAGACATACTCTAGAGCAGATTTATTCAACTATCTTATGACATTTTTTATTTCAATAGATCTATATCCAGTCTTTTTATTTGCACTTAAAATGGGTTTTTTTCACCGAATTTTGCATCATACTGAATGCACAGGACAGAGGGGTGCCTGGGAAGGAGAACGGGAGCTGTTCCTTTCTACGTGTGTTTTATACTATCTGGAACACTGGTTTTGTATTTTGTATTATAAATAAGCAACGATTTGATTTTTAGGGGTTGGGAGTGGACGAGGAAGTGTTTTTTTCTAAGAAATTTATCAGGTAATCAAAGGCCTCAAAATCGCACATGGGTTCTCACAGGTGAACTCCTTGATAATCTGGGGGTTTAATCCTTAGCACTTAGATTTTTTTTCTAATGATGTTTACTCTCGTTAGCTAGAGCCAAATAACCTTTGCTATTTTAATATCACAAATTTATGATACGATATGATACTTGACCGAAAAATGTAACCAATCAAATGAAAGCGTTAGACCCAATTTTGAGTTTCTATCACATAAACTATTGAGACAGGCCAGTAATTTCAGCCTTTGTTGATACCTGGTCGTCACTCCAGTGCACGTGCTCCAGTGGTTTTACGATCGTCATCGCGAATTGATTGGCACATTCGAACTTTCTATCTCACAGGTGACATTTAGCAGGAGATGCTTTCCATAGCACCTGATGCACTCCCTGTTTTAATTTTTGCATTGCATGGTGATCATGTTTTAAAGTTTATAGATGTGTTCACCGTCTTGTTCTAGTGGTTCTGTTTAGTTTGCTATTTGTTTGTTTGCTCTTTTTTGGTACATTTTCGTTGTATTTGTATTGCTGTTCTCGATCATGAATTAACATCATTATCTTTGGATTTCGGTCTTGATCTAAGTAAGCCTATACAATGTCTTATCGCTTCGGTATTCTTTTGTCGATATTTTATATAACTATCACATTTTGTATCAGAGACAGTGTATAGTTTTGCCAGTTAACAAAGGGTTTAAAAATACGAAATTGTGTGTAATTCTGTTATAACTATTGCTCTTTCTACCATTGATTCTTTATTACACGAGCGGGTCTCGGCGTTACCAAACGCTTGTGACTTTGACACCCGCTTTGAACAGAAAATTAGATGGATGATGGATGAATTATTGTTTAACGTCCAGTGGCAACTAGGTGCATATAACATGTTGATATGATAATGAATATGATCCCTGCTTTGTACTAGACCGACACACCAAGTCGGATTTTTAATGTGCTAGGTCACGAGGTAACTGTCCGCAGGAAGACATATCACCTCACTCGGACACATTATACTGACTCCGAGCCGACCAGTCTTTGCTCTTACTCCTAGATGCCGCCTGCTTGATGGAGAAGCAGCAAATACCAATTTTAATGTAATTGGTTTGACCCGGCCGGGGATCGAACCCGCGACCTTCCGCACTCGGGGCGAGCACGCTACCACGAGACCACCGAGGCGGTCTAGAAAATTAGAATAAACGGGAAATCTTTCGAGTTCACCCATGACGATAAATCAGAATAATCAGTTAGACATGTTAGAAATAAAAATTACTAAGATGAAAAGTGCCGACGAAAATGCAAAACCTGCATGTAGAATATATAACACAATATATGTTTTTTTTTAGTTAATTTTTATTTATTTTTTTTATGAAGGCGTTTAACTTTCGCGGCAAAAAAATTTGTTATCACGTGATAGGAAGTTTCCATGGCCGTTTGACTGCAAATCACATGACAAACAAAATATTGACAAACGTGGGGACCTTGGCAAGGTGCCCTGCAGGTATGAAAAACAGAAAGTAGAGATGACACCGAATAAGTAACAATCATGAAGAGGGTAGAAAACCGCTCAACAACTCTACCGGCAGTACTGAAAGAATATGTCCCAGAATACGACCCGAAAAAATCGGTGTAAGTTGTTTACATTGACAATGAAGGTCGAGGTGCACACGATCGATAATCAAAATCGAGAAATTTTACATTATTCGAACGAAAACGTGTGCCTTGTGCGCCGAGCTTAGCTGTGCTATGAACCCATCTTCCATTCCGCAGACGACAGCATGTTGTTGAACGCACCTGCGCAAGCGAGCACAGCATAATCCCTTTTGGGATTCTCTGTTCGGAGCTATTTTTCTGACTTGGCGGCCAAGTCAGATTAAAATAGCTCCGGACACAGAATCCAAAAGGGATTAAGCACAGCAGTGCTCAGCATATTATGCCATAAACAGAAGCAGGACCCAGTCATCTGTTGCACTCTTGCTGCATTGCATAAAAAACCTTTTATTATTTATACAACAGACCCTGGGGGGGGGGGGGGGGGGGGTTACTGACTATCATTTCGGGTATAACTGTGCCGACAGCACTTGCCAAATCATACCCTGTTCTAACCAGAAAACATTGAAAAACATATCCTGTTCTAAACAGAAATATTGAAAAACATACCCTGTTCTAGACATGCTCAGAAAATGTAAAATAGATGCTGTTCTAGACCCGGGTTCTAGACTGTGTCTTAAACAGTTAAATAAGCGATCCTGTTCTAGACAAATACTTTGTTTAAAAAAAGACCCTGTTCTCACCAGCAGGGCATGAAAAAGCGACCCTGTTCTAACCAGCAGGACATGAAAAAGGGACCCTGTTCTAACCAGCAGGGCATGAAAAAGTGACCCTGTTTTGCGGCACACTCATACCACGAAAAATATAGGAAGTAACCCCCCCCCCGGGCAACAGACATTATATTTCTGACATTGAGGTGAGGCACCCAATTCATCCACTATGCTGTATTCTGTATCAAATCCATTCCTCCAATATTACATCACAGCATGCAAGACTGATACTGATGAATAGCGGACATATCGGCCAACGGACCACTCAGACAGTATCGGACAACTCTTCCTGTACTCGGAATTGACAAATTACAAGACTACACTGCCTGCAGTTGGATCGGACTACTCGGCCCATGTTTATATCGTAAAACTAATTTTTTTTTATGTATTTATGATTTATTCTGCATTTTTAGCATAAGAAAAGTATTTTTGAATATTTAACATGGAAAACCATAATTAATAATTAATTATTCACTCGATATTAATTATCGATCAGTATTTGTAACTATTAGTATAATTATTTAAAACACTCAAACTTGTAAAAACTCGTCAGTTGTAAGTAAATGTGTGAATAATCGTTGGCTTATGTGTTTCTAAATGGTATATCACATCATAGTATCGTTCATTTAATTATATATTTCAACATTGAATGGCCGGAGTTGTCCTATAACCTGGTCAAAGTATAAAACATTCTAGTTGGTGTGTAAATTAAGTTCATCATTATCAATTTTGTTACTTCACATGGACTGAGTGGTCCGCAGGCTGATTTGTATGGTTAACATACTGATACAACGTGAATAAAACAAGTGACTAGTTAAATATAGAAAAATATATAGATACGAGTCCCTTTGCAGTCTTCACAAAGTTTCCAGAGATTTTGCAGGACATTCGGTCCGGCAAGGATGTTAGATTTGCTGGACCGAAAAAAATGAGCTTACATGACAAACATTTGAATGACCTGGATGTCTCTATTGCTATTTTAATTTTCGAACCGATTGAGATGCATCTAATTTTAATGATAAAACAATATTTGACATCAACAATGACTGTGCGAGTTGCAAAATTGACTAAAATTGATTGACCTGCAGACAACAAAAATTTCCTTGTACAAACATGGAAAAATAACTAACATAAAATCCTCAACCAGCAATGACCAGTCCATATATTTTGGAAAGGGTGAATAGTTATACATATATGAATGACAATATATCCATCAATTATAATTCATAAATGGTGTAGAATGCTGAGTCTGATGTGATTTTATTAACCTGTTAAATTGCTGTATTAGGACACTAGAGAACTCTGAATGAATGTATCCTGAATAGAAAGGACTTACATTTATGAATTTATTACAGTCATCAGTTTTAACCAATAATTATGCAATATTTTAAATAAAATCAAGTTAGTGATTTATCTCAGAGCCTTAGTTTCTTATTGTCCCCCGTCACAATTACTTGTGGACGCATCTCCTTCGAGACCGTTGATCGTATTTCGTTAAAATTTTGTAGGACTGTTACTCAGCATACATGTATGTACTTGATCCTATCGCACCACCATTTTGAATCGACAAATTTTACGGGACTTATGGGACTTTAACTATTTTCTGAATTTGACACTATAGGGACAATTTGTGGACACAACTCCGCTGAGACCACGGATCAGATTTTGTTCAAATTTTGTAGGATTGTTAGTTACATTGTGTAACTCATGTACTTGATCCTATCACACCACGATTTGGATTCGACAAATTTTACAGGAGTTATGTGACCTTTATGGTATTATGCATGTGACACTATAGGAACACTTTGTTGACGCAACTCCTCTGAGACCACTGATCAGATTTTGTTGAAATTTTGGAGGATTGTTAGTCACCACATTGTACTTGATTCTATCGCGCCACAATTTTGATTCGGCAAATTTTACTGGAGTTATGGGACTTTAATGTTTTTGTACATGTGACACTATACATTTAGGAACACTTTGTGGATGCAACTCCTCTGAGACCACTCATCAGATTTTGTTCAAACTTTGTAGGGTTGTTAGTCACCACATGTACTTGATCCTATACCGCCATTTCAATAATACGCTTTTGTATATCTTGTGGGGCTTTAACTTTTCTCTGCAGCGGGGGACATATGGCTATGTGTAGCAATCTTATATTAGTGGGGAAGTTGTTCAAAGCTTCTTGTGAACTCAATGAAAAAATGAGGATCAGGATTAAATTAAATTCTTAACTTAAAGAGGCAAGTTACAAGATTGAAAAGTTTTATTAAAATTTAATGCATTGGTTACCTATGAGAGTTTATGATATACCAAAATTAATGCTTTAGTTAACTGGTTTTTTTTTAGGTAAAAATGATGACAATGTTTATGTTAATTAGGTTTGTAATTAAGTATGATGAACTACAGAATTACAATGATAACTGTGCTAAATATGCACCATAAGATTCAATACCGGCACTGTGACACTGTTTTGTTTTCTCACATAAAGATACACTCACTTAACTAGTTTAACCATGCATTATTTTTATTAATCATGTTAAGAAGTTATTAGTTACATTTTGAATGACTAATACAGATGTTTAGCTGAAACCTGTATCACATAACATTTGTCAAGATATGATACATATCAAAATCTGTAGGACCAATATCTCAGAGGGCAGAAGGAAAGGCCATTTAGATTACATTGGTTAGTCGGGTTGTGATGGCATATGATACAGATTTTGCCATGTATTATTCTCTAAATATGTACATCAATCTTTTTTTTTCAAATCAAAGCTATTTATTAAAGAAAGCTCATTGTATGAACATATACATGTATACAGTGTGACAGAAGCATACATTTGCAGTGTTCCAGCTAAGATTTAAGGGCAGAGGGGCACAATTTTGGGAAAAGGGGCACTTTAGCTTGTTTTTGATTGGACAAAGGCACAGCTTTTTTAAAATATCCTTTAGAAGAAGCATTGAATGCCATTTTAATAGTGCCTTCAGTTACTGTCATTCCTTAAATGTAGTTATTTGTTACAGAAATTACCTGTGTTTAGCAAAATTAAAAAATAATAGAAATACTAAGGGTTCATTCCTTGTATTGCACATGGTAGATCTCCTTAGGTGATATTTGGCTTCTTATTTCTGTATTTTTGGTTATTGTTACTTCTTGTTTAAAATAAGGTTGGTTTTGGTCTTCCAAATGTTTCGTTTTAATGCTGCTGATGAGAGGTAACTCCTTGAAATGCGTCGTATACAGCATAGTATAAATTAACTATATCTAATATTAGTATCTTTGGATTGTTAGTTTTAAAGTCATTCATTATTATTTATCTGATGTAAGAGGTGCATTTTACTGCATATTTTAGTTAATTTAATTTGAAGGACAGAGGGGAGGACTGAAAAAGGGGCAGGGTGCAGCACTCCCCTATTTTATGCTAGCTGGGACACTGATTTGTATGTGCCTGCATGTTAAAAGTCATGAACCCTTGTCAGTGACTATGTTTCTTTTTGATGTTTATTTACTTTGAACTATGATATTATGTCATGTAGTTTGCGATTTTGGTTGACTGTCATACAGTTTGTGAATTTGGTTGAATATTAACATGTGTCTCCTTTCACCTCCTCAATCCTTCCTTTCACTCACACTTTCTCTTCTTGTATTCTTTCAGCCCCTCAGTGAATGTTTTGCTTTTTTTTAAAGTTTGCTGTTGATTGTTTGAAAGTTTTGGATTCAAATTTTAACTTTTTTGGCTTTGGACAAAACTGAAAAATTTCTAGAAAAGAATGTTGAATATGTATTTTGTGGTTTTATATCATGAAAAAGCAGTTAGGTATCTAAACATGTAGTGTATTGCAGTACTGGTTGGTACCTTTATATGATAATTTTAATGCTTGTTTGTTTGTTTAGTTCGGGTTTTATGCCGTTTTCAGCCCATTTGGCTATTTCTTGGCAGCCAGTTTTTATTGGTGGATAAAGCCGGAGTACCCAGAGAGAACCACCTACCTTCAGTAGGAAAATTGGCAATCCTTGTCCGTTAAGATCGGAGTCAAACACACACCGCCACAAGTGAGATTCAAACTCACAACCTCAGTGTTGACAGGCTAGTGATCACATGTATATGAATGTAAATTAATCTGTAAATTTTTAGAAGAGCAAAAACAGCAGTAGAGTCAGAACAGGGCAAAAAGTTGACTGAGGATGATATTCAAAAACCCAAGTCAACAGGATACCAGTGTCGTCGCCATGGTAATGAACAACAGACAAGAAGTACCTCTGCTGGAGTCAGTAGTACCAAAAAACACAAAAAGATGAATCCTGCACGGGTAAGATATGCTTTATTTTTCAATATTTTGATTTTTCTACACATTTTATGTCGCTTTTAGTTTTGAAGAATGTCAAAGTATCATTTATACATTTTTAGAATAACAACTTTTAAATTTACAAAATATAATACATCATAAAGAATTCTGCTGAAAAGAAGAGTTGTCTTCCTTGATTAACTGGATCTTGAATATATATACATTTCAGGCAGAGCATAACATGGTAAGCTATTCAAGTGTCAAATCTTTTGATTCTTAACCCTTTTATGATGTGACTTTAAAATAATTTTATTAATGAGAAATATCAAGATATAATTTTTATTACTAAATATTAATTAGGAAAATGTTTTAAATAAAATTCTTTTTTCTTTGATCTCTTAAAACAAAATATAACAAATTAACATTACAAAATGTAGTATTGGAATTTCAAAGCTTAAAAAATGCCTGCATTTGCAAAGTTTGCTGTGTTTGTGTGGCCAGATACAGACTAATATGCGTGTGCTTATGCAAGTATGGGTCTTTGTGTATAACAGGCTCCCTCCCCCAAAAACAAAACAAAAATTGAATTTTAAGCATAAAATCATAAGAAAGATCTTTTTGCTCGCTCTGCTCAGTGCTATATCAATCATTACCAGCACTTCAGCGACCCCCATCCCCAAACGTGAAATCCTGGATCTGCCCCTGTATTATATGCAGTATGTTTCATGACATTTTATACAATTTAATTTGAATTTCCTTGCTGAATATGTTGTATACAATATTTTTATATCAGTTATGGTTTAGTTCAATTAAAACATAGACCATAATGAATTGCTACAATTTTTTAAATGGATTTTTTATGTCAGTATAATTTTGGTAGTCTAGCTTTACTAACCAGGTGAAATGTAGTAGCAGCTACTTTAGAAACCAATAATCAATTTCAGTCATCTAATTATAATGCAACTAAATGACCATATTTGAAATGATATGTTACAGTTTAAAACCAAGCCATTGATTAAAAATCAAAACGATGTTTAGATAGATTTATAAACCAATGGAGGTAACATATGATAGCTTTATCCAGGCTGTTACCCGATCAGATCAATGAAGGATATTATATCCTCAAAATCAAATGTTTGATTTGACGTGCATCACATATGATATACACTGCAGATAATGGTTAAATAAGCCATAGAATGAAAAAGAGTATCTTATATGGTAAATCAAAATTAAAAAAGGTACAAATTGCTCATGTTTTTTAATTATTTTTGAAAATGTCTTCTGTAAACTACAACAGTTCAGTTTCCTAATGGTACACATGTACTAAGCATATGTTTTACCCTTATTAAATCAACATGAAGGACAATTCCTTTAAGGTATCCGGACCATAAATGACCACGTGATTATTCAAAAGTTCCCGGATGTTCCATACAACGCAATTGAAATGACCTCGGTAATTATCGGCAAACTTCGGAAATGCCAATATAACTAACTTATTTTTACAGACTCTGTATATAAGCAACAGAGTGTGTTTCAACATAAGAAAAATATATATACAAAATTTCAGCTTTAAATTGTTTGGTTCAGCAATTCACGGTCAAAAAGAGATACAATTTTCGATCATTATCTATTATGGTCCGGATACCTTAATTTGAATTAACAAGAAAATAGATAATACACAAGTACCCATCCCCTCCTCCCAGACATAAAAAAAGAAAATATTAATAAATAATTTTAAAAAAATCATTTTAGTGACATCCCAAAAGTATTCTTAGGTCAATGGTTTCAGAGTGAGTACATATTTCTTAGATTTTCTGGATGCATTAGTAAATTTTGTGAGTCATGATTTTAAGGTCTGTTGTTCAGCAATATATAACAACACAACTGAACAAGAAGTTTGTGTTTTGCTAGCTTTAATGGTATGAACAATTGTATATTACATCATCAGGAATTTGCTTTACGTGATGTCTTTGTAGCATAAACAAAAATGAAACTAGATAATGAATTGAAATAATTTTCACTCCTTTGATCAGCAACTGATGCAAGGATTATTAATTATGGACTCTTTCAACTTTTATTTACCCATTTTGCAAATTGCTTTTAATTTAGCAGCGTTTGTTTGTCAAAGGAAAACGGTAAAATAACGATAAAACTGCAAACATTTGGCTTTGTATGAAATTTTTTTTAAAAGCATTGTCAAATTTGATCATTTACAAAGAAATGTTAGGTAATGTGGGTATTCATGTTTATTTAAGTTTCAAATGTTATATTGGTTTTATTGACCAGAGCTATAAGTAAACTTTGGGATAAATATGTTATAACATAAAATCCAATACTCAAATAAAAATTCTTAAAAATTGTGGATATATTGAACTGAAACACTTTTTGTTTGAAAGTTTTGGAATAAACCACACAAAAGCCTCTAAATCGACTTTAATTACAAAGCAGAAACTATACAGAGCTCATTGTTATCACTGATGTATTTATCTTGTATTATTTACCGATCTAAAACAAGCTGAAATCAATTTGTTTGATTGACCATTAGTGAAATATACATACAAGCGTCGGATGAATTGTACGTTGTCAATATGAAATGGTGTTCAGTATTGATCTGTTACATTCAATGGGTCTTCACTATACGCCAAGAATATACGAGGAAACTAGAAAGCCTGTGCCTAGGGAATAAAAACAAGAGTTCTTTACTCAATAATAGATCAAAGGCTGGCAGTATAATTTCCATTAATTTCACAATTATTTATAAGCAAGGTAGGTAGGTCAATTTTAGCTAACATTCTACTATCTTTTTTCAGTCAATAGATGGTTTAATTATTTAAATTGAAGATGCAAAAAAAAATACGTTTTTATGGTTAAATGTAGAATCAATTTTTAAATTTAGATTTCTTGGTAAATTAATTGTTCTTTTAATGTTTGTCCTTTATTTGTAATGGATAGATTTAGATCGATAACAAATGGAATTTAGGGTGTAAAATTTCATTCCAAATATTTGTTTGCAGCTGTTTTTATTGAACTGAGAATAAGTCGCTTGAGTAATAAAATAAAAAATTGTCAGATGTTGTAAATATTTTGTCTAATGATTGATTTTTTTTTGCTCATACATTTACTAAGTTTCATCAGTACATGCAAATGATAGTTCAATGTATTTTCAAGAATTAAGATCTGTTTTCTGTTAAATTCTTGAATTTTTTCTCTGAAGTTTTGTAATTGAAGTTTCTCTCTTATGTCTGAAAATTGTTTGAATTTGATATACCTGTATATATGAAGAAAGGCTACATTGTATGTATGGGTGTGTGGAAATTCTCCTGCTGATAGTAAGAGTTTACAGTCCGTGTATATAGAAAATTAACAAAAGGCATTTTAGATTTATCCCAAACTGAATGATGAGTTAACTTGTACAAAGCTTTGATTTCTTTGCTTAAAATGTAATGAAGGTCTGTTAATCTTTCAGTGATAGAACAGTTAATATAAAAATGTAAGTAAATTTGGTAGCGTATTATTTGTAGTGTATGTTACACCGAATACACGTGTAGAATTTACACCTTACTTCTAGTCATTTGACATTGTCTGTAAAAGTATTCACATTTTGGAAAAGGTAGCAATATTATTTATAGGTTTCATATGCATAAGTTAGTTGGAGTTTCTTTGAATTGCAGAATTTGTTAAGTTTTAACTTATCTGGTCATAGAAAAACGTTTTGAAATCACTATAGAATCATTGGGTCACCAAACATTGCTAATACTTCACCACGGATAGGCAGCAGTCACCAAACCATGTGACTATCTGTCCTTGCAAAATAGCCTTATTTGAATTTATACTGCCTTGCATTAAGGATACATGTAGATATGTCGCAAATACATTTGTATATGAAATTTTTTTTGTGACTAAGGAATGCTATGTTTTAATTATAGATTAAGACATGACCTAATCCATATCTCACCAGGTATCATCCCGAGACTCCCATATCAGACTGAGGGCTTGCCCTAGATCCAATATGGGTTGAAGGATGATACCCGGTCCGATATGGGGTCATGTATTAATCTGTTTATCTGCCTAAGTACGTTTTCCATATCAGCCCAGGTATTTCAGAAAACACTTGAATGAAAGGTTATTAGCCTGAGGTGTGCAAATATGGGTTGTTCATTTATAGCCATTACACATATGCAAAAACAATCATACATGTATTTAGTATTTAGTATATGATAAATAATGTTAGCCACAAAAGTAATATAAGTTATCAGAAATAGGATAATTTGATTGGACAAAAAACATGGCCTTCTTATGGTGAAATTTCTTTTCTTTTTCTGATCGGTCATATTATTAAAAATTATCCTAAACTGAAACTTGATATTTGCAAGGTTTCACTTACCAAAATGACATATACTTTCAACTGTTCGCTGAATTTGTTCTAAAGGGAAACTGTACTGGTTGGCAAGGTTTCAAGTTCAGTGTTGCAGGTTAAGACCCTGAGACTTCACATAAAACCTAATTTTGAATTATATATTACAGGATTGTCTTTTTGACCAAATTCTATTACTGGAGGCGTCTTTGAATTTCTTGATTTGTAATAATATATTATTCCCTTCAGTATTATACCATTGTTTTAAACATTTTTATTGTTCCTTGTAGAATCTTTGACAACAGTAAGATGTTAAATTACTGACTGAAATAGAAAATGGCCTTTATTTGCCTTCTCCTTATTTAATTGTCCTTCTGTTGCAGATAAATAAGAAAAACAAATACAATATGTGACTATTAGATAAAAACTTGATCTTATAATGGAAAATGTAACTTATGGTCTAAAAACCAAAGAAGTGTTCATTACATGGAAGGAAATCTGCATTTTGTGCTTTATTACTTGTAGTCTTGTTTTTAATTTTGTCTTCAAGTCAATAACCTTGGTATTGATAGACTAAGATCTTTGTAATGTCATTTTCCATACAATTATATGTATACAAATGATCGCTTTTTCCTCCTTAATCAATAACAACACAACATTGTCGATTTCGACTTCTATGTGAATTGATAATGGTTGACATACATTACCATTTCCGTATTTTCATACAGAGACAGTCATTCGTTAAATGAAATATTAGCTTGCTAGACTCTCACTTATAAAAAATTATGTAAAGAATTGCATCGATGGTTTCAGGATGGTTTTTGAAGTGGTGGCTATAAAGATGTATGAAGCAGGAATGTTGTTTTGTCACTCTTTCATAAGTTCATAATAGGCAACCATTCAGGATAAAAAGTATTGTAAATATGCATGCAGGCTTCTGATGTTGTATGCGGACACAGGGGAATGGGTTCTGTTTTTCTAAAAGAAAATAAATGAGCAGTATTGTTTGGAAACATAGTTCACAATGTTTATTTAGTCTGTGTTGTCTGCCACAACTCTTAAATTCAAATTCAAATTTTGTGGACTACCTATGATGCAAAATAATTTGATATACATAAACTGTCTAAAAATGAAAATTTTTATGTACTCTGCATTTGCTTGACTGTGGTGAGCTGCAAAGTTATAACTTTCTTAGGCTCTTCCTTAATACAGTTTGTATATATTTCATCATTGCACAAATGTAAATATGTTGTCTATATTTGTACCATCATCAGAAACCAACAGTCAATTGTGCTTATGCTTGTGTAGCATGGTGTATGTGTCACTGACCATGGGTTTCTGTCATTGTTTTTGTACTGTCTTGGTGATTAACTGTATGTAACCTCAATATTGTATAGACATGAAAGTGGTAGATTTTACATAATTTGGAAGATTTATAGCTTATTGCTTAGTGCAATTACTAAAATTACTGATAATTGCATTTAGTTTTCAATATTTGTAGATCCAGAAATTGCTGGGTGGACTGATTTCAATTGCATATCAAGTATTGATATTTTTTACCTTGCGTAGGACGTTATGGGAATTTCCACGTAGTTAATAATCTATTTAGACCATCATACAATCAGAAGATGACATATAGTTGAAATTCATATTTAAAGTAATTATATGTTTTGCCACTAAATCATTCACCTGTAAACTAAGGCTTTTATTTTGCTCCTTAAACTCACACCTTGTGTTTATATTGAACTCTATTTAGTTTTTCCCAGTAGGCACTTATGTTATGAAAGGTAATTTTTTTCTTCAATACATTTAATCATTTGAAAATATTGAATTGGAATGAAGAATGAATATTTTATATGCCTATTTATATTTTTTGTTACACATAAATGATAAGTCATTAAGTGTAGGCCATGTAGTTTATGTCCTTTTTGCAGATACTGAACATTTCTAGTTAGAAATTTATTCTAGAGATCTATATATATATGCAAGTCTAAAAAATTGAGAAGAAAATATTTCATTTCTTTTCTGATGTGTTTTAATGTGAATCATAAAATCCTTATTTATTTTTGGGTCTAAGGTTAGTGTTGAAATTTTTGACACTAGTTTCTTTTGGAACCAGTAAACTTGTGGGCTACTGAATTTTTGTCGTGCCTATCACTTACGATTCCAGAATCGAATATATAGAGATTGCTACTTTTAGACGCCTAATATTATCTCAAGATAGGTATAATACAGTAATAATACTTTTGAATAATTACAATGCATTTTCCCCAGCTGGTAAATTTCCATACCCTTTAAGTTTTTGGCTAATAGGCTATTAAATTATCAGTTGTGAAAAACCGTGGTTTAGTGAATGTGGCCAGAAAATTTCAACCTTTGAAACACTGTACATATATTCTTTGAATGTAGTCTGCCTGTTTTCAAAATCAACTCCCATTTTACCATGTATAATAGCAAATTTTATAAATTGCTTTATGAAAGATCTAATCAACTGAAAAAATAAATTCTTTAACATTTCATGTTAAATAAATTCAGCTTCTATCATCTTTTTAGAAATAAATGGATTTATTCAGTATAAAAAAGGATCCTGTTTGGTTTCTTGAAACTAAAGGAGTTTATTTTTGGATATTGTATGTAAACATATTGGATTAAAAAATCAATATACAGGTAAATAAAATTCATTGCTTATTCTGATTTATTCACTTTTTTCTGGAATTTGACCTTTAATTGATTATTATATTATACTTAATTAGACATCCAACTAGGGTCCTGTGACTATGTGGGTCTTTAATTGGAATTTCCCAGTTATTTGAATTTATTATACTCATGTAAGATGTCAAGAAAGTTTGTCTTTCCAGAAACTTATAAAAAAGACCCACAGAGAACTTCATTGTTTCTGTGAATATTTCTCTACCAGGCAATATCTTTTCAATTCATTTTAAACACAGGTGAAAGCTATACTGCCATTAGTTGTCAATAATCGCACTCAATATTCTCTACCTGCTATGGGACGGCAAATTATATTACAATAAATGGATCTTTAGTAGTCGTGGAAACGTTTCCATCAATAAAATCAAAAAGACATGCATGAACAGGTTTTTTAAAACGAAGCCGTATAGATTTTACGTTCAATGTTAAGTCGAAACCCTAGAGGTTAATATAATGATTTAAAAGTATTTGTTTATAATAGTTGTTAACGAACATTAGTAGAAGGTCCAAGCAAATTTTTGAAGAATTAAATTCCATAAGTCAATAATAGTTTTATAATATGATGTATTTGTTTGCCTTTTGTCAGGACTTGTTTTTATGCAAACTTTTCAAGATATTGAATGGGTTGGGACATATTACTATTAAATTTGTTATTACGCAAATCATAAGTTTGAAAAATTATTTGGAATGGAGTAAACACGTATTTTTATTCTTTAAGGTCATTAATCCAGTATTCTTGTCATTGTGAGAATTATAGTCATTGTCCAATAAAAAACAAAGGCTATAAGTTTGAACAGGTACTTTACACCTGAAAAATTCTTTAATTGGAATTGTAACACATGCTAATCAGTGATTGGTTGAGCTGTAGATCTTGATCATTCAGACTTAGAGCTGACCAATCTTTTTAGAGCATATAGCCAAGAGCTGTTAACTTAATTATCGGTCATATAGTAAAGCCCTGGATCAATGCATGGTGGGGTCTAGGAGGTTTAATCAATGGTCATGGTCGACTGATTACCTGTCGTACTACTTTTTCAAGTGGAAATGGTGTCATTCATGTACTGTTGATCAAAAAGCCATAAAAAGATCATATTAAATGTTAGGTACATGTATAAAAGAAGCGACATCATCTCAGTCACGAGGTTAGTAGAACTTACTTTTATAGTCTTTGTCATAAATTTTTTCCTCAGGACAGTGTCATGATTAATTTGTGTAGGGTAATTTATGCAAACAACATTATTTATTTAATATTAAAAATTTAAAAGGAGATATCATGTCTCGACCTTCAAACAATTTACCTGTTCACTAGTTTATTCACCTGGTGCGAAAAGCACATGGTGTATGTTTCCGTATCTACCTGTTCATTTCCTGTTTAAATTGATAGTGTTCTTTATAGTTGATGCTTACTTGATGTATACTTTTTGCAGCAGCATGTTGTCATCTTAAACACTTTTACTGGCAAGTTTACAATTAAATCAATACAGCACAGGGTACATGACCTTGGTAAATTTAGGAGGCTATGTCTGATTTGTTTTTCTTGTAGTTTGTAGATAAAAAATTATTAGGACTTTTAAAAATTTACATGCAATTTATTCCAAATAAGAAAATTTAATTTTTGATTAACTTCGAATATTGGAAAGAAAACTCAGAAGTCAGATCGGAATAACTGTATGACATGTGTACAAGCAGCTTTCGAATATTAATGCATTACATTTAAAACATTCATTACGGTAATTTATCTTTGATAGAGTATAACTGGAGAACGAAATTTTATAGACTAAAATTTTACAGGTGTCACTTGCAATGCCTCTGTTAAACAAACTGCAATTTATAATTAGACTTGCAATCTACATACACATGAATAAGCAAAGATTTTACATTGATATAAATTTTGATAAAAAAAATTCAGAGTCTTTGTGCATTATTAATTAAGCAAATCTGAGTATTTATCTCAGGCATGACATGTATTGTAAATTTGAGACAGAGCATGTTTAATCTTTGTTGAGCAGAGCTGCTTGTTCAGTCTGTAATTTCTAGCATTACAGGAGTTATCTTAGATAAAAATGTTCTTATATTTTACTTGGTATGGCTGAAATTTAACCCAAAGCCAGATGAAATTCAGGAGTGAAAAAATTTAGAGAGCAATGACTAGGTTATATATGCTTTAGTTACAAGCTTTGCTTTAAATTTAAAATTTTTTATTTAACGTCGATAGGCAGTTTTCTTGGGGAAGGTCTCTCAGGATACTCTGGCTTCCATAAAATAAAACTGGCTGTTGTGATCTAGTCAAAATTCCTCGGTGATCAAATTTGTTCACAATTTTTTCTGCAACTTTTTTCCACTTGATGTACATGTATTCTGTTAAATTTTAAGGAGAAATAAAAAGATATACTTTGTTATTAAACTTAGGATTTTTATCCTTTTATTAAGTATTCCTCCTACAGCTTAGAAAGCCCTATTCCATGTATATATAAGATACCTGTAGAGTAAATCATGGATAAAGAATAAGCCTTAGTGATGAGTAAAACTGATACGGCATAATAGCCTTTTGATACGGTTAAATAATAAACACACGATTTTGAAATAAAATTCCAAGTGAAAATAAAAACACATGTCACGCTAAGTATCTTTTTAATTTGTAGACTAATACTAATTTTGCATGCCAAACAGGTATCTCCCTTCATTTTCATTGATGTGTTTACTCCATTACATTAGAAAAACCCCATCAAAAATACATTACCCCAGGATGTTAATTGGAGGAAGTTGATAGTGGCTAGTTAGAGTCCCTGTCATTGTAAATCTCTTTTGTTAGCCACAAGTGTTCAATAAATATGAAGGTGTTCCTTGCTGTGTTAACATCAGGTAAAGTGTCATTCAATATTCTTTAAATCAGTGAACAATAAAATTGACATAGTCTGGTCATTGCCATCAGCGTGACATGTGTTTTTAATGTTGTGTGAATTAATTTGAAGTTTTAAATGCATGTGACAATTTCCCAGTCCTATATTTAAAGAATTATTGATGTGTTGGTATTATTTTATAAAGCCCTATCTGTACAACAACAACTTTATTTCCAATCAAAGGGCCTTAAAAGGTCAATAAGTATATTTCTAAATGGAATTTGGTAACATAAAGTGTAATTGTAATATTTGAGGCTTTTATTACATCCTCGTACAAAATTTTGTGTTAATCATCTTTATGAAAATGTAAGGATATGGAGTATGAATTAGACACCATATCATCACATTGAACAAAGGAAAAGATTGATTTCACTTGCCAGTATAACTCTTATGAAAATTTGTAAATTTAAAGAATATGATAAATGCACAAAATGTGTAACAATTTGACCAATTCTAGGATCAAAAGTTTTAATTCTGAAACAAATGTTTTATAGTATATATCAACATATCCAGCTTTCCAGAAAAGCACTTATCATGAACTGCTTTTCCCATCCTAGTTTCTAATGTAATATCATGAATAACTGCAAAATTCTGACTAGTAACCCACAGAAACTTAGTAGTTACTTAAGATCTTTTCACAGTAAGGGCTACAAATATGAAATTATGTGCAGTTCTGTAAAGATTGCTCTTTCTCCCAATGGCTTGAAGACTTTAAATTCATACTGGCCTCTCAGGAATACTGCTGATTTCTAATGAACTCTATGACAAGGTAGCATGAAACCCTTTATGGAAGTGTTATTTCAAATTATTTTGCTGAATAGAGTGACAGTATCTGACCTGTAGCTATGAGGGCCTTAGCTAGTTTTACTGTTAAAACGAGCACATTCTGACCCTGCTTTCTAAATTATGTACCATCCACTCTAATTTTGCAGTTCTAGTAAGCGGTCACCTTGTTGGTAATCATACTGTAATGGTTATTATAATGTGTTTTATACACCAGAGTGCCGGGATAGATAAAGGGGAAGGTTTAGGTACCCATAAAGACGGGTTATCCCCAGCACTATTCAGTATCTGTACTAAGTCAGACTATCCTGACTCTCTGTTGTGTTCCTGTTTGTGTTTTGTATGTTATTTTTTGTATAGCATTTTGTCAGTTGGGTTGCTTTGATTGATTGGTATGTTATTGTTGACCTTTTCTGTTATCCATTTTGTTGTTTATGTATGAAATATAATATAGATTGAAACATACATATATTTGCAGTAAATGATTGTTTGTAATAATTTAAGGTTATTATCTAAATGAAGACAAGATTATAAGTCATAGAAAACCCTCATAACTGTAAAATGATATTATTCACCATTTCCATTTCCAAAGGTTTTAAGCAGCTTATTGTATCTTACATGTTTAACTGTATAGTTTTCTTCAACAAGACAGCATATGCCATAGGATAAATATCTTATTAGGAACAATTCTTACAGCTTTTTAATCAAATTGTCAGCAATGAAAAAATGCGAAGAAAATGTCTTCGTTCCAAAAGGGAATATTGCAGGAAATATAATTTTGAAAAAAAATGAAGAGGAATTTGATTATCTATTCATTTGTAACTGTACAATGCATTTTATTTTTAGAAAACTCCAAATACAATTTTGATATGTACTGTTAGTACTGTTGTGAACAATGATTATTGAAAATTATTTTTTCTAACCAATTTTATTTAAAGTACATTGTGTATTATATCGCTTAAAGAGCTTTTGGAATTAATATATACAGCTTTTAATTCCTGCATTGCTGGATCATTTCATGAATGAAGTCAAAATTTTAATTGTAATATTTTTTCTTGAGGACTAGATATTTTCAGGCAAAGATGAAATTAATGTATGGCACAAATTTTTTAAACTACACATTGCAAAAAATGGGAAAAAAACCTATTTTCTACCAAAGTTTAGGAGTGGTGTAAACAATTTTCCTTTTTCATTGCCGGAATAGTGTAATTTTGGGTAAATTTTCAGCATTTTTGCAAAATGAATCATCAAAAAAAAATTTTCTTAAAATTTGGAAAGTCCAAAAATTGGAGACGCAAAATCCAAAGAACTAAAATTGATCACTTGCACACATAAAGTTAGGCTTTTTGTACATTTTTTATGACCCACCGGAAAGTAAGTGTACGGCATATTTTATTAATTTTACTCTTTTTACTATTAATACTGTTTAGGTCTATATATACTATATTTAATAAACTTTTTTTTATCATAAATGAATGTTTTATATAAGCACCATATCCATATATCATGATACATTGTTTTTTTTTACTAATGAGAGGTAGAAAGATGAACAGATAAGGATAAATTTTAATCTTGAAAATGCATAACGGAAGTCAATAATACTTTTATTGCTGTTCTTCATTTTGGAATTTTGGTATCAAAAGGCGAACACCCAGGAGCAAGATAGCTCAATAATGACCCATCAACACAGTGATAGAAAGGAACAGTTATTGACCTTTGATTTCCAACAATGGATGGTCTAAGCTGTTAAGAAATTTTAAATCAGAGGTCTTAACTATAAGCCTAATTTGAAAAGCCACAATGAAAAGAAAAGCAGAGCTTGACCAGAAAATTGTCTGTATTGCCTTGTAATGTTTAGATACTGTATCAGTAAATATGATTTACAATAATTCAGTGTCCCTTCTCATTCCTGAAAGTAACACTTTTGTTAGGCAACACAATGTTTGCTGATGACAGTTGAATTTTATCGGGATGACTCTTACGATTGATGATTTATAAATCTGAAACGCAGCATTATGCCAATCTTTAAAATAGAAACTCTGTCCTGTCAGAGTGTTAATACTCCCTTAACCATTAAACATTTAGCAGCACTGTTGGGTGCAAATTAATGCAACTATCAGTTTTAAAGTATATTATTTTCAAAAGATAAAGAAATATAAAGAGGCTCATTTACCCCTTTAAGGAAATAGTTTTCCTAGCTTGAATACTCATGACAAGAAAAATATCTTTCCAAAAATATAACTCTATTATAAACAGTTGATTATGAAACCTTTCAAAATACATGTGCTTGGTTTTTAATGAAATGTTGAATTGAAATTCAAACTTTGTGTGTTTTTGTTGAGATTTTTAACAGGTCACTTAAATTACAGTAATTTGAGGTGAAATTGTTTGAATTATAATACACAGAAGTACTGGATTTTGTTTCATACTTGAGTAGTAAAACATATAGTTTAGGCTAAAATCTTTATGGAAATAGCTCAGAGGTTCAACTTTCCAGCTTGAAAAGGCTGTTTTGAGCCAATATTTTTAAAAAGTTTAATCTCTAATTATAGCTGGCTGGGTTGGATACTAGAACAAATATTTTAAGTTCATATTATTTTCAAAATAATAAAATAGACTAGAGGCCACAGAAAGGGACTTATAAATAACAGCATAACAATTTTTTAATGGAAACTATTTTTGTGAAAAGATCAAGATCTGTTTTTTTTTAAATGTGTTTCACAATGGATATAAAATAATAACCTGCTAAGACTTCTATAGCTGTATATCTATATTTTGTATCCTGCACTTAGAATGAAGTGTCTAACTTTGTCCCAAAAATGTATAGAAAGATATGTATTGTGTGATTAAAGATATAGTTTATGCTGGAACATTATCTTTGAAAATCTTTGTTATTGCATATAATAATGGAAAATAATGGAAGACAGTTACAGTGGTCTTTGGTAACTCATAAATATGGCATATGAATAACCCTTGGTATATAACCTAAGCAAATATAGTTGTACTAACAAGAAATGTGTTCAAATATGTTAAATTAAGTAACTCTGAACAAATAAGAGGATTTATTCACCTCAATGACTTTCCCTCCAAAATTTTAATCTTAAATGGCCAAATTTAAACCAATTTCTTCAGTAGGACTTAATAAGAGTTCAAAGTTCTTGGCTTTAGAAAAAATTCCTCTTTGGTTTGTTAAATAGTGTAATTTTAATTCTACATTTAGATTGACTTGTCAATACAGGACGTTTGTCTTCGTCTTTTGTGAATGATTACTCATCAAAACTTCAGGCGGTAATTTAAAAATTTGCAGGTAAGGTTATACATTTACTCTCTTTTCTTTCAAAAGTATATTTGATTTTTCAGATATCTCTGAATACCTTCGCTAAGTCTCAATTTCTTTGTTTGAATGGGTTTAGAGACAATAGAACGTGACTATAATAATATCTTTTGTTTATAACTACTTTGTTGTGTTTTGTAAGGAGTTAAGTGTACAGAAACAAAAAAAAAGGAAAATTGATTTTGAAGAATGTAATTTTGCCGAATGCAACATTGCCATGTATTTAAATACTGTTTATGTCACAAACCCCAAAAGTTATATTAAACCAACAAGTGTGCATACGAGGGATGATGATGAGGAGAAACCACGAATAGAACTTATACCAAGGGATAAAATTCTAAAGAGAAGTTTGAAAGTAAGTGTTTATGTTAAGGAATGTTCATTGGATTGAATTGTGGTCCTCATTCTTAGAGTGTGATGTACCCTTATTAATGTGCCATGGTGCTGTTAAATGAAAATTTTCAGGTTTTAGACTTGAATTCTTTTACAAAAATATCAGATTTGATAAAAATACGATTTTTACATATTTTAATTCTGTTTTCTCAATTGATGGGTTTTAGAAAGAACTACGGTGTCTATATTAGGTTGTCAGATCAACGTCTGCATGATCCAAAGGAGAGGGGATATACTGTTTTACCCTTGTGGTTTTGTCCATGCGTGCATCTATCATTCCGTTCATAACAAAAAAATTTGTCACACTTTTCTCTGCAACTACTCATCACAGCTATTTGATATTTGTCACAAGCCTTAATTAGGTACGCCATATCGTGGGATACGTTTTTGGACCAAGACAACATCAACTTCCTGATGACTTTATTTTCAACCTTATTGAAAAGCAGGGGTATCACTAGTGAGCAATGGCTCACAGTACATCTTGTTGAGTTAGCATTGAGGAAATTTTTTGTTTTATTTTGATATGACAGAAAATAAGTATACTTGGAACACGAGAAAGATTTTCAAGTTTTGAATAGTTACAATTTTTTGTAATTCAAACTTGTATATCCTTTAACTTTCCTTATTTATTTTACATTTCACATAACAGTACTTCCAGTAAGATCAGTGGTCGACTTGGCCTCTTTTCCTTTGTTTTCCCAAATGATGAAATAATCCAATCATCTTGAGAGAAGTGTGATGAGTATGTCCCAAATTTATTTTGCAAAGTGCAAAATCAATTAATGCAGAAAAAGATCTTGTAAAAAACTGTTTTAGGATTCATAAAGATAGAAAAACAAACATTTGCAAGCTTTATGACCATTTATTTATCTTTTTTTGTTTAACCTTTTTCGGGAGATTCATTTATTTTTGACAATAATTGGGTGTGACATCAGTTTTTATTCATTGATAACAAAGGACACTCATGTTCAAGGTTTTGTTATAATAATAGTGATAAATGAACATATATGAATAAATCATTTTGTTTGATATTTTGTTTTTGGTTAAATTTCATCCACAAAATGACAAAAATTGTTATACATGTACAATGAAAATCTTGTAACCATCTTATACAATGTACTGGGTAAAGCAGTTTTAACCTATCTTGTAACCATCTTATACAATGTACTTGGTAAAGCAGTTTTAACCTATCTTGTAACCATCTTATACAACCTATCTTGTAACCATCTTATACAATGTACCGGGTAAAGCACTTTTAACCTATCTTGTAACCATCTTATACAATGTACTGGGTAAAGCAGTTTTAACCTATCTTATAACCATCTTATACAATGTACTGGGTAAAGCAGTTTTAACCTATCTTATAACCATCTTATACAATGTACTGGGTAAAGCAGTTTTAACCTACATGTATCTTGTAACCATCTTATACAATGTACTGGGTAAAGCAGTTTTAACCTATCTTGTAACCATCTTATACAATGTACGGGTAAAGCAGTTTTAACCTCATCATGTATTTAATTTTATTATTTCTACATTAATTGTGCCAAATAAATTAAGATACTTAAACCAATCATTTGAGTGTGGTTAAAGTTTACTGAATGCATGGGTATTAGCAGAAATTTATTGATGAAAACACAAAACCAACATAATAGCCTCATGGAACTTAGGGAGAATAAACTCCCTTCTGTTTGCAGAGAATGTTGCATTCTTCAGTCTTCAAATTGGTAAAATTTAGTTGGTTATAAATCATGCTTTTTTTTCAGCACATTAAAAGTTTATATTTGTGAAAGTTTATATTGGAACATGGAAATTAATAGTTGTATTCAAATTCCCCATGTTAAAAATTTATTGTGTTGCTCTGACAAAGAATTACACCACATCAACGAGAAACTCTTTATGTAAACAATGGATTCCTTACGAAAATATGTTTACTGTATGAATTTTTGTAATAAGTGTTAACATTATTTTGATGAGAATATTTTTTTTTTCTTTTTAGCAAATTTAAAAAAAAACGAATTTGTTTAAAAGTTATAATGCAATTCATCAAACATGTAAGCATAATATAACAAAATATTTAACTTGTACCATATTTGGCAGTTTATACAATTGGTAGGTTCTTTATGCCATACTTTTTCAAAGTATCTAACTTACAATTGAAAACAGCGTTCATTTTTCTCCAACAAAGTGAAAAATTATTCATTTGCAATACATACATCCAAAAAGTGGAATTCATAAGTAAAGGAGGGAGGGGGGAAATGACATAAAATTCATGTGTTTCTGTTGTTCATGTTTTATACAGAAGTGTGTACTAAAATGCCCTCTGTGTAACATGCATACACAGAAGTTGTCTAAAGTGATCCTTGTATTAGATGTAGTCAGTTAAGGACAAAGGTTTACTGGCTACTTCAATGGACTACTGAGCAATTTGAGACTTCTCTCTTTTCAACCAGAACGAATAGATTAAATCGGCAAAGTTTTTTTAAAAATTTGTTTGTCGTGGCAAGGACACCAATGATTTGATAGCATTCGTCACAGATAATATAGCCCTAACTAGGTCTCTGACTTTGTAAGATTGAAATTGGTTTCACTCATACAATGGCCGTTTTTACTTTTAAAAATATCGCTTGCTTTCTAGTTAATATTAGAGATATTGCAATAGAGATTCTTTGCCTTTTCATTATGATCTTTTGTTAGGGAGGTTTAAAAAGTTGTTTCTCTGAACAATAGATGGAATACTGAACTGAAGTAATTTGGAACAATGATCTTGTCAATATTGTATGAGGGACGACCCATAACATGCAAACTTATGTCTGTATTTGTTCAATGGGTTGATCGATTTGTTTTATGTATACCTACATTGTTAGCAGCAATTGTGTAGTAGCATTTATTTGATTTTTTTGTATGTCTGATATTTTTATGTGAGAAATTTGCAAAATTGAAAAGTGGGACGTAATATAAATGTAAGTATGCTTAAAATGAGTCCTGTAAAAAAACATTTCATTTTCTTAAAGGGACTTAAGGAAGGAAAGAAAGACATGATCCAAAATTTTGTGAAGAAAAAAAATGATCAGCTCAAAAATGTTTTTAAAAGACAGCATTGGATGTCACCTGGAATCAAATAGCAGTATATTTTGAAAGAAAGTTTCACATGCAAGTGTGCCAAAAAAATTAAATTTTTACCAAAATATTTTTAATATTATATGAAAGAAAGCAGAAGTTGAGGTAAAAACAAGATTTGGTCTGAAGATCTTCATAATAGAGATTTTATATATTGTGACAGAACTATGTTTGTCAGCAAGTACCAATATTCTAATGATTTTTTAAAAAAATAATTCAAAATGGAAAAACCAAGATTCTAATTTCAGATTAATTAAGCACTCAAGTTTGTATCAAATATTCAATGGCATATTATGCTTACACAGTAAGACATTATGAATTGCAAATTAAACAGGTTTTCAATGCTTTTTGCAATTGTTTATTCAGCCATCGCTACAAACTTATTCATTGGAAGATTGAATAGAGGTATTCTTTACCTTAATTTATTGTTAGCAAATAAAAACAATTAAGTCATTAAGTGGAATAATTGTAATAAGAACTTTTTGATCGATGATCTGGAATTAAAACTTGAGCATTTTATTGATTTTGCTGTACATCCTTTATCTAAAATCTGTCTTCCATAGAATTAACAACTTTTACTTTTATACCCCAAAAAGTAATTAAAGCTTCCTGGTAGCTTGAATTTTGCATATAATTCTAAGGCGTTTTCTCTAATGCTTTGGATAAAAATGGTAACTTGCTAATGGAAAGGCTTATTGACCCATTTCATCTTTATCTTTAGCTTTGTAGGTCATTAATCTATTTTCTCTTTTTTTAAGCCTTTCTCAGTTATGGCCAAGTGTCAGCATTCCTTAGCACTCGACTAGACCCAAAGTATTGCAGATATTAAGGCATATTGCTTTATCTCATTTCTGTTATTGATTTGGAGTGTGTGTGTGGGGGGGGGTATGAGACTATTTGAAATGAACTGAGAATACATAAAAATTCGTAAGGGTTCCGCGGAACCCAGTGTCTCGCCTACTTTTGATGTTGTCTATATTTTCAGTGTGATAGGTGAATGCACATAATAGTAAAATTCCTGGATAGTTTAAGAAAGTTATTAAAATTTTAAAACTTTAACCACAGAGTGAATGTAATGTTTCCTGGCAGAAAAACTAAGTCCATTTATAAGTAAAATACGGAAAATTTTTTTTTTTTTTTTACTAAATTTACTTCTGGATACTATATTATGATCATAAACAAGCTTCTGTCCAAGTTTGGTACAAATCCAGGATAGTTTAAGAAAGTTATTAAAATTTTGAAAACTTTAACCACAGAATGAATGTAATGTTTCCTGGCAGAAAAACTAAGTCCATTTATAAGTAATATACAGAAAAACTGGAATTTTTATTTTACAAAATTTACTTCTGGATACTATCTTATGATCATAAACAAGCTTCTGTCCAAGTTTGGTACAAATCCAGGATATTTTAAGAAAGTTATTAAAATTTTAAAAACTTTAACCACAGAGTGAATGTAATGTTTCCTGGCAGAAAAACTAAGTCCATTTATAAGTAAAATACGGAAAAACTGGAATTTTTTTTTTACAAAATTTCCTTCTGGATACTATCTTATGATCATAAACAAGCCTCTGTCCAAGTTTGGTAGAAATCCAGGATAGTTTAAGAAAGTTATTAAAATTTCAAAAACTTTAACCACAGGGTGAATATTTGTGGACGCCGCCGACGACGACGACGACGGAATGTAGGATCGCTATGTCTCGCTTTTTCGACAAAAGTCGAAGGCTCGACAAAAAGGGTTTATCAGTTGTGAATTTCTAAACAAATGATTAATAAATTTATGTTATTTTCAGTTCTAGAGCGTTAACATTCAATCTCACTTTTAGCAAAGAATTTCACTGAGACCGGTGTTAAAGACAATCTTAACTTGCTTGAGGTACAAAATATTTCCCCACATTGAAGGCATGCAACTCTAAGATGAAGTACAGCAAAAGAAGCACTGTTCCTTTAGTTAACTTTTGTGTTGTGCATATATGAATTTTGTGTCGTGTGTCTTTTGTTGCTTGTATGATGAACTATAGTAAGATTGGTCAAACCCGTAGAAAATGGGGATTTTCAACACTATCAGTAATTCAGATCAATCAGTATTTGTAAACATATTAGATCTCTATGGATGGCTATTGGTAATGTCATCCAAATTTCAAACTAATAAGACTTTGAAGCATATTACAAACTTCATATATTTGTTCAAAAAATGCAGCCAACATGCATATAAATATAGGGCAAAAGAATACCGAAGCGACAAAACAGTGGGAAAAGTCCACAAATTCGAAGTCCAAGAAAAAGACAAAGTCAGGAGAATGGAACACAACAAACGACACAAGGATACATGTATGACTAAAGAATAAAAAATGTATAATAAACTAAACAAACTAGAACAAGACAGCACAGAAACTAAAGCACCTAGCAATTGATGAAAAGATAGCATGTTTATTTTATCATCAGTTGCATATTTAAACAGGATGCTACACAAGGAAATTACTGTAGATTACTGTCTTTAATATCAAACCTGCAGTACTTGGGTCACCTAGACTGGGGAAATCTAAATCATTAGATCTGTAAGACTAAATTAATAATAAATTCTGATCTATACTTACGGGAGTAACTATTGTTGATTTACTGCATTAATTATGTATACTGTGGTTGACCAGTGGGAATGCCTCGTGTGTAATATTTTGCAGATATCTAGTTTATGGTTTTCAATAATAAATTATTTTCATAACATCATAGCTGTCTCATTATACTTGTACTTAAACTATTTAATTTAAGGAAAATTAAGAAACTATAGACATTTTATGGTTATTTTAGTCCAGTCCACAAATTTGGATGAGACGTGTATGTTTTCCCTTGTATATCTGTTAATGCTGGTTAAATTTTCGCATTTCAATAAAATTTCATGGAGCCATTATTTTATCAACTATACTGTGCCAATTCAGTTATCTTCAAAAAGAACACACTGCCAAAACATTTTGAGTCTTTGGCCAGTGACATAAAGTTTCATAAAGGTCAGAATTCAGATTCCTGTATTGATATTAAGAACACCAAGTTGATGACAAGGCATTGTTTTTGAAGACATGCTCGTATAATTTATTACATATTTGGCTCTATTTTTAAAGGAGAATATATATATTTTATGAAGTTTTTCGATGCTGCAGATGTATTGTTAGAAAAAAGAACAAAAAGTGGTATAATTTGTACAATGAAACAAAAATTTCAGTTTTCCAATAGATCTCATTTTAAATGACTGGAAAGACACTTGTCCATTTGTTCACAACATAGTGTTAATATTTATAATTATATCAGTAGTTGCATGCTTTATTACCCAAGGTTTACAAGAATAGTGAATAATTGATATTCCAGAAGGAATTACAAGTACCAGGGCAGGTAAATATTACCTGAAAATGACATAACCAGGTATCAATATTTACCTTTTACATATGTCATCACAGCTATTACCATCTGTGGCTAAATACAGCTGTAGTATGTTTTCTTTACATTTGTCAATAGAAATAATAGCACAAATTCTTGGTTTTCAGTCTTCAGTATAAATTGTTTTGATCTGAATATTTTTGGGTTTAATTGAGGAAGTTTTTAGAAAATAACGTAAAGTTAATTCCCTCATCAAAATTTCATCGTTCAAATTGCCAAAAAGGAGAGTTAAAAATGTTTGAAAGAGTAATGGAGGGGGAATTAGGCCTCTTCGTTTTCTAATGTTTTTAAACAACTGCATAAAAATTCAAAAATGTCTCTCTCCTTTATTATATCTTTTTTAAATGAAAAAGTGACTGTCAGCACATTTGATTAAATACAATGCAACACTCACATTTTGTCAGCAGTCATTTCAAATACTGAACACTCACTCTTTAATTAATGAATACATCTAAATATTTTCCTTGAAGTATATACATTGTCTTGCAGTTTTTGCTGTTTTCTTACATGGATCAAATTTGCTATTGTACAATAAACCCAATTTTTTTTAAGTTTTCAAAAAATATTCTGTTTAATTTCCCTTGGATATACTGTAACAGGAATCATTCAATAACAGCCATTGGTGACCTGACCAATTCATCATCTGAATAAGTTCAAGAAGAAGATTGAATCATTTATAAATACAGCCTTCACAGACTGATAGTATAGTTTGTGATGTTGGACACGAGAATTCATTAACACAGAAATTCCCTAGATGTATATATACATTTATTGATATTTCACACAATAGGCCTTATGAAAAATTTATTTGTTTTTTGTTCTATTTGGGATTTTATCTTGGTTTGTTTTGCATAGATAAACAAATATCTACTGTCAAATTAAAAATTTATATTAAAATATTAATAGAAAATTAATAAACTCACTAAAATGAAATCCCCAAAATGCAAAAAAATTTCAGATTAACTGCAAGATATTAATATTGATAAGTGCCTTTTCATGTTTTTTGAAGCATTAATTCAAATAGCTTATGTTAAAGTACATTCTACATGTACAATATTTGCCTGAAGAATACTCTGTCGAAGGCAACTAAAGAGCATATAGAATTATATATAAAGATATAATGATGTTTGGCCTGATTGTTGTGATGTTTAATATAAGTAATAATTACATCCCATCTTGTATGAATAATAAAAAGAGTGTTACACACCATACATAGTAGTATAGTAAGTTATATTATAGTATTGATCTATTCAGCATTAAAAATGGAAATTTACAAACACATGAATTATTTATTGAATGTTTCTGATGACTGAATAGGAATGAGTTTGTGTATATTTACCAGTATTGTGCTATATCATTGTTCCATCATGTTGGCTTCATCAGTACGCAAGTGTCGGAACAGAGTCACAGAAGTAAGCTTGTCATTTTGATGTTGCCTTGACCTTTTTGCACATGCTGGCATTCATCATCTAAATGCTTTTTATATTGAAATTGGTGCTGTGTTTTTTTTCTGAATTTGTTTAAGTATGTATTCTTTTTGAATTCGAGGAAGAAAAAAGGAGAATGTAACAATGACTTTCATATTTGTAGTAAGCTGCTGGTACATGTAATTGACAAATATTCTTAGTGTGCAGGTGCATTTTTAAAGCAAACTTTTCATATTTCAGTATTTCACCTATATGATATATAGATATATTTGTAAATGAACATTCCTTAGGAATATATATATGTTTTACCTTTATTGGTCATTTTGGCATATAAATCTACACTCAGTGTTTCAACATTTTAAATTAAAGAAATGTGTATATCTTGTGCAACAAAATTGGTATGGTGAAATATTTAGTTCATGAGATAATCATTGGTTTATTTTACAGCAGTAAAATCATTGACTTAATGGTTTTTTTACTGGAGAGTGTTGGCATTTCTAATATCATATTTTACTGTTATTTAACTCAAACAAAAAAAGTCAAATATATTGTTATGACTTTAAGCAAAACATTGATAATACACTATTTTAATTCTAAATAAAAGTGAATGTCATTTTAAAATTATGAAATGATTCAATAAGATATATTTCGTTTTGGTATCTGTTCCATATATTCAGTGTACTTATATAAAAGTTTGGTATTAATTGATATTGACAATCTAAGCCAAAGTGTTGAAATTTGATACTTAAAGGATTTCTGAGAAAGTCAGCAATGTGATTAGTGTTGACCAAAAGTGGCTAAAATGGCCTTTTGATTGTAATCAACATGAGCACATCTTACAGACTTTTATTGTATTTACAGAGATACGAAGATCTGTCACAGAAATGGGACCAAGCCAAAGCTGAGGTCAGACAGGATGATTATGAGCAACTGAAAAAGAAAATTGAACTACAGCAAGAACTGATACACAGGCAAGATTTATTAGCAGAGCAAAAGAAAACCCAACTACAGCATGAAATACAGCAGGTATGGCTACTTTATTTCTGATGATATAATCTAAAGGTTTTCACATTGGCTACCTTTAAGCCTTGTGCTTTTTCTGATATATTTAATGTGAATTTCGGGTAGTTTGTTTCTACTTATTGGTGTTGGTGTTGATCATTTTAATGGATAAATTCAATTTTATTCAAAAGATTCATATCAAAAACATCATTTCTAAAATCTTGACAAACTTTTTTTTTAAAAATGTACATAAAATGTAGCCAAAGATTTGGTCATTAAGGTGTGAAAATAAACCACATCGCCTGATATAAGGTTTTATTTAGAATACTGGAAGCCATCTTTATTATCATTTGCAGATTTCACTTGAGATATTCCTTTGAAATAGAATGCTACATAATATTTCTTCTAAATTTAATTTTACTGTAATCATTGTAGAAAATTGTTTGCTAAGTCTTGCAATCCAATGCTGTGGTTGTCTCCTTCAAATCAATTGGGAGAAAAGACTTCAAATCACATTAATCATTAAATGTGGGAACAAAATTAAATTTCTGATGAAAATAATGTCATCTATTTATAGCAAGAAGACAGGGGGGTTTTTATTTTTGTTTTACATAGTTTTTATAAAGATAGCAGGTTGCACACATAAAGATGTGTGAATTGTAATCCTCGTTTGCCAATCACAAATGTGACTATTATTGATGTTTCTGCACTAGTTATAATACATCTGTTAGGGATATAAGGTTAATCTTCCTTAGTCTAAACGTAATTATTCGTTATAGATCTTTAGAATAGAAGATAAACCAACATTTATGGTTAACCGAATGTATCGGGTTAAAATACAGTTACAGTTGTACGAAACAAGTTGATGGTCTATATCATGACAGTTTATTTGATTTTTGTTTGATATTTCAAAATCCTTTCAATGATTTATTAGATTCATTGAAAATTGAATTACATAATTGTCTTTTATGGAAAGTTCTGCCCTACATGTTGCCGTATTAAAGATTTTATCATCAAACTTTGTAACCAGTGTTTAAAGTATTATTTATAACTTTTTGACCAAATTGAAATGAAAACTGATATTTTATTATGATTGAAATAATAGTTCAAACATTATATTTTGCAGAGTTTTTTTTCAAATAAAATTTTCATGCAGATAACTAGGCAAAACAAGAAACTATGTATGATTTCAGTTTCCTTACTAAACTTACTTTTTTGTCTCACCTGCGAGACATAGGTGTTGCTTTTCTGGTGGCAGTTGCGTCACCATCCACATCCACAATTTTTAAGTTTTCTGCTTAAGTTAGTTTTATAGGAACAAATTTTGATAGATCAATGATATTTTCTATAAAGTTGCATTACTATCAGTACATCTCAGTTAGTCTAGGTCATGGTCCAGTGACTTTCAACTAATTAGCAATGTTGCTGTCAGATTGTCTTCTTTTTTCTTTTTTTTTATGCCAACAGGTGAGACATATCTCTATGTCAAAATTTAAACAGCCTGAACATTGTAGACAAGTAAAAATGGAATTGTACAGAGTTTAAGTACTATCATTTTGAGGTTTCTCTGCTTAAAATATTATAATATGACTCTTTTTCATATGTACCGGTAACCAGTATAATGCACATTATTTTGTTTGGCCTTAGTTGTTTGGCTTTATAGAAGAAAAATTATTGGTGAGAACTGTCTTGAACAGAATACAATATTGAAAGAGTTTTTGAATATATGTGATTTTCTGTAAGGATGGCATTTATTGATATTGTTAAGGTTATTAATTTATTGTGTTGAAATTAATCTTATTTACTGATATTATAATTTAAGCAGCAGTTCACAGTGCAGAATTCATGAATATTCATTTTTCATTGCTTTCTATGTTGTGCTGGATATCAGAAATACTGGTTACTTTTCACTGTGTACTTTGGAATGTATTGTATATCTGTGTATATTATTCAGTTTTTTTTATGCCCTGGTAAAATTTTATGGTGGAATTTCTCTTTCTACAATGTATTTCATTGAAAATGAACAGTTGCTTTCAAACGAAAAATGTCCAGAAATATCTTGTTATACACAAGTGGTTTTATTTTCTTTTGTTATCATTGGAATTATCTGATTTATTATTCTTATATCTCTGATTGATTGAATTGATCTATCCACGTCAAGTGATATAATATTGGTATATATATAGTGGCCATTAATGTCCTTCAGGAGTCTGGTCTCAAGTGGTGAATAGATTTTAAGGAGAAAATTTGTCTAGCACCATTTGAAATCAGTGCTTTTGAAGTTTGACACATCAACAGAGCTTTCTGGAAAATTTTTTCTTTTACACTTATCTTATTTGAGTAGATTGTCATTGTGGTCTCAGTTCTGTTACATCTGTTCTATCTTTGTTGCTCTTGGTATGTCATTTTTGTGTCGCCTACCGAACGCATGGTCGACACATAGGGATCACTATCTGTCGTCTTGCGTCTTACGTTGTCTTGTGTCCTGCGTCATCTTGTGTCGTCACACTTTTCTTCTATCCTCAACTACTCGTAAACCATTCAAAGGAATTTGATGAAACTTTCTCTGTGCATATATGTTTCATTTTTAGAAAATTTTAATTTTTTTTGTGTAAAAATTGACATTTTTTTTTAAAAAAAGGGGGGGTCAAAACTTCTATCCTCAACTACTCCATAATGGCTCAAAGGAATTTGATGAAACTTTCTCTCTGCATTAACCTTAATGCACAGGTGTGCATATATTTTTCATTTTTAGAAAATTAAAAATTTTTTTTTTTGTAAAAATTGACATTTTTGCAAAAAAAGGGGGGGGGGGGGGGTCAAAACTTCTATCCTCAAGTACTCGATATCGGCTCAAAGAGATTTGATGAAACTTTCTCTGTGCATTAACCTTAATGCACAGGTATGCATATATATATTTCATTTTTAGAAAATTTAAAATAGAATTTTTGTAAAAATTGACATTTTTGAAAAAAAAGGGGGGGGGGGGGTTCAAAACTTCTATCCTCAACTACTCCATAACCGCTCAAAGCTATTTGATGAAACTTTCTCTGTGCATTAACCTTAATGCAAAGGTGTGCATATATTTTTCATTTTTAGAAAATTTTAATATCTTTTGTAAAAATTGATGTCTGCAGGCGACACATGTCTTCCTAGGAAAACTCGCACATTTTTTACCTTTCCTGTTGTCCATTTTGGTTTTTTATACCTGAGGAGCAAATAAAAAAAAAAAACGTAATCCAATGGACAGACAAATGAACAATCACAAGGACAACAGATAAACACAGAAAACTAATTTTTTCTGTATTTGAATTATTTACTAGTTATACCTGATTTGATAAACCGGTATTTCATTCTAAATTTCCAGCTACTGTTTATTCATTGTTGTTTTTTACTTCTTTACCACAGTTTTACCTTATATTCATTATTTAGTTTGATGTACATATGTATCGATCATCTTTGTTCAAGATACTCAATTTCTGATCTTTCTGACCTCCACAAAATCAATAGTGGTACATGTTGTATATGGAATTATACTGTAGGATACTACTCTACTATATGATGAAAACATTGATCCTCTAACCTCCCCCTGAGTATTAGAACATTATATTTCATTAATACATTTGTCAGAACTACAGATCTATGTTTTTGATAATTGTATTTTTTCAACTAAATTAGAGTTAATTATACCAGTAAACATTCTTTCTCTTTAGCTTGCATTTTATCAGGAAAAACAGATAGAATTATTGGGTCATTTGAATGAATCGATTTGTTCATTGATCTTTGGTATTTCTCTCTACAGAATATTTATTCCCTTATCATCTCTTGGTTTAACTGTTGTATCCTTCAGTGTTACAAACATTAGAATGGCCCTGTAAATAACATCTAAATTGTAGTTAGCCTTTGAATATATAAATCAGTTTGACCAACAAATTTAATGACCACATGTATTTTATTGATTCTTAGCTGAAAACATTTTGTAACAGTGAATCCTATCTAAAATGAACCCAGTGTAAATGGAAAACCTAATCTAAACTAATTTCAGTATAAACAGAAAACTGTTTAAATTTTTACCCAGTGCAAACTGATACCTGTCCTAACTTAAGCATTTGACAACTGTAAAAAGTTTATAAACTTTACTTTGCTGTAAACTGGAAACCTCTCTATAATGAATCTTGTGAAAACTGGAAAAGCCTTGAACTGTCCTTTATTGAACTGGACCTGTTGTAAACTGGAAAAATATGTCTGTACTGAAGCTAATGAAAATTGGAAAAGGTTTAAACTGTACTTTTCTAAACAGAAACTGTTGTACACTGGAAACCTGTCTGTAATGAATCTAGTGAAAACTGGAAAAAGTTCAAACTGTCCTTTTCTGAACTGAACCTGTTGTAAACTGGAAACCAGTCTAAAGTTGACTTCAGATCTTGGTAGCCGAGTAATCTGGCTAGTTCGTTGTAACTACAAATGATCACTGTCCTGTCAACACTGAGGCCTTAAGTTTGAAATCAACTTGTGGTGAAATGTTGACTCCTGTCTGAATTGACAAAGATTTCTAGTTTTATCCAAAGATCTGTGGTTCTTTCTATCTCCACCAAATAAAAGCTGACCATCATGGTAACAAAATTCATTGAAAGTAAACCAAATTAAACTAAACCCTGTGTATACTTAAAATCTGTCTAAACTGAACTTTTAATTCATGTCATGCAATGTAAATGAATATAATCTCCTAAACACCAAAAGTTTAGATAAGTTTCACTGTATTTCCTCTTCATCTCTATAAAGCATTCAACATTTTTTAAACACTTGTTAAAACATTGGGGTTCCTCCTCAACCCATGGAATTGTGCTTGAATGTATTTAATTCTGTTCAGGTAGATTTTAATCAAACAGACACTTTATTCATCAAATTGCCTTTTGTTCAAATATTTGTTTAACATCTATTCATATTGTACAATAGCCACAATTAAATATCATGTTTAGGGTATAGAAGATAAAACTGGTATCTTTGTAGTTGAGTGGAAAGAATTAAACGCAGGAAGTTGATATTTACTTCGCCAGAAAAATCTTGAATAAAATTTTGGTGAAATAATTGACAGTCAGTTTAAAGATATGGGTTGAAAATTTTAAATGTATACACAGAGATAGAATTCAGAATTCAAATGAAAAACAGAATTTCATCATTGAATTACAAAGACAATTCGAAATGGATATTTGCAATGTAATGGAAATGAAAGCAACACGAAGAATTGATGATTCCAATCTTCTATGATTACCACCAGTAGGATAACTGTTGAACAGAGTCATTTAGAGAAGAAGATATAAACATTTAATTGATCCCTTATTGTTCTATTGATTTGCTGAGCTGCTGTTTTTCCTCATTGATACATGAAGCTGTGGAATATAACCACTGAGAAAAGGAATATTAGAAATTCACATTTCTTTTCATTTTGACACCAGTCAATTGAAATACCACTGAGAAGCAAGGGAATTCCTGGTGAAAATTTTATTGCGGTCTTTTTATATAAATTTGTCAACCATTCACATTACAATGTCATTTAGCACATTTTGCTGATGATATCCAATGTTTTGCAATATTTTATTTGATACAGAGAATATATTATTGTTGATTCTATTAGGACACGGTGTATGAGAGAAATTTAAATATTGATTCTTGGGTTAATAACAGGAATCCAGGAATGACAAGAAATCTAGAAGAAACACAGGTAGGGTGCTGTATTTTGATGCTGTTTTATTTTGATCAGCATGTTATTGCATATATACCATTTTGTGATTTCATTAATTGCATGTTTTTTTTTTGAATTATTTTGTGGATAAATTATTTCGATCTTTTAAGTATATATAGGTTTATCTTAACATAATATAACTTAACTAATTTTGCATGAGAAATATTTCAGATGAAAATACTTGGATCGTTTCTTATTGGCTATAAAGAAAAGTGAATGAGTAATTTGATATAATAAGAAACTAATTAACTTGGCTTAAGATTATTCAAAGAATATTACTTTCAGACCCGATTTGAGAAATACATGTAAGAGAAATGTGTAGCAATTGTTCCCCCTTTCTTCACACCTTACAACATACACACTTCTGTGTGTGTAATTAATGTGTATTATTTAAAAAGCAGAAGAAACTAGAAAGGTGAAATCTATTGTTTAGATTTAAGCATTATTACGTAATTCATTGGAAGAATTTTATTGTTTTCCGTTTGGTACTTAAAATTCTTCCCTTCCTGGTTACAGATTAAAACAAGAGAGGACTTTTAAGGCTTTGTTTTAAATCTTAATTGATGAGATTGATCTTACAGGAATTTATAGCTAATAAGCAATTACAGGAAAATTCATATCTCAATGATTTTGATTGAAGTTGAAAGTTACTTTGGAGTTTTGATTGGTTGACCTTAGCATTATGAAAGAAATCTCTTAAGTTGAGTATTATATATGTCATGGACTTTAAAGTGATATAGTATTGCCTCTGTGTGTATATATATATATATATATTAGTTTGAAAATGTACAAGTCTTATAAACCGGTAGAAATGTGAGAACTACTAGTTGATGAGGGGTCTAGATACTTTGTCATAATCACTAGTCTTGTGAGTTTGAATCCAATTATTGTCTTGTCTTCAAATCTGATTTGGCTTCCAGTTTCCTGAAGTAATGTGAATGGTTCTCCCCTCGTCCTGCTCCCTCTCAAACTCGCAGCTTACACTTACAGCCAAATCAGTCGTCAGTTGGTAATCAGTCCAGTCTAGAGATTTCAGACATTTAGATTCTGTAGTAAGATTTTGTATTTTATAAAAAGAAGAAGTGTATCTTGTGGTTTTATAATGTTTTTTATGTTATTACATGTAAAATTTACAGTTGTGAAGTATACATTTTTGTGATTGCTATGCCTCTTTTTTTGGTCAGCCAGTAGTAATTATATAGACAGCAGCATACCTGATGGTGTAAACAGGATATACAGGAACAGATTTAGGAGCCTGGTCTCAATTGGTGGATAGATTTATAAACTTCTAGCACCATTTGAAATCAGTTTTCTAGAGATGATAAACAGCAATCCAGATTCATTTACTGAATACTATGATCTAGCTGTACATACAGTAGTGTGTTCCATTAATTCATCTAGTCTGAATTGAAATTTACCATAGATTTCTTCTTTTCTGCTGCAGTATGATATATGAGTTTTACAGCTATTAGGTGCCAGATAGACAATTGTATGTCAGCTCCAGGTTCTTTTATCATACATTGCAATGGATAGCTGTCAACTTTATTGTGTAATCTTGTTTATCACTTGAATATTGCACTTTAAATACAGAATTGGTGAAAAACAATTTAAATTTTTAATCCTGGCATTTAGTATTTATTAAGGTTATAAGTATATGTATATGATTTTGATGGATATTTTTTGGGGGTGTGATGATTTTTGTTTACTTCGGAACTGTATGTATTGTTAAGGTGTATTTGAATGATATTGTGATATTTCACTTATATTTCCACCATGAATGTAGATTTACCCTTGTCCGTACATCTCGATTAAGTTTTGCGTTTAGCTCCATTTCTCAGAAACCTGTAGTAATATATCAATGATATTTTACCACCACAGTCCTCTTGTATAGTACAACGCAGTTCAGCAACTTTTGGGTAGCTATGACCTACATTTAATGCCTCAGTGACTTTGGTTATGTTTTGTGTTTAGGTTCATTTGTCAGAAACCTATAGTAATATATCAATGATATTTCACCACTACAGTCCTCTTGTATAGTACAATGCAGTTCAGCAACACTTGGGTCAATATGAACTACATTTGATACATTTGATGCTTCAGTGACTTTGGTTAAGTTTTGCGTTTAGGTTCATTTCTCAAAAACCTATAGTAATATATCAATGATATTGCACCACTACAGTCCTCTTGTATAGTACAACACAGTTCAGCAACACTTGGGTCGCTATGACCAACATTTCATGCTTCAGTGACTTTGGTTATGTTTTGCATTTAGGTTCATTTCTCAGAAACCTATAGTAATATATCAATGATATTTCACCACTACTGTCCTCTTGTATAGTACAACCCAGTTCAGCAACACCTATATTGTTTTGAGGGTGGGGCATCCGTGTCTTATAGACACACTTTTTCTAGATTTGCATATGTAGATCATTAGAATGTATTTCAGATGATGCTTATTTTTACTTCAAAATGAGCTTTGGGATAAGGACTGATTTAGTTAAAAGCCTACTTCCCCTATTTGTATTACATTGTTATTTTTATGACCGGCCTACGATAGTAGAGAGGCATTATGTTTTTAAGGCTGTGTGTCCATCCGTCCCGATTCAGGTTAAAGTTTTTGGTGAAGTTGTAGTCACATCAACTTGAAACTTAGTACACATGTTCTTATAATGTGGTCTTTCTAATTTGCATGCCAAATTAGGGTTTTGACCCCATTTTCTTGTTTCACTGAACATAGAAATATGGTAGTGTGGAAACAGTTAAATTTTTTAAAATTATGATTATGACAAGCTACATTTGAAATATAAAAGTATACATGTTGAATTCTCAGAGAATCAATCATGCTTCCAATGAAAAGACTCCTGTATGGATATATAACAAATGTTGCTTTCGTGTTTCTCATTCTTAACTATATTCATAGAATTCATCCTGAACCTGTCATTCTATACATAATCAACAAATAACTGTATAATATCCAGTCCAAATATACAATAGCAATTTTCCTATTGTATAAAATCAATAAAAATGGATTAAAGTTGCCATGGATAATTAAAGAAAGATTGACTCAAGTATCAAATGACAGAGCGATGGCCACGCTACATCCTGCAAATGTATAAATGTAATTGGTATGTAAAAAAGACAGGAATAACAAACTGGTTATTAAGTCATTCTTGGTTCATTAGGTGAATTTATTGTTAAAAAATATTTTCTTAAAAAGATCTAAAACTGCCTTCTATTTAGGAGAAATGAAAGTATAACCAAAATAAAATGCTATTAAATAAAAATCCACTTTTTGACATTTTGTATAAAATGAGAACGATCGAGCAAAGTGAAAGTTTTTGTTAATACATGTACAATACTGGAGAATTAGATTGTATGTAATAATGATATATATCAAAACAGAAGGACAAAGAGATACATGTCATAATAAATCAACATCACATATAATTATATGCAACCAGTCAGTTTAAAAAATATCCAAGGCTGGTAACAGATTTTCTTCAACAGAACAAGGACGTATAACTAACATACATCCTTGAACAGAATAAACACTTTAGTAGAAATTTATTTTTAGTCAGCAAATTCATAGATCTTACTAATATACATGTATACATGTGTTATATTTCCAATTTTGTAAATTATAAATATCAAAATGTATCTGTAACATACATTTGGAAATTTATAATTTACAAAATGGGAAATATAACACATGTATAATTCTATATATATACACTGAGTGTTCCATGATGCCATTATAAAGTACATAGAGATAAATTGTCATGATTTTGCAGTTGTTTCTCAGATTAATATTATTTGCAACAAAGAAATATTATTTTTGTTGCAGAATTGTTAGTTTAAGTAGATTCTGATTGGTTGAAAATAAATTATGTTTTAATTTCTATGGAACAAAAAGAAATATTTGAACAGTTATTTAATTGGTTAATTTTGTCTCTTCAATTTCCACTTGCCAGTTTTGTAAAAATAATTTTAACAGAACTGTATATCTTACATTTCAGTCAGATATTGATTTGCAGAACCAAATTTCTGATTTTATTGTTTTCTAAAGTGACTTGGATTTCAGTAGAACAATTACCAGTACTCAAAATTGCCAATGTCCTTTGAGTTTTATTTAATATTTGTGTATTTATAATAATTTTTGTCAGATAATTATATAATTGAGTTTTTATTGACATATGAATTTGGTCCTGTTGAATTAGTTCCATGGATAAGCTAGTTATGGCCATGAGAAAGCATTATTCTTCAATCAATGATTATATAGAAGGGGAAATCAATTGGCATTTTCATGTTGGAACAAAATTGCAATTTAACCAATTCTTTAGTGAGTTTGAGACTATTATGTTTGTTTTTTGAACATTTTCTTTAAAGTTTGCTTGTAAAATCAATTATTAACAACAGATAGATTTCAATTTTTCCTTACACATTCCGGTCCACATTTTGAAATTTAATCAACTGAAAGATTTTTTGTTGCCCTTTCTTAAAAGCATTTTGACAAAATGTATTAGTTTATTTATATAATGGAGTTAGATCTGTAAAAAAGGAATGGAAACTGGGGAAAGATTGTTGCTGAAGTATGAACCTGTAATAGTTTCTATCAGCACACATGGTTGCTATGGATACCTCAAAATGTTGAAGGGGAAATATAAGTATGTATCAAAAAAGTATAAAATCTCCTTACAAGTCTTTTTATGTTCTGACGGTTGTCTTTCAAACAAAAAATATTATTTGTATGAAAAATTGGGTGAAATAGTTGATACTCAAGAAAATGTTATTTCATAATCTTATATATTTATTTCATTGGGGAACATTTACTGTTTCAATATAGTGAAATGTTTTTGAACACTTTTGTCTTTCCTGACCTTGTATTAAATCTTGCAGCGACACTTACAAGATCAGATCCATCTATAGCAGAAAAATCAATTTTAAGTAGGAATTGATGTGGTGAAAAGAGATGGAAAATCAAATTTTTGCTAACTTGTGCAACATTGAAGATTTAATATGATAGAGGAAGCAAATGGTGGAATTCTCTATTAAAAGTTGATTGAAAAATGCTGTTTTCAGTTTTGCATATAATATTTGCATGCTGCTTTATATTGAGAATTTTGCAATTAAAAGACTTTCGCTAACCCATAACCAATATTAGCGATCTAATGTGCATGGTTGACTGCTGAAGATCAATTACAGGTATACCAGATTGGAATTTACTGACAGCAAAAAAAATCAATGATCCTGGAATCATGGCATGCTCTGTGTTATATACAGAAATTTTTATTAACTGACAAGATTAAAGAATTATTCTTGCTTCATTAATTAGTAAAAGTTTTGTATAAAATATTGCAATTATGTTTTTTTTAGAATAGTTTGGAAAAAGAATATGTGTCATTTTAGATGTGTCAAATTTTATGCATAATCTATTCCATTTTTAGACCAAAAAACTGCTATATTTTTAGATTTGTTTTACAATTAATCAAATTTTCAGCTGTCAGTAGTGTTTTTTGTAATAATTTACTGTTTTGAGACTTTTGACAGATTGTTTCGTAAATTTATTTCAAAGCAAAATATTAGGGTTTTGATGGGAGTGCAGTCTAGGAAATTCATCCTAATTATTGATTATGAAACCCTGTCAGGTCTGATGTTTTAATTTGAACCTGGCTTTCTAGACTCCAACCTAAAATTAACAAGAATTGACAGTTTTCCTGCTGTAGATCTAGTATTCTACTCTCTGGGCATTCTGGTTTCCTCTGCCAATAAAACATGAACTGTGAGGGCAAATTTCTTGGAAAGATGCATTAAAACAAAGAAAATACAAATGCCTCCTAATATCAAACTTGCAGTAGACTGTGAACTAAAAACTCTATCACAAAACTCTTGATTTTACAAATTACTTTGTTAGTACCAAGATATTTTGCAGTGTATTTACTCAAGATGTCTTAAAACTAGATTTGATGGTACCTTCAACGTTATGATGAGAGTCAGCTGTATCTTTTTTATATCTAACTACCTATCTGTTATATCTGTCACTAAAATACATCATTTATATTACATGATACCCAGCAGTTAAAAAAGGCTTCTGTTCATTAAAGATTCCTTGTTAGGGCCCCGCCATGGCGGCACCCTATAGTAATCAATCTGTCTGTCCGTCAGCATTTCCTTTGTTGTACAATAACTTAAGATTGCCTTCACAGATTTTTATGATTTTTATATACAATATTGGACTTGACCAAAGGAAGGTCCCATAAGCAGATTTATGTGGATATTTTAATAAACTAGTGTCCTACAATATCACCACATGGAATAAAATCCTTATTTAAGTACTCTGTAACAGTAAGTGGCACCTTCTTTGTATTTGCCAACAGCTTCATGCTTTTTGATAGATAAAATGAATGTATGATATCACAACTAGATTTTGAAGTGTTTTTGATTCCCATGAGTTCAATCACACAAGCTGGCCGGGCCCTTTCTAACATTGTCAGTATTCTAGTTTTGTTTAATTACTAAAAATTGTGTCCCTCAATTAAAGCATAAAAAACCTTTAAGAAACACAAACAAAACAGTATGTAAGGCAGAAGTATATAAAATGTACCTTGTGGGACAGGTAGTTATCATTTGATCAAGGTCATGCTGAAATACCTGTATCAATTATGTATCAGAGCCTCAGGAGATAGAAATATTTTTTCTTAAACTGTTGAATGTACAATGAATAATTAATATAGTAGTCCCTATGCAAGCCATATTCTAATTAAACCAAGGACCTTAGAGATTTACCACTAAACAATCAACACTAATCTAATTCTGTCAGTGTATCAAACAAGCTATCGTGATCTATATACATAATAGGTAGAATCTTTAGAATTTATGGCTGTAGCTCGTGGTGTGATCAAATTTTACTGATTGGTTTAGGCCTCATGCAACAAATTCAATACTTATTTACCAATAAATGATGGATTCTGCTAAAGCAACCGTAGAATTAAGTTGTAACAAAAAGTAGGTGTTTTTCCCTTGTACAATGAAATGAAGTTGTAATATTCTTCTTTTTTTCAGTCTGTACGTGAATACTTTTTTTTTTTTTTTCTGTAAAAGTATAAAACTTTACTTGTACTTTCTTCTGGTTATTATTTTTACCACACTTTGCTAAATTATCTAATTAGAGGTTTATTTATATTTACAAAATATTTTGTAACCTTAAGATATTCCGAACTGTCTAATGCTTGCAATGAAAATTTAAAGGATGATTTACCTAGAAGGGGTAATTTTTACAATTTAAAAGTAAATGTTCAGATCTTTACAAGTCATATTCTTTAAAAGTCTTCAAACTATTCAAAGCAAAAAAGTTAGAAAAAACTTAATAAGAGGAATTTGTTCTTTCTGAATTTGTGCCATTCAGTCTTGTTGTAGATTGATTGATTGATTTATTTATTGTAAAATGCATATTTGATTCATTTAAATATACCTTAAGTGTGGATTTGAAAGGATGACAATATCTATAAGGCAGGTGAATGCATTTTTGTTACAATATCTTGTCTGGTTTATTTGTAGAACAATGAATATTAAGTATTCATATATCTTATCTTACGATCTGTTCAGCTTTGTTATTATCCAAACAAAAAACGACCAATGCTATAAATTTGGTTGTTTTTAAATTGGATTATTAGTTCTTGTAATCGTCACTATTGTTCTATGTTGAAACAAGCTTGATCAGGCAGAAACATATGGTATATACACTACAAAAGACCCAAAAACCTGTTTATTCTCATTATAGTGCAAATATTTAAGGTCTTCATTTATTTTTTGAGGCTCAGTGCAGGGTTCTTGTGTATTTCAGTTGACAAAAAATAGACAAGCCACTTAAAAAAATTTTCATAAAAGATTTTAATTGCTGCATATGAGGTGAAGTATTGTTCTCATTTTTGGAACTATTGCAGTTACAAGCTCGTTCACTTATTACTTTTTAAAAGTTTGGGACCTCCTTAACTTTTTTTAAAGATGACGTGAGCATTACTAATTAGGTAGACAATGACAGTTATATGGCTATTTTATGTCATTTTAAAGTATCTCAAATTTCAATTTTTTTATTTCATTTGACTATTTTTAACTTATTTTCATTTTAAAAGAGAACCCTGAAAAATTTTGCTGATTCAGATATAATTCTATGAAAAAGGAATGACTAAGTCTTTTTTTAAGAAAGGATAATTTATATGGTGCATTTTTTACTGTATAATATTCACTTATAAACTGAATGTTATGTGCAGTTGTGCAGATTGACATAACCAAAATCATTATTTTTTTTATAAGTCAGTAAATTGAGGAGTTTAAAAAAAAAGAACAGAATTAAGATATATGGCAAGTAGCTGTTAATGTTAATTAAACACTAAAACATTACACAGACCTGATGATATTGTATATTATATATACACAATATTGATCTGTTCCACCCACATACTGCATCAAATCAATAAGCCAGTATTGTCTATATTTGTTATATGGTGCATTTTTTTCTAAGAAATACATCCGATGTCCTGTAATTAGAAAGAAGAATGAATACAAGGTGACACTAATCACCACTAAAAGATTATTTCTGAGGTTTTAGATCATTTGTATCACATAAAAATTTCCCAGCAGAATTATTATTATGAAATTAATGGTCTCTATGAAACCATGTTAAGTATGTTATTCTGTTCTTTTTTTAGAAACGGGAAGAGGAAAGGAAGAAAAAACGAGAAATACAAGCATCATTAGAAGAAAAGTGCAAAAAATCATTAGGTTTGTATCTGGTTTGCTTTTCCATAAAATTTATGATATTATAATGGAAATTTAGAATATAAGAATACTTTCTGGAAATTATGCTGATAGCTTTAATTGCTTATTTTCATTTCATAGTCTTATGGTTCGTTCCTTTTGAAAGATTATACAGATTTTACAAGTATAAACGAACAGTGTTCATAAATAAAATAACAGACACATATTAAGTAGCTTAATTGGTCTCATTTTGATACTTGTTTTATCTAATGATGATGACAAGGTGTTTTTAGCTCACCTGGCTTAAATGGCCATGCGATCTGTTGTCACCGCTTGGCGTCCGTTGTCATTGTCGGTCATTTTAAACTTTGTTCAAAGATCCACTGGGCCAGTTGAAGCAATGTTACACACTGTCAACCAAGATTGACATAGTAAAACAATTTATTCTACTTTAAGTCTGCAAATGATATCCAGGTGAGCAATACAAGCTCATTGGAGCCTCTAATGTTAAAGAATTTGTGGTACTTTTTTTTTTTACCTCACATGGAAATAGACATCTGTTGTTCAAACTCAATGACAAAAGAATCTCAGAAACCAAAATTTTTATTGATACCAAACTTTCAGGTATTTTAAAATAATCTTTTTATTACTCCTGAATTAGTATCAATATGGCCCTAGTTATTTGACATAGTATTGACAAAAATAATATTTTTCTCTACATATGGAACTACTTAGCCGATTTGGGCAAGACTTTCATAAAGTGAACTTTGATTTGTCCTTTTTCAAAATTATATCTGGGAAATCCCTACAGTTTAAACAAGTAAGACTGGCACAACAAAAATATAGTTAAAAAACAAGAAATGTAGGAAAGTATTCTTTTAGAAAAATTACAGGAAGCAAAGACTTCTTGAAAATAGATGTTATCTTTACCCATGACAATTTGACTACAAAATCAATACAACCTGTCTTTATCCAAATGATATTTATGATAAAAAGATACTTTAAATAAATCTAACCTGAAGATCAGAATAAATGATTAATTCTATAATTGCTTGTACAAAAAAAAAGAATTGTATTTTTTATCTTACACAATGTTGTTTTGATATGGAAAGTTATTCACTATTCAAACCTTACATTATAGACTTAAATTGTAACAATGTATTACTTATATTTTTTGACAATTTGTTACATGTTACAGTTTGCCATCATAGTGTACAAGATTACAGTTGTGTAAAGGTTATATTCTGAATATAGACCTGATCTATCTTGTTATGCCAGACTTATAATTATACTGGAAAATCTAATCAATAGTTAATAAGTGTCACTAGATGCACTCTTGTTTAATCAAGTTTGTATCATTCAATATGATCAAGTGATTGTGCTTCTTGTGTAATAAAATTACTGTGAAACTACAAATTGGCAAAAATCAGCAAAAAAAGTCTTAGCTAGTTATAGCTAAAAAATGAGAGTTTGGTGTATCTTTGAAGAAGCTTAGAATTGAATAGATTATTGCCTTTCAATCCCAATTTAATATATGTACCATGTTGTTTATGTAATAACTGGAGACTGGAAACTAAAAAAGGTAAGATGTGGCACAGAAACATCTTAATAGAATATCACTCTTTAAAAAGATCTTGATATGTAGGCCAGAGGAATTAATTGAAGAAAGAAAAATATCCCCAGTAATTTTTGGAAATAGAAAATTTAAAATTGTGCCTCATGTTTGGTCTGACTTTGCATAGAATTTTTCATTTTTTTGTTTCCAAGCATTACCATACTTGAAAAAGGAAAATATATAAAAGTCTTGTATGGAAGAAATCCAAGATCTTCAATACTGACGAATTTCATTACAAAATTTCTTTTCAAAGTTTTTCTAGGGTTCACACAGATCATAGAATCCTTGAAAATTTATTTTGGCTCAAAAATGCCTGGAAAAGTCATGGAACTGAAAAATTTCCTGAAAATCATGGGAATTTTTGTTTTGGATTACTTCTAGCAACAATTTAAAAACAAATATCATTTTTCATTGTCATTAAGCATTTAGAACAAAACTGACAGGGTAAAAATGTTCATCAGGTCAAGCTCTACCAGCCATGAAACTTTCAGACGATTTGGTCAACCAATTTTAGGGTTATTGCCCCTGAATTGTTAATTGTAAGGAAATTTTGCAGTTTTTTGTTATCTTTAATATTATTATAGATAAAGACGAACTGTAAACAGCAAAAATGTTCAGCAAAGTAAGATCTATAAATAAATCAACATGACCAAATTGACCCCTTATAGGATTTTTTGCCCTTTAAAAAGAATTTTTCACATTTTTTTTTTTTCATATTTGTAAACTTTAAAAATACAGGATCAATTTCAGCCAAACTTAGGCTGAAAGATCCTTAGGGTATCTAGTATTAAGTTTATGTTTAATTTTTGTCAATTGACCCATTATAGGAGTTTTTGCCCTTGAAAGATTATTTACATGTAAACAGTAATTATCAGTTAAAATAATGGTTTGACATATTGTCACAGATATTTACAGCATAACTTGAAATAAATTGTTAGCTCTACAATAAAATGGAGGGTCAAGGGTCAAGATCATTGAAAAAGTCCATAGCAACCGGTGAAAAAGTCTCTAGCAACCATATATATTTGGGTTAGGGATCCTACAATTTACCTGTACAAATCAAAAAGAAATGTCAAGAGTCAAGGTCATTGAAAAAGTCGATAGCAACCGATGAAAAAGTCCCTAACAACCATATATATTTAGATTTAGGACCCTATAATATAGCTTTAGAAGTCAAAATGGAGACTCAATGGTCAAGGTCATTGAAAACATCCATAGCAACCGATGAAATGTCCATAGCAACCAGATATATTTGGGTTCATTACCTTACAATTTACCTGTTCATGTCGAAATAGTAGGTCAAGAGTCAAGGCCATTAAAAAGTCCACAGCAACTGATTAAAAGGCCCTAGCAACTATATATATTTGGGTTCAGGATTCTATATTTTAGCTGTACACATCAATGTAAAGGCAAAAAATGTGATGGTATCATTAAATAGCAAAAATATCTTTGATGCAAGGTCTACACAAAAAATTACAGGTGAATGATTCAGGCTCTTTGGAGCCTCTTGTTTATATATAAATCATTATGAATTTTGGTATCAATAGATCTGTTGTCAATAGAAGTATATTCTATAAATACAAGAAGTTGTTTATGAAACCTTTGGATATTTAGGTTATCTACTTGGTAAATCTTGTAGATTTATATAGAACCACTCACAATGGAAAAAGATTACATGTATAACATTAGTAAAAAGTATGTTCAGTTCAAACAAAAGTGTAATACACAAGCTTTAAATTTCTAAGTAGATTTATTTTTTTATTCTTTAATATATAAGAGATTTTAATTTAATCAATATTGATTTGTAATGAAAACTTTAAGCTTAGGACCATTTTTAATGTTGAAATATACAAACAAATCATGGCAGCCAGGAGACGATCTTCACTTTTACAGTCCTTTAGCAAAGGACTTGAATCCATTGATGGTAAGGTCCATTTAGGTTACTATATGTTGGTTCATGTTAAAGAATCATCTTGTATATTACTTCTCATTACAAATTGAAGCCAGTTTGGCAATTTGTAATTATTGTTGGTTCAATGCTTCCAGGTTAAATTGATATTAACCACCCTCTTTCTTTGATTTCAGGAAGAGAAAGCACAAGAACCTGATCTCAAAAAAAATAAAATCTTTAGTATAATATCTAGAATTTGGATAATTGTAATTCACTATCAATTCAGAAATCTGTATCTGTCCATTAATAAAACAAGTTTTCTGATTCAAAAAATTTATTTAAAAATATATGTCCGTTATTGTTTTGTTGACATGGGTAACCATAATATAATGACAGAATTTGTCAGATCTTAATCATTTATTATCCAGTTTTAAAACTGAAATTCCATAAGAGTTGATTCTCATTATCTCAAAATAAATGAAAACAGTTTGAGATAACCAGAATTTTGAGATATAAGGAGTAAATAGAGTGCAAAGTATAATTTTAATTTCAGGTTAACTTTTTACATTGAGATTTAAAAGTTTTGACATAAAATAAGATAGTGCAAATCAACTCCAGTTTATTTGAATATTGAGTAACTAGCAGCTTTTATGTTTAAACCATTCACTTTGTGACAATAAAATTACTGAATGATGTCATCAACTTTTTATATTTATCATTATCGTTCATGAGCTATATATCTAAATACAGTGGAACCCCCGAAAACCGGCCCCTCTGAAAACCGGATTCCTCTGAAAACCGAACTTTTACTTTCGGTCCGGAATTTTTGCCTAACTATTCAAGTAAAAAAATCCTCTGAAAACCGGACCCTCTGAATTCCGAACACCGGCCGTACTTTCCGGTACAAAACATATATATTCTTGTCAAATTAACCTCCAGAAACCGGCCGAAACAATGTATTACCTGGAATATCAGTGAACCGTAATACATGTCATCCTTAATCGATCGATGTTTGAAATCATTAAACTAAATAACCATTTTAAATAAAGGTGTGAAAGTCATTAATCAAACAATAATCAGGCATCAATAAAAACGTCGGATTGAAATTAAAAACAATTAATTGCATTAAAATAATACACTTCCGGTTTCACTCTCCGGATCAGATAGTCTTTTCCGGAACCTCCTAAAACCGGACCCTCTGAAAACCGGCCGATTTCTCCAGTCCCACAGCTGTTCGGTTTACAGAGGTTCCACTGTAGCTATCTAAATATAATATACACCCAAAGTTCATCAGCATTTTTTTTTACTTCAATATAATTTCCTTTTTTGTCATATTTTTATGAGCTGGCCTTTACCATTTATTGTTGATTGAAAATATCAGTCTGGGTTGGAGGTGGTTATAAATTGACACTTTCTGAATGGTTTATCAGCTCCATCAGTCAGAGATAAATGTGCCAGGAAATCAAGGTGCTATTCTGTATGAAATATTAACATAGGTATATAAAACCATAAATTGTACAATAAACCACATAATTAAATAATAATTTGATATGCAATGTGGACAAATGTCCCTTGTTGAAAGCTGTGGATTCTTAATAATTTTTTTTTGCAAGGCTTTGTCTCATTGCTATATATTTTATGAATATTTTATAAAGCACTTGTTCATCCAAAGAGTCTGGTGGCTAAATTCTTGATATAAATACACACAAACTTGTGATTAGTTCAAGTTTTTATTGTTCTGTTCATCCTTAAGGTCAAAATCAGGTTTCAGTGTGGCAAAAAATCTTGCACCCGATTTCTAGTCCAGCACTGAATACAAATGTTAAAATGTTAAATGAAAAACATTGCCAGGTTGTTATAAATTTCTTTCAATCTTTTTCAGAGGAAGACAAGAAATCAGCTCGGCAAGAAAAAAGACAGAAGTTAAAAGCTAGCGTGACTCAGCCTGCAGAGCCTGAACCTAAGCCATCATCAGCTGGAAATGTATCCCAAAAGTCAGGAAGTCCAGGGACAGGGAGAGCAGTTGTCTCACCTGGCACCAAACCAGCAAGAGCATTTCAGGCCTCCCTTCCTCCAATGTCAAGGACCCCGTCTAATCCTGATCTGGGTGGCGACTCCAAAACGGAAATGCCTCTGTCACAGAAGGAAATGTTAGAATGGTATCAAGTCCAGTTATATCAGAAATTTGGAAAGGATGCCGATTATTTTCTGCACCCAAAGATTGAACAGAAGACAACCAAACCAATCCACCCAAAACTACATAAACATGGAGGTGTGTTGATCCTCTCAATATATTTAACTCCACAATATAACCTTGATGCAAATTTTAGATAAAATAAAAAATAGTAATGAATGAAAGAGTAAAATAAAACAATAAATAGATGTATCAATAGAAAGATATAGAACAAGCTGTAATCATCTCAAAATGTATCAATAGACAGATAAAAAGACAAGCTTAATTGATGGTGAACTTCAGATATTCAACACTCTTTTCAAAACCAAATAAGGAAAAAACCATGACTAATTTCAGTCTCTTTTTCTCATCTTTTCTTAGACAGATTTTTTGTTTTACACTTTGATTATTTTGGCATTTACATCAGCCCTTAACATTTTGGTTTAGTGTTTCTATTTACACTTTTTGCTGATGAGACAAGAATTGTGACAGTGACGAGAAGTAAATAAGAACATTTGACATTTTATTAGAAAAACTTCTGAATTTGAAATTCAATATTGTTTTGGATTGGGAATAGAGATAAAAATTATGTTGTGAATTAGAATTTCAGATCAAGGCAAGTAATGACATTTAAAAAGTGGAGTTGGGGATTATTTCAGTTTATTAGCAGTAAAAATTGTTAATTTATATCTGGATATCTCCAGAGTTTATAAAATGTAGTTCACTTATTTCGAGGTGTAAAAAGAAATGTTCATTCAAGTTTTAAATTACCATTAGCTTTTCCAAAGAAATTTGATAATGACACCAATTTGCAAGATGTTGATGATCAATTTTGGTGAAGGATTATTTCAATTTTAAAATCTTTAAAAGCTGTTTCTTTCTTAAAATAAAATTGAAATTGTATCAGAATGCAGAATAGTTTATGCTAAGGTATAAAAGCAACATTTAATTTAATAGGTGTGAATTAATTCTAGTCTAAAATGAAATCAGAAGGGGCAAACATTTAAGATAAACATAGTAGAGCAAGTTGTGATATTTGCTACATACATGTACATCCAAATTGTTTTCACACTTTAATCCTCCTCTGAAACCACTGTGCCAAATAGAATTAAACTTGGCAGGAAGATCTATGTAAGGTCCTTTATGAAGTTTGCTCATTTCGTCCCAATGGGAGAACAAACATGTCCGCCACGGGCAATTGTTGTTTCTGTTTGGCTCAGTTTTCAAAAATCTTCTCTGAAACTGCTGGGCCAAATTGAACAAAACTTGACAGAAAGCATATATGGGGGGTCCTTTATAAAGTTTCCTAATTTCATCCCGATTGGACTACAAATATGGAGGTAATAGGCAGTTCTTTTTTCTGATTGTCTGATATAAAAAAAATCTTCTCTGAAATCTCTTGGCCAAATAGATTTAAACTTGACAGGAAGCATCTATGGGAGGTTCTTTACAAAGTTTCCTCATTTCATCCGTGGGCAATTCTTGTTTCTCATGTTGATTAAAAAAAAAAAAATTTCTGGAACTGATTGGCCAAATGCAACGAAACTTGACAGGAAGCATCTATGAGAGTTTCTGTACAATTTTTTTTATTGCATCCTGACTGGATTACAAATATGGCCACCATGGGCAGTTCTTGTTTCTGATTAGCTGATATATAAAAATCTTCTCCTTTGAAATCGCTTGGCCAAATGGAACGAAACTTGATAGGAAACATATACGGGAACTCCCTTATAAAGTTGCCTCATTTCGTCCAAATGTGACTACAGTTATGGTCGCCATGGGCAGTTCTTGTTTCTGATTGGCTGATATAAAAAAAAATCTTCTCCTCTGAAGTCACTGGGCCAAATGGAATGAAACTTGAAAGGAAGCAACTATAGAAGTTTCTTCACAAAGTTCTTTAATTTTGTCCCGTTCAGGTGACGAACATGGCCGCCATGGACAATTCTTGTTTCTGATTGGTTCATTTAAAAAAAATTTCTCTGAAACTGCTGGGCAAAATAGAGTCAAACTTAACAGAAAATGTCTACGGCATATAACCAAAATTTACAGAACCAGAAATTGCTTGAAACCAAACATGGCCTAAATGTTCCTCATATTAAAGGTGCTGACCAAGTGTTGTTACTTTGGTGCCAGTCCCTCATTCAAGGTGGCCACCAGCAGAGGAATTAGGTTAACATAAGACCCTAGGGGAAAAACATGCAAAAATCTCCTCGAGAACTGCCAAATTTAAGAATATGATGATCTTAAAGTAGAAGGATCTTGATGAAGAAAAATTTGGTTCCTTCAAGGCTTACCACACTTCATAATGTTAGGGAAAAGTGACTTCTCTGTTATACATCAATAAAAATGGCTTTCATGCCTCTGATTCTCTAGTTTTTTGGGGGTTTTTTTTGCAAACATATTGTATATTTTGCCCAGATTCTCAGCCCAATTGAAGTTATTGTTTTGTTTTAGAGACTGTTGGGGACAGAAATCTTGGATAATATGATAGCTGTTAGTACAAAAGTCAAACTTTGTAAAGCTATTGATGCTCATATATTTTGGTGGTAAAAAACAGACACTTTTGCGATTGTTACATGCATTCTAAGATTGTATTAATAACTAAAATTTGTACTTGAATTATAAATTAATATGATTGATCCTATTATTTTCAGATGTGACTCCATTAACAGGTTGGTTAAATACATCACCTCCATATTACCAGTATTATCTGCACTCCTGAGTATGGTTTACTCTTGTTTTCTTCTGCACATTCCCTCACTGCACTCTTTCTAAATCTCCTGTACACAAATTTTTTTTTTTCTGTATCATTTCTTAAAGTATTCGTTCTGTCATTTTTTTTCCTGGTGCATATGTATTCTTTCAAATGCATGAGAAATGTTTTTTATGCATGACAAATGTTACACTAGAAGGTTTTAAATCATACCAGTATGTAGTATTGGCTCAAAGTCTTCATTATTCCAATATGACTTATTACAAGATGTTGTTAAGGCAGTAACTAAATTAAATTGAAAAATGAGAAAAAAATCATGAAATTTTCTTGAACTTAAACTGTATATGTTCATGAAATCTGAATTCTTTTAGACATAAAAGTCTGGATAATTTGTATTCTATTTATTTCAGTTTTTATCAAACACATTTTTGCTGAATCCAAGTGTATTGAAATCATAGTTTTAAAACTTCTGTAGGGAAACATTTTTGTTTTGCAGAAAAAAAATAACGGGAATTGGGGGGGGGGGGGGGGAGGGAAATATGGCAATTATAAAGTTTACACATGATACATGTACCGGTATTCCCCAACATATCTCTGTTGTTTATTTTATATAATGAGAAAGTTGTATCAGTTGAAATAAGTTCTTATGAACTTCCAGAATTTTTTTTTTTTTTAAGTGTAAATAAATATTTTCAATTAATGAAGTCAGATTACTTCGGCAAAAAAAATTTTTTTTTTACCCTGTAAGGATATTTTTCAGTACCTTGTTACATTACATTGTTTTCCAAACCTGAAAGAAGGTTATGGCTCCTTAAAATACAACTGTAGCTTCATAAAATGGAAGATTTTCATTGTTATAATTTCTCTTGGGTTTGTTTCAGATTAATACTGCTAATTGATTTCTCAGGTTATAAAATATTAATAGGAGTAGATGACATTGGTTATTTTCACACTGGCAAAGAAAATAATCTCTTTTTCAAGCATTTTCCAAGTTCAGAAACCATAAAATACCATTAGTACTGTTTGATCAGTAGTATTTTTAAATAGACAACTCATTTATAACTCTAGCTCTAGCACAAGTCTTTTCTTGTATATCATCTGACTTTGCTTAGTCCCATGGTACAGTAAGATGGCTTTCTTATCATTTATGATCATTTAGCAATTATCATGTGAAATGAGGACTGAAATAAATTTTATTGCTTAAAGATTGATTTTTAGAAGCATATTGTTCATGTCTAAATAAGAATTATGGCGATTTAATGACGAACTCTCTATTCCTTTATATAACTCAGTATTGGTAATTGATAGTCAGCGTGTTGGGACTTCATGTCTATATCGTTACTCTGTTAAGTTCAGTCAACTGGATCATTAATTGATTGTATCATAAATTATATCTACAAAATTTTATAAAACCTTACTACAATTGTATCACATGAATTACTGTTAAATTTCCCTAAAAAAAGATTTATAGTGTACATTTATTGCATCTGCATAAATATAATATTTTTGAATGTCCAAATTTTGAACACAATTACTGCTTTTATTGGCTTATTCCTGTTGCTCTCTTAATTGTAGTTGTTCATTAAAGCAGCACAGAAAATTTGTAGTTACTTAAGTCTATGGATACGTATATTTTCAGTAAAAACCAATCTAAGCCTGACAGGAAAAGGGTATTTTTTCAGTACTTGATCAAATTTTACTCTAATGTACTTAACTCATTTTTTGCATTATATTCAGTTTAAAATACTGTCAAAATTTTTTATTTTAAAACCTGAAATGACAAAAGTGATAATTCAAAAAATAAACTTGTAAATAGCTGTTTAGTCTAAAAAAAAACTCATGGTTGATATTATGCTTAATTATTTACAGTATGGAAAAGATTTCAAGAACTCAAAATCAATCATCCAGAAATATTTGGTAAAAAATCAACATTTATGTAAATTAAGGTTTAAAATATTTGTAGTTTTAGAAGATGAAAATGGCTGGCAAATGTAGTTAAATGTGAAGGGAACTAACTCACAAAGATAATTTCTTAGAGGTGTTGCAAAGATATTTGATTTTTTTTAAATTTCTAAATAGCAGGATATAGTTACATATACATTGGAAATATAAAAAAAATTTTTTATAATAGTTAAGTTGTTTTTAAAAAAATTCTAAAATTTATGGGGAAAAATAATGTAATATAGTTTGGTATTAACAAAATATTTTGTAGTAGCATACTGTTTCATATCAGATGGGAAAAAAATATTTATTTTCTACTGATAAAAATTTTCATTAATGGTTATGGATAGTTTTATATGGAGTCCAAATTTCTCTTTTATTGAAGTTTTTATTTTTTTTTTTTATTTTTTTAAGTAACATTAAAATTACTGTTCGTTAATAGAATTGACATGGTTAGTCTTTCTTACAGAAATAAAAATTTATCATTATTTCTTTTCTTTACATTGTCACATTTTGGATTATCTTTGTCAACTTATAATTTTTATACTAGTGTTTTTTAGAAAGAAAAACAACAGGTATATTGTTACTATTTTTTTTTATTTTAATGTTGGCATTATGAAAGTGAGTAGGTACTCAATCTATAGTGTTCATAAGTGAATCATTATTTTTAATGTATAGATGTTTTGTTTAATTATTTGTTTTTTTTTATATTTTCAAGGTCGAGCAGGAGCAGCAAAATTACTGGACATCCTTAGAAAAGAATCAATGTTAAGACTGTATAAAGAAGATGCAAAGATACCACAAGAATACAAGGTAAAATATATTATTACCAGTATATTGAGTGTGATTAAATACTGGAATTTGTGAGTGAAAGAATATCTGATAATTCACTAGTGAAGAGAAAAGTTGTATTTAACTTGAGTAATTGGTGTAACAATAGCTGTCACCAACAACATTAAGGACCCAACATACAAACATTAATTGTACTCAAACAGAATAGCTAACTTCAAATTCAGATGCCGAACCACACTAATAATATACTAGTAATAATATGTAATTACCTGTTGACACAATTTGCAAAAATGGTCTAGGTAAATGATGCTGGTCTGTTGGATAGGGATGACTATCCTATGTTATGTTATGTAAAAGCAACATTCTTAGAAAGTTGAAAGCTTTTTTGTAATGTCAAAAAAGAGTAGATTAAAATGCTATATAGGGGCCATTGTCACAGTCAATAAATAGAAAGGGGCTAAGTTGATATATGTTTCCTAATCCAGTATAGATAAATAACTTAAAATTAAATTAAACACAAATTTCAGGGCAGTGGAGTAATAAATACTGTTAAAACTGTCATTCTTCTGAAATATTTATATTTCTAGAATCGATTACAACCATTTTGCAATAAAATCTGCAAGGGAAGGAGTTTAAAATCTCGGCATTTTCCTCACAATAAAACCATAAATTACATATTAAAAAACCTCATATCAATTGAAATTTCAGTGAAAGCTATAATCAGGGGACATATTTGTCAGGTGTGGAAATGTATTATATGATAATACTGATATTGTTTATGTGACTTTTCTGTTTATACATGTCTTATCATATAACTAGCATTATTTTTCATAAACAAGATGATTTATTCATAGGTGCTATGAAAATTCAAAAAGGAATAAAAATGTTATTTTGTCTTTGGATTATGTAAGATGTTCTTACAAGGCAAAAACTCTGAAAAAATTATAAAAGATTATGTAAGGTGTTCTTAAAAGGCAAAAACTCTGAAAAAATTATAAAAATGCATTAAGAAATCAATAGTGGTGATTTTTATCTTTTATTGTTATACTAGTATCTATAGAACCATGTCTTTGTTGATTACATGTTTTCTCTAACCAGCATGACCAACATTTTATCATACAATTACTTTTATTTAAAATTTTTACATCTTACAATATCATGTCTGTTCAGACAGGAGAATTTCCTTGTATTCAATCTGCACAATTAATTACTAGTTGAATTAAAAAAAATGCACTCCTTTAAATTTGATTCTTGAATTGATATTCCCAGGTGTAGTTTTTTCGAAAATATTGAGTGAATAATTGTTAGTTTTGATGTAATGGTTGTTTATTTTACCTCAGATGATTATTTTTAGAATGCCTATAATGCCTTAGTGAGGTTCCATCTGGGGAAATATAATATGAATCTAAGAAGAATATTTGCAGCGGATAGTGATGATGTAAGTATTTGCATTCAAACAAATATATGGAAAAAAGAGTTTTAAATCTTTTACCAACTGTACAATTTTGGCTAAAGTAAGGTTGATCATATTTTGTATCATATTACTAATTTATTAGTACAATGTATTGGTTCATCTTATTTCCAGGGAGATTATTTATCCCAGACACATGTTTTGTGTACTTCAAATTTTTTCTGTGCTATCCTTATTTGATTGAGACAAAACCTCTTTGAATGCAGTTTATTATCCCCTTGTCATGAAGTTGCGAGGGGATACAGTAATGCTACCGTCCCTCCCTCTGTCCATAACACCCTTGTTTCTCACACTAGATTCAACATCCTTCAAGGGATTTTGACCAAACTTGGTGCATACTTAGTCCTTATGAATATCCAGAACCCTATTAATTTCAAGGTCAAGGTCTCAGTGGAACTTGTAAATTCTTTACACCCTTGTGAACAATCTAGACTCAACATCCTTCAAGGGATTTTGACCAAACTTAGCACATACTTAGTCCTTATGAATATCTAGAACCCTAATGATTTCTCATATGTCAAAGGTCAAGGTCACAGTGGAACTTGTAAATTCTTTACACCCTTCTGAACACTCTAGAAGCAACATCCTTCATGGATTTTGACCAAACTTGGTAGATACTTAAATCCTACTATGTACCACTTAGTCCTTAGGAAAATCTGGGGCACTATTGACTTTTCAGGTTAAAGATCAGGGTCACAGTTGTTTGTAACATCCTTGTGAATACTCTAGAATCAACAGCCTTCAATGGATTTTTATCTGACTTTATACAAAATTTAAATTTATCAAGATCCAAAAGCCTAAAGATTTTGATGGGATTGTCATGAGTTCAGTGTTGAGAAGCCTATCTTTCCATAATATATCTTTCAACATTCTATAGTCTCAGTATTTCCTCAGATGCATTTATACCATGATTTGCAAAAACTAAGGATAGTACCATATCAGGATCTATAAAAATGTTGTTTTCCAGGTAAAAAATCAAATGACAAGACATGTACAAATTTCAGGGTCAAATTTTTTTCACTGTGAGGGGATGCCACGCTTCACGTGACCTTGTTTATTAATTAGTTGCAGTTTATCCTTAAATTTTGTGATGAAGAAGTTTCCAAAAAACATGCAGTTCATGAGCCTTTTAGATCAAGCAACAAGTTCCCATGATTGGATGAATTTTAGTGATAATGTATATACAGTAGAACTTTAATAGCTCAAACTCTAATCACTCGAACACCACTGATTGCTCGAACACCACTAATTGCTCGAACACCACTGATTGCTCGAACCATATTAAAAGTCAAATCAATGTTTTCTTTATTTTCATGTTAAAAAAGCCCCGTTTTCTCAAAACACCAAATTCTCAAAGTCCAACAAAAACTTGGGTCCCAACAGTTACAAAATTATTCATTTTACAATGGAAAATTTGAAATCCTTAATTAAATGGACAAGAGTGTTACTTGAAAACTTACAGGGGCCGAATTATTGGCCGACAGGTAAATGTTTACAGTTTAGTGTAATTAAGATGTCATGATTACTGTTAATTAGTGAATAGCCTGTTAAAATTTTAATTAAAAAATATTCCATAATAATAATCAGCTATACATACTCAGATACCGCATAGAACTCGTCTGGTAACTTTCTGTGCTTGAACAAACTTTGGTAACTTGAACTTATGATAACTCAAATAGATTTTGATAATTCCTTGGAGTTTGTGCCATAAAACTTCTACTGTACCTTGTGTTTTGTCATAATGAACAAAAAATGAAATGAAATAAAAACCATTTCACTGTTTAATATAGTGTTGCATTATGTATCTCCTAGGTTTCAGAAATAGCCTGTTTGTCTGACCAGTCTGTTATGAAGAGAGTCAGAAACCAGAGACATAAGACAGAGTTAATGTACAGATCATCTGTGAACAATCAAGACAGGACAAAAATACTCAACATTGAAAATCCAGTCGATGAATTAAAAACTGAAGATGATCTTGGTGTAGCCAAGTACTTACCTTCTTGGTTAGATGATTCATCGGTGTGTATAAACATACATGTATATTTTCAAATTCAATTTATAGTGAAACAAAATTGGGATCATAGAATAGTTATTTATCTACAGAGTTGTAATAATATGAAAAACAAGAATATTATGAAAATTTCTTGTCATTTCAGTTTCCAGAGAAATATTCGAGAAATTGTAACTTGACTGAAATAAATAAAATTTGGTGGAGGGATATATTTATGTTTTAGACAAGGATATTTATTAAATCTATAAAATTCATTCCTGTTTAAGTGAAATACACACCTGCATTTACACTATGATCATATTTTTTATGGTTGTCCTTTCCCAATTTTAATAATGTGAATTTTGATTTAGGTGACCATATCAAAACATGATATCCATGTAAGACCTGATGGATTAATGTTTTACAGTAGTGTCACTGAATCATTGAAATTGCCTGTTTTTATCTTCATGATTTCCAGCTATTTGTTACTGCATTAAGATCAAGATCAGAAAATTTCTCACATTGTTTATTTAGATTACTATTTTATATAACATCTGTGTTTAAATTACAAGTATTAAAAAGATGTATTATTCAATTTACAGGAAACTTCAGAGGAAGAGTATAGAAGATGGTTACAAGGCAAAGGACGGGATGGTATATCTGAAATTATTGAAGAAGAAGGTGAAGAAGATAACTTTAAAGAAAACATAAAACCAGAGAGAAAATATGACGGATTAGATGATGAGTTAGTGCTGTTAATGTCAAGAAAACGACACAAGAAACCAAAGGACAACTTGAAATTCCTCACAGAAAATGATACTCGATATAAAGGATCATTTTCACACAAGTTTAAAGAAGATAGTGATCTTCCTAAACCATTTACAGTAGCCAAACCTCCAGAACATAAAGCACATTCTGTTATGGGAATGAGGCCAGCATCAGGTAAAGAAAAGAGAAATGTTTATATATACGGCTGTACCTTTTAAAAGCTTTGAGGTCAGGACCTTGATTTTAAAGGTCTTATACTCATTGTCATTTCATAAAAGAAAAAATTTCTGAAGTTTTATTGTTATGAACGATTAATTTCTTTATGAACTTTATACATTTTTATTTATTGAGAAAAAAGATGTCTTTTCCATATATTTGTTTTTGGACAAAGTCTATGTAAGAAGGCCAATTGAAAGTGTGCACCATGTGCATTGAGGTTATTTCGAATAGACTGAAAACAAAATTACAGTCAATCCTTATAATTTAATTCCAACTGTTGTTTTGACTTCTAAAACGCTGGGATTCCCTTTGTTGATGTCATAGTAGAGATCTATGATATGACAGACGAAAAAAATTGACCAATCAAATGACACGTTACATCCAATATTAAATTATTAAATATTAACACATTTTTAACTGTATAATTTTATTACAAGTTTACACAAGTATAAGTAGAAGTAACTAAGGTTACTTTGTTTAGGTTGGTTTGAATTTTTCATACTTGTCAATGTACTTGACACTACAATGTAAATAAACATGTTTTTCAGATGACCACCCATCCTGTAAGTCAGCACCAATCCCAGATAAACATAGGAAATACTACACAGATTATGTCAGTGACTGGCAGCCTCTCAGTATGAATGCTTTGGTGGAATACAAAAAGAAATTAGAAACCGAAGGTGAAGGAGAGTTCAATCAAGGGAGAGCAAAAATGTGGAAAACAGAAATTAAAACATAGATTAGTTTTATTTTTAACTTGTCTATTTTTGATATAAAAATGTGTGATAATAGCTGTTATATATAAAATACTTTTTTGTAATCTTTGCATTTAAAAAATTTGCATTTGAAATTTTTAAGTTTCTTGCCATCTGCCATTAGTATTTATATTTCTCTGCTTTCAAATATCAATTTCAATATTAAATATCATTTATTATGTAAATTAGGAAATATGATGTAAATTGCACACTTTGACAATAGAGGGAAAATGTATGCCAGACTTTTAGTTGCCAATTGACATACTATAAGAAATTTAACATCTGCTGTTAAAAATTAGCTCTGTTATTTTTATGTATGAAGAAAATTGAATTATTAATGGGTTAAAATAGTAAAGTATTGATTATTACATATTGTAACACATGTTTCTGATGGATGTTGTACTATTTTAATTGTTAGCCTCTTTACAGCTGTAACTTCTGTGATATTTTTATTCAAAAAAAGATGTCTTTTCCATATATTTGTTTTTGGACAAAGTCTATGTAAGAAGGCCAATTGAAAGTGTGCACCATGTGCATTGAGGTTATTTCTAATAGACTGAAAACAAAATTACAGTCATCCTTATAAAATAGATATTTTATTTGTTTTATGAATGGACCATAAATGTTTGTTATAAACCATTAATACTGATTTACTGTGACCTTGAGTTATAATAAAAGAAAAAAACATTTGCAGCAAGGTGTTTAGCTGCAAGTTTGATTCACGAAATTTACTTTATAAACAGAATCAGAATTTTTAGGAGAATCACACTTAATGATTCAAATGTTATCAACATATTTATAGAATTGGAAATGCTGATTTAGCTTTTTTCTGTCTGAAATGTAATCAGAATTTATTTTAAAATGTGCAAGCATTAGTAAATCTTTTTTATTGAAGAAAAGGAAAGAAAATAATGGTGAAAAATTTATTGAATTCTTAGTGAAATTAGTACACATAACGTAAAACAGTGAATAGTTTTTAACATAATTTATATCTGGCTTAATTATTTGAATATAGTATCTGTTGTAAGAACAATAGACAATAAACAAAGATCTTTCTTTTTAAATCACCAACACACCTTATTTGTCATTCTAAAAGTGTTCATATTTAAAAATAAAGTTATCTATGTCAATAATACAGGTGTATAAAAAAGTATAACTGAATCTGGGTAGTGTCAAAATTTCATTCTATTTCCAACAATACAGTTGTGATTAAGAAAAATAGATTGTATAATTGAATATTTTTATGATTAGAAATTATTTTTTATCATGCAAACAGAAATTGAAATACATTTATATCCATTTTTTGTAAATATTTAAAAATTTATGAATCCGTCCAAAACAATATTAAGTCAGAGATGTTTAAACGTCATGACAAAACTGATTCTTGGTGCTATGGGCTATAACCATAGTGATTAGTTACACAGCATAAGTCATAATGTTTTAGTTATCTATGAAGGTTTGTAATGAAGCAATATACAACAAAAATACTCTGTTTTTGAGTGAAATATGTTTTCTTTATGTTAGAAACTTTACCATATTTCAGGTTATCCTTTCAGTAAATAAAAAAGTGTTCTGAAGTTTGGGGTCATGTTTTTTTAAAAATTTTATTGATTTAGACAAACAAAATACAAACTGCAGGAGTACTTTTCACTTCAAGGAATTTTCCCATCCTTAAATTTACAAAATATAATTTACTGGCTGTAAAATTGGGAGACCCTATGTCAAGTCCACCTGCACATAATAAGGAAAAAAATTATTGTATGTTTAGCAAATAAATAAAGCTGCAGTATTTGTGACAACTTCATAGATGTACTAATTCTAGAGATATCACATGGCTTGTAATAATAAAGAGTACTCAAGAAAAGTCTTGTTTTATTTTGTTATCAAATAAAAACTCCATTACTTTTGACTATAATTTGATAGCCAATGGTTCTGGTAAATAAATATCTTATGGTACTGCATTCAGTTTTAGTGTATAAAACATTGCTAATATCACTAAATGAATATCTCATATTTTCATCAATTAACTATAAAAACTGCTTGTTTTGATTTCATTTTATAACTTTTATAAAAGAGTGTGGTTCAGGGTTATTGTCATGAAAGCTTTTGCAGTTTTTATTCCATGTGTTATCCCATTGGAAGGTTGTTATTCACTGTGTTTAGTGCAGATTGATAGGAAGGCAACTTGCGGGCCAAATTTTTATTTTTCGTTACTTGTGAATGACATATTTAGCTCACTTGTCCTAATTACAGCCATACTTAGACTGAATAATCCTTAGGGTATCTAGAATAAAATGTATGTTTTATTTTCTTGTCCGTCAAGAAACATGGCTGCCATGGCTAAAAATAGAACATATGTGTAGACTACAGCTTTTGGCTTGTATCTCAAAAACTAAATCATTTAGAGCAAAACTGACTATGGTAAAAATTATCATCAGGTCAAGATCTACCTGTCATGAAATTTCCAGACCAATCGGTCAACCATTTGTTGGGTTATTGCCCTGAATTGTTAATTTTAAGAAACGTTTGCAGTTTTAGGCTATTATCTTGAATATTATTATAAAGACAAACTGTCAACAGCAAAAATGCTCGACAAAGGAAGATCTACAAATCAGTCAACATGACCAAAATCGATAATTGACTCCTTATACGATTGTTTGCCCTTTAAAGACAATTTTTCACATTTTTTTCATTTGAAACTACAGAATCAATTTCAGCCAAATTTAGGCTCAAAGATGATAAGGGTTTCTAAGAAAAAGTTGGTGTTTTATTTTCTTGTCCTTCGAGAAACATGACTGCCATGGCTAGTAATAGAACATAAATGATAAATGCACTTTTTGGCTCATATCTCAAAAACTAAAGCAGTTAGAGCAAAACCGGTCGACCCATTTTCGGATTATTTTCTGCATTCAACACTATAGGAACACTGAAACCACTGATTGGATTTTGTTAAAATTTTGTAGGACCGTTAATCACCATATGTACTTGATCCTTTCACACTGGCATTTTGATTTGACAAATTTTATGGGAGTTATGAGACTTAACTTTTTTCTGCATTTGACACTATAGGAACACTGTCAGCGCAACTCCTCTAATTTTGAAGGAATTATAGTCACCTCTTGTACTTTATCCTATCACACCGCAATTTTGATTCGACAAATTTTATGGGAGTTATGGGACTTTAATGTTTTTATGCATGTGACACTACATGAACACTTTGTGGATGCAAATTTTATTTGTATTGTACTGCAATTTTTTTATTATGTGTTGACATCCATTCTGTGCCACAATAATGCATTCAATAATACACATTTTGTATATCTTGTGGTGTTTCGACTATTCTCTTCGGCGGGAACATATGGCTACGTGTAGCAATCTTGTTGTCACAGTCTTGAAAAATGGGAAATTAGGGGTTTGGGGCTCAAATATACCAAAATCAGTGTCAAATAAGTTAAAAGGTCATGAAGGTATGTTTTCTTTCTGTATTTGAAAAATATACATAAAATTAACCATCTGGTAAATTTTCAGCAAAAAAATCAGTAGAGGAACCTTATTGTATCGTATTCCCTTAACTTGCGACGCACCTGATCTCTCCCTTTTGGGGTTCATGGCTACGAACGTTCATTGATCAATGATACTCTGTGCTGTGTAATTTCAGGTTCGCTTACTATCTCCCTCACATATCTCTTTTTTCAATAATTTTGGGTTTGATTGGTGACATTGTTAACTTGAATTTCGTACACCTGTTGTTCTCTTCTGACATTCCATTTTCTAAAAGCTTCCTTATTTTAGAGTAGACAAGAGACACAGGTATGTTGGTCGTGCAAATATTAACGGATAAGAATTTTCTCCATTGATGAATACATGAGTGTATAATTTACATCCAATTAAAATTTGAGGGCTGATATTTAGTGTACAGATATGATATATGCATAAGTGACGAAGGTTCAAATTCTAGAAATCTGTTTTGGTCGCTGTCATCAGATATATAGTATAAAGTTGCCCGTAGAGGATTTCTCTACATTCTGCATGCAAGCTTAAGTGCTGTCTTGTGGCATATATCAAGAAAATCTACAGGAAACAAAAATGGTATCGTTTCGACTAGATCTTGTGTAGTTGTCTCGCTCACAGGTTTCTGAATTGTACATGCTCTCACTGTCATAAAATGGTGAAAGTGGGTCAAATGTGCTAAAGGTAAATTAACAAAGGGTAAAAATTACCAATGACAAAAAAAACAACAAAAAGTAAAAATGTGGAAATTTTGAAAGATAAGTAGAACAATAAATTGATCCAGTAATACTATATAAATTGAATCAATAACTTAAAATAGCAGAGGATATAAAATTCGTGTAGTTATTTCGTGCTTTGTAAGTTTGACTGACGCTAAGTGGACACTTCTGCTGGTGTGGTGGAGTAAAGTTTCAAAGGATAGTATTACACGCTTATAGCTTATCGGTACTGTTCAAGTGAAAGTAAGGAGTACTTCACTGTCACATTATGCTGTCCATAGCAGAGTTTGGCCATATAATTTGCTGAAAACCGAATATGATGTATCTAAACTGTGATTTAACCAGCGTACTTGGTGAGAATTCGGGTAAATCTGGAATTCATGTCCCTAGAGTTACGCGTTGTTTGATTATTTTGGTTGCACCGAGGTTTGTGTGTGTTTAAATTGAGTGGAAAGTTCCAGGCGAATTACTGAAAATATAAAAGTATATTAGTATATTAGTAATTTAAGGTAGTATTTTAAACTGTAAGATCCGAGCTTTTGTTTGTACTTAGAAGAACATGTAGAAATTACGCGTGTCAGATTGGTCTCCTTCTTTCTAGTACATGTAATTTGCGGATAAAATGGCATCAACAACCAATCGCTGTTTAGGTATTTTGTTTCTACTCAAAAGATATGGCCTTACACGTGTGAAAATTGAAATCAATAGATTAAAGAGTTTTCATAATCATATCGATTTGAGTCGAAAGATGAAAAGAAAACTTTTGATATGTTTGTTTAGATAAATAGATGTAAATGATTAAGTTTTGGATATTATCATTCAGGTAATTGTGTAGTATATCATGGTGGCTTCAATTTATCATTGGACTTTTGTATGAACGAATAGAAATTTAAAAGTCGCTATTCAGGTGGGAAAAACAACCTTTACTATCTATTATCAAATAAACTTACAAATTTGAGATTTATGTAAAACAAAAACCCTTATCTACTTCACCGTTTAATTTTGTTTTCAAATTCCGAATAAATTTCAGTTTGGAGCGGGATTTTTTAGAGTAAGACGTACGTATAGAATCGGAAGCAGTATGTTTAAAAAGATTAACTTGTGGCTCAAACTGAATATTTTGGGAACCGTTAGTTTTTCTTTTGCGATAACGGATTATAAACCTTGGAATTCTGGAAAATTGCAAGGAAATGAACTTCTATGCGACAATTCAGTGTGTCAAATTACAGATGACATATGCTGTAGCTGTCATTGTAAAGGATCATGGGAAATGCAAAACAAAACGGACAGTAAAGCAATTACTCAAAGTCTTCATGTCGAATACATAGATTTAAAAGATAATTCAATAATTCTATCATTGCCGAACTTCAATTATTCGGAATCGGCCAGGTTGGTTCATAGGCACGGTCATTTAAATGCTATGCCGAAAAATATTTGCAATTTTACAAATATAAAACTTTTGGATTTAAGCTTTAACAGCATAAAAAATATGGGCATTTTATGTCTGAAAAACTTGGAAATAGTTAATCTTGAAAATAATGGTTTAGATCACTTGAGTAACAGCACCTTTCAAAATTTGACCCATTTACGAAACATAAGACTAGCTAATAATCAAATCAGGGAAATAGATCCAAATGCGATTGTAGGTGAATCCATCTTGAATTTTGACGTTTCCGGAAACAAACTGGAAAAAATTGACATCACGAATCTTGTCATGGACAAATTGTATTGTGAAATTAATTATGAACGAAACCAGTTCCAGAAAATCGGGAACGCGTTGAACTGGAAAGTAAATATGAATATACAATATGGATCTGGTATGATAAAGGTGTCACAAAATCCACCCATGCAGTTTCCTAATTACGAGAAATTAGGATTTGCCGTAGAACAGTTTCCCAAACTTTTCAAGATTATGAAAAGCACGAAGTTTCATTTCGGGAACAACATATTCATTTGTGACTGTAGATTAGAGCCAATTTTACGTTACGCTCATATTTGGAAGCCTGATTACAGTTTTTTCTTCCCTAATTTTCCTAATTTCACGTGTTCCGATAAGGGACCAAACGCTGGAATTAATGCGATTGCTTTTCTGAAAGAAAGAGAACGTGACAAACTAACTTGTAACCTTGATACTGACATTAATTGTCCAAGCCTTTGTCACTGCTATGACCAGCCTAGTCAAAATCGAATTGTGGTCAACTGCACGGGTCAAAAACTTGAAAAACCTGAAGAATTAGAGTTCATGCCAAAGGGTTTTGGTCATCATTTAGCACTGTATTTTGGAAACACTGGGATGAAATATTTAACATGGCACGAGTACTTTGAGACCGTGTCTTCAATAGATTTGTCCAATAATTCATTTGAGGATCTCAAGATAATATCCCAAAAATTCAGAAATTTGAGAGAACTGAAAATCTACTCTCATAAATTATTCAGAATACCAAAAACGTTTATTGAGCTTGATGCGAATATACTAATTCTCGGAAATACACCAATTCAATGCGACTGTCAACATGTCTGGGTCGGGGAATGGAGAACTGTGCACAACGTTAACCGTTCTATTAATCCATTACTGTGCCAACTTTCTGACAGAATTTTACCGATAGAGGAAGTCTCTGACGACATTCTTGGATGTAACAAAACCACTTTTCGATGGACGTGGCTTCTCGTTTTGACTTCTTTGGTATTAATAATAACATCAATTTTTGCAGGACTAATATTTCATTTCAAGTATGAAATGTATATTTTGTTTCGTTCCTTTCGGCAGAAAAATAGAGCAGATACATTGAAAAAATTGTACTACGATGTGTATATTTCTTACGATGTGAACGAATTTGAAGTAAGAAAATGGATATTACAGGACCTCAGGACTCAACTTAAAAAGAATGGGTTGAAAATTTACGATACTGTTCTTGATACACTACCAGGGTCTATACGTGGAGACGTGATTTCTGTAAAAATGGCACGATCAAAGCAAATCATGATTGTTTTGTCGCAAGTATATGTGACAGGAGAGGACCCTTTCTGCACACAGGAGTTTAAAACTGCCGTTCGCCATTACTTCCGGGACAAATCAAAGTCTCTGATTTTGATTAACTATGACAACATTCAGGTAACAGATGTATCGGAGCCTTACATGAAAGCGTTCCTTAGACTTGGTAAATGGGTACCATTTGCTGACCGATACGAAAATATTTCAAGAAAAATCCAGAAACTGTTGAACCCAAAATGCACTTGATCCATATACTGTTTTAGCATGTTTAGGTATAAAGAAATACAAAAAGCAATGTTTGGGTGTTGTACACAGTGATTTGAAATTTGTTAATGAATAAAAATTAAGTTAAAGTGGTGATCAAATATGATGGATAACAGAACTACAATATTGCCACAGTATTAAAGCCATGTTCTCCTGATAATTGAGCCATATTTTTTTCACTTCTTGGACCATTTTCAAAACGTAATCTATTGCCTTTCAAAATCCGTCAGGACATATATATATGTATAAATGAAAATACCTTTTTGTACATTGTATATATATATCCTATTGAGATCTGCCTGAACTAATTAACAACAAAATATTTTAAATGAAAATACCTTTTTGTACATTGTACTCGGTATTGAATAAGGCTTTTGGAGACAGTTTTAACATAAATTTATCAGTTTTTGGGAGTTGCGGTTTCAATTGTTGAACATGAAAGTCTCTCAGAAGCCAAGTTGATTATTCATTGTAAGTGAGTCCCTGTATCCTTTTTTTTAATTTGTCAGTAAAATGGTTTTGGTTCTGAGTGTCCTTCGATCATTGCGATATTCCAAAAAAATTAAACAAAATGTCTGACAACCGCCTCTTTTCACGACATGTCTATACAGAAATAAAACAATGTCATGATCTTTTTAATTATTAATTATCAAATATCTGTTTGTGAATATTCAAATACATTATATATCATCGTTTTTAATAAAAACTGGCCGGAAAAATTTATAATTCTAAAATTTACAGATACGAATGATAGAAAAAGAGGGGAAAGCGCTCCTAGCTGAGATCTTCATTTCATATTATTCCTAAACCAAGAAAATCTACAACACAAAAATCAATAGAATCGAGACACAAAAGCAGAAAACATGCCTGAAAATATATTTATATATAACCAGAAATCTACGATTACAAAATTCGCCTCGTTCTCCCACTAATTTTGGTGTGTGGCTGTGTAGCTCCCCAAGATAACCCTCACAGCAAATAATATGATTGTAGGTCGCTTGGTATCGGAGAACTGAACTCGGACATAAAACTTAACCTAAGTCAATGAAGCGCAGCAAGTAGGTCAGAGTGACCCAATTCTCTCCCCGAGATGAGCCCTGACACCAACTAATATGATTTTAGGTCGTTTTGGTATCAGAGAACTGAACTCAGACGTAAAACTTACCCTAAGTAAATGAAGCTCGATAAGTAGGACATATTGGCGTAATTTTGGTGGTAGGCTGTGCTACTCCCAGAGATGCACCCTGGCACCAAGTAATATGAATATAGGTCCCTTGGTATCGGAGAACTGAACTCGTACGTAAAACTTAACCTAAGACAATGAAGCACGCGATAAACAGTCAGAGTGACCTAAGTTTGAATGGGGCTGTGTTACTCCCTGAGATGCACCCTGAAACCAAGTAATATGACTAGGTTCCTTGGTATAGGAGAACTGAACTCGGATGTAAAACTTAACCTAAGTCAATGAAGCGCTATAAGTAGGTCAGGGTGACCTAATTTTGGCGGGAGGCTGTGTTACTCTCCGAGATGCAACCCTCACACCAAGTTATATGATTGTAGGTCCCTTGGTATCAAAGAACGGAACTCGAACGTAAAACTTATCCTAAATCAATGAAGCGCGATAAGAAGGTCAGAGTGACCTAATTTTGGTGGGAGGCTGTGTTACTCCCTAAGATGCACCATCACACCAATTAATATGATTGTAGGTCACTTTGTATGTTAAAACTGATTTTTGACATAAAACTTAAAAACCAGTCAACCATGTATTATGGGCTATGTGACCTTCATCTTATGTCAAATGCTCAGTCTCTTCATCATGCACCTGCACACATAAATATATGACCCTATGTCAACTAGTAACTGAGAACTGGCTGTGGACGCGCACGCGTATGCAGACATGGACGTGGACGCCGGAGGTATGCCAATAGTCCATCTTAACTTCAGTGAGAGGAACTAAAAAGGGGTTATCATCACGTGCCACTTCATTAAAATTCATATGTATTCTTGACTACATTTTATATGGCTGTTGTTTTGTCCTTTTTCACACATCATTTTTTAGACATCATAAAAATTGGTATCTGAATGTTTCTACAATCTAGAAATTTATGTAAATCGCACGACGGGTTTCGTACATAAAAACAGGGACAAAACACGCATAAAGAGAGAAATGAAACATGTTAATATGGAATGAGGGTATGGAGTTTGACAGAATACACGTCAGCAAATAATGGTCTAAGAAATAATTATGTAATAAAATAAAGAAATAATTTGTAGAAACAACACTGGATTTTTTTTCAACTGTATACAGAAATTTAGTATTTGGGACCATCGACCTCCCGCGGCGAACCCCCCCCCCCCCCCCCCCCCCCTCAAAAAAATCCAGATCCTCACCTCACCTATATTATTGAAGTTGTTATGGAGAGATTTTTTTTTCTTTTGGGATTGGATATGCCACGATTTATCCTTACGGTAGGATATTCACCTTTGCATTTGCGTGGCGATACAAACGCAGTTACCAGGTCGTATTAGAGTTGCACCCCTTTAAATTACAAAACGAAAGTTGTTCACAAAACTATGGCCACCACAACTGACACTTTAGATATTTTTGCAAATTGCGTTATTTTACTTATCAAGGAACATGAACTAACAAAGAAAGTCTTTGAATTAATCAGAAAGAGATTTCTAATATTTGTTGAGAGGTTGAACGAATTGTCTGGTGGCGAAGGAACAGTTTCACAAACTGGAAGTTCTTTTGATGAACTTCATTTGAGCAGAATACTGGAAGAATCTTCAGGAAAACAAGTCTTCTATCCGCCTATTGACTTTGACTTTATGATTTCGTATGTGAAGTACAGAATTAAAGATAAAACAGCCACCCAGAATGCTAAAAAACATGATATGGTGGATTTAATAAAAACGTGTAATGATTTTGCAATAATGAAACCATCAACACACCCTGGATATGTAAAACTTTTAATAACAGATGTCGGAAGGTCCATGCTTGAATCCAGAAAACCGCAGTGTGAGTTCGAAAAATATATAACTTCTGATGGTTTTATTCCAAACATAATTTTCAAGATAAAACTGCTACCAGAACAGCCTGAAGATTCGGAGATTTTTTATAAAAGGCAAAAAATAACTTATACTTTTTCGGGACCAGCAATATCAAACATGGAGCACGAGCCAGAAGGGTATACGTATGACTTTGTTCATTCATTCCCATGCAGTACTTGGCCTGGTATGGCAATAAACTGGACACGTCGACCAAGGCCAGGTAAATGGCCATCAGAGGAATTAATTGAAGAGATTATCAGAGGTGAGTTTTTCACAATACCAACAAGAAGCAACTATACACTGAATTGTGTTTGAAAAATCAGATTTACACAAAAATAATCGTTGGTAAAATAATCTTACGTTTCGAATTTCTGAAAAAAGCGCCTCTATAAATCTTATTCAAGTTAGTGTGTTTATTTTGTAATTTGCACAGGAAATCAAGCCCAGAATGTTATTAATGTAGAAGGCAGAGTCCATTTTGCATCTTTTCTTGATATTTTAGGTAAGAATCGCTTATCATAAAAAACACTTAACACCAACAATTTAGATTAAATATCAATATTTAAGAGACTCTCAACGGCTGCATTCCTAAAATAAATCCGTTGAAAGCCAGAGTATTTTTTTCATGTTCAGATATATTTTTTATTAGCTCATTTTTCTTCCAGGTGGGTGTGCTGTAGTGCCAGTAGGGCAACACCTGAGTAAAGAATTTGAACTCGAATGGAGAATATCATTCAATGCTGCTGAGCGGAAGTTATCATTGTCATTACTTCCAAACCAACGATCGTGCTATTCCATTGTGAAATTATTGTTGAAAACAGGGTTGTCGTCGAAGAGTGTTTTATCGTCGTATCACGTGAAAATGATGATGTTTTGGTTTTGCGAACAAATTCATGGACCGGAAGATTGGGTTGGTAATAAGTGTATGGGAGAGAGAATTTTACAGCTGTTAGATTATATAGCAAACGCCTTAGCGCATGGTAACATACCAAATTATTTTGTTCCACCGAACAATCTTATATCTCATAGATATAAGAACGAAATTGACTTGACCAGAAAAGAAGTTGTCATTGTGAAAGAAAATATATTCCAAACTTTAGCCTTAGTTTGTAGTAAACTTCAGTTGTTCGACCAGTTTGGAGGGATGTCAAATCGTACCGAGATACAACAGATGTTGACCATTTATACTGCTTTTGTTCAAACAATTTACAAACTGGCACTCTTAAACCTGTCATTTCCCATAGCTGTTACTTGTTTTCAGTATGTAATATCCTTAAATCTAAGTGTTCGCTCCTATATCAAAACTGCATCCCCTGCCTTTGCTGCAATAAATGTACCCCAGCTACTTAAACCATTAGCACTTACCTATACACAGTCAGGCGATGTTGACAGTGCAATCCGACTTTACACGATAATGTTAGAAACAGACAGAAACGTTGTGGAATCGTCATATGCGGAAGTATTCTCAAATTTGGCATGTTCACATAGTGTTAAATACCAAGATTCTGTCACAGATAAAGAAAAAGAGTTGAACTTACAGAAAGCCAAGGACTATTTTGCACAGGCACTACATTTAATCAAAGATTCTCCTAGTCTGCATTTTGCATATGGAAATTTTTTGTTGGAAACAAAATTATCAGTTAATAAGGCAATTGAACAATTTGAACAAGCTGTTTCTATTGACCAGCCCAGGTCTGACGACGAAGCTTTCATACAGATCGATATACCAACGAGTGGAGAATCTAATCGTAGAACAACACACGTTACTGGAAAAGTAGCCGCATTCTATATGCTGTGTAAGTGTCTAGTCGATATTGATGACATCTACAGGGCAAGAAAAAATGCTGCAAAACTTGAGCAAATGATAAATAAATCGAAATTAGCACAAAAGTATTCCGACTACCATCTTTGTTCATTGGCTTATCATAAAACTGGCTTACATGTAAAAGGAAGAATGGCATTAGTGGAAGGAATTAGGTATTCTCATGTACAGCAAAAGTGATTTGTTAATTGGAAATATGTAGGAAGTATAGCTTTCTAATATGTGCATGGTCCTCTAAATTATTGAGAACCATCGTAAAGTCACATCTTGATATAAAATTATCTCTTTGATAGAAAAAATCTATTTATTGGAAAGTTTATGTACAGTCTTCCCTGTATAGTTATTTTTCTATAGAACTTGTTTATGACGTTACGCGCGATGTTCATGCCTTTGAAGACATACAACGTGTTCTGCTATAAAACTGTCCAGAATTTTAAGAAAATATAGAAATGTATGCCAATATATATATTTTCTTGTAGATCTTAAATAGGACGGCCAATTTTACTTGTTTAAATTTTAATAAACTGTTATACATAAATATTACGCGCATTTAAAGATAGATTTACGGGTAAATGTTTGCTGTCCCAGGTAACTTGACATTTATCAAAAATATTTCAGCTTTAAGTCGGTCTTGTATTTTTATTTTTGGGCCCATATCCCCAACGTTTTGCCACATTGCTGCCACAGTGGCAAAATTTTCTGACGTAACTTGTTGTGACGTTATGATGACGTCATAAACAGATAAGCCCATTTAAGTTCACAAAGTTTTCCTGTCCCATGCAACTTTTTGCGATTAAGTCATCCTAAATCTTGTGTGAAAAAAAGACAAATTTCTGGCCGTCGGTTAAAAATCGCTTTATCTATCAAATGTTATTTTCAAGCAGATGAAAAATTCCAATGGACATATATTTTCAGTCAATCATTGAAAAATCATGACACTTTCATTTTGTGTGAATCAAATGTCACACTTGTGATTTTTTTAAAACACTGCGACAAATAACTTTTTATATTCTTTCCTGGGTTAACTTTGGTTAGTTTAAACACATTTTAAATCCAGTTATGAAATGTTATTTTCGTCTTCTTTATTTAAAAACTAAACTTGTGAACATAACATGAACAGTAAGAAAATTATATGCCTCTCAAAAATAGTGACAAAAATGTCACAGAGGCGATTTTCTTAAAATAACGTCTAAATCGGACGTCGTACAAGTTTCTTAAAATCCTTTTGTTTTAATACATCGTAAGAAATAAAAGACCAAATATAAAAAAAAAACAGACAATGATACTTGTTATTAGTTTTTTTTTTTTTTCCGAATACATGTGGTATTGGGACTTTACTTTTCATTAATTTGTAGAAACCGTGTCACATCTAGTGTTATTTTTGAAGTTTATTCTATTCGATGAATGAATGCTCTGCTTCATCTAAACCATTTTGTACATTGAATCAAATGAATTAACTATTTTTTTTTAAATCTAAAAAAATAAAGTGTTTTTATCCAGTTTTGTTTTTATACATTATTTATCTTAATCCGTAATTAATCTTATTAAACCATGTTAAAGGCTGTGTGATTGTTAGTGCAATTATACTGTTTTGTAAAATGATTAAAGTTATGCTGTTAGAAATGTTTGTTATTTTATTTACAAATTTCAAAAGAGGAGGGAGGGTGTGAGATTTAAAAAAAAAATCTGTTTTTTGGGTTTTCTGGTTTTATTTTTGATGGATATTGTTTATGTACTTAATTAAGAAAAAAATAAAAGGAGATAAAACTTAATGAAATGGTTTTAAGTTATTGGTGATCGTCGAAAATGAGAAACCAAGTTATTTCCATTGAGGTATATTAAATTTTGTGCGAGTTTGGTATTTCAATTATTATTTTAACGTGCAAATGTGTAAAAGCAGAATATTAACTTTCATTGAAAACGTCGCTTGTGACGGACGACGTAACGTTACAATAATGTGTACGAACATCGCGCGTAACGTGAACTGGAATTAATCCGGGAGTATGTGTGAGAAATTAAAAAGTAATAGTAATGGGAAATGAGAAGAAATAGGATATAGAAACTTAAGGTTATAAAGATATATCTTTCAATCATGTCTACTCATTCTGTTTCGTGTTGATGTAATTTTCAAGATTGTTTTCTCACATGTGTTGAATTTTTTTTAATTTAGATTTATGATTTTACGGAGTCACCTTAATAGTCAAACCGGTAGGTTCAGGTATTCCGACTATTTATGTATACATTATATGTTATATTCGTTTATAGCCGTGGTCATGGAGATTGTACCACCCGGAAGCACTTCTGTGCAGCCTGAGGTGGAGCCAGGGGCTGTACTGCGGTGCTGAAGGGTGGTACAATATATATGGACATGGCTATGAACGAAGATAACGGATTTATCCCCGTTTTGGCCTTTTCTGTGGTAAAAATATATGATCGTCGGTCAAAAAGCAAAAGAAAATTGCGACGTTAATTCCGTTACGCATTCAGTGACGTAGCTTTCGTTGAGGCAGTGACACAAAATATCTTCTAACAAACAGATGATAAAACATTGTTATAGAGACTGATCATGAATCAAACGTTTTTGCTGTATACGCCATCAGGATGAAAAATGTTATTACACACCTTTGACAGTTTTGTAAACCTCATTTCATTTTCATGTCCATGGGTTCTGTTAAAATCATTACGAACCTGTTGAAGCATTATTGTGGCCTTCACTGCAGAATCTGATCCCTTGATAGATACAAAAATTCTAATAAATAAGTAAAGTCAAGAAATACCAAAGGGATATTCGAAGGAAGGGAAAATCGAAACAACTGACAAACTCAGGAGAACAAAGAAGACAAGATCAAAACAATACAAGCACTACAAATAAAATTTAAAAACATATGAACAACATGGACCCCACCAAAAAAACGGGGGATGGGGGAGGGGGTAGACTCAGATGCTCCGGAAGAATAAGCAGTCTCTGCTTCCTGCAGGACACCCACCATGCTTGCCACGTCAAATCCGATTTGAGGAAGGGACAACGTCGATGGAACAGGTCCAATTAATGTCACAAAAATCAAACTTGCAGCCGTTCAACAACGTCACATTAATTTTTGGTGGTAGTATATTTGTAACATAAGCTTTGCATGGATCCAGATGTTGACAGAGAAAAAAACGTCTAACAACTAAAAAAAGTAAAAGTACAGAAATTTTATTTTTTTTAAATTGTTAGGGACAAAACCATGCCCACAACAGGGATACTGTCGTTTACCATAGAAACTGGTAAATATATTAAAATATTTTAAATTATCAGTTATGTGGGAAACAAGTACCGGAGATATTGGCTTCATCCCACAACAGGGATACTGTCGTTTACCATATAAACTGGTAAATATATTAAAATATTTTAAATTATCGGTTGTGTGGGAAACAAGTACCGGAGATATTGGCTTCATGTAAACAGAAGTGTTCTTGTTGGGAATACATTCACATTTAAAACTATGGTAGGTATTCAAGAAATAGTTGCCTCACCTATGGACTGTGCCAACCTACGCTATATGACATTAGGCAAAAAAAAAATTAGTCTTGAAGTCTGTGTTAAGTATCTAATAGACTTGCCGCAAGTCTCTGTGAAATATTTTGTCGGCCTTTTATAATTACCTTCTTGCTACAAAATGTACCTCTACTATCCATACTTATTTAACAGTGCTATCAAACAGGTACACAGAGACGTGTGTTCACATGATAGTAAATAAGTATGTATACAGATTGAATTGCTTTATTTTCAGATAAAAAATGTAAAAATTAAAAATTACCTACAGGGAGTAGAGCAAGTCCAAGTATCTAAATATTTCCTCTTATATTTGCTTCATTGCATTTCAATATTTCCATTACAGTACAAATTCAGATTCTTTCCTGAAATCGGTTATATATTTTTCCTATGCATTTTCCATTCATTCAGTTTTTTATAATATGACATGGAGTGATTATATTTCCACTAATTTCCGATTTGTGTGTCTCCGAAAGAACCATACTGTTAGTTGTTTTTTCTGTAATTTAAGGTAGCATAATGTCAATGACATTCATGATCAGTAAATAGAGAGGTCTATCTTTATAGGGAATTTGACTAACATCTTAATACGGGAATATATAGATTTTAATCCTACCAAAATATAAACTATACATGTATATACAAATAAACATATGAACACAATGGAGACCTTTTAAACATTCTCTATACGTGAGTCAGTTGTCATCAAAACATTCAAAATCATACATTAATCTCGCTTGTTCGTGTGGAATAGTTGTTTGATATAATTCGTTCTCAAATGCTGATGACGGTTGTAATGAGTCTATCATCGTGTCACTGGCTTCTATAGACTTCTGCTCAAACGTCATCTGTGGCTGATAAGACTGGTGAGCACTCTGATATAAGTCATTGTCAAAAGACAAAGGTGGTAAAGTACTATGTGTGCTATTTTCTGAATGCCACTGGATTGAATTATTCATACTCAGTTGTCCATTAACAAGCGCACGCTGTTTCTTTCTGAAATGTTATAGAATATATTGAAATCAAAATTGTATGACAAAAGTGATGATTATAATTTTTGGTATCCTTTTGCCGGTATATATTTGAATTGAGCTTTTTGTAGGAAAACCATGCCTGCATTATCGAATTTTAGTATGCAAACCTGCTATCTTTGAGTGGATGACTTTACTGTAAACGCCGTCTCCAGATTAGTTGTTTGTAACTCGATACTGGCATTTGGAAACTAAGGAGTACTATTATGTCCGTAGTACATCCGTCTGTACTTAAAATGTTTCTGACTCAACCGTTGTTCATTTCGACTTTCTGATTTGCTTCACTAGTTTTTCGACCTTAAGCATATCAATTGCCCATTGTTCTATATTTATCATAGAATACTGAGAATGAATCAGAAATCGTAAGCATTCATATGAAAGGAATGAGAAAGAATAGTGCATCTATATAGACATTTGATTTACCGTTTGTGGCGAAGAATAACGAACAGTACTCCAGCAATTATAAAGATGGACCCAACAACAGCTAGAACCATATACCACTTATCTTTGAACCATGTCTGAAATATATGAAATTACTTTCTAACTGAAATTACATGCATTTAAAACAAAGAGTTGGCGTCCCCATAATATGTCTATATATGCTAATTCCATTAAGACATACACAGTAAATGGTGTAATATAAAACTCTATCAAGATTGGCCGTTATGCAGGTAACAATGTCTAACAATATTGTTTTGCTCACTTCACGCGATGATTACTTATTTTGCACAACGGATTTTTGTGCTGAATACTTTAAAACATTTTTAAACAATATCACCTCTATTTAATCCATATTTCGCACATAAAAGAAATATTGCCGAAATTAATCACTTTGCTTTGACATTTATCTCACACCAAATTGGAATATTAGAATATTTGTTCAATCTTTACTCACCTTTTGAGTCATTTTCTGTTTTTTTACCACAGGGTTTGCTTTGAAATTTGCAATATCGCCATGGTAAAATACATAGGGAAATTCGTTTTCATCCAACTTCAAAAGACCCTTTAGTGCATCAAGACTCTCTCCACAGATTGTTGATCCATTTAATAGCAACGATAGACTTAATCTTGTAACTGTTTTTCTGAAATTCATGAAGTGTATTGGTAGAAAAAGCTTTGCTAACATCACACAAAAAAGGTCATAAACAGATTTACAATTTAACCAAAGTCCCATTTAATATACTAAACTTCAAAGATTCATTAATATGATGGTCAGATAGTCAGTTTTTAAAATAGGTGAACGCAAGATTATAACCTATCCGTATTTTGTCATAATTTTTTGGCTTTAAGGTATTGGTTTTTACCGAATAAATTTTGTCTATGCCAATTTAGTTAAATGTTTGAAAAATTTCATGCATTATGCCAAACATCAGTGAAAAACCTTTGAACTCAAACGTATTGTCATGGAATGTTTATTGTGTAAGCAAAAACGAGGCTATAGGAGTAAATACTAAATACCCTTTCGTGTCCTCAAGCCTTTCAGTATTTCCTCTCAGATCAACAACACCAATATCTAAGTCACCGTACTTCTGTATTACCAATTTAATTTTATCAAGTATTCTATCTTGGTCCTCTGATTTGATTATACCATCCATGTATATCAGTATTTTATCATTTGTGCCTGAAAATATGTTGGAAATATTTAGACAAAGAGAATGATGAAATCAGGAAAAAGAAAATCAGACATTTAAAATGCAAATATTTATTACGATTAGTTTTAAATGTGGAAAAAACGAAGCTTAAAACTGAGATTTATATCGAGTCTTTTAATACATGTAATTAGCAGTTCTTGTGAAAAAAAATATAAGATAATAAAGTTTTCTTTTTATAATATATAATAGTTCCAGCAATCAAAAACCCAATTCTTATGTTTTAAATTTCAACTTTAAAAACTAGTTTTAGCTCATAATCGCAAAGATTTTGTTCAATTAAACAGTGATCCCTTTACCCAAATTTATTTGTCATACGTTCGTTACTTTTGGCTTGTGAAATACCTTATACTGTAATACGTAAAGATTCAATAACATTTTTATGATCTTTTGTTAAGAATAAATTAAACTGACTTAAAAGACGTTTTGTTTCTAAACTTTGATCGAAAAAATGACGCAGCAGGAAATTAAGAGAATGTAAATATTACAAGCCAGTAATATTCCTTCAATCTATTACGTGTCGTTTAGTACAAAGTGAAAGCATAAAAGGACAGAACCAAATATAACAACATGACAAAAGGACAGGGCCAAATATAACACAGCATGACAGACGTATGATTATTAATGTTTATCATTCCAAAGATCAAACGATTATTAATACTGACTAAAATGACAGAAAAGATCAAAGAGTACAAGAGATATTTTATTCTAGAATAGAGATTCATAATTGTATCATCTATAGCGACTCGCAGTAAAAGATCAATCAGACCTAGTAGAAGAAGTGAAGAAAGAAGAAGTGGATGGAAATAAAAGACATACATTTCCAATAGTTTGAAAAAAATAACATAATCAGTTGGCAATCCAGAATAAAAGTATAGCTATTCGAGAAGTTAAGGGTTTCATATACACAATACAAGAGAAAGGTCATGTTGAAGTTTTTACATACCCTTACATTGCGTTTCCCTTCCAATCACTAATAGATTTGTTAACACTTTGTCTTGACAAAATGTCCCTGAAAAACCTGTTTTACAATAACATGAGTATGTATTGTCAGAAGAAAGGCACGTGCCATCATTCAAGCACTTTATCGTCTCACAAGGATCAATTTTATCAGCACATGTCCGTCCTTCAAAGTAATTAGGGCATTCACAAAGAAAATGTCCAATTTCGTCTATACACGTCGCATTTCCAAAACATGGCGACGAAGCACATTCATTCATATTTTCCGAACAATCGTTACCAGTATATCCTTCCATGCAAGTGCACTGGTGGCTTCCAAATGTATTGATGCAAGTCGAACCATTTGCGCAAGGGTAAAATATACATTCATCTAAATCTTTTTCACATCTTTCACCATAAAAGCCATCTGAACATGTGCATCTAAAGCCACCATCAAAGTTGCTGCACTCTCCTGCATTTACACAACCAACAGTTTCGCATTCATTGACATCATTTTGACAAAATGGTCCATTCCAGTTGTTCGAGCAGTGACAATGGAAATTTCCATTGGTATTTACGCACATCCCTTGATTACGACAAGGACTACTATTGCATTCATCAATGTCAAGGTCACATAGTTCTCCAGTCCAACCCACCGAGCAATAACAAAGAAAGGAACCTACTAAGTCAAAACAAGTGCCATTATTTAAGCAAGGATTACCTGCACATTCATCGATCTCTTCCTTACACGTGACTCCTGTGTATCCTCTGGCACATTCACATGTAAAACCATTCACTTCATCGTGGCATATTCCTCCATTTAAACATGGCGACGACATACATTCATCCATGTCTATTTCACATAAATGCCCTAAAAGAATTAAATGATAACTGATGAAACACTTGCTATTTAAAAATGGCAGTGTACTAACTATACTGATATACTAGATAACACTAATGCACTAGTTTTAATAGTTATCTTATGGTGGATTTCCCAATATCAGACTCGTCCGTATTTCGCAACTCAAGAATCTGAATGTGAAATAATAGAACTCAAAACGAACCCGAGTTAGCGTTTTTGATTCGTTTTTATTTTAAGTCAGCGCAAATAAATTTAAAGGAATGGACAATTTTAGAGATGTGTATCTGTTTCCACCTTCTTCCTTCTTTATACGGTAAAAAACTGGTTTATTAGATATCAGAAAAATATATCACAAGCGCAATAAGACAATCTCACCACAACGTAAATAATGAAGAAATCATAAAATTAAAAGTTAAAAGATACAATACTCGCTTTACTAATTTTTTCTTACCTGTGTAGCCTTCTGCACATGCACAGAAAAATGAACCATTTGTATTGTGACAACTGGAATTTCCAAAACAGCTCATTATTAGACATTCGTCAATGTCATTCTGACACTTAACGCCAGTCCATCCGTCTGCACAATGGCAATGGAAACCCCCTTGAGTATTTTCACACGTAGAATTGTTTTGACAGATCTCATTTTCACACTCATTTACATCGGAACCACACAGATGTCCTTCCCATTCTTCTGTACAGTCACAATGAAACATAGCATTGTTCTGGTCCATTCTACAGGACCCGTTATTCAAACACGGGTTGTTGTTGCATAAGTCTAGTACAGAACTACAGTCTTTACTACTGTAGCCGTATGGACAGGTGCATTGGTAATGGTTAAGAAGGTCTACGCATGTTCCATTATTTCTGCACGGGAGACTTGCACATTCGTCAACATCTTGCTGGCATTGGTTTCCTGCATTTATGAACAAAATATGAATACTAGTATTTCTTACTACGCAAGCAGACTATCATGTTGTTCCGATGTTTGTGTTTTGTGTTCTTTTAATTAAGTTTTGTGTCTGATTTTCTGTCAGTTGGATGGTTTTAATTGATTGTTATGCGATTTGTTTACATTTCCTGTTATCCATTGTATTGTTTAAGAATAGCTTGGGACATAAAACATAGACAACACTGACAATGTCTATAAAGACCAGTCATTCATTCAGACAATTTAAGATATGGATTTCAAGTAAAGAATTATGTATCATTTGTATCTAAAATAAAATTGTGTCCATCTGTTTTATTTTTTTTATTTTGTCCAACAATATGGAAGACTCCAACAATCCCTATTCTGCATTAGAAATGGACACTGCATATTATTTTATATTTCCAATGAGATCTATAGACACGGTGTATTGACAAAATTACCATGTGGAGGTGAGGAAATCACCCCTTTGAAGAATAAGGATAGTTCAACAGTGACATAAACATCAATGTATGATATTAATTTGATAAACCTTCAGACGAAAACAACATGATAAAAGAGCAAAAGACACAAACATAAAACGAACAAAGAGTCTGGATGGTGTGACATGGTACAGACATATAGCAGTAATGGGGGTTAAACTGGTTTTATGGGTACCCATACCTGTGTTCCCAATCACGGTAATAGATGGGTACGTTTTTGTTATTTTTCTATGCCAAGTCACTTATTTTTTCTGAAATGTTCCTACTATTTTTTCAATCGAATTGAATTTAGAATGTGATGTTGTAGAGCAGTATTAGTAGAAAAGTCTATTTTTCATAGTGCTACAGATGTATAAGGATAAAACATAATAATACTCTTCTGATATATTTTTTTGGTAAATATAAAATAATGTGAAATTCTGTAAAAACTGCTCTTTCTCCCAATGGCTTAAAGACTTTAAATTCATACTGGCCTCTCACAAATACTGCCGATTTCTATTGAACTCTATGAAGAGATAGCATTAAACCCTTTATGGGAGTTTTATGTCTTTTTCGTTTAGTAGAGCGACAGTATACGGCCTTCAGCTGTGAGAGCCTTGACTAGTTTTATAGTTAAAACGAGCGAATTCTGACCCTGCTTTCTAAATTATGTACCGTTCTGCTGTATCGGTTTTTATAGTGTGTTTAATACACCAGAGTGTCAGGATAAATAAGTGAAAATTTTGGGTACCTATTAAACCAGTCTAACCCCACCACTGTTCAATGTCTACACTAAGTCAGACTATCCTGACTCTCTGTTGTGTTTATGTGCAAATATTTTAATGAATCAAGAATCCTGTAGAATTTATGTGAAAATAATAAACATTTCTTCAGATGATTTATCGTTTCCGTGTATCTTCCGTCGGTTATATTATTCCTGGCCCTCTTAAGCGTTAAGTATTATGTTAAAATTTGTAAAATAGGAATTCCTTCCTCCTCAAGATAAACGGCAAATTATCAATGCCTGAATGGATTTGGAAGCCTTCAAGTATAGCCTTCACCTTGTACAAGGGTTATGCGTTAGATCCTCACCTTTGCACCTCATGTTATCAATTTAAAGTGGCACTTCTGTATCTCTAACAAAGTACTTGTCCTAAATTGATATTACTTTCACAAGTACAAGTTACATTCAAACGATCTTCTCTGGGAACAAAATAATGAAATTAAATCCCCTTTAATTTAATCACATGAAAGGAAACTAGTTTTTGTAAAGACGACAGTTAATTTTTGTATATTAGATACTAGTAGCTGATAGTTCAGACTAAATGCAAAATTCCTACTAATATGAGAACAGCTGTTTAACAAGCATTCTGAAAGTATTGCTGGGCCATACAATGTCTCCTACCGGCATGAGTATGTGAATCAGACGAAGGCGTATGGACATACTGACTCCTAAAAATCCTGGAACTATGTTTGCAAGGGGTACACAATAACTACCCGATCAGCTTGCTCTGTAGCTCATTTTAAGCTCACATACCAAAAATAAGGTTACGTGGTAAAAAAGTCCGGAAAACTATTATTTTGGTAATAATTCCTATTTCCAAGGGCCATAACTCTGACAATAATTATCCGTTCAGCGTGAAACTCAAACTTGATCTATATATCATCATTATAAGCTAAAATACCAAAAATGAGATCACTTGGTAAAAGGGTTTGCAAAAAGGTCCGGAAAACTATTATTTTGGCAATAATTCCTATTTCCAAGCGCAATATCTCTCACAATAATTATCCGATCAGCGTGAACTCCAATTTAATCTGTAACTCATGATTATAAGGTCACATACAAAACATAAGATCACTTGGTTAAACGGTTTCTGACGAAAAGCCCGGAAAACTGAATTGTGACTGACGGACGGACGGAGTGCAATCCTACAGTGCCCTTCGACATTGCCAGTAGGGGACTAATAAACAGATATACCATGATCGGGAGGGATGTTTGCGAAAAAAATTAGTCTAGAGACGGTAATATTTCCAGAGCCGGGTAAGGGATATTTAGTCTCAAGACTAGTATTTTTCGCAAATATACCACCTGCTTATGATATATCTGTTTAATTACACCAAATATAATTTACTAAAACCAAGCGATGATTAAGACATCTCGGTGAAGGGTCAAAAGTGTATATATACCACTGCATTGGTCAAAATGAAATATACGCCAGCAATCGACCAATCAGAAGCAAGGATTCTTACATGAGATTTAATTATATTATAAATAATTAACTAATGCCAACTTTAGATTTAACTGAAATCCATTCAAATTGCTCGCAGTTTCCGTACTAATTAACACGCACGTGTACATATACTCTCTCAAAAAAGAAACGCAACATCAGATTATCTTTTTGAAATATTATTTTTCCGGACAAATAACCAATAAATATCAAAATATATGTACACATGATCATAATTACACCTTCATAAAAAGTTTCCAGGTACAATCATTTAAATTCATCCACCCGTAAACGACTTTGGTCGCAATCTGGGACACCCTACGATTTACGCATTGCCAAAAACTGGGTCGACTTTCACGTGCAAATCATGGGTTATTTTTTAGCTCAGTCAGTCGGTATAAAAACCCGGTATTTCTTTTCATGAATGCATTCGTAAAATAAAATTCTGATGAGGTGACGCTATGCCAAGGTTAGACGCTGCTACCCGGAATATCGCTATCGGACGACTAGAGGCCGGAGAATCACAGAATGCTGTTGCTGTAACGTACAATGTTCATCGTAGCACAATTTCACGCCTTTGGGGACGCTACCTGCAGCTTGGTACTACGACAGATCGGCCACGTTCAGGGCGCCCGCGTGTTACAACCAGGGCGCAAGATCGTTACATCAGACTTTTCCATCTGCGGAATAGGACTATTGCTGCAACAGAAACAGCTGTAAACGTCCCTGGGTTGCGCCGTATATCAGCACAGACAGTACGCAATCGGTTACGTTCTCATGGATTGAGGGCAAGAAGACCTTACTTTGGAGCAACACTGAGACGCCAACACCGCCGAGCGAGGGTTAGATGGTGTACTACAGTTCGTGCATGGAATTTACAGAACTGGAGAAAAGTATGGTTCAGCGATGAGTCACGTTTTCAACTGGAAAAGCGAGATGGTCGCATACGTGTGTATAGGCGCCGAAACGAACGTTTTGCGCAAAACTGTGTTGTGGAGAGAGACAATTTTGGCGGAGGCAGTGTTATGATGTGGGCCGCTATTTCTTATGCCAGAAACACACAGCTGATACATATCCAAGGCAATCTGAACGCTGTTAAGTATAGAGACGAAATTTTACGACCTCATTTATTGCCCGTAATTGACATTCGGAGAGAAATTTTTCAGCACGACAATGCCCGACCACATACAGCACGTGTAACAGTAGACTTTTTAGAACAACAGAATGTCAATGTGATCCGTTGGCCGTCACGATCACCCGATCTTAATCCAATTGAACATTTGTGGGATGAAGTGGATCGGCGCGTGCGCCAACGACAACCACCACCGCAAAATCTGCAACAATTACAGCAGGCACTTCAGTTTGAGTGGCAAAGGATACCGCGTGTTCGAACTCAGCGTTTAATTCAATCTATGCCAAGAAGAGTCGGGGCTGTGTTACAAGCAAATGGTGGACATACCAGATATTGACAATTTATGAGTGATTTATTGACAATATGTGACAAACTGTGATATTCCAAGGTAAAAGAACTCATGAACAAGAAGTGTGCCAATTTTTGCGTTCCTGTGTAAATTATTTATATCATAAATTATGAAAATAATATATGAAGTAAATTTCCTATTTTCTGTATGTTGCGTTTCTTTTTTGAGAGAGTATATATTTTCCGATGAAAATAAAATGGAAATGGTGAGCTGTCAAAAGGTGCATAAAATGACTTAAATGTAGAAAATACACAGTTCAAACAAAACCAAGAGTCAACATGTTTTATTTTTATGCCCCTTACAGCTCAAAGTTTCCATTTGTTCTCCTAGTATTCTACTGTCGTATGAGCTGTTACGCAACACACCGACTTTTTTGTCCATAGATTTTCAATTGAAACTAGAGGTATTTACATTGTATATTTCTGGCTTCAACATTTACGCTCAAGACTTTGGGAAGCCGGCAATTATTAGAACTTGTTAACATTAAAATAAAAAACGACCTAAAATAATAATACTTAAAATGGCATAACGAATGTTCGTATAATATGACGTGAGGGGAGAGGGGCCTAATGGTAAGGTACCCATAAAACTGGTTTAAGCCCGACAACTATTTAGTGTCTGTAACAACTCTGAGCTTCCTAACTCCCCTTTGTAATTTTGTTTGTATTTTTTCCAGATTTTTGTTTATAGACTGTGATATTGATTATAGGTTTCATTATGTGAACTTTCCTGTCTTCTTTATTTCTAATGACTGGGGAACCTCTGCTTATTAAAACTAAAATATATACATTCCTTTCTTACCAGTATATCCAGGTTTACACACGCATAGATAGGATCCAAAGCTATTGTGACAAGTACCCTCGTTTTGGCAAGGACCACTCATGCAGGCATCCTTCTTCACATTACAATCAGGTCCAGTCCAGTCTGAAAAATTATATTTGTATAAATCAGATACTAATATCTGCCGTGTACAGTATATTATGGCAATTAAAAGGAGACACAAAGATTTGTTTAGTACGCTTGAAGGATGGTTCAGTCTAAATATCCACTCTATATCACCAGCGCTTGTATCTATCATTTACTGTTCTGCGCTAAATATGAAGATGCACCATTTTGTTAACACTTTGTCCTCAAAATTTAAATACGTACCACCTAAGCAAATCTTTTGACCAGTAAATACTTCACATCTATATTTCTCAGACTGGCTGCAGTATGTACTGCACTGCATTCCATAATAGTCAGGATCACAGTAAACTTTTAGCTGCACAGTCAAACTATAAAAAACATGATGTTTTATGAATTTACATGCTTTTTACGAGTATTATTTGCACCGTAAAAAATCATATTGTAATTTAAAAGTAATCATAACACGCTAACGTTTCAAACACTATTTGCAATTATTATAAACACAATGAGAAGCCAAAAACAAAAAATAAAGCAAATGTACAATATATGTCTATTTAAACTGAAATACAGACAAATTAAGCTTTGTATGAAGGTTCTGAAATCCTTCCATTAACAAATTAACAAAATAATGTGATGAATAGAATTATCAACGATTTTGTTACATCTATAGATGACCTGTGTGTGCATGCAATAAAACTTTAGACTTTAAATACTGGTTTTCTCTGTATAATCACAGGGGCATGTTTCCTGCCTCTGAAAAGCATACAATCCACATCTATGTTTTCAGAGGTGATGCATGAACAAGTCGATCCTTTTATTATTATCAACCTATGATATCTTTTCCTTTAGTGTACTTTCACAATGTAAACTGTGTTCGTTTGCAGCGCAAGACTGAGTCAACCTGTTGAAAGGTTAGCTACGCTAAAAAGACAAAACTTGTCAAAAAATGTGTGAATCTTCCAAGGAAGACATGTGTCGCCTGCGGACGTCAATTTTTACAAAAGTTATGAAAATTTGCTAAAAATGAAATATATATGCACACCTTTTCATTAAGGTTAATGCACAGAGAAAGTTTCATCAAATGGCTTTGAGCGGTTACGGAGTAGTTGAGGATAGAAATTTTGGCCCTCCCCCTTTTTTTCAAAAATGTCAATTTTTACACACACAAAAATTAAATTTTCTAAAAATGAAATATATATGCACACCTGCGCATTAAGGTTAATGCACAGAGAAAGTTTCATCAAATTCCTTTGAATGGTTTACGAGTAGTTGAGGATAGAAGAAAGACGCAGACGATATATAGTGGTCCCTATGTGTCGACCATGCGTTCCGCAGGCGACACAAAAATGATAGGCAAGAAATTTCAAGTTGGTCTGAACAGAAAAGTCAAGCTCCGTTGGACACAATGACAAAAATATCCGATAAAAATTAACAACATACACTATGGAGGTCTCCTTGCCCGATAGACTAGTGACAAACAGTACAACAGACTTACGTGATTCTGTGCTTCATGGTCACTGTAGTAACTGTTGCTGTAGATTCATTATAGCCTGGCATAAACTGGTAATAATATGTGGATACAAAATCAACGTAATCATCGGCGTTGTCGTCATCGTCATAAATATCTACTTTCAACTTACACTTGCCCTGGTTCAGAAAATGGTATGTATATTTTAAGTTGTTTTATGTTGAACTATGTAACACTTAGCTGCTCGTAAAAATTTACAACATGAAATTGTAAACCTGTCTAACAGTCTGAGTTTGTTTTGTGGCCTTCGACAGGATATGTATACAATTATTTTGCATTTTATAAACTGAACTAGTATTTAGGGACATGCTTGGTATTTCAATAACTAGTTAAATTCATTTGCGTTTTAAATATGTGCCAACTCAACTCTGAATCATCATTGGTAATTTTTTTGCTTATTATGGAATCCTTTTTCTGTGGCCATCTAAAGCCCCATTGCACAAAACTTTGTGTTTGTTAGATAGTGTCTCTTATGTTTCAATGGAGTACTGTCCTTTTTACGCATACCCCACATCCTTACATTTTCATATGAAATCAAATTATACTCCCGCTATAGTAGAGTTTCAGCAGAGTTGGATGATTCCACTACAAGGGTATGGTGATTTTTGTTGACAAATAGCTCATATGGAAAGTCTTGAATATGTTTTATTCTATTGTAAGACTGCATGTTATGTTTTAATATTTACTCAAATTTATAAATATATAATTAAAGCGTCCGCATGAGCATAAAAATCAAAACGATTAACGTTCATTTACTTACTCGCCAAGTGTTAAATGAAAACGTCATGGGGTTTGGTGTTCCTCCGATTTTACTGCCAAATGTAATGTAGTTCGTGTTGAATATAGTGGATGTTCTAACTCGACCATATTTACATACACTGGTGATCTGAGGACTGAAAAGTATAATAACGTATCATGCCTATAATACTTATATTGTAAATAAAGACAATTTATTGCTTATAAACCATGTAGGGTTAGGCAATACATGTAATACACAAAACAGCACATAACATAAAGTTCACAGTTATTCCTGACAGTGATTGATTTGATCAAAATGGACCTCATTCGCGCATTTCTACAGATTGCTTTATAAAATCAAAAACACTGAAAATTCCTCCTAATCAGGATTCGGAATAAGTTTTAGTTTACTCATAGAGTAACAAGGCTGGTAAAAATTGTAAATACCTATATTTTCCTTTAATAGCTGCATGGCAGATGTTTTTTCTCTCTTTTTTCATTTTTTTCCTTATTTTTAGTGCTTTTTTAAACTTTGAATCATTTGAACATATTTTCTGTGAATCTTGAAATATTTTTACAACTTTCTGCGTTATGTTTTATCAAAAATTACTTGTTAACAATTTTCTTGCAGTTAAAACGAATATAGAATGACCGACTACACGGAGCTTCAACATTATTTCACAGTTCTGCAGTTGGAAAACTTAAAAATAAAATAAATTTTAAAATTGATTTGTAGTTTGTTGAAGCTTTTATACTCTTCAAATTCAGTCAAACAGATGAACAGCAAAATTTTATGTTAACAGAGTTGTCCGTTTTTATTAATTAAATCAATAAATACGTTTTGTGTCTTGTCTTAATAATAATTTCTTTTGTCATAGTATGTCACTATATAAGTTGATCTTGGTAGACCGAGGTCCAAAGTCAGTAGTATATATATGGATCGGAAACATAATTGGAGTGTATCGGTCGGAGCTGTAGTAAATACTTAATAAGGAAGTGGCCTAAAAATGTACTACATGTATCGATTTCTCTTGCCTCCGGAAGATGTTGTGTTGTATGGGTGTGTTTTGTATTCTTTGTTTGTTTCCTTACCATGTGACCAGATCTATTGGACTGCTATTATTAGACTGTACGTTTTACATTGCTTTATGTAGTTTTACCCAATCGCTTCTTGAAATGAAATGGTAAAATCATTACCCATATGTAGTAAGGTACTTAACGCTAGTGCCAAGCTGAGATCACAGTTAACTTAGTCCTAACTTTTTAGTTTCCCATTAAAGGCATTATATATCTTGTCGTTTCATTTCATAGGCAATTAAACTGTATACAAGTTTACAAAATCGTTTTTGTTTTATCACATTTCTAATCATACATACCCGTTTGTATCATCAAGACAAAGAATAAATCTATGATCACAGTCAGAACCCCTGATGAAATATTTTCCGTCACAATAATGATTGTTAGCTCCCTTGCCACGACTGTTGCTGAAATTGACTAGTTTCAGCCAGATTTTTCCTCCACAATAAACTTGCTGAAAAAAGTATTGTGTGGCTTTGAAAGTTGTATTGCAAACCGGAATAAAACAAAACATAACATTAGGAGACTGTATTATTAACTTATTTTGGGTCTTAAAGGAGTGTTTTTCAACATTGAGAATTACCAAAAACAAATTCAGATGAATTTAGCTGAAAATAGTCATAATAAAATAAAATACAAAACTCTGATTTTTTAAAAAAAAAGATATACTGTCTCGAAGTTACATCATAATAGGAATCTTCGGTTATCATGAAGGAGTAAAATCAACAAGATTTTCTTAGTTGTCACGTGTAAATTAATCTCCTTGTAACAAACAAATTACATGTCAAAGTTTATATATCTAAAAATTGAGTTATCTTCAAATTTAATATTTTTTAATCAAAACTAAGTTCAGGGAAATTAACCGTCCTCTATTTTTAAATTTGGAAAGTGCAGTTCAAAGAATAATGTGTATTTTGGTTCTAATATTCTTTATACTAAAACGTAAAAATGATACTGAAATCACTGGTTTTGTCCTTGAAAATATTATCTCCTTTTTAGAGATTACAGTTTTTTCAAGTTTCCAATACCCGTTTGACGGTAAGGAAGGAAATAAACGTGAATTAAAAAAACACGCACTTCATCCGCTTTAAATTTTTATTCTTCAACGTAAGATCGTGAATGAACATTATAATTTTGTTGCATTTGATTTAATCAAAACCTATGGCAAGCCGTTTTACTATTTATTCTAAGTTCAAGATATCTAATAAACTTTATAAGGGACGAGATCAAAAGTTTAAAGTAGGATAAAAAACTTAATTCACATAGTTTTTTCACTAACCCATAAACCCCCCCCCCCCCCCACCTTCTTAACTTAATTTGGGAGAAAATTGATTGACCAATATGAGAGTATCCTTTTTGTATCATGGGTCCTGTTTTTCCTCAACAATGTATGTTTGTTCTGTATATTGACTTGGACATCATTTGAATCCTTATTTTTCAATCCGAAAATCGCTGTCGGATAACAAAACTTGAAGCGATTTTTATCCCCTCACCCCCAAACTATTTGAATGAAGTTTTTTATCTTACATTGAACTTTTGATCTCGTCCCTAAGATATCTCATATAATTTTCTTTATAGGAAACTCCATTCTTCTGTTTCTCTGTTAGAATGAAGGAATGTGAAAATACAAGTATCAAAATTTCAACAAAAAAATAAATTAAAACTTTCGGGTTTTTAAGGGGTTTTTATAAGTTTCTGTCATTCATTCTATCATATGGACCACCATTTGATTCCGAAACGTTTGGAAATAAATATTCCAGAAAATAAGAAAAGAAATAATCTAAATTAGGCAAAAAAATCTTTTTTCTTCTTGTCGTACAGCGAGGGTAAAAAAAAATGGGGGTCTTAAGGGGAACAAATAATTAAGATAACTAAAATATTTTTGGCATAATCCCCCCCCCCCCCCCACTCCAAACCTCTTATAGTTCATGATCGAAATCAGTCATTTTACAGTAATAGAGTCGTATCACACAATCTTAAACATGCTGCAAGTTTTGTTTCTAACATTATAATTACAACACAGAAACAGTTTACACTGAGAACTGCAGCCAGTATTATTATCCTGTTTTATTTTATCAAAAAGTCAGCACGCGTATCAATTGTTTAATGTTAGATTCTGTTATTGTAATATCAAATAACATATGTATTTCAGTTAAATATTTTAGCTTTTATATTAACATATAACAAAATTAATTTCAAAAAAATAAACAAAGAAATTAATATCATAACTAAAATTACTAATATAATAAGATGAAATCATCTACCTTTATATCTTTATAATCTTATATACATATAAAACAGTTTGTAACTCACCGTCCAAAATACGCTCAACAAAATCAAACAATGATTCCACTCCATGTTGACTTAGTGTGTGTTGATTTTCCGTTAACGGTATGTTAAAATGAGGTCAGGAGTGAAAAACGCTCTTGTTCACAAATACTTAGGGTCTTAATTTTAAGTGTGTCTATTTCCTCAATAGCAATTGTACAAAATTACAAGTGTTTAGATTGGGTATAGGATTATATCGCATTTACATCGAATGACATTTCTAATACTGTCAGTTGATGCCGGGGTCAGAGGTCAATGCTTTTGCAGATTAGATCTCTGCTCAAATGTGCATGTTTAATTGACATCATCACACAGGCGCTTGTCTCAGAAAAAAAAATTACTATATATGCCAAGTTCACTTGGCATATATAGTAATTTTTTTTTCTGAGACAAGCGCCTGTGCATCATCATGTCAAATGTTTATCTGATAATATTTCAGTAATTAAAGCCAACGCGGTTACCAAATTTATTTTTTATTAAAATATTTTAATAAGCACTCCCAATATTTAATTTCCACATTTTGAAAATCGTACGATGTATTATGTTATTGTGTTATAATGATTCACAATTGTATATTTCCGGTGCAACAGTATATCTGTACCATAAATATCACCATTCAAGGATTGTTGAACAAAATATATTCTTTTAAAATTTAGAATTAGCAAAATTCATGATTGCGTAATTTAAAATATTTTAGTATCGCTTGCTATTTGATACTAATGACGCATTATCAATCCAAATTGAAATCAATCATTTCGATGAACCAAGGATTTAAATAGTAGAATATTTAAATCCTTGGATGAACATTCATTTTCTAATTAACATTTTTTGACACCAATTTTGAAATAAATTTGAATATACAATTCTGGACCATTTCAGACTTACATGATAATTCTAAATCGTTATAGTGTTTCATGTACCTGATGTAATTAATCAGTAGATTGTCAATTAACAACTGGTAGTTTTAGCACGAAATCATATTTAGGTTTTTATACACGATTAATACTAAATCCAAGCCGGTTTTTATACACAGATCTTTACTCAGTGTCTACATAAGTAATCGCCATTTCTTTATCGTAATATTAAGATATCATAAATTTGATAAGTATTTTCACAGGCACCTGGGGGAATGGATTTAGTCTTTGACAATGTAAATAGATATAGAGGGGTGTTACAGAAAAGGGGGGGGGGGGGGTGCAACAGAATAAATCAATTCCCCAGGTGCCTGCGATTATTTTAATAGAAAAAGAAAAACATGACTGACCAGACACTTAACTTGTTTGTTTTAGTAATACAGTTAGTATTAATTATTCTTTATTGAAAAAATGCACATTTCTACCTCAGTGTTGGGCGAGTCTGTCGAAAATTTGAAGACACTGGCCAATCGTATATTAAATAACAGACCAATAAATTTATCATATACATGTATATCCCTTTGAAGTATATTATATATATTTGAAAACTGTGACGTTTTTAATTTATATTATTCGTAACTGTGTATACTGTATTGGTGTATTATATGTCGAAAGTATGATATATATTGTATTATGCTCTTTGTGTTTGTTTGTTTAGTTGGGGTTTTACGTCGTTTTCAGCACATTTGGCTATTTCGCGGCGGCCAGTTTTTATTAGTGGAGGAAGCCGGAGTACCCGGAGAGAACTACCGACCTTCGGTAGGAAAATTGGCAATCATTGTCAATTTAGATCGGAGTCAAACACACCCCGCCACAGGTGAGATTCTAACTCACAACCTTAGTGTTGACAGGCTAGTGATCATTAGTATTCATGACAAACTACTTAGACCACTCGGCCACCGAGGCCCCTATGCTCCTTGTGGGCCCTTTTAATGGAACATAAACATCGTCTTCTTCTTATATTGAATATAATGTTATCTTATGAAAGTTCATATATCATGAGATAATGTTTGTAACAATCTAACAAAAACATTAGAGAGGAAAGGAGCTATTTGACTGGAAAAAAAAGACAACCACAGACAGACAGACACGACAGACAGACAGATAGATAGATAGATAGATAATGTTTATTAACCAATTAAGGGCCCTCTAAGGGGCAATACCGGGTAAGTAACAGAATAACAAAAATCTTTGAAGAGGGAAGAAGTTACTAGATTGATAGAAAATTATAGACAACTGCAGTTACATAACAGAAAACATTCACTATAAATAAATAAACCATGATTATCTCAAATATAAAGAACATGTAAAAATTTGCCAACAGAGTTTAATATATCAGGATCTTCACAATTGAGAATATAATATAACTTTTGTCTATCTGATAAAGATGTGAAAGGGGGGGGACCTTTGATGATATAAATTTAAATAGTTCTTTCCTCACATTAGTATACTTTTCACACTTGGTTATGAAATGTTCTTCGTCTTCAACCTCCCCAATGGAACAATTTTTACATTTTCTTTCATTTCTGACTACTTTTTGTGACGACCTGTTTCTATTCAAAGTCTATGTGAAGATACACGAAACTTACAGAATGCTTTTCTATATTTAAATTTCTTCAGAAAAATCAAATATATTTCTAATGTAAAATTACTTTTTAAGAAAATATAAGTTGTAAGTTTACCAACTTTAAAATTATCGCTAGATTTTTTACAATCATTGAGATATTTCTTATCTATATGTTTTTTTAACAACTTATTAAATCTTTGATTCATAAAATTAGATTCAACTGACGAATACCAATTAAGTTGGTTTGTTAGACAGACGAAGTTTTTTACAGCATCGAAAAGCATCCTGTAGAAGAGGAAACTCTGCTGACATGTTTTGTAATCTGTAATAATATTTAATCAAACTTTTAACAATATCATAATGTAGAGGGTGTCTTTCAAGTTCCGAAAGAGAAGCATGGTTAGCACTTTTCTTATGTATGCCCAATATGAATTTACAAAATTTGATTTGCAGGATTTCACATTTTAAATTTTTATAACAATCATCTAAATCAATATCATCTGATAGCTTAATTCTAGCATTGTTACATTAAAAATACCCCAAATTTCCGAGCCATATAATAAAATAGGTTTGATGGTATGGTCAAATACATTTAAAGAAGTCTTGACATTTGGATTAAGACTAAGAAACTCTTTTCTTAGCTTGTAAAATGCCTTCAGAGCTTTTTTTGTGTAATTCAAGTTTTGCATATGAAAAAGATCCAGAGGCAGAGAAATGTATACCTAAATATTTATAATTTCCAACACATTCAATTGCTGAGTTTTTGTATATAAATTTGTGTTTTTTGGTTCGTCCAGCTTTATTAATTATAACCACCATAGTTTTCTTGGTGTTTACATTCATGCCCCAGTCTCTGCAGTATTGTTCTAATAAAACGTATCACAAAAGTAATCAATTTATTCTGAAGGCCTGCAGAATTTGAGAAAATGACAATATCTTCAGCATACATTAGACAATCGAGTGATTTTGAGTGTAGAGAAATGGAGTCCATACATTGTTCTAGATAGGAAGGCAAATCATTTATGAATATTTTAAACAGATTAGGAATCAAGTTATCACCCTGTCCTACTCCCACATTAATAGGGAATCTGTTTGTAAGCGAATTACCAATTTTAACACTTTCCAGATACATATCATCGAAAATTTTCTACCAACATTAAATTGTAATAATTTTAATTTTAAACCACAATGAATACATGAAAGAAAACATTTGCTATACTTATAAAAAAAATGATTATCAATAGATGGCACCAAGAGTCATCTGACTTGAGAAATGGAAAACTTAATATGTATCTTACATTCAAAAACAATTTTGGATTAGAAAAGTATTTATTAATAATCAAAAATTAATATACTATTCTGAGTTTATTATCAATGTGCTATTAACTATCCACGTCCTTATTTTTAGTATAGTATATAGCACATTCATAATAAACGCAGAATATTCATTGTTATGGTAAATATTTATTAAAAGTACTCAAGAAACAAGACCAAAAAAATTAAATAATAAATAAATAAATATCCAGAAGTCGGGCCCCTGTGATATCAATCACATCTTAGAGAAGATCTGTTCAAAAACTTACCCGCACAAGCCAGGAACTTGAATGACAAAAATAAATTAATATGGCTGGTCACAAGATACTTGTATCCTTTGTTCCTATCTATCAAAATGTGGTATGTAAACTATAACATTACTTTTTTTCTACAAAATCACATACGTATTTTTTTACATATGTATATATACTTTATTTCAAATGGACTTGAGCATAAGATAGATTTATCCAAATGTCACCATCCCTTGATGGTCTTTGCAGAATTAATATTTATCCATGTATTTTATTTTTCTCCCAACTGAGCTATCACAGTGACATAATAATACACGAAATCTCCTTTGGACTGATCACATTGGACACAATGTCTCTTAATTGGTGTACGTTGTGATCATCCCACTTTTTAGATTGTGTGGAACTTTCGTTGCTATGTATGCTTCTTATTCTTAGATATAGTAATTAAACTCAATAAAAATATGATAAACGATGACCAAACGGTGCATGCTGTACAGGTGGTGCAGGATAAAAACATTTCATCTAGGCAATAAGTGTCTTGAAAGCTTTCATAGTGGTTGCTTTCAATGCCGAGTCCGGTAATTTGTTCTAGGCTATCACTGTTCTTGGAAAAAATGAAAACTTGTAATAGTCATGTCTTGGGCTGAATATGGTATATGCCACTCTTGGTCTTATAAGTGCGTTAACAGCATTGATTTTTGTTTTCTGTGGCGCTTTTTTGATGCTCCTACTGAGCATCCCTTGTGCTTGGTTTGCACTGGCTACAATGTTGTTTATATGTAGGTTCCAGCTTAGGTCATCTTTGATGGTTATTCCTAAGTATTTTGTATCAGTGACTACCTCTAGTTTTTTACCATGCATGTAGTAAGGGTCTCTTATTTTGGTTTTCGATCTTGTTAGGTGCATCACGTTGCATTTGCTGACATTGAATTCCATTTTCCATTTGCGTTCCCATTTTGTAAGCTTTGTTAGGTCGTTTTGCAGGATTTCTTGGTCTTGTTTTCTCGTGATAGGTCGATAGACAGTACAATCATCAGCAAACAGACGGATTTTAGATTCATATTAGGCCAAAACAAATTTATGTCTGTTTAAGGTTACATTTTGACAATCATTTTGTTTCGAAAAAATTATTTTACATAGACCCCTATGGGAGAAAAAAGTGGTCGGCGGACGTTTTATTAGGGAAATAATTATATCAGCGACATTTTTGTCCTAGAACGGGAATAAAATGGGTTAGGGTAGGCATAAAAAATAGGGTAGGTAGGGTAACCTTAAACACACATATATATTTTTTGGCCTAATTAGTGATGTCGTTGATGAATACGAGAAAGAGGACAGGTCAAAGTACACTACTTTGAGGTACGCCAGATGTAACGCCCACTTAGTCTGAATACTTATTTTCTAGTACCACTGCCTGTGTTCTGTTGTCTAGGGAAGCTGAGATCCATTTGTGATTTTTCCCTATTATTCCATAGTGTCTTAGCTTGTGAAGCAGGTGTGGATGGCTGACTTTGTCGAGGGCTTTTGTAAAATCTAAAACGATTATGTCTGCAAAGGGGAATCACTGTTCCTGACCTGATATGCCACTCAAATGAATATATAGATATTGGGGGGGGTGTATTTATTTTTAATGTTGATGTATTTAGTAGCTATATTGCACGAGTTGGAAATTAAAGACATGTTTATACACACATCGTTCCATAACTTTACCAAGGATACTAATAAGAGAAATGGGTCTGTAGTTCTTGACGTTTGTCGCTCCGCCATAAGTTACATTAAGGCCTCCAATATCGTATCTCATGACAACTTCACTTTGGAGACCATATCTGAAAACATGACAACTAATCATATACATGTTCATTACAACTAATGTCATAATTTGCATATCCTAAAGATATATATTCGACTCATGAAAATTGACCTCTCCTGTGAAATTTATTTAAGTGTTTTCGATTTTGAATTTATTTCGGATAATAAATTCTATGATACCAATTCTGATGCACAAGATTTACACATTTCGTAGATTTACGACTCCTTAATTGTAATCAAGGCCTAAACTGGAAACCAAACTATATTCCAAAATCAAATTCAAATTCAAAATTTTATTGATTAAATCCAAATAAAGGATTATTATCAATGACAATACAAACATAATATAATAACAACCACAAAACAATTATAATTACATACAAAATATCCTGGTCTGACTGAGGAGCGCCATTTAGACATTATATATTCATAACTTAAAAAAAACTTATTATGATTATAAAAATATCTACTTATTTGTGATATAAAGTGTTATTGAAAATCATTAAACACACATTACTACCTTTGCTAAAATTTCCCTTGAGCTGAAGCATTTCGTTTAATATACATTTGGCTAATACTTTGAATACAACATTTTGTTATTTCATAGTCATTACTATGAAAAATAAAATGAAATTTCTCTGTGTCAGATAGTTCTGAAAATAATGGAGAAATAAATGTTAGCTTTTCAAAAAATGAAACACGTTGCTCCGAAAGTGCAGAACATTTTATAGAGAAATGTATTTCATCTTCAACATCAGCTTTACAGAGGGCTTGTGCTGCTTAAGCTTGTTTACTCTTGGGAAGATTATAGGCCACCAACAATCGTCCTCCATCTTACTATGTTCTGGGCGCAGCGAACAAGTTCATGCCATGTGTAGCCTGCCTTCTTCATCTCCTCTGCTGTTGACTTTCTCCAGGAGTTCCTGGGCCTGCCTCTTGGTCGATTTCCCTGCGGATTCCATTGAAGGGATTGTCTTGTGATTGTTCCCGGACTTTTTCTGATGGTATGTCATATCCTGGTCCACTTTCACTTCCGAATCTGCATAGGAGGTGGAAGTTGTTTCCTATCCTCCAAGAGGTCATGATTGGTGATGCGATTTGGCCAGAAAATTCGTTTGATTCTTCTCAGACATCAGTTGATTAATGATTGGATCTTCATGTCTGAGGCAACCGTTGTTCTCCATGTTTCAGCTCAGTAAAAGAGGACTGCCTTTACGTTGGAGTTGAATATCCTGATCTTGGTGGATTTCGAAATCTCTCTGGTATTCTATACTTTTTTTAGCATGTTGAAGGTTGTTCTGGCTTTCCCTATCCTCACTTTGATATCTCTATCTGTGCCTCCTGTTGTATCAATGACACTACCTAGATAGGTGAATTTTGTTAAATCCTCCAGTACAACATCTCTTAGAGCAATGGGCTCGGTGTTATCGGTGTTGATTCGCATGACTTTTGTTTCTCTCCTTTGATTCTAAGTCCTACGGGTGCTGCTACAGATTCAAGTGTGTCCGTTTTGTCCTGCATCTGGCTGTGTTTATGTGAGAGAAAAGCAAGGTCATCAAGTTGCTCTAGCATAGTCCACTGGATGCCATTTTTCTTTCCCAGTGTGGTTTTCTTCATTACCCAATCTATTGTCACCAAAAAGAGGAAATTGATAAAATGCCGCCTTCTCTGACTCCTGTAAGCTGTTGTATCTCCTTCATGCAATACTCTGCATGTCATTCCATCATTGGTGGCCTTGACAATAGAGATGTATTTGTCTGGTATCCCATAGTGCTTCCTGGTTTTCCACAGCGAGTCCCTGTCTATACTGTCAAACGCCTTCTCGAAGTCATTGAAGTTGATGTATAAAGAAGACTTCCATTCCAACGACTGTTCGATAATGATTCTTAATGTAGCAATCTGGTCTGGACAAGATATATCTTTCCTAAATCCAGCTTGGTGGTCACGTAGTTGCTGGTCCACTGATATCTTCATCCGCTGAAGCAGTATTTGGTTCAGGACCTTCCCTAGCGTTGACAACAGTATGATACCCCAGTAGTTCTTACATAGACTGAGGTCCCCTTTCTTTGGTAGCTTGATGATATAGCCTTCCTTCCAATCAGCAGGTATGTTTTCTTCCTCCAGGATCTGTTGTAACAAAGGATGGAGGATTTTCACTGATGTTTCAAGTGCTAATTTCAAAGCTTCTACTGGAATACAGTCTGGGCCTCCTGACTTTCCATTGTTAAAGGTTTTAATTGCCTTTCTTATCTCTTCTTTTGACGGTGGATCTAGCGGGATGTTAATATCTTGTTCTGTTGGTGGAATTTCAGCTTCTACTTCTAGAGATGGTCTATTCAGAAGTTCCTCTAAGTGTTCTTTCCATCTATTTTTCTGTTCCGCAACTGTTGTTTGGATGTTACTACTTTTATCTCTCACTGGTTTTTCTGGGGCAGTTTTCTTTCCAGACAGCATTCGAATGATGTTATACAGTTCTTTTATGTTGCGTTGTTCTGCTGCGTTTCCTGCCTCCTTTGTAATCTCTTCAACATACCATATTTTATCGACTTTCACATGACGCTTGACTTCCTTAGGCTTTTCCTTGTACTATCCACACAGTCCAGTTGTCTTGTGCGAACATCTAACAACTTCTCATTCAAGATCTTTCTATCATCTATGGCATCTAGTGTTGATTGCTTTATCCAAGGCTTGCTTTTCTTCTTCTTTCTTCCAAGGCTCTCCTCCAAAGATGTTATGAAGGCTTCCTTGGCCATGTTCCATTTGTCCACTATTGAACTATTTCCCAGCTCCCGATCATGGATGTTAGTCGTGAGCTTCTGCTGATAATTCTGCAGTGTAGTTTTCTCTTTAAGAGACTCCACATTGTATTTCCATCTCACTCTAGTATTGTGATGTTTTCTAAGCTTTAGCTGTACTTTTCCAACAACAAGCACCACGCTTCACTCTTGCATCTAGTATAGATCTTCTAAATTTGGTATTAATGCAGATATGGTCAATTTGGTTGTGGATCACCTTGTCTTTAGATGCTCATGTTGTTCTGTGGATATCTTTGTGAGGAAATACCGTTCCACCAATTACTAGGCTGTTGTTAGCACAGAAATCTGCCAGATGTTATCCATTTTCATTCATAGCTCCCATTCTGTGATGGCCCATTATTTCTCTATACCGGTGTTGTCATTTCCCACTTTAGCGTTGAAATCACCTATCAGAGGTACAACCTCTCTTTCTGATCTTTTGTTCATGATGTTCTGCAATATCTCATAGAACTCTTCCTTCATCTCTTCATCAGCCTCGTTCGTTGGTGCATAACATGTAATGACAGTTAATGTTACTCTGCTGTGTGTTGTCCGGAATCTTGCTAAGATGATCCATTCATTAACAGGTTCGCATCCTAATAATGACCTTGTTGTTCTTGGTGTCATCATCATCCCAACACCTCTTATATGATGTGCGTTCTGACCTTTGTTTCCAGTATATATGATATTTTCGCCTGTTGTTAATTGTGTTTGTCTGCTTCTGTCCACCAGTATCTCTATTTGTAATTCTTCATCTCTCTAGCTACATTGGCACACTTTCCTATTTCGTACACTGTTCGCACGTTCCATGATCCGACTCTAATTGCCTTCCGTGTCGAAAGGATATTCGGCCGCTTAGCTTCCTTTCGGATTTGACTGAGCGGCGTCAAATGCCTTGACTTTCGGTCAACTTCTCTATTTTGGTTAATTGCTTGTGTTTCTGTAACGCATTGTTTTTTCCAAGGTAGGGTTGTTAGCCCTACGCTTAACCCACCTTTACAGAGTGCATAGATTCTATTTTCCAAATCAATATTTCTATGCCTTCCCGTCTCAATGAACAAGTTACTATTATTTATTCTAATTTTCATGAAATTTGACAAACCTCTCTTTTCTAAATCCGAAATTTTGAGAAAATTATCGATTTCAAAATCTTTCTTCAGTTTTCTGTATGTTTTTAATTTGTTTCCTTTTCCTGTTTTAACATCATCATTGAACAGTGAGTGATTCCAAAACTTAATGCATGAAAATGTTTAAGAATTTCAAAAAATGTCAAAACAAGTGAACAAAAGGTTAAGCTCATACTTGAATGTTAAAATAAGACAAACCTGCATGAAGTCAACAGATAAAAACAATGATTCAGTCTCTCATTCTTAAGAATTTCCCTTTTTATAGTGGATATTTTTGTTGTGAGCATCCTGTATTTGAGGTCTATTTAATGAAGATTTATCAAACATATTTTAATACTTTCTATCTGCGGAATTTTTACGTTTCTACGGATTCTGTCCGTGTTTGGTTTTTATTATGTAACGAATTACGCCTTTCCGCTTTGAGATTTTGTGTTGCAGATTTATTTTGTTACAAAGCCATAATAATAACTGTTTGGGCTTCAGGTAAAGTTTAAAAATACAAAATCCCAAGAGATTAGATAGCAATACAATTACTACAGGAGTAAAAGTAGTTACTTTCATTTGATTTTATTCATAAACATTGGAAAAACTAATCACCTGCGAATATCGTACGATGGTTACGCAATAATAATGAAAATATATTCTACAGTTGTGGTATCAGAATCTTGCTGTAAATTTTCGTGCATTCATATCATAAACCTGAAGGGCACCGTTGGCCGAAAGTACATGCTATTTCACAGCACAGGGGCCCGACTTCTAGATATTTATTTCTTTTTTATTTATTTTTTTGTTGTCTTATTTCATGAATATTTTTTAATAAAAATTTACTATAACAACGCAAATTATGCATTTATTATCAATGTGCTATACACTATCCACGTCCGTATACTAAAAAATCCTAAAGGGATATATAAAAGTTTTATTACTGGATTGGATGATAACTTTAAATTTAATTTTTAGTAGTTTCTAGAAAAACCTGAGGATATGATTTATTTTCACCTCAGATATGGTTGATTTAACATTGCACAACTATACATTGATGCTTCCAAAATACCACATATTTTGACAGGTACCAAATTTCCGTTCAAAATTGAAAATGCCAGTTAAAATTTTGTTCATTGGTTGAAATCATCAGTTATTTAATTTTACAGTGAATCCAAATTTCTTTTATAGTTCTAAAACTTTTAAGTAGAATTTTCAAATGGCAAGTTTTGGTATCAGGTGAGAAGCTGGCACTTGTACACCTATGTGAGAGTGCTTGTATATTTGCTTTGTATTGCTTGATTGTTGCAGGAACAATACAATATTAATATAATTTACTTGGGTTTTTTTTACACTTATTATGTTTCCCTTTCGTAGAAGGGAGACATACTGTTTTTGTAGTGTTTCTTCTCCCTCTCAGCGAAGTTTGTCCGGGCCATAACTTTTTTGTCTTTTGACATTTTGATCTTGACCAATGACCTCAAGGTCAAATTGTAGTATTTCCTTGTCTGGGTTGTAACTTTGTTGTCTTTTCACCTAGGCTTATACCCTTTGGTGTGTAGGTGTATTACCATGAGGGTGTGTGCTGCGTACCATTTTGACCTTCATTTGACTTTGACCTCAAGGTTAAATTATGACTCAAATTATAGTATTTCCTTGTCCAGGTTGTAAATTTTTTGTCTTTTTGACCTAGGCTTATACTCTTTGGTATGTAGGTGTATTACCACGAGGGGGTGTGTCAAGTACCATTATGACCTTAATTTTACCTTGGCCATTGACATCAAGGTCAAATTATAGTATTTCCTTGTCTGGGTTGTAACTTTTTTGTCTTTTGACCTAGGCTTATACCTTTTGGTATGTAGGTGTATTACCATGAGGGTGTGAGTCTCATACCATGATGATCTTCATTTGACCTAGACCTTTGACCTTAGGTCAAATAATAGTATTTCCTTGTCTGGGTTGTAACTTTTTGTCTTTTGACCTAGGCTTATACCCTTTGGTATGGAGGTGTATTAGTATAAGGGTGTGTGTCACATACCATTATTACCTTTTTTTTGAGCTTGACCTTTGACCTCAAGGTCAAATTATGACTAAAATTATAGTATTTCCTTGTCCGGTTGTAACTTTTTTCTTTTGACCTTAGGCTTATCCCCTTCGGTATGTTGGTGTATCACCATACGTGGTATGTCTCGTACCATCATGACCTCAATTTGACCTTTGACCTTAAGGTAAAATTATGACCAAAATTATAGTATTTCCTTGCGCCTTTGGTATGGTTGTGTATCATCATGAGGTGGTGTATCACGTACCATTATAACCTTCTTTTGACCTTGACCATTGACCTCAAGGTCAAATTATAGTATTTCCTTTTCCGGGCAGTAACTTTTTTGTATTGACCTAGACTTATACCCTTTGGTATGAAGTTGTAATACCATGTGGGTTTGTGTCATGTACCATTATGACCTTCATTTGACCTAGACCTTTGACCTTAAGGTCAAATTATAGTATTTCTTTGTCCTGGTTTTAACTTTTTTACAAGATTGATCTAGAATAAAGTGAAGGGGAGACATGTATTGGTTTACGGTAAACCAATACATATGTCTCCCCTTCACTTTATTCTAGGTAAATTACCTAAGTTCCACCTAGTTGAATTAGTTTTAAACATACTTTTTTTACCCATTTATTCATTATTCAGTTACAGAAGACTTATTATGTAAATTCAATTTTTTTTAATCTGACCTCTGTAGGCCCAAATTTTTTAAACAGATTTATAAAACCTTATGGCCCAAACACAGATGGTATGCAGTTTATCTATAAAGAAATAAAATCCCTTAACTGCAAAATAAATAAGCAGTTGACAATGACACTATCTCCATATTAAGCTCTCTTTAGAAAATTGGGGGGATAAAAAGTTTTTTTGCCATGATATCTAATTTATCAAAGTGTTGATAAGGTATTTCTTGGTTTGTTCTCCCCCTCAATACCTTCACACACACTTAAGTGTGAAAAAAAAGAATTGAATGTTTCTTATTTTGTAGTGAACTGCCACTATGATGGACCTACTGATATACATAGTTGGGTTTGTCGCTACCTCAGTAACAGCAGCATCATTATTTGTTTATATAAAGAGACCAGAGATTATCCTACAGAGCTATATGAAGTGAGTATTCTAATGTATTATAAAGTAAAAGTGTTTATCCCAGAAATTTTAATAGTATTGTAATAGAAAATGATCATACATGTAGGTTTGTCACATATCATTTTTACTGTAATCAAGGCATTTATAAAAATTTGAATAAGATTTCTCATGATTTATGAGAAATAATAAATTATATAGAGTTTTATTGCATTTTAATTATTTTGATTTTCTCTAATGTAAAATAAGGAAAAGGGAACAGATTACTGTAGTAAAATATAAACATATTTTGGTAAAAATTACAACATAGTGGTAATAAACTATTGCACATTTGGTGACAGTGGTAAAAATTATAGCACAGACTGACAGTGATACAAGCCTTGGGAGAATACTGCAAAGGGGTTTGGTTTAGTCAGATTTTACATTATACTTTATTGTCACTATATCATGTGATCTATGATGTCAATTTTTCACCTGTTTCTTGTATGTAAATTGAAAACATTTTTGTTTCATTAAAAAATATTGTAGCATGATTCAAAATTATTGGTCATTGGAATAATATATCACTAAAACTAGTAATCAACAAAATCAGAAAATATTGTAAACTTAAAACATGTTTAGTTGGGGTTTTATGCCGTTTTCAGCACATTTGGCGGACAGTTTTTATTGGTGGAGGAAGCCGGAGTAGCTGGAGAGAACCACCGACCTTTGGTAGGAAAATTGGCAATCCTTGTCAATTAAGATCGGAGTCGAACACACAGCCCGCCACAGGTGAGATTCGAACTCACAACCTCAGCGTTGAAAGGCTAGTGATCATTCACAGTCATGACGAACTACCCAGACCACTCGGCCACCGAGGCCCCCAGAACATGTTTAAGTAACATTACTAACTTATTATCACAGATTACAATTGAATTACAAAAATAATAACTTTGTTACAGATTTTCAGTTTTTGCAAGTGGTATGAAAATTAAAAAAATAAATATTGGTGACATGAAAATAGCATATGGTGAGAAAGGAATAAAGAAGAAAGGACAATCCAGCATACTGTTATTACATGGATTCTCTGCTGATAAATTTATGTGGGCAGCTCTTGTTGGGGTAGGTTTAATCATTTATTTAGTATTATTAAATTTTTTAGGATGAAAATTCAAATGCCTTCGATAGCTCAAGTTACTTTTTAATAATTTTTAACAATTTTCTGCAAATCTTTGATTAATTGCCTTAAACTAATTTTGACAACAGTTCTGCCATTTTCTCCTTAATAAGGCTGTATTAAATGAACCTGCTATATTTATATGTACTTAGCAAGATTTGGCAGTATGGTTTGTATATGAAAGGCCTCAAGCTCTAATAGGTGTATTGATATTTAGTTTTTCACACTAATATATTATCATCAGCTGTGTAATATGTAGCTTTTCAGATTGTGAGCACAGCAATCAGGCTAAAATCATGGTAATAACTGCTGATATGTTTCTTTGCTATCAATTCAGTAAACAAATGAAACATGGCATTGGTTTGGAAAAACATTTAAAATGGTCCTGTCATTCTCTTTTCAGAAATTACCAAGTGAAATACATATGATTGCATTAGATCTACCAGGGCATGGAGATAGTGACACACCTCCTGAAGGAGAGGACCTGTCCATTATAGCACAGACCAAGAGAATCAAACAAGTAATCATTGATTGTATCTTTACATCATTATCTACCATAATTTAATTAAGCAGCTTGTTCATCTTGGACATTTGTAAAACTTTCTTAATCTTGACAAGATAAAAGAACATCATGTTGATTCTTGTCATACTGAATAATGAATTACTTTGCCAGGTATAAAATTTAACAATATGTCAAATAATATTCCAATAAAATATTAGTGGACTACATTGTAAGGTGGTTCAGACTATACAACTGAAATTTGGTAGTTTTTTTCTGTTATTAACAACACTAAATTAAGCAACCACTTCTAGCTACTTAAATTGTGTGTAACCTTTCTGTCCCTTTTTTATAAGGTTCAAATATTTTTGAGGCTCATATTTCCTGTTTTCTGAAACCACCTGTCTTAAAACATGTATCGCAAAGTTATAAGCTTATGAAGAGTGACTCATAAAATTAGAAATATGAGCTACAATTCTAAACTGCATTCTAATATTGGTTAATCTTTTTATCAGATTGTAGAAGCTTTAGAATTAGACAAAGAGCCAATCCATCTTGTTGGTTTATCTATGGGTGGTGCATTAGCTGGTGTGTTTGCTGCAGAGTATCCACATATGGTTGATAGGGTCACTATGATGTGTCCAGCTAGTAAGTAAATAAATATATCAATCACATTGTAATCTGACACACATTTTTTTTCCACACATGTTAATTTTGATGCTACTTTAATGTCCTTTTAAACCAATTTTATTTTGATTATGAGAACATGGGTATTGCTAAACCTGTAAGTAGATTTCTCATTTAAATATTACCTGTAAACATCATCATATCTGTTTTAGTGCTGTTGTTGTTCTATATTAGTATTTTTATTCTGATAAAAGTTTTAAACTTTTAAATATTGTTTTATAAAAAGGTGGCTTAATTTTTGTTTATTTCATTAGATAAGCATACTGTTTTTAATGAAATTACACTTTACAATATTTTTAGTGAGAACACCTGTAGAAACAGATATAGCAGTAAAGATACGTAAAATTGTAATATCGATTTTGGAAACAGGAAAAGATGATGCATTACAAACCTGTCCATTGATACCTAAAACACCAGATGAAATGCAGTTACTTCTAGATTTTGCACAATATCACAAGCCTATTTTCATGCCAAAACAGGTATTTCACATCCAAAATTTCAAAGAAATCTCATTCTTGTGTTTCAGTGGATTAGATTTTTATACGACCGCAAAATTTTTGCGGTCATATATTGGTATGACGTTGGTGTTGTTGTCGTCCGTCGTCGTCGTTGTCGTCCAAAGACATTTGGTTTTCGCACTATAACTTTAGTATAAGTTAATAGAAATCTATGAAATTTAAACACAAGGTTTATGACCACAAAAGGAAGGTTGGGATTGATTTTGGGAGTTTTGGTCCCAACAGTTTAAGAATTAGGGGCCAAAAAAGGGCCCAATAAGCATTTTTCTTGGTTTTCGCACAATAACTCTAGTATAAGTAAATAGAAATCTATGAAATTTTAACACAAGGTTTATGACCATTTTTTGGAGTTTTGATCCCAACAGTTTAGGAATTAGGGGCTAAAAAAGGGCCCAAATAAGCATTTTTCTTGGTTTTTGCACAATAACTTTAGTATAAGTAAATAGAAATCTATGATATTATCTTGGTGTAAGGGAGGTAATCCAAACACATTTAAAGTAAAATATTGTGTATGATTCAATTATGTATAAAGAAATGTAGATTGTCTTGGGGTGATTTATAGCTGTCAATTTATTTTTAGAAGTTAATATTAATTAATATTAATTTTAGCCATATGTCATTTTCTATTTTAAGACTTCAGTGATGTATTTAAATGGGTAATTATGTTTGCAAACTCCATGAGAAATTTGAATAGGGATTATGACCTTATCTTGAGGGAAAGAATTTTGTTTTTGGAAAAAGGGAAAGGTGGGGGGGGGGTGAAAATTTAGGGGGTAAATAAGAAATTGTGGGGAGGGGGACAATTTTTCTCATTTCAGATTTCAGAAATTAAAAAGAAAATTTCTTCAAACATTTTTTTTAATGCAAAAAAGGGTTGGGGGGGGGGGGTACAATAAGTTTTTTTTTTTTTTTTTTTTTTTTTTGGGGGGGGGGGGGGGGGGGGTCAATACGCAATAGCATAGTGTATTTTTTTTCTCATTTCATATTTCATAAATTAAAAAGATTTCAAATTTTTTTTAGGAAGAAAAGGGTGGGGGGGTTACAATAAATTTTATTGTTTTTTGGGGGGTTTTTTGGGATGGAGGGTTAATGTGCAACTTCATAGTTTATTGCACAAAAGCTAAAAAAGTGGTAAATTATTTTTTTTTTGGCGGGGAGGGGGGGCAATTCTCCACAGCATATTGTATTGCACAAGAAGCAAAAAATTGAATATAAATTCAAATCATATGACCAATTCTAAGTTCTTTGATTTCAGTTATTCTGTGTCAGAAACCTATTATGTGTCAAATATTTAAAGAAATTTTCAATTGCACAGTATTGCGCAATAGCAATTAATCTTCAATTGCACAGTATTGTGCAATAGCAAGAAATTGATGTGTGTGCCCTGTTATCAAAACTTTATTATTAACAAATTCCATTGGAAATTTGCCAATAAGTTTAGTTTAATGAACTTCATTTGAAATTTACCAATATAAAATGTGCTGATGAAGCTTTTTTGTTTATCTCATCTAAACTGCTTTTAAATTATGTATATTTAAAATTTGCCATCCATGACTATGATGTCATTTTCTATTTTAATACGTTTATGGTGTATTTAAATGGGCTGTTATGGCTGCAAAGTATAAAGAAATTGTTGGGGGGGGGGGATTTGAAAACAAAATTTAGCGGTTGTAAATGAGAAATTGGGAATGGGGTTAATTTTTTTCTCATTTCATATTGCATAAATTTAAAAAGATAATTTCAAATTTTTTTTAGCAAAAAAAAAGGGGGGGTTACAATAAATTTTATTGTTTTTTGGGGTTTTTTTTGGGAGGGGTTTGTCAATGCGCAACTTCATAGTGTATTGCACAAAAGCTAAAAAAGGGGTAAATTTTTTTTTGGGGGGGAGGGGGGCTATTCAGGGTTCAACATCTGTGGTCGTATCTAGCTGCGCCCCGCGGAGCATTTTATTAAAGTAAGAATACACAGTGGAAGTTTGTACTGAATTCATCATAGTATGATAACTGAAGAAAAATTTTTTACTATCCATTCAGAATGACATTCACCTTGTAATGATTACTGTATTACTAATATACTTGGATATTGTTTACTGATTTTCCAGCCTGTTTATTGCAGATTATGCAGGGTGCTGTGGATATGAGACGTCCATACAACAAATATTATTATAGATGTAAGTAGCACTTTGTAGGATATATAGTATTAAAAGTAAAGGAGGAAAATATACACCCTATGAGTTGACAGGGGCATGGCAAAGTCTTGTGAACTTACAAAAAACTTAAACTGGTCCATATTCAGTTTTGACTTTAGGGTTAATTAATGTTTTATTAAAACACATAATGTTGTGTATAAAACTTTTTCTTCAAAATAATGATACTAGGATCTGATTTGAATCAACAGCCTGAATGTTAATTGAAATGGCTATAACAATTAAAGATCAGTCTTTGACATATTCATGGTACTGGGATTTTGAAAAAAGAGTGTTCTTTGCCTTAGAAATCAAAGATAGGGTGTATAATCAAATATTTTATCAAGTATCATTGACCTGGATTAGATTTTCAGAACCATGGTGATAACTATTTGAATATGCAGTGAACAACCTGATTTAATCTGAAGTTTCAGAAATCAAATTTTCATTATTTTTCTAATATCCTTGATATTGAAGAAATTGAAATTTTCTGATATATTTAAGTTATTGTCATCAGAATTTGTATTTTTTAGTATTTAAAGCATTAGCCATGTTAGAAAATAGTCAGTTACTGGAGAAGGTAGCCCACAGAATAACAGTACCAACACATCTTGTATGGGGTGAACATGATCAGGTAGACAGAACATAAAATAATATTTTAACCAGGTTCTCAAATGAAAAAATCTGGTCCCTAGTTTGGTGATATACAGTGTATGGGTGGCTTTAAACATTGGGGTAGGAAAATATTATTATTTGACAGCTCATTGCTGGTTGGTTTATTGTTTCAAAATCATTCAGGTATATCCTGACTGTTTGATGGTCATGCTGAAACATTTTGATTGCAAGAAAAATGTGAGTGACCTTAGCACTATCCATATATATGTCTTCCATATTATTTTTGTTATTCAGAATCTTTGCTTGTTAGCTCACCTGTCCTAAAAGGACCTGTGAACTTTTGCCATCAATTGGCATCCATCGTTCCTCCGTCGTAAACTTTTTCAAAGATCTTCTCCTCTGAAACCACAGAACCAATTACAGCCATAATTAGTCTGAATAATCTTTAGGGTATCTAGAATAAACTTTGTTTTATTTTTTTGTCAATAAAGATGGCCACCATGGCTATAAATAGAATATAGGGGGGTAAACTGCAGTTTTTGGCTTGTATCTCAAAAACTAAAGCATTTAGAGCAAAAATGACCTGGGGGTAAAAATGTTCATCAGGTCAAAATCTACCTGACATGAAATTTTCAGACAAATGTGTCAGTCCTTTGTTGGGTTATTGCCCCTGAATTGTTAATTTTAAGGAAATTTTGCAGTTTTAGGTTATTACCTTGAATATTATTATAGATAAAGGCAAACTGTACGCAGCAAAAATGTTCAACAAAGTAAGATCTGCAAATAAGTCAACATTAGCAAAATCGTTAATTGACCCCTTATAGGAGTTTTTGCCCTTTAAAGACAATTTTTCACATTTTTTCCATCATCTTTGTAAACTTTCAAAAATCTTCCTCTCTGAAACTACACGATTAATATCAGCCAAATTTATTCTTAAAGATCCTTAGGGTATCTAGTATAAAGACTGTTTTATTTTCTTGTCCACCGAGAAACATGGCTGCCATGGCTAAACATAGAACATAGGTGAAAAATGGCACTTTTTGGCTCATATCTCAAAAACTTAAGTAGTTAGAGCAAAACTGACAAGAAGTAAAAATGTTTATGAGGTCAAGATCTACCTGCAATGAAATTTTCAGACAAATCTGTCAATCCATTTTTGGGTTATTGCCCCTGAATTGTTAATTTTAATGAAATTTTGCAGTTTTAGGCTATTAACTTGAACAATATTATAGATATAGACAAACTGTAACCAGCAAAAATCTTCAGCAAAGTAAGATCTTCAAATAAGTCAACATGACCAAAATTGTCAATTGACCGACCATTGATAGAAGTTTTTGCCCTTGAAAGATTATTTACATGTAAACAGTATTTATCAGTAGAAATAATGGATATTGTGACATATGTTAAGAGCATAACTTGATATAAATTAAATGGTATTTGAACAAGTAAAATAGAGGGTCGAGGTCCAATCCAACCAGTGAAAAAATCCCTAGCAACCACATTTATTTGGGTTAAGGACCCTATAATATAGCTGTACAAGTCAATATGGAGGCTCAAGGGTCAAGGTCATTGAAAAAACCCTTAGCAACCAATGGAAAAGTCCCTAGCAACCAGATATAATTTGGTTCAGGACCCTACAATTTACCTGTTCAAGTCTAAATGGAAGGTCAAGAATCAAGGCTATTAAAAAAGTCTGTAGCAACCGATGAAAAAGTCCTTAGCAACCATATATATTTGGTTTCAGGATTTTAGCTGTACAGGTCAATATTAAGGCAAAAAATATGACAGTATACATTTAATAGCAAAAATAATCATTAATGCAAGATATACACAAAAAATAACAGGTGAGCAATTCAGGCTCTTGGGGGCCTCATGTTTATCACAGCAACAGGAATATTTCTGCATTTTAGTAAAGATTTATAAACTTTACAGTATGAGGTATACAACACTATAAACGGGTTCATTGATTGAATTTATTAATACTTGCTAATGCTAAAAAAAATCCCATAAATGATTGCATTTAACTACTCTGATTAGAGTTTGATGAAAATTAAAGACCTCTAAAATTAACAGATTTTATCTTCTTTTCTTAGTACTGATGGCATATAGTTAGAAATGATAAATACACAGTAATATGATTCCTTGTAATGAAATTGTAGACATTGCCAAATTTTTATTTCCTGTTTTTCAGGTTATTCATGTATCTGGAGCAGAAATATTAAAAGAGAAACTCCCAAACCTCGTACAAGTAGACATTATACAGAGATGTGGTCATGCTATCAATTTAGATAGACCTGGTGCTAAAACTAAAAGTTTACTAGAATTTAGAAAGAAACAGATCAACAAACAGTTATGATATTCATGGAACACATTAAAGCCTAAATCCAATCTGTGATCTCTATACCAAGTGTCAGTGATATATTTACTGGAATAATACTGAATATACCCACCAATACTACCTCAATGACAGCAATTTTGTAGTCATTTTAACACTTAATATTATTTCTAAATATTGTAAATTTGTACATTAAGTATAAAAGGTGCTTGTTAATATAATTTTAATTTAAACAATGAAGGTCAAGGATGTAATCAGAAAGTTTTGAAATTTTCTCCAACTTATTTTCAATTTTCCATAATACTAGGAAGATGACAAACAGAAATTTAAACAATGAAGGTTAAGGATGTAACCAGAAAGTTTTGAAATTTTCTTGAACTTATTTTCAATTTTCCATAATACTAGGAAGATGACAAACAGAAATTTAAACAATGAAGGTTAAGGATGTAACCAGAAAGTTTTGAAATTTTCTCCAGCTTATTTTCAATTTTCCATAATACTAGGAAGATGACAAACAGAAATTTGACAATCATGTACATTATTTCTATTTGTTTGCTGTATAAAATTTGGAAAGTTTGCAAATTTTCAGAAAATATTGCTAGATTAATTAAATATAGATTGTTACATTGTTTCCAGAGGATATCAATTTTATCTTAAATTAAATTATGATTTATACCCGGCAGGAAAACAAACATAAATATTGTAATGGAAGCCAAATTACTATGTATGATAAAGAAAGTATATGTATAATGATTCGTAATGGAAATATCTGAATGGCAGAAAGTGGAATTCCACTTAAAGATGGAATATAACCAACCATGTACGTAGCCAGACAAATATAACTTAAGAAAAAATTGTTGGTTTCTATAGGGGAGATATTCTAACTTCAATATTGCTTACTGAAAATGTCAGAAAAAATGTATTTATGGTAGGCACAAAAAGTGAGAACTGCCATGTTTATGGAAACATAATTATATTTATTCTTGAAACAGAGATTAGTTTCGAAGCTATCCCTGCATTTTATGTATGTAAATTGAAATAGCCCTAGTCAGTAGTATTTTTCTGTTTTATTTTGTTTTTGAGGATGCATGCATTTAATTTTAAATACAGTCTACTCTCGTATTCTCAAAGTCGCTTGAGTTGAATTTTCGGATGAGTCAAATTTTTTTTGTGGTCCCTAATTGGTCCCTAATGTTTTACAGTGCAAATATATGTAATTTGACTCCTGTTTAGTCGAATTTGTATGAGTAAAATTTTCTTTTATCTCGAACAAAATTTTGTGTCCCAAATGATAAAAACAATGAAAATTTTATTCGTTATGTCAAATATTTATCTATCAAAAATTACCTTGTGGATTAGATGTCTTCACATTTAAGTTTTACTTCCTTTAATTGGCAATCAGCATCGATTGATTTTTTGTGCTGTTAATTTATTGAGAATTCGACTTGATTTGTAAAAATTAATTTGTTAATTAGTGACAATTTACAAAGATGTTTAATCAACAAGTTAATCAATTTAATGATTTATTTGTCGTCTTATCCATGGTAGGTACAAAGCACTGACTCAAATAGTTTTGTTCTATTGTTTCATATAGCACGGATAAATAAATTGAGGTTTTGACAGTATGTATAAACTAACGTTTTTCTCCGGCACCTACAGAGATTTTAGATTTACTGGAATTAATAAATTACCTCCATCGGTAAGCAGAAAAATTTGTCGACTCCCTTTTACTTGATTTTTTTCGTGGTCGGCCGGACTTCGAGATAACGAGAGTTGACTGTAGTATGTAAATTATTTTTTGTAAGTTACATATTGTGTGTCGGTTTTATTGTTAGTGTTTGCTACAAATCTTTTTTGTTAGATGTATGGATATTTTTTTATTTTTATTTTTTACAGATAATGAGTAGTATAGTTTATTGAGCAATGGTTTGTATGATATCAAAATTAACTGTACAGATCCATGTTGTATTCAAAAGTCTGTTTTAACTAAAAGATCAAATTTCATATCTAAAATCAGTTTTTTATTCTAAACAGTGGAAGCATGTCAAAAATATTTTCTTATTCTTTCAAAAAGCATGGACAAATACATTTGTACAGTAATATCTATATTGTACAAACAATTAAATAATGCTACTCTATGTTATTTTTACCATTTTAGCATTTTTATTTATTTAAATATTCCCTTTCAGTGAATTTTAGACAATCAAAAAATTGATTTAAAGCAATTTACCGGTAAAAAGTAATAATATATAGGATATGAAGTTCCTTTTTAGCTCACCTGACCCAAAGGGTCATGTGAGATATTGTCATCACTTTGCGTCCGTCGTCTGTCGTCTGTAAACTTTTCACATTTTAATCTTCTTCTCTTAAACCACTTGGCCAATTGGAACAAAACTTGGCAAGAATGTTCATTGGGTGGTACTTTACAAAGTTTGAGTTGTTGGTGCTAATCGGAAATTCAACATGGCTGCCAGGGCCAATAATGCATTCTGATTGGCTGAAATTTCAAAAATCTTCTTCTGAGAAACCGTTTGGCAGATTGAATTGTGATATTGTGGGAATGTTCCTTAGATGGTCCTCTACTAATTTTGAGTTTTTCGTGCAGATCCGAAATCCAAGATGGCTGCCACCATGTTACATAATTTAACATAGAACCCTATGGGGAATACATACAAATAGCTTCTTCTCAAAAACCGTCTCACCCAAACATACCAAATCATGCACAAATGATACTAGGGTGGTCCTCTACTAATTTTGAGTTTTTGTTGCTGATCTGAAATCCAAGATGGCCACCACCTTGGAACATAGTTTAACATAGAACCCTATTGAAAATACATACAAACATCTTCTCAGAAACTGTCTCACACATAGAAACTATTTCATGCAGGAATGATACTAGGGTGGTCCCTATAAGTTTTGAGTTTTTGGTGCCAATCCGAAATCCAAGATGCCACCACCATGGAACATAGTTTAACACAGAACCCTATGGGAAATACATACAAACAGCTTCTTCTCAGAAACAGTCTCACACATGCGCAAATGATACTAGGATGGTCCTCTACCAATTTTGAGTTTTTGGTGCTGATCAGAAATCCAAGATGGCCACCGTGGAACATCGTTTAACATAGAACCCTATGGGAAATACATACAAACAGTTTCTTCTCAGAAACCGTCTCTAATATTTACACCAAATCATGCAGGAATGTTACTAAGATGGTCCTCTACTAATTTTGAGTTTTTGGAGCCAATCTGAAATCCAAGATTGAACATAGAACCCTATGGGAAATACATACAAACAGTTTCTTCTCAGAAACCATTTCAAACATTGAAACCAAATCATGCTCAAATGATACTAGGGTGGTCCTCTCCTGATTTAGAGTTTTTGGTGCCAATCTAAAATCCAAGATGGCCACCACGGCAGAACATAGTTTAACATAGACCCATATGGGAAATACATACAAACAGATTTTTCTTGGAAGCCATTCCACAGATTTAGACCAAATCGTACACAAATAATACTAGGGTGGTTATCTTCAAATTTTGAGTTTTTTGTGCTGATCTGAAATTCAAGATGGCCACCACCACAGAATATTCTTTAACATTGGACCATATGGGGAAAATGTTTTAAAATTCTTCCTTCTCTGAACCACTTAAGCATTTAAAAACCAAATTTGCTGGAAACCTCATTTAAGAGTCTTCTACAAAATTTGTTTTTGATATATCAGGTGAGCGATACAGGCTCTTGAGAGCCTCTGGTTTTATAAATATCTACAGTTTGTACATATATATTTCAGTTATTTTTTCTTAATTCTGGAAACTGCCGGGAATTTTTTCAGATTAAACATTACCGGTATAAGATGTAAGAACAAGAAATGTATGGATAAATTTTTGTTATTTAAGGTGGGACCTTAACCTTAATCTGCTGAATTATGGATTTTTATGAAATTTTAAATTCAGCTAGCATATTTATAGTTGCATCTAAATATAAAAAAAAGTTTTATTCAAATTTTATATTTCTTCAGTAAGGTTCCATTTAAAATCCTGAAAATTAAGGTCTTACTGTAGATTTCATAAAAAGACAGCCAAACAATATTAATAATTTCACTTTAAATCATCATTTCTCAAAAACCAAGAATTTATTGCTATCATATTTTCTGTATCATTTATACTAAATAAATATAGGGTAACCAGGTTCATTTTCACTGCAGAAATCATTCAACTACATGTCCTGTCTGTAAAACACTAAAAATATACATTTATCATCTGACAACCTTATCTTGGCTTTTTGACAGTTGTTTTCACTCTACATATAGCAATCAATTTAATATACTCAAAAAATGAATCAAGTGACCCCTAATAAATTTTGTGTCAGTAAAACAAAAATGTCAATGTCCATAATTTATCTTTTTTTTTAATTTCTGGGGGGTTTAGGATTTTGAGAAATCATAATTTAAAGTCTAAAATATTATACTTTTTGAAGCAATATTGACGTGTATTATATGTTTGTACACATCTGTTTGCCAAAACTTGAAACACCATATTTTGGGAAGTATTAGAGATATATTATCTTTTTTTTATATTCAGATGCAGTTCACCATGCTCTAGTTGCATGCATGAAATATATACCTCCTCCCTTAAGAACTAAATTCTAGTAAATTAACAGTAAATTTGGTATCTATATCTAATTGTTTTTTTGAGTCATAACTAATCATTGACTTTTCCAATGTGTAATTGCCTATTAAATGTTCAACAAGCTAAGCTTTTGTTTTTAGTATGTGATTTATTAAATTTCATGTAGAGTGTTATTATTACATTCATATGTGAAATTGTGTACATGTATGTAGTGCAAGTGTTGATCCATGTTGAGTTTCAGGATATGACTTACATTGCTGAATTTTAGTAAAACAGGAACTTATTCAACAATAAATCAGTCAGTGAAGTGCTCGATACTATCCCGAAAATAATACTTAAAATTTACTGTTACAAAATTGTAAAATTTACGAAAACTAAGGATCATCTCCTTCGTGCATAGCTCTGTCCTTAGATGGTTTGACTTTACCCCTTTGGTCCTTTTTGAATTTTTGAATTTGCTCTTCAACTTTTTGGATTGTTTTGGTTTTAAACATTTTATGCCTTGAGCACAACTGATGAGTGGTAAATCGATGAAATGTGCACCAAAGAATTTTATCAATGACATATATTTTACATACATCAAAATAAATTTACTAAATCTCATTCAGATTCCAATGGATATGTGTTGAGGACACACTAACGTTACCGGTAATAATTTACACCAGATATTGTATAATCTGTCCTTTTTAAAACAAATGACAGGTCAAGATTGAAAAAAAACTTTAAAAGGGTCAGTCCAATGACTTTTCATTAAAGCTTGATTTCAGACAAGAAGATAATTTAAACTATTTGAAATGATTTAATCAGGTAATTTCTAAGAAATTGACTGGGGGATTTAATTAGTTCATGAGCCAAGATAGTGACAGAACTGAAAGAACTCTTGATGGGTCATTGGAAGATACCTTTGAGATGGAAAAAATCTCTTGCACCACTTGCAAGCATCCTACTCTGTAACTTAATGGTTTGCACATTTAGTAATTGGTGTGCACCTACAGGGATCTTTGAACCATCATAAAAATTATCATCATCTACTGGTAACACGGATCAGTATTTAAGTCGGAGAGATGACACAAGTAATGTAAACAACGATCTTCAAAATCAAACTAAGATTGTGACCGACTATTAAGGTTGAAATTTTATGCCTATTTGCAACACATCTAATAATAGAGATATCATTATGTACTGGTAACTTCAAGCAGTATTTAAGATGGGGAATGGCCAAGTCTGTGCCCTTGACCTTCAGGTAGACATTTCAACAATTCTACAAAGTGTGATAACTCATAGCATTATTACAGACAGAGAGAACAGTTTGTGAAAGACATTACTAGTAGTTAAGAACAAATCATACCTATTATCATAATTTAACTTGGAATATGACTGGACTTCCAGTCTGAAAACTTGTTTGTATCCTTGACATGTTGAATCAAATCTGCATGCACCTTCTAGTGGAAGGGAGAACATCATACATATTATCCAAGGGTGTGCAAAATCTAAACTAAGTTTACGACCTTGACCTTCAAGTTAGAGATTTCAACTTAGTTCATGACAAACCTAATAGTAGTGGATAAATATACAAAGTATCATCACTGAACTCTAAGCCATTTTCAAGTTATAGACTGTACACCATTTGTAAACATGGACCTATGATCTGCAAAGTAACTAAGATTGTGACCTTGACCTTCAAGGTAGAGATTTCAACTCAATTTCAGACACACCATCCATTAGTGGTAGGCAATCATACAAAGGATTGACACTGAATTTCAAGTGGTTCTCAAGTTACACAGCGGAGAGGATTCCAGTCTGATCACTACAGAGAACCTTTACATCATAATGAGGTAGATTTTTAAGTGGAAACCAGCTTCAGGATTTGTAACCCCAATCTGACCCTTACACTGTGCCTACAGGCTCTGTTAATACTATTTCTACATCTCTGATTGGCATTAAATATTTTATTTTTTAGAAAATGACTTGAAATCAAAAATAAATTTTTAAACTTTTTATTTCTTTTTAAAATTTTTCTTCCATAGAATAAATATACATAATATCAATAAAGTTATTAAAAACCAATCACTTTCTACATTTCTCTATCTCACAGACACCTTATAACGTAATTATGGAAATGTTTATATACAATCATAAATAAAATATCTATAGATCCATTATCTGATATAGAAAAAAATCAAACCTAACCATCTGACTGATTTTAAGTTAACAGAAAATCTAATATGAGCTTTGAAAATATGCAGGTCCAAAATATTAAATATTTTGTTAAATTAAATCTACCTCTGTTTGACTCACTTTTTTTTTTAAAAACCCTATCTTTACAATTCTCATTTCCTTACATATGTATGGTTTAATTCTATGCAGATGATTTGAATCTTGTGTTATTTTTGGAACAAGGACATAGTTAATTTTCATCAGAAACGTTGAAAATACAAAAACTTGAGATTAAAGAAAAAATTAAATAGTGTCCTTCAAGAGTTGATTAAATTGCATAAATTATTTATAAATTTAATTTTGCTTTTTATCAGAAAATGAATCTATATAAATCACATAATTATACTTGAATGGCAACAATGCTTATAATAAATCACTATTGGCTACTCTCTATGACCAAATATTTACCAACAAATTCTTAACAAGGGCAACATTACATTAAAAACAAGACTTAACAAAAAAGCAGGAATTACACCACTATGATGCAAAATTTTAAACAAAAAACAAAACATTGGAAAAAAATATAAGAGGTATTACTTTTATGATATTACACAATCTGACATGCTCTCTTTTTAAACTTTTTAAAATTTATTTTTACGTACTAACGTAAAAAAAAAACAAATGAGCTTACATATTAATTTGAATTTGCTGAGCTGAACCATTTAATGAAAGACACAATTTCAACCAATCATATCATTTAAAACCTAAAACATTGAATTTGGATCACTTCCATTACCCAAAATGTATCTGATTATACATTTTTTTGAAAAGTACTTCTGCCTAGCAAAATTCCCCCAAAATAGGTTAAATAAAAATATTTAATTTCTGTGTAAACAGCATGCCCAAATGAGTGAACATCTATGACTTCACAATACTTAAGTATAATGTTGGTACTGCAGTCAGAAATTATTTAATACTTTAAAGTCTGAAAAGTTTCAAAATACTCATGAAGGATATTCGTTATATCAAGCACATATATTATACTGTAGCACAAACATAAAGCTGATAGTATGGTTTCTGAAACACCAGGCCAGTTTGGAAACACTGAAATTTCACAATATACATGTATGTTAGGAGAAAATATTGTAACTTGACAAAAGCAAGACTTTTTCACACAAAACAAAATTTGACTTTACAAGAATTAATTTGTGAGGTATGCTTTTGAAAGAAATTTACAAATTATTACAGATGAGCTAAAGTTTTAAAAATTTCTATATTCTGATTTCTATTTAATTATGTTTTATTAACATATAAATATAGATTCTCCTTCAGGTACGAGTGAGTTAAGGAATTTCTCCACCCGAGATGTTAAATTTTCGATTTTCAACACGCAAGCGTGTTAAAATCTAAAATTTAACTATTGAGGTTGGAGAAATTCAATAACTCACAAGTATATGGAAGGAGAATCTGTTTCTCCCATGATTTTCGACAAAAACCTCAAGAAAATGTCGTTGCTATGTAGTTTGTTTACTTAGACATTTCGGGACTTCTCTAGTTTATCGTTCTAATAACTGTAGAAAAAAGGGCGCGAATTCCAACGTACAAATTTAATCACCGGGAAGTGGTTTAAGATATTATGTATTTTTATCCCACCGATTAAACACGTCAGGAATAGGAGAAATAATTGGTAGTACATGTATGATATGGATGATTAAAAATACAATAGATTCCTTCTCTGAAAATAGCTAAAAGGTGGATTAATTTTGTTCTTTTTGTACTAATATGAAAGTCAAAAGTTAACAGGACAGGTAAATATATAATGGTACATATTATGAATTCTTTCTGAAGGCGTCTGCTGAAAAAGAAATGAAAAATAATTGGTATTTAAACTAAGGATAAATTCTCATGGTTTCTTCCAATTCATTCAAGCCAGTAACTTCTTTTCTAAATTGCTTTTCTTAACACATTTTGTCTGTTATCTTTGTTGGATATGGTCCTTTCCATGGAAATTTTGCAAGACGTTTATCTATTCATTCATGCTTTGACCATCTTAAATTAAGCATCATAGTTCAAGGAATTTTTGTTTATACCTAAATTTTCTTTTTCAATTATTTTCCATAAATTAACCATGGATTCATCCCAGTTTGTCATTTTCAATATACAGTATATATATAAATTTAAATATTTCAAAAACACATCAAAACTAACAATCAAACCTACATGGTATAAATGATTCCTAGTTGGATGAGAAAATGTATAGCTCACAGTTATAAAATCCAAACACTTCATTATTACATACATATACATCCATCTTTCATTCATTTCTCTGACATGTAAAGGCTGATCTGTTTCTGAATTTACTTTAAGCATTAAAATTAATAGAAATTATTGATACTTTGGTCTGTTTTTTATAATATGGTGGAAAACTTCATCTCATCAATATATGTTTTCAATATTGGCATTATTATTTGGCTTTATGAATTCTTTGATGTCTTTAATTATGACTAAAGTTAAGTGAATTCAGCACAGACAGCCTTTTATGAAAAACATTTGAAAATGATAAGAACCTGGAAAATACTATATACCGACACAAAAATACCCTATCTATAATAGTCTTCACATTTTGTTTTGAGGAAAGTCTTTTTTGTGCTTTCACTTAAAATACTAAGATAGAGTGAATAAAATCCATAATATTTTATAGTGATAGTAGTTATCAATTACTTGCCTGTAGGAAAGGTAAAATTTCAGTCAGTAAAAATAATATACATCTGCTTGACAAATTCATATTTAAACAGACTAGTGTAAATAATGGGTTGATTTTTCAGATATGATTTAAAAAAAAAAAAAAAACCACAAAAAAAACCACTGTAATAACATTCAAATAAATGTTTGTTTTTTTTTTTTAATTCTGACTAAGTGTTAAAGTTCTCTTTAATAAATACGCACATAATTTTCCATTTAATTTCCTGATTTATTGAAACACATAAGTGATTTTGCCAATTTGAAAGACAAAAAGGGTAGATGTATAGTTTTGGGGGGTTTTAAGCACTAATATAGCAGGAAGAGCTATCACAGAGAAGATAATTTCATAAGAATGGCTAAAGCAAGTACCTCTCTATCAATAACATGTCCTTAGATATTTGACAAACATTAGAAAATTAAGAAAAAAAATCTATTTCAGCCTAAATTTCATTTTCTTCTTCTATCCTTTTTTTTATAGTCCTTAGTTACTTTTTATTAAAAATCCAACTATGAACAAGCTAATTCCAAATTTTGAAATGACCCAAGTACATATCAAGAAAAATTTTTTCCTTACATTATTTTGCTTGTCATTTATTAAACTATATATTCTCTACATTAATAGAAAGAGTTAATCCATTCCTTCAAAAATTTGCATAACAATCTCCCAGGCTTTATAATTTGTCCGAAAAATAACACCACGTTTTATTATCTCCCCTTACAATTACTTCCGATTTTTTTTTCTTTACAATTCATACTTAAGTTAATCTTTATTTAGGTTTTAGTATAAAAGAATCAAATTTTGATATAAATTCTAACATCTGGTAAAAAAAAATATGGAGAATCCAGCTCCATTACATACGAAACATCACTTAAACCAATATTCTAATAACACTACTTGTGTTATTGAAATAGATATTAAACAGATGTACATTAAAGAATTTAAATTTCCTTCTCACAGAAATAATAATTCATCTAATATAAATTTCTTTTCTGATACTATTTGTTTTTCTATATCATACATCATAAACTAAAGGGGGAACAGACACAATCAAATTCACCTGGTGTTATATTTAGAACTGATGCAATATGAGGAGATGATAATATTATGATAAAACTATGGCTACAGTTCCATATCTTGAGCTTCATCTTCTGAGAAATCGCTCATGGAACTTTCACTAGATGAGGATTGGTGTTCATGCTCTCTAAGGGCTTCCTCAGTTGCATATTTCTTGACATATTCTGAAATATAGCACATATAGAAAAATATGGCAACTTTTATTAAAAATTTTAACATTACAATGACATTTGCACGACAAAAATAGAATTATTTTGTACAAATTTTAATATCTTTGAAAAAACAGATATTAACCAGAAATCTACGATTACAAAGTTCGCCTTGTTTCCCCGCTAATTTTGGTGTGTGGTTGTGTAGCTCCCCTAGATGCACCCTTAAAGCAAGTAATGATTGTAGGTTGCTTGGTATAGGAGAACTGATCTGAGATGTAAAACTTAACCTAAGTCAATGAAGCGCAGTAAGTCGGTCAAAGTAACCTAATGTTGGTCGGAGGTTGTGTTACTCCCGAGATGCACCATGATACCAAGTAATATGATTGTAGGTCCCTTGGTATTGGAGAACTGAACTCGGATGTAAAACAAAACCTAAGTCAATTAAGCACAGTAAGTAGGTCAGAGTGACCTTATTTTGGTGGGAGGCTGTGTTACATCCTGAGATGCACCCTCACACCAAGTAATATGATTGTTGGTCCCTTGGTATTGGAGATCTGAACTCAGACGTAAAACTTAACCTAAGACAATGAAGCACGATAAGTAGGTCAGAGTGACCTAATTTTGATGGGAGGCTTTGTTACTGCCCAAGATGCATCCTCCCACCAAGAAATAAGACTGTCAGTCCCTTGGTATCGGAAATTTGAACTCTGACGTTAAATTTAACCTTAGTCAATGACGCGCGATAAGTAGGTCAGAGTGCCCAAATTTTAGTGGGAGGCTGTGTTACACACCGAGATGCACCCTCACACTAAGTAATATGATTGTAGGTCCCTTGGTATCGGAGTACTGAACTCGGACTAAAACTTAACCAAAGTCAATGAAGTGTGATAAGTAGGTCAGAGTGACCTAATTTTAGTGGGAGGCTGTGTTACTCGCTGAGAGGCATCCCTACACCAAGTAATATGACTGTAGGTCCCTTGGTATTGGAGAACTGAACTCAGACGTAAAACACAGTTAGAAATAAGAGCTTGCCAGCCAAAGTTGAAATCTCGTCGGGCAAGTAAATCACTGCTTGTACTTACCCGACGGGCAAGTGAAAAATTTGCCTTCGATCGGCATCTCAGAACTTTCGCCATATTAATTTTCGATAACAGCCACTTTTGTCTAAGGATTGGAAGGGGAAAGGACCGTAAAAAGTTTAGTTTGTAGGCTTTTCTGTAACATACCTGAAAGAGATTGATCAAATCCGAGACAACCGAAAGCAATTTGTAATCTAAATCAATCACATGTTTTTTCTTAAAACAGAAAACGATTCCAAACGTAGGAGAAATCTATAAATAATTATACCAGAACAGCTATAAAGTATTTTGATGTTGAGATCATGTCAGTTATGGACAAAATACGATGTCTGGCATTAATTTTTGTAAATTGACCATTCAACTTAAATACCATTGTGAAATTAAATAAAATAGCAACATGGGGTTTCTGTAACACAAGACCCCTAACCTGACTATGCCTACATCTTGTATGGGGCAACAGCCTGGAAGATAAACATTTATTTTTACCAGTAGGGCACTTAAATTTATTTATAAGAAAACATCAGACTGCTTCGTTGACCACTTGAAGTTAAAAGTTTTTTAATTGGTTACAGTAAGTTTTAATAAATATCCATTTCATTATTGGATTTTTTCTTTATTTTGAACTTTGTCTAGATAAATCTAATTTTTATTTATTCAAAAATTCGTAGAGAAAAATATCTTTGAATGTATAATTGCTTTTTTTTAACAATTGTTTTTTAAGTGGAAAATGATGACAGTTGACACTATCTTTTAACAAACATTTTATTAATACAGTGATAAAATAGCACATGCAAAAGATACATGTGTACTCTCCAAGACATTTGTCACTTGAAGGGACAGTAGTGGTGATAGAAAAATGAAATAAAAAAGTAATATTTTTTTATTCTATTAATCATTATAATTCATTATGTTGAAAAACCTCACAAAAAATCTCTCTCTTAAAAATCATATAAACAAACAAATTCAATAAATATCTAAATTCAGAGCCCAACAATGTCATCAATAAGACATTAACAACCTTTACATTTTCTAAGTGAAGTTTTTAGTAAGTTTTAACACATTTCTATTGGACAACTAAAATCTATGAGGGCAAGTGGATTCTTGCATGAACTTGCCCTGCAGGCAAGTTCATTTAAAAAGTTATTTCTGACAATGTTAAACTTAACATAAGTCAACAAAGGGCAGAAAGAAGGTCAGAGTGACCTAACTTTGGTAGGAGGCTGTGTTACTCCCTGAGATGCACCCTCACACCAAGTAATATGACTGTAGGTCACTTTGTATATCAAAACTGATTTTTGATATAAAACTTAAAAGCCAGTCAACCGTGTAACATGGTTCTTGTGACCATCATCTTATGACACATGATCAGTCTCTGTGGATACGTACGTGGCCGTGGACGCCGGGGTGACTCAAATAGCCCCCCCCTCAACTTTGTTGAGGCGAACTAAAAATTACCAGTCTCTTGAACAATTAAACACATCTACTAAATCATAATTCAATACACTATTGGTTATATTGGTGGTAATGTTAACAATGTACCTGCAACCTTTTTCTTATATTCCTCTGGTTTATGTAGATACATAGAGGCAGCATCTCCATTTAGAGGATCTATAGGGTTTGGATAAGTTAACAACTGTGGTAAGAATGACTCAAATATGTTGGATAAATCTGAAATAGGAATAAAATACACCAATGGTCAAATTTCTTACAACAACCAACCCTCTCAGTTATATAGATAAATAATATACAAATATAAACAGATTCCACACAATATTATATTAAAGCCGATCATCCATAAAATTTATGTCTAAATAAACTTTCTGCCATAAAATGTATCTGACTACATAGTTGACAGAAATCCTAACAAAACAGATGAAAAACATAGCACAATGTGCATAAATTGTACAGAAGACAGCAATACATACCATAAAGTGCCGTCCATGCTTGATTTATCACATCTAAACATACAGAACCAGATCTACAAAGGAAATATTAGCCTGATTTATCACATCTAAACATACAGACCCAGATCTACAAAAAAAATATTTAACTCTACTAATCTGCTTTTTTTTTAACTTAGCAATTTTGAGTTTTATTTATTAACTGAACTTGGTCTTGAGTCCCTCAAAAAGTTCCACTCAAACTGGAGTATGGCAACCTTGTACTTGCAGTAAGGTGGGAGATTTTTCTCCAAATTGAACGCCTTACAATGATTTTAAGATAAACAATAAAAGAGCTGTAATTCTTTTTCTCTAACTTTGTCACTAAGATTTTTGGGATTTTGTGTCAAATATTATTCTTTCATATAATCATATAATGTTATCTAGGTAATGCTTTAATAAGGGACTTGTTTCCAGAACATATGAACAAGAAACATAAGTCTGCTAACAAATAAAACTACAGTGTTTTATATTTAAAAATACTGTTTTTCATGAAATCCAAAACAATTTTACAGAACTAGGAGGAAATCATCTAAAAATAGGAAGAATTACATCCCTGTTTAATGCAATGGGAATCATAGCTGAAACATTTTAAATATAATCTGATTCCATTCTGCATCCTATAAGTACAACTAATCACCATTCAAACCATCAACTTCTCAGGAAGTTGGGTATACAGATCTACTTACACTTCATCAATGTTAGGATGAAATATTCTATTCATGAAACCTGAAAAAAAAATAAAAATTTATATACCAGAGGCTCCCAGGATCCTGTATTGCTCACCTGATATTTCCATTTCTTTATTGTTAAAGCATCCATGCCATGTTTGGTTTCAATCCATTCAGTAATTTAAGAAGCCGTTTGTATGTAATTCCAATAGGGTCCTATGTTAAACTAAGTCTTTTGGTGGGTGACAGCCATCATGTATGACACATTGGCACCAAAGTAACAACCTTCAGAATGTCATAAGGAACATTCACACCACGTTTGCTTTCAATCCATTCAGGGGTTCTCCAGAAGAAGATTTTTGTATGCATTACCCATGGGGTTCTATGTTAAAATAAGTCCTCCACTGGCAGCCATCTGGGATGACGGATCGGCATCAAAGTAACATCACTTGGTTAGCACCTTGTAAGGAACATTTGTTAAGTTTCAATCCATTTAGTGGTTCTCTAGAAAAAGTTCAAAATGTGAAATGTTGATGGACAGACACCAGACGGACAGCATGTTATGGCAATAGCTCACATGACCCCTTGGGTCAGTGAGCTAAAAACTGTATATACAGTACTAGATGTATACATGCACATGTTACAACAGTCAGTAATAACCTAACTGAACCAGGAAATCCTTTGTTATTACTAATTATAACTTCTTCTACCAAATATTTTTTAATCAATGAAATATGAAAACAGGAAGTACACACTTAAGGAATTACTACATATATAATTATTCATGTACATGTAATTATGAAACACTAACAAAAATGCAGATTGGTTTGGTGAAGGGATGGATAATATATATTAGATATGAAGGTTACACAATTTTTTAATCAATAAAAAAAACCTCTTAAGAAAACTGTAATTGTCTTTAAATAAACAAATAAGGAGAATCTTTTCTATAAAACTAACTAGAGAATCCCAGGAGCCTGTATCGCTCACCTGGGCTATGTCCATCTTGACTGGCAATCTGGAACATTGCTGTCAAGTTTCAATTGGCTTACTGGTTTCAAACAAGACCTTTCAGTGAACTCTCCCATTAAGTCCTATATAAAACTAAATTTGGCTCAGGTGGTCATCTTGTATGACGGGCCGGGTCATTGGATATAATTCTGAAAGAGGACCACCTAAGGACCATAGCTGTTAGGTTTTGTTCCAATTGGCCAAGTGGTTTCAGACAAGAAGATCTTTAAGTAAATTCCCCATTTTGTCCTATGTTAAACTATGTTCTGCCATGGTGGCCATCTTGGATGGCCGGGTCATCAAATATAATTCTTAGTGAAGACCACTTAACGACAATTGCTGCCAAGTTTTGTTCCAATTGGCCAAGTGGTTTCAGACCAGAAGATCTTTAATTAAATATCCCATAGGATCCTATGTTAAACTAAGTTCGGCTCTGGTGGCCATCTTGGATGAGGGGCTGGGTCATCGCATATATTTCTGAAAGAGGACCACCTAAGGACCAATGCTGCCAAATTTTGTTCCAATTGGCCCAGTGGTTTCAGAGGAGAAGATCTTATAAGGAAAGTTTAAGACAACAGCGACAGAAGCCAAGTGATGACAATAGCTCACATGGCCCTGTGGGCCAGGTGAGCAAAAAAGCAATTGTTTTCCAAGATCATTAATGTAATTTCAGTAAATGCCCTTACCAATAGATGGCGACTTAAAGGGATACTTCTCAGGGAGATCTACCCTTACTTTCCAAACTCCACCTTCATATGGAGCTGAAAGTATAATGAGATATATACAGAAAGATTATACAAATTATGGCAAAGAAAAATACATGTAATTCCTAAATTTGTGCCCTCTATGAGGTTTTAAAGTTTGCAGCTATGCTTATTGGAATATTATTTACTTATTGTTGTAATTGTTGCCTATTTATAGGACAACAATAGTTTTTAGATATTGAATCCTTATTTTCTGCTATGCAAAATGCCCTTGCCAAGGGTTGTCTCACAATAAATAACTAAATAGCTCAAACAATAATAATTATATTAATTAAAGAGCAATAAATACAGGCACAATAAATATGTTTAACGTTTTTTTGTAATATGTTTTCGTATGTTGTAGTGTATTTACCTTATAATCTTGGCGGATCAGTTCAAATTTGTTTTGACAGTTCCAAATCCCCCTTTTTATATCACAAATTACACAATAACATAAGAAATAGGTCGCTAACATTCAACTATGTGTATAACAATAAACAAATGCATGATAATATAAGCTTTTGAATGTAAGCACGTATTCATCAGTCCTGACACCGATTTAGCAATATAAAGCAGGTAAATAGCAGTTACTAAAGAAATGTAGGATTCACAACAAGGGTAAAAACAAGATGTCATTCGTATGCCACAAACTGGCGGAATTATGTAATGCTAAATCGGAAACTGTCAAATTTGCCGGGGACGACGTATGTTCACACAACGATATCAACGCATTATTAACGTTCACAACACTTATTATGTCACAAAAATGAAATTCTTGAAATAGAGACTCTCAAGAGCCTGTATCACTCACCTGGATTTAATTTGACTATCTTCATTAGGACTAAAAATTAAAGTGTAGCAGTCATATTGGCTGGTTTTACCATAGGGTCCTATGTTAAACTAAGTTCAGCTATGGCAGCCATCTTAGTTAACAGTCAGGGTCAATTCTGAAAGAGTAACATCGAAGGACCATTGCTGCCAAGTCTGGTTCCAAAATGGCCAAGTTGTTTAAGACAAAAAGATTTGCAAATTAAATTTTCCCATATAGTCTTATGTTAAAGTAAATTTGGCATTGGTGGCTATCTTGGTTTACATTCTAGGTCATTGTACATATTTTGAAAGAGGACCATCTCAGGACCATTTCTGTCTAGTCTAGTGTGGTGCCAAATGAATTTTCGATAGGGCCTATGGTAAACTAAGTATGGCTGTGCAGCTATCTTGGTTCACAGTCCAGGTCATCAGACACAATTATGAAAGAAGACCCCCTTAGGCCCCTTGCTGCCAAGTCTAGTTCCAAGTGAAAAAGTTGTTTTGACAAGAAGATTTTTAAAAGTTCAGCTTTGAAGGCCATCTTGGTTGACAGTCAGGGTCATCAAAAACAATTCTGAAAGAGGACCATCTAAGACATTGTTGCCAAGTCCAGTTCCAGCTGGTCAACTGGTTTATGAAACAAGATTTTTAGATGAATTTTCCCGTACATGTAAGGTCCTATGTTAAACTTAGTTCTAACAAGATGGTGGCCATTTTCAATTTCTGATCAACACTAAAGTAACAACAGTTAAGGACCTTTACAGAAACATATTTGTAAAGTTTGGATTCAATGGTCTATATAATTTTTGAGAAGAAGATTTTCATAGTCCAGCTAATCAGAAATTAGAACTCTCAGGCAGCCATTTTTCTTGACCAATCAGCACCAAAGAAACAAAATTTTGAAAGGACCTTACAAGGAACATCTCTGCCAAGTTTGGTCAAATTCTGTTCACTTGTTCTCAAGAAAACAAAAAATGTGAAAATGTAACAGGAAATGTATGGACAGAAACAGACGCCAAGTGATGGTAATAGCTCACACTGGTCTTTGGCTAAGTGAACTTAAAATTGCCAAAACATGTAGCTAGCTTAAATTTGAATTTTTACACAAATTTTTATAACAAAAATTATTGATATATGTATATATATTAATGTTATGGTAAATGCTAAAATTCTGTTAATAAATCTATACATTTCAAATGAGCAATCTTATTCACATTTATATAAAGTACAACAAAAGATTTTTTCTTCTAATATACTTACTTCCACTGGGTCCATAGAACTTCACAATGAACTCATTCAGTCCTCCCAGTATTGTAACCTCGTGCTTACTTTCAATTCTGATACAGTTAAGGAAACTTGGTAACATAATCTATCTTCATACTATTATCAGGAAGGAAATAATTGCAAAGGGTCTGTGTGACAGATATTTCACAATATGAACATGAAATAGAAAATATAGATTTGCAAACTGAACATGTGTGATTTAGCTGATGCTAGGGAATTACCATAAAACGGCTTGCTATAGGGTGATTTTGCTACTCACAATTATATACAATTGCGGCCTTCAGAAGAAGGTAATATACATAATTATTAAATCGAGGAAGGATTATTTTTCGGAAAAATAACCCTTTCGAGATTTAATCATTATTGATATTACCATCTTCTGAGGGACATTATGTTATTATTATACTAGTCTAAACTCCTGGACAAAATATAAGTTAATACGATCTCGTAGATTCTTGCGAGAGAGCTATTTTGCTCTCATTGATTATCATGTGAATCGACAAAAATAACATGTTATTCCCTGTTGGTGGAGAAAAACTACAGTTATTTGATTTGCACCCTAAAAACAACATAGTTATTTTACCAGTAGTTGCTATAGTAAAGTATAATAATGTTAAGTACTATTCTATGAGAAGCTATAAAGAGTGGTCAGTCTTATTCATGACAGTAAAAACTATATGCTATTACAAGCCTCTTATTAATATTCAATCCAATACATAAATTTTTGCTTTGTCACTCAAGACTTTTTACAAGTTTTATTTTTACTGATTACAAATATTTCTATCCATGTGGTAATCCTCACTGAGGAGAGAGGGAGGGGAAAGGGGTGGGTTCCAAGAAATATTGATACAGACACACAAACATTTGCCCTGAATACCGGTAACCTGTCAGGGAAAGTAATGAAAGGATTTCCAAGGTAGTTCTTCAGTGAAACTAAAGGTTCCAAGGAGCGTGTATTTATCACCTGGATATTATTTGCAAACTTAAAGCAGAATAAATTGTTTAACCTTGTCCATCTTGGTTGGCAGTCTGGAATATTGCTAGTAAGTTGGGTTCCAATTGGCATGCTGGTTTTGCTAAGTTGGGTTCCAAATTGCTGCTTCGTTTCCGACAAGAAGATTTTTAGGTGATTTTTCCATAGGGACCTATGTTAAATCATGTTCAGGCATGGTTGCCATCTTGGATTGTAGGCATGGTCATCGTATATATTTCTGAAAGAGGTCCATCTGTTAACATTACAGTAAACATTCAAAGGTTAGAATTGGTTCATTGGTTTCTGAAAAAGAAGATTTTAAGTGAATTTTCCCGTCGGGTCAAATGTTAAACTACGTTCAACTGAAGCAGCATCTTCGACACTGGGCTACTTCATCAGATTTAATTTTGAAAGGGGACCATTGCTACTAAATTTGGTTAAAATTGGCTCATTAGTTTCAGACAAGATTTTTAAGTGAATTTTCCAATAGGGTACTATGTAAAACTAAGTTTGGCTGTGGCGACCATCTTGCTTATGGGCCGGGTCATCACATTTTTTCTGAAAAAGGACCCCTTATACACAATTGCTGCCAAGTTTGGTTCCAATTGGCTAAGTGGCTTCAAATAAGATTTTTATGTGAATTTTCCCATTAGGCCCTACCTTAAACTAAGTTTGCCTGTGGTGGCCATTTTTCGTCTGTGGTACAGGTCGTCATATATAATTCTGAAACAGGTCAGTCTAAATACTACTGCTGCCAGTTTGTGTTCCAATTGGCTTAGTGATTTCAGAGAAGAAGATATTGGCGATTCACCTTGTCTGATATACTGAATCTGAAAAAGAATCACAGCAAACTTGGCTTGGAATTTTCAGACAAGATGATCTTTAAGTGAATTTCACATTGGATCCTTTGATAAACTAAGTTTGCATGTGACGGCCATATTGGATGACAGTTCAGGTTATCAGATATAAACTGGTTAACATAAGGTCCTATGTTAAACCTAGTTTTCCTATGGCATCCATCCTAGAGGTGCAGATCATCTGAAATTCTGAAAGAGGATCAACAAAGGACCGTTGATGCCAAGTTTTGTCCCAATTGGCATAGTGGTTTCAGACAAGATCTTTCAGAGAATTTCTCATAAGGCCCTATGTTAAACTAAGTGTGCCTGTGGTGGACATTTTTGATTTTTTGATACAAGTCAACTGATATAATTCTGAAAGAGTACAATCTAAGAACCACTGCTGCAGATTTTGGTTCCAATTGGCTCAGTGGTTCCAGACAAGATGATTTTTAAGGTAATTTTCCTACAGGGTCCTATATTAAAATATGTTCAGCTCTGGCAAATATCTTGGATGGCAGACAGGGTCATAGGATATATTTCTGAAGGAGAACCACCTAAAGACCACTGCTGCCATGTTTTGTTTCAATTGGCACAGTGGTTCCATAGAAAATCTCTGAAGAGAACTTTAGGACGACGAACAGGTGAACTAGAAATGAAAATATTTAACTACGAAAAATTTGTTCTTTTTCTTCACAAAATGGTAACTTAAAATATTTATTTATGAATAAAGGGTAGATTTTTAACAATACTTTAAACAAGAACATGTGGCAGGATAACACTAATGTCCCACTTTTAGCAAGTTCATATAATGATGTACATGTGTGCCAATTTTCATTATGTGACCTAATCTTCATAGAAAATATGCTTACCATTCAGGAGCACCTGACGTCAATCTCTGTTTTTATGGGGGTCCACATTGCTACTGCTTAAGTTTCTGTGATGTCTTGTTCTATTTTTGTTTAGTTTTCATATTTTTGTATTCTTTTGGTTATACATGTATAATTATTTATTTTGTTTTATTTTACGATCAATCACATTAATCATTGTATATATATCTTGTAATTCTTCAGCCTCACATGGGGCGTCTTGATTGACAATAAAGCATTTGTTTGTTGTTTTCCGTCCTCATGACTGTGCCTTTGATTTCAAAATTTGTGGACTTTTTTCTCAGCTTTTGTCTCTTCAACTTTCTTTGGAAGATATTTAAACCTTTTCTGGATATCTTCTTAAAACATATAGATACTGTGTTTTGACAAATTTAGTGCATTCCATTGTCCAACTTAATGGATTAAAGGTGTTACTTGATTACCGAGTTTACATGGTAATTGATTACAAAGGGCCTCGACTTCAATATATTAATTTTAAACATTGTATCACATGTAATTTAACAAATATTTACCAAACCCAAAGATTCATTTCTGTATTAACTGTTTGCTATACATGTCCTTATACTGAAAAATCCTATATGAATCCAGAAGTTGGACCCCGGCAAATTTCTTATATAAAATCAAGACTTCATGCATGCTGTGTCCCCCAAAGAAACCTTTCGGTGAAGTTGTCTCATTAGTTTATTAGAAAAACACTATAGTTGTAAATATGTCAACTTAGTTCTTCCACAGTGTTTTTATTTTATGCCATATTAAATACTTTATCAATATTAACACTGATATTTTAATGACAAGATTTGTTTGACCACTGCTCAGAAATAAAAAGAATTCTATTTTTCCTCCACTCTTCAATTTTTATTAGGTTATCCCTGCAACCAGCAATACATATGGGCATCAAATGTTGGCTTTACCTTAGTTTTTTAATATCTCTATCCATAGATTTTTTTGTCAAAAATAAATAAGAGATAACAGGGATTATATAAAACTAAAAAAAATCATTTATTTAGAATAATTTACCTGTTCAATATGAATATAAAACGATATAACACGAGTGTTACGCATGCATGCCAAAACAGGTCATCGGAATTCAAGACTTGAAAAAACAGTACACTGAAACAATATCGCTTGATTTATTTCACACTGCATTATTTTTGAGTTGTTATATTACAATTCTATAAAAGGCAAGTGATGAAATCTCCTCGCAGGATATCTGGAAGGGGCCAGTTGCTGGCGACTTTTAGACCACGGAAATAAACCTAAAAATAATAACATCGATTGTGGTTTTATTTACGTAAGGATACAACTTAACGACATCAGTGTCCATTCTTCTCTTTCCAGGGCTTGGTGAAGACATTTTGATCTAAATAAGCTCAAAGTAGAAACTTTTATTCGTCTGCAATCTGTCCTCAAAACAAAAACAACAATGATGGCGGATGTGAAAATCTATGCATGACGATAAGTCACATGACCATAATAACTCCGCCCTCAATTAAATTTAGTTTTGGAAAATATACTCCCGTATTTAATTGTGAGCTTTAAATTTTCTTTAACAGCGTTTTGATTGTAAACTTACATCACCAAAAACAAAATTTGAAAATAAAGTATTCCCAGAAAATATACAATCTGTAAGGTTAAAGGTCATTACTTTATTTGACATTTGTCACGTGACTAAATTGCCACGAGGTTACAGTGATCAGCTGTTTGATGTAAACAATCAACAAGTTTTGTGTTTTTAATCGCCGTTGCTGTTGTCATGGGAATATTAAGCAGCGCAGTGTTCATAATTTTATTTTCTTTAATTATAATTATATTTTTCATATTTGCAATAATATTTTCCTTCATGATTTTGCCAAAGAAATAGTATCTAGAGTTGCCTCCCTTTATATATATTTGTTTACATTTTTGTTTACAATTAACTGAAAAGTTGCCCCTTTGTATCTAAAATTTAATGATTTTTGGAAATAGTTTTCTCTTTTTCTTTTTTGTTTATTATCATTATTTTAAATTCTACCATCTCAACATTGTACACACACGGTGAGGAAAATCAATATTTAACGATGTGTGTTAAATATTGATCAGCGATATAATTTCAATTCTGTAGTTGAAAAAAAATCTATGAATTTATTTTTCATTTAATTGCAAAATCTCTATTTTGTATCTTATCAATAGCTTTGTTTTTAGCTGTGTATACATTTGTAATAGTTATGATTATGTTAATGATTTTTATTTTAAAATTAAATCCCAAATCCCTTTATTTCTTTTCCCTTTGTGATGCAGAAATAGTAGTAAAAATACTTCCAATCCCTATATTTGGGATAGACAAGACGAGAATTTCACAATCTAATTTTATTGTAGACAAAAAGAGGGAGAGGGGAAAATGTCTACAAAAAGTTTAAAATTCTAATTCTTGCCAACACCTTTATTTTCATTTTGATTTGAAATACAAGTAAATCCTGTAGTAAACAAAATAATTTACCTTTCCCATATGTTTTGTGACTCATGAATTAGACACTACACTTTGATGGTAAAATCATACATTTTTGTAGAATCTATCATACTGACTTCTTTATTTTTTTTTTTATATAAAACTTATAGGTATTGCTTTGTATCAATTAAAGATCATTGTACCTTGACTTTTGTGTTACTGCCTTCAGGTATCATAAATACTTCATCATATTTTCCCCAACAACCTTTACTTGGAATTGACTATTCAATTTTGGCCTGTTTGATTCTGTTGCTCACAAAATTTATGACTTTCCAATGTTTTCAAGTAAATTATTTTAAATGTACCCAGGCAAGTGCCTTTTTTGCTGTTTTGTTGAATACCATTTTTTGAGTGAACTAGAAAGCACACACAATTTTTAATTATGGGAATACCTATCATACACCTAACAGATCTTTGTCTTTGTTAGATTTTTCAATGTAGTGGTGTAAAGAACCGAGGAGTATATGCTTACCATTTGTAATTCTCAAGTTGTTGATTTCACTACTCCTATGGGATTGGGATTATTTTTTCTTTTCTGGATTTTGTCTTTTCTCAGCCTTTTTTTTTTGGCTGATGGGCAAGTTTTGTCCCATTTTGATATACAATTTGCAAAGCTCTGTGTATACAGAAAATAAATTTGGTACAATTCATTATAACTTCTTTTGTATTAAACAAAACTGGATAACAGAGTAATATGTCAAAGAAAATGTTCACGGAGAGGGATGAAAACATGTCATTTGAACTTTGATTTGGATGGGACTGATTGTGATATCTGGAAATGTATTACCATGTATTATCTGATGGGATTGGTGTCTCATTGACATTTTTATTTTAAAATTAAATCCCGAATCCCTTTATTTCTTTTCACTTTGTGATGCAGAAATAGTAGTAAAAATACTTCCAATCCTTATATTTAGGATAGACAAGATGAGAATTTTACAATGTAATTTTATTGTAGACAAAAAGAGGGAGAGAGGAAAATGCCTACAAAAAGTTTAAAGTTCTAATTCATTTTGATTTGAAATCCGATGGGATTGGTGTCTCATTGACATAAAGCCCATGCCTATTCCTGTTCATATGAACCATGATATTTAATTTTTAATTTTTTAATTTTAACTTTTAATTTTATCTGGCAGAAAAAAATAACCAGTTATACTGTATGATTTTATTATAAATATTTAGAATTTAGAAGACATTGTCATAAATGAATAGAAATGAGAATACAATTAGGAAAGTCCTTAGCATGAAGATTAAGAACAAAAATAAGTATTTTTAAAATTAAGTTTGTTGTATAGTGAGCACAGCTATGGATATCTGTTTTGACAATATTAAATATAAATAATTTTTTTTTACTATTTTGAAGCACCAGACCACAGTAAACCACATAAGTGGCTAAAAGGTGCAATCCAATCTATTTTTGGGTTAAATTTATAAAACTTCCACAGAATCTGACCATTATTTCAAACAATTCCTAAAAATAGGTAAAATTTTTCAATTAACAATGAGATTAAAAAAAAAAAAAAAGTAGAATATCACAGAATATGAAGTACGAAAACCGCTCATATTTTTTAATCTCTATGTATTAATCATCTTTTTCTTATTCAATATGATGGTATGTTGTATCATTAGTGCACACTCCATTTCCTTACATTTTCATAAAAAAAATTTTTGCAGAATTTTTAAAGAAATTTTGCATAAAAAATAAACATAAAAGTATTTTATTTAAATATGAAAATTCTTGTTTCAAGGAAGAACAGACAACTTTCTAACAGTTCAGTTTAAATTTAAGCTATCTAATATAAAAATCTAATCAAATTAAAAATGTCAATAAACACATCTCCCAACAATTTACATTTTGCAAATGTTACATTTACTAATTTAACTGAATGTCTTAAATTTTTGTAAAATATATGCACATAGAAAGTAAATACTCAAAGTGAACTGTAGTACCTTTAAAAAATTATTGTTGAATACATTAATACATATTAATAGAACTAGTTATAAAAATTATTGAAATAGTTGATGCCAATTCTATCCAAAACGATTCATCAAAGCAAAAAATAAAGTATACATGCATTAAAGTATAGATAATTAATCCCATTCCAAATTTGCTAAATCAAATTTTCTTAGTTATCATACATGTATGGTCAAAAACAGGGTTTGAAACTCCCTGCAAAAGCAACCAGACCACAGCGCTGGCAGTTTATGAAACTGTCAGTCATTCACAAGTTCAGCCAGTCCTGACAACTTTTGTGAACTGTTAGTTGTGCTATGTTGTTATTATAACAATGTAAACAAGGGCAATGCAAAGTGTGGCATCCCCTCGCAGTGAAAAAAATTGACCCTGAAAAGTGTTCACAAGGGTGTAAAGAATTTACAAGTTTCACTGTGACCTTGTCCTTTGACCTTGAAAATCAATGGGGTTCTAGATATTCATAAGGACTAAGTATGTGCGCTAAGTTTGGTCAAAATCCTTTGAAGGATGTTGAATCTAGAGTGTTCACAAGGGTGTTACGGAATTTACAAGTTCCACTGTGACCTTGACCTTTGACCTTCAAAATCAATAGGAGGGCTATTATTTCAAACAAAAATGAAAAAAAAAATGCTTTAAAGCATTAGATAAAATATGGAATTCTATAACTAGATGCTCCCAGGAGCCTGTATTGCTCACCTGGACTATGTCCATCTTGACTGGCAGCCTGGAACATTGCTGTCAAGTTCCAATTGTCTCACTGGTTTCAAATAGAAGATGATCATTCAGTGAACTTTCCCATTAGGTCATGTGTTTAACTAAGTTCCGCTTTGGCAGCCATCTTGGATGACGGGCGAGGTCATTGGATACAATTATGAAAGAGGACCACCTCAGGATCATTGCTGCCAATTTTTGTTCCAATTGGCCAAGTTGTTTCAGACAAGAAGATCTTTAACTTTCCCATAGGGTCCTATGTTAAACTAAGTTCGGCTCTGGCGACCATCTTGGATGACTTGCGGGGTCATCGGATATAATTCTGAAAGAGGACCACCTAAGGACGATTGCTGCCAAGTTTTCTTCCAATGTGAGCTAATAAAAAGAGATAATGAATAGATAGATATACAACAGTATATTGCACAACATTTCTACATTCTGAATTTTTCCTACATATTGATAAAAAAAATTCAGCTTATATAATCATTTAAGAAAATTAAATGTATTCTTGAACATTAAAGATCAGGATGAGTCGACATACATGTACATACATTCTTCTACAGAAATTTTCAAAAACTTGAACCTGAACTTTCCTTCAAGGGACATATTAATAAAAAAAAAGTTTAATTTTATCAAATTTCAACAAAATAGAAATAAAATTCTCAAATACGAAACTGAAAAAACAAAGGTTAGTTATCTCCATATATTTTGATGTACTGCAAGTGTTCACCGGAGAAGTAAGTAAAATTATATACAAATGTACATGTAGAAATGTTTATTCAAATTCTTATCTGCAAAACAAAAATTCAGGGTAGTTTTGAGGCTAGAGTATATTGAATATGTTATGAATAAATTTTTGAATAAATATATACTATTTTTTTTTTGAAAGAGGGAAAATATCCAATAGTCAGTATTTTGGCATAAATATCACAATTCACATATTCTAACCTTCATTGAAATCTGATATTTTATTAACTGACAACCAGTCTTAGAATAATATGAAATAATGCAATGCTTTGGGTTTTAAATTATTCTGAAGATAGACCATTTGTCAGCAAGTTTCATGGTAATCAATTTGACCAATCTTTCATCAGTTTTCGAAGTTGTCGTAACCCAGCAACAGGTGAATGCTGAAATAAATAAATGTAATTAAATGAGTATCATCACAATTCTATTTATAGTTTACATGTAGTTTCATGTACTGCACAAAATACATTGCTATACACTAGTACAGGTTATTTATTTATCTAATCATGATTTAAAATCTCTGAACAATACATCTAAGATGTTAAAGAAACATTTATCAACAAGATAAGTCAATAATTTATAATTTTTGTTTGTTACCCCTCCCTCCTGTCATGACAGTAGCTATCAGTGGTTAATAAAAAGTTGTCAAAGTATCATTTTTGAAATTAAACGTTAAACATATCTTTTCGGTAAAATGAACTAAGTATTGGTAAACAAATAAATTGTTTTGTGTTTTGTGATAAGTTGTATTACCCACCTGTTTAAAGTGTTCAGACATGGAATCTTCCTGAGACGCATCAAAGAAAGTTGGACAAATAATTTGTAAAACATGCTCCCATGGATAACTTGACTTTCCTGTGTCTCCCTTCGACAAATCTAAGATCTTTTGAGGTGAATAACTTATTTTCTCTGAAAGTTTGTTGACCCATGGACACCAATATCTGTGTTCCTCTAGTGGGTCAAAGCTATCCCTTTTCACCTGAAATGTTATCAATTTTATTCAACAAATCTTTTCAACATATGACACAAACATGTATAACGACAGTGACATATTCTGTTGGACTGAATGCATCTTTTAATTTTTTTGTTGTAAAATTTTGGCAATGAGACATCAAATTAAGAAAAAACCAAACCCCATTCTCATTTTAATCTGTACACTAACTCGAGCCCATTAAATCAATATCAGTCAGGAAGTCATCCTACTATTTAGCCGTGAGACACAGATCAAATCCCCTACTGTAAATTTGCCTCTTTTTGCATGCATATTATAAATTACCACTGCAACTGTTTGTTTTCAAATATTTCATCGAACTCAAATTTTATCTAATCAAGAACAAGGATTCCTACTATTTTTGATATGCTGAAGTTATTCAAGAATGGTTTTTTAGGAAGGGAAGTGAAGTGAATTTTTCCGTCTTGAGAATATGTGCAGAACAAAGATTATCCCTCTGGACACCATTTTAATGTTTTCCTGATGTTTTGAAAATTATTTCACTGCCATGTTGATATCAATGCAAAATTACTGTCCAAATTTATCCAAATATGAATATAAAGGCATGTGTAGATTTGAAAATCTTAGGATATGGGTTGTGTCAATACCATATTTGACTGAACATTGGGCGACGATTGATAAAGATGTCATGTTACTTTTAACAGTGAGCAAGCCCTTATCACAATACAATCAGTAAATGCCCCATGGAAACACTAGTGCCACAAAGAAGATGGTATGATTTCAGCCATTTATATTTGGCCCAATCTGAAATGAAAAATGAAAAATTAAGATTTCAGATTTGAAATTTATATCATTTTAATTGTAAAATGATCGAACGTTCACAATCTTTTAATCAATGTAACAAATATCCTTCCCATGATCAGCTACATCATGCACGTCTGCAAAATCAAGGATTTGAAGAAAACTGAGTGTTTTCACAGTAGATTTTGGTCAAAACAACTATGAACAACAGCCTTGCCCAAAAAGATTTTTTAATATAATGTCTGTCTTATATTTCAGTGAAATATCTTTGGGCAAGTCTGTTGTTCATTTCAAAATTTAATTCAAAGGTCTAAAAATCAATGAAATTAGCAATCTATGACTGCATATTGCCACTATTACAGAAATTTCTTGTTGAAAACAAAACATGTTCCTTAAAATGCAAGATTTTAAGAGTACTTAAAACTCTTGATAGCTGGGAGTAAAGTTTTTTGTTACCTTTTGATTTTGGAATTCACGGGGCCAATATCAGGCCAAATCATACCATGCGCTTTATAATGAAGACAGTACTAAGATAACCCTTTGATTTGTTCTATTTTCTTAAACATTATAGATGTACATGTATTGAGTTTTTATATTGAAGAATTATACATGTATATGCAATGATGAAAACATATACAGTTATAATTTCTTTAACATACAGCTTTGATTCTTTTCCTCCCCAACTTGGATGAATTTTTCTCTTGGTCTGTACCATCTTTATTGTTACTGGTTATTGGTTGTGATGTTTGATGAACATCTGAATTTGCTGTGTGAGAACTTTCCACCATTTCTGACACAGGTCTATTCTCAGGATTTCCATTTAATGTTTCATCTAAATTTTCATTTTGATTTGACATAACACCATCATTAGACACTACACTATTATGAACTGACATGGAAGATTGTGAATTTCCACCATTAAGTCTACTTTGCAATTCACTTCCATCAATAAAATTCTGTGTTTCACTAACTAAATTTTCATTTTTATTGCATTCAATTGGTTTTTCACTAATTTCAATTTCAGTACTTTCATTAACAGCTTTCCTAACAGGTTCCAATCCCCCATTTGCTTTTTCATCAATTCTTTCATTTTTTACAGTCTCACAGCTATCATTGCACACTTCCATTGCATTAGAACCATGATCTATTTTAGACCCATCTGATTCCAAGTCTTCCAAATCTTCACAAAATTCTGGTTGTGAAAATACAAACTTATGTTCTTTTGATTCATCTGACAGTAATGAAGAAACAGTATTTTTTTTTTCATTTGTTTCGTTGTTGCTATCAGATACTGAACAGTCCAAGTCACTCGGCTGTGAGAAATTGTAAATTTTGTAAGGCAATAAACTTGTTTGTGAATTAACATGGGAATTTTCTCCTTCAGAATTATCTTGATTGTCATTTGATTTTTGATTTTTTGTAGAATTGTCAAATATAGTTCCTGTAGGTCTAACAGGTGAGAAACTTTCTGCCTGATTAGCACTATTGCTGTTTGTTCCAACATCTTCTTTCATGTTTTCAGAGCTATTTGTCTTTGCTGGAGATTTTATATCTAGGTCTGATTCCTCACTAGAATCTCTAATGCTAACATTCAGATTATTTTTGTAATTCCATAAACCAACTTTTCTTCTGCAATAATGACATGACAAAAGTCCTGACTTATCATCACTGAAATGATAATTAAATATTGTGAGAAAATAAACATGCATCATGTAAAAGAACAAAAATACTGGTTGGGTTAGCAGAAAAAATGTTTTTTTTTTCTTGACTACACTGCTTTTTAACACAAAACAAATTTGTGTAGTCCAGATTTCTTAAGTATGCTTAACTTCTTAAGTCATATAATACTCATGCCAAGAAGAATGACTGTATTCAACTTTGTGCTTGTAAAATCATTTAAGTCAACTGTTGGCCATTTACAGTTTTCTTTTTACCTTATTTTCCAGCCTGTCATAGCAAGGCAAAATGTTCCTAGGTCTATATTATCTAGGTAACAATGTTCCAGCTGTTTCTCTGCTGTGCATTTCATTTCTTCTAAATAATTTGCAGACATTTCCTACAAATACACAATATAAAGTATGCATAAAAAGTATTGAGTACATATTTCTTGTTGATCAACAAACAAAAATTTATCACTTGTTTTCATTCTTTTTTTAATAAAAAATGAGAGGTTCCCAAATGCAAAAAAATTTCATTCAGTACATTTGTCAGGTTTTGAGTTTTTTTGATACATTTCATCCATCATACCCGATACTTTTATAGTGACTTGAACTCCTCATATTTTTAAATGGAACTTTGGTTGTTTTTTTTATTGAATTGTTACATATAGCACACAGACATTTTGTTATATTTTCCTGGAGATGTCCTGTTTACCTTGATGATGACCTTTAAAAATGTTCTCCCTCGAAAATTGTGAATGCAAACAAAAATTTAAACAAATTCACCTTTTTTAATTTGATTTTCAAAAATTGCACATTGACAGTCAAGTAAACTTTCATTTCTAGTCATTTTGGAGAAATGATGGTAAAAATTCCATGAATGAAGGTGTAACATGGAATTTATTTGACAGGTGCAAAAAATAGTTGCACCATATTGGCTCTAGGAGAACACTATATCCATACTTAAAATAGTTTAATATTGTTCAAATTCAATAAAATTAACCTTTATTAATTGTAATTTACTGTTAAATGTGACAATATTATCAAATTTACTGTTTAAGCTTTAAATATACTTAGCCCTGAGCACAACTGATTGGTTGTAATTTGAAAAAATTTGCACATACATTGTGCATCAAAATTAAAACCTTATAATATTTCTTTTTCATTTCTACCATGTCATCTGTTTATTTTTAAGAATTTCACAATGTATTTGTATGGAATAAAGACCTTGTGGGTAAAGGCACAACATTCACTAACAGATTTTTCACCTTATTGTATTAGAATTATTTTTTGTACCTTGTCTTCAAATGATTTAAATGAGATTTGAGGAAGCCGATTCTGTAACTTCTGTAGACTGTCTATATATGCTGTGATAAATGATGTTACTTTTCTTTTATCTTTAATAGGAATTGTTGAATACGACTCTGTAACAAATATTACTTACATTTGATTTGATAAATATAACTTCAAAAACTTTCATAAAAATTTATATTACAAACAAATATTACAGAGAAAACAAACTAACTGAATTCATTGATTATCAGTTGATGTCCAGTAGCAATTACTACATATCAGGATGAGAAAATGATAATATAATATGAATTGAAATCTACCTTGTAGTAGAGTAACACTTTAAACCAGATTTTCAATATTCTAGCTCATGAATATTGAAAATATTGCATATGATATTTAAATCAAAATTTATATAACGAAAAAATATAAAAGAGAAAACAAACTAACTGAATTAATTTATTGATTGATTATCAGTTGATGTCCAGTAGCAATTATTACATATCAGGATGAGAAAATGATATAATATGAATCGAAATCTTCTTTGTAGTAGAGTAACACTTTAAGCCAGATTTTTAACAATCTAGCTCATGATGTAAGAGTCCACAGGAAAATATGACATCCAACCCAAAACAAATTATTATTACTCTCAGCCAACCAATCTTTGCTCTTACCTGCAATGCAGCATGCTTTGTGGAGAAGCCACAAATACCAATTTCAGATACTTTGGTTTGACCTGGCCTTGAGGCTGTCATTCAAATATGAAATGAATGCCAAAGTGATAAAACAAATCTACATATATATATTACCATTTATTCATGAAATTATGATTCCATGACTAAAGGTACATATCCTCAATTCACTTTCCACAACTTGATTTTGAGGAAGCTATCTGATTAGATAAATTTCTCAGTTTGGGTTACTATATATGAAAGTGAAACCATAATTTACATTAAATATTTTGTTAAATCTTTAATAAGTTCATACAGTTTTTATACCTGAACTGGGATATGCCGGCCAAAAGCAGGATTTTTGGTGAGCTTTTCTCAGATTATCAATCAGTTTTCTACAGCTTTCATGAACTAAAATATACAAATACCAATAATTTAAAAATATTTTTTTAAGAATACTAAGGCAAAGGTTTGAATGGAATTCTATTCTACACCTTCATCAATTAAAATTTTTCCAAACAATTAATTATCTTTAATAACAAAGATATATTTATAAATTTCTACTAGTAACTTTCTATTCTTTCTATTTTCTATATGTAAGATAACTATAGGACAATAGAGACTGAAATTTACCTTATTATTACAAAAGGTCAAAGAGCAAGCTCTAATACAGTTATGACATCATTTAAAATAATGGTGATGAAACTGTATGTGTGGTTTGGTTACATGCTGAAAACAAGATTGGATTCCGATTGGCACGAAAACATAACTTTTGTAGCAGACATTTGTTCAAGGATCTTCATGCAACAAAAACATTTCAACTGGCTTAGTATTTTCTGAAAAGAAGACCTTTCTCCAAATTTCCCCATAGAGTCCAATGTAAAACTAATCCAGCTGTCTCAACCAAATTGAATTCACGGCATAAAAAAAACACAACTACTGTAGAGATTCATCCAATGCTTGTTCATAAATAAAAATATTTCGATTGGCTTGGTAGTTTCTGTCAAGAAGACTTTTGTACAAATTTCCCATAGTGGTAAATGTTAAACTAAGTCGGGTTGTGCCAACCATCTTGAATTTCTGATCGGCACAAAAAACATACTTTTGTAGAGGTTCATCCAATGCTTGTTCATACATAAAAATATTTCAATTGGATTGGTTGCTTCTGACAAGAGGACGTTTGTACAAATTCCCATAGTGGTAAATGTTAAACCAAGTCTGGCAGTGGTGGCCATATTGAATTTCCGATCGGCACAAAAAACATATATTTTGTAAAGGTTCATCCAATGCTTGTTCATACATAAATAAATTTCAATTGGCTTGGTAGTTTCTGACAAGAAGACTTTATATAAATTTCCCCATAGGGTCTTATGTCAAACTTAGACCGCCTGTGGTGGCCATCTTGAATTTTCCGATCAGCACAAAAAACATATATTTTGTAGAAGTTAACCCAAGGATCATTCCTGCAACAAATCAATTCAATTGGCTCAGTAGTTTCTGACAAGAAGAGCTTTAAAGATAATTTCAATCAGAATTAATTATCTGCCCCTGGTAACCATGATGAATATTCAAGAGGCACAAAAAAAATATATTTTGTAGTGGTCTATCAAATGATCATTCACACATCAAAAACAATTCAATTGCCTTGGTACTTTCTGACAAGAAGACCTTTGTACAAAATTCCCCATGGGCTCCAATGTTAAACTAAGTGCGGCTTTGGTGGCCATCTTGAATTTTCGATCGGCATAAAAAACATACATTTTGTAGAGGTTCACCCAAGGATCATTAATGCAAACAAATCAATTCAATTGGCTCAGTAGTTTATGACAAGAAGAGCTTTGAAGATAAGTCCAATCAGAATGAATTATCTGACCTGGTAGCCATGTTGAATATCCGATCGGCACAAAAAACATGTATTTTGTACAGAACCATTCAAATAACACTCCTGCCAAGTTTGGTTCATTTTGTACTGGTGGTTTCAGAGAAGATGAAAATGTGAAAGGACGACAGATGCAAAGTGATGGCACAAAAACATTGAAGTCCCATTACTACCTTAAAATTTGTCAAATCAAAATGGCAAAGTGCGATATGATCAAGTGCATATGTCATATGGTGACTAACAATCCTACATAATTTTAATGAAATCTGATCAGCGGTGCCAAAAGAGTTGCGTCCACAAAGTGTTCCTATAGTGTCACATGCACAAAAACGATAAAGTCCCATAACTCCTGTAAAATTTGTCGAATCAAAATTGAGGTAAGATAGGATCAAGTACATATGGTGACTAACAATCCTACAAAATTTGAACGAAATCTGATCATCGGTTTCAGAGTAGTTGCGTCCACAAAGTGTTCCAATAGTTTCAAATGCAGAAAAAAGTTAAAGTCCCAAAACTCCTGTAACATTTGTCAAATCAAAATGGAGGTGCAATAGGATCAAGTACAAAAGGTGACTAACAATCCTATAAAATTTGAAAAAAATCCGATCAGCAGTCTCAGAGGCTTTGCGATGACATATAAATGTGACATACGGAAGGAGACCATTACTAGGCCCCCATTGCGTTGTGCCAGGGGACTAAAAACAGGGTCAGTAGTAGTTGAAATTACCAATTTGGAAGCAATGGTCCTTACGTGATCCTCTTTAAGAATTATATCCTATGACCCAGCCTGTCATCCAAGATGGCCACCAGAACCTAACATAGCTTAACATAGGACCCTATGGGATATATACTTAAAGATCTTCTAGTCTGAAATCACTTGGCCAATTGGAACAAAACATGGCAGCAATGGTCCTCTTTCAGAATTATATCCGATGACCCCATCCATCATCCAAGATGGCAGCCACAGTAGAACATAGGACCTAATGGGAAAGTTCACAAAGATCTTCTTTGTTTGAAACCAGTGAGCCAATCGGAACCTGACAGCAATGTTCTAGGTGCCAGTCAAGATGGACATAGTCCAGGTGAGCAATACAGGCTCCTGGGAACCTCTAGTTTAATTTTGTCAGCAAAACACAGAAAAAGACGTTATTCCACATTACAAAGTTTATCTGAAGTTTGGATGCCATACTGAACAACGGAAATGATGAAATGAGAAATCATGCTGTTTTAGTTGAATTCTATAGCAAATGTTGAGGTCAGAAGATAACTGTTACATGTATATGAATTGGAAATTTGTAGCAGATTAATTGTGTTCAATATTTTTTTCCATAAAAAATTTAAGGTCAAGTCCATGTTAATTTGGCCTTATCAAAATGCCACTGAAAAAATTACAATCATATTACAATCTAATCTAATAAAATTTTCAATTTCATGCCTGTAAGCTTACACTGAATAGTACTAAAAATGTCAGTTCAACAGGATAAATTGTCAGTTGTTATATTTCTATATATTATATGTTCCTAAAATGTATTCCTATTAGGCCACACAAAATTGAACTTTAGTTCTTTGGACTATGTAAATTTTAAAAGAAACTTTTTGGTCACTTTATCTAGAAAAAATGCTGAAAATTTGCCCCAAATTCTTCATTTTTCAAGAAATTAAAATTAAAAATTTTTTCGAAAACTTCTAAAATTTTGTAAGAATTAGGATTTATTTCCATTTTTTGCAATATTTTTGTTAAAAAAATGTATGCCGCATCTAAATTTAACCTTCACCCAAAAGAAACTAGTCCTAAAGAAAAAAATTCAAATTCAAATTTCGCTCACTCATACCTATTTTTGCTATCCAAAAATCCAATGAACTAAAAATCAATTTGGTGTGGCCTTATATTTACATAGAAGACTTTCAGCGCTTTTTGGAAGTTGTCCACAAAGTACTGCTTTGCACCCAACACACTGTAATATGTCAATTTCTGTATTTTTCCATCCATATCTTGAACAAATCAAAGGTGATAACTCTGGAGGTTTAGCAAACCATGTCATCATCTTCTGTAAGTCAAGGAGTTCTTTTTATTTTCCTACTACCACGGTAAATGAATTGCTGAGCAAAAGCTATTGTGTTGTTAAGCTGGAATGGTGCTAAATGCATTAAAAACAATTTCCAAATATTTAGAGTTTAGATTTGAACTGCAGCTTTTAATCTTAAATATCAAAAAAATAAAAACCAGAAAATGTGTCTATAAGACATGGATGTCCCGCCCTAAAAACAATATAGGTTTCTGAGAAATGAACCTAAAGGCAAAATTTAACCAAAGTCCCTGAAGCATGAAATGTAGGTCATAGCAACCCAACTGTTGCTGAACTCCGTTGTACTATACAAGAGGACTGTAATGGTGAAATAACACTGATGTATAGTTAAACCTCGATGGGTCGGACTCAAAGGGACCAAGAAAAATAGTTCGAGCCATCAAAGTTCGGACATTTCCAGAAATCATTTCGTATCTGAACCGGATTTGCAGTATTTACAATCGGTTGATGTAATGACCTTGGAAAATGTGGGTCGTACGTACATTTTTTACTTGTATGTACCTATGAATATTAACTTTTGTTGTTAATAAACATTATTTTTATTGACTTGTCTTTGATGGCTAAATTAATTGACCTGTGTGTGATGTGGGGCGTGTTGAATATCGATTTTAGGTAATGACAACAGACGACCACAGGAATAGTTGCGCACTAGCGTCTGTCAGAATCATAAACCGATCGAAAATGAATCGGAAGGCATGATTTTTCATTAATATTTCACAATTTTTGTATTTTTACAATTTTTTAAATACTAGTTTTTATCCCAAGCCAATGCATCAAAGTAAAATGTGATAACTGTTCATTTAATTTATTCTTTGATGTTCCGAAGTATGAACTCTAAACATCTTGTTTATACAACTGAGATTCATCAAATATCCAATTAAAGCTAATCATCAATTTACACTAATTATGACAATAAACATTAACGATTATCTATTGATTAGCTTCAGTTTTCACACCTGTGCTCCGAATCATGCATACGCTTGGATGATCAATGAACTATCTGACAGGTGCGTGATTGATTTTACAGATAAGTTCCAGTCTCGGGTTGTGATTTTAACAGTTTTATTATTGTAGGGACCAAAATATTAGTTCGAGATTTCCAACGAACGAAGTTCGAGAAACCGGGGTTTTATTTCATAGATAAATAATGAAAAATGTTGGGACTTTGACACGAGTTCGACCCAACTGCTGAGTTTGACCCAAAAAAGTTCTACTGTATTACCCAGTACTATAGGTTTCCGAGAAATGGAACTAAACGCAAAACCTAACCGTATCGGGACTTACATAAGTACGGACGGACAAGGGTAAATCTATATGCCCCAGACACATTCTTGGCGGGCATACAAATAAAACTTCTTTACTGCATGTTCAAGTTTTCAAAAATCTTTGGCATGCTTCAGAACTCTATTGTAACTCTCTATTTATGAGCTGAATCTCCTAATTGCAAAAACAATGGCAAAAGAATCTAGCTTTACATGATTTTTTTATAATAGTAATTTGTTTCTTTGTTTTTATTTTGGCAATGTACTTAAACAGTGGTACTGATAAGGGTCAGTTCCCTTGTTGTATTTTGATGGGAAGAAAACAAGAAATACATCAAGGACCCTAAAATTAAAAATATGATAGAAATTCTTTTTATACAGAGACTGATATGGTTATCCACTAAATCTATCCATCTAGCCTGGAACAAAAGATTTTTATTCATAATTTTATCAGCTAATGAAGGATACAGTGTATGATTCAACTCTCTCAAAATAAGCTTCTTCATCTTGTGAATCAATCTTTCTTCTTCCTGTTTTGTCCGAAATGGACTGAATTTCTTCTATAGGTGTAAACACTCCACTTTCATCAGCTGATGTTTCTGTTTCTGTGATGGATCTTTTCCTGAAAATTATTTAAATAATCAAATGAAATGTTATGTTTGGTATTTAACCATAGAAACCTACTTTTTATTACTCATTTTAATTTAATGGATTATTATAAATGGAAACCTTATCCAGAAGTTGCGCTAGCATTCAAAAACTTGTCGCCAAAAAAATCGCCAAAGCATCATTTTTGTCGCCAGTTTCAAAATTTGTTCGCCAAGTCACCTCCCCCTTTTGAAGCATTCTGCCATACTTGATCCTTCTTTTATTCATTACTATTTGAAATAACATGACCTGAAAAGTATTTTTGAAGAAACAGTTTTAATGACAGTTAACTTTTACCTGAAATGACCTTTATTTTGATGGCAATCCTAATAAAAAATCGATTGTTGCACATGTGTTTGTTGATGTTAAACAGGAAGTGGCATCACAATCTTTGCAGACTGGAAATTTTATGATATAATGCTTTTAAACACCTTTTTAAGGTGTTAAAAAGCATGGATATTTAATTTCATGACTAAATCAAAGCACTGCAAGCGCTATGGGGCAGTTTTTAACTATTGGCCATATCAATATACGATTCCTTCATCAACTACATATATATATATACATTATCATGGCTCTACCGGTATTCTTTGGAAATACTTGTGACCTTGCAAGTATGATTTCTTACAACTTTTGTAATATGCATGTTTAGATTTTGTGTCAGGGACTTGTTCACCATATTCTTTCTTACACATTTTTTCCTCGATCAGTGGTATCAGTGCCTAGTTTCAGAGCATTCAATGCATCACAAATTTTTTCATAATTCTCAAATCGTCAATAAGAAGAAAGCCGGTTTCATATGAAAACTGCTTACTTGAAGGAATGCGTTTATACATAACATCACCACAATGAAGAATATAACTGAGATGTTGTTTCTGTAGTAACCGAATAGGAATAAGTTTTTGCAGAGCTAAAAAAACTACACAATTACACATACACTGTCTACCTCTTGAAAGTTCAGAAAAATATATTGCCCCTTGGTGATAGTCACCATGTAAACATGAAGCCATTTTCAGTGATTTTTTTTTATTCTTAATCACAGGTAATACATTAGATTATTTAACAAGGAAATATATAGGGCAAAATATGTATAATATCACAACACCATTTAACCCTTTCAGAGTAACTCTGTGTTAAATTTATTGGATGTATATTTGGAATTAATATTGCCTTCAAACAAAATTTCTTTGAACATTGCATTTGCCTGTAATTTTCTCATAATGCTCATGATACAATATATACAACAAAAATGGATTCAATTGTAAATTAAAGTAGGTGAATTGTTATTATAATAAGACTATAACATCAATTAAACGAACTTAATAAAATACCAAGCATGTTTTCTATAAATAATTTTTCCATGGATTCATCTTCAAACTTTGCAAAATAATATTCCCTGTTATACATCCAAGTCATATTGATCCATGAAATACATATGCCAAACCAAAATGATAATTTATTCATGGTTTTATTCAAATAATTTCCATGGCAATTTTCAATTTAAATCATTCCAAGCAATTGTTCCTGATATATATTCCATGATTCAAACTTCCAACATGTTTTATGAAATTACAGTAACAAGACAATTTTTATTTCAATAAAGATCTAAATGACAGTTCAATTATGATTTTACACAAAGGAAAAAGAATTATTAATCTTAAAGGTGTAATGAGCACAGGGGCCCAACTTCTGGATATTTATTTATTATTTTATTATTTTTGACTTATTTCCCGAGTACTTTTAATAAATATTTACTATAATAACGAATATTTATGCTTTTATAAACAATGTGCAATATACTATCCACGTCCTTATACTAAAAGCCTAGGATGACAGTCGATGTGTGTAGATATTAAATCATATTAAGTTTGTTTATATCCTGTGCTATCACTACATTTTTTCTGGCAATATAAGGTTTAATATTTTTTATTTTCAGGTATAAAATGGAAAACAAACCGGGTTTGTTTGTATAAACCATCACAATGTACACATAAAGGAAACGGACACTCGTCAACCTTATAAAATGCTACAAATGTGCACAAAACTTGTTTACATGTGACAAAATGAATGTAAACAAAATACTTAAGTCAATTGATAATGCCGGTCATCGTACCTAATAAATAATTCTACCCAAATATAATCAAAGACTTGCATATATGAACTAAAAGTTGGGTGCTGCAAAAGTCTTCTTCACTATGACTGGTAAGAAAATTCATACACATTACTGCTAGAAACTAGTTTTCTTCTCGGTGGCATACTTTCTGTATGCGTACGACAGTCGTTATTTACAAATCCCGCTAATACAAAATTTCACGATTTAACCACCTTAGTTTGCATAAAAGAGAGCATTAAATTATGAAAAATGATACAATTACAATCACAGATGACTGTTTCATGCATTGTAGCAAGGCTTGTTGTTGTTTATGAGCTCCAAAGCCAAAACATGACCAAACTGAGTGGTAGCATAAGGACAGAAAAAACTGCCCCAAAAAATTACCTAATAAAAATCTGGATAATATAAATATTACTTTAGTGTATAAACTGAATTGTCTTCAGAGTGGTCAATCAATTGAGCAGTCAACTGTAAACGATCTCAGCACGTGCAAGTTATTATGTGTTTGTTTACTACTGAAACACCTGCTGTGTTTATTAGCCTAGTGTAAACTGTTCAATTATCATAGATAATTATATAAAACTTACAAATGATGTTTCTTAGTCACCATTTAGAAAATTTTTCACATAAGTGCCAGATTTAAAAAAAAAAAAGATCGAATTGAATAAAAAATCGCATTTGGCAACATTGGTGAAGCCCAGCGCAGTCCCTGCTTTTCATTTTAAATATTAACCAAATCCAAGCTGACTTGGGTTGAGCTTCTGTTCACATTGAAATAAAGCTTTTCTAAAGACATTTTCCTGTTTACTGTATTCATTATCATTACTACATGTACAATTATTATCTGATTCCTGATATAATAATACAAAATTAATCAAGATTTGTTCATTTTACTAAATATTTCATTAGCAGTGATTGATCAGTAATTTTTTTCTTTTAAATTATCATTGTATATGGGTGTAACATCGTCAAGCTCTTAAAATCATTGAAAATGTGATGTAAAACACCATAAGCAGGGGAGAATAAGAGAATAGCACAAATATTTCATGAAAAACTTATGATAAATGCCCAAACTGTCATTTTGAATTTCTACAGAACAGGATCGGAAACAGATTGAAATCGGTAACAGAAACGACTTTTTAAGTAGATTACAAACTCCCTGTGTACTGAAATATATTAAACATCTGATTTCTATAGATGACTGATTATCTAATATACTGGGTTTCCCACCAGGTTAAAATAAAAAGTAAATAATTCTAAACGTGTGGCAATTTTTATTAACTTTGATTGATATTTTTATGTATACTGTATGTTTATCTAGACTTAATTCATTATTCAAGTTTCATAAAGTGACTTTAGACATTTCAATACATATTTAATTACAAACTATGATAGTTAATAAGCTACTGTTTGGGGACACATGATAGTACACCAAATGATCTGTCTACTTCTACTTTCATTTTGATTTTTTATTTATCAAGATTATTAAACTCCTAGAGTCCTACACTGAAATATACTGACCATTTGATTTATATAGATACATTATTCAAGATTCATCAAGTGACTGCAGACATTTCAATACATATTTCAATAGATTACAAACTACGATAGTTTACAAGATACTCTTTGGGTACACGTGACAGTACCTAGTAAATTATGGTCTGTCTACTTTCATTTTATTTATCGAGATTAAACTCCTGTGTACTGAAATATATTTCGCAAACAAATCAAATTTTAGGTCCTTTCTTTAAGTGACATTTTAACCTTTTATTTCCCTTTTCTATCTGTGGTTTACATATGAAGGAAGAAAGTAAACTTTTCAATTTTTTGTCGGGAGTCGTCTTATTTTCCTCCATTTTGAAAGCTCAGTCGTTAATAGTATGTTACAAGTGATATAATTGGATGGAAATAGCCAATTAAATTATATGTTACAATATTTTATAAATTTAGCTAAATGAAACCGGAGCAATCCCAAAATATTTCCGGTTATGCTTTGAATATTCAAAACCCAAAATAAGTTGTTTTTTCCATTCTTTACTGAATTTCTGACACGTTTTTGTTCAATTAAAGATACTGTTATTCTTCAAAATCTTACAAGGTTGAATTTTTTCAGGTCGGAAATTTAAAATTACAGGTCAGGGAATATTAAGTATTGAAATGCAATATAATATTAGTATATAATATATAATAGAGTTTTAGAACAATCTTCTTTAACATGTCCATGTGTTGCTTTCCGTAAAATGTGCTCTTTCCTCAGATTCTTTATCAATTTTTAATTTTTCTGCATATTTATAAAACTTTATTCTCTACACCATTATTTTTCTATGCCATTATTCTCGATTCATTACTTTTTTTGGGCCATTGTTCCCTCTTCGTATAAATCCCATCAAAAACACTGGTATTGCTGTTCTTCATCTTTAAATTCGCTTCAAAAAATAGTCAGAATGTCACAATTAACATTAAGATGTAGATGGCTGCATGCGGTACCGCTTGCCACTTACCGATAATCGACCGGTACCCATGCCTTTAGATATTTGAGACCTGCGGCATAGCGTTCATGCAAACAATGGGCACCATCTGTTTTCGCCACAAAACTTGTGTATCTGTTCATAGGTCAGAAATGGAGAGGATTCACAGGACTAGATATAAGTACTAAAAGTAAGTAACTGTCTTTATTTGTTTAGTTGGGGTTAAATACGCCGTTTTCAGCACATTTGGCTATTTCGCGGCGGCCAGTTTTTATTGGTGGTGGAAGCGGGTGTATCCGGAGAGAACCACCGACCTTCGGTAGGAAAATTATACATTTTTAAAGTAAAATGAGATTTTATAAAATAAATACTTACCATCATAAATTTTGAGTATACCATTTGCGCATGTCAGCAACAGCCGGAATCCCCAAAACTAAAAACATCTATTATATGGTATCACCCAAGCACCTGTGTGAACCCCAAACCTCTATACATCCATTATATTTCCCAAAAAGGCAAGCATGTAGGAAAAAAGGGGATGAAGGGGAGGCTGGGAGGGACCTTTAATTTATGATGGTAAGTATTTATTTTATAAAATCCCATTTTACTTTAAAAATGTATAAGTTTATTGTAATAAATACGTTACCATCATAAATTATGAGTAAAATGAATCTAACGCAAAGCTGAATCCCCTGAACCCGAAGATGCAGGTGGAAAATTAATTCTTTGCGCAGCAACAATAGGTCACAAGGAAAACAGGCTTTGAGCTTGGGAAGCCATAGATTTCAGATAATGGGTAATGAAGGAATTTTCATTCCTCCAGAAACCTGCAGAAAGTACTTCGTCAATTGAGGCATGATTGAAAAGGGATGTAGAAATAGCTCTAACATCATGAGCCTTGACATTAAAACTGTCTAGAAGGGCTTCATCAGAAATCTCATATGCTAGACAGATAGTCCTGCTGATCCAGGAAGAGATAGTTTTGACTGATAAGTCAATAACCCCTTTTTTAAAAGGGATAAAGAGTCTAGAGTTACGAGATGAGCGTAAACTCAATGTCCTCTGGAAATAAATAGATAAGATTCGAACAGGACAAAGCAAGCTTGAATCAGAATCTGGAGGTAGAGCAGGAATTACAACCGGCTCAGCTCCTCTAAGTGGAAATTGATTCTTTGCCATAAAGACTGGGTCGGCTAATAAGGTGACTGAGGACTTGTCCCTTGAAAAACGGAGACAAGCTTCTGATCCAGAAAAAACATGGATCTCGCTTCTTCTTCTACCTGAGGCCAAGGCAAGAAGAAAACAACACTTGTACGATAGGAACTTGAGATCCACTTGGTCAGCCGGCTCAAAAGTTGAGGACTTCAAGGCTGACAGAACTAAACTGAGATTCCACTGGGGGAATAGAGTTCTCTGTTTGGGCCGTTCAAGACAAAAATTACGGACCAGAAGAGAAAGGTGTTCATTGCTCCCAAAATCTTCACCACCAGCCAAATGGATGGTGCGAGAGTTAGCAGATCTATATCCCTTAATAGTTGAGGGAGTCAAACCTCGAGAGTCAAACAGGAAAGTAAGGAAATCAGCTAACTCTTTGTACAGTGATTTGGAAAGGATTAATTTCCCTTGGAATACACCAATCACTGAAAATCTTCCATTTAGCGTCATAGACGATATTGGTTGATTGCCTTACAGATCTGGTGAGGTGTTTGGCTGTGCCTTCAGAAAATCCTCTCTTTTCGAGGCTATCCCTGAGAGAAGCCAAGTGCAAAGATTCGGTCTTTCCTGATTCTGATGAAGAATCTTTCCCTTGTGTTGAGAGAGAAGATTTGGTTTTACCGGAAGTACTAGAGGATGGGCACAAAAAAGACATAGTAGATCTGGGAACCACGCTTGTCTGCACCAAGCTGGAGCAATAAGTATGATCTGACATTCCTCTGAAGCAATTTTCTGAACGACGGCAGACAGAAATCTGAAAGGGGGGAAGGCATACACAAACATTCACCTCCAAGATATTGTCATCGCATCTACTGCCCACGCTTTTGGATCTGGTATTGGAGATACAAAGGTGGGCAGTTTGTGATTTAGACTGGTCGCAAACAGATCTACCAGAGGAGAACCCCATTGAAGAGTTATTGCCCTGAACACTACTGGGAGAAGTTCCCACTCTGTATTGACAGGAGTTAGACTCCTGGAAAGAGAATCTTCCAGGATATTGAGTCTGCCCGGAATGTGTCTGACTACCAGTAGGATATGGAGCTGAAAGCAGTGAATCAGAATATCCCTTGCTACGAGGTACAGATCGTGAGAAGAGCCGCTCTCATTTCTAATAAGTTGATATGCTCTTTCCAGCGGTCTGGGGACCAGATTCCGGATACGGATTGACCCTCTAGATAAGCCCCCAACCTAGGTTGGAGGCATCTGTGTAAAGAGTCAGATCGGGAACATGAGAGGACAAAGGAAGGCCTCTCAAAACGTTCTCCCGATTTGTCCACCACAGAAGATGAGGATAAAGACTTTGAAGCAACGGTATGGGTGCTTCCCAGTCTTGAGACATTGGAACCCAATGTTGATGTAGGTAAAACTGAAGCGGACGAATATGAAGTCGGCCGAGAGGAACTACATCTGCTAGAGCATTCAGAAAGCCCAGAAGCTGTGTAAACTGACGGGCCGTTACAGACTAAGAAGACATTAGAAGATGAATTTTCTGGCAAAGAGACAGAAACTTGTCTTCTGGAGGCAGTACTAAGTCCTGAGAAGTCAGATAATGTTCTCCGAGGAATATAAAGTCCTGAGAGGGAGTTAGTTCCGACTTTTTCCAGGAGATTAGGAATCCTAGAGATAGAAAAAGTTGAATTACTGTTTCTGTCTGAAGATTCAATTTCTGAAGACAGAACTCCTTGATGAGGGAGTCGTCTAGATATGAATGGATCAAAATAGCCTGAGCATGAAGATGGGCGATTGCCGCCTGCATGACTTTGGTAAACACCAGAGGGGCTATAGAAAGACCAAACGGAAGAGTCTTGAATTGGTACACCCTGTGATCCCAAACAAAACGGAGGTACTTTCCGTAAGAAAGTAAGCATCCGAGAGGTCCAAGGATGTTGTCCACATACCAGGGAGAATAGCAGCTCGGATAGAACGATTTGTCTCCATTTTGAAGTGAGGTACTACTAGATAAGTGTTGAGGATGGACAGGTCTATGACTGGCCTCATTCCGCCGGTCTTCTTTGGTACCAGAAAAAGTCTGGCATAGAAGCCGGGGTTCAGATCTGACTGAGATACCTCCTCTATCGCCGCTTTCTCCAAAAGAGTAGATACTTCCTGCGTGAGAAATTGAAAACGTTGAGGATCCGAGGTGTGTGAGCGAAACAGAGGAACTGGTGAAAGAGGTGGAACCTCCTTGAACTGAAGAGTCAATCCCCCTCGAATTATCGACAATACCCAACAATCTTTTGTAATATTTTCCCATATTTTTGTAAAATGAGTCAATCTTCCCCCTACTGGAATGAATGCCAGAGGAACTGAAAATTTTTCTATGGAGTTTGGTGTTGTCGATAACGTACGAGGAGGCAACTTCCTAGGAGGACTTATTATGCCTCCTGGGGCCTTTAAAACCTGAAGCGGAATTAGCAGAAGGCCCAGGCTTAGGGGTGGCCTTACCTACACCACCACCAGTTTTCTTTCTCTTGTTCTGAGGAAAAGAGGAATTCCTAGGAGAGAAGTTGGAGACTGATCTCTTACCACTGTTTACCTGTACATTTACCTTAACAGGGGCAGGTGTCTGCCTGATCTGTTCTTGCACCTCCTGAAGGGAAAGACTAAAGATCTTATCCGATAGTGAAGACCGAAGAAGGGAATCTTTCACACTTACAGATACATTAGATTTCTCTAAGATTTCTGACCTCTTAGAAAGAGTGCAGTTGGCTAGAGAACCCATGATTAGGAGTTGGAAAGCACCAATAGCCTTGTCTACTTGGAGTAGAAAAGACTTAATCTCTGGAGAAACAGTAGAATCCTGGCTATTAAGACAGGAACCCACTGCTGCTAAAAAATGTTCTGCTGTTCCAAGTATTTGGGAAGTACTACGCAGAAGATTTTCATTTTTCGACCAAATCGACTGAGACAGGCGAAGGCCGTCAACTGGCTTGGAATTAATAGCTGCGGAAAGAGATTTCTCAACCTTAGGAACTAACCTTCCAAGAGAAGAGTTGAATATATCATAGTCCTTCACCCGGACGTGCTCAGAGAAGGAGGCAATTCCAAAACCTGTAATGTTCCCAGATGAAACCTCGGAAGCTGAACCACCTATCCCTTCATTAATAATTTGCAGGGCAGTGGAAATGTGATCAGGCTCTGGAAAGCTACTACGAGCCTTACTGTCAGGAAAACCACAGGAGGCCTCGAAAACAGAGGAGAGCCTTTTGGGTTTATGAGGTGATGCAAAAGGAACCTTGTTGACCTCCCTCATGATAGTGAAAACCTTATCTCTAAGATCCCTCATAGAAGAAGGAGCGTCCTCACCTTCGGACTCCTTAGTACGAGAGGGTGGAACTGAGTTCGATTGAGAAACAAGCGAAGCAGTATCTGTAAGGGTGGGATCTGACGGAGCCTGATCTATAGGAGAATGATCTTCCTCATCCTCAGAAAAATTGCTTTCCTGACTACCAGGAGCCACAGACACTCTGTCATCCTCAACCTCTTGTTCACTATCGCTGTCCTGACCCTTGGCCACGGGACAAGGTTGGACAGCTTTACCTTCAAGGACAGAAAGCCTTTTAGAAAAGGAGGAAAAATCATTTCGAATAGAATTTTGAAATTCCTCAAGTACACTCTTGAAAGATGCAAGAGATGTACCAGGGACAGAAACCGGCTGGTTGTCCTGAAGCCCAACAGAACAGGTGGGCTGGGAAACAGTTGCCGGCACTGCTACGGTGGAAGGTACTGCTACCGTATCTACGGTGGAAGGTACTGCTACCGAAGGAGCAGGTAATGCCACAGACGGAAGGTTAGCAGTATGGCCCAAGACCGAGGTTGAAGGACCAAAATATCCACCATATGGCCAAAAACCAGGAATACCTGCACCAAGAAAACCTTGTACCCACACCATATCCAGACCTGTTTCTACTACAGGGTCAGTTTCTTGTGCTCCAGGTAGTTCTATGAACTTAGACCTCCCAGGTTCTAGACCCCCCAGTTCATACTGTGGTTTTCCCCTGCCTATGTCAGGTAATGATCCTTTTTCCTGGTCTAGACCACCTTGGGTACAAGGTTTTCTTGGTCACCGGTGGCGAAGGGAAAGGTAATGAGCCATCCAGAAACACATCATTGCCTGTGATGGTCTGGAATGAACTGTCATTGAATGACGACATTTTAATTAATATTTATCTAAAATTAATTGAATGTAGATAAAAATAATGTATCGATAAATAAATGGGGATATCAATTATTAAATAAAAATAATATTACAGTATACACAAAGTTTGTCAAACCATAATCGTTTTCATCTGTGACTGTACAAATCCAAAAGCGTGTTATCATGCACGTGCGCAGCCGGAAATATAATGGATGTATAGAGGTTTGGGGTTTACACAGGTGCTTGGGTGATACCATATAATAGATGTTTTTAGTTTTGGGGATTCCGGCTGTTGCTGACATGCGCAAATGGTATACTCAGAATTTATGATGGTAACGTATTTATTACAATAAAATTAGTAATCCTTGTCAATTAAGATTGGAGACGAACACACTCCGCCACAGGTGAGAGATTCGAACTCACAACCTCAGTGTTGACAGGCTATTGATCATTAGTAGTCATGACGAACTACCTAGACCACTCGGCCACCGAGGCCCCTTTTACAGAATGACAACGAAACTAGCCGAACAGCTGATTTTAACATTATAAATGATAACACCCTCTTGTCTCTAGCCTCTTTGGTAGGAGGAGAAGGAGGAAGAGGAGGGTTACTTGTCCCAACCATACAACAACCTCTTACCCTAACTCTAACCCTAACACTAACCCTAACTCTTACCCGGATTCTAATACCCATTTATCACATGTACTTGACGGCCATTCATGCTTGCTAGTTATAAGGATAAGGTAAATTTAGGGTTAGATTAGAGCTAGGGTGAAGGTTAGGATTAGGTTAGAGTTAGGGTGGGGGTGAGGTAAGATTAGGGTTAGGGCTAGGGTTAGTGTTAGTGTTAGGGATAGGGTTAAGGTTATGGTTATGATTATGGTTAGGGTTAGAGTAAGGGTTGGGGTCAGGGTTAACATTAGGGTTGAAATGAGGGTTAGGGGTAAGGATAGGGACCCTAACCCTAACAATCATCCTCACTCATCTTAACCCCAACCCTGACCTTTATGCCTACCCTTATCCCTTATCCTAATGCTAACCCTTACCATTACCCTTAGCATAACCCTAACCCTCATCATAACCTCACCCTCACCCCATCCTCACCCTAACCTCACCCTCACCCTCATCCTTCACCCTAATCCTAACCCTAACATTAACCCACTACCTCATCCTTACCCTAACCCTATCTAACTCTAACCCAAATCTTAACCCTAACCCTTAACTTAACCCTTGCACCTAACCCTTACTCTCACTCTTACCCTCACCATCACTCTCATCCTCAGTCTTACACTCACAATCACTCTCATCCTCACCCTAGCTCTTACCCTAACCTTAACTCTAACCCTCACTCTAACACTCAACCCTCAGCCTAACCCTAACCTAGCCCTAACCTTCACCAAAACCCTAACCCTAATGTTAACCCTGACCCCAACCCTTACTCTAACCCTAACCATAACCATAACCATAACCTTAACCTTAACCCTATCCCTAACACTAACCCTAACCCTAACCCTAACTCCCAACCCTCACCCTAACCCTAACCCTAGCCCTAACCTTCACCAAAACCCTAACCCTAGCCTTCACCAAAACCCTAACCCTAACCCTCAGCCTAACCATAACCTTAACCCTAACCTTAACCCTTACCCTACCCCTACCCCTACCCCTAACCTTAACCCTCACCCTCACCCTCATCATCATCCTAACCCTAGCCTAAACTCTAACCTTAACCATAACCCTCATCCTCACCCTAACTTTACCCAACCCTAGCCCTAACCTTAACCCTTACCCTACCCATACCCCTACCCCTAACCTTAACCCTCACCCTCACCCTCATCCTCATCCTAACCCTAGCCTAAACTCTAACCTTAACCATAACCCTCATCCTCACCCTAACTTTACCTAACCCTAGCCTGAACTCTAACCTTAACCCTATCCCTATCCCCAACCTAATCTTAATCCTAACATTAACTCTTACCTATAACTATCCCCATCCCTAACCAACCCTAACCCTAGCCCTCACCCACACTCTCACCTATCCCTAGCCCTAACCCTCACCCTAACCTTAACCCTAATCCTATCCATATTCCTAACCCTAACCTAATCTAACCATAAACCTATCCTTATCCCTATCCCTAAACCTAACTCTTACCCTATCACAATCTTTAATGCTAACCCTCACCCTAACCCTAACCTTTACCCTTACCCTAACCCTAACCCTATACCTATCCCTAACACTAACCCTAACCTTTACCCTATCCCTATACCTAACCATAACCCTAACCCTAACCCTAACCCTTTCCCTTCCCTAACCCTAACCTTATCCCTAATGCTAACATTAACTGTAGCCCTAACACTAACCCTAACCCTCACCTTATCCCTCATCTTCACCCTAAACCTCACTCTAACCCTAACCTTACCCTATCCCTAACCATAACCTTAACCCTTATCCTATCACAATCTCTAATGCCAACCCTTACCCTAACCTTTACCCTCACCCTATCCCTATCCCTAACCCTAATAACCCTAACCTTTACCCTAGTCCTAACCCTAACATTAACATTAAATATAACCCTTCATTCTCATCCTCACCCTAACCCTAATCTTAACCCTTACCCTATCCCTAATCATAACCTTAACCTTAACCCTTACCCTATCCCTAAATCTAACCCTAACCCTAACCCTAACACTAACTCTAAACCTAACCCTCAAACCCATCCTCACCCTAACCATAACCATAACCTTTACCCTCATCCTAATCCTAACCATAACCATAACCCTCACCATCACCCTTACCCTATCCCTAACCCTACTCCTAAGCCTAACCCTATCCCTTACCATAACCCTAACCCTAATGCTAATCTTAACACGAACCCTCACCCTAACCCTAACCCTAGCCCTAACCTTCACCAAAACCCCAACCCCCATCCTCACCATAGCCCTAACCCTAAACATTAACCCTTACCCTAACACCATATGACCAATTGTGTTGAAAATCATCTGATCTAACAATAAAAAAAAACAAGAAAATACTTAAGATAAACTTACTATTGGAAAAAAGAATAGCGAAAATTCCTTTCAATCAATGCATGGACCCTCTTGTAGAAAGACGCGAGTTTTATTTTTAACCCTCCCCCCATTACTATAAGAATATGAAAGCAATAAATAAGCAACAAATGCAGTTTTCCTTTCCCTGAACTTGTCACATGCACCTGTGCCTAACCTTAAAACTAATGCTAACCCAAACCTAAAAACAACCCTACTGCTAATGCTGTCCCTAATACTAACCCTTACCCTAAATACTTTTCTTTAAATGATAAACAAAGGCACTTCCTAATTTTACACAGGACTTTTTCTCGCTAAAATTTTAAAAGTTGTTTTAACAAAAACAAACAGATGTAATATCATTCTAATTTTAATATTTAACTCAATTTTATTTGTTACAAAAATTAGACAATTTCGGATTATGCCATATTTAGTGAAGGCTATAAAAAGATCTGTCCCTCTTAATATGTTTTTCCAGAGTTAACTTCCGATTATTAATTCCACGCAAAATGTACTCAAAAGATCATTTGTCTTAAGTGACAAAATGAGAGCGAGTTAAATTTTAACTATTATAGCTTCATGGTTATCCAAATGTAATTTTCAGTGGTTTTCCATGCTATAACTCAATACCTGTAATCATTAAATGGATCTTGATATGTCTTTTGACAAAAGAAGGTACAGATCATATGATTCTGTTCTACCATTCAATAGAGACAATATTGGTACTTTGAATGAAATAAAATGAGGGGCTTATGGATAATTAACTGCCATAATTCATAAATGAAACCTAAGGACTATAAATTCATTTTGACATTTATACTATTTTATGATTGTGTATGCATGTATTTAGGTTTTTAAAAGAGGATGTCTTGGACTACACACATTAACCCCACATCTTTTCATCTGCTAGACTAATACAAATGCATGGCAACAATTTGTATTGATCCTCAATAACTATAATGATTTTATATATATAGTCTGTTTTGCTGGAATGCGTAAAAAATGTAATTGTATCTTTTTCCGTTATTTTTTATTGATCATTGCCTTTTCCAAAGCATCTTTGCCTCTAATCATATATATATTACATTTTTAGTGTGATATTCACTAATTTCTGTACAAACTATCATGTCACCACACAATTGTCATTTGATAAGTAAAAGTTTTAAAAAATTGAACCATGATGACTATGAATATGGTGTGAAAAACACAGTAAATGGGTATTCTTCTAAACAGAAGCTTACTGCAATATTTCTCTGATATTCCTTGAATTTCTTAATTATTCTTTCTTTATACTTTTTTACAGAGATCTCATTTAATTCTGTACACGTGTAAACCATGATCAGCACGATAGTGAAATTTATAAAATCTGACAGATTTAGAAATAACTACAACAATATCTTTCAATATGGTTTATTCAAGCAGGGTAGAAAGACAGCCATTTATGTGAGTAATTATAAGTGTATAAGTTTCAATGGAAACTTGACCATACGTTTTTCTTCACACAAAGAAGTTTTACCAGTTTTACCAATACAAGAAATTCATTAAAAGATATTACAATCAGACTTTGAAGACACAGTATTAATATTTCTTTATATTTTGATATATTTTTATTCAAGTCAGAATGAAATAACAATCTTATTTAAAAAGTAACAATGGAGATAAAAAGATAAATGCTCAGATATGCAACAAAAACATCTGAAACCACTTTACAGTTTTTTCAAATAAAAATACTACAAAATGCTTAATTTCATTCTCAACCAAATTTTTAGAAAAAAAAAGTAAACATAGTATTTATGACCTTATAAAAAATGTTAGGTAAAAAGTTACAAATATGTTATTTTTTTTATTTGGTAAAAAATGTGTTAGGTAAAAAGTTACAAATATGTTATTTTTTTTATTTGGTAAAAAATGTGTTATACTGGAATTTTTATCCTTTTTCCCCCCTAAAATTTGTTAAATGAAACAGGATTTGAATAAACTTGAATAATTTTCAAATTTAAACCAATAATTTTTTAGTAAAATTATAAATAAAATAATAAATAATGACAAAATGTTAAAATGAGAATGGTATCAGTCAAACAATGTGGAAATAACAACACAGAACACTGACAGCAATCTTTCTTGAAAGCTCATATAAACATGCAAACATGAATATCAATATCCTAAATATTTTATATCAGATACATAAACAAAAGTTAACATGAAATCACCTTGATTTTATACAGAAAGTTGTATCCACTATGATAAAAGCTTTTTGAAAATTACTCTCACAGATTCCTTCTTGTGTAGCACAACAATAAGACAATAATTACAAACACACAACCTTCTGAAAAACACGATGTCAAGCTTACATACACAATATCAACATATATTCTCAAAAATGAAAATTGTAGCATTTAAATTGTTAAAGCAGAAAATTTTATGTAATTATGCTTTTTATGTTTGTAAAGCCATAGTGCATATATTATTATAAAAATGGGGTTAAGAGATCACTATAAAGAAACCTTCCTCCTAAAAATTCTGATAAAATATATCTCGTAATTTTATTATTAGAATTTAAATTACAATGCATATAGAAATAATTTAGGGAAGCACCTTCATCTATACCAGAGGTTAGTTGGTCATCTTACAACCTTGTGTTCCTGTCAGTCTTTATTTACATTCTGACTAATGTATCAAGGAATAAATTTTGTAACTGCCTAACAAAAAGATTTTAATCAGTTCTTTTTTATTTAAATATTAGCTCACTAGCTTAAGGAAATTTTGTTACAATGACCACTGGCACCAAATGAGTTAAAGTTGTAATGAAAGCCCACACTTTTATTTGAAATTAATTCAAACTCTATTAAAAGCTTTCAAAAAATGTTGTTCCCCTCTTTTAAATACTTTTTTACTCACACAATAGTAAATCTCCAGTCAGACTTAAATTTCTCATATAAACTTATAATATACAGCAAATTTTATTGGAAATTGATTTTATATAAAATATGTTACCACCTGATGCATTTAATACAAACAGAAATGGCAAAATTATTATAGGAAGGACGGCATACATGTATATGAAATTCCTTTTAAAAACATTCTATGCTCTTCCTGTATTTTCTATCAAGTACATTTTCAATGTTCATGAAGTAACACCAGTTTTTGAACTATGTTAACTGACTATGTATACTTTTCTACATACATGTATACAGCTAATAGCAAATCTGGACTAGAAAACTACAGCATGAGCAAGATAATTAAAATGAGAGCATAAAAATAGACTGCGATTAAAAGGAATTAACAACAACATATTCTTAATGACAGAGAAACTCAATTATGAATTACAGCTCAATTTGAATCTATTATTGCCATTTAAAAATGATAAATAAAAAAACATAAACAGATGCTGTAAATACAACTAAAACTGTAAAATTGAAACTATTGAATGCCAAAACCTATGGTTACAACCACTGATTGTCAAAAACAAAACTACATCATATAATATCATAATACATTTACAGTTTACCATTTAAATTGTAAGTAGAAAGCCATTTCAGAAAAAATCATAATATTCTAGTAGAGCTCAAACAAATATTTTACATCCTAATGAAAAAAACTTTCAAATCTTTAACCAAAGATTTTATATCGCAATACAACTTAAGGTGCTTAATTTTTCTTAGGTTTTCTCAACATGCTTTAAGATGGGGATAAAAAATATCAAATAATACATACTTATACAAAAAAACCAATAAGATACAACTTGTTAGGATTTGAACAAAATTTATATCCTTTTTCTCACATTAGCACCATGAAGGCTCTCTGTAAGACAGAAACTATAAAGAAATTATCTACATCTTATATACAGAAACGGTTATGGCAAGACGTACCTCAATTAGCTGCTCAAATTTACAAAGCTGGTGTTCATTATCATATATACATGTACCTTTCTATACAATATACATCATAAAAAGAGAAAACGATAACCGATTGGTGATGACTAATGGCTTACTCTGCCTGTGTAATGTGGTTGAAAATGCTAAATAAGAATCATCCCAATATCGAGATGAAATTTTGCAATGAAAATTAGCAACAGAAAATTAAAATTCAACTCATGGAGTATTCGTGTATACCGATAATACATATTTACATAAATAAAATGGTGTATCAAATATAAACACATGCAAAAGGAAATAATATACATGTATATAAAATAACATAGATTAACAAGGATAAAAATCAAATACAAAAAGACAACAAATAATAGGACAACACAAAATGTTGAATGCTTTGACAATATAAATTCGTACATAAAATATTTATCACAACTTTTCATGGCAAACATTCTGAATGCCCATATATGTTATTTTACTTACTTTACTACAATATTAATAAAAAAATTCACATTATTTTGTCCACAAAATTTTTTCTATTCAGAAATCAGAATTGTTAAATTATAATAACGAAAGAAAATTCCTGTATTTGTGATATGAACTGAAAATTCATGTAACAAAGCAAAATAAAATAGCAGGCCATAAGACTTGGTTATAGCTAACATTAAAACAAATGACATCTGACTTCACAATAGTAAATTTTGCAGGGATATATAATGTGATTCCAGAGTTTTTCCATAACCAACCATCTTAGTTTGAAAACAATCAAACAAATGAATATAATGTTTGTTTATTTTGTTTAGATGGGGTTTTATGCCGTTTTCAGCACATTTGGCTATTTCACGGCAGCCAATTTTTATTGGTGGAGGAAGCCGGAGTACCCGGAGAGAACAACCGACCTTCGGTAGGAAAATTGGCAATCCTTGTCAATTTAGATCGGAGTCAAACACATCCCGCCACAGGTGAGGTTTGAACTCACAACCCCAGTGTTGACAGGCTAGTGATCATTAGTAGTCATGACGAACTACCTAGACCACTCGGCCACCGAGGCCCCGAATAATGGATATTAACAGAACATTTTAATAAGTTATGCTCCATTTCATCCTAGAGGTGCAACTTATAATTTACTGTTATCAAATGGTAAAAATGTATTTAGATGTTAAATAAATGTAACTAGGCTGGATACAGGCTAACTCATAACAAGAAGATCTGGCTGTCCAACCATAATTTCTAAAGGGCACCAAATGAACAATTTATGACAGAAAATTTCTAGCACTGAAACTGGAATGTTATGTCTTCAAACTTTACAGTCTGACTGAGGTATTTAATCAAATATAATGGGACCATTCGTAAGTAAATTGAAGACAATATTCATTACTTGTTAGAGGGTCATTTGCAACATTAAATTCTTGCAAATGTATTTGGGAAATAATCACCTACTCAGTATCATTTTCAGCAGTTTCAACTTAAGAGTAAATGATATGTGCATTTTCAGAAAATGTTTGACCAACCATATATAAACACAAAACTGACACGATAAATTATTTCAAAATTATGAATGTGATGTTGTATAAGGAGATCACAATTAAAAATTTACGACTTTTTATAAATTTAAACATTCCAATACATTTAAGATGCATACACTTACTGAAGTTTCTGTATAAATTTGTATGTACCTTTCTACAATATCTATGCATAATTCTAAAAAATATTCAAAAATACATTTAAACAGTCTACTTTTTATAAATCTAGACTTGGATACCAATTTATAGCACTTGATAACTTGTTTATATCATACTACTGTAGAGATTATATTGAATGAACACAAAGAAAATAACAAGAGAATTTCTCATCTTTGGTTTCTTAACTGGTTTTTCAGCTGGGTCACACATTCGTTTCTACTTTACTGGAGTTGGCATTATTTGGTAACGACGGACTTCTGGGAACTTTATTTTGAACTGACGGACTTCTTGGAAGAGTCCCATTCCGTTTTGATGACCGTAATATTAAATGGTTTGACATTATAGCTGAGTCTTTTTCGTTTTGATCATTACAAAAACTGTCCACAGCACTATACAAGAATAAATAATCCTCCTGAAAATTGAATAAATCATTAATATTTTATACTGAAGGTAAGTATTATTTAACAAATGTATCCAAGGAGCTTCAAATCTTCAGGTTTTTGTAATTATTACAGGTAAACTTCTAAAATCTGCTCAAGAAGCTCAATACTAAGGGAATAAAATTGCAACAATATATTTGTAATTTGATGATAGCTTTACCACCATTGAATAAAGAATCTTTATGTCAGATTTAAAAAAAAAATACCATGAAACAAAAAAATTTTTTTTGACAGCATATAAAGACAGAAGAACAATTTTGTAGTTTCAGCCATGGACAAAATTTCATATGAGAACAGTAGATTTTCTAATGTTTAAAATTTAGACTGTATATCCTCAAGAGAAAAAAGAAGCCTGAAGTTTAAATAATCTTACCATTGTTCCGATTACACCTGGACGCTTTTGGTGATATAATTTACATAAATGATATATGTCTATAGTTTTATCATGCTGTAGCTGGTCAAGTGAAGACCACATGGCACAAAATTTACAACCTCTAACACCACCATATCTGAAATATAGAGAAAACAATTAAAGAATAATGTTTTACCTATACAGCCTTACATTAACTTACAAAAAAAAACAAAACTTTTTTGTTGACCACAAATTTAAACATTAATATGAAATGTACATGTAATATGTGCTTGATTGCAAGTTATTTTTGCAATGTCCGAAATTCAAATATCTCATGAAATATTGATTCATTTATTCAAATCGATAAATTTTAAGGTGAAAGTCTCAATTTGAAATCACTTTTTGAAAAAAGTAGATGTCAAATATATCATGTGACCACCGACATGTGCCTCTAAGTACTTATTTCACTGATGAAATTGTCTATTAACCTCTTAAGATGACCAACTGAAACCATATTTTCATTGTTTTTACATAATTTACCAAGTAATAATCTTGGAATCTGAGAAGGAGTAATTTTCTGGTAAATTATGTATTTATACTTTTACATGTATATTTACAAAAAGTTCATATTATAATGTAAATGTGCAAGAATTTTTACAAAGAAGTGGAAAAATTGTAATTTTACGCCAAATAAAAATGGTTAAAATGAGTCATAAAGAGTATCAGAAAAATACTTTTCCTCAGTTTCTACATTCAAAAAAAACACTTTATTCTTATATTTTCAAGTTTCATATTTAATTACAATCAACATTTTGAGTTAGTTTGTAATTTTTTTACTACCACAATAGTTTTTATGGCACTTAGCACTATGTTTTAACTTTTTGTTAGTCTCTATACTTTCAATAAATGCTATATCAAGCAATGGAACCTAGGTGTGGATCCAATTTAAGACTGAAGGCCATTCATTTTTAGGTCCTTTACAAGATGAAGTACCAAAACAATTACTATCCGAAAAATATTACGTCCTCTGTAAGGCTCTGTTGCTATCTGTAAATTTTGTGATTGCTATCAAATCCACATAGTGAAGAATTATCTTTTTCTCGCAATTTAACAATTAATTTCAAAACTTTTAACTCTATAGAATACTTGATTACTTATTCCATTATTTTGTCCAAATTCTGACTAATTTGTTGTATTAACAATATTGAAAAACATTATTTACAGTTGCTATACAAAAACTAATAAATCTTATCATTTGTTTAAAGTTAGATATTTAAATGAAAATCCAGAGATTTTAGTCCAGAACTGGAACAATAAATATGAAGAATTATATGTGGGAGTATATTAGCAATTTCATTCATATGATCTTCATAGCAACCAAAAATAAGAGACATCTACAGAGATCTAGATATTGTTTTGGAACAGTAATGTCTATGAAAGGGTCAGTGGTGAATAGTATTACAAATAAATGTGTTTTTTTCTGATGGAGGAGGGAAAAAGAAACTGATTGATTTTTTTGTTTTGTTTCTTTTTCTACACCCTCAAAAAACTGCAAATTGTAATTCAATAAAATAATACACTAAAGAACAGAGCTTTACCTGATAGTGTGATACAGTACAAGGTCAAGTACATCTAACAGATTGATAAAACTGTACTTACTTATCTACAACTATAACAGGTCCAATGTCATTTTGTCTATGTATATCTCTAACACTATTTATCAGATCAAAGGCTTTAGACAAGGACTGATCCATTCTGGGCCAAGCAGAACATGATATCAATTTGGTCATTAAAACATAATCATCCTGTAAGAAAAATTAGTATGCTTTTCGTATTTACACAATAACAGAAACAGAAATATTTTTCTGACAAGCTAAAAATCTTTTTTAAAAGAGGCAAATTATTCATTCCTTTAATTTCTTAGGCTTTTACTGCAAAATATTCCACTCAAATCAGTCATAGAGGGCATGTTGATCTTGCAATGAATTAGATACTTTTCTTTACATGTATCTTGAATGTCTCACCATGACTTCAAGTTGAACAGCAATAATGGGCTTGAACTTACGTCATGTGCATTTTGAGTCAACAATTCATTCAATATATTCTTTTCTTAACCAATGAAATTTTCTTAACCAATGAAAGAAAAACTACCATTTCAAATTAAAGAAAACAATTTCCTAACCTTTGGTAAAAATACTGTACAGATATCACATTGTTGACAGATATCACATTGTTGATTATATGATTGGTTTAACCTTATTATATCCGTGATTTGTAAATCAATTTATTCAACAGTGTGTATCATCATACCTGTGTAGATTCTAATAAGAAGTCCCTGGTAGTATACAGACATCCTGTTTCTTCTTCACGGAAGGTCAACTTAAATATTCCTGTATCTACTTCTAAATCATTATTCTCCTCAGGCCAAAATTTAATTAATTCCTGAAAGAAAGAAAAATGCCCTGAAAATTTCTAAGATTTCATCTCAAGATGAATATGAGTATTTTTAAACTCTCTGAAATAAAACTATGCTCTATAACACATAAATAAAACACAACAGAAGTATACAAATATACATAGATATTTTGATGCTCCCAAATCTGTATCATATTTTTTAAAAAGAAACAATTTTCTTTCCAACAATCAATCTTACCTCATCTTCCATATCAGACAGTAGCACTATTACAGAACAATTTTTATCCCAAACCATCCTCCAAAAATCTTCTACTGTAGATTCTAATGGGTGCTGTGTAAGTATAAACTCATTTGTACATGTATATCCCTAAAAGAAAGACAAAATATTTAAAAAGGGGCTATCAAGCATTAATCTATAATCATCCACAAGGAAATATTTTGTTTTTTTGCCTTTCATTCTATTTACATTAATATACATATATACTAAACAGTCGTACCCTTAATTTACTATTAAATAAAAAAATAAATATTTGAAAAAAAAAAAAAGAATTCAAATGGTGAAAAGGCTGGCAAAAATGAAAACTGACCAAGGGAAAACCCTGTGTATGTGTATATGATATAAGCAACTCACCTGTAAAAATGTTGCATTTATATAATCAGATCCCTGTACCCCTGGTTTGGTAGGAAGAGGAACTCTCTTGGTTGTCATAGGAACCAGATCTTCTCTCCGATTCTTTGGCACATTGAATTCTTCAAAGGCTGGAAATTTATCTATTTCCTTTGGTGTATAAGCTACTGCCAGCTAAAACAAATTGAAATTAATTTGTTATGCACTTTTCAAATATTAACTGAATTTAATTAAGTATGCATTTAACATAACCAAATTGTGGCCTCGGTGGCCGAGTGGTCTAGGTAGTTCGTCATGACTTCTAATGATCAATAGCCTGTCAACACTGAGGTTGTGAGTTCGAATCTCACCGTGGTAGGGTGTGTTCGACTCCGATCTCAATTGACAAGGATTGTTCCTAACGAAGGTCACTGGTTCTCTCTGGCTTCCTCTACCAATAAAAACTGGCCGCGGCAAAATAGCCTTATGTGCTGAAAAATGGCGTAAAACCCCAACTAAATAAACAAACATAACCAAATTGAATGGCTATACATACATGTATATTTGTGCCAGATCTTCCATTATCCATTATTTTACACTTTTTTTTCTAGTTTTCACTTTGCTGAAGCAATTTTCCATTAATTTCTAAATTTACATCATTAAATTTCAAGATAGTTAATCTGTTTACCCAATGGTCATACTGCAAATATTTAATGAGAAAATACGAGGAATTGTGCTTCTCTTTGGCTATACATAAATAAAGTGCTTGTACAACAATAATGTTGGCACTGTCAACAGACTTTAATAGTTCAAAATAATTGGTAAAATTTGACATGTTAAAACCCTTTTTTTAGCACTTATGATCAAGGCTAGTTTGAAGAAACCTTGGACCTTTTTCCTTTTACTTTTTATTGACCACTTCTGTCTGTTAGTCTCGGAGAAGCCACTTCTCAAGTAGGTTGAGATCTTTATTTAAATGTATATTTTTCTTGTATACTTCTCAAGTTTAAAATGTCATATTTTACCTCCAGCTGTTCTTTCAGTAATGATGAACCATCATCTTTAATCTTTGTAAGATTTTCTATATATCTATGAATTTCACCATTCCGTACTTCCGTATCATGACTAAGTAAATATTCCACTAATGCATCATGAATTAACATATACTGTTCCTGTAAAAATTAAAGAGAAATTGTTTCAATAATATATGCAAAGGCAGAGAAAATATCTTTTATCTCCCAAAAAGTTATCCAGGTGGGATAAATCTAATGTTTCTTTACAGCATTTATTTTCTTGTCAATGTACAGTATGCTAACCGGTTGTATCTTAGATTAATTTAAATTATTTATGACTTTATGCATTCCAGAAGCCATTTCTCAGTCCAATTAATTCAATATTTCAAATATAAAGGAATATAATTATTCTAGTGAATGATAAGAAATTAATTATTTACCTCAGTTTGGACAAGAAAGTTCCTCTGTTGTCTAATTTTCAATAAAAACTGTGGTATATTTACTGTTCCTTTATCTTTTATTTGTTCTATCATTGTGTCTATAAGTATGTATGTCCCGGTTCTTCCTACTCCAGCACTGTAAAAAGATAATATCATTAATGTCAGAGGAAAAAAATTATAATAATACAACTTGCAATTAGAGCATACGTTATCAATGTGTACCTTTCAGTCGGGTGGTTAAAAAAAAATAATTCTATTGGAAATTAAATTGTCTACTGTGATATTCAAAACATTCCCTATTAATCAGGAAAGTGGTGAAAATTGAATGATTTGATACATATGTTATGTTTCTTGGCAATAGCACAAATGACTGTCATTCAGTATAGTATTTTTTCAATTGTTCATGGAATAAACACCCTTTGCTCACAGGTTACAATATAATACAATACACTCAATGCTTTTTTAAATTTTTTTTAGCAAAATAAATTACTATCTTCAGTGTAGACATACCCTCTCACAAATGGACAGTCTATATGAAATAATTTTGCTTCAGCTGACTTAAGAGATGTTGATTCACTCACACACTAACCTTTCATACAATAATTCAATTAAGGAATTCATTACTGTAATTTCACTAATTTTTCGTCACTAAAAAATATCAATTTTTGAGGATATTTGAAGAACTGAAAAAAATTAGGTTTTTCTTGTTATGGGACTGCTTTGACTTCCAACTGATTGACTTGTTCAATGACTGGTAAGTATGTTATTTAAAAATTTATCCTCAATATTCATGGAAAATTGCCATTTTAAATTCAAAAACTAAAAATTGTGTCTGTAAGACACGGATGCCCCCCTCAGTACTATCCAATGCACATCCACTGATGAAGTTTCGCTGATACACTATGCTTAGTTCCAAAGAAATGAACCTAAATCCAAAACTTAACCAGAGTCGTTAAAGCATAAAATGTAGGTCATAATGACCCATTATTGTATGACTGCTCATTACTACCCAAGGCACATCCACTGATTAGGTTACATTGATACACTATGCTTAGATCGATAGAAATGAACCTAAATGCAAAACTCAACCACATAGTTCGGACGTACAGACGGACAAGGGTAAATCTATATGCCCCATCCACATTTTTGGGCGGGGCATAACAACAGGGATGACAAATTTCAAATGAACCGCCATGTTTTGACATGAGGGCAACACATGGTCATAATACAGATTCGGAATTTATCCTAAGGAATATTTATTGGATTTGTTTTTTTCGTCTTTATATATGATCAATGTCAATTCAATTTATAGGTCAAATTTGAGTATTTTTTGATTTTGGAGTTCAAGAGGCCCTATATTTATAACATTTATTTTCCTGTTTTTGGATGAATAAACTTATTTGTTCAAAGGAATTAAAGACTTGATGATGACTAGTACTTATTAGTTCGCAATAATGTTGAAAATTCCAACTTCATGACTATCGGGATTAGAAACTTTCGTAAGTGACGAAAAATTAGAGATTTTAAAAAGTAAATTTTTTCACGAAATTCAAAAAGTAACGAAAAATTTGAGATTTTATGGTAATCTGTACATTATGTATCAATAAACTTCATTTGTTTGTTGTCTGATCTTTTTTTCTTTTTTTTTTAATTTATTTTCAGTTGTTTCGTATTTAAAAAATAAAAGTCCATTTTCTACTGGAAATAACAGTATACTTTACCTGCAATGAACAACAATAGGGCCAGCACCTGGTGGATTGGCAAATGCTGATTTTTGTACAAATTTAAGAACTGGTAATGTAAAATCTGGTACCCCATGGTCCGGCCATTCTGTATAATGAAACTGATATACTATTCTCTCTGATGATTGCTGAAAATACACAATACAAAAGAATTACTGAGGATTCATTCTACTTTTTAGGACAACTGTTTTTCAGATTTTCATGGGTGCATGGAAACCATGAATTTAAATATCGAACATGATACTCATTCATCGGTGAAAATATTGAAATGTGTCAAAATCTAGAAATCAGGAGAAACTAAATCTTGTCTCTTTCCACGTCAACATTTTATACAAATTTTTGCAAAGGTGAACAATAATGAGCTTTTCAAGCAAAAGTTAGTATACATATTACTAAACATTTGGGACTGTCTTTTCAATCTTTAGTATACAAATAATAAGGCTGTTTAAAACAACAGGAGGGGCCGCGGTGGCCGAGTGGTCTAAGTAGTTCGTCATGACTACTAATGATCACTAGCCTGTCAACAATGAGGTTGTGAGTTTGAATCTCACCTGTGGCGGGGTGTGTTCGACTCTAACCTTCTGGTTCTCTCCGGGTACTCTGGCTTCCTCCAACAATAAAAACTGACCACGGCGAAATAGCCAAAATGTGCTGAAAATGGCGTAAAACCCCAACTAAACAAACAAACATAACAACATGATAGATGAGGGACATACCTTTTTAGCTTTGGTATCTTTCAGTGAGAACATTCGTACTGTGTAATGAGCTCTAGAGAATGTGTTGAGATGTTTAACTGTTATGTTGCCATGTTGTTCAATACCTTCTTCAGGCCAATATTTATCACATTTTTTCTGGAAAAAACAACAACTAATGTTTCCAATAGAATTCTGAAAACTTAGATATTATTGTGAATTTTAAAACATAAGATTTATGTAATAGTACTTGTTTTAATAATATTTAAAAGAAAGATAAAAATTTAAGAATTTTGAAGATGAATTTCTTCACAAAGTTTTAATCTTTAACCACTAAAAGCTTTTATCAGTCTGGACACAGACATGTTATGAAGGCTTTTACAATGATCTCTTTTTGAACTACCAGAATTTGGTTTCAAGGCTGTTTTCTTATCCAAATTTACCGGATATTTCTTCCCATATCCTATTTTTGCATTCATAAAATAATACATCAATTTCCAAATTTACAGGAGAATAAACTCTACAAATAGGTACTGTCGCTATGAAAAATATGTATTCCAGCTAAAAATACTTTTTGGACATGAAATCTAAATCAAAGAATTTCAGCATTTTAATCCATCAGAAACCCCAAGTATTGAGCTGGAATCATGTTGCTTCATGTATATCTTTATATGATGCAATAACTTACAGTGAAATCTATAGGATGAGTTGCAATTACAAGCTCAATCAATAAGTTGAATCAAATAAAGTAAGTCCCATTCAATATGTCTGACTTGAATTATTTTGTTTCATGCAAATCTTTATACAATGTACAACCTTTATGTGAAGTTTCATTAAATTCCATCAGACTGTATAGGTGAGGTTCTGCTGATAAGGTCAATACCATATTATGAATCAAATATATATTTAAATTCAATTATCTCTCTATGAAAGTGTCAGACCAGAATTATTGTGCTTCATCTTTATATACTAGACTACCTTTCTGTGAAGTTTAAGTTAATTCACTCTTACAGTTTACGAGGAGTTGCACTTAAAAGATTCATGGACAGAAGTAGTAGGTATTAGTTTGTAGGGGTATTATTATGCTGTATATGTCCAACATATATTCCAAGGTTTGAAACTTTTTATCTCTTTTTTCTGTCATTAACATTGAAAAATAATTGAGAAGAAACAATCTTTACCCTTCCTCTTTCCATTAGTTTAGTTATCATAACAATGACAACAGACTTCTGCTCCCAAACCATCCTCCAGAAGTCCCCAAATGTACATGGCATTGGTCCCTGTGTGGCTATATAGGCCTTAGGTTTCTTGTATCCCTGTAGAGATAACATTCTGTCATTGGAAAGTGCACATAATCTACTTAATCTTTGAATTATTTCTTTTTTCAAACATAATAAATTAGAGAATTTAATGCTTGAATGAAATACGAAATATGACATTGTTTTGGACTCAACAATCTAGAGTGAATTTCAAGAAATAATTCAAATATGAAGATTTCTCCAAATACTAAGCACTTAATATGTAAAACAATGATTCCTACACTTTAATTTACACGTGGTACCATGGACTATTTTTCTATGTATAGATTCCCTGTTTATCATTAAAATGCCAGATAATTCCTACACTTATTGAAATGGTAACATGGACTATTTTTGTGTTCGGATTGATAACTCAATCATTCCTTGGCAGCAGTAATTAAAATATAAGTTATAACATACACTAGCTAACCTGACCAAAAATAAATTTATATATGTAAGACTCAAATCCGTGTCCTTTCCTCAGATCTGTGGCCTTTAAACAATACAAAACGTCATAGTTGTTACTTAAAATCTTTATTTCCTCAAATCTGTGTCCTCTTTTTCGCGGACAACGTAACGTTGTAACTGCCACCAGTTGATTACGTCGTTGTTCGAAATTGGCTTTGCGGCATTGCAGCAACATGGCGGATGAGGAATTTGTTCCGGATGAAGGGTACATTTTTACGGCAAAAAGAAAAAAGGCATCAGTGAGGATCCAAATCCAGAATACTTTTGGATTGACATACCATATCTGATTCAAATTACAAAAGTAAAAGAGGAAAATCCAAACTGGGCAGCCAAAAAGATTTTGGAAAAGTTGCATCTCGCATACAATGAACGTGCGGTAAAAAAATTTTTGTCATTATACTTTTGATGATAATTCTAAGGCAATGTTTAGATTTTAGTGACAACCACAAAAATATTTGGATAAGGAAGCTTTGATAGAATTGATAAATCAAAATCACAACAAAGATCATAGAAAATCTGAATTGCCGCAATATACGACAGTTTTTAAAAGAAGTTCCGTATTCCCCGTTGTTAGAGAGAATATTAAGAAATGTAGCAGGTGAGATACCAAAAACAACTATTCAGCCGCGCCCAATTCTAGCTACGTACCCTAACAGCCGCTGGCAAATTGAAAATACATGTGATAATATTAGCCTACATGATCCGTTGCAAGGAGCATGCAGCTACTACAGACCAATTTACAACAGGCGTTTTTCTGATCCACTTGGAAACCAACAATATATAGTGTGGTACGTATTCCTTATAATTTAAGAAACGTGGTTTTAAGGATTAATATTTTCACACATACATGTATTTTATAGATGCTGGATTTCATACTTCTTTAGTGTTTAACATCTAAATGGTTCATATCAATCGACGTTTACCCACAGGAATCGGAAGCTCTATTGATAGCCGACTTTATTATTTACAGAATTTTATTGATAGAACTTCCGATTCCTGTGGTTTACCTCACATCCAATCATTTTACAAAATACATTGTATTTAGAATTGTTTGCACAATTGGATTACTGAATAGTTTTATAGTACATGTACATATAGTATAAAAATGATATTGTGCGATTATGTCGCCATCTGTCAAAAATTTCATTCATTGTAAAGTGAAATCGTATTGTTCAAAAAGGAATATTTTGAAGGAAAACCTTTTTATTTAGAATAAACACAAATAAGATGTTTTTTAGATTAATAAATTAAAAAGTAAATCAATTTGTATTTTATTGTAACTTTTTGAATTACAGCAGAATGGTGGAACATTTTTAAATACTGGACTACATAAATATTTTGAGAGGACAAAACTAGAACTCTATCCGTTTGAAGTATTTACAGAAACCAATGAAAATGTGTATACAACAATCTTAGGAGAAAAACTTAAATTTCGTACCAATCCTGCAATGAATAAAGGAACTGCCGTGTTTAGGTCTGGATTTTGGAGAGACGGAGTTTGCACTGAAATTAGGACAGACGCTAAAAGGGGAAATATGTTTACCATCAAAGACATTATTACCAATTATACTTTCGAACTTAATAGGTATCAGCTACGGCCTTACCAATAAATAAAAAATATGTACTTTGTATTGTGTATAGTTTTGTAGTGTGTGATGGGAAAAAGGGGAATGGGAGTAAATAAAATATTAAAATAATGTCTAATACTGGATATTGTGAACATGACCCCGACACAAAATCTAAACATGTACATAACAAAGTTGCAACTTTTATTGCCGTTCTTCATCTTGAAAAGTACAGTGAGATCTTCAACAGGAGGAATCATTCATTTCAAGACGGCCGCTATAGCACCGGTTTGAGCGGAGTTCTTTGCTAAATCCGACTGCGTCACACAATGTATACTTTATTAGTTTATCCCTTAGTGAGCAATCATTTGATTTTTTTTGAGGGATGGGAGGAATTTGAAATAAAAAACATGATGCAAATTTTGGTGAAAAAGGGCAGGATGGCCATATCCAAAGATTCAAATAATCTAGGCAGGATCCAAAATGTTGCGAAAAAAAGGCAGGATCGGAAATTACTTCATTGCCCATTCATGACAAAACCAGGAAACAAAGACAATCACAAGCAAATAAGACATACATAACACAAAAAACTGAAATATATGACTAATACAGACCCCACCAAAAAAAAAAAAAACCGGGTGTGAATTCAGTTGATCCAGATGGGTAAGCATTTCATGTCTCTCATGAGACACCCGCTGTGTTGACCATTGTCAAATCCGGGGTTAGGTCATATATCCGGTAAGGGAGATACACTACAGAACCTGCAACAGATGAAAAAAAATCAGTTTTCATTGGAGAAACTGGTGTACCATATCGGTCCACTAGTTCGTGGTGACGACCATAGTATAAAAATAAAAAATGAACACATATCTGATTTTGCATGTTTTTTAGAGGACATAGATTTGGCGATGACGTCACAGGACACAGATCTGAATGGGGAAAACAAACATTTGAGTATGATGTAATGATAGGCCACAGATCTGAGGAAAGGACACGGATTTGAGGCCGTACACGGATCTGAGTCCTACATATATATCTACTGTTGTATATCAAAATTTATACATCCTACTTACATCAACATAGTTGGCATTTATATAGTCTGACTGTCGGATTTTTTCATTGGGTGGAAGCTTTGACAAAAATACTCTGGAATGGTCAACTGAAAATTAATTGAAATGTATTATAAAACAATATCACTGGTTGGAGAGTTAATTCCATTACATGTAAACATAAAGATGGGATTCCTTGCAGAATAAACCAGATTTGTATGAAATTCACATAAAAATCACACTTAATAACGTGGATTTATTTTATTTTAATAGATACCAATTGCTGTATTTTTACAAAATGTTCTGTAAGTTATTTTTTCCATACAAACCTTGGCCTTAAAACTTATGTAATGATATACTTGAAAGTGACCTAACCTTGCACCATAATTAATTAATCATACACAGTTTATTATAAACATTTTTTTCAGCAAAAAACATTATATCTATTTCAAATTTCATTCTGTTACAATATAAAAATACTTACATGCTGTTATATTTACATATCTATTTTTAGCTTTATTTTCATGATAATTACAAGTTTCAGCTTTCAAATCTGTTCTTGTGTTCTTGTTTACATCCTAAAACATGTCAGTTTTATGTCAGTTTTTTTGCAGATGTGTACATTTATATAATGTGTTTGTCAACATCAAAATCAAAATAAAGTATGCAAATTTAAGGATGCTCGCTGGTCATGTTTTGGTCTTTTTGTCAGATTTTCAGAATCCTTGGGTTTTATCCATTTCTTAAACATGAATTTTTTTTTTACCATGAACCCCCACTTTTTCTTTTATAATTCAATCATATATACCTTAAAATGGTATTTGACAAAATTTTATGAAATCCTTTTTTACTGTTTCATACATTTTTTAGAGACTGAAGTTATTTCCTATTAGACCAGCGATCATCCTTAAAAAAAATCATAGGATTGACAACTAAAACAATATTAGGAACTGACAGAAATGGAATCATGGTGCCATTGTAAAACTTTATCCAACAGTTAAATTAATCTGCTAAAAAAAAAATTTTCTCTTTTATTTTCACTGGATGAATAACTGAACAATTTGATTTTCCTGTAACAGACTTCATACCAAAATAACTTACATTGAATTCTTGGGAGAATTTATCATCAGTGTCTGCATGTAATGATTTGACATGTTGTACAAAATCTTCTACTTTAACTTCAGGGTAGGTCTTTTCTTCTACAAAATATTCAAAAGTACACATCATGTACACAGAGACTTCAAAATATGAGAGAAAGCTAGAGGTTAAATATTTAAAACACATAACTGATATTGCACCAATAGAAATGTTCTCTAAAGTTTTGAAAATAGTAGAACATTACATTTAATATTACAGTAAAACACTATACATGTACTTTTACTACAATATTTCAATAACATTGAATTTTGTGTTTTTGTGACTTCATGAAATCAAGCTTTATTCAACAAATTAAGGTATCTGGACCATACATGACTATGTGAATATTTCTGATACCCCCATATAAAGTAATGGCAAAAGACTTCATTAGTTACCGGCAAACATCAGGAACACAATATACCTAACATGTTCTCATAGATGCCACATACACACTGAGAAATATGTTTCAACACAGAAAAGATGTATCTAGCTAATTTCGGCATTAAACTATATGTTTAATTTATTTTCTGTCAAAAAGAAATATAATTAACAGCCATTGTTTATTATGATCTAGATACACCAATACAGTGTAATTGTTTAAAGTATGAGCTACCTAATTGGGCTATATTTTAGATTTTTATAAAATTTAGCATGCAACTAGAATACACTGAACTGCATTGGAATATAAAAAAAATGTTATGTCCCTTTAATACTTCCCAAAATTCTGTGTTTTGGCAAACAGATGTGTAAATACATAGAATGCACGTACATATCACTGCAAAAAGCCAAATATTTAGACTTTAAATTATGATTTCTCAAAATCATGTCCATAGAATTTTTTTTAAAAGATAATATATTATTGCCATTGAAATTCTCTTTTTATTAATATAAAATTTTATAGGAGTCACCAGATTCGTTTTTTTTAGTATATTAGATTTATTACTATATGAAGAGTGAAAATAAGCATCAAAAAGCCAAAATAAGCATAACGTCAAGAATTCAAAAATCCAATTCTATTTTGGTAATCCAACCATTCACATGGTGATACTGTATAACGCGACAAATAAATAACTTAATTTTTCGTCTATTCTTCCTTTATACCTCATTTAGCGTTCATCTACATCTTACCTAATGGTTCAGCTAAAGTGTTAATCTACAACTTACCCAATGGTTCAGCTAAAGTGTTAATCTACATCTTACCTAATGGTTCAGCTAAAGTGTTAATCTAACAACTTACCTAATGGTTCAGCTATAGTGTTAATCTAACAACTTACCTAATGGTTCAGCTATAGTGTTAATCTACAACTTACCCAATGGTTCAGCTATAGTGTTAATCTACAACTTACCTAATGGTTCAGCTAAAGTGTTAATGTACAACTTACCCAATGGTTCAGCTATAGTGTTAATATACAACTTACCTTATGGTTCAGCTATAGTGTTAATCTACAACTTACCTAATGGTTCAGCTATAGTGTTAATGTACAACTTACCTTATGGTTCAGCTATAGTGTTAATCTACAACTTACCCAATGGTTCAGCTATAGTGTTAATGTACAACTTACTTAATGGTTCAGCTATAGTGTTAATCTACAACTTACCTAATGGTTCAGCTATAGTGTCAATGTAAAACTTACCTTATGGTTCAGCTAAAGTGTTAATCTACAACTTGCCTAATGGTTCAGCTATAGTGTTAATCTACAACATACCTAATGGTTCAGCTATAGTAATAATAGTTGGAGGGAAATGGTTAGAATTTGTTGGTACAGCTAAATAATTGTATGCTGCTTGGTAATATTTTCTACAAGTCAGTGATCTGAAATATAAATTGTAATAATTCTCATCAGAGGTTTCTTCACCTAAGATTTAATGCAAAACGAAAGATGCAGATTTTTGGTTGTAACTGATTAATGAAAACTCACAAACATGGTAAAATGGGATGAAAAAGATCTTTTCAGCTAAAATGAAATCAATATATAAATCTCAAAATTCTGTACTGGTATACAAAATTTCCAATCAATTACATGTTTGCTAACAATGGAAAATTTGACTTACCTACAACCAATAAATACTAGCGAAGCAAAAAGAACAACTAAAATGCCACAGACAATGCCTGCCACTATACCAGCAGACATGATATCTTTCTCCACCTTTTCTATTGCCCGTGGATCTACAAAATATGAAAGAATTCAATGATCTATTTTTAAAGCAGAAAACAAGTGAAAAATATTAAATATGAGAAGTGATCTTTGATTTCTAATGATTGTTGATGAATTTACATATGTATGTATATTTACCATGAGTAATGTCAGTACGTTATTACAACACTTAGCATATGTATTTCATATCTTCAGAAATACTAAAAAATAGTGAATTCATTTAAATTTTGGTGAAATCAATGAAAATAACAACAATATATATATTTATAATAACTTTTTTTCACAGTACATTTGACTGATAAATATTTAGTAAAGATTTAAAATTCCTGCCCCCAAAATCCCATAAATGACTTTATTTAATACATTCAAAATGCAAAACTGAAAAGATTAAAAAAAATTGTTTTAACATCTGTATCTGTAATCTCTTTTGTAGAATGTATTGTTTAACCTCAGTCCTAGAAAAGTAAATTTCTGAAATAATGAAATACAAAGACAAGACAAGGACTTGATGATTACAGACAATGAAAGCTAACTAAATAACTAATTTATTTTGTTTAAATTTGTATGATGAACAACAACTTCAATATACTGGTACATGTATTCACAAATTCTACATTATTTTTTTCATCATTACTGATTCAGATTTAACACAATGATTACATTCATTATTTGATTCTTAAAAAAAGACAAAAAAGAAAATTTACCAAAAGTCCATCTTTAATAAAATTTCATAACCATGTTTTTTTACTGGTCCTAATTTCCCAAGGGTTATAATTCCCTTCTCCAACATGAAAAATTGTTAACGTAAAACAAATGAACATTGTTAAAATCTGAAGTAAAAGCATGCAAAAAGGAAATTCCCCTTAACCAGTCAAATTAATTTCATTCTCAAAGAATCTAAAAGAAAACATGATCATATCATAATAATCTCTTTGTACACAACCATTTCATACCAGGAAAAAGTAAGAGTTTTAAGATTTATTAAAAATAACTAAAACAAACAAATAAATTAGGCAAACTGAACCAAAGTTAAAATCTTTTGTGTCGGCTAAAATGTTGTACAGACTACATGCGACCCATCCACAGCCTTACTGATAAAAATTATTTTCATTTTTTTTTTTGATTCCAACTTAATAAGGAAAACACTAAGAGGGTGACTCCCTTCTCAGTTTTTAAGTTAGGGATAAGTTTTTTCAAAATAGGAACTTGGAACAGAAAATGGCTGGTTCAAATTTTACAATCAAACCTTTCATTTCTAACAGCAGAAAAATTACATGAATATCACAAAATGATTCAAGCAGACAATATTTTTATCATGTAAACCTGTGGACTGCAACATAAATGTGGGGTGAGATATCAATACACAATTTACAACAGTGATCACCTGCTATTATAACATTGCTAAGGTTGTAGTTTTTGTTTGTATAATTGGTGTATAACACGTCATCAAGGTCAGATGTGCTACTCTCGTTACCACCTGGAGTGAAAGGTTAAAATATAGGTCAAAACCCACAACACAATAAACTTTTACTATGTAAATCTATTGTGCGGAAACTTGAATTGGTAACATGCTTGAGTTACATCAATTTTAAGAAATATTTGCATTACGTTTTATACATGAGTACGTTAATTTGTTTTTAAAAGAGCCATTGAACAGAAGACTTGCTTAAAACTAGTGTATTATGTTTTTTTGTGAACATAGGCTTTAAGTAAAGGCTGAAAGTTTTTAAGACTAACAAAATTTTTTTCTTCTTTAAACCACATAAGAAATAAACTACTGATTATTTTACTATGCAAGTGTTTTTACAAGCATGTATACAGTATTTCAAATTAATCCTATTTTTACAGAAATTATATAGCAATGTCAGTAAACACTAGGGGTGCAACTGGGCAGAAACCAGTTTGTTAACAGTACACTGGTCCCAAAATAGGCTGGAAAAGGTTGTAAAGAAGCGGAATCCACTTTTCAAATAACTTCCCCCAAAAACAGCTCCACCTGGCATTTGACATTGCTAAATTATATTTAGAAACAGTATTAACAAACTTCATTGTTAATAAGGTATAGTAATAAAGGTTTATATTTTGAAAGAGTTTACACAACAATAAACTCCGGAAAAATAACCTTTATTATAGATAATCCAAATAAAATTTAATGAAAGTAATGCCCATGTTAAATAGTTCAACTGAAATCCAAGAATAATTTCTTGTTTTAAGAAAATTCATAACTGTGACATAATGAATCTATTTTATACATGTGTAATTCGGAACATTGGAACTATTTATAGATAGAAGATAGAATGGGGGCTTGACTGGATTATTTACATGATTTTGAATCAATTAAGTATGCCTTATGGTTTTGCTGAATATGTGCAATTGATATACTGTATTTATAAAGTGCATTAACAGTGCATATTTCAGCTTTATTTTCAAAAGACAAGTTAAACAACAATACTGCTGTCCTAGAAACACGAAACTAGTTTTTCCTTTGTAACTGTCTGATGCTGCCAATCTTTTTGATCCACTGATCAAACTAACTAGAACTGTCCTAAACATGTCTGTTTTGAAGCCTACACAATGTTCAAATCATCATAAAATACATCAAAGTACTTGCCCAAACAGAAAATCCAGACAACATGCACGTCTTCATGATGTGATGTAACACTCCATAAAGTTTCATGAGAATCATGCAAGTAATGTTGGAGGAGTTGCGGACAACACATGGAACGAAATTTTGTTAAAAAAATGCCAAATCCAAACAGCCATATCTTTTACATTTCTTGTCCAAACAGAAATTTCTGACAATATGCACTTCTCCATATAGCGATCTAACACTGGATAAAGTTTCATGAAAATCATGCAAGTAATGTAGGAGGAGTTGCAGACAACACGTGGAACAAAGTTTTGTTAAAAATTGCCTAAGTCCAAACAGCTGTATCTTTTACATTTCTTGTCCAAACAGAAATTCCTGATAATATGCACATCCCCATATAGTGATCTAACACTCCATAAAGTTTCATGAGAATCATGAAAGTAATGTAGGAGTTGCGGACAACATTATTTCAGACAGACTGACACCTATATACCCCCTGAAACTTCGTTTGCGGGGGGTATAATAACATGAAGTTTTTCACTGGAAATTCCTGATAAAAATTATCTGATCCTGATAATTTTATATTTAAAAAAAATACAATACACAAATTCAATGATGAGTTTGGAATAAAATAAATTTTTATAAATAAAGTCTTGAAGAATTGGTTTAATTTGAAATAAAACTGACTCAAATATAAAATGCATGCATGGTTTAAATTAAATAAATGCACACATGACTCAAAGGGAGATAATCACCTTTAGTTGTCACCAGGGGTCCTGAAATTTATACAATAAATTTCACATTAAGAGAAAAACAATATGGTATACAAAATTTTATGAAATTAATGTGATAAAGCCTAATATTTTTGTTAAACTGTAAGATGCATGAGAATTGTACTCAACATCAACTTAACATAAATTTATTTTAATTATAATGCAAATATTCCATAAAATTAAGGTGAGGTATGTTAGATATGACTGGATATAAAACTTTTTACATTTTGTTTTCTGCAATTCATTTTTAAATTTTAGATCTATTAAAACTTTTTCTGTGAGTAAAGTACTATACATATACATGTATACTATATCTACATGCTAAATTTGATGTATTTTTCTTCAAGATATACAAACATTCTTTATATTCAGAGAACAAAATCAACTGATTCAGTCTCCACTTTCTGTAAACTAACCTTGCAATCTGAAATATTCTGCACCAGAAAAATTTCCACGATATTGGTGAGCGTTGAACAAACTTTGAGTTAATCCTGCTATCCTGATAGAATAGTGGCGATTGGACGGTAATTCACTGATATTTTCCTCAAACCACGTCAAATCATCTGCTTTCATAGCCTGTTAAAGAGTGGATGTTATTTTTATAACCAGCAAATATAAAAGGATATTAAACAATTAGGAATATAAAGGTCAAATAGGGGAAAGGAAATGACTTAATATTTTAAAAAAAGATTCAAAGCAAGTTCATAAATAGAATTTTTCCAGATCAATGGCTGTAACTATTGATTTCTCCAAGTAATTTCAGCAATCCCCATATAGAGTTTGAGAAATTCATGTTCTACTGTAATTTGAAAGCAAATATATTATATATATGTCAGGCAAGGAATTAACAATAAAAAAGGTTTTGTCCATACTACTTATTTAAATGTTACCTCCAGCTGAGAAGTTTGAATTTTTTCAATTTTTCTGTAGTAAGAATCTGGATCAACTATTTCAACCAAATACTCTTCTACATCACGATAGAATTTTTTTGGTGGCTGCCATTGTATAAAGATAGTATCAGTACCAACAGTTGTTATGTTAAGAATTGTTGGTGCACCTGGAGCTGTAAAATATATAAATAAGACTTTATACTTTGCCTACTATAAAATGCCTAAAACTCTGCCTCTATGCCCTTTCATCCTAAATTTAACACTGATAATTTATGGCTGGACATAAAAAACAGTAAATTGTAACTTTTCGTCTTTTTTCTTGCTAATCCTGCTATATCTTCACCTACCTGTGCAATTGTCATAATCGTAAAATTTGTAAATGTACAATTCCCTCATTACTACATATGTACATGTATATTATATGAACATGCAACCATTTTGAATACAAATTCAAGGCTTATACATAACTATTTATTTGTTGTCTTGCACTTGGTGTGTAAACAATACAGATTATGTCAATGAAATGTTAATTTTTTTTTATCTGCATATATTGTAATCAATTTTCCTTCTTTATACAAAATACATTTTGCACGCATTATGTAAATATCAAATATTTTTTGTGGTCCGAAAGACGAGATAGCAAGAGTTGATTGTATATGTCACTAAATTCTTCTGCCAATTTCCCCTAATTAAAGTAACATACTCTTATTTTCTTTTTACTTACCCGTCACATCTGTCATAGCTGGATATATGTCACTAAATTCTCCTTTCCCCCCTCCAGTTACTGCTCTTACTCTTATTTCATACTGTGTGTATGGATCTAATTAAACAAATTTGTAATAGTAAGTTTTTACATAGAATTTATTTGAGGAAACATTTTAGCTGCCAAATATACAATATTTCTAAGTTCATCCAACATATATAAGAACATTTAAATTTACGTGCTGTAAAAGATCCTCTATTATACTGCCTATACAGGAATTGCATTTTCTGTGAAATGACTTTATATTAATTCAAGATATCCACATTTTCAAGTTAATTGAGTTCAACCAAAGAAAATTTAACTTTAATAGTATTACATATAATGTACCGGTAAATACAGAAATTGTTTCGTGTATTTATTATTATTATGAATTTTTGCAGGGAATGAAATTTTCTGGACACACTCACTAGCCTCAGAACAAATTACTTCCACTCAATACTGACACCATCAGAAGAGGAACATAAATATCCAGAACCGATAATGGGTATATTTAATTGATCAATAGGATTATCCCCATTGCTAGGATTATCATTAGCCATCCAAAAATGGTGATCTCTAATTGATTCTATGTGACCTAGTCAGAAGTCTGTTTCTATTTTTATCACAGGTAAAGTTCTGAAACATAAGTGTTGCAAACAAAATGAAAATTAAGTTGTCCTTTGGGCTTTACTACCACAGACAGTATTATAAGATTAATTCAAATAATTTAATATTGCATGTAATATGAGTGTTAATTTTTTTTGTTTATCATATCATACACTAAATTTTTCTTTTTTATATTATGACATCATAAAGGGGAATCCCTGTCTTTTAGACGTTAAAACATCCATTGAAATTATATATTAAGGACTGGCTGTCATTTTGTTTTCTGTCTATTCATAATAACCTCAAAACACATTAAGTCAATCCTTAAGTAATTTGTGTACTTTTTCAAATCAAAATAAGAGTTTCAATTATTGAAATGTTTATCCTTCCATACTTCTTGCAATAATAAAAAAAAAAAATGCATTCATTTCTGAATGTACAGTATAATAATGCATAAGAATTTACCTTGAAGCTTTCATTACTGAGTTTTTAAATAAAATGGATAAAAGGAAAGGGGAACAATGACATACCAGTCAATCAACATCACCCAACATACAGAACCCCAGACAAAGTTAACATAAGAGAGCACAAAACACAAACATAACAGGATTCAGGATAGTCTGACATGGTACAGACAATGAACAGTGCATACAGTTTTGAACAATCAAATCTTCAAAAGCTGCAAGCAAACTTTGGTAAGTATCAGCTTAGAAATTTTGAAATTAAACCTACATTAATCAACTGAAAAGATTTGATTAACAATATATCTTTGAGTTCTTAAGAAAACAAGGGTTGTTAATCTACAGGCCTCACCCACGATCATAGAAGGTGCATAAAGACTAAGAATATTTTTATGAATTTATACTGATAAATATCTGTACAGCTTAAAATTACTACCTAAATCTGTAATATTTTCAGAAATTTTGGTCCTGAGTACACCACTAACAACTTTGGTTCTGACCACATCTGAGAATGTATTCTTCCACTGTATTTCATAACTCTGTAATCGACCATTAATTTCCTTTGGCTCCACCCAATGTACTTTTACTGATGTAGGTGTATTCCTGGATAAATGTGTTATTTTTGGCTTTGATGGCTCTATATGGAAAAAATTTAAACTTCATTCATTGCAAATTTATGGAAACATTGGAATTAGTGGCGGTGTGAGCAAGCTCACATTTGTTGCTCTATACGGGAAAATTTCAAATTTCATTCTGTGCAAAATGAAGCAATCAACATTGGAACTATGGGTACTTTCAGTAAGCTCACAAAACATCTTTGTATGATGTACTACCTTAGTACAAAGTTTCATTGAATTCCATATGAACATTTTTTCATCACTTATGAAATTGGTGAGTCCCACAAAATTTTCACTGAGTACAGTCAGTTACAATTGTACCAGTATTTAAATGAGAGCTGATGTACTGTCATCACTGTACAGTTAATTAGGTTTTTTTTATGAAATAGGACATCGAACATGTACAGATGTGCAATTTTTTTTATTGAAAGTTTGAATAATGTTGACTTTCATGATATGCCTGATCTTTGTTCAGAATCTTTTATATACTAGGAAAGGCCCAAATTACGTACTTCCTTCTGCAGTCACAACAGCTGTTCTAGCAACAGGTCCCAGTCCCATATTGTTCAGTGCTGCTACCTGAATTACATACTCTGTATAAGATTTCACACCTGGTATGTCCAATTCCTACAAAAACAGAAATGAATCTTAATAAATATTAATAATGAAGTACGTAGTAATTCTGCAAGACGACATCAAATACATACAAGTCTATTTCCCAAACAATATAATTTACTCTTTATTATTTACCATTATTAAAACGAAGAAGAACATCAAATGTACAAAAAAGTGATCCTTAAGTAAAATCACAAGAAGTAATTTAGCATTGGCCATGACATTGATACACACAATTTTTCTGATGTAAGATTAGTTAAAATAGAAACTAACAGGTAAGGGCCTTTTTTTTGGATGTATACTCACCGTAGAATCAGTACGTTCAAAAGTTGTAACACTTGAAACTTTGCCGTCGGCTTCACCATACAATATTTGATAACCTTTTAATTCTCCATTAATTGTATCTGCAGGAGGTGCTTCCCATGTTATATGTATTACTGAACTGTTATTGCTGATTGCTAGGAGATTAGTTGGTGGAGCTTCTGGCACTGTAAAAGTTTAAATCATAAGGAACCTTTCTAATCTGAATTCCTTTTGAACTGCAGATTTTGTTCATATCAGATATTTGTTCAGTTTAGTAGGTTGAATTATTGAATATATATACATTTCACATTCTGAAGCAACAGTTCAGTTTAGTTACGTTTTTGATTTTCACACTGTTCTGTTTAGACATATTTTATTATACTATATATGAGAAATATTTTTAAACGTATACCAGGAAAGTCAAAATAATTCATGTATTATGGCTGATGACAGATGACCAGAGGATGATCCCTAAATGTTATCAATCAAATACTGTTTATTTCTGATGTGATGTTGTTCCTTTGACATATATCTTTCTTTTTTGTAAGGTAACAAACTTAAAAAAATTTTGTTTACATCCAACTCAAGCATAAACATGCAGCATGAATCTCTGTCTGTCTGTACTAAGTGTCAAATTTAACAAATAGATGAGAAAATCACATTCATTTGTAAATACAGCATACCTTCAGCATTAGTGATAAAAAAATCACTGGGTTCACTAGGTATACTTTCTCCAATACCGTTGACTGCTACAATTCTTAACTGAGTAGAGGTGAAGGGTCGTAGATTATGTAATGTCGTTGATATATTTTTTACATGTATATTCGATGTAACTTGGTGGCCAATTATCCATGAACCTGTACTAGTTCTGAAACAATATATCTTAATAAATAATAAAAAATTAAAACATGTTGTTTTATATTTAAAACTGAATTTTCTTACAAGACATGGAATTAATTTTCTATTGTCCTTTAATTACATTGATGCATTTATTTTCTTGAATAATGCCAGTTCTGACTATATGGACCGAAGCCATAATGTGTATCTCATCTTACCCTATCTGGCTGACTTTGACACTGATGATAGTTTCACTACCACCTTTTGTTATTCTATATACACATATATTCCAAATTCAATTTTTAAAAAGTTTCGTAAACAGATATGTTTGTTGTAGTTTACACTGAAAATCTATTTTAATGTACAGTAAAGACATCAACACCATGTAGAAACATTCATGATTCTATGTGGTTAATTAAATTAGGTAGCACAAATTCTTTAAAGTAAATTGAATATTTCACTAGTGAAAATATAGGACATATTTATCTAAAAAAAACTGTTAAAAAATCATTAACATTGATGTTATACAAATGTCAATTTGGGATTCTCATCAAACATTTTCAATTTTTTAACAAGCAGGAGGAAAAATACAACAATTACAGACTGTATATATATACAACCAATTTCCACAAACCCTTGGCATAGAATACTCTGATAGGATTCAGTAAAAAGCTAAATTTTACAATTACTTATTGATATTTTTTAAGTTTTACTTAAGATTTGAATGCATCACAAGATGTAATTCAGCTGATTAGATATTTTCTCAAGGACGACAAAGTCTACATTTTGATGTGGAAACCTCCAAAATCATTCTGATGAAACAAGAAACAAGAAAATTGGAGGTGCTCAATGGCATTAGTAATTGTCTAGCTATATATAAACCAACCTGACTTGTACGAGATAATTACTAATGGGACTATTATGGCTCTTGGTACTGGCTAACCACCATACAAATACTTGACGGGATTTCAGATCTCCTAATTCTGGCCGACCAGGTTTACTAGGTACATCTAAAACAATCAAATAAAACAGCAAGATATATATTTTAATTAGTATAAATTTAACACAAATAATCTTTGATTAATTTCATACTCCAAGATTTTAATTTTTGTTATAATTCAAAATAAATACTTGATACATTCATTGTCTAATTTTCTATTGCTTTGTAGACGTTCAAAGTTACAAAATATAAAATGAAATTTTGCACTTTCTTAGAAAACAATCAAGCATGTCTATAAAATAAACACGATTTAAACTGGGGCAAAAAGAAGCCTTTGTGAAATAACATTACATTTGTCACGAAAAATTAACAATCACCCATAGTAAATGAAGCGGAGGGTAATAAGTCACCCAGACCTGGCAAATATTTCCCATATAACCTTACTAAGAATCTAATATTATGATTATTATTACACTGAGTGTAGTGAAATACCAGGATTTCCGAGTGTAATCAAATCTGATAATTCACCCAATGAAATCAAGTCATATTTCACTCTAGGAAGTGACGTAACATTTGCCAACGCCAACGACATTGCTTTACAATGGTCGATGCGTACCAAAGCTTTCGTTTGTGGTACAGGGTGATTGTTGATGAATAAAATGTACATATTCTTAGAGAAAAATGAAAAAGGAATCGATTGATTTATGATTTATCTACTTATAATTGGATATAATACGATTTCGAGTCTAAAAACTGCCGGCCCAAGTCTTGGTCAGCAATTTCCATGTTTTCTATACGGAGTGCGCTCTGACTTCCCAGGGCCCGAGTATATCACAAAAAAGGCCATCAGACATCAGAGCAATCTCGGACTACATTGTGACATAATTACCTGTTTAAAGGCACGTGCCAATTTAATATCACCGAAGTTCATATGCAAAATATTACACATACAGTAATCAACAGCATTGCAGTTTCTGAGAAAAAAGTGAATTCTGATTGAATGTTAAAACTTATTATAAAATGGGTCAAAGACACAAATGGCCGGGTTGCTGGGTGTTTACTGTAGTGGTGACAAAGGTGATTTCAAGATCATATTGCACATTGGCAGTCATGAATATTTATATAGACAAAATCAGACACATTGTATGTTGGTGTACGAGCACAGAGGCAGCCATCAATTTAATTAAAAATAGGTGAAGTAAGCAATATTTGATTTGATTACATGTTGATAAACACTTGTTTGGAAAAATGGGAAATAATTCCTGAAATAATTCCATAAAGTGAGGTGCACATCTTCAATATATATAGAAACATTCTATGAAGTTTCAAGGATGTGGGTGAAAAACTGTAGGAGGAGTTGATTTCACAAAATAGGTACCCTCTATTGAAGATGTCAATAAAAAACGACTAAGTTCCAAAGTTTGGAAAAATGGGAAATAATTCCTGAAATAATTCCATAAAGTCAGGTGCACATCTTCAATATATATAGAAACATTCTATAAAGTTTCAAGGATGTGGGTGAAAAAATGTAGGAGGAGTTGATTTCACAAAATAGGTACCCTCTATTGAAGATGTCAATAAAAAAACGACTAAGTTCCAAAGTTTGGAAAAATGGGAAATAATTCCTGAAATAATTCCATAAAGTGAGGTGCAAATCTTCAATATATATAGAAACATTCTATGAAGTTTCAAGGATGTGGGTGAAAAACTGTAGGAGGAGTTGATTTCACAAAATAGGTACCCTCTATTGAAGATGTCAATAAAAAAACGACTAAGTTCCAAAGTTTGGAAAAATGGGAAATAATTCCTGAAATAACTCCATAAAGTGAGGTGCACATCTTCAATATATATAGAAACATTCTATGAAGTTTCAAGGGTGTGGGTGAAAAACTGTAGGAGGAGTTGATTTCACAAAATAGGTACCCTCTATTGAAGATGTCAATAAAAAATGACTAAGTTCCAAAGTTTGGAAAAATGGGAAATAATTCCTGAAATAATTCCATAAAGTGAGGTGCACATCTTCAATATATATAGAAACATTCTATGAAGTTTCAAGGATGTGGGTGGAAAACTGTAGAAGGAGTTGATTTCACAAAATAGGTACCCATTTTCCCCGCCCGCCCGCCGCCGCCGCCCGCCCGACATTCACCATACTATAACCCGGATTTGCACTCTGTGCAACCCGGCCAATAATGATAAACTTGGCTAGTGTTGACGTAAGTACAACTAGAAAATGTGTCTATAAGACACAGATGCCCTGCCCTAAAATCAATATAGGTGTTACTGAACTGCATTGTACTATACAAGAGGACTGTAGTGGTGAAATATCATTGATATATTACTATAGGTTTCTGAGAAATGAACCTAAACGCAAAAACTTAACCAAAGTCACTGAAGCATGAAATATAGGTCATAGCGACCCAAGTGTTTCTGAACAGCATTACATTATACAAGAGGACAGTCGTGGTGACATATCATTGATATATTACTACAGGTTTCTGAGAAATAAACCTTAACACAAAACTTAACCAAAGTCACTGAAGCATGAAATGTAGGTCATAGCGAACCAAGTGTTGCTGAACTGTGTTATACTATACAAGAGGACTTTAGTGGTGAAATATCATTGATATTTTACTATAGGTTTCTGAGAAATGGAGTTAAATGCAAAACTTAACCGAATCGGGACATACGGAGGTACGTATGGACAGACAAGGGTAAATATATATGCCCCAGCCACATTCGTTGCGAGGTATAAAAATCTGTAAATATTTCTGTAAAGTAAATGAATTTTTACCTTGGACATACAAATCTGTTATATTTTCAAATTTCTCAATAAGATCTTTTCTATCAGAATCTCTAAACACCCCAACAGAACAAGTATACTGTCCAGTGTCTGATAGTTCTGCCTCTTTGATGTTCAGGCCAAAATCATCAGCAAGGCTAAATTTGGACTTTAGCGAATCTACCAAGTAACTAAGTGTAATGTTCCCCGCAGTTTCTTTGGCTGTGAAAAGAAAGACATCTCGGTCTGTCCATGTGAAAGTTAAGTAGGTTTGGTTATCTTTAGGAAAATCGATGTAGCATGGCAAAATGGCATCCGTCTTTACTTTTACATATACTTCTCCATTCTTCTCTGCATTGTCTATAAAGAAGTAAGAATATTCACAATTTAAATACTATGTCACCTAGATGTATTTTACAAAGAAAATTCATCTCTTACACTTTTCATTGATCATTCTCTAGATATACTAGTATCAGTAGCAAAAGGAACTTTTGTGTGCCCTACATAATTCTCCAACCAAAGTTTTGGTGAGAAACTTGTTGCTATACTACAATTCTGTACACTACAAATAACGATGTCTGTACTGTAGTCAACTTGGTTCAAAAATTTGAATGCAATCCATGCACATATCCAACCGTATCATAGTTGTTAGTGGTGATGTCATATTTTACATAAAAAACAATAAATCATGCACCCCCCCAAAAAAAATCTACTTTGTCAGAAAATTTGAGGCATTTCAGCACATAAATATGTAATTACAACTGGAGGAAACAAGGGGGGGATTAACATTTTTATAAATATTTTATAAGGAATTTTTGATATTTACTAGAAAAAAAACATAACAGTATTCCTGCTAAATGCTCATATTAAAGAAGTCCTGAATACAATAATATATTTTTGAGCCAGTCAAGATAATACGACCAAATAAACAAATTTATATCTTCAATACAAACTGCAGACTTCAGACTTCATCAATAAACAGAACAAAACCTTTTAAATAAAAAAAAAATTGATAAAATGACCTTTTAATAAACTATTAAAATTTTTACAGTTTATTAAAAGGTCATTTCATCAATTTTTTATTGACCCTACCAGGAAAACTAGCTACATGTAGCAATCATTGTAAACTACAGAATCCAACACACTTGACAATAAACTAGATTTTAATTCACAAATTCTGTGTTAACAGTGATTATAATAACCAGCGATCACCACAGAAAAATATTCCAGGGTAGAGGAGAATTAAAAATTAAAGTTTACTTCTAAAATAATAGCAACAGTCAAACTCATTTAATATTTTCAATTACAGGGACAAAGTTTGAAAGAAAGAATAAATCCAATAAAAAACTCTATATTTATTAAAATTTACAGTGACCCATTAATATCAAATTCAAAATGCCCTAATTAAGCATATTTCAATAAGTATTTAGCAGTCTGAGGCTTTATTATTCATCAATGAACTGCCAGTAAATGTTTACATGTATCTTCCAATTGTTGTTATGTCATGCTCATACTATACTGTAACCCTTAGACATAGTCAGGTTGAAGACTTTTGGGCATGTGTAACAGGGTAGGTCTCGTGATGATATTATAGAAAGCCAGTGTTGCAATTTTCTTTAATGCCAAAATGACCTTAACAGTTTTTCAATAATCAATTTATATAAATTTATGCCAAACATCATGTTGGGTCAGAAATTAACATGATTTTAAAATCAAAATACTTTAAACTACAGCTGTTCTGATCTATTGCTTTTCCGTATGGAACTATTCTTGGTTTATTAAATAATTCTTATTCCCACGGATGTATTGTTACGGTTTCTTATGAAGAAAAAGCATGCTATTGATTTAGATCATAATATGCTTACAGTTGTCTCATATTTGATTGCTTTCTTTCTGGTACAATGTATACTACAAAACGATAATAAAGTAAACTTTTTATGTTTGTTTCCATATTCTGTATTAAACAAAATGATTATTGTTGCAGAATGAATAGTGGCACTGAAATTTTAAGAGTTTCAGACCTACAAACTTAAATTGGTCAACAAAGGCCAGTAAAAAACTTCTCAATGAGAAGCATACATTTCAGAAGTTTATTATCTACCCTTTTACAACTCTGTGGTCATTTCTTAATGTCATAAGATAAGATATAAATGTAAACAATCATGTTAGGAAATTTAAAACATGATCCCCAACAAACTATTTAAAATTTTAGAAATGGATCAAATTATCCAATTTCCCAACCTTAATGATTCATATAAATAATTCTTAACTTTTCCCTTGACAAACAACTTAAAACAAATTATTAAACTTGTGGTATTAAAATACTATTATATTTAAATTTATGAGTGTTTAAACCCCACTTAAGGACCTAGCCACTCCAATGGATTTAAATGTACAGAACATAAAGAAAAATAGTTACACTGTTAGATTTCTATAGTTTATATTTTCTTCAGCTTGAATCTCTATAATAAATAATTAATTAAATTAACCTACTTTCCAAAACAAATCATAAATTAAAACATATGATGCATACGGTGGTATCGATTATCGACAAGCTTAAAATTCTGCTACAAATCGGGGTTATAATAATTTTTTTTAAATTGATCCTGAAGAAAAATCTATTCCAAAGAAGTCATACTCTGAAAAATCATTAACAGAAAGAGTAATTTGGGGTAACAAGAGGTGGCATGACCTTGACAGGACAATCTGTAAATTGCAATAATGCCTTTGATAAAATTCATAACTTGGCATTTACAGTGACCCAGCTGCCCTGTAAGGAAACTGGGACAGAAGACATGATTCTATACATCTTCCCTAAAGACTTTTATATCATGTTTTAATCAGTATGCATGACTTTGAGGGGAGATCAAAGAAAGATATATACATGGGCAATGGACAATTGGGAATAAGTTGGGAAACTGGACATTTTACTTTAAACAGAGCACTTGTTTGTTGCATTCACGTTAATTAAAACCATATCTTGCACTGTCTGAATCAGATAAAAAATAATTTTAAATTCAGTCTACAACTATTCTGTAAATGTTTGTACAACCTGCCTAGAGATTGTCCAATACCAATTTAAAAATTCAGGTGCATCCAGTGACCTGACCAAACCTAATCTTTAGTCTTTTCCTTTGAAATTTTTTTTTCAACCATTTAGAACAAGTGTCATTCAACAAGAACCTCATTTATAACCTATATCAAAATGTTTGGAAATAAAATTACTTACGAATCATGACCCTATTCTATAAATGCATTTTATCAGCACATGCAAAGTTCTGTGTATCTTGATCCAATTTAGAATTTAACTTGTTGAGAAAGTAATGAATACAATAAAAGTACAATATTTGCACTGATTTCTGAAATCTTAATAATAGGCCTAATTTTCCAGTTCAATCAATCAGCTGATGAGACAATTATTGATGGTTAATAATCAATAATTCTTTAATTAGCATTCAATCCCAAATCATTGATGATCAGACAGTCTGAGTCATAACTCATCCTTAAGATATTCTCTCAATCTTATCTGAATCTTTATAAGGGTAATTTACAACGTTTCACATCATAATCAGCTGTTTAAACACAAAATAAAGTCATACATTTCACTATTTAACGCCCAATAATCAATCTTTGTTATCTTACATGTAACTTGGCAATACATACTACAAAAGTTTTTCATGTAAAACAATACCCAAATGTAACACTTGGCAAGGATAAAGATCAACACATGACTTCTTTAAAACATAATTCATTGTTAGAGGGAAGAGGATATTTCAGTAGTCATTCAACATCATGAAGTGTACATATTTTTTAAAATAAACCAGTCATCAATATCAATCCTTTCTTTTTGGAAAAAAGGATTTTGATGCTTTAACAACTCAATTTTGGTCTCAGATCAGAAACATGTTTTACTGATCGATATGCAGATACAATCTTTCATATCAAAATACAATTAAAGTAAAGCATGTTCCATATGGATTGAGCTTTTATTGAAAATTAATAGCATGATTAATAACACTGCTACTTTTTTAATAATTGTTTACAATGCTGCCTTCTAGAAAGTTTGTCTATGTACTGTTTGGAGCATATAAATGGTTTCTATCTATAGTCCAGTCAATCTAGCATAAATTTGACCCTAACCTTAAAGTAATTGCAAAAGAAGATTTTTAAGTTTTAATCTTTAGCATTATACCCCAAATATACACAGAAAAAAGTCTAACAAAATCTAACTTGAGGAAGACTAAAAAATCACGATTTTAAAATTCCTATGGAGATTTGCATTGAAAATGGGAGATAACTCTGCAAAAAAGGCAGAAATATCAATAAAAATTGATACAAAATTATAACTTTACCGCTTCTATTCAGCAGAATGTATTGATTCTTGATATTTTATCCATATTTAGAGTATAACAAACAACTCTAAAGGTGTTTTCATATCTTTTATCAAGCTACAACCTAGATTTCGTAATTCATTAGTTGACCATTTATTAAATTTTTCAACATGTCAAGGTAAAAAATCTCAAATTTAATAAAAATGATTAAGCACAAATTCTTCTTTTTGTGGTTTAAAGTTTCTTTAAACAAGGTAGATGCTGAACAAATATAATTTACAGATATAAACAACACCAAATTTTCACATTATTTTTTCAAAATGGTCACATAGCCACAAATTTGCAATTTCTTTAATGAAAAATGTGCAAAAAAAAATAAAAATACCCATAACACTTCGGTTTTGTACATTTCATGAGCAGAAGATTATATAATATAGTCAAATACGAACTTATAACCCCATCAAAGTATCATACTTTACATTAATTTTAAAAAAATCAACCAAAAACTGACCAAAAAAACCTAATTTTTGTGGAGTTATCTCCCCTTTCCAATGTTAATTTCCATAGGAAATTAAAAATGCTGATTTTGAGTTTTCCTCAAGTTACATTTTATGGGACTTTTTTCTGTGTATATTTGGGGCTTAATGCTATAAATTAGAACTAAAATATTTTCTGTTGCAATTAGTTTGAGGTTAAAACTTAATTTGACTGGACTACTAATGAATGTTCATACATGTAAGTAGCCTTATTATTGTATATTCTACATTTCCATGTATACGATGTGTATACCTATCTAAGAATTAAAAACACATCATGAAAACAAGAAATCTGTAAGTGCTGAGACTGTTGATTATGAAACTATAATATATATATTTCAAAGTACCTCCAACCCCAACACTGACCCCCCCCCCAAAAAAAAAAAAACAAAAAAACAAACAAACAAAAAAAACCCCAAAAAAAACACAGAAAAGACATAAGAAGGCAGTATAGATCATAAACATTAAATTTACAGTCTGTTTCAGCTAAAAATGTAATCTGTCATCTATTCATTTAAATAAATAACATTTTTTTTCCATCTCATACAGAACCATTTCTCAATTTTTCTTTCTACTTAATCAAAATGCCATGCATTATCCTGACCTAATTATTCCACTAATACGCTATTTTAGTACCTACAATTTCAAATATACAATGCACTGAACATTATCAAACCACTTTCCTGTAAGTCAACGAGAAATAACTCACTTGTAAAATCACAACATAACAATTATCTAGAAAGCTGATAATTGAATTGTTTAAGAGTATATTGATCATTTCTCCAAGTAAAATTAGCAATTCATCTCTAACCCCAAAACCCATCAATTTTGCCTATTGATTTTTACACAGTTTATTTTTGGATAAAATAGCAGTATTCCCAACACAAATGATCTTTACAGGAGACTTTGCCATAAAATATCTATACTGATGACTTAAATGCTATTTGTTCACAAAGATCTGAAGTATTGATTTGGTGAAGATTCTTTTATGATATCAAGATATTATTATTGGACTACATCAGTCAAATAATCTGTGTCAAACTTTTTAAGAAATTACATGTAGGTCAAATCATATCTGAAGAAGAAACTGATTATAAACAATGCAATTCAGTAGAAAAACAGCAAGACCTGTCTGCCTCTTCATGAACAAATGCTATAATGTCAGAAATTTTCTCAGCAGTTTGGGAATTAAATTACTGCAGCCAAATGGTACTTTGCTTCCAATATTTTCCTAATGGATGAGATGAAAAAAAAACAATGTACTTTTTTGTTTTTAATAAAAAAATATTGAATGATTTTTTAAACAATCTTAAATTCATCTGGGAATTCAGAATATAAATATATTTATATTTTTTCTACATTAGTCAGTTTTTGACAATTTAATGCAGTTCATTCATGTGGAAAAGAGATTATTTTCTTTTGAAAACTCCAAAGGTCATCTGGGTTATTTATACAAAATATAAAATAAATGTTATTATAATTTCATTTAAAGCCCCACTTCTAAGGAATCATAGATCCATTTTTATTATTGAGCCAGACCACAATTAATCGACCATATGTCCTGCAATACAACTTCATTATAACAGTGTATTGGTCAGAAGAGGAAATGTCTGTTTTCAAGCATTTATTTTATAATTATGCTGTAAGCACTCACATCTATACCATAAATAATGAACATTTGAAGTACAAAGAAAAGGTCATACACAAAAAGATGGGATTAAAATTGACAGGAAAAAAAATGGCAGCCTCTATCTGTCCAAACAAAATCCAGTTTAATTTTTAAAAAAATTCATAAATATAATGATGATTTTAAGAGTATTATTGAGTTATACCTGTTTAGCCGGTCCATCCTTGATACTGTTGCAGATTGATTTTTTTCTGGCAACATGCTGCACAGCTGATAAATATATTCTTAGGACAGTACAATCTATAATGTACCATCAGCAAGTATTCAAAATTCATTCTTATTTTAATGCAAACCTTCAATTTGTCATTCAAAATACATTTTCAACAAGCTGAAATTTCTGCAAAGTACCAAAATTGCTTAACATTAGAAACCAACTACATCAGAACTATCTATAACTCATATGTCCAAAGAAAAGCTCAGACACCCATGCAAGGGACTGACAAATACAATTTAAGTTACAGAAAACTTCGAGTAATCAAACTTCTAGAGAACAGAAATTTCAAAAAATGGACTGAGATGCTTTAATCAAGGTACCAAAGATGTTACTGATGAACTGGAACAATAAACAATGATAATGTCAGAGACAGGAGACAGAATTATTGATCCCTTATCAATTTGTACATTTCATTGACCTACAGCCAAGATAATAAAGTAACCAGGTATAAATCTGACACTGATGGTATCACGGTTGAAATAATACCCCATATCAGTATTTATCAGAACTGGTATGGAATCATACTAGTGGTGACCTTATAATTAATATATATATATATATATATATAGGTCAGTGACCCAGATTAACCCAACATGTTAAATTAACCAATAAAATATACTTACTATGTGGAAACTGACAAAGAATGCAGAGAAACAACACAACTCTTCCATCCATTTTAATGATCTTTTGATCTCACATGTTTTCCCTGAAAGTGAAAAAGATCAAATATACAACTTGTTGATAATGAAACCCTGAAACAATATTTTTGTTGAAAACCAAACATCTTAAATACAATGTTCTCCTTTTGCTATCTGCTGACTGATGTATACAGGAACTTGTGTGTGTTATAATACAATACAATGATTGTTCGTTCCTATTAATGCTGAAAACTATACATGTACAATATACAAATTGATAATATGAAAAAAAAATCCTAAAATATGGTCATCATTGCTTACAATTTTAATCTCAGGCTTGAATAAATTCTAGAGTTTGTAATAGTACCAGTAATACAAAAGATCAATTCTTTATATAAACATATTTTAGTACAGTAACAGAGAGCTAGGCTTCTTATGTGTACTTCACTATATTTTTTCAATAAGTTGCAAGAGGTTGAAAAGTCATTAATATCTTAAAAGTATCAGTGCTTTAAAAGGCTGGAAAAAAACAATTCAGTATTATCTTGTGAATTCATGCAAATTCTGTCCTTGAATTTTATTTTTATTAATAATTTCTAAAACACATTTTTAGTACAATTGTCCTTTGTAAAGTGTAACATGTTTTCCACATTGTGAGAAGAAAATGCAGAAATCTCAAATTGTAGTAATGCACATCATTTCACTACATGTAATTGTTATAAATTTTTAAAACAGACATTCTAAACAAAAAGTTCAAGCGTCTGACCCTTTGCCATTCACTGCTGACAAAAGGCCAAGAAATATGCAAGCTATATTCAACTGTAATGACAAATAATTTGTTAAATATATTTATATAATGAAAACTTGGGATATTGTTGTTGTGCTATTAATGTATTTCTGGTCTTGAGATCTGGTACTGCTTGTATGATTGATATTTACTTTTTTATTTATTTTATGGCTGGTTTGCACAATACATGTACATGTAACTCATTTTTTTGCAATATACAAGTAAATGGACTACAAATAACTGTTTATTCGCCAAAAAAATTAGACCTTTGTGCAAACTACAAAATGTACATATATTAAAACAATATAAAAAGTTAAGCTGAACACAAAAAGCTAAACAGTAAGAAAATTTTATTTGACAATAAAAATTCTCCCAATGGAAAAAATGTGCAATAGCTTGAGATTTATTCTAAAAAATTATATGGTTCTATTCATTGGTCAATGAAATAGGCTATAACATATCAAACAAAGAATATTTTTGACCAATTCATGCATTATTATGGTCAAAAATGGTATAAATATTGTATGCAGTGTTTTCCATATGAAAGTTTTGATGGATGGTGGAATTGGACCAATGGATAGGAGTTATTAGACCATGGAGGTTAAATAAATTTTGCATAGACCAATAAGGAAATTTTAAATTTGATGGGCCCACCATCCATAAATGCCCTGGGGAAAACACTGATATGTACAATGTATATGTGTAAATAAAAAATTTCAATATTTAAAGTACAACAAATATCTTTTGTAGAGAGAAAAATCTCATTGTACTTTTCAATAAATTATGAAATATATCTTATTTTTCATATTATTGAAAAATCTAAAAAACATCAACACTATTTTAAATTGAAGACATTGGCGAATGCATGTTTAATATATAAAATTTGTTAATTTCATGAATTTTATAAAATATTTATGTGAAAAAAATATATCCTTTCTGTAACCACAGGATATAAAATCAAATAAATAAGGAATCTGTCGGGTTAAGTGAATAGTAAAGTTCCAGGAACTTCATGGTAACTGCAGAGTTGTCAAAATTTAACATCACCCAATGAGATCATTTTTATCCAAAACATTTCCATGCTAGAAAATTCTGATGCTGCAAAAAAGGACTAAAAATGATATCCTTTATGATGAATTTTGTAACTGCACTTTTACAAATATACATCAACTTTTCTTCAGGCAAAAATCAATTGTTTTAGTACACAATTTCAATATTGACTGATAATTTTGCTTCTCTCATGTATAAACTTTGTCAATGATATTAACATATACTTACTTATTATTTTGGCAATATTTGTTGATCTGATATTAGTGCAATTAAAATAAAATAAAACTGTGCAAATTGCTTAACATGTATACTATCAATGATATCAGTAGATCTTTAATTTGCTGACCAGTGAACCATGAATAACTTGATAATACATGTGTCACTGTACAGGTATTTGTTAATTGGAAAGTAATTCTGTTGCAGATTAATTTATTGACTGTTGTGTGTTTAAGGTCCAGTAGCAAAAATGGTGAAATGAGCAATTTCAGCATGCAACAAAAACACTAGTGTGCCAACAGAGCCAGAGATATTTTGGTACATTTTTAATTTTTAATAATAGTAATACCTTTGAAAACAAAATTCATGCATATTTTTTTCAGCTGTCCCTGAAGAATAGAAACTAGAAATTGTGTCAGTAAGACACGGATCCCCCGCCTAAAATGTAGGTCATCATATATGAATGCTCAGTACTATCCAAGGCACATCCTCTGATGAAATTTCGTTGCTACACTATGCTTACTTCAAAAGAAATGAACCTAATGCAAAACTTTACCAAAGTCACTGAAGCATGAAATGTAGGTCATAGCCACCCAAATGTTGCTGGACTGCGTTGTACTATACAAGAGGACTGTAGTGGTGAAATATCATTGATATTATATAGGTTTCTTAGAAATGGAGCTAAACGCAAAACCTTACCAAATCTGCTAATTACCAAGCAATTTGTCAGTGATGATCAGTAATTAAAATTGAGTGAAGACATAGTCTAAATTAATCAGTTATGGTTATCCATGTTACATATTCAAAAATACCTTTCTTCTGCCAAAAATGCCAAATAAATCATATAGTTATACAAGAACATAGGCCGAGTATTCTGATTAGCCGATCCAAATACAGATTATGTAGTCTTGTATATGACAATCCGAGTACGGGACAATGACACGATGCGAGCTGTCTGCGGGCTGTTATGTCCGCTATTTGCTATCTCACCCTGCACAGTTCTGTAGAAAACACAACACAACAGCAGGCCAACAGCCTGTTCTGACGTCAAAGTTTAAAAATGACCCAACTATATAATCGGGAATGGCAGATGACCAGAATCTATCACTGTTATCATTATGTTTTTGAAGTTATCAAAATTTGACCTTAAGTTAACATAGAAAAGTTTATTTTTTCAACAGAAAATCATCTGTAAAATATCAGCCCCAAATCATAATACAAAGTCTTCTGGCTTATCACAAAAAAGGCTTCATATTTTATAACCCAGCTAATATTCTATGATATTAATCTTCAGAAAACCAGATACTTAACATCTGAAAGGAATGATATGAAATCTCTAGTACAATAAACATTGTCTAAACTGAACCACTTTGAGAATAAAGTTTTTGTTCTGATTTCACAAGATATTGTCGCTTATGATATACATGTAAGTGTTCAGTTTTGACTTGTTACCATGTATAATTAATTCTTTGATACCAATATTGAGTCCCAAGATGTGCACATTTGTTGATTTACTCATCAGTTAAGCTCAAGGAATGTTAAAAATCAAAACAATAATCCAATAAATTGCTTCGCTGATCGCAGCTGGATACGACCGCAGAGCTCCAACCCTGAACAATTGGGGCAAAAATGGACACAATATTCGCACTTGATAGTGGTCTGAATTTGGATTGTAATTAAATATTTGACACATAACAGGTTTCTGACACAGAATAACTGTAATCAAAGAACTTAGAATTGGTCATATGATTTGAATTTATATTCAATTTTTTGCTTTTTGTGCAATACAATATGCTGTGGCGGATTGCCCCCCCCCCCCAAAAAAAATAATTTACCCTTTTTTTTGCTTTTGTGCAATACACTATGAAGTTGCACATTGACCCCCTCCCAAAAAAAACAAAAAACAATAAAAATTATTGTAACCCCTCTTCTTTTTTTGCAAAAAAAAATTTGAAATATTCTTTTTAATTTCTGAAATCTAAAATGAGAAAAAAATTGCCCCCCCCCCCCCAATTTCTCATTTACCCCCCTAAATTTTGTTTTCACCTCCCCCCCACATTTCTTTATACATAATTTATGACTTGTAAGGGAGGTAATTCAATCATACACAACATTTTACTTTAAATGTGTTTGGATTACCTCCATTACACCAAGATAATAACCAAAAATGCTTATTGGGCCCTTTTTTGGCCCCTAATTCTTAAACTGTTGGGACCAAAACTCCCAAAATTAATCCCAACCTTCCTTTTGTGGTCATAAACCTTGTGTTTAAATTTTATAGATTTTTATTAACTTATACTAAAGTTATAGTGCAAAAACCAAATGTCTTCGGACGACGACGTCATACCAATATACGACCGCAAAAATTTTGCGGTCGTATAAAAATGTGAAGAGCAAATTCAAAATGACTAAAAAATGTGTGAGTCTTTCAAGGAAGATGTGTGTCGTCTACATTTATACCCCCCCCCCATTTTTAAAAATGTTACAAAAAATTTTTTAAAAATTTTTGTAAAATGAAATATATATGCACATCTTTGCATTCATTAAGGTAAATGCACAGAGAAAGTTTCATTAAATTCCTTTGTGCGGTTTACGAGTAGTTGAGGATGGAAGAAAAGTGTGACGACGCAAGATGACAAATAGTGATCCCTATGTGTCGACCATGGGTCCCGCAGGCGACACAAAAAGGTACGTCAAAAGATATCAAAATCCACTAATTCTCAACACAGTACTGCTAAAAACATTTGTACATGCGAGACTAAATCATAAGGATCTGTGTGAGTTAGAATCTGATATAAGAAACATATGGATAGGACAACATTTAAGGGTATAACCGGAAGAATTGGGAATCAAGACGTTAGTCAGATAGGAAGTTATGACACCTTTAAAACAGAAATAGGGTACAAAACAACTTCTAGGCAAAATCTTCTTTAGCTCAGTCACATAAATCAGTGTCTTGAAATCTTAAAGTTGCAGGTAAGAATCAAATCAGTGACCATCCATTATTTCACAACAAATCAAGCAGAATAGTTTAGTCTGAATTTAACAATCATAATTTTCACTATGTAACGAGTATGTTTTGTCATCTCTTATGCCAGAATACAAGCAAGTTTCTGTTGTAAACATTAGGAAGTTTGTTCTAATTTGTATGTCCCCTAAGATCTTTTCACCCATGTGGTTTATTAATAATCTTTCAATCTGAATACCTAAAATTTATGTTTCTTTGAGGTTCAAGCTACAACATATAACTTATAAGCTGTACTGTGCAGTATCATGCACATTAAAAGTACATAAATTATTTTGCTCTCGTTTTAAAATAAGCCACTTTCAAAAAGATATATTCAGATATTTATTAATACACGCTCATTAAGAGAACGACGGTAGAATATTTAGCTCATTAATACTAATAGTAATAATACTATAATGTAGTCTACACGACCGTTTACAGATTTTGGGGAGCTTTTAGTGTTAATGGACTATTTGTTAAATTTGTCCTTATGCTTTTACTAAATACAATGTATTTAATCGCTTCTTCTATGATCTAAGTGTCACTTTTACTTACAAATACTGATAAAAATTCCAAAACCATTTTATCGCTGAGATTTACTCGCCATTTTGACTAACCTAAATCAATTTCCGGTCTCTGTGTCATGTGACTCGGAGTTGACCTGCGGGAAAATGTTTGAAAGTTCAAAGTAGGTTAGTAAAGTAGGTGTGGATGGGGTTTACGGAACAGAGAATAATGACCTAAAATTGAAGAATATTCTACGATATAAATGAGGAATGTTGTGATACATAGTGAAGTAAAAAATCAGCTTTCGCCCCAACATATTAACCTTTTAGAGGAAACTGTCCATTCCATTTGTGTATTCTTATAACTGCTTTGTTATATTAAACCCGGAGTTAAAACTCATCTCTTAATTTTGTTAACGATTTTATCATGTTCATTAGCAGCAATTAACAAACCAAGTCACTTTCAGACTATGCATGAGGTATAAGTCACAGTTGATTCTTTACTGTCATATTTGTGATGTGCATGATCCGTAGAGCAAACCGCCCACACTTACACACACACGCACACACACACAAAGAATTTATTATCACAAATCACATTTCTGTTATACGATGTTAATTGGTGTTAGTGATGACAACTTTAATTTCTCTCCTCTATATAAATAGTGACCTAGGCTTACCTATTGTAATAGCATAAAACTTTTGATTTTTCTACACCGTATAAGACCCTCCCACATCAAAAACTAAAATTTGTTTTTCGTGAGCTAATCACCAATGTTTCTGGACTAAACAAGGTTAACAAAGATATGCCTTTCTGGTATTAGGTAGGGATAAGGCTTATTTTGTCAAAATACACACTGATTTTAAGAAAAAGTGTATATTATCTTCTGTCCCTTTCTTCTTATCTAAATTTGTACTTGTACATGGATTTTATAGTGAGGGATTAAAACTTTATGACAAACCCGATGATTTTAATTTTCCGATTGTGAACTTCCCGGGCCTTTCTTAGCAGTAACATACCAAGGTCTCCGTCCTGTGGGGTGTACATTTCACAGTTGATTCGTTACTATATGCATGTGATTTATACTGCAACTTTCTAGCCAGGGCGAGATTGCTGTCACACAAACTGCTAAGACAGGGTTATGTTCGGTGTCTGTTAATTTCATCACTCAAAAACTTTTTACGGTCGTCAAGAATTGATTGGCCGATGCTAAGTTTTTATTTCACGTATGAGACTAGATATCTTAGATTTCAAGTCGTTCTGGAATTGATACCTCACCGGACTATATGTATATAGTTAAATTGCTTTTACTCATTGGTAATATATGTTAGGGGTGCTGGATGTGCTAATTACCATTCCGGAGCTCCTGATCTGACTCTCAGTTTTTTAGTGGGACTTCACATTGCTAGTGCTTTAGTTTCTGTGTTGTCTTGTTCTTTTTTTTTTGTTTAGTGTATTATATTTTTTTTATTCCTTTAGTTATATTTGTATCATAGAGGCGATTGTTAGTTGTGTTCAATTCTTTCTTATGACTGTATTTCCTTTGACTGCGAATTTACGGACTTTTCCCAATGTCTTGTCGCGTCGGTATTCCTTTGCCGATATTTAAACCTTTATGGATTAATTATTTTCAGTCCATGTTGATATCACCATTCCAAAGTGTACATATTACTGTGTCATCACGAATTTATTGGCTGATATGAAGTTTACATCTCAAAAATGAAACTCGATGTCCTTAGTTAGATTCCAGGTTAGTAGTACATGGGGACAGGCAAATTAGTATTTGTAGAGGATCATGTGAAGGATCATCCGGAAGTGACGTCATCCGGAAATGACGTCAGAGGAAGTCTGACCAGAAATGGAAGTACCCGGAAGTGGTTTGTGCGCATGCGCAACCTGAAGTAGTGGTTTTCCTGCATTTGTTTATGGAAATGACGTAGGTTACGTTCCAGGACCCGGATATGCCGACCGCGCGTGCGTGACCCGAACCGGAAGTGGTTTGTGCGCATGTGCAACAGGAAGTAGTGGATTTTCGCGTTATTTTCCCATTATTTGTTTACGGAAGTGACGTCAGTCAAGTTCTGGGACCCGGATGTCGTCTGCGCATGTGTAGACGGAACCGAAAGTTCAAAGGAAGACACAACACTTCCGGTTGCAACCCACTTCCGGTCCTTCCGGTTCCGGTCACGTGACTTCGGTTCCGGTCACAAGACTTCCTCTGACGTCATTTCCGGTTGACGTCACTTCCGGAAGATCCTCACATATATACTAATTTGCCTGTCCCCATGAATATACTACTCAGGTTATGTTGGAATTGAAACCTCAGCGGACTTGACACTTTAACTGATTGTTTCCCACTTTTACTGAAACAAGTTTTATTCAAGTTACGAAGGAGAGCATGCTTACCTTTCCGGAGCATTTGATATCTTCCGGGTTTGCGGGAGTTCACCAAAGGTTAGGAAGGCTCATATTTCTTGTTTATGACATTTTTTCTTCTTTTTCTTAGTGCCGAGCTTGTCCGACCAATTTTTCGGAACAATAGGCAGGAAACGTCATGAAATTGTGCACTTTGAGCATCATGCCTCGATATGCGATCAAGTCCTGGAATTCAGTCATACAAAGTTTTTCTGGTTGCATTAGCAACAGAGCAAAACGAAAAATACCCCAAGAATTGAAATTGCTCAAAACTGTCTGAAACTCACGTAAAGATTAACAGCGATGTCTCAGTATGCACTTTGAATTAGGGAGCTGGCTACTGTTGCCATGGAACTGTAACAAAGATTCCCCAAAAATGACAATAATCAAATCGTTACGAAACTTCTTCTGAGGGATATTCACCAAACTGTCATACACTTCGGTATCGGAATTTTAAAAATTTTCACCGTTACCACTAAAACGGGACAAAATAAATAAATAAAAAAAAACATCAAATTTATCCAATGTTCATGCAACTTCACAAGAATGTTAGGTATAATGTTTACATGTTTGGAGATGTTCTTTTGTCTTGGAATATATTGAAGTGGTCGACGTTACCATGGACAAAAAAAATGAATTCATGCAATTTTCATTAAATTCATGTGAAGGATAGACAAAATTTTTATATCTGCATTGTATAGTCAGATTTAGTCCTCTGAACCTGCAACCCTCCTTTTTTATTTGGATATTGATACGTCGGACAGCAGATTAGAAGACACGGAGATTCTGCTATCTTTGTGTTAGCATCCTAACACTATTCCTGATGTGAGTGTGTGTTTTTCGGAAGATTGTATATGTTTGTATTAAGTTTGCTGTTTTATTGTTCCCCAAATTTGTCCTTCTATACTATTTAATTTGCGGATTGAAATTTTCTAGCCATTTTACCTCCGATCGTCAGATATTATACAATAATAAATAGTTAGTGCATGTAATATACTTTCTAATTTCATATAGTAATTGTTTTAATTAAAATAGCTTAATTTAATAAACCCAAAATATCTGCAATGATCCGAGTTCCGTGGTTGGTTCGCGTTCCGTTACGGTTTCGATTATTAGATCTAATCTTCTTTCTTCTTCTTCTTTTCTGTAACTTCCTTCTGTTTTTTTTTCTTTTTTTTTGGCACATCACTTTGTGATATAAGTGGGGCTTATTTACATGGGATAAGTATTTAAAATAATTTGTATAAGAGTCCCTTATCCACTAAGCATGCGCGAAAGATATGTAGGTAAAGACTTTTACAATTGAAAAGGAATATTCATATGTGTGTACAGAATAGTATGTGGAGTTAATTGGGTTTGCTGAGGTTAATTAAATTAAATTTAATCTTAATTTGAATTTCATTTAGCTCAAATTAGATATATTTAGCAATCAATAAACATCTGGTACTAAGTCAAGATTATAAACACTAAAAAATTATAGTCAACAGACACTTACAAAATTTTTATCTTTTATCTAAGAAGAAGAAAAAGATGTGATTTTTTCCAAGTAAAGGCCCCATATGAGCATATTTGACAATACAAACAATCATGATTAGAAAAAGCATACATGTACAACACACAAGATATATTATAAGTCACATTATAAGTATCTTGTTTATATTCGACCCATATTTGAATATGCATGTGAAGTATGGGATAATTGTGGGATTATTAATGCAAACCGATTAGAACAATTACAATTAGAGGCTGCCAGAATAGTCACAGGACTACCTATTTTCACTAATGTAAATAAAATTTACCAAGAAATTGGCTGGGAATCTCTCCAGGAACGTCGGAAAAGGCGTAAATTACAACTGTTTTACAATATACAAAACAACAACGCTCCTTCGTATCTTTGTAATTTAATACCACCTTGCATACAAAGTACAACTACATATCCGCTGAGGAACGGTGAAGATATAATTATCCCATTTTGCAGACTCTCCATAACTAATAACTTGTATATCCCTTCAACTATAAGACTGTGGAATAATTTAGATATATCTGCTCGTAGATCCGATTCATTGCCAAGATTTAAGAACGAACTCAATAAATTAAATACTGAAATTACAACTATTCCAAAATATTTCTCATTTGGTCCTCGAAAACTTAATATCTTACTGGCTCAGTTTAGATGCTCAGCCACTTTCCTGAATTATGACCTTTACAAAGTTAATATCGTTTCGGACCCTTCCTGCAGATGTGGAGCTAAATGAGAAGACTCCTTCCATTTCTTCTTCGAATGTCCATTGTATAATGACTTACGCAACTCTTTATTTGATGGATTGGTCTGGTTACCCGATTGCCTAAAGCTTAATTTAAAATTATTAACTGCCGGAAATAGTTTACTAACAAATGAACAAAACGAGAATATATTTAAAAAGACTTTTGACTATATAAAAAAGTCAAACAGATTCCTGATAACTTAAAAATGAACAAACCCCAAGAGAATCCACAATCACACACTTGCATTACCATTATGTCTCAATATTTCCTTTCTATCAATTTATCTCTTACTTCTTTTCTTCTCTTATGTATCTTTATATTTTGATTCATTTTCCTCTAGTATGTATAAAGGCTTAAATTAATATTTATTATGTTTTGTACATGCTCTAAAATTGTAATGATATAAATCGTATATAGGGAGAAGACGATCTAAGTTTGTTTAACTTGTGTCTGATCCCTTTTACTTTATTTGAGTAAATAAAATATGTTTAAACTAATTAAACTATAAGTCACTATTATTATGGCAAACATGAAGTATATTACAAAAACCGTATTCTGGTTAAGACTGTACTCAAGCGCACATCGTTCCGAGTCTGTCTACAACAAATAACAAAGGAAAGAGAATGTTCTCCACTCCAAAAGATAGACCATACCCATCAGTTTTCTATTTGTCCCGCTAAACATTAACAGTTTACTTTAGGCCGAAATTCAATGTCAATTGTGTTACTAATCTACAAGTGGTACCAAGGGACGATGCATGAAGTATGTTCTTGATTGTTTTTAGAGTATACTAAGATATCATGCCACCTCGTACCAATTGTAGAAAAGCCAGACAGTGACATTAAAAACCTTATATTTTACTCTCAATAATCAATTTAGAAATAGAAACTAAAATTTCCACATTTTCATTATTCAAAAGCCAGAATAATTGTTATTCCTGGTTTAATCTATCAAAATTTGGACACGCGTATTCTTAATCATGTCCTTCATTTTAGCTCTTTCAGAAGGAGACGTTGTACATGAAAATAAGAAATATTTCTCATCATCAATCTTTGAAGATGTACACCTGAGGCACAGTCTACTTTGTCGGGGAAGACCCTGATAACGACCTCTTTCTATTTGTAACCTATGGCATGAGATACGTAATCTAGTGAAATTTCTCCGCTGCTCAAAAGATTTCATTAACATGGGATAATTTTCAAGTCCAAAAAATGTTTTAAATTTGCTATAGCTGCATAATATTCCCTCTGAATGACTTTCTAACTGTTTTTTCCAATTTTCTTCGTAACACTGGAATATAGTTTTTATACAGAAATTTAAACTTGTGTTTAGACGCATTAGACAATTTTTCAGACCTGTCATTTTATTCAGTAAAAAGGTGACTGACCCATACCAAGATGAGTTTTAGACTCATGTATTTTTTTGGACTCTGTATATAGGCATCTCGCAATAAAGGAAATGCGCATTGCCCAAGTGTTCAAGTCTGTACCAAAATCTGATCATTGGTTTTATAATATCAAAATGAATTGGAAAGCGTCCTCATTCTGAGAGTACACCGAAATTAGTAGCATTTTTATTTATCCCAAGAATGAACATACTAAATTTAATGTGCAGTTTTTCACAAAGTAAGTTAAGATAAATATGATCAATATAGGCATATCATCCTTTTCAAACCTAGTCTTTAGGGGGTTAAAATATCCCCAAATGTCTGATCCATACAAAAGAATTGGTTTTATGGTATGGCCAAAAACGTGAATACGGTTTTTTATGTTGGCCCCAAAAGATAAAAAAGTTTGTAAATATGCTTTTAAAGCTTTGTTATAAAGTTCCTTTTGAGCAATGGAAAAAGACCCTGATGCACAAAAATGTTTGCCTAGGTATTTGCAATGGGATACACATTTAATTTCTCTTCCATCAAAAGATAAATTATGTTTAATGTGCCTGCCTGCCTTGTTGAAAATCAGAGCCTTTGTTTTATTAACGTTTATATTTAGACACCAGTCTTTCAAGTTTTTAATATATGTAGTTTGGCTTGTAGTTGACAGTCATGACAGTAATGTAATTAACACTAATAAGCTATATAAGTCCAATATCATTTTTAAAATTTTTATTAGCCAATCTTTCTTACTATATCTTTATTCTCATAAAGTCAGTTACACTGATACAGAGAAGGATAACAAAAACATAAAGCATACAATACAGTCACAGACAATACAAGACTATTTACACTATGTACACAAACTGAACTAACCTTACAATAAAAGGTACCTGGTTCTAGCCAGGGGTAATACAGTGAGAATTTATGTCTTTTATGAAGTTACATAGTTTTTGTAGCAGCGACTGTTTTTTGCTCGACATTAATTGTGAGAATTTATAAGTATTCAAATTTTGTAAATAAAACCTAGGAATATATTTTTTTCGATTCTCTGACAAAAAAGTGCATTCCAAAATATAATGAAATTCATCCCCAAGTTTTTGACTATTACATAAATGACAATATCTATTTTCTCTAGCTATATGTTGCCACCTACCGGTTTCAATTGGTAAATGATGGTTTGTTGTTCTAAATCTGCATAAAATCTTTGCTTGTTTTTGGCTCAGAATATTGAGATATTCTTCAAATTCGAATTTTGTTTTATATATTCTGTAGTTCAGACCTTTTGACGATTCGAAAACATCAGTATTCCAGTTTTGAATAAATTGATCTAACAGTCGTTGCTTCACATTAAGTTTAAGCCATTCATTGTTCATAAAATTTTCTGTTTGCCAAATGTTTGATAACCCACAATTGTCGAAAATGTGTTTAACATATTTTATCCATGGCATATTTACATTTTCATTTTCAAATTCTTTTCTTGAGAGTCTGTACATAATATATGAGACCTTGGATTGTTTACCATTTATAAGTCTTCCCCAATATGACACAGCTCTAATTTTAATATCAATACTTAAAGGATGTCTTCCTAATTCGCCATAAACCATGTAATTAGGTGTTGACGATTTTAAATTTAAAAGTATTTTACAGAATTTTAAATGAACTTTCTCTAAAATATCAACTTTACCAAAACCCCATATCTCACAACCATACAATAATATTGGTTTTACCATTTTGTCAAAAAGGTCTAATTGAATTTTAATTGACAGTTTGTAATTTCTTCCAAGTTTTAAAACATGATACATAGCTTTATAAGCCTTTTCTGATAATTTCTTCTTCGTCAGATCAAAATTGCATGTTTTAGTAAAAAATATACCCAAGTAATTAAATTCTTTTACAATTTCAATGTCAGTATTTTTATATGTAAAACTCTGATTTAAAGGTTGTCTTCCTAAACCAAAAATCATGATTTTTGTTTTATTAGCATTTACTTTGAGTTTCCACAAATCACAATATTGAGAAAAGGCATTTAGTTGTAGTTGAAGATCGTTTACACTTTCTGCCATTAATACAGTATCATCTGCATACAGAAGAACAAATATTTTCAAATACATATCAAGTTTTCTTTCTAAGTCAATTGTTACGGTGTTCAAACCAACAATATTTTTTGATGACAGAAAATCCTCTAAATCATTTAAAAACAATGAGAAAAGAAAGGGTGATAAATTTTCTCCCTGTCTTACACCTGTTTCACAGTCAAAATATTCTGATATACATTTTTCATGTGAAATGCAAGATTTTATATTTGTATACATATTATATATCACATTATACATTTTACCATTTATGTGATTTAAAAGTAATTTATGAAAAAGACCATTTCTCCATACCTTGTCAAAAGCCTTTTCAAAATCGATGAAAGCACAGTACATTTTTTTTCGCTTACATTTAAGAAGTTGGAATAAGGTGAATATTGAAAATATGTTATCTATAGTTGAGTAATTTTGTCTAAAACCTGTTTGGTTTTCATTTAATAGAGACCATTCCTCAGAAAAAGTATTTAGTCTGGCGTTTAAAATAGCAGTAAATAATTTACCAATAACAACTGACAATTGTAATTGGTCTGTAATTTTTTGGATCACTTGATTGACCTTTATTTTTGTAAATTGGTTTAATGATTCCGGATAACCAACTTTTTGGCAAAATACCAGATTCGAAAAATATGTTGAATAATTTTTCGTAAATATCTAGGAAAACACTGGAACTATTTTTAATGTATTCGTTTATTATATTGTCATCTCCGCATGCTTTATTATTTTTGAGCGATTTTATACATTTAAGTATTTCATTCTTTGAAATTGGTTGATTTATCTGTTCATTTATATCATTGGGGAATCCATTTTACTATTAGGTAAAATATAATATGTGGGGATAATTATAAGGGACTACCTGTCTTTATTATATATATGTCCGACGCATGTTATTTGCCGGTAGTTCGGTGTCATGCATGATTTAGTTTTCCCGATTAACCTAATATACTGAGCATCTTGCAAATTTGTATGTAAAAATATTTTTTCAACATGCAACTAGTATTTGATATAATGTAAAATGTATATCTTCAGTTTATTTTGAAAAAAATTGACAAAAATGCACAAATAGCAAAATTACCAAATTTTGTTCTAAAAAGAACCCTTTTCAGGGGAGATAATTTTAACTAATGAAATGTAAATGGAATTTTATTATTTTTTTTTTTGAAATAGCAAGAAAAAATGAACGGTCACCCCAATTTTTCGTTTAAGTCAGATAAGTAGTCAAATAAGTGTTCTTTTCAGAATTTTATAAAAATTCTATCTGTCAGGTTTTTTTTATTGTACGAGAAATCTGGATTTTCCCTATATAATCTATATAAAATTTAAACCCAATTATCTCGAAATCAAGAACGGTGACCTATGTTTTTTAAATTGAAATTTCAAAGTATATCCATCCACATCCTGCCTGGAAAAAATTAGGAAAAATCTATCTGCTATAAATATTAGTATTGATCTACCTTAAGAATAAATTAGATTTCCACTACATCAGAACATACCCTCGTCCAAACAATAATATTTAAATAAAGTATACAAATAAAGTTATTCTCACTTTTACAAGTTATCTTTGCACCCAGAAACAAAACTTAAGGCTTAGTATTACCGGATGATGACTCGCAGATTTGTTGGCGTCAAAACCTAATCAAACATAGGGTTTGATTAAATTAATTAATTATCACTGGCACTTGCAATCGGATAATTATCGTGATTTGTCCTGACACGTGTTGGTAAAATTTAAACAAAAATCATCAATGCGCATGCCTAAATTTTTGTTGTCAAGTTCGAACAACAACCTGAAAATGTAAAAATCCAACATTTAAGCATATTGACAGGCTCTAAGGCCACCAGGACAAAGTATGTGTTAATTTCATACGATAAAAATTTCTTATATATAACGTGTATACACTGTTCATAAAATCATGCACTCCTTACAAACGAAATAATCAAATTTATATGAAAACAAATGTGCCCAAACTTGCTTATGATGATTTGCGGCAGTTGAATGTTTATATTTTGATGCTAAATATTATTCAGTATTTTATGGTATAATGTTATATTTCACAGTAGTACTTGAAACCATAATTGAGAGTTTTAAGAAAAACCATTTAAGTTCATAACAACATTTCATGATTTGTCCCCTGTAACTGGCCTTGTGGTGTCGGGTCATAACGTTTGCCTTGGTAAAAATGCATTTTAAGAACGTAACCAGTTACCGCCTCAACCAACAACCAGAACTTGACACCAAATTTCGCTCGCTTACTCGGAATATACTGTAACATACTTTTTCGCCCTTTTGTACCTACCAAAGATTCATCAATAGACAACTCCTTCCTAGTACGGTAAAAATAAAGAAACTTCCGATTTACATAATGTAGAAGAGGCTTAAATCTTAATGCTGGTTTGTAATTCAGGTCATTCCCCTTTGGGATTTTATTATTATCTACCAAGTGTAAAAATTTAAATATGTTTTGAAATCTCTTACGTGCAAACATCTTCCAAAACCAAGGTGTTGCTTGAGACCTGGAGCGGTTCTAATACTCTTCTATTGTACATTTTTTGGTAACTCCCATGTTGTAAAAGACAGCAAGAAATCCTTTGAATTCAGTAATCGTCAATTTTTCTTGTTCTCTCCAGAGGGCTTTCCTAGCGAATCATCCTATATTTGTAGCATTATGATTATACAACTGTCGTGCGTGTCTACAATAATATAATTACAGTCAGTGGAAATAATTATTCGTCACCTCAGATTTTCCCATTAGGTTTCTATACAATTCACAAATCTTCAAAAAATAACTGTTAATTTTTCATGAAATTTTCACTGTGAGAAAGATAAATGTTTAAAATTTCATAATTTGTGTTTTTGTATGACAAATCCATTGTAAAAGTTCACTCTTATAGTTACACGTAAGTTTTTGTGAACTATTTTAACTGCTAAAAACTAAACTCTACGACAATGAACACTAGAAGATTTTGTCATTGAGTTCATTTTTAGCAGTTAAAATAGTTCACAAAAAGTGTCCATGTAACAAAGATTAGAGTACACTTTTTCAAACAAAACATTTAGTTTGACTAGTCTCTACAAGTTTTAAACATTGAATTACGATGTCATGCGTGCTCAATTTTGTGCAAATTATTTATTTTAAATATAACAAATTCGTATCAGACTTCAAAAATACAATCATTATTTTGTTGTAAGTTTACATTGTACCTGCAAAATGGCGCAAATGAAATATAAATATATTAAAAGTGAGAACCATTAAAATGAAAACCAACAGTAAAGTTATTAAAACTAACGCGTTGATTTTTCGTATGATATGAATTAGCAAGCAACGCGTTAAAAATCAAAACCTATGTGTTAAAAGTCAAAATCAACGCGTTAAATCATGTTTTAATGGTAGGTTATTTCTATACCGTAAGTTTATACTGCCAATGACATATGAATGGCCATTCATATACCTACCTGTTGGTTTCTTGGACAAATTGCTTAATCAGATATACCGCAAATAGCAGAAATATGCTATTGGCACAGCATTTCTAGGCAGCATGTTCACAGGCCCTGGTGGATCAGCGTTAAATTGTGGATCATCCAGTGAACCAGACTTGAGGATTCCTCTCTGCTATTTTCTCGCCTCCTGTGAATGCCAAGGGAAAGTATTATGATGTCATATTAATGAGGACGTCATAGTGAATAAAAACATTTGGAAGGTTTCGCCGGATGCTTGGCAGTCAACGATAAAGTTTTGAAATCGGCCCGGTGGCAGAGAAAAGGCTAGAGGGTTGAGTTGACTGTGGCAAAGCAGGACATTTTAGCACAGGCATTGGTTCTATAAAAATTGTCAAACAACAGCCCCATACATTAGTAATGTATGGGCTGTTATTTATATAAAATGAATAGTAATGTATGGGTCTGTATTTATATAAAACGAATGCCTGTGCATCTGAGGCCCAGTGAGGGTTTGCTTGAAATTGTCTCCGAATTTTCCGTTTCCCCCAAAGTAATGATCCCAATTATTGAAAAAATTCCCAATACAAAAACCGTACTTTCAAGACTTTTACAGAGTTCTGGATTTGTTTTCATCAACTTTGTCGAAAACATTCTGTTAGTTCCAAGCGCAGTAATGATTTCAATATATATCGAATGCACAATTGTAATTGCGCAGTCACAATCTTGTTCTTTACAAAGACTACAGTCATAAGATTTGTCTAATCGCTTGTCATAAGACAGTTTTATCATGATTCTCAAGCATCTCTGTGATTCTGTACAATCAAACAAAATGGAAAAGGCGTGTTCAGTTTTCTAAAGTCTACCTGAAAGAAACTCAGTTGAAATTTCCAATCATGCCCCACAACAGTAAATATTATCCCAAAAAATTAACAAAGGGGGATGCTAGAGGGCTGCCAAAAATTAGACGTTTTTAAAGAAGTGAAAGTCAGTCAATCGGAATCCACATGATCAGAGATTGTGACTGAATTATTACAAGACATTTTGTCAACTGCTTTTGACCAGATTAAATGCTCACCTCCTAAAAAATAATTTGTATGGGTTCTACAGAACCCAGTGTCTCGCTGCTGTCTATGTTTTCAGTGTAATAGTTGAATGTACATAATTTTTCTCCACATGTTATTTATTGATCATGAAGAAGCTTTTATCAAAGTTTGGTAAAATCCAGGATTATAGTACATTGATAATAAACACAGAATATTCATTGTTACAGTAAATATTTATTAAAAGTACTCATGAAATAAGACGACAACAAAAAACCAAAAGTCGGGCCCCTGTGGTTTTTCCCTATTAGGTGTATTATCATTACTCAATTTTTTGCCAATTTCCAGAAAATTCCAATAAATTTAAGGAGGAGGCTGTTATTTAAAGAAGCAACAAGACCACTGGGTTATTTTTGTGCAAGGTTTTCGCAATGCAAATTGATAAACAAAACATGCAAAGTAAAGGTAAAAAAAAATGTACAGTATACACTGTACGAGGAAAATATTTTTCAGTCATTGTGAATGATATTTTAAATTTTTATTTATCTTTTGCAAGTGTCCTTTATTGCCTTCCAAGTGCATACTGTGTCCCATTCTTCTGCATCAGACATTTCAAACAATAAAGGTGGCCTTTACAACCCTTGTGTAAATTTCTAATAACTATCAAGTATGTTACCGTACATGTATTTCAAACATTCAGAATCAAAACTTGCTCATTTCCCACATGTTACCTTTCTTTGTAATGAAATTGCAAAATTTGATGGATCATACACAAAAACCCTATATTTGCACTCTTGAAAATTTGATGACACATTTCAGCATTGCATTGGAAAAGGCAATGTTCAGTTTCAACTAATAGAAAATGTGAGAAAAACCGGATATGGAGGGAAGTTACAAAGAAAACACAAAATCAACAACTTACAAATGTATACAATCAAACAGACATCCAGAGCTTACAACAAGGTCTTCAGTGGCGGAAAACCATACCATGTCGTAAGCCCTGAATGACCCAAGAGTAATTCATGAGCAGTTATGTTCAGTGATACAATATCCTGTCAGAATATCAATAAATATATAAACTAAAAAGGTAACCACGACAAAGACATTCATGACCAAACTTTCCTGGACAGGTGCACAAAATGCTCCAACCCTCCAAGGACTTTTCTCCATACCTGTAATAAAAAAAACTTAAGAAATGTTTGAAAAAAAAAGATTTGCCATTAATGTGAAACAGAGAGCAGCACTGGAAACTTTGTAACAACTTTTTGTTAATTAAATACCTTAATCCTATGAGATACAGGTATCCCTGTTGTTTTATATAAACAGTTATTTTTACCTTATGACTCATGGAGAAACAGAAATATTTTACATGAAAGTGTACCTACTGTGTGTCCCATATAAACATCAAAGGTTTTTAAATTCGTAATTGTTTGTAAAAAATGTTCAAAAAAATATCGCTATACTCTTGTTGCTTTCAGTTGTAATTAAACATTACCATCTTAGATACACATGTATATCAAATTATCTTTAAAGAGCAGCTTTTGTCATTTCTGTGCATAATTCAATATTTTTATGTCATATACAAATTCTGTTAAGACGAATGTAATGTTGTTGGATATAAAGGACAATCAATCAGTCGTAGTCATGATAACTACAATGTACACTACAGTCATCTTTTTATTTTCTTATTGCACTTATGTGCAAAATATAAAATAGACAGAGGAATGATTCTACATACATGTGTTAATGATCCCTACATTCTTACAGGTAAAATGGCTGCACAAAATAGCTTTCTTCAAAGTCCTGATAAGTTTTCTGTAAGCTTTCCTGGACTGGCTCAACAGTTACCACAGATGGCAACAGAGACAGAATTACAGAAATTACTTGCTGATGAGCGCATGAGAAGTCAGATGCATAGAACTCACTATGAACAACTGAAAACAGAACATCATAGGTATATATCTTTTGTCTGAATATCTCTAAACCTTTGGTTTCCATTCAGGAAGGAGATATTAACTTTGCCAAACATATGAACAACAGGGTTCATCATAGGATTTTATGCCCTGACTTTCAGGATACATATTTATTCCTGAGGCTGGTCTTTGTTTATAATGTTTTTTTTTTTAAAGCAAAGCCATTGCTTTTTCATTTAATGATTTCTTCATATTTTTGTATTTTTCAAATAATATTTAATCACCCAAGCCAATATGTAAATAAATTAATTACATAGTTAAACGTTATTTTTAAGTGAAAATGAACATTTATGATTTCCCATATGTTTAATTGAAGCTTAAAATTATTGATTTATATATTTTTATTTCACCAATGCAATCATTGTCTTCATTGATGTATGAGAAGGATGTCAAAATAACTAGGGGTAGTTAAAAACATGTAAAGAAATGTTAAATTATAACATGTCGGTTATTATCCTCTTTCCTTATTGTTTGGCACTTGTATTGTCAGAAAAACATCTATTGATAAATTTATGTGCCACCATTTACATTGTTTACAAAAGTTAGTATCTTACCAGAAGCAGACCTAACATGATTAGAATCTGTTCTCGTATACTGGATTCGTAAAGGGATGCATCTGAAGTAAAATTACTACATCCAAAGTAAAAATTTGCATACAGCATGCATCTAGATGCGTGGCAAGGATCTCTGAACAACATGGTTGTTCTTTTGAAATGTTTGCAATGTTTTTTCTTTAGTTGAACTTTTATGAACATTTGATTGCGTTTTGTCATTGAAGACTTCAGGATGAATATGCAAAGCTTGAAGAAGAGATAAAAAAGACCATTGAAGAAAGCAGGATTGTTCAGGAAAAATACAAATCTATGTATGAACAAGGAAAGAAAGAAATGGCAGATCTACATGCTGAATTTGAAGAGGCTAAAAGTAAAGTAGGTCATTTATTCCAGATTGGAATTTGAAAAATAATCAAATCTGACCATTTTCAACAATTTTTTTAGTTCTTTATGATATAGGAATATTAAAGTGTAAAAACAAGTATAAATGAAAGTGATGGTGCACAATATGAAGTTTTCAGTATACAAGCAATATTGTCTGGTGTGGATTCATATACATTGAAACAGCTTTAATTAGACATGTGGTTCTGCTGAAAAAATTTCAGATGTCTACGTACATATCAGGTTTTCTGCAAACGTATATCGTAAAATATCAGCCGCGAGACACAATGTGAAGCTTTTTCGGCGAGTGAGCGTAGCGAACGAGGTAAAAAGCTTCATATTGTGTCGAGCGGCTTATATTTTACGATATACGTTTGCAGAAAACCTGATGATAAATTTATCGTATTGTTAACTAGCAATCTTAAAGGAATTTCTTACTTTTCAATGGCCATCTGACTATAACCGGATGTTTTCCGGATATATTCGGGTCAACGTTGGGTCAAGCATTATGACGTCGCTGATATATTCGGGTCAGCTCATATTAGGGTCGGGTCAACTCTTTACGACGTCATAGTGCTGAAATATGGGAAATTGTGAAGGCCTCAGCAGGTCGATATAGACATGGGATAATACGATAAAACATTTTATTATTAGAACTTGGCTTGGACATTATCTGTGTATTAATAAACAGAGTATGTACATTCATTGTTACTTTTAGGTTGTGACACCCCAAAGATTAGAAATAATCCGAATGCAGGTTATTGAAGAAGTGGAGAAAACTTACAAAGAAAGATACATGAAACAGGAAGAAGAAATCGAAGAACTGCGGACAGCATGCAATAAATTTAAATATGAACTTTCTTTTCTCAAATCAGAGTATGAACATGAACGAATAGAATGTCAAAGAATTCTTGAAGAATGTAGACTTAAACATGAGGCAGAGGTAAAATAATTAACAGTTTTTATTATACAGCTATCATTTTAATATATTAGTATTGAGAAACATTCATGAATAGGCACATTTATTCTAAAACCAGTTGTTGGCATGATACAGGTTATGTTCTTCTCGTATAAGTTATGATGGCATGACACTAAACCCCTAACTGGAAGGATTGTGGCTGATATTCTATATTATATAGACATAATCTTTCAATCAGTTTAATTTAGGTCTGCAGCTGGCATGTCAATAACTGCTAGTAGTCCTTTGTTAATATATATTGATCGTTGCCATTTTGCTTAGTTTCTTCTGTTACCTTTTTTAACATCGGACTCTGACATCTTTTGAACTGAGTTTTACTGTGTGTATAGCTGTGTGTTTGTTTATTCTACATTGGCTTGAGGTATAGGGGGACAGTTGAGATCTCACAAAACATGTCTAACCCCACCGCATATTTGCGCTTGTCCCAAGTCGGGAACCTCCAGACTTTGTTAGTCTTTTGTGTTTTTTGAATTTCGGTTCATTTTTATGTTTCGGATTTTAGTGTGCCTTCCATTTTTCTGAACTAGTATACATTATTGTTAAGGGGCCAGCTGAAGCCTGCCTCGCTGCGTTGAAGACCCATTGGTAGCCTTGAGCTGTTTTCTACTCTTTGGTTGGGTTGTTGTCTCTTTGACACATTCCATTCTCTAGTCTATTTTAAACTTGTGACGTAAGATATTTTCCTATATTGTACAACCAGTAGCCATATTTTTTTCGTATTGTACAAGCAGATGACATGTTTTTCCGTTTTGTACAACCGAAAGTTATAATTTTTCTGTGTTGTATGTTTGAGAAATAGCTCATGCTTTTTAATTGTCCCCTGCCGCAACATGGTGCTGGGACATACAAATGCCAAGCGTCCGTCCGGCATTGTAAGCGCTCTCACGCTTTTTTTTTAATAAAATTTATAACATAGTTGTGATTTAGTATTATCTCAGTCAAATTCGAATTTAAGTGCTGTACCATTATTTTTATGGTAGTTATTGCCCTTTGAACTCTTGCCTACAAACCCTAATGAATTTTATTTAAATTTATATCATAGTTGTGATTTAGTATTATCTCGGTCAAATTAGAATTTCAGTGCTGTACCATTATTTTTTTATATATTACCTTGCAGGTGGATTAAAAAGTCTACAAGGGGCAATATGCACAATCTTTAGGAACAGATAATTCATAAATTTACAAGCAATTGAGCACTGCATGCAGTAAATTTTGATTATGTTCATGCCATTGAATTTTGATAGAATATACAAGTAATTTTGTTTTTCCACAGGTTACAAATCTTAGAAAAGAAAGAGAGGCTACCATTGCTAAAATTAAAAAGGAAACAGTTGATGATTCAGAAAGAGTAAGAATAGTTCAAAGGGAAAATACACAGCTCCATATGAAATTGAAAACTTTGAATGGAGAATTAGAGGAAATCAGAGCTCACAGAGAGAAACAAGGTTTTGAAACAGAAAGTCTTACTCGAGTTCAACAGAAACAGATTACAGAGTATTTAGCAACAATTAAATCACTTGAGGTACAAAATAATATGTACATTAATTTGTAATAATTCAAAAAATACATATATGTTTAGGGTTTCTCAACCAATCCATTTAACGTGTTACATTTCACCCAATGCAGACAAATTATTCTGACTTAGAGCCTACCAGTCTTTTCTCCTAAACACCAATTTTAGTCTTTGGTTTGACTAAGTCTTTCCAAACTCCAAGCTAGCATGCATGCATGATGCCACCAAGGTGGTGACTTGAGTTAATAGTAAGTTGATTTATGGTGGGAAGGTGTCCCAATATCCAAACTGTGATTGACAGAAAAGTCAAATTGCTGTCAATAAGACAGCTTCTTAAATTTGATTGAAAACGCAGTTATTACATATATATGAGAATAAATGTACATGTAACTTTCTATGTTTACATTTGTATTTACATTATATTAAACCATTATGTTTTCATTTTCACATATACAGATCAGATTAATAATCTTTTTGTCCACATTGGTCAATCCAATATCCATAACTTTTCAATTATATTATAAGAACTTCAGTTGTATTATTGTAATGGTATTGGTTTGTTTGCATTAATAACCCATTTGGGTTTTTGTTCTGTTCCGCAATAAAGTTATTATTTTTTTTAGGCTGAAAGAGAATCATTAAAAAAACAAGTAGAACAGTTACAGAGAGATTTAGCAGCCACTGGAGACACACATAACAAGCTTACTGGAAAAATTCATGCATTAGAGAAGGACAATGTCGTACTGAAAAACAAAGTAGACGAAGCAGTGCATAAAAGTAAAGTCGAACTTACAAATCAGAAAATGGACATGTTAAAACGAAGGGGAGAACTAGAAAGGGAGAGAGACAGATTAGCTAATATTATTGAAGGTGAGAGGTTGCAAAAAGCATCGAAATTCAAAATTGTAGTATTTAAAAAAAGAGTTATTTACATTAATGTTGGATGAAAAGTGGATAATCTGTATAAAAAATTACCATTAATATTAAATGAATTATAAAAATACTTGAAGTTTTCAATATTATATAAAATTTATCCTTATAAAATATATTGATCACTTTGTATACATGTGCTATGTGAATATGACACTTCCATGTATATTTGTTAGTAAACAGATCAGTAAATTTGAAACAAAATGAACAAATGAAATTACAAAATATTATTCACATAAATAATTGTAATACCTTTTTGAAAGAGCTTAAAGGCCTCTTTAGTAAAAATTTTTATCTTGTCAGGTAACATAATAATTTGCCTAAAAACTTAAAAGTATTATTTTATAGGTACATGTATATAATGATAACACCAAATTAGTAATTTAAAACTTTTTTTCAGATCTACAAACTAAAATAGACATATTCAAACATACATCTGATCAGCAGTCCAGGACTTTAACAGATAAAGAAAGAGAAGCAGCTCGTCGGGTACAAGCAGCACGAGAGGAAGAATTTGTCAAATATGCCAAGTTAGAAAGTGAAAAGTATGTCATTTGTATATTATAAATATTTTGATTAATAATGAGATGGGATATTATTTCTGCTCTATTAAAACTAAACTTGAAAATAGGCTATGTATAAAATGTGTTAAAAATGTCATTCTATTGCTTTCATGTTGAACAAGCTGACAATTTGTGGTACTTAATGAATACAAAAGTTAGGAAGTCTTTAATGTGGATGAAACAAAATCCAGGGTTCTAATTATAGATTAGCATTAGAAACCAAGATACAAGAAAGTGAAAGGAGAAAAATTGATCAGGAAGCACACAGACATGCCGAGAGAGAAAAGATGGAGGATATGGTAAAGGCTGCTAATGATGCTAAAGCTATGGTCGAAAAAGAGGTTCTTGTACTAAAGTAAGGATATATTACATGAGCAGCTAATTCACCAACTATGTTTCATTTGGAAACCATAAAAGTTTACCAATTCTATTATTTGATTAATTTAATTTGAAGCAAAAGTAGTTTGAATACTTGATGAAGACCATCCAGTAATCTTTTCATTTAATCAGCATTTCCTTCAATTGAATCCTGTAGGATGTTTTCTTATTCATGTATACCCCATATCCTTACATTTTGATATGATAGAAAATGCCATTATAATACTACTTGCATTATACATATATTCATTTCTCCTATTCTTGACATGTTTAATCGGTGGGATAAAAAAGACATAATATTTTTAGAAACTTCCTGGTGATTAAATTTCTACGTAAGAATTGCCACCATTTTTTTCTACAGTTATTGGAATGATAAACTAGAGGCTCGCATGTTGAAAATCGAAAATTTAACTATTTCGGGTGGAGAAACTCCATAACTCACTCGTGCCTGAAGGAGAATCTATATTTCTCTAATTTTTTGTCAATTTTACCCTTTCTGAATGTGTTATTTATAAAAATTTAATCAACTTGTTGTCAATGATCTCATTTGATGATTTGATAAGACAAAAGGTCACCACCCACTTAAGATTTCTTGGAATTCATTAATAACACTATAGCAACATATAAACATAATGCACAGTAATTTCAAAAGTGTATGACATAAAGGTGCATTTAAGTTTATCTTATTAATATGAATTTATTTTTCATAATCATTAGAGAAACAGATTCTTACATCGATACTTGAGGATTGACTACAATTTAAGAATCTATACACTGTATATCTCTCATAATTCTGTAAAGTTAAGAGATAATTTGTATTTTCTAATAATTTCAGAGGTTGATAAATAATTTGTTTTTATTTCAGAACAAGAATTAGTCATCAACAGTCAATAACTGATCAGTTGGACAGGGAGAGAAGTGAAAATTCAGATTTAAAAAATAGAATTAGTAAACTTGAAACTGAGTTAAATGCTTATTTAAACAATGAACATGATATGACTGATGAAAATATGAGATTACGGAACCAAGTGGAATTACTCAAAGAGGAAACAAGATTGGCCAAAGAACAGCTTAAAAAAATACAGGATAATCATGATTTTATTATTTTACAACAGAGGTCTTCTCATACGGATGCAAAGACAGAATTGGATAACAGAGTGCGAGAACTTCATGATAAATTAGCCGAAGTACAAAAAAAGTATCAAAAAGCTTTGTCAATTTATAAAAAGGTTGGTATCTGTTGTAACAAATATACAATAATATTTATTTTATTTTCAAATAATTTAATTTGAAATGAAACTAGCAAATTTATTTGCCAAGCAAGTTACATTATAATCTATAATCTACTTTGGGTACTGTGACGTCACCAACTTTTGTCTCCGCAGTCCACAATTTAAATATTCCTGGGCAGAACAAGTTATTCAAATGATTCTACCTGCATTTTTTTATCAGAAAATTCCTGAAAATTAAATCAGCAGCATGGTTTTGAATTTCGGAAACGATTATACTATAGCCTACTTAGTTCAGATTACGCTTAAGTAAAGCATAAACTGCTTGTTACGAAATTGAAAACAATCATCAATTATAGATGCAGATGAGAATGGTTTCTTAGTAATGTGTGTATTTTTATGAATTGATTTTTAGCAAATTTAAATTAGTTACATGGAGAAAAATTACAGTAAAGCTTACTGTGAATTAAAACAGATATTTTGGATTAATGTAAGAAACTGACCCACACAGTTCATGCATAAATAATTTGTATTGGAATAAGGGTTAAGCGGTTACTTATCGTATAAAAATATAAAATGTATGTAGTGAATGAGTGAAAGATTTGCATAAATATATGATCATGAAACTTTTAATGTGTAAAATATGTTAGTAGTAATTTAATATGTACTATCTGTTTAATTGTCCCCCGCCGCAACGCGATGCGGGGGATATGGTAATGACGGGCGTCCGTCCGTCCGTGCTTCCGTCCGTCCGTCCACCTTGTAAGCGCTCTAGCAAATTTATTTCTTGACCGATTTGGATAATATTTATACAGTAGCTTTAACTCAATGATATCTCAAGGGAGTTCGAAGATGAGTCATGTCGAAATATTTTTGTAGGAGTTATGCCCCATAATAACTTAGAAAATTGACAAAATTTTCATGTAAGCGCTCTAGCAAATTTATTTCTTGACCGATTTGGATAATATTTATACAGTAGCTTTAACTCAATGATACCTCAAGGGAGTTCGAAGGTGAGTCATGTCGAAATATTTTTGTAGGAGTTATGCCCCTTAATAACTTAGAAAATTTACAAAATTTTCATGTAAGCGCTCTAGCAAATTTATTTCTTGACCGATTTGGATAATATTTATACAGTAGCTTTAACTCAATGATACCTCAAGGGAGTTCGAAGATGAGTCATGTCGAAATAATTTTGTAGGAGTTATGCCCCTTAATAACTTAGAAAATTGACAAAATTTTCATGTAAGCGCTCTAGCAAATTTATTTCTTGACCGATTTGGATAATATTTATACAGTAGCTTTAACTCAATGATACCTCAAGGGAGTTTGAAGATGAGTCATGTCGAAATATTTTTGTAGGAGTTATGCCCCTTAATAACTTTGAAAATTGACAAAATGTTCATCTAAGTGTTCTAGAAAATTTATATTCTCCTTGCATTGGAATAATATTTATACACTTGGACCTAAAGGGAGGTTTTATACATAAACTCCTATCAAAACTTATAAAATTGAAAAATACTGTCTTTAAGAGTTTGTTAGGCAGAATACTTTTGATCAAAGCATTTCTGTTTATTGAAAAGAAGCAAATGTACATTTGTATAAATTCTCAATACACATGGTAAAATAAGATTTTAACACTATACCCATATTGTATAAATGTCTTCATACCACTCATTAACTTGTAAAAAACTTTAGCAATAACCACAAATTGTTTGTCCTTCTATTCTCTCTCTTTGAGAAAATTTTGTTATGTTTCACTTGTCCAAGGGTTTCTGATGCTCTAGTGGCGGGGGACTTCGGAACGCTGTTCGATTTATTTTTCAACTTCTAGATAAATTGTTATATAGAATTTACACAGATATATTATTATACTTGATAACATTGATAATGGGAAATCTATACTTGGTTCTACTGATACCAACGTAGTATATTTTCAGTTGAGAAGTAAAAGCCGCCGTGTAGTTGATAACTTAAAAGATAAAATTCAATTGACAGAAGCTAAATATGAACAGCTAGATTTGGAGAAAAAGGCTTTAGAGTAAGTCCCTTTCGTCTATGTAAGAAAATATATATGTATAGCATGTATAGACTGATTATGCAACATGATGATATTAAATTAGAATATTAACATTTGAAAAAAAATTAAAGGTAGATATTGAAATTTTAAGAAATTCATGATGCATAAAGATTCACACAAAATTTCTTACCAGTAACTTTACCACGAAATTATATGCCTTTAATGCATGTTTATTTATCCTGTAATCAAGTCATTTCCAGTCTTATAACGGGTAGAATAAACCTAAGCGAGGAGCATAGTGAATGTACCAGATGACGACGTGGCATTTCCTGCATTTTCACGTCAGTTTGATTTCAACTTCAAACATAATTTTAAGGCATTTTACACATCTAAAGGGGATTGCAGGATAAAGTCAATACCAAGTCATTGTCGGAAAATATCAAATTTTTTGGGCTCTCTAAAGCTCACCTTTTCTCATGTTTTTAAAGCTCGCCCAAATAAATTTTATATTTTCCGAAATTGACTATGTACTGTATTGTATATTTATACACCAAGGAAAATTTTTCTTATTACCCGTCATTTTAATGTTATATTAGAATATTAGCCTGTCAACACTGAAGTTGTTATGACGTATGTTTGACTTTGATAATCGTTGACTAGGATTGCAAGCTAGTTTTCCTTTTGAATGCTGGTTGTTCTGTACATAACTTTAGCGTCCTCAACCAATAAAGGCTGGTTGCCTCCTGAAAGTGGCGTAAAAGTCCAGTAAATTAGAACAAACTAAACATTAGGACTTTTTTTAACTCTTTTTAAACATTGGATGAAAATTATCAGGCAAGTTATTTAACCAGACTTTCCACTGGAAGGATCGGGTTACTATTTTGTTGATAAACACCCTGCAGTCTGGCCGTCAGACCATTCCATACCATGATGAAGGAAAATCTGGTTTGCTATCACTTGGACAGCCTCTTTGTTTGTTCATTAGACACAGATATATTCAGTTCATTTTGGAATTATTTACTAGATCATTAGCATGAATTTACAGTTCACTTTATAATTTCTTTGTAGAAAATGTGTTCCACAGGAAAATTACAACAAACTCAGGAAACAGTGGAAAGATTTAAACAGACGGCATTCAGAATTTAGAAAATGTCTTGTAGGTGGTGGGGTTACAAATGTTCCTATTGGGGATTTGATGTTTGCATCTTTTAATATGACACAAGATGCTACATTCCTTCCAAATTACAGTTACAATGAAGAGGTATGAATCTATAATAGGACAAATTTTATTAAATAGACAGGGTTTTATTTTTGAGGTTACATTTGCAGCAGGAGTATACTACTGGCAGCTCCATCGAAACATGACACCTATGGAGACACTGATATAATTTTTATGATCTGACCCCCATTTTACAAAAAAATCTTAAAGACTTCAATTAATTGTAAATATGATGTACATGTAGCTTATATAGAATGCTAACACTTATGACAAGTTGTAATTGTAAGATTTTTTTGTGAAACAAGGGCCATGTCTTTAGGTAAATGCTTTAGAAATTCTAAAATATGCACCTCAGGTACACATGTATGTTTAATTGAGAAAATGAAAGTAGGTTAAATCGCCATGAAAAATTGATCAATATGTTTCTTTAAATTAATTTGTTTCTATAATTTTCTGTCTTCCTTAAATTTAAATGAAATTCATTCAGTTTTTGTTCTGCTGTGAGTGTTACTGTTTAAATTTTAGCTAGTAAAAACATACTCTTACAGAAACATTATCTGTAACTGTCCATAAAAAATTCTTTATAAGATGCACACAGAATATTACATACATGTAGTTTAAATTCATAACATCATTTCTCACTCTTTGCAGTACAAAAAATAAATTTTAGAGGTAGGAAAGTACATTTTAGAATCTAAATGTTCTTTCATTATGAAGGGTATTTTCTTGGACTTGACTCAAAAAAAGGATAGTTCTGAATTTTTCTGAAGAATAAGAAAATATATGGAGCTTTGAAATTAATAAACCTCATCCTAATTGGTTTCTTTATGGTACTTCAAATTTTTATTGATGAACCAAGATGAAAATAATATGTATAGTAGTGGGTTTAATTACTTTTCCTGTACTAACATCACTTATATAGAAATCTATATGAATTAAATTGAAAAATATCAAGACTTACAATAGCAAAAAATTATTGATTTTAATTTTCAATGAAATTTAGTATTGCAAAGATGAAAAAAGTGAATTTAAAACAAAAATTTACTGGCACTGCCAGTCACAAGAATGATGTGCAATAGATTCTATAAAAGTATTTTTTAGTTTCCTTTTATGAATAAATATTCTTCTGACATAAAATATCAAAATATTAAACTACACATTATAGTTAAACAGATTGTGTTTAAAAAAAAAATTCAAGTTATTTATTTATCCAAATTTCCCCATCAACCAAATTTTGGATTTTTATTGGTTGGTATTTGAAATGTTTTAATAAAGTAAGATCATTATGATAAGTCTGCACAGTAGAAATTTTTAGGTACTAATTCAAATTTTTATCAGTTAAAACAGGGTTAAAATGCAAGGACAGTTTAAATTTTGACACATATTCACTTATACGGGTCACCTGTCTGAGAGTGTTTATTGTCAACAGCCAGTACAAGTTCTCACAATACTGAAATCCAGTTTTCTGATATTGCTTCAGAAGAAAATAGATCATTAAGTTGGAATCATTTGTCCAAGAGAAAACTCTTTCACAGTTTATCATTATGTTATATGCATGTTATTGCTTGCTTTGTTGCACATGTTATTATTTATATATTTTGTTTATTCAGGATTTATAAACTTAAATACTGTTTTATGTTACTTTATATACATGTATGTGGTCAACAGTCATAAACACTTCATAGGGTAATCCTATCTAATATGCATGGCCCATGTACAATGCATCAAGAATAATATTACTTGTTTAATTCCTGGCATTAATTGAATGCCTTTGCTGGCATTCTCAGGTCCTGGAGTTTAATTCCTGGCATTCATTGAATGCCTTTTCTGGCATTCTCAGGTCCTGGTGTTCAATTCCTGGCATTCTCGGTTCTTGTTGTTTAATTCCTGGCATTAATTTAAACTCTTTGCTGGCATTCTCATGTCCTGGTACGTATTTGCATATGGAAGCAAGTGACATATATGCTTTTTTATATAAGTTATCTGATTAGCACTATCTCAATAACTACAGTCATATATTACAGAGCTGCAATATTTGGCCCACATTTTCATCTTTTTCCCTTGACTTCATTTTCATGGTTCATTGACTGCAAACGTTTTGTGATCATTTCTGTTTTTCAGTAACATACACATGGCAGAGCAATAGAATTTTCTGACTCAGATAAAATTATGTCGCTTTTGTTATTATCCCCTGATAGTTTCATATTTCAGTAACAATACATCTTAGAGTAGCCCACACATTCAAGGAGATTACCTTGACATTGACTGTCATGGTTCACTGATTGTTAAATATTTGTGACTTGTCTCATATATCTGTAATGTACTATATCTAGCCAAGACATTGTACATTTCAGCTTTGGCACATTGGTCTGTTTCTCAGAAACTGTTCAAATCAGAGGTGTAATACAGCCTCCCACCAAAATTAGGTCACTCTGACCCACTTATAGTACTTCATTGACTTAGGTTAAGTTTTACATGCAAGTTCAGTTCTCCAATACCAAATGACCTACAATCATATTACTTGGTGTGAGGGTGCATATCGCGGAGTAACACAGCCTCCCACCAAAATTAGGTCACTCTGACCTACTTACTGCACTTCATTGACTTAGGTTAAGTTTTACGTCCTAGTTCAGTTCTCCGATACCAAAGGACCTACAATCACATTATTTTCTGTGAGAGTGCATCTTAGGGAGCTACACAGCCATACACCAAAATTAGTGGGGGAATGAGGCAAACTTTGTAATTGTAGATTTCTGATTTTTATGATACAATTAACTTTAGCCAAATATTTTTTCATGAGGACAAACAAAGTCACACTAAATCTGCTATACAGTTAAACCTCTGTTTAAAAGGCACCCAAGGGACCAGAAAAAGTTTCCTTTATTAATAGGTGCCCTTTATATAGGGGTTAACTTTACAAGCTTTGTACATAACATGGACTTTTACATGGCACCCTTTATAGACAGTGATTTGCTATATAGAGGTGCCCTTCAAAGTAGGTTTAACTGTATATATATATATTATGGTACAAAACTTCAAAGCTTATACTAGAGTACTAATTATGAATCACTGCTTTCATTATTTAATTCTGAAAATTTGAATATTAATGCATGAAATTATTAAGTACTGTGAATCTTCTACACCGAGCAATAATTTACTTTTATAAAAATAACATTGCAGGAAAATTTTATCTGTTGCATTTTTTGCATGAATGAAAACATTAAGTTCTGAATTTATAGCAGTTTATTTAATTATGCTTCAGTCATAGCAGTACCCGGTAATTTAGCATCAACTAATAACTAAACAATTTTGAATATTTGTTTCATATGAAAATATAAAAATGTTAAAGAAGGGACATGGTGAATTAATTCTTCATACTAAATCCTTACAAGAGCTGTGTTTTTATTGCTGTTCAACATCTTAAAGTCACATTGAGGCCTTCAACATAGAGAAAATTTTGCCTTCATAAGTACAAAAGAAACAATGAATTGATGTATTGAAATAAGGATTCCATGTCCATGTTGTATATATCATTTATGATTTACCAAACGTTTAAAAAGTTTGACAGTAAAAATATTCTTCATCAAAATAAAAAAAATCTACATAGTGCTATTAAGTTTTATTTATTACATTGAGTGTGGTGAAAGTCCGGGATTTCCGAGTGAAATCAAATTCGATAATTCACCCAGTGAAATCGAAAGTCATATTTCACTCTTGGAAGTGACGTAACAATAGCCGTCACAAATGACGTTGCTATACAATGGTTGACGTGTAATCATATGAAAACATAATCCCTTGTATTTTCTCGTTAAAATTTCTGAATACATGGAATATTTCAATGTAATAAAGAGAATACATGTAAGTAATCTTGAAATTCAAATACCAAAGATCTACAACTCGTGACTGAAAAACACTAATAATTCACTCGTGTGCTATGCGCACTCGTGAATTAATGTATTGTTCGGTAACTTGTTGTAGGTTATTAGGTATTCGCATTTCAAGATTAGTTATACTATAATTAAAGATTGTTTTCAATTTTTAAGCAGGTTATATGGTATAACCTAAATTAAGGCAGTTTCATAAACCGAGAAATAGGTATATATGTTTAACCTAATGTATAAATCCAAAATTTATAAAAATCCTTATGATTTAATTTTCAAAAATTTTCTGAATAAAAATTGCAGGTAGAATCGGCTGAATAACTTATTTAAATCATGGACTTAATATGTCCGTAATGGCACCGTACCCATTGTAGATTATACAATATTTTCCAACTTTCTCAACCAATCAAATTTTCTGTAGCAATTCAAATTAAATTATCTACAGTTAATTAATTAATCAGTATATAAGTGATGGTTTCTAAGGCAAACAAAGAAATGTGTATCCATACAGTAATTCTTTACTTGCAGGAAAGAAAGCATCAGGAAGATTTGAGAATTTTGAAACAAAGATTGGAAATGGTAAACAATAATCAACAACAACAGTTAGAAGAATTACAGGAAATTGCTCATAGTACTTTTAAAGAAACCTTACCTGGATTAGAGGAAAATGATCAGACTTTGGAAGAAAATAGTAAAGAGAAAAATGACATTGATAAATCTAGCTGATATTTTGTAATTTAAAATTTGTGGAAAGCAGTTAAGTGGAAAAGCACTTAATTAATTTTAGCATAATTTTTTTACTTTTAAAAAGTTTTATGGAAAGAAATTTCTTTTAAGTAATGTTTTTTTTTTAAATCTTATTGTCCTTTTTGATAAAATTTGAAAAAAATATATCCAAAATTTAAAAGAATCAAATAAAAACCGTGTTAAAAAGCAATTGCTATTTCAGAGTTTCTGGTAATTTTTTTTCAATAACAAATATGTATCTTTAGTTTTGGTAAGGTAAAATATTGGTAAAGTATAAAATTTTTTTGAATTACAAGGACTGTTTTCTAAAACATTTAAACTTTTAATCTAAATGTTTACAAGTAATATTTTAAGTACTTTTTCACTGTTGTAATTGTATTAGGCATTTACCTGTGATATTGTTTTCATGTAACTAGTAAATTTTACCTCGATTTAAATAGTGTATCATAGATGGGACAAATAATTATGAAAGATATTGATCAAAATAACAATTTTCTAATAGTATTCATAAGTGGGAAATTTTCATATAGGTGTGAAATAAACTCATCCTTTTATGTTTTAATCATGTATCAAATAGAATGTCATTTGTACTAGGTTTTTTCATTTTATTCACTCTATTTGCCTAAATATGCCACTTTAAATAAATAATGTGAAAAGCTTTATATTTTATATTGGATGTACATGTAGTGCCAATTGGTGTCATACTACTTCATGATCATTATTAAAATAGAACATTTGAGAAATATTGGTCATACATTGAATTTTAAATTATTTTTAGAATTATTTTTACTTAAAATCATTTTACCACATATTGTGAATCCATTAGAAGTATGACCAGGGTTTTAAAATTATAACACATTATGGTATTGCTTTTCGATTTTCGATTAACAATAAGAGGAGTGCCTTTCAGAAGATCTGTCCATGACCATTTAATCAAGTATTAAGTCCACATGTTCTTTTGATGAAGTCGAGGTGCAATTAAATTAAAGTGAAATTATGAACAGGTATACTAAAAACATGTAATTTTGTTCATCATGCATCATGCAGAAACTTATTGAAGTAAAAATTTCAAAATAACATGGATCTTTTTAAATTTGTTATTACACAGTTTAGAAATCTTTTTCCTATACCACTTGACTCAACAGTAAAACACAAGTCTGATTTTTTTCAACTTTTAAAGAGTCCTGAACAATCTTAGAAATCGCTCCTAAAGTTTGTAATATTTCGTACTCTAAGAAGTTGTTCCAAAATTCATGTCAGTCTTTGTTTTTTTAACTGGTGTTGTGAATTTTAAACAATATGTTAGTGAACATTTAATTGTTGTGAATTGAGTTAAATCTTTTCATCTGTAATTTGTTGCTTCTGTTCATATAGTCTACTCAAGCATCTATTCTAAGTCAGCATTTTTAAATCCTTTTGTTTTTGTAATATTTTGAATGATACTATTTAAATTATATATTTGTATATAAATATATAATAAAATTGCAAAGTAATGATAGCTTACATTATTCAAAATTAGGGATTACTGAAATTAACACAGATACACCAATCAAAAACACTTCTACATGTACAACTAGAGAAGAAATGTTGGAACCAAACAAAAAGATCCACAAAAAGAACTACAAAGTAGTAAAGCAGTACAATATGATTTACCAACAGGAAGGAACAGTTTGAAAGCATTCTCAAAATGTCCTTTTTAATGTACATGGATATATAAATGTGGCGTTTGTTGCTTAATTTTAACTCTCCATTGACATAATAAGGTGGTGAATTATTTTGTTTTTAAGGTACAAAAAATGTACATGTATGTATATAAGCTTTGGTTTAAACATACCACGAAATAATTTTTTCTGTAATTTATATAAAAATGTAAGAATATGGAGTAACAGTCAATGAGACAACATCCAATAAGATAAAACATTTAACAAGATTTCCTTGTGACATTATCACATGAGGCTGTGTGGCGTGGATACATGTAGATATCAAGTTGTGACATTATCACATGAGGCTGTGTGACATGGCTACATGTAGATATCAAGTTGTGACATTATCACATGAGGCTGTGTGGCATGGCTACATGAAGATATCAAGTTGTGACATTATCACATGAGGCTGTGTGACATGGCTACATGAAGATATCAAGTTGTGACATTATCACATGAGGCTGTGTGGCATGGCTACATGAAGATATCAAGTTGTGACATTATCACATGAGGCTGATTGGCATGGCTACATGTAGATATCAAGTTGTGACATTATCACATGAGGCTGTGTGGCATGGCTACATGTAGATATCAAGTTGATAGATCTAGTTCTGAAAGCAAAGCACTAGGATTCTTTTTTCAGAAGAACTTCAAAATATGGTCATGTTAATATCAACTGTTAGATGAAATCTTGGGGGGGATTTGGAAAATGTGTTTTTAAGCCAATGGAGATGTTTTCTAGACTACCATGCTCTTTTGCTTGCCTCTGAAGCATTCTTTCTCTGATAACATTAAAGGTTTTATTAAGAACAAATATCAGTAAATCAAAAATACTGCCTGTTGATCATCCAATTTTGGCCTGTTTGGGACTCCTGAGGCAAATATATCCAAATTTAATGTTCACAACTTATTACTGTAATTTAACATTTTTCAAATTACAAAGAGTCATAACCATCCAAATGTTTGCCTGATAATTTTCTGGATTTTGACAGTTATTGTCCCTTATATTCCTGCACAAAATACTTAATTTTTCCTGATATTTGGATTTACCGGGTATGCACAATCTGTACTTTCACCCAGGCAAATGTTATTAAGATGCTCCATTTGACAAAATGAAAAGTTGCAAATATATTGTCAGTACATGATAGTGATAGTTACAATTTAGTGTTAATAAAAATGTATAGGTATGTTTTAACTATGTTTTTGCAACTTATAAAGGGTCCGAAGACTTATTAATCTTACAACTTATATTCGGCAAGTAAATATGTTTTGGCTCTAACTGAAGTAAAACTGTAGGTGATGAGGTGTATACAAACTATTTTTAAAACTATTTACCTATATTCTCAAGTAACACCTTAATTTTCAGAAAAACTACGGAAAGTTATATTTATATGTGAAAATTTTACATGAGGTAAGAACAAGAGATGGTCAAACTGACAGCAAATCGTATTTGCCTTTAACACTGATTTGAATTGGTAACAATACTTTTATCCTTCTCTCAAATATGTGTTATTTTTTTATTCTAATATGACGTGCCACTTTCCCTACAGAAACACAAGTGTTCTAAATAGAACAATTATTTTTGACACATACGCACAATGGGTGACATGGAGCGTGCATCACACATGAATCACTTTAGTGGTATTTTGTTGATAAAACTAGAATTGTCCTGAACGGGACTAGTATCCCCCAGCAGCAACATGTCTGTTTTGAAGCCTACACAAAATTTCAAATTACTTGCCAAACAAAAAATCCTGACAAATTGCACATCTCCATAACGTGATCTAACAATTCATAAGTTTCATGAGAATCATGCAAGTAATGTAGGAGGAGTTGTGGACAACACATGGAACAAAGTTTTGTTAAAAAATGGTGACGTCCAAACAGCCATATCTTTTCCATTTTTGTCCAAACAGCCATATCTTTTCCATTTCTTGTCCAAACAGAAAATCCTGACAATATACACATCTCCATGATGTGATCTAAGATTCCATAAAGTTTCATGAGAATCCTGCAAGAAATGTACGAGTTGCAGACAACACATGGAACAAAGTTGTGTTAAAAAATCCCTAAGTCCAAATAGCCGTATCTTTTACATTTCTTGTCCAAACAGAAAATCCTGAGAATATGCACATCTCAATAATGTGATCTAAGATTCCATGAAGTTTCATGAGAATCCTGCAAGAAATGTAGGAGTTGTGCACAATCTTATTTCAGACGGACAGATAGACCGTCTGAAAGATATATATACCCCCCAAACTTTGTTTGTGGGGGGGGGGGGGGGGGGGGGTATAATAAAGTTTCAAAGTTAAGGTATCCAGACCATAATAGATGATGATCGAAAATGGTATCTCTTTTTGACCGTGAATAGCTGTACCAAACAATTTAAAGCTGGAATTTTGTATATATATTTTTCTCTAGTTGAAACAGACTTTGTTGCTTATATGTAGAGTCTGTAAAAATAAGTTTTATTGGCATTTCCGAATTTGCCAATAATTACCGACGTCATTTCAATTGCGTTGTATGGAACATCTGGGAACTTTTGAATAATCATGTGGTCATTTATGGTCTGGATACCTTAAATTCTTCCATACTTTGCTTTGTGAATAATGAAAAGCTTAGAATACAATAATTATACTTCACATGAAATGGCATCACAGTTAAAAGTTTGATCTCAAAATCCAAGGTATAATGTCATTCATTCAAATGATGCAAGACTGACAGTTAAAAATGGAAAATCATACGTTGTACAGGATCAGGAATGCTTGGATTTATACAATAACACAAAAATGCAAGTCTTGATTTTATATTGTTTGTTTTAAAACATTTTAGGTCTCTCTGTGAAAGTTCTTGCCTTGTTAAAAACAACATGGCTGCCCGAGATGACGGCTTATAGGGTTTACTTTGATTACAGAAATTATGCATATTGTCCTATTATAATCAAAATAATTCATTGATGCTACGCTCTATGCTTATTTTAACATGGATAGGCATTATATTTGTTCAAATTTTACACCTTGAAATCGCTCTATGAAAATATAGGAATATAGGAATAAATATAATGCTTACTGGTGTTAAAATAGGCATAGAGCATAGCATCAATGAATTATTTGTAGTTTTACTGAATATTCATTGCCGTTGAAATGGAGGGGGTAACATTCTCCTTTATCACTTGGTTCAGCAAAGTATAAATTAAGCCTACTACCGAAAATTGGGATATTTTGGCTGTGGCTATATTTAGGTGCATTTGGCGCCTCTTTTAAATGTGCCAAAATTAAAGTTCCATAATTACATATGGTTCTAATCTTGAAAACTTTATTAACATTTATCTTAATTAAAATTTTTTGATATTGTTTGTTAAGCTAAACTGCTTTAAGTATATTTGTCCAATGTAATGAAAACAATTCAAATCATTAAGATTTTTAAAGCAACAATCGTCAAATCAACCATAATGGCTTGTAGTGACAACATTATTAATAGCTAACCAAACGTATTAGTATAAATTATTAGCCACTAACTATGAAAGAGCAGAATGTTACAGTCATAGGAACCAACATATTGAACGGATTTTTACATTTAAGTATAATAACTGTAATTAGCTAGAATTTAAGATTTAAGAAGACAGATACAAACTATTAATTTTAATTTAATCAACACTTCAACAAACAAGAATAAATACATTGCACACTATCTCATAAATACTCAAAAATATTACAACAAAACATAAAATTCTCACTTTTTGCAGGTTCAGCCATTGATTCTATGTGATCATTGTAATGATATCTGAAATCACATTAATGAACCTAACCATAATACAATTTAGTCTGAGATTGCTCTGAAGTCTAACAGCCTTTTTGTGATATACTGGGTGGGACGTCAGAGCACACTCGGTATAGAAAACCTGAAAATTGTCAACCCAGACTTGGGGCGGCAGTTTTTAGACTTGAAATCGTAATATATCCAATTATAAGTAGTTAAATCATACACCAATCGATTCCTTATCTATTTTTCTCTAAGAATATGTACATTTTATTGACCAACAATCTCCCTGTATCACAAACAAAAGCTTTATTCCCTTCAACCCACCATTTTCATCATTTCACTTTCACTTTGAACAATTTGTCACATTGATGCTATGCTCTATGCTTATTTCAACATGGATAGGCATTATATTTGTTCATATTTTACACCTTGAAATCGCTCGATGAAAAATATGAATAAAATAATGCCTACTGGTGTTAAAAGTTTTACTGAATATTCATTGCCGTTGAAATGGAGAGGGTAACATTCTCCTTTATCACTGGGTCGGCAATTTCTGTTTTCTGTACGGAGTGCACTCTGACATCCCACGGCCCAAGCATATCACGAAAAAATGCCGTCAGACATCAGAGCAATCTCGGACTAAGTACAATTAATTATTTTTCGTTACTATTAACAAAGTTTGGATCTACTGCATTTACTGGAGTTAAATTTTTAAAACTACTTTGTACATCACCCATATCTTTATTATCACCCATTTCTAGACTATCATCACTGTCTTGATTTCTAGACCTGTTGTGGTAATCACCAAAATTATTAATGTCATTTTCATCTTTCAAACTGTCATTATCTTCAAAATCATCTTGGATTTCATCATTGTCACCTTTGAGGCTATCATTATCTGCACTTTCTTCATTAAGATGATGCTGTTCATTTAAGCTATCATCAGGATTTTTTTTAAAGCCATCATTATCTTGATTAAGACTATCTTCACTTTTGTAATCATCATCAGACAAATCACCAACTAAAATGGTATCATGATGATCATGTTCATTATCACCAAATGTTTGAACTTTCAGTCCGATCCTCTGTGATTGAGCTACAGCTTGTGCTGCCAACATGGATGTAAATGATAAATATGCACCTGATAACCTTTCTAGCCTTTCTTCAGCTTCCCTCTGTCTACCTAAAACAGGAAGTCCTATGAATTGTGGGCCAGTTATACTTCCTGTACTCTGGTTCATTTCATCCTCAGCAGGGCAATATACATATTTCTGTTTTCTGGGTTTAACAATCATTTCTATTGGGCCATTTACATTGCCTCTGTTTTCAGCAAGAAGAATGTCAGACACTTCTTTATTTTCCTCTTCCTCTAAATCATTGCTTCTTGTCAAATTTTGTCTTTTTTCAGATTTACTGTTAACATTTGTTACAGTGTTTTCTGTTTCATCACTCATTTTGACAATTGATTTTTCATGGCTTTGGATTCCTTGTGATTTCTGTAATGCTGCCTGTTCTCTCTTGGCTGTATCCAAAGCTCTTACAGATATTACAGATTTCAATTCTGTCAAGACTCTCACAGCTTCTTCCTTTTCTTTTCGCTTTTTTTCCTACAAAGGATAACCTCTATTCTATTTTCCTATAGACAAGCTTACCAAATTTGTACATCCAGATATTTTTTCTTCATTTTTTTCAGTTAGATATTTTGGAACTATTATTGGATTTATACCATTATATCTTTATTCAAGGAAATTAATGCATAGAATTTCCTTCTATACATGTAGAAAACTTATAAACATTTTATACAATAATTTTGCTCACAAAAAATTATACAAAATTTTCACACAATCTTACAAGCTACCCTTTTGTGATCAAAGAGTTGCAGAATGTTTTTCATGAAAAAATTGTGTTTATTTCTTCCAAAATTTTAAATAATCATAGACCTAATATCAGTGAACTGAAGGTCAGCTCTCATTTGGTTATAGCGACACAAAATAGCATATTTTCTTGTACATGTATCTTCCAGATGTCAAGTGCTCATGATCCAGCTGTGTATTTTATAAAATAAGTACACCTTCTACTTTAAAATTTCCAATATAATCAAATCTTTTTTTTATGAATTTTGTAAATAGTACTATTACCTTCTCCTCAGGACTAAGCAATTTTTCCCAGATATTTTCATCAGCAGTTTCATCCTCGTCATCATTATATGCCTCAAACACCTATAAAAGTAATATACATGTAAATATTACCCCAAAATTATCTTCAGCAATATCTGTTAAAACATTATTTTTTTAGCGCATATACTCAACAATGTTGGTTTCATTCATGGAAGACTTCAATACAGCCTAAATTCTAAAATATTTAAGTTTCAGAAAACTTTTTTAAAAAAATCAGGAAAAGTAAGTATAATACAAAAATCAACACTGGGATGGTTATCTTTAATATTTAGGTGTAATATTCTGTCATTGGTTAATCTGGCTTTATGGTTTGTTACCAAAGTTTTTTTCAAATCAAACATTGAATATTAAATATACAGTATATATCATTTCTCTCATTTACTGCTCCCTTCATAATTAATAAACCCAGATGCATCTAACCTTATTTCATCTGTTGTACTAACTACTCGAGTCTCAAAGTCAGTTGACAAATTGTCTGAATAAATTTCATATTAGAAATCTACATGTATAAAAAGGAGTTTAGATATAGTGTCTTTATTTCTCAGGAAAAGAAGAATCATAGTCATAATTCATGCGAGGAACACATTGTGTATTTGTACAGAGAAAAATCGAACAGCGTTCCGAAGTCCCCCGCCGCTAGAGCATCAGAAACCCTTGGACAAGTGAAACATAACAAAATTTTCTCAAAGAGAGAGAATAGAAGGACAAACAATTTGTGGTTATTGCTAAAGTTTTTTACAAGTTAATGAGTGGTATGAAGATATTTATACAATATGGCTATAGTGTTGAAATCCAATTGTCAAAGTTATTAAGGGGCATAACTTCTACAAAAATATTTCGACATGACTCATCTTCGAACTCCCTTGAGATATCATTGAGTTAAAACTACTGTATAAATATTATCCAAATCGGTCGAGAAATAAATTTGCTAGAGCGCTTACATGAAAATTTTGTCAATTTTCTAAGTTATTAAGGGGCATAACTCCTACAAAAATATTTCGACATGACTCATCTTCGAACTCCCTTGAGGTATCATTGAGTTAAAGCTACTGTATAAATATTATCCAAATCGGTCAAGAAATAAATTTGCTAGAGCGCTTACAAGGTGGACGGACGCTGGGCATTACCATATCCCCCGCATCGCGTTGCGGCGGGGGACAAAAAAATATGATCTTTTAATTATGGACGAGTTTTTACCCAAGAGGTGGCCAAGTGATATTGGTAGTTTAACTTCGCTAATAATGATCAATATCATGTCAACTCAGGTAGATAGTTTGAATCCAGCTGCATTCCACTTCCACCTTAATTGACAAGGATAACCAGTTTTTCCTGCTGTAGGTCGGTTGTTCTCTCCATATACTCTGAAGTTTCTCCACCAATAAAATCTGGCAATGACGATATAGCCATTTGTACTGAAAGTGGCATAAACCAAATCTAAACCCTTGTTATCATATCTCTAATGTATAAATCAAATTTAAACCCTTGTTATCATATCTCTAATGTATAAATCAAATCTAAATCCTTGTTATCATATCCCTAATGTATAAGCCAAATCTAAACCCTTGATATCATATCTCTAATCGGAAACCAAATCTTAACCCTTGTTATCATATCTCTAATCACAAACCAAATCTAAACCCTTGACATCATATCTCTAATCAGAAACCAAATCTAAACCCTTGTTATCATATCTCTAATCGCAAACCAAATCTAAACCCTTGTTATCATATGCCTAATCGCAAACCAAATCTAAACCCTTGTTATCATATGCCTAATCAGAAACCAAATCTAAACCCTTGATATCATATCTCTAATCGGAAACCAAATCTAAACCCTTGTTATCATATATCTAATCGCAAACCAAATCTAAACCCTTGTTATCATATGCCTAATCAGAAACCAAATCTAAACCCTTGTTATCATATCTCTAATCGGAAACCAAATCTAAACCCTTGTTATCATACCTCTAATCACAAACCAAATCTAAACCCTTGTTATTATATGCCTAATCAGAAACCAAATCTAAACCCTTGTTATCATATCTCTAATGTATAAATCAAATTTAAACCCTTGTTATCATATCTCTAATGTATAAATCAAATCTAAATCCTTGTTATCATATCCCTAATGTATAAGCCAAATCTAAACCCTTGATATCATATCTCTAATCGGAAACCAAATCTAAACCCTTGTTATCATCTCTAATCACAAACCAAATCTAAACCCTTGACATCATATCTCTAATCGGAAACCAAATCTAAACCCTTGTTATCATATCTCTAATCGCAAACCAAATCTAAACCCTTGTTATCATATGCCTAATCACAAACCAAATCTAAACCCTTGTTATCATATGCCTAATCAGAAACCAAATCTAAACCCTTGATATCATATCTCTAATCGGAAACCAAATCTAAACCCTTGATATCATACCTCTAATCGCAAACCAAATCTAAACCCTTGTTATCATATGCCTAATCACAAACCAAATCTAAACCCTTGTTATCATATCTCTAATCACAAACCAAATCTAAACTCTTGTTATCATATCTCTAATCAGAAACCAAATCTAAACCCTTGATATCATATCTCTAATCGGAAACCAAATCTAAACCCTTATCATATCTCTAATCGCAAACCAAATCTAAACCCTTATCATATGCCTGATCAGAAACCAAATCTAAACCCTTGATATCATATCTCTAATGGGAAACCACATCTAAACCCTTGTTGTCATATATCTAATCGCAAACCAAATCTAAACCCTTGTTATCATATGCCTAATCAGAAACCAAATCTAAACCCTTGTTATCATATCTCTAATCGGAAACCAAATCTAAATCCTTGTTATCATACCTCTAATCACAAACCAAATCTAAACCCTTGTTATTATATGCCTAATCAGAAACCAAATCTAAACCCTTGTTATCATATCTCTAATCGGTAACCAAATCTAAACCCTTGATATCATACCTCTAATCGCAAACCAAATCTAAACCCTTGTTATCATATGCCTAATCCGAAACCAAATCTAAACCCTTGTTATCATATCTCTAATAGGAAACCATATCTAAACCCTTGTTATCATATCTCTAATCAGAAACCAAATCTAAACCCTTGTTATCATATGCCTAATCGGAAACCATCTGAACCCTTATCATATCTCTAATCGGAAACCATCTGAATCCTTGTTATCATATCTCTAATCGCAAACCAAATCTAAACCCTTGTTATCATATCTCTAATCAGAAACCAAATCTAAACCCTTGTTATCATATGCCTAATCAGAAACCAAATCTAAACCCTTGATATCATATGCCTAATCGGAAACAAATCTAAACCCTTGTTATCATATCTCTAATGCATAAACCAAATCTAAACCCTTGTTATCATATCTCTAATCAGAAGACAGAATTTCTTACACAAACTTATACCTTGAAGAAAAATTCAAGATCTTTTCTACAGATTTACCCAAGAGTTTATTAACCAGTACCTCATCCTCAATGACTGGATCTTCATTTCCACAAATAATTACAGGCTTCTGTGTAGGATTTCTCAACAATTCAGATGTGACATTATCTACCTTTTCTGAAAATTACAAGATTTTTCTACAAATGTCAATAAAATATGTAACAGTGACTCAGTAAAATAATGCTAAATTTTATGCCTTCCTTTTGAAAACTCCCAAAGACAGTAATTCCAGAAAAAGTGATTATTGTTTTCTCACTTTTTCATTATTGGAGAGCTGGTTAATATTATGTAAATCCATAAATAAACATTTTTAAACTGAGACAATCTGGATGACAAAATCATTTACAAAATGTAATGTACCTGTTGGTTCTACAAAATGTAATGTACATGTTGGTTCTACAAAATGTAATGTACCTGTTGGTTCTACAAAATGTAATGTACATGTTGGTTCTACAAAATGTAATGTACCTGTTGGTTCTTCATTACTTTTCAAGAGATTTTCCACTCTGTCCAAACCCTCTTCCCAGCATCCTTTGCAAGCTAGAAGTTCCTGTTTGATCTGTTGTAATAATGTTTCATTTGACTGGTCAGTATGTTCAGAATTGTCTTCTGTCTTTTCTAATTGATGTTCCATGACGGTTGATAAAGACTTTATTCTGCAGTAAGGTCAAATGTGAATTAGTCAAAAATTACCCCAAATTTTAAAATCAGTTCTGTTTGTTTCAACGAGTTTACAATCCGTCGTAATACAGGATTTCATTATGGTCAACTAGACCTCTCCAATTAAATTCAAATTAAAAAAATTTATCGGAATTTTAAAATTCTACAATTATTACTCTTATCTTAAAATGTCCATGTCTCAAAATATCAGTGATAACAAGTTTAATAAAACACAATACATGTATGTACGGTATATCAATAACTCAATTTCAGATGCTCACAAAATTGCAATGTTATTTGAGTTTAAGAGAACTAAAAATTCTGAAAACATACCTCAATAATGCTGCTTGTAAATGGAGATCTAGACTGTGTACAGCTACATATACATCAGAGATTGGTGAGGGTTGTGAATTTAGTGGTCTTACAGACTGAGTTTCTTGGTTAATGGTACAACATGAATGGATGTTGAAAGATCTTTGAATTTTATTACTGTTTTCTTCTAATGTGTTGGTTACTAGTTTTGTAATACTTACAACCTCAGATCTATAATTAAATTCTGAAATATCTAAAATGATAAATAAAACAAAAGTAGGATAAACAATAGAACAGATTATGGGAAAGGTCAATAATGATATATACCAATCAGTTAGCACCATTCAATCATTGGAAATTCAAACAAAAAAATAAGATAAAAGAGCACGAAAAACAAACATCAAAACAACAGTGAGTTGGGCCAAAATAAAAAGATTGTATGTTTGCCCAAACGCGACCGACCCAAAAAAAACCCACCGACTCAAATTCCTTTTTTGCCGTTTTTTTTTAAGAATTTTTTTTCGGACTTTTTTCGTGTCCGCTCCGTCATCGTATAAAACTTAATGTTCGTCGTCTTTGCGTTTGAAAGTAACTGTGAATAAGATTAAAAGAAAGCGTGTAAGAGACGCAGTTAATTGATATTCGATGTTCTCGGTTTTTATCTACTGATTTAACGAACGTGAAGAAGTAAAACATGTGAAAATGGCTAATTGTGTTAGATACTTGCTAACTGAGAGTGTTATATGCTTAAAAAAGGCTAAAAACATTAAAAAGTTTAAGCCTGCAAAAAACACAAGCAAAAATGCTTCTTGAGTTGGATAAACAATTCATACTGAACTTGTCGTCAGGAAAATTGACAGACATTGAAACCTTGATGTTACAAAAGGGACTAAATCTCGTCCCTGTTTGTGAAACATCGGAAAAACAAATAATGAAAGACTCTGGGATATTTAAAAGAAAACTGAGATAATCATATTTCTTTCATAATAATCCTAACATTTCAATGAAAATAGCAAATTGGAATTATCAAAATACAAACAAACCAATCTTTCCTAAAAAGAAAGTGACACTCTTGCAAAACGCATCACTGTTATCCAAATACATCGGATTGCATTTGTGAATATATTAAACGATACAGCAGTTAATATATTCTCTAATTTAAAAATGAATGGAAGTAAATACAAATGTCTTCTAATGATATATGGTTAATATAGATAACCATGAAACTATCAATTATGCCTAAAGGGCGATCAATTAAAACGGTCCATCAACAAGTTGTAGGACCACCTGCAAGTTACATATTTGACACTTCCCTGTAAAATCATAAGTATGATAAGGGGTTAATAAATAATTGTCAATGCAAACAACATGTGAAAAAGAGACACATGAAATGCTGTACGCAATAAATACTGCTAATATATCTTTAAAATAGTATATATGTAAAAGATTTATTGAAAAATCAAAATAAATAAATAAAAAAAAAAACACAAAGGGCGCCTCTGAAGAGGGTTTCCCTAGGACAAATTTACTGAAAAAACCCGAAACGTTGAATACAGTAGCACGTTATCAATGTAAGGCCAGAGATATGATTCATACCAGAAATAGGTGGATAACGGATCAATATCTTTAATAAATTCATGGCTTTTGATTGTCTCTACAAAGGTTTGACAGAAAAAAAAGATACATGTATACTCAGTGTTTTAATATCTTCATGCAAATTCTGATAAAAAAAAGAATTTGCCTACCTACCTACCCAAACCCAGTCATCATGGGTCAGGTTTGGGCAACTGAAATATTTTTAATTGTGGCCTTGATGCAATAATTTCAGAGTTGACAAAATTCTTAAATATAGATACCAGAGGTAACTTATGACATCTCCCATTCATCAACCTCCACTGTAAACCTGTTATTCTGATTTCTGATTCTAAACTACATGTGAATTCAATCAAGAATTTCATTTTTTCTTATTTCTCTGGTGCAACTTTTATTTCAAATATTATGAAAGGTCTTATCAGTCTGAACTATAAAAAATAAATGATATTTCAAAAACTGACACAAAAATGCTCATTTATTACTGTACCTTTTTCTAAGTAAGTCAATATCAGTCTTCTTAGAAACTCAGATTGTTGTAAATGGCACAAATGTTTGACTCCCTGCAAGTATAAAAATATATTCTGATAGATTTGTTACTAGAAAAGTATTTAAGTTAGATCGTAAACAAATGTCATAGAAATTCTTACTTTTATTTATTTGCAATCTTTATATTGTATTTTAAAGATAAAATAAAAATAGAAAAAATTTTGGTACTGTCATTTGTTTTTATCAGAGTCATTGTAATAATTGTTCAAAATTATTGTCATGTGTATTTTTTATGTTGATCATAACACTATAATTTACAAATGAACTTTTATTAGATTTTTCAAAAGTGGTCCTTAATATTTGTTGTTGAGTAAATTCTCTTACAAGTAAATCATTTTTTTATTCCTGTTTTTAATGTTTTTGAAAGTTTTCATAACATGAACTCCCAAAGTGAAATATGACTTTAATATTACATGTGAAATACCGATAACATTTTCTTTCACTTCTCATCTCTCTCAATGTATGCAATCACTCTGACCCATACCCTTCACTTGATTTATTTTGACATAAACAGGAACCTACAGAAATATAGCAAATTTTCACATCAAATACATGTATAAGAATAATAATGTGTGAGGTAAGTCATACTTTGATCGCTGCAACAGAAAACCCATCAGTTAGTCTACACAGTTCTTTTATTGATTCATCTGTATAATCTGCTGTCTGTAAACACTGACCAAATTCTTCTATAGAAATGTGACACAAGTAGTTCATGATACTGTCAGTATTAGCATCTAAGGGATATCTGCAATTATAATCTTGTTGCTGTTACAAGTTATTCATACCATAAAAACTGTACTGAAGTAGAACATTGGTCTCTCAACCTCAAATAATTTTAACAGCCCTGATAACTCGAACTAAGTTTTTACTCCTATCATTGAAACTTCAATTAGTTGAAGTATCAAATGTCTTGGACTGTTTTTGTTTACCGCACCTTGGGTGTCTGAGTTATCAAATGTTCTACTGTACTTCAACCATTAAATGTTGTTTACAGCACCTTGGGTGTCTGAGTTATCAAATGTTCTACTGTACTTCAACAATTAAATGTTGTTTACAGCACCTTGGGTGTCTGAGTTATCAAATGTTCTACTGTACTTCAAAAATTAAATGTATAAGAATAGTTGACTTTTTTTCATCCTGAAGAAAATATCTAATTTCTATGGTACTGAATAAGAACAGAGCATCAGTTATCACTCCAGCAAATGTATGCATTTAACTAAGACACACCAAATAAAATGAATTCTTGAAATTAGAAAATGACATTCCACATAAACACTCCTTATACCAATTAAATGTTAAAAATATTATGTATTATTTCATCATTAATGTAAATTAATTTTCGTTTAATTTTTATTGATTATACATGAACATGTATTACCTTAACCTCCATGGTTAAAATATTTCTATTAATTATAACAGTACTTTCTGCTGCTGATTTAAGACAAAAATTTCTGCTAAAAGTAAATTTTGTGTTTGTTAGACAAACACAAATTTTTATTATCTACTAATTATCAAATTACTATTAAAGTTTATGCATGGATAGTTTTGAATTATCTACCCTGTTACAAGTTGTGAAGTTGCTGATTTCAGGACTAGAAAACATTTTTTGCAAGACAGAAATAATACAGATCTTAGTTGAGGACATTGTCTCTGTGTGTGATGTAAGAAATTCTGTTCTAATCTGGACACAGGACTTTTCTGACTAACTCTGAAATATACAAAGTAAAAGGTTCAGTTTTGCAGGTGTCATAAAATATCTAAAAGCATGCCTTTCATTTGCTGCTAAGTTTTTCGTGGCTTCTCACAAAACACATAAAAAGCAAAAACTTTCATAAATTCCTGAGATACTTCAAATCTGTATTTTTTTTCATATATTTTCCTTTTTGGAAAACTACATCTGTTGCATATATAAATTTACATCCCTTCTTCTATAAATAATATTTTCATGTAAAATTTTTCATAGAATGATAATATAATATCCAATTGCCAGATGTCTTTCTTGACAGTTCAAGCATGTTCACAGAGCATGAAGCTTCAATATTTCCTGGTATGAACTTAAAACTACAATATCCCATTAAACTCATTCCATATGTCTAACCCATTACAGTTCTTGCAAAGGAATCCTTTAATGCACAAGTCTAATTACCCAAGTACTTACAGAGTGAATCCTCTTGCAATCAATTCTGATTCCTGAATCAATCTAAGTGATTTCTGTGCATATTTCACCATGGCTTCTGCCATATGAAAACACGGCAGAATAACATTATAAGCTTCCTCAATCTCATTCCTTTTATACAACCTAATAAAATTCTTCACTACGTTTATGATTAAATATATTAGAGTACAAACAGCTGACAAGTCAGTCAAAGTCTTAAACTTCCATGGCAAGTCAGGGTACATAACTCTTCCAAACAGATAAGCAAGAACACATGGCAATGCAGCTGTTAATAACCTAAAAATAACATCATAAAATGTAACAAAAAATGCTGTGAATTATGATTTTTTTCACTGAAATCAGTTTTCATAGACATGGAAAATAAGGCAATGCATGGCATATTATTCCTTGATCCTTTACTTTGTAAATTTCAAATTTTAAATAGAATCAAGCAATTATAATGGATGAAAAGTGTTTAAAAGATCATTTTCTATTACCCCACAGATTTTCTTTGAAGATTGTTAACCAAAGACCAATAGCTACTTGATCAAAACATAATATTGTAAGAACTATGTGTGTTGTCCAAGCTAAAAACACAGCCAAAGTATTAATTACCTATTACTAATTAATTAAAGCCTAATAAGTATTATGGGAAGTCTAAACTTTAAATGGGCAATTTACTATGAAATCATTCCTTACCCAAAGTAATAAACATAACATGTAGATCATATTTCCGTGTTAGCATGGTTCACCGTCTGAACGTGTATATACACTTAAAGGTCAAAGTGTTTTTAAATTTGTGGACTGATTTGTCCACTAAAATTGGTGTGCCAAGTATATCAAGTGTTTCACAGTATTTTTGCAAGGCTTCTTAATGAAAACAACACTTAATACACTGGGAGCAAAATTTTTCTTCATTGACACAAAAAATACATGTAATATTAATATGTAAGAAGTGATATGAAGTATTAATTCTTGACAAAACATCCCTACATGCATGTGACGAAAGTCTAAGCAAAGTAATGGTGTTCTTTCTTAAAAACATGGTAAAGTGTCAACACAGATGAAAATCTTGCATCCCAATGCAAGTTCGAAATGGCTACCAACACTGATTTGACAGGAATTATTTGTCAAAACACCCAAAATTTAATACATACAGTCAACTCTCGTTATCTCAAACTCGCTGGAGTCAGATTTTTTATGAGGTCCCAAAGTTTTATAGTGCAAATATATGTATTTTGACTCCTTTTTAGTCGAATTTGCATAAGTCAATCTTCTATTTCGAATGTAATTTTGGGTCCCAAATTATAAAAAAAAACAAAAATTCTATTCGTTATGTCGAATAATCTTCATTAAAACATCACCTTGCGGAACAATTAGTAATTTTGATCTACAACATGTATTGTAATCAATTTGTCTTCAACTCTTTATTATTTTTATAACACTGAATAATATTTACTGTATTGTTTTGACAAAAATCTTACATTTTAGACTGAATAAATGGTTGATTTGGTTTTTCCTTGTTCTTTACAAATTTAACTTGATAATTTTCTAAGAATTGCTGATCATCCATTTCCAATGCTTTGGACTTGACTGCCATTGTTAACAGCTTTTCTTTGTACATATTCTCCTGAAATATTTTCAAAATAAAGTATGGAAACAAATGTTATTTTGTATATCACAAGTATGATACTACAGTACTAGTATTACACAGAAATTCATCTACAACAACTTTTTTTAAATTGTAAAACAAGAAATGAGCTGTCAAATTTTCTTCATAACTGTTTGGAGAAAAATCTGTATCTTGCAAAACTGATAACTGGATATTTCCAAATAACAAGAAAAAAAAAATAGATATCAAATTATTTATTCAAAGCAGAAATGAATATTATGAAATGTTTATCTAGCTTCCCTCTTGTACTGTATCAGTCAACAAAATGTGGATATAGTATTTTTGCTGTATTAGTGTGATATGACATCATAAAACGAGGAAAAATAATTTAGGGCTGAAACGATCAACCGTGACGCATTATAATCGTGATTCATGCTGTTCGATTCATCGTCTTCAACTTTCGGTTCAGTTCCGGTCCCAGAATTTTCAATTTAAATTCCATTTACACTTTTCATTTACTTTTTTATAATCTCTAAACCTAAACAATATGGCTGAAAAACCACTGCCACTTGATTCCAACAGACTTTCTATAAAAAACACTGGGGAAATGAGGTCTGTCGTATGGAAGCACTTAAGAATAAAAGAAACTGATAAAAAATATGGTGTTTTATTATAATTTTTGTGGAATAATATTGAATTTGACCAGATAATGGAACTTGTCAATGAAAATTTGTAAGGCCAGGTACTCGAATTTCGGCAACCCTGTTATGTTCTCACAATCAAAACTACTTCTTTAACTATTAAGGTAAAATATTAATTCTTGCAGATTTTGTATAAAATTTTAATCTTTCTTAAACTATTTGTAATCTGCAATTCTGAAAAACATATCAAACTTTAAGAAAAGGCCAGCGGAAAATATTATGTCGAAGAAATTTGGGGGTACTACCATAAATATTTAATTTTATTGAATCGACTGGAAAATAACCGAACAGAGTCATAAAAGTGGAAAATGGATTTGAATCGTTAGTGCATGTATTGTTGCAGCCGTAAAAAATATATTGCTTTTCTCATATTAAATGCTCTTGAAAACATATGTCTTATTCATGAACATCATAATTAATTCATCATCACCCCATAAACTGAAACCTGTGGTGAAAGAAATGTATCGCCTAAACAAAAAGTTAGTTAAAGAAATCTATGTTATAATCACATTTTTCAATACATATAGATTCTTCTTCAGGTACAAGTGAGTTATCAAATTTCTCCACCGGAGATAGTTAAATTTTCGATTTTCAACACGCGAGATTTTGCGAGCCTGTTAAAATTTAAAATTTAACTATTGAATCTGTTTCTCCTATGATTTCTGACAAAAACCTCAAGAAAATGTTGTTTCTATGTAGTTTTTTTAACATAGACGTCATTTCGGGACTTCTCTAGTTTATCGTTCCAATAACTGTAGAAAAAACGGCGGTAATTCCAACGCAGAAATTTAATCACCGGGAAGTGATTAAACATATTATGCATTTTTATCTCATCGATTAAACATGTCAAGAATAGGAGAAATACTTATATACACTACTCCAGTAAAATATGTAATTATAACCCCTGCCCATCAAAAAATTATAACCAGTCCCTTCATGTTTAAAAATGCAAACACCGCTAGGTAATATAACACCAATACACTTAGTAGTAATCTTACCATATGTAAAATTTCTTCCTTGAGAACTGAATATCCCACTACACTGGTAATAAAAGACCATACCAAACAACATAATCTCTTCATCTATAAAATACACACATATGAAATACACAATGACCATTTCGAAAATGGCTAATAAAATACAGTGGAATACATGAAATCTAGGGACTTATGGTTGTGTTTGCTGTTGACCTTTTTCAATTTTCCAGCCAGTTTTTTTATTCCTTCCCTTATAAAAACTGGGTGTCACAATATAACTAACTGTGCCTAAAATAGCATAAATTTGAATTAATAAACAAAATTTGTACGGACAAAATTTGGTTATACTTTTTTGTTGATGTTTTCTATCCTTTTCCCATGATGCATATCCAGATGGTATGGCAAAGTTTAAGTGCCAAAATTTGCATACAGTAGTATCCGTACTTGTAGTCCATTTGATCAGAACATTGTATAGTGCAATGGCATCATAGCTGCTGAAATTTTAGTTCTAACGAAATAGTGTTATCATTTTATTAAGTACATTTATTCTAAATTACTTTGCATTCAGAGTCAGATAAACACCACTATTTAGTCCAATAGAGACACCAGACTTACTGGTGTAGGTGTCCTCTGAAGGCAGAATTATTTATGGAATTCAACAACCTAAATATTATCTTTAAAGGAGTTATGACAAGGAATGCCCCGAATGTTCACTTCATTCGAATTTTAAATGCCTTTTGTGCATAAATAGGTGTGAAAAAACCTTTTGGGACTGTAAACAATCTGATGCATAAATATGACCTATTTTCACCTCAGTTTTTGTCACCTGTTAATTATTCATATTTTAATTCCGAAAAAGTGGCTTTCGGGCTTGTGACGTAACATGATCCAATAGCTACCGGCAACAACAGATTTGTATATTGAATCAAACAAAATCAGAGTGCTTATAAAAGCTAGAAAATATCAATATTGAATGAATTTATAAAATTATGTAAAATTAAAGGAGTTTGGTTAATATTGGGAGTTTTTTCAACCATGGGAAGAATGTAAAAAATAGAAGATATCGGATGGTTCAAATGCCTGGAATTTACCCTTACAAAATCTTTGAAAAGACCTCCTGTGAATTAGAAATGAAAGAAAAATTGCTACTTACTGTGAATTCTGGATTTTTTTCTCTTATCTTCAGAAAAGAATTTGTAAATGTTTATACTTCAAAATATTTTCATGAAAAAATTGACTTAATCCTAATTTGCAAGTATAATACCTGTGATTATAAGTGAGAAAAGTCTAATTGCAGATAAAATCTCTGTGATTTTGGTAAATATGAATCATTAATTAAAAGAAAACACAATATCTATTAAACGTTAATCAAATTTCCTAATAATTATTTTATATACATACTAATTTGTATGTATACACGTGTGTATGTATTCCCAGTGTTACACCTACTTTTATTGTACATCATTATTTAATTATATAAAAGAGTTAAATTAAATTAATTACAATTTTTGGCTTTCACTGTTTTTAAATAAATAAGTTATATTCAAAGGCGTCTGCAATTTTTTTTAAATGTTTTAACGATTTTTACAGCTGTCTTTTATTGAATAAATGCTTAAAATGGATTATTTAAGTAAACTTAATTTCATCTTTTATTATTCTAAATGGTCTTTTTCTATATTTTTGTGTTTTGAACATTTGTTTATATTAATTTGACATCTATCATGCAGTGATGTCAAAAGTCTACAAAGAAGTGCTTCCTTTCACGTGTCGATCCTTGTTTATTGTACTATTTATCTGTAATATACAACTTACATCATTACAACATGTAACGGCCTGTTAACACCGGGTGGTCATATAAATTCTCTTTCAGGTAAATTGGTACCGATTTTAATAAAATGTGGGTCATTTTATTACACCCATAATGATAGTCTCACCTTTTGCATGTTTTGATAGAGAAAGAAAGTCGTCAATTATACTCCAATAAACATTACTATTGTCATCAAACAACGGTTCAAACTTGTAGGGTTTGGTGTTTGGAAACGTTTTAACATATGGATATCGCTGTCAAACATTTTCAAACATTTCCATGTTCATATTTTAACCTTTTGTGATCGAACGACTATAAAATGTATGTTGCTTTCATATCCATGTTGATCTTACTATGTCACACAGTCACGTAACTATTCATCTAATTAAAATTTGTCTGTTGACAATTGCTTCAACTTTCAAAGTATATAATTAGCTTAAGAAGACTTCAATCCCAGGTAAGGTAACATCGATAGTTGTTTTTTTGTAATATGAAATCAAAGGGGATCATGTGTTGTCATGATTAAAAGCCTGTCATAACTCCTTTAAATACTGGCTTTTGTGAGTTAACTGTCTCATTTTTTTTAAACTAGTTTTAGTCATGCATTCAGTCTTGGTAATTGCAAAAAAAATAACTGTTCTAGAGTAATTAATTTGATATGAAGCATACATGGATGTAAAAAAGCTTAGGCCTAGTAAAATAAAATGTTTGTTTCTGAAAACAGAAAAGCACTTACAAAAAAATTATATTGCTATGTTTAGAGAGGAAATTTTTATTTTTCATATACATTTTTCTAATATTATTTGATTTCTTGACAGGTCAGTTATGAAATTATTTATAAGAAAAAAAAAATTTACACTTTGTTGCATAGGATTAGATTTTGGGACAATATTTTGATTTGAGACTTAAAGGCTGGCCCTGCCCATTTATTAGGCAGTTGAATATTGTAGGAAATTATTATCTAAATAAAGTTCTTATAGTAAGTTTGTTTGTTCTTACCACAGGAAAAATGTCATATTGTATCTTTGTTTCACTTTCTATTCTGATATTTTTGGTTATTGGTTCTATATTTTCAAACGGCAGGTTGATACCTGCATTTTCCAGATGTTTCAATAATGGTGAATTCTAAAAATGTAAGTATTAACATTACATTTAACTGAAATATTGCATATTAGTTGGAATGAGTGAATGAAATATGCAGGCATGTGACCTTTCAAGAAAGAATAAACAAAACATCTTTTTGATCCAATATCTATCCATCAATTTCTAATTAAACATCCTCTGCACTGATTTTTAATAACATGTACTCTGTCTTATAAATGTGTAATATTTACCCCAAAAGTGTTGTTAATTGTTAAAGAAGAAGAATGTTTTATTTCAAATCACAGGCACACTGTGGGTATGATATAACATAATACCATAAAAAACTGAAGTGTGTTCAGTTTATGAGTTACAACAGAATTGCTATTTAATCAGTTCTGATCCAGAAATTCTGAAAGACTGGACTATAAATTATTTCGGGTTAAAGATGGCTTATTATATTATAGCTTATATATACAATTTAAAAAACAGATCAGAGAAAATTGCTATTTTAACAGCCACCATTTAGGTAGCAGGTCATGCTTACCCTTCCGGAGCACATGGTGTTACTACTGGTTTTTTTTAAGGGTGCTTAAGTGCTTTTGTTTCTGTGGCATATCTTGTTCTTATTCTTGTTTAATAGTTTGTTATTTAAATTTTTATTATGTTAGTCATATATATCGGATAAAGTGAAGAATATGATCTAAATTCTGGTAGTACCATAATTGTACAATTCTGGTATAAAATTTATGTTCCAGAATTGTTGTCACAATTCTATTGCTATTCTGGTATTTATACAATTATGAAATTCCAGAATTATAAATGTACAATACTGGAAATTGAACATTTGACAAAATTGGATAAATCCTGGTATGTTCATGTACAATACTGATATAACCAGAATTGCATATGTATAATGTGGCTTGTTTAGGGTATATTAGGATACAGGATATTGGCCCTTTTTATTACTGGGATATGGGACTCACTAAAATTTATACAAGACAGTTCTAAAATATTCAAAAAGTCATATATGTATGTATATTTTATACCCCTACAAATAAGATGTAGAGGGTATATAGGAATTAGCCTGTCTGTCCATGTGCCTTGTAAGTACAACTCCTAAGTGGCTTATTGGATTTTTGTGAAACTGTACACAGTTTGTAGTACCCTACCTGCAAATGTGCATGAAGGAATATAATCTGACGTAGGAAGAGCTATACACCTCTGTTTCAGAGATTGATAGTTTGTCTCCAAAATTTGGAAGGGGAGATAATTCAACTTGTATATAGTTGCAGGAGACGGTTATTTAGTGAGCTGTGCTCACAGTTCTGTATAGTTATTTTTGTGTGCAGTTTTGCTTATTTTATGGTCATTTTTAATTCAAGTCATTGACTAATAAATGGTTTTTTGCAATCAACCAATGATAGACTACAAAATTTCTTCCTATTCCTAACTTGATCATATGCAACAGCTGGGAAAAAACTGACTGGAATTATTCCATATTTTGGAATTGCTGGTTTTGTAGCCTATCTCTTAGTTTAGCAGGTACATATCAACATGTATGTAAAGGTGAAATCTTAGAGTTGGCTTGAAAAAGGTCTTTACCAACCAATTTATTCTGAGGGGTTTGAACAGCTGGATAACCTGGAAGCGCAATCTACAAGGACCAAAGAAGACTGCCAGGTGTCTGCCATCATGACCTTGTTCTGGGACAAACTCAAAGAGTAAATGTACAGACTTTTGAAAAACCATATTCACAGTAAATTGTTGTATTGTTTTATTTATTCAATACAAGGCAATATAGATAAATTTTAAGATAAATTAAGATATTTTATGTTTCAAAATATATGTACATTTATTTATACATAATAAAGAAATATTGAATAATATTTTCTTGATTCATTCTAAATGAAGCTATGCAGTTAAATCTTGATAGCTTGAACCTGAGACTGAGCAGCTAGAACACTATCCATTACTTCAGCCTTTTTTGTCCCCTATATATTTCACATTAATTGCCATTAAAAAAACAAAAACTACACATTTCTCAAATACCTGCTTGTGTATGGTTACCCTACTTTTCACTAATTTCTTGGGACTAAAACTTACAGAATAGTGCAATAAGGGAACAATCTTGGTCTTTTCAAAAAAGAAAAAAAAACAGAATTGCCAAGAATATTCAAAGATGGTTTACCATATAACATGCAATTCTGGTATTCCAGAATTGTCAAGAGTCTTCCAATATATGTAATTCTGGAATACCAGAATTGTCTAGAATCTTCCAGTATCTGTAATTCTGGTATTCCAGAATTGTCCAGAATCTTCCAGTATCTGTAATTCTGGAATACCAGAATTGTCTAGAATCTTCCAGTATCTGTAATTCTGGTATTCCAGAATTGTCCAGAATCTTCCAGTATCTGTAATTCTGGTATTCCAGAATTGTCCAGAATCTTCCAGTATCTGTAATTCTGGAATACCAGAATTGTCTAGAATCTTCAAGTATATGTAATTCTGGTACACTAGAATTTGTTCTAGAATTGTAATGTAAATTTTATTTGTAAGTACAGAAACAATTCTGGTATTCCAGAATTTTCCAGAATCTGTAATTCTGGAAAATACTGGAAGATTTTAAAATTTCATTACAATTCTGGTATTCCAGTATCTACCAGAATCTTCCAGAATCTGTAATTCTGGAAGATTCTGGTAGCAATTCTGGAACATAAATTTTATACCAGAATTGTACAATTCTGGTACTACCAGAATCTAGATCATATTCTTCACTTTATCCATATATATCTCCCTGAGGTATTTGCTTGTTGTGTTATATTATCATGACCTTGCTTCTTATATTGTAATAGTATTTGATGATAATCCATTTTCTGGATTTCATATCAATAAATAATTTGAATTTGCTTGCATTTGAATATGTAACCATTTTATTAAGAATGAATAAATCCAAAATAACACATAATAAACACTTTAAATCTGTTTTGATTTCCATACTAAAACATATCTATTAGTATTATTACCCTAAATATTACATCTTCATCCGACTCAGCATTATCAGCCATCGTTAACTGAAAGAGTTTTATTAGTAAGGGGATGGAAACTAGTAAAATCTCCTTCGTAAATGCATAATAACCGGAAACTATTCCGAACTTGTTAGTGTCGGCGATATGTCAAATTACTTGTACGTATATAAAAAAAAATTGGCTTTTTAACTTAATCAAGGACGTATAACTAATATACGTCCTTGACTTAATTAATAAAACAAAAACAAAAAACAAAAAAAATAATAATAAAGCCAGAATAAACTTATTTTTTGAAACTTCAAATAAAACCTAAATTATTTTTGTAATATTATCGATAGAGTGGCTTTGGACCATAGACTTGGATTTATAACAGGGAGTACATGCACTTCTGACAGGGTTTATAAACCACTTTATCATTTATGGAATCACAATCCCTTCTGACAGTGAAAGTGAAAGGTGGCGGTAGACTGGTTTTCTCCAGCATATTTGTATCATCTTAATATCGAAGCAAATTTTTCAAGGTTTCAGTTATATTTTGATACATTATATACTTGATTAATAAAATTTGTGAATGGAACTATAGTGAGTGTATCATATCGTACATTTGAGTGCTTAAAAAAGCAGGAAAAGTTTAAAATTCTACCAGAAAGCCTAAAAAAAATAAGGATATTAATTAAGACGATTATATTTTTTTTCTGTATATCTGTGATTGGCTATGCAAATTTTATCATACTAGTTGCTAGAATAAAGGGCTTCGATAAGCGGCAGCATGATATGACCGCAACTTTAATTGCATGTCTACAGATGAACAGTTGAGATAAGTATGGACACACTACCCTTGATCCAATAAAATGTTGGATAATATACTTTAAATAGTAATATTTGACCAGCTACAAGAATAAGATAAAAAAAGAATTTACATGTCCAGCCAAGTTGCCTTTTTTACCCAATTTAACCCCTTGTATCTAAACAACCGTAAAAGATCGGAAAAATATGTTGATAGGCTAGTGAAAGCACTCTTTAAGATGACCATGTTTACTAAAAAGCTAGAAATAATCTCCACTGAAATCGGATGAAAAATAAAATTTTTATGTTTCCTCCCAACTTGCCAATTTTGATATTTTAAAATATGTTTTAACGCGTTGATTTTGGCTTTTAACTCGTTTATTATGATTTTTAACGCGTTTGTTTTTAATTTTAACTCGTTGAAATGAAAAAGTAACGTGTTGGTTGCTAAATTATTCGGCACGAAAAAACAAAGCGTTAGTTTTAAAAGCGATAATGTTGGATTTTACTTTTAACAGTATAGTTTTCAAATTAAACTATACCATTAATAGTGTGATTGTGTGATTATCTGGGTCATCGGACACAATTCTGAAAGAGGACCATCTAAGGACTATTACTGCAAGTCTGGTTCCAATTGGCCATGTAGTTACATAGAAGAAGATTTTTTCAATTCATGTGCTGTAACTTTGGTTCCAATTTGTAGAAAAATATAGCCGCCAGGGTGTTTTCTGATTTCTGATTGGCTGAATTTAAAAAAAAATCTGAAAAAAAAACGGCTTAACTGAATGAAACTAAACTTTATGTTTATGTTCCTATGAAGGTGTTGACCAAGTGTTGTTACTCTGGTGCCGATCCGTCATTCAACATTAGAATCTTCTCATAGAGAACCGCTGAATGGATTTAAACCAAACATGACACGAATGTTCCTTATGAGGTGCTGACCAAGTGTTGCTACTTGAATGCCAATTCATCATCCAAGATGACCACCAGCGAGGCACTTAGTTTAACATAGAAACGTATGTGATATACATACAAAAATCTTCTTCTAGAGAACCGCTCAATGAATTGGAACCAAACATGGCATGAATGCTCAAGATGAGGTGCTGACCAAGTATTATTACTTTTTTGCCGATCCATCATCCAAGATGGCCGCCAGCGGGGGACTTAGTTTAACATAGAACCCTATGTCAAATACATACAAAAATCTTCTTCTAGAAATCCGCTGAATGTATTGAAATGAAACATAGCATGAATGTTCCTTATGAGGTGCTGACCAAGTGTTGTTACTTTGATGCTTTCCGTCATCCAAGATGGCCTCCAGCGGGGGACTTAGTTTAAGATAGGGCCCAATGGAAAATACTTACAGGAATCTTCTTTTAGAGAACGACTGAATGGATTGAAACCAAACATGGCATGAATGTTCCTTATGACGTTCTGACAAAGAGGTTTTACTTTGGTGCCGATCTGTTATCCATGATGGCCGTCAGCGGAAGACTTAGTTTAACATAGGACCCTATGGAAATTACATGCAAACGGTGTCTTCTTGAAAATTAATGAATGGATTGAAAACAAACATTGCATTGATGTGAATCTAAAGGTCCTCTAGCAATGAACAAACGGAAATATCAGGTGAGTGATACAGGCTCCGGGGACCCTCTGGTTTCTATTTTAGTCACAGCAGCAATGTTGGTTGGAAGTCGGGGATGCCAGACACAATTTTGTAAGATGGACAACCAAAGGACCATTTCTGCCAAGTTTTCAGTAGGCTCAATGGTTTCAGACAATAAGATTTGTTAATGAATTTTCCTAAAGGGTCCTATGTTAAACAAAATTTGGCTGTGGTGGCCATCTTGGTTGACATTCTGGGTCATCAGACACAATTCTGAAAGAGGACCACCAAAGGACCATTTCTGCCATGTTTGGTTCCAATTGGCTTAGTTGTTTCAGACAAAAAGACTTTTAAATGAATTTTCACATAGGGTACTATGTTAACTAAATTTAGCCATGGTGGCCATCTTGGTTGACATACTGGGTCGTCAGAGACAATCTGACAAGTTTTGCTCCAACTGGCTCTGTAAACTAAGATGGGCTGTGGCAGCCATCTTGGTTGATAGTCCATGTTATCAGACACAATTCTGAAAGAGGGCCATCTAAGGACCATTGCTGCTAAGTTTGGTTCCAATTGGCTAGTAATGTCAAACAAAAGTTTGAAATGAAACTTCCCATAGCGTCCCATGTCGAACTAAGTGTGGCAGCCATCTTGGGTGACTGTCTGGGTCATCAGACACAATTCTGAAAGAGGACCAGCAGCAGCCATGTTGGTTGGAAGTTGGGGATGCTGGACAAATTTTTAGAAGGGGGCCACCCAAGGACATTTCCACCAAAGTTTGGTCCCAATCCGACCCCAAGTGATGGCAATAGCTCCTAAGGACCATTGCGCCCAAGTTTTGTTCCAATAGACAAGATATTAAAATAATTTGCCATATGGTCCTATGTTAAACTATGTTCAGCTTTCGTGGCCATCTTGTTTGATGGTTACGGTCATCTGATACATTTCTGAAAGAGGACCACACAACGACCATTGCTGCCAAGTTTAGTTCCAATTGACCAAGTGCAAGAATATCTTCCCATAGGGTGCTATGTTAAACTATGTTCTGCTCTGACGGCCACCCTGGATGACAGGCCAGGTCATCAGATACAAGTCTGAAAGAGGCCACTTAAGGACCATAGCTGCCAAGTTTTGTTCCAATTGGCATAGTGGTTTCAGACAACAGGATCTTTAAATAATTTCCCAAAGGGTCCTATGTTAAACTATGTTCGTCTTTGGCGGACATCTTGGATGACAGGTGGGGTCATTGGATACAATTTTGAAAGAGGACCACATAAGACCATTGCTGCCAAGTTTTGTTCCAATTGGCCTAGGGGTTTCAGACAAAAAGATCTTCAATTAAATTTCGCACAAGGTCCTATGTTAAACTATCTTGGATGGTGGCCAGGGCAATCGGATACATTTCTGAAAGAGGACCACCTAAGAACCATTGCTGACAAGTTTTGTTTCAATTGGCCAACTGGTTTCAAACAAGATCTTTAAATTATTTCCCTTAGGGCCCTATTTTAAACTGTTCCTCCCTGGCAGCCATCTTGTATGACGGGCATGGGCATTGGATACAATTCTGAAAGAGGGTCAACTAAGGACCATTTCTGCCATGTTTGGTTCCAATTGGCTTAGTGGTTTCAGACAAGAAGATTTTTAATGAATATTCACATAGGGTACTATGTTAAACGAAGATGGGCTGTGGGAGCAATCTTTTTATTTTTTAAATTCATCCCCCCTTTTTTCTATTTTTAGCCACAGCAGCCATGTTGGTTGGAAGTTGGGGATGCTGGACATACTTTTGGAAGGGGGCCACACAAGGACATTTCCACCAAAGTTTGGTCCCAATTGGACCTATGGTTTCAGAGATCTTTGAAGGAAAGTTTGTCTGACGACGTATGCCAAGTGAAGACAATAGCTCACAAGGCCTTATAGACCAGGTGAACTAAAAATTGATCAAAGTCACTCATGCATAAAATATAGGTCACGATGACACAAATGTTGCCGAGCTGTGTTGTACTATATAAGATTATTGTAGTTGTGAAATATTACCAATATACTACCATAGGTTCTTTGAAAATGCACCTAAATGCAAATTTTTTTTTACCAAAGTCATTCAAGCATATAATATAGGTCATGATGACTAAAATGTTGCATTTTTGTTGCACTTTATTAGAGGAATGCATAGGTATAATTCAGTGATATATCTCAATAGGTTTCTGAGAAATTGACCTAAATGCAAAAACTTAACCAAGTCACACATGCACGAAATGTGGTCATAATGACACAACTGCTGGAGAAATGCATTATATAATGTAAGAAAATTAAAGTGATTAAAGTGATTGAGTATCATTGATATAACACCATGAATTCCTAGGATATGAAATTAAAGGCAAAACATTATTAGAGTCACTTATGCATTAAATGTAGGTCAGTGACCCAAATGTGCTCATCTGTGCTTAGTCTTATTAGGGGATTGTAGTGGTATAATATCATTGATATATCTCAATGAATTTCTGAGAAATGGACCTAAAGGCAAAAACTTATTGAAGCCGGACGGAAGTATGTACGTACCAACAGATGGACAAGGGTAAATCTTTATGCCTCTGTCCACTTTCCTGGACGGGGCATAAAAATTCTTGCAATGAAAACAACAACATTATTTGCAGATAATTATTTATTGCACTATTATGTGCAAAATGTGTAATACAAAGATCAACAAAATGGAATTAATATATTAAATATTAACAATTGTATAATAAAATCTAGAATTTTGGCATAATATGTTAATTTAATTATTAATTCAATTCTCTGTCTGTCAAACTCATCTTGATGCCTTTATCTGATCTAATGTAAAGAAAATGATGATTATGTTATTGAATCAAAATCACAGACATTGAAATTTTATTCAAACTAGAGTCTCCCAGGAGCACGTATGGCTCACCTGGACTATGTCCATCTTGACTAACAGCCTGGAACATTGCTGTGTTCCAACTGGCTTACTGGTTTCAAACAAGATCTTTCAGTGATCTCCTAAGGACCATTTCTGCCAAGTTTTGTTCCAATTCAGACAAGAAGATCTTTAAATAATTTGCCATAGGGTCCTATGTTAAACTATGTTCAGCTCTAGTGGCCATCTTGTTTGATGGGCAGGGTCATCTGATACATTTCTGAAAGAGGACCACACAAGGACCATTGCTGCCAAGTTTTTTTCCAATTGACCAATTGGTTTCAGTCAAGAATATCTTTAATTTCCCATAGGTGCTATGGATCATCGGATACAAGTCTGAAAGAGGACCACTTAAGGGCCATTTCTGCCAAGTTTTGTTCCAATTGGCATAGTGGTTTCAGACAAGAAGATCTTTCAATAATTTCCCAAAGGGTCCCAAAGGGTCCTTTGTTAAAATATGTTCGGCTTTGGCGGACATCTTGAATGATGGGCAAGGTCATTGGATACAATTTTGAAAGAGGACCACATAAGACCATTGATGAGGAGGAGATCTTAAGGAAAGTTTACGGCCACAACGGAGACGGAAAACGGATGCCAAGCGATGGCAATAGCTCACATGGCTCTTTGGGCCAGGTGAGCTAAGAATTTAATAAATATATCTATATACATCAGCCCCTAAATATTCTGGGGCCTCGGTGGCCGAGTGGTCTAGGTAGTTCGTCATGACTACTAATGATCACTAGCCTGTTAACACTGGGGTTGCGAGTTCGAATCTCACCTGTGGCAGGCTGTGTTCGACTCCTATCTAAATTGACAAGGATTACCAATTTTCCTACCGAAGGTCGGTGGTTCTCTCCGGGTAATCTGGCTTCCTCCACCAATAAAAACTGGCCGCCGAGAAATAGCCAAATGTGCTGAAAACGGCATAAAACCCCCAACTAAACAAACAATCTAAATATTCACTAAAAATGTTTTGCTTCATATGTTTGAGTGAATATAATTTATTCACTAAAGATACAAAAACAATTATTATAAAATCAACTTTGAGAATTTTCAGTATTTCTTGTAAGGGCATTTCATGGCAAGAAAAAAAGAATGAAAGGGTTTTAGCAAAATTATTATTTACTTTGTTTACTTATTTAGCATTTGTACTACATATACTGAAAAAAACATTGATGCTTAATTTTCACTAGAAATATTCTGTTGCAACATATACAGGAACCACATCTAATTACCATTCTTGCATTATTATTTATTTTAAAGAATTAAGAGTTTGTTAAAATAATTATTCATGTGAACTCTGCAATTAAAAATAACATTACGTCGTACAATAAGAATTGTTTTACAAATTTAATAGCACCCAAAATAGTAAAAGTATTATATATTCTGTACAAAAAATGTAATACATACATGTATCAACAAATAACAGTGCAGAATACAACACAAAAATATATATATTTTTGGCTTGAATCATAACAATAAATTTTAAAACTATCATAATTTAGATAAATATTTGTATACATTTATTATGTTTAAAATATTAAAATACATTTAATATTAAAGTAGACGATTGTGAAAATTTAAACACGGATCTGTTTGTTTTATCCTCTAATTTTTGAAATGCTCTACAAGTATTTATTAACTAATGACTTAAAATACAGTAGAAAATGGCCATTTTATATAAACAGAAGTTCAACAGAACAGGACATTTATACAGGGCCAATACAGAAATTACAGGGCATTTATAAAAGGCTTATACAGGATTTCAACTTCCAGTTTAAAATGATATTATTGTTGAATTTTATTGAGGTATTAACGTTCTGTTGCACAAACTATCTTATTTAGCAGTACAAGTATAAAGATACAGAAAACATAATACATACAAAAACTAAGATGAAAATAGATATACAAAACATACTACATGGGAAAATATAAATCAATACAAATAAAAATCAGTATGAAAAATATGGGATGAAAAACCCCAAAAATGTGATTTTAAGTCATTAGTTAATAAAAGTGTCATTAAATGGGTATCAAGATATAATTTTGAATCATACTACAACAATATTTAATTCTATATATAGAAAATAATACATGGTAAAATCTGTATCACATGCTGTATCAACCCGAGAAACCAATATCAGCCAGAGGACCTTAGCCTGGGGGCTGATATTGGTCGAGGTTGATACAGAATGTGATACAGATTTTAACATGTATTATACACTTTATCATATATTTAAACAGAGGACTTCAAATTTTCCAAATTAAAGTCTACTGCCACAAATGAAATTGATTGGGGAAAATATTTTGTGAAAAAAATTTAATAAACAGCTGTGCCACTAACGCATGATACGCCCATCGTCTTGTGAAAAAAACATATGGAAACCTGGCAAAACATAAGGGTGTAAACTTTTAAGCAATAGATATACGGCACGAAATGTGACAAAAAATGACTACCTTTCTTACCAAAAAGCTCAATAAAAATTCAATAACTCAAAAATAAAATAATCATCATGAAAAGTATATAGATCTTCAGATTAATATAACTAACATGTGTGTGAAGTTTTATGCAATAATCATAAATCGTTTTTGAGATACGGCGTGACATGTAGGAAAAACACACCCTTGTTTTAAGTAACCATAACTCAAAAAGTCTTAATCTTATTTTCACCAAAAAGTATACAGATCGTTTGACCATCATAAGAAACAACTATGTTAAGTTTCATGAAATTTGGATAAGTTGTTCTCAAGTTACGGTGCGACATGTTTTACGACGGACAGACGGACGCCGGACATTTGTATACCATAATACGTCCCGTCAAAATTTTGACGGGCGTATAAAAAATACGGGAGGGGGGGCGGGGGGATTTCAGATACAGACCAACATCATGGGCTGTATCATATATTCAAAACTCCTGTATTTAGTACCAAATATATGATAAAAAGGTGTAATTTTGAATCATTCTCCAACAATATTGAATTCTACATCAAGATGTAATTTTGAATCATACCCTAACATGTTGAATTCTAATCCTAAAAGATTCCTTAAATTCAAACATGACATTACATTAAATTCTGATTTCAGAAAAAAAATTAAATCTTTTTTACATTTTACTTAAATGATGCATTAAATTCTTATAATTACATTCTATTTTATGCAAGTAAAATAATTACTGCAATTTTAAAATATTGACTCGAAATAATACTCTGCTTCATTGCAGCATCAACAACTTCATCACAAAAGCACATACTAAACAAGATTTTGACTATTACTCTGTTATAAAACATTACTTCAAATCTGCAAATTTTTCACATTCTGTAGTTTTGTTTGCTCTGAAGAGCTGGAATTTATCAACACTTTCACTTGCTGATAAGCAATAAAATGTATGGTAGAAATATTAACTACAAATACCAGAAAAATTTTTCTATAACAAAAAAAATATATATATGTTAATGAATACAAAAGTTATAAACCTTTCACCAGCTATTGCTATAAATAATTATTAAATAAAATTTTATTGTAAAGTAATGAGTTGAGTTTGCCTTTTTTTCACTAGCCCAGGACACGGGCCACAAGTTTTTTTCAGTCATATTTGTTATAAATTGACACATACAACAAAAATGGATGTACATTGCCTGTATAAAATGTGATTTCAATATGACAGATAATAAATGTATTAAATTATCCTTTTCCTTTCCTAAAATTACACTGAAATATCATCATCTGAAACCAGTACCCCTTTATTGTTTAGTCCTACATGTAGCTTGAACAGTTATATCCTATATAAAAAGCCCTGTGAATTACGGTATATAAATAAATGTACATATAAATTCTACGAAAGAAAAAATCTTATGTTAATTTTTATTTTATAATAAACAATGAAAAACCATCATATAAGACCAATTGCACTCTGTAACTGATCAAAATACGGACTTTTCAATGGTAGTAGATGTTTACGGTCATCAGGAATAGTATAACACTGAAAGTAAACAAAGTAAAATACATAAGTATGTTGATCTACTTTCTGTGGAAAAGTAACATACCATTTTATTTCCATTGAAGATACAAAAAACTGGGTAAGTGAATGATATATATATAATATAATGCTAAATGTTCTCTGCAAAAATATGTAAGTTTCTCTTTACTAGCTAACAAAGATCAATTTAAAAACTGATGCAAGCCATTCCTCTAGATAAGGAAAACAACATAGTGAGGCCAAGTTACATCTTACAGATAGACCAAGTCACCCCCTACTATTGACTGTCTCATTTAAAGTATGTTTCCAATTTTTGAACAGGACATACGATATAACCTGGTTTGGGTCAGTTTACGGCATTCATAAACCTGTTCAAAAATTACATTCCTTAAAATTTAATTTCCAAACACAAGTACAATGATTCCTCGATTCAAGCATCAATAATGACATGGGACTATTCGAATTTACAAGTGGCAGATTAATCCATTGGTGATGTCACAAGACCAAACCAGGTTATATAGTATAACCAATGTTGTTCTATGCTGTTCAGCCAATCAAAATGCAGTATTCAAATCAAATTAAATTATAAACAAATAACCATCAATCATAATAAAAGGTCTACATTATAAAAGGCATCCTGAAAATTACAAAAGTGAAATATGTAAAATATATAAAATAATTTGGTTGAATGGCTTTTGAATGGAAGCCTAAATTTTGCCTAATTTCCAAATTAAAAAGGGGCATATTTAGGAAATAAGTTAAATTTGAACTCAATTTTTGTTTAAAAGTCCCTAACAATATTCCAATTTAAAAAATTTTTTTGAAACAATATTCAAGTTAGTCTAAGTGAATTAAAACCTCAATTGTGGCTATTTCCCATACCAACAAGGTAACTTTGAAACGACAAAATTCACAATTTTTCCATTCATAAAGTGGCTTAACTCTGGAATTGTAAAAACAACCATATCCAAATTCCTTTTGACCTGTATATTGTTTCAATAAGTATTGTGTATAAATTGCTTTTAATTTGGTAAATGCAAACTCAAGTTGGATGCAAAAAGTATAACATTCTTAAGGTGTAACTCTGAAATGGTAATAATACTCGAAATTAATGCAAACTTAATCTCTGTATTGTGATGATCAGCATTGTGTGTAAGTTTCAAAATATTTGGCAAAAGCAAACTCAAGATAGAATGCGCACCAAAATTCAAACTGTGATAAAACAAGACTCAAGAGCATTGAGCCAGGATAACTCACCTGACAGTCCCACAATTTTATAACATATCAAATGAAAATTGTAATGGGGCTTCCATACATGCTTCATACCAAGTTTCAGTTCATTTGGTTACATATATGTAATTTCAGAGAAGAATTTTGAAATTTTTACCAATCAGAAATAATAATTCATCATGTCCGCCATATAAGCTGTCAGGGATGAAATATGCAAATTTTTTCAGAGGAGAAGATCAAAATGTGAAAGTTTACAGACAGATGATGGATGCCAAGTGAAATGTTCACTTGCCTCTTTTGGCCAGGTGAGCTTAAAAGCATTATGTATAAGTTTGAAAACATTTGGCCAAGGGAAACCAAGTTTGGAGTGCAGAAGTAAAAATTCAAAACTTTCCCATTTAGAAAGGGACACAACCCTGGAGCAGTAAAAGGAACAATACCCAAATTTGATCTTGATATATAAAATTCAAAACTTTTGGCCAATGCAACTCAAGTAAGATTGTAGTAAGTAAAGAATTCATTAATTTTCCATTTTTAAAGGGACACAACTGTGGAATGGTGAAAGCATGATTCATGAATTTGAACTTGATCTATTATTGTGAAAATAAGCATCTGTATAAGTTTCAAAACATTTGGCCAAAGCAAACTCAAGTAAGAGTGCAGAAAGTATAAAATTCAAAACTTTCCAATTTAGAAAGGGGCATATAATATATATAACTCTGAAATGGTAAGACATCATACCCAAACTCAAACTTGATCAGCATGTTGTGGTTATAAGCATTGTGTACAAGTTTCAAAATATTTGGACAAGGCAAACTCAGATTAAGTGTGAAAACCCAAGTGTGATGGATGGATTTTTACAGTGGCATAACTCGGGAATGGTAAAAGTTACAATATCCAAATTGAAACTTGACCTGTAGGTTGTAGTAATTTAATAAAATTGTATAAGTTCCAAAACATTTGGCCATGGCAAACTCATGTTAAGAGTCTGGAAACCAATTATTACAAACTGACAGACATGTATACCACTTAACACCCCGCTTCCTTCAGCAAGGCCATACAAATGTCTGTCAAGCTCCAATAGTTTTTGGAATCCATGATCACCACTATCACATATATTTATATTTACATTTGAAAAAGTTGTATTCTGAGCCACATTAACCACACTCATAACCTCCTTATTTTCCTCTTCCTTATTTTCTTCTTTATCTTGCCATGGTTTAGCTCTAAATCTTTTATCTAAAGGAAAAACATGCCCTTCTGTGCTAAATAAATACTTAGATCCATGCTTATTTAGGTGATTATCTTCATCAAATAACTGAAAGAATAAATAAAACAGCTTTAAGATATTTTTATGTATTCCTTCAATATTAAATTTATCAAACGTTTTAAAATAATTTTGGACATTCCTATACCAAACGTAAAATAATGATATGAAGTGATGATTTTGCCAACAAAGAAAAATGTGGAAATATTGTACCAAAGGTAAGGAATAGTAAGAGACAAATCCTGATTGTAACTATAGGCTCCCAGGAGCCTGTATCGCTCTCCTGGACAATGTTCATCCTGAATGGCAGTCTGAAACATTGCTGTCAAGCCAACTGGCTCACTGGTTTCAAACAAGAAGAATTTCACTGATTTTTCCCATTAGGTCCTCTGTTAAATTATGTTCAAAATGGCACAGTGTTTTTAAACAAGAAGATCTTTAAGTAAATTTCACATAGGGTAATATGTTTAACAATGTTTCAGTAAATTCCCCATATAGTCATATGTTAAACTATGTTCAGCTCTGGTGGCCATGTTGGATGGTGGATGGTTTCATCGGACTAATTTCTGAAAGAGGACCACATAAGGACCATTGCTCTCAGTTTTGTTCCAATTGGCCATGTTGTTTCAGACAAGAAGATTTTTAAGTAAATTTTCCACAGGGTCCTATGTTAAACTATCTTTGGCTATGGTGGCCATTTTAGATGGTGGATGGGGTCATCAGATAATTTCTGAAACAGGACCACCTAAGGACCATTGCTGCTAAGTTTTGTTCAAATTGGCCAAGTGGTTACAGACAAGAAGATCTTTAATTAAATTCCCCATGGGGTCCTATGTTAAACTATGTTCAGCTCTGGTGGCCATCATGGATGACGGGCCATGTCATTGGATATAATTCTGAAAGAGCACTAACTAAGGACCATTGCTACCAAGTTTTGTTCCAATTGGCCAGTGGTTCTTTAAGCAAATTTCCTATAGGGTCCTATGTTAAACTATGTTTGGTCTAGCGGCCATCTTGGATAAATTGGATAAATTTCTGAAAGAGGACCACCTAAGGACCATTGCTGTCAAGTTTTGTTCCAATTGGCCAAGTAGTTTCAGACAAGCAGATCTTTAATTAAATTTTCCAAAGGGTCCTATGTTAAACTATGTTCGGCTCTGGTGGCCATCTTAGATGACGGTCCGGGTCATCAGATAAACTTCTGAAAGAGGACCACCTAAGGACCATTGCTGCGAACTTTTGTTCCAATTGGCCAAGTGATTTCAGCCAAGAAGATCTTTAAGTTTCCCTCAGGGTCCTATGTTAAACTATGTTTGTCTCTGGTGGCTATCTTGGATGATGGGCCAGGTCATCGGATATAATTTTGAAACAGGACCATCTAAGGACCATTACTGCCAGGTTTTGTTCTAATTGGCCCAGTGGTTTCAGAGGAGAAGATCTTTAAAGGAAAGTTTATGATGACGACGATGGATACCAAGTGATGGCAATAGCTCACCTGAGCTAAAAAGCAGATTTTTGCTAAAATAAATAGATTATAATCATACCTGGAAGTGTAGGTTTGATAATCTCTTTAATTTATTTAAAAGAAGACGCATTAAAAAAAGATTCCACAAAATAACTATACGAATAATCATCTTCTTCTGAAACATTTTACAATTCAGCTGAAAGTGCTTCATTATTTGTGTTAGTGCTGTACATATACATATTTCTGCCATGAGTTTATCAGAAATCTTGCACAGCCCATTATTATTTTTTGCTCAATTTGCAAATTTTTAACTTCCAAGTTACACAAATGTATTTAACATTTACAGTGGAACTCTCCTAAACCGGCCCCTCTGAAAACCGGATTCCTCCGCATTCCAATCACTTTCATTTGGTCCAAAATTTAAACCTATATTTTAAAGTAAAAACATCCCCCAAAAACTGGCCCTCTGAATTCCGAATACTGGAGATAATTTCTGGTCCAAAACATATGTCTTCCTGTCAAATAAATCTCTAAAAACCTGCCAAACCATCATGCTCGTCATTGAGTGGTGTATTTCATACAAAGCTTCGTTTATGTTTACAGGGAAAAGTCCATTCCAATAAAAGATTTTAACCCCATTTTCTACCAAAAAATAACGACAAAGCTCAAAGACCGTGATCTAGTTACAGTTAAAAAAAAAACAATGCAAATGCAGAATATATATAAATTCATGTCTTTGACATTTCAATTTATTTACTTCCGGTCATATTTCAGTAAAGATACGATTAGTACAGAACCTCTCAAAACCAACCAATTTCTACGGTCCCATAACTGTTCAGTTTACAGAGGTTCCACTGTATATCTTGATCTCTGTGACTATTTATATGTTTGTTAATTTCTGGACTTGCAAGTGGACAATCATGTTATATTTCTTTGCTGGTTATTGTGTGTGTAGTTTAATAAAAAGTGATATGATCAATATTTAGCAGACAAATTTTGCTCAGTCTAGTGCCTCGTTTAAACATATAATGCACTCAATTTTGGGTTGTCCATTACACCATCTAAAATTTGGACATAGAAAACAATATTCCTGCATAAATATCAGTGCTTTTTATTGTTTTTTTTTCCATCTATGTCACAAACACAATAACATACAGAACTTACCAAGTATAGGTATTTACATGTTTCACTAAGGAAGAAACTTTCCATTCTATCTTCTAATTCTTTTGTATTTACATCATGTATTGTGCCATAACCACATCTAAAGATATTATATCATTATTTAAATTAAATTAGCTATCTGTATCACTTTGAAACTAGAGGCTCTCAAAAGCATTTATCACTCACCTATATCTAACTTGTCCATCTTGAGCTGGACTGAAAATCTAAGTGTAGCAGTTATCTTGGCTGGTTTTCCCGTAGGGTACAATGTTAAAGTGAGTTAGGCTGTGGTGGCCATCTTAGTTGACATTCCAGGTTATCAAACACAATTCTGAAAGAGGACCATCTGAGGACCATTGCTGCCATTAGTCTGGTTCCAAATGGCCAAGTTTAAGGAATTATGATCTGCAATTAAATTTTCACATAGGGATCCATCTTGGTTGACAGTCCAGTTCATCGGACACAATTCTGAAAGAGGACCATCTAAGAACCACTGGTGCAATGTCTTTTTCCAATTGGCTCAGTGGTTTCAGACAAGAAGATTATTTAATGAATTTTCCCATAGTGTCCTATGTTAAACTAGAACTGTGAGTAACCTCATTGAGTGATACCCCCCGCTTGCATACTAGGAGTTGCGCTTACATAGATTATCCCCCTTTGCAAGCATCCATCATAATTATCTTGCATCATGCACATCTACATATGATGCCTAACCTTCATATAAAGTTTCATCAAAATCCTTGAACAGTTTAGGAGGAGTTGTGCTTACAAGCTTTAAACATGTAATCCCTTAAGTTGAATTAGCTCCCTTTGCATGCATCCGGCAATAATCATCTTGCTTCATGCACATCTGCATATGATGCCCAACATTCATATAAAGTTTCATCAAAATCCGTTGAATGGTTTAGGATAGTCCGAGATTGCTCTGATGTCTGACGGCCTTCTATGTGACATGCTGTGGCCGTTGGAAGTCAAAGTGACCTCTGTATAGAAAACATGGAAATTGCCCAGACTTGGGGCAGCAGTTTTAAGACTCGAAATCATAATACATCAAATTTTAAGTACATAAATCATACATCATTGCTTCTCCATGCAGTTATTTGGATGAAGTTTTTTTCAGATAAGCATTACAAATATAACATAACTTTAAGAAAATTGAAATGATCTTGCACTCTAACCAAATATGCTATCTACTACAGTAAGAAATTCTTTTGTAAATGTTAAAAAACCTAAATCATTATACTAAATATTTCAATAATACATACTCTGCTTTTGCATAGGTATCTATGTTTTGAAGGATTTCCTTCCCAACATGGAGGTAGAATGGGTTTTTAGTGGCTTGATACAGGAAGTACGTGGATTCGACTAGTTCTGGTCGCAGTGGATAAAACATGACTTCAGGTACCCGTAAATTCCAGTTATAACGTTCTGGTAAAAATCCATATTTTTTCCATATAAAATAATATAAGGCATGGGAACAAATAGCTTCTTCTATATCACCATTTAACACCTGTGTCAAAGCAATAGAAAATATTTATATAAATAGAAAAAAATCATAAAGCATAAAAACACTTGTGTTTTTGTTTGTGACTTTATTACATAATATGAAACTGTAAGCATATGGGTCAATGATAAATTAGAAAACATCCATAGAACAAAATACAGAAAAAAATGTTTAAATCTAGGCATCGGTGTGTCGTGATCAACCAACAGTAAGAGTCAACACCACAAGCATGAAAAATAATCAGGCATGGGTTCAATAAAACTTCTCAAATTTACAGATTTGCTCAACATGTCCTAAACTCAAATACTGATCAATAGAATTGCATAGAATTTAGCGTCTGAGTTTGAGAATTTTTATTAGTTTATTACCTGAACACTTGACCATCCTGTCTGTTGTAAACCTATTAGTTTATTCCCCAAACACTTGACTATGCTGCCTGTTGTAAACATATTAGTTTATTACCTGAACACTTGACCATGCTGCCTGTTGTAAACCTATTAGTTTATTCCCCAAACACTTGACCATGCTGCCTGTTGTAAACCTATTAGTTTATTCCCTGAACACTTGATGATGCTGCCTGTTGTAAACCTATTAGTTTATTACCTGAACACTTGACCATGCTGCCTGTTGTAAACCTATTAGTTTATTCCCCGAACACTTGACCATGCTGCCTGGTGTAAACCTATTAGTTTATTACCTGAACACTTGACCATGCTGCCTGTTGTAAACCTATTAGTTTATTCTCCAAACACTTGACCATGCTGCCTGTTGTAAACCTATTAGTTTATTACCTGAACACTTGACCATGCTGCCTGTTGTAAACCTATTAGTTTATTACCTGAACACTTGACCGTGCTGCCTGTTGTAAACCTATTAGTTTATTCCCCGAACACTTGACCATGCTGCCTGTTGTAAACCTATTAGTTTATTCCCCGAACACTTGACCGTGCTGCCTGTTGTAAACCTATTAGTTTATTCCCTGAACACTTGATGATGCTGCCTGTTGTAAACCTATTAGTTTATTACCTGAATACTTGACCATGCTGCCTGTTGTAAACCTATTAGTTTATTACTTGAACACTTGACCATGCTGCCTGTTGTAAACCTATTAGTTTATTACCTGAACACTTTACCATGCTGCCTGTTGTAAACCTATTAGTTTATTCCCCAAACACTTGACCATGCTGCCTGTTGTAAACCTATTAGTTTATTACCTGAACACTTGACCATGCTGCCTGTTGTAAACCTATTAGTTTATTCCCCGAACACTTGACCATCCTGCCTGTTGTAAACCTATTAGTTTATTACCTGAATACTTGACCATGCTGCCTGTTGTAAACCTATTAGTTTATTCCCCGAACACTTGACCATGCTGCCTGTTGTAAACCTATTAGTTTATTCCCTGAACACTTGACCATGCTACCTGTTGTAAACCTATTAGTTTATTACCTCAACACTTGACCATGCTGCCTGTTGTAATCCTATTAGTTTATTACCTGAACACTTGACCATGCTGCCTGTTGTAAACCTATTAGTTTATTCTCCAAACACTTGACCATGCTGCCTGTTGTAAACCTATTAGTTTATTACCTGAACACTTGACCGTGCTGCCTGTTGTAAACCTATTAGTTTATTCCCCGAACACTTGACCATGCTGCCTGTTGTAAACCTATTAGTTTATTCCCCGAACACTTGACCGTGCTGCCTGTTGTAAACCTATTAGTTTATTACCTGAAAACTTGACCATGCTGCCTGTTGTAAACCTATTAGTTTATTCTCCAAACACTTGACCATGCTGCCTGTTGTAAACCTATTAGTTTATTCCCCGAACACTTGACCGTGCTGCCTGTTGTAAACCTATTAGTTTATTACCTGAAAACTTGACCATGCTGCCTGTTGTAAACCTATTAGTTTATTCCCTGAACACTTGACCATGCTGCCTGTTGTAAACCTATTAGTTTATTACCTGAACACTTGACCATGCTGCCTGTTGTAATCCTATTAGTTTATTACCTGAACACTTGACTATGCTGCCTGTTGCAAACCTATTAGTTTATTACCTGAACACTTGACCATGCTGCCTGTTGTAAACCTATTAGTTTATTACCTGAACACTTGACCATGCTGCCTGTTGTAAACCTATTAGTTTATTACCTGAACACTTGACCATGCTGCCTGTTGTAAACCTATTAGTTTATTACCTGAACACTTGACCATGCTGCCTGTTGTAAACCTATTAGTTTATTCCCCGAACACTTGACCATGCTGCCTGTTGTAAACCTATTAGTTTATTCCCCGAACACTTGACCATGCTGCCTGGTGTAAACCTATTAGTTTATTACCTGAACACTTGACCATGCTGCCTGTTGTAAACCTATTAGTTTATTCTCCAAACACTTGACCATGCTGCCTGTTGTAAACCTATTAGTTTATTACCTGAACACTTGACCATGCTGCCTGTTGTAAACCTATTAGTTTATTACCTGAACACTTGACCATGCTGCCTGCATTGAATCAATCCAATTATTTACAGTATCACCAGTCTTCATATGTACATTAACATACAATGGAGGATATCCAGAACCATTATTACATTTTAATCTCCTAAAATGATAAGAAAGGACTACATTCAAGGTCAAAGTTAGGATAAGAAATTATTATTGTATAGACTAATTATATCTGAATTTTATGCAAGGCCAAACATTTTGTATCAGTTAACTAGTTCAACTAAAATTTCTGTTTTTAAAATTGATCTGAAGCTGCAACATGTATCAAATTTTAACACTGTATGTACTATTCTTCACTATTACACCTCTTATATTTTTGTCCAATAAAATTTTAATGTTTTTACCATGTGATTAAATTTGAATTTCAACTAAAGATTGTAATGAACGAAACGGGCCTTGCTATGTATTAATTTTTTGCACGCACGTTATCACAACGTCATACGCTCAAACTAATGACTTGCTGCTCACAAAGACAACATGGTGATGCAATTAATGTTTCAAGAATTTTTAGTCCCTGCATACCACAAAATTAGGGAAATACTGGAGAACAGACGATACAGAACCATATGGAAGTGGATGTTTCAGTTACAGTATATACAAATGAGTATTGGTCTGCATTATTTAACGTTTATAAGTATTTACACTTTTGGAGATCAAATTGCATGGTTGTAATCCTCTTTTCGGGAAACCAATTTGAAGTGACGGACAGAAATACAAGATTGCTACACGTAGCCATATGTTCCCCGCCACAGAGAAAAGTTATCCCCACAAGATATACAAAATGTGTATTGAAATGGGGGCACAGTATGGATGTCAACACATAATAAAACTAGAACCTGTATCGCTCACCTGGACTATATCCATCTTGACTGGAACCCTGGACCATTGTTGTCAAGTTCCAATTGGTTCACTGGTTTCAAACAACATGAACAAGAAGATCTTTCAGTGAACTTTCCCATTAGGCCTATGTTAAATTGGTTCCGCTCTGGCAGCCATTTTAGATGGTGGACAGGGTCATCAGATATAACTCTGAAAGAGAACCACTTAAGGACCATTGCTGCCAACTTTTGTTCAAATTGGCCAAGTGTTTTCAGACAAGAAGATCTTTAAGTAAATTTCCCATAGTGTCCTTTGTTAAACTATGTTCGGCTCTTCCAGCTGTCTTGGATGATGGGCAGGGTCATTGAATATAATCTGAAAGAGGACCACCCAAAGACCATCGCTGCCCAGTTTTGTTTCAATTAACCTAGTGGTTTCAGACAAGAAGATCTTTAAATTTCCAATAGAGTCCTATGTTAAACTAAGTTCGGCTCTGTCGGCAATCTTGGATGACACATGCAGATATAATCCTGAAAGAGGACCACCTAAGGATCATTGCTGCCAAGTTTTGTTCCAATTGGCCTATGGTTTCAGAGGTGAAGATCTTTAAAGGAAATTTTACAATGACGGACGCCAAGTGATGTCAATAGCTCACATAATTCCTGTAAAATTTGTCAAATCAAAATGGCGGTGCAATAGGATAAAGTACATATGGTGACTAACCGTCCTACAAAATTTTGACGAAATCAGATCAGCCGTCTGAGTTGCATCCAAAAAGTGTTCCTATAGTGTCAAATGGAGGAAAAAACTTGAAGTCTTATAACTCCAGTAAAATTTGTTGAATCAAAATGGCAATATGATCAAGTACAAAAGCTGACTAACAATCCGCGGTCTGAGGGGAGCTGCAAAGACAAATAACTGTGACGGACGGATGCAGACCATTACTAAGTCCCTCTGTCACAATGCAGCGGGGGACAAAAAAAAAACAGATTAACCACTTTATGTTACTTCATCATCATTGAGGATCTGCTCTTTACAATCAATTGCATTTAAATACAAAATGACATTACTGTTTCCCTTGTTCAATCTTTTGATGCTGTCTCATTGATATTGCAAAATCCATATTACCAGAGGGTACTGTTTTTCTGTTCGGCGTACGTAGGTACATAGTAATGTCCAGGATAATCTCAGTAACCACTGGATGTAGAAAGATAAAACTTGGGTCATTAACTGCACTGTGTGTGGGGACTGTGTCAAAGTACATGTATTTTATTTTTATTTGTAATTTGAATAACACCCCTGGGGGCCGGGCTACAAAGGGAGCCTAAGGGTATATTATTCCTTTGTAACACAAATCCTCAAAGGTCTTTTGGAATACGGAACCTAAAGTTGGCTCAGTAATTGCCCTGTCAATGTAGATTGTGCCAAAGGTTTCAGAATTTGAATATAGCCCCTAGTGCCGGGTTACACAGGCAGCCGAAGGGTACATTATTCCTTTGTCATGCAACTCCTCTCACATTATTTGGAATATGGAACTGAAAGTTGGCTCAGTAATTGCCCTGCCAATGTAGATTGTGCCAAATGTTTCAAATTGTTTTAAGATTCGGTTCCACCTTTGGTAAATTTCCTGAAAATGTCTATGACTATTATTTTTTGAATTTTACTTTAATAGCAATTATAATTTTTTTTATCATATTAGCTTTAAGACTTATCAGGATCATTTGGTTTTCAAAATTATGTGATTCCAATTTTCATAAATTTCCTGAAAGATTCAAAGACTAGTTTATTTGTGACTGCTACTTAGCAACCATATATATTTGGAATCACTATAACAACGGCACTTTTTTTTTAACTTAATGGATTTCAAAAAATGTGATTCCAATTTCGGTAAATTTCCTGAAGTATCTAAGGCTATTATTTTTGGAATTTTACTTACCAACTATAGATTTTTTTAGAGCATATTATTCCAATTTTAGTAAATTTCATGAAACACTACTTTATTTGTGATTTCTTTCCACTTAGCAACCATGTATATTTGGAATCACTATAGCAATAGCACTAGTTTGGATTGTATGGATTTCAAAATAACAAGAGTAGCACAGGGATATGCAGCGGGGCTGTTTCGACTAGTTTTTTTGTATTTACTCTTAAAATTGTTGCAATAAAATACTTAATGACTGCATGCTCATTTAGTAGTGATATCTATTGTCCCTTGTGCTAGACTGGTGACTTGGGGCCAAACATCAATAATTAGTTTTTCCACCCAGGTCAATAGTCTAACACTTGGAACAATAATTTCCCTACAGACCTCATGTGCAGTTATTATGTGTATACATTTTGTACTAACTTACCCTCTGCGTAAATGAAATCTTATTATTTCATAAGCTTCATTAAACATATCTAGATCATCTGTTTCACCAAACAAGATGTAACTCTGAAACAGAAAAAGATTTCTTGAATTCTTTATGTATTTAAACAAGTCTTGTCCAGGTTGTTAAATGTTCATTTTATTATTGCATGCAAGTTTGCACCAAATCTACATGACACATTATCTATAATTTCGGGATTTTCTATTCAATCATTAAAATAACTGTTTCTATCACTGAACAGTGGGGATTAAGAAATTTATCCACACTTGATAGTTTGACAAATTGGAAATTCATTAGCAAAAGGCTTTAAACTTTTGACAAATGGATACTTTCTTTAGTAAAAAACAGTAAGCAAAGAAATATTATGTTCATTAGATGACTCTTCTGTCTCCTCTATATGGTGGTTTTCCAAACTTACCTTTAAAAGATATTCATAAAAGGAATCTTGACCTGCACCTAAACCACTCATTTCTCCTGTCCATTCCCCAGTCTGGATGTTTAAAACATTTCCTGTATTACGTGTAAATAAAATATTCAATTGAAATAACTAATTTTTAGAAAAAACCTGTAGCAAAAAATATAGAATGTAACAAGTCTTAACCCTTTCGCCTATGAGTCCCAGTTTACCGGGATTCCTGAGTCAACTCACTGACGACGAATCCCAGTTTACCAGGATTCTCGCATATGTTTTATAGTTAGCGCTCTTGGAGCAAACATCAAGAGTTAACTTTCTTATATTTGAAACCTGGATAAAGATAAAACAATGGTAGATCTTTAACAAAAAAACTGCGTGAAAAAGACCAAAATCTGAGGATTTTATGGGATTTTAAAGTTAGGAAAATGAATTTTAGAAATTTTTTGGCAAGATTGGATTATTTCATATCAAATTTGCCAAATTTGTCAAAAATTGATTGGAATGGACATCGATGATTTGAAGTTTATTTCTTGAAATAAGTTTTATAATTTTTAATGACAAAATTGCATATTTAGAGCAATTTTAACGATATTTGAAGAATTTCAACATGTCCAGCGGCGGGAACCAATGTTTGCTACCGAATCTTCGCATTTTCATTCAACTAAAACCAAAAAGATAGCAGAGAGAACATATTTTATTAACCTTTTTATTAAAATAAAGAATAAATGACCCCAAATTAATACTCTAAAGCATTAACAAAGAAGTAGCCACTCAAGTCTGCCATCTTGTCAGGAAGCCATTATGCAAGGGTTACTTCCTGTGGGGACTCATCGGTGAAAGGGTTAATGTTAAGTATGATAGGTTATTGGGAAACATTACAAACATTTGTTGTACAGGTGAAAATACTGTTTGATTGTAATTTTGGGAGGTTTATAGCCAATGTGATCTTTACCAATGACCTTTTAATCTAGTAAGGATTCTTGATTCCATTTAAGTTTTTTCACTGTAAACATGAATGTTATATTAAAACTTCTACTTTTAGTTTAATATACCAGAACCTTGTATTTAAAATCAATATACATTTGTTCACTTACCCAATAATCCAGTAACATTTGATTTTAGCTGCCACAATTTTTTAACTGATCTTCTTGCATAAGATTCATAAATAGGATCACCCAGTAATCTTGACAATACAGCAAATTCTAACACCAAAGTACCAGCTCCTGATGTGCATGTTTCATTTAAACAATTTTGTGGAACACCATCTTCCAGGTTTACCTATAAAGTAGTCAGATATGGTTTAGTGCTGCTGTGATGAAGAGAATCCCTTAGCACAAAGATTACATCCTCTACATAAGAATATTTTCACTTTTGACAACATCATTCAATGCATTAATATTGGAGGCCACAATGTTGTCTTGGTTCAGATTCAAAACACTGAAGCCAGTGGTTATTAGAGTATAATAAAACAATTATGTCCTTCATGAAAAATTTAATATCCAAAGATCTTAAATCTCGCCTAAGGCCAACCCAAGTAAACCTTCCATTGTATGGAAGGGAATTATACATTTCTTCATTTGTAAAATGTAATTTCTTAATTTGTAACATGTATTTTTTCCATCCGTTACATGAATTTCTACATTTCTTGATTTGTGAAATGTAACTTCTTAATGTGTAAATGCAATTTCTTAATTTGTTAACGTATTTTCTTCGTTCGTTACATGAAATTCTACATTTGTTAATTTGTGAAATGATATTTCTTTATTTGTTCAATTAAATTTCTTCATTCTAAATTGTAACAATGAATTTATAAATTTCTTAATTTGTAAAATGGAATTTCTAGGTTTGTATGGAAAGTAAACATTAAAACTCTCTATCTGTGAAATGTAAATTCTTGGTTTGAGTCATGTTTTTGGAAAATGTGTAAATATAATTGTTACCGCTGACAGCCAATGAGAAGTTTTGTTTATCAAGAAAAACTACAAGTTACAAATCAAGAATGAAATAGTTCCACAATATTCCACAGGAGGACGCTACTATCGTAATGTAATCCGAATGGTTAGATAAGTTTTTGCTTATTTCAAATGACCAAAGATGTCTCAAGCAAGCAAATAAACAATTAAAATGATGGAATTCTGGGCCTGTCACTTCCTCAAATACTCAAAAGATGAAGAAATACTCTTGACAAAATTGTACAAATGGCTGAAAACAAGTCCATATGGAAACAAGCTTGCCTTTTTCCAGCCATGTAATTCCAACTTCTGCTGTATCTCCTGGTGGATTATATGATGTTAAAAGGCATGTCTGATGTGTGCAAATAAAAATTCTGCATTGTTACGAGTTTAACCCTTCAGATCATGTGTTGAATATAGCAAAGGGTGATGTACTCATATATCAGAATTCTATCAAAAAGTAGAAACATAAATTTGATAATTGAAGTTGTAAAAACTATTCTTTTAAATATTTTCCCTAATTTAGGTGTTGAAAATTTGTTTACATAAAATCTCCCCCAAATCTGAGATGGGATGTGGGAGATCACTCTCAAAATATCACCGTCTAGAGAGTAGTTCTGTATAAAGGGCACCTACTCATAAAGGGCAATAATTTTCACATTTTTATATACATGTTTGATTATATTTCCAAATGAGTGAGTTTGACTAAACAGTTATTAAACATTATTTAATTTTATACATACCCTTGGAAATGGAATACCTGTTTTTGTATTCTCAAAAGCAGGTAACAATCGCGTTCCTAGATCATTAGCTATGTATAACAATTCATTATCATAACCTGGAATGCTCATATTACCAAATGGCTGATCAGGATCTGTTATTATTAGATGAGCTGAGAGTAAGGCACCCATTATCCTATTGAAAAAAATAACAAATGCACTCAAATATTATATACTCCTTTCTATGTTGAAGAAAAACGTCCTAACTTTGATTACTCTTTAAATATGAAAAAACTTTCATTAATATTCTTACACTGTCATCTTATGACTGATACCTGGTGTAAAAAAAAATATATGACATTTGGATTATTGATAACTGGTTAAAACAGTTGGTAGTAAAATGCATAAAGTCCTAACTCTTCATTAATAGATATTCTGATGAAAACTTTAAATTCCATAAACCCAACTCCCTACCTGATAGTAGCTTCAAACACTTGTACAGTATTTGATTTGAATTTTAGATTGTCAATAACCAGCTGAACAGCTTTCTTAAATTCTGTACTATTTCCCATTATCTGAAAAATAAATTTCTTACATGTATATTAATATCTTAAAATTTATAATGCTTAAGTATGCTAAAAATGTTGTAAAAACAACAAATTTTCTCTAAATTAATGAATTAAAATGACCTTCACTTAAGACATAAATCATTGACATACATGTACTAAAGAGAATCCTTTGATTGAATAAATTGAGAAGATTATAATTGTAAGGATTTACACATCTACTTTTACATTTAAATTTTTCAGTATTTTTTTTTTTGTATGGAAAGACACCAGAATAACTCATAAATAATAAAATAAAAACATTTCTTATCAACAAAAGCAATTTTGTTGATTTTTTTTCATTGTATGAAGGAATTTTTTGGTTTCTGCAACAGAAATTTTTACAGTTCAGTATTACCGCTAAAGTATCCAATGTATCAACAAGTGTAAGCATGTAGTCACCAAGTACATCATTTATATTTATGTTCGATCTGAAAAATACAATACAATGACTTGTATCAAACATGTGATAATCTGTACTATTCTTTTAACATGTTTAGGCAATTTATTTTTAATAAGTTGGTTTACGGATCCGCCAACCCAATTTTGCCGATTTGAAGAAGAAAAAAAAATTGAAAAGTCTGGTTTTTTATTACTGCCGAACCTCTGAAATCAGCCATCCCAAAAATAAAAATAAATTAAAATCCTTTTTGAATCAAAATTTCATAAAAGATTATAATCCAGTTCGTCAAAAAAATAGATTATCCATCAATAAAATACTTGTAAACATGATTCAGGTATAAAATCTATTTAAAGCCGTTAGTTGATGTCAATTTCCGAAACAAGTTTTATAAAACGAATTTCCTAATAGAATCCATGCGGCTTTTAAGTTCGTTTTGCATGAATATCTTGATTCCGTAAGATATTGAATCCACTCATTTTCTAAATGAAAATGTATGCTGTCGTAGTTGACAAGTCGGATCCCTTAAAAAGGGAACGGCAGATGATTAAGGTAAAGACAGCAAAAGTCTTAAACTGATCATTTGCAACCTTTGTATATTTGGCAATATAACCAACATTGTTCAAAATCAGTCTTCATTGTACATGATTGTCCCTCTTTTTTTCCCTGTTTTTCACGACCGACCATATTTTTTTCACAAAAAATCCGTAAATCAATTAATTAAAAATAAATGGCCTTAAATATAATAATAAACAACATTGCAATTCAGAAGGGTACTTATAAGATAACCAAAAATCTTGTACACACAGGAAAAATCTGCTTGCCTCTTTATTAAAAAACATTTTGATGAAAATTTAAAAGAATAATTTTGCTCAGTCCTTAGTTGTTTATTTATCATATATTTTTTTCCTTTTACACACCCCTCAAAAAGATATTGGTTGTGATGTAAAACTCATTGTACTAAGGAGTTTGATATCAGAGTTTATTTTAAAAATAACTTTTCTTAATTTACAGTAATATAAGTTTTTATACAGAACAATGGATTGTTTGTTCTTGTGAATGGCTGAATTGTATGTATATATTTGTAGAAATGACATATATATATATATGCTGTGACAACTTCTACATTTGTAGTTCTATTCAGTCAATCATCTGCTTTAACTAAACTATTCAGTTTGGATAAAATCATTTTATTATATAAACTTTTGTGACTAAGATTATTCATAACTGTGAGATTACAGCTTAACATACCATTAAGGCATTATGAAAAAATGATTCAGTCAATTAGTTTCACATAAGTCTAAGAATTACTCAAGTTGATTTAAAAAACTATAATCTCTTACGGATCTTCGTGGTCATGTCCACGCCCCATACAATCTATGGGATCCAATTCATCCTCTGGGTAAGCATACTTCATGTAGTTGTCATAACCAAAATAAAACATATTTTTGGCCGACTGTAAAAGTTCGATCCTTTCACTTTCGTTAAAATGCCCATATCTTTTTTCATTAAAATCGAAATGTTCATCAAACAGGAAAAAATTTAATACAACACCCAAAGAAAGGGAAAAAATGGACAAAGATAGACAATTTTTCATCATTAGCCATCACTTCATCATGCTTTCGTCTAAACAATTTACAGTAAAAATATAAACAGGAAGTGCCGAGGAACTAATTCCGGTTTTATAGATAAGCGCTTCAAAATGTAATCCTAACTTTCAAAGGACTACTAATAAAAACTATGTCCTTTATCAAATCAATTCTATATTTTTCTATTGTTATATGTAATATCTTTAACTTCTGAATGGACGGTAAGCATAGTTTAATTTAAAAGTAAAACACGGAATAATTTTACTTTGGCCAATGAAGAAGGTTGACGTGGTGCTTGTTTACAATACTGTGTTTGGCGGGAGTTTTAAGGTGTTTTATTGCTCGTCGGTAGTGAGCCAGAAGAGTTTCATTTATGACGGATTAGAGCCACACAATTTTTTTTTATCTTCTTATGTTTGCGTTTTAACACAAACTTTTGCGAGGTAATGCAAACCTTTGCGAGATAATAAAAACGCAACATAGGTAGAAAAAAACGGTGTGGAAGACTGCTATACTTGAACCTTTATTTAAAAGTAAATGTGTTAAAACACATCCTTGTGATTTTCGTCCTTACGGTAAGTTAGTTAATTTGTACGTCAATTAGAAATATCAAACCCTTTTTACTATTTCCATGCTCTGTGATATGTGCTGTTAGTAATTTATGTAGATAATTTTGCCAATGCAAAAAAAAAAAAAAAAAAAAAAAAAAAAAACAGGTGAAGATATAGACCAATGGGGTGATTTATACTACTCAGGGATTCATATTTCATGCGACAGGGGAAATTAATTTTTCGTGTTCTTTAACAAAGACATTAAGATAAAGTTTAAAGGCGATTTCTTTTTTTTTTCACTGGTCCGTTACGAGTGGCAACTTTATACACTTTATAACAATGTAATCATTTCTCTTTAGCTACCAAAATATATATTTTTGTCCCCCGCCGGAACGCGATGCGGGGCATATGGTAATGCCGGGCGTCCGTCCGTCCGTCCACCTTGTAAGCGCTCTAGCAAATTTATTTCTTGACCGATTTGGATAATATTTATACAGTAGCTTTAACTCAATGATACCTCAAGGGAGTTCGAAGATGAGTCATGTCGAAATATTTTTGTAGGAGTTATGCCCCTTAATAACTTAGAAAATTTATATTCTCCTTGCATTGGAATAATATTTATACACTTGGACCTAAAGGGAGGTTTTATACATAAAGTCCTATCGAAACTTATAAAATTGAAAAATACTGTCTTTAAGAGTTTGTTAGGCGGAATACTTTTGATCAAAGCATTTCTGTTTATTGAAAAGGAGTAAATGTACATTTGTATAAATTCTCAATACACATGGTAAAATAAGATTTCAACACTATACCCATATTGTATAAATGTCTTCATACCACTCATTAACTTGTTAAAAACTTAAGCAATAACCACAAATTGTTTGTCCTTCTATTCTCTCTCTTTGAGAAAATTTTGTTATGTTTCACTTGTCCAAGGGTTTCTGATGCTCTAGCGGCGGGGGACTTCGGAACGCTGTTCGATTTTTTTATTTTGAACACTTCCCGAAACACCAAGATGGTGTATATTATTGAATTATGTACACTGAAATTATACATAACGTGTAACAATATGCAGCTTTACCTGTATTTTCCCTTTTCTATAGACCACCTTTAATCAATAAGGAATCCAGTCTTACCCGTTAATACTTGATAATGTGGGTTTCTCATCCCGTTCTTTTCGCTTATAATTTAAAGATTTTTATTATCTCTCCTTTGTCGGTCTGGTATATCTTTAATGTGGTTTTTCTGGTATTTCTAATTAATTGTTGTTCAGCTTTGCCCTTGTTTAAACTCATTAAACATTTTTTCAAATGAGAAAAGGTTGGACATTTCTATCGGTGTGTATTGAAGTAAAATCAATTAAATGTTGATAAAAGTGCTAAAACAATTGTTCTAATATGGGCTGCTTAAACCGTCATTGAAACAAATCCGTGGTAAAATTTACAATAAACCAGGACCCTCACGAAGTGACGGTCACACTATGTTCCGAATGCAAAAACGTCACATTTTGTTCAATGGCGCCGGAAATTTGAAGACACTTTGCAATGGGTTTTCCCTATTAGAATCAAAATAATTCTTGGAAGCCAGTAGTTTGTGGTCAATTTTACCACGGGATGGCCATATTTCTGTGAATTTACCTCTCGCACTGGTGCACTACGCTCAGGATAAAATTTCGATAGAAATATGGCGTACCCGTGGTAAAATCTCCAACAAACCATGGGCGTCCATGAATTATTTCTTAATGTTAACCGAAGAGAGCTGATATCATAAAAATACATAATGATATGGATACCCAGGTCCTTGAATCAGAATATGGAAGTTTCAGTTAAGATGGCGATTCTATAGTGACGATTTTCCATGCATTGCTTCCAATAGCATTGTCATAAGTTCCAAAAATACAATGCTATTTAACTTTCGGAAAAGAATTTGACAAGAATTGCCAATTTTCCTACCAAAGGTCGGTGGTTCTCTCCGGGTACTCCGGCTTCCTCCACCAATAAAAACTGGCCGCTGCGAAATGGCCAAATGTGCTGAAAACGGCGTTAAACCCCAACTAAACAAACAAACAAACGTATTTGATCGTGTAATCACTAAGTACCAAACAATTACAATGAAGATTACAGAATAACTTGTAGAAAATAGTTATATAGTGTTGTGTTTAAGTTTAACAAATTTCAGTACTGAGTTAAGAATGTCTTCGTTAAAAAAACCCAATTTTATATGAAAGACGATTCTCGGTTCATTAAAAGTTCTTATTCTGTAAAATCTTACAAGGTTGAAAATATGTAGGCCAGAAATTTAAAATTGGAAAATAAAGACTAAGATGTAAATATGTCCTGAAGGATCATTACATAAGTTTGGTCCCATGTCAACAGGTAATGTCAGAAGAGAAAATTCTTATGTGAAGCATCTCCGACAAGCATATCAAGTCCTCGGATGGTTTTAGCTTTGCCATTTGAACATTTTGGATATTTTTTCGACTTTTTATATAATGCAGTCAGAACTGATACATGCATTTGGGATACCCCCGCTTTGTAAATCGGAGGTATATAGTGATGGGGGGGGGGGGGGGTCCATCCGTTCGTCAGGTAACAATATGTTCCACTTTTGCATCCGCAACTCCTTCTAAACCACTTATTATAATTTAATAAAACTTTCTCAGATTCTTTATAATATAATACCATTGTGCACCTCTTATTTTTTTTTGGTAAAAATCATTTTTGGGGATTGTTTTCCTAAAACATGAGGGTTACCATTGCCTTATATGGGGGTATCCATTTTGTATCCGCAACTCCTCCTTAACCACTTGTCATAATTTAATGAAACTTTCTCAGATTCTGAATCATAATGCCATTGTGCACCTTCTATTTTGATTATTGGTCACAATCATTTTTCCAAAACAAGGACATGGATTAGGACGTTGCAAGCGGCGAGGGTATCATTTTGTGAGCTCTGATCACAGTACCTCTAGTTTGTACATTTATTTTGCGCATAAAAACTGGTGTCATTGAATATCTATTGTGTTTTCTTGTCCCGATTCTATTTTAGTCGATGTGTTTTTTTACCCTTTGGTCAAATCTTTGCAGTATTTGTTTGAACTTCGGTGTGTTACTGTTTATCTTTTCCTTCGATTTTGATCGTATGACCTTTCCACTCTATCTTATTGCTTCTGTAGCTTTTGCCTATTTTTATTTTATTTTAACAATTTTTTTTAGAGATTTCATAAAAAAGCAGACTATCTGATTAATTTGACAGAGTCTTTACATGAAATTCATTCATATGAACGCTTAATATGGAGAGTTGTACAGGTGAGATATGGACATAGGCGAATACGAAATACATTTTTATTCGCCTCCACATTGCAATTTTCATAATTTGCACGAAAAACTATACAGGCTATTTGAGAGATGCGAGTTATGTAAAATTCATTCATTTGGAAGCGCCGTTTAATAAACAAACACAATTTAAAAGACAAAAGCTTTTATTGAATACTTCGGACATTAACACGCATATGTCACTACACAGGAAAAAAGTCTTGTTATTTTGAAACAAATAAGTTTTTGAATTTTTAAAAAAAAATGCTAATAATCAAATTTAAGTTTTCTTGATTTCATGTATTTATTGACGATTTCATCTGTAACTTTCAGTCGCATATTTCTATGTTCTCCAACGAGTTTCTGCAAAACCTTTACTAGTTCCTGTTTCAACTCTCCGGTCAGCATTTTGCCAGTTGAATATTTCTGAAATCATTAAATAAATTGTGAAACATTCAAGTACAGGAATGATGTAAACAGCATGGCCATTGTTTAAAAAACTTTAGTTTTGATTTTGAGGAATGATATTGAAGACAGATGAAGGGAAAACACGAAAAAGGACAGTATGCAAATTATATGTTCAAAAATATATCCACTGAATTATGAAGAACCTGTTTGAATTAACCCTTAGATATATCCTGGTAGATATAACCGCAAGGGTTATTTACAGCACGGCCATTACTGAACTATGACAGCTTGATGTATAGAATATGAGACTAATAACAATAGGCTTAATGATTTTACAACCGATATTGCCGGTTTTGAAAAACAGCTCCACAGTGGATAGTTCCTCTATCCAATGTTTCGAGCAACATTGTTCTGTTGTCACATTAGGGACAAGAGAATATATAGTTTGGGAGTTTGACCGGGTGCAAAACAAAAGATTTAAGGAGAGTTAAGACTTGACTGAAGACAGGTATGTAGAATCAAGGGAACGGTTTTACAATTAATATAAACATATGATGTATTTAATGACACTGAACATAGTTTTTACAATATAAATCACTGGCAGATCCAGACGCCTCTACTTCAAAAAGATCTTATAATGCCTGCATTTGAAGGACTAAACATATTGGAAAATGTCCCTATAGAAGTTATATTACTAAGACATATTTGTCAGTTTGGGAAGAAATTACTAGTATCTAAATATTATGGACCCCTCACCCAACCCCTAACCTTTTATTTCGACTGGCTCCGCTCGGCAAATAAGTTTACGCCCCCTCTTCTGTAAAACATGGAACTACCGCTGTAAACCATAGAAACAACATATTAACAAAACCCAACTAATTCTATTGAACAGCATCCCTAAACATCATAGTTATAATTAAATGATTCATAAAAAATTATGACCATAATGAATAGAAAATAAAATTCTATATTCTATGAAGGACAGACATTAAACAAGATTATTTCATCAGAACACTAATAAAACACATTTAATCTTAATCGGCTGTTTTGATTTTCACAATATCTGAATTTTTAATTGAAATCAAGTTAACACGGTTCATATCTGTTAAAAAAACGTTGTGCAATGTAACGTTGTTGAACTGATCATACAAGATAACTGATATTGACCGGTCTTCACTGACCGTACTTGGCCGTTCGTCTTCAGTTGGTCCTGCTATTTAATTTCATTTGAAAAATTTTTAATGCAGAAAAAACAAGATTATTAACGTTTGATTTCATTGATTATTTATAGTTTTGGACAATATACCTCAGAATTATGTTGATTTTTAATTGGTAAAGTTTGACAGTTTGACATATGACGAATATATAACCAACAGATAAGGAATATTGAGAGAGGATGGGGTTTAGAACAATAAGGAATATTGAATGAAAGAGGATGGGGTTTAGAATAATAAGGAATATTGAATGAGAGAGGATGAGGTTTAGAATAATAAGGAATATTGAATGAAAGAGGATGGGGTTTAGAATAATAAGGAACATTGAATGAAAGAGGATTGGGTTTGGAATAATAAGGAATATTGAATGAAAGAGGATTGGGTTTGGAATAATAAGGAATATTGAATGAAAGAGGATGGGGTTTAGAATAATAAGGAATATTGAATGAGAGAGGATGAGGTTTAGAATAATAAGGAATATTGAATGAAAGAGGATGGGGTTTAGAATAATAAGGAACATTGAATGAAAGAGGATTGGGTTTGGAATAATAAGGAATTTTGAATGAAAGAGGATTGGGTTTGGAATAATAAGGAATATTGAATGAAAGAGGATGGGGTTTAGAATAATAAGGAATATTGAATGAAAGAGGATGGGGTTTAGAATAATAAGGAATATTGAATGAGAGAGGATGAGGTTTAGAATAATAAGGAATATTGAATGAAAGAGGATGGGGTTTAGAATAATAAGGAATATTGAATGAAAGAGGATGGGGTTTAGAATAATAAGGAACATTGAATGGAAGATGATTGGGTTTGGAATAATAAGGAATATTGAATGAAAAAGGATTGGGTTTGGAATAATAAGGAATATTGAATGAAAGAGGATGGGGTTTAAAATAATAAGGAATATTGAATGAAAGAGGATGGGGTTTAGAATAATAAAGTACGAAAACATAACATAAACAAGCTTTGAAATCAAAAATAGGATTTAATAACTAGGACATGTGTAGTACCATGTGCACGACAATTTCAAATGCGATAACAATTTTTATGACATGATGTGGTGAGTTAGAGAAAATAGGGGAAATTTCTTTGGTTTTCTTAACAAATAGAATGAATTTTTTAATGTAGAATCTGAAAAATCAGTCAGCTCATCCCCATTGAAAAGCCAAATAAGACCATAATAGGTCAACTGACTCCATACATTTTAACCATTTTTCACAAAAAAATTTGAAATGTTGCTATGGTACTGAGCTCTGTTTCTATGGTAAATTTCAATTTATTTTTTGGTGTTTGAAGCGCTGCGTGTATTTTGCCATTTCAGAATATATACACATGTATATGAATATTATTAACTCTGAAATTTTCCCATGATCAGGAAATAAGTGAGGCCGATTAAAATAAAAAATTCACATCTGAATAATTATAATAAATAAAACCGGAATGGTCGTTTAAGATCGAATGTGGATTTGAACACAAACTATCTTTAGATGAGGCTTTATCATTTGAATTATTATATTCTTCACAATATATTTTTTACAAATAAATAAATAAATAAAAGAAATATGATAAAATAAAATAAAAACATACCTCTTTTATGTCCGCCAGTTTTTCATCGTCTTCTAGAAAAAATGTAAGATACTGATAAGAAACATCGATATCACAATCTCCTCCATGTTTTCTGTGTTCATCTTCGGTAGACTTTCCACCAGAAAAGGCGTACTTGTTGATCTAAAAGGAAAAGTCCTGCGTTTGATATTGGCAAATTGAATAAGTATATAAATATTTAAGAGGGTGATTATTGCCCTGAATAATTCATCTTCATACGAGGTAAATCGTTTGACAACCAACCTTCGACGGTCAACAAACACTTTACCATACTGTTAGATTATGCGCTTATTCAATGTTTTATACTGAATCATTTTTGTTAGTTGTCAATTTAGCTTCATAATTTATTTTCAATAACTGGAGAAGGTGAACATTTAATGAGAGTGGTAAGGGTTATTTTCGTACAGCGTTTTTACAGTTTTTATTTTAAGTTTTTCGCATTGGAAGTTTGCTATTTTACCGTTTTTCGTGCAAATTGAAAAATTGCAACATTCAGTTCAAATTTTTATTTTTTGTTGATCTTGAATGACATTTTTATTTCTCCTTTACCCGTGTTCCTACCCCATTTTAAGACTTCCTGTGATCTATGACAGTGCGGCAAGTTTATAATCTAATCCATCATTTTGTTGAGACAACAAAGTCTTACCTAGATTTTACGGTAGTTCGCATTGACGGTCTACAACGAATGACTGAACATCATATTTTAAAATTCAGCCATTTTCGGACGAGTATTTACTTTTCTCTGTCATCTAGGCATGAGTTGTTCATGTTTTGGTATTCGAACTTCAAGAGTATTGTAATTTATTTATTACATGGACAAATTAAACAGATCAAATGAGAAAAAAGATTATTTATTGGACTAGTCAATGTCTTTTTCATAGCAACGAGGCTTTCGATGGCTACACACTTTCAAGAGTCAAATAATACTTTCTCTTGTGAATTATCGAATTTATTTTACCCTGAAATCGCGATATCTCAGCAAGCTCAATGTAATAAATCGTGATGTTCTCTCAAACTAACAGTTACTATGGCTTTTATCCGAATGTCAAATTTTATAATAATTTATCATTGTACACCTAACATGGTTGTACCTTGGATTTAATATCCTCGTCTGAATCTGTAAGAAAAATCGACGAATTCGGATCACTGGCACTCATCTTGCTTTGTGCACCTTGTAATGCCGGGAAAAAGGTCGAATGCAATAATGCTGGTTTCAGTAATCCAAGTCGAGGTGCAACATCTCTCGTCATACGAAAATATGGATCCTACAGTACAAAATACTAAAATAAACTAGATTTTTCACAAAACAGTTCATCTATTACGATGGAAAAAGCAATTCCTGCTTTTACATTTTATACAAAAGAGTATACTCATTGTGAATGTTTTAGATAAGTGAGAAAATACACATTTTGGACTTTGTACAAATGTGGGATTAATAATAAAACTATCTCAAATAATTAGAAGCTGTGTATTTATCTTTAATACAGCAAAACAAAGTGATATTATTTAAGTCTTTTCAAATCCATTTCCAACTTCTTTTATCAGAAGTTAATGAAGTAGGTGTGTTCCTTCAAAAAAGTAAGCTAGCTGTTGCAAAATACATGAAAAACACAGAAATCATGGATTTACAGGGAGTGGGATTCCGAAATCTCATTTTTATTAGCTCACAAGACTCAAAGGGCCTTGTGAGCTATTGCCATCACTTAAGGTTGTCCGTCGTCGTCAATTTGTTTTTTAAAGATCTTCTCCTCTGAAACTAATAGGCCATTTGGAACAAAAGTTGGCAGCAATAGTGCTTAGGTTCTTTCAGAATTGTATCCGATGACCCCGTCCGCCATCCAAGATAACACCAGAGCTAAACATAGTTTAACATAGGACCCTATGGGAAATTTACTTAAAAATTTTGTTTGAAACCGCTTGGCAGCAATGGTCCTTACGTAGTCTTCTTTCAGATTTTTATCCGATGACCTGGCCCACCATCCAAGATGGCCGCCAGAGCCGAACATAGTTTAACATAGGACCCTATAAGAAATTTACTTAAACATCTTGTTTGAAACCTCATGACTAATTGGAACCAAACATTGTAGCAATGGTCCTTAGCTGGCCTTCTTTCAGAATTGTATCTGATGACTCCAATTCGAGGAAAAATTAGCAGAAATGGTCCTCTTTTAGAACTGTATCCAATGAGCCCGTCCAACATCCAATATGGTCGTCAGAGATAGATTAAAAGAAGACCCTATGGTAAATTTACTTAAAGATCCCGCCACCCAAGATGACCACCAGAGCCGAACATAGTTCAACATAGAACCTTATGGGAAAGTTCACTGCAAGATCTTCTTGTTCAATCAGTGAACAATTTGGCAAAACCATTGAACCAATTGGAACTTGACAGGAATGTTCCAGACTGCGAGTCAAGTGGACGTATTCAGACAATTTATTCTGCAAATTATTTCCAGGTTAGCGATACAGTATCCTAGGAGCCTCTAGTTATCTTTATTATTTCACAGTTTTTCAATTTAAAAGGGTTCGAATACATATGTATTTGATACAGTGTTTGGAATGTTAAAAACACAAGTCTTCATGAAAGTACTATGTAACCTTGCCTGGTCAATTGCACAAGGAATAAGGCAGGGAACATTATTCTTTCCATTAAAAATCTGTGGAAAAGCAGAGCTAAAACTTGGTGCTGCTTGAATGGCTGGGAAACTGATTTTGCCAATACTATCGCTATCAGTAAAACCAAAAATTGCCTTGACTTGGTTGTAGGTCACCAACTTTTGAATTCGGCACATCATTTTGTAAAACTCGGCACTTTCTCTGAAAAAAGAAAAAATCCCAAGTGTTATTAATTAAACGATAATTATCATATATTGATGTTACTCAAGGAATAAAGAACATGAAAAAAAAATCTATTTAACTGGTTGAATCGAACCTAAAACAACGCTACCACTGAGCAGTCAAGTGAGAGTTATTGATTATGTGTTTGTTTACTGTTGAAACACCTGCTGTGTTTATTAGAATGATGTAAACTGTTCAATTATCATAGATAATTATATAAACTTACAAATGACGTTTCTTAGTCACTATTTAAAATGTTTCCACAGAAGTGCCAGATTTTTTTTAGAAAAAAGATCGAAAAATTCTGTCAGCAGAAATATCGCCAACTATAAAATTCTGTCGCCAGATTGAATAAAAAATCGCATTTGGCGACATTGGCGAAGCCCAGCACGGTCACTGGCTATGAAAATCACTCGAAATGCGAATCTCCTGCGAAAATAGTATCAAGGGTAAATAACGTACTAGTAATTTAAATAAAAACAAAATTTTAAGTGAGTTATATAAACCAACAGGAATTAGTATTTTTAAAAGATCAAATGGCCACAGTTCCGATTTCCTAAAAACCTAAATTGAAATCAATAAAATAAAAGTATAATTTCTATAACTACATGTGTACTATGATGTTGGATACATATATTTTTTCCAGTTATCCAAGTGTCTGTCTGAACATATCAATAGCGAGTAGTTACAAAGTATGGTAAAGTTTTTATTTGAGTAAAATGTTTGATTATTGCTTTTTGTTTCGATCGTATTCCGCAAGGATTGCCAATTTTTCTCCGATTATCAGAAGGATCTCCTAGGGTACACCGTCCCCCAATAAAAACTGTCACGCGCGACAATTGGGCCTAACAGGACTGAAACAGAGGAAAATACAACAATAAACCAAAGTCAAAGCTAGCAAAGCTATTTTTTTTAATGTTTGAAAATTTTAAATGAATTGTAGTCCCTAATTACAGGCAAATGCATCTTTTTTATTTGTTATTTTAGAAAATAATATTTTAAAAGGACCCCATTTTTTAAGTTTATCAAATGTACCTTTACAACATTTTATTCAAACGGTTTCACATGCATTTTGAAGTTTGGATTTTGCGTCGGGGTCGCGAAATACAATGGTGAGAGACGGTTATTAATGCAATTTATATTTGTAACATATATGTATGGTTCTAATTTTCTGACGTTTGAAGTAATTTGTCACTCGATTTTTTATTTTTATTCGTCCCTGAGAAGAGGTCACATGTTTAATGCTATCAAAAATGGCTCGATCAATACGTACAAGAACATTTTCTGACAAGGCTTTAACAAATAGAAAGTCAATATAAAGGATTTTACGGAGAACAAGAATTCTATCATGGGAGAGGATTGGTCAGTTATCGGCAATCAGCCATTATAATAACACTGGTGCTTGAACTATCACTAAAACTAAAAATTATTTATGTCCGGCGGGAAATTTTCGGTTGGAAAATGTTGAGGAATTATTTTGAATTAATTCAACTCAACAACTGTTAGTTGTATATTTACAAGCAACTGATTCAAAATGTCCCTACTGCTCACAGTTATTTCTACCGAAAATATTACAAAACCTTTCGATTTCATTTATTTCAATGAGAGTGATAGATTTTGATTACGTTATGCTATTATGAACTAAGACTGAATGATATGACACGTTTCCAAACAGTTTTGAGCAATAATACGAACAAGGAACTTTTTTTTAAAAGTCTATATTCTTCTTCCATTTAGGAAGCAAACATCAGATTTTTAACTAGGCTGAAGGAAGTGATTTTGGATTTCTTTCACAGCTTCAGGTAGCCCTGGACATTTCCAAAACATACTACTTTATGCCGTGAAACCAACTCTGTCCCCCTTTTTCACCAAATTATAGAGTCTGGAATTTTTTAAAAAAAAGTTTCAGTCCCTTTAAAATGTGGTTTTTCCCATTCCCAATATATACTGAACCGCAAAAGAAACGTCGCACAAAATGACATGTTCACATACATTTATTTCAAAGTGACATTTTTATATTTTAAATTAATTTTTACAAAATTTAATGAATGATTTACAGTCTTTTGGTTACAATGTTCACAAAAACGTCACAATTGTCGCAACGTCACATGTTTTCAATGCTGTGCTCCCACGTCCGTTAATAACGTGTATGTCCTCCACCGGCACCAATTACTGCGGCACATCTTCGGTACATGGAGTTGATGAGCCGATTAATAAACGCCATCGGAATACGTGCCCGTACTCTCTGAAACGCTTGTGAAAGTTCAGCTGCAGTTGTCGGACTTGGCTGCTCATTATTCAACCGTCTTTGAACTTCGTCCCATAAATGTTCAATAGGGTTTAAATCTGGACTCAAAGCCGGCCAATCCATAACATTAATGTTATTCTGCTGTAGGAAGTCTCTTGTGGCTCTTGCGGTATGCGCACGTGCATTGTCCTGTTGGAAAGTCTTGTTTTGATGACGTGCGAAATGGGGCTGAACATGGGGTGTCAAGACTTGGTCGATGTAACGGGCAGCTGTTACGCCATTTCCTCTGCCTGGGCCAAGGTTCTGAAAGATGACTGGACCAAGTTTAACGTTAAGGCCGATTCCACCCCATACCATGATGCTAGGTCCTCCCCACGCGTCTGTTTCCAGAATGCAGCTGTCTTCGTAACGTTCCCCGCGTCTTCTCCACACTCTGGTTCTGCCATCGGCTGTTGAAATGCAGTAACGGCTTTCGTCAGAGAAGATGATGTTACGCCATTGTCGATTTCGCCAATTCTGTCGCTGAGTGGCCCACTGAAGACGAGCTTGACGGTGTCGAGGAGTAAGAATAGGTCCTCTTGCTGGACGGCGACATCTCATGTTTCTAGCAGCTAATCGCCGACGAACCGTATCATCACTTATGGGTCGTCCATGTGTTCCAACAGTGTTTCTGGCAGTTTCGGCAGCTGGGGTGAACCGATTCATCAAATGGTGACGAACAATGCCCCTATTCTGTCTAGGGGTAGTGACTTGGGGTCTACCACTCCGTGGACGGTCATTTGTGCTGTTTGTTGCATTGTACCGTGTCCGTAGACGTTCAATTGTTCGAACAGCACAGTTGAAGTCGTTGGCAATAACTCTGGCAGATTGCCCAGCATCCAATCGACCAATGGCCTGTTCTCTCTGTTGTGGAGTCAGACGTGACATAGCTTCTGTGTCAACACTGATACTAACACTCTTTAATTTTCTCCGGCCTTTTATACCCATAAAGGAGCATGAATTTCACGAACATTTAAGATTTAAGAAAAATTACCGCCAAGTGTGTCCCACGAGCGGTTTTAGGTACGGTCGCTCTACGATATCAACTGAAAATTATTCAACCGAAAATTTAATTCACAGGTAATTTAATCTTACCTGGTGATGTAATCGTAATACTGATTATATAAAAATCATTAATTAATATTTATTTTGAATTTTGCTAACATTTTGAAAAAGCGACGTTTCTTTTGCGGTTCAGTATATAACACAGACAGGGAATATAAGCCCGTATCCCTGTGAAGCCCGAATAACAATTATATTCTATTGCGGTGATTTCGTATACATGTACCAAGTGTACACAGACAGAAGAAGATTTATATCACTGTTTGTCTGCCACTGAAAATTCATCACAGAAATCGGTTTCTCCAATGGATGTGTTTTAAGATTTGAAGAAAAAGTCTCATGTTTTGTTGGTGTAATATTTTTTCTCACGCAGATTTTGAGCTACTTTTATCCTGTTTAGTGATGAAATAAATTACTCACCCGGATCATGGATATTTTACAAGCAGACGACAGTTTTGTTATTTCCCTTTACAGATGTAAAATACCAACAGTTGCGGGAATACGATTTCACAAAGGCTATCTCGCATCATGTAGGTTAAAACTGAATGATCTACTTTGAAGCGTCAGGTCTATTCGCGCCATCTTGAACCCCTCCCTATATCCCCATTCCTATCCCGGGGATATGGGCTCATATCTCCTGTCACCGTAGCCAATCAAATAGGAGGATTAATTGGGATATTTCACTCTAATAGAATATAACAACATACTGGTTGAATGAATAGGATCAAACCTTTTACGTATGCTCCAAGGAAGCTTCTTTTGCCCAATATGACCATTTTGATCGTGAGATGGTTAAAGAAAAAATATTTTTGGCATACATGTAACACTGAATATATACATGTATATTTGTAGGCTTTGTGGTGGAGATCTCAATGGTTTAAAAAATATTTTCTGACAATTTATTTAAGAAATAATGTGGTAAGGTCAATCAATGCATCAGGAATTGTAATGAAAAAGAAGAACGTATCTTAGAGATATATGGGAAATTTAGTGATTTGGTTGATTATTAATTCAACCCTTTATGTTTAGTTTTTTTAATATTAATATGAAGGTGGACAAAATTTCGAAATTGATCTTCCATTGACCACTAACAGTGCTAATATGGATCCAATGTTTGGAGATTTTGAAATGGAGATATCTATTTAAGTCCCACACAGCTCAGTGATTTCATTGCCCAATTAAAGATGGGCTGCTCTCGTTTTTAATTTTTTATCACGCCAATCAAATATCATTATATGAATGATCAACAATTTTAGAGGGTATATTTTTTATGTGAATTGAATGTGCATTCGAATTTTCAGCTGCATCCCTGTAAAAAACACTATAATACAATGAAATAATATAAATGAGCATACTTACGAAATATATTCAACATCACTGAAGATAAACGTTTTATCCATGTCGAAGCCGCAAGCTATAATGTCTTTTGCATTCTCATGAGCCAGTCTGTTCGTTTCCTCAATGGTCAGGTCTTTCCATAGGAATTTTTCATCATCAGTCATCTGAATCACTAATGGAACATCAAAGGTATCTTGTAACCACCTAGAAAAGTAGATATAAACAAGTAAGGAGATACATTTAAAAATGGTATCATAAACAATTGCTACTAAAAATGTACCATGCATTCTTAAATTACATGAAGACGAAATATAGCAATTCATCAGAGTATATTACTTTTGAGAATACTGAGGCATCGATAAAAATGAATATGGGATCAATATAATACTGAAATGATTTTTACATACTTCGTGAATATGAATGGGATAAGATGTCCTAGATGCATTGCTTCTGATGATGGTCCTCTTCCGGTATACAAATAAAACATTTTCTTCTGTTCGACAAGGTCCAATATCTGGTGCATATCCCTGTGAACAATAATATATATGATATAGTACTTTACTGAATACCATACGTCCACTAAAGATGGACTTTTCTGTCTATGTTTGAGAACTTTTGTCAGAAAGCCTTGGGCAAACTGGATTTCAACTTTTATTCTCTTTCACTGACTCCTTTCAATATCTCCTAAACTTAATATTAATTTTTAATTTTAATATGTATTAATAAACAACAAAAATAAAGATTTCGTCCAATCCCAAAATGAATGAAGACTTCCCTTGAAATGTTTTCCAACAACGCTACTATAACTTCGGATGTTTTCAATTAGTATCGTTTAACTATCCGTATTATCACAGTTAATGACTGAAATATATAGAAATAAAACGTATAGCAATAGATACCTATGCGAGAAAAATATCCCCCTTCTCAGCAGATGATGTGGTTGCTTTCCCGTAAGCTTCACCATCCTATCTATAAGACTCCTGTCGATCTCAGAACTGCCAAATTTTTCTAATATCATGCAAAACAAACATTTTAAAACAATAATCGAACAAGTTGAAGAACGAATTTCAAAATGCCAAACTGACAAAATAAGGTAAAGCCAAACCATCTGAGGACGGACATACTGACGAAGAAGATACTCCTTATTATTTACAAAATTTAACACTTTTGAATCGTCAAATTGAAAGTATCAGTTGTGCTCAAGGCCTAAAAGGTTAAAAAAAAACAATAATAAAAATATTAAAGAGCTAATTTCAAAATCCCAAAATACCAAAATGACGGAAATTTAAAACCAAAACCATCTAAGGACAGAGAGTTATATGAGGTTATAAATTTTTTCTTTCACTGATTTATAACATCCATTATCGTACTTCTTACACTTGTTGATATTTCAAAAAAAAAAATTAACCTTTTAAAATCAAGGCGAGTCAGGTCACGCTTTATAAGAAAAGCTATAATAGACTGAGATTGTCACTGTCTGTCGCATATCAAGAACTCTTTACTAACTGTTAGTGTCAGAACCGAACATTATTGAATATTTTTGCTGAAATATTTTGGTCCATACAGGTTTTAAGATGGAAGAATGAATTTTCGTAAAACAAATTTTCAAAACTCTTTTCCAGTAAAATTGACCGGTAAAGTACACTACACAACATTTTCTTTGACGAATACCTAAATATGTTTCCCGATGTCAGGATTGCCAAAAATGTTTTCTGAAAGATATGATTTCTTAAATGACATAAACTACCATACAAGAGTTTAGTACTGCTGCTGGTCCATTATCATCATTGAAGATTACTTTCATTTTTGATGGAATATAATGTTCATGAAAATTAAATAGCAACTTCAAAATCTTTGAATATTGTTTTGATTTTATGCCTTGATTACAACTGATGAGTCGTAAATCAACAAAATGTGCATCGATATTGGTTTCATAGGGTATCTATTAAAACATTTGTGCTGAATAGTCAGGTAAAAAATAATCAATGAATAAATATTTCATGTATAATAAAATACATATTTCAGGTATCTTATAAAATTGGTAGTTCTGGGTGTGAAATATTGTATTAATGTTGGGTTCTTGTCCATTTGAGGTATACTCTTTTACCAACATTATCAAATGCAATAAAAATAATTGATTATAGATTTAGTTTTTCCTTTTTAACCGATACACTTATTTGTATTGCTAGATAACATACTTCCGTTTCTAAAATTATTGACGAGAAAATATTTTTTGAGGACTGAAAATATTGAATTTTGGGCACGCAAACATTACAATCTAAATTAATTCGAAATTGTACTTATTCCAATGACATGACGGTTCATTCACTCTTAGCCAACATTTTTCAAAATCGTAATCTCACTTAGCCAACTTGACAAAATTAACAAATTCTCAACTGGCCAACATTTATTGGCATACCTGAATGATTATAAAATAACAATCCAAAGATACTAATATTAGATATTGTAAATTTATACTATGCTTGTATACGACGCATTTCAAGGAGATACCTCTCATGAGCAGCATTAAAACCGAAAAATTTGGAAGACCAAAAACCAAACTTATTTTAAACAAGATGTACTCATAACCAAAAATACCGAAATAGGAAGCCTAATTTCAGCTAAGGAGATCTACCATGTGAAATACAAGGAATGAACCCTTAGTATTTCTATTATTTTTGAATTTTGCTAAATACTGGTAATTTCTGTAACAAATAAATGAATAATCATGTCAGACCTAGGGTCCACCATGCAGAGGCATCTTTAATTTAGTTTGATTTTCACAGAGGTATCATTTAATGTGATAATCAAATATCATTTACAGTTATCTGAAGATTTTACTTCAAGGTAGCTTGGGAGGATAATATAGCAATTGAGGGCTTGGGTACAAGTCGTTGGAAATAATAACAATTCTACGTAAGATTCATTTGAGTTTAATATGGAAAATGCACAATATGACTGTGCTGTTCACAGGATGAAAGATCGAAATTATTTCACTTGTAAATACCCACAATGTAATGATCTGTTAAAATCAGAAGGGTTGGACGTGTATACTGAAGGTAATTAGAGTAATGTTTGTTCTTTTCATAAACTTAAGTGCTTTAATACATTGGACATTATGTGTTTTTAAAGGACTCGTTAAACACCTGAAATGGTTTTTTTTTAATAATTAAAACAAATATGTCTTGTTTTTCAACATTCAATTAATAAAAGTTACCTGTTTTTTTTTATAGTGTTTTATTTTATAGGTAAAAACAATGATTTGTGTAAAACAGAAACAGACTATTGCAGAATATGTCAATTTAATACATGCATTAAATGATACATCAACAAAACACTAAATCTCACTTAGCCAATATGAAAATGTAACTCTTCAATAAAAAAAAATTCAAAATGTTGGCTAAATGTGAAGACACCGACCTGACATGCTACATAACATATTTTAACTTGTCAACAAGGTTCCACGCACTGCCATTGCCATTACAATTACTTTAATGGTTAATACATTATGCTTGCCCCAATAAAAAGGATTCAGTATAAATCCTGCAAGTATACCCTTCAGATTATAAAACACATTTCTAAGGTTATTTAAATAAAGAAGACTCATACATACTGATCAGCTTGCTGTAATCAACTCCTTTGGACGACGAACTTACAACATCCCAGGGATTAACGATATCATCTACATCATCATCATCTTTAACCTCTTGCGAAATCTTTTCAGAAGTAGATGCCATTCTCTGCAATGAATTACTGGTATTTTACATGTTGGGATCTAGCGAAAACCAGCAGCAATTCAGGAAAAAATTCGGTAAAATTGTGGTTCCGGAGAACCGCAAGTATATATTTCCAATGGAAACGTAAGTTCAAATTTTACGGATGTTTTAAAAAAATGGAAGACTGATTATCAGCACTTGTTAAATCTAGAAAGCACTCCTACCAAGGTTTCTCATACACATGTTGTGTATAATAAACCTGGGGCCTGTTTCACGAAGCTATCCTAAGACCTGTCACAAGATTTATCTTAGGACATGTCTTAGGATCCTCCTATGACTATCTTAGGACATATCTTAGACCTCGTCTCGAAGCTGCCTTCGGATGATCTTAGCAAAGATGTCCTAAACGTGTCGGAAGTTCAATATTTATGAAAAAAACTAATATAAATTTAGTATGTGTTTCCCAAATATTGCTTAACGTATTGATTAATATTCCCTAATTAGATCATTTGAAAATTGATTTTTAAGAGAACAAATGAAGTGTAATTATAAATAATATATTAATTAGACACCAATATACATATGAAAATTAAAATACAAAATGAAGAGAAAAAAGAATAAAATAATAACTGCATTTATTCTACAAGTGAGCTGAGTTCAATTTGTCATTGTATCGGTTATAAAAAGGTTAAAGGATAAACTTGCTATAAATACATTGAATGTTCCTTTTAAATATTCCTTCAACCTATAAAGACAGTTGTTATGATCCTAAGACTATCATAAGACACCTTTTGTGTAGTCCTAACTTTATGACCAACTTTAAGAGATGTCCTAAGTTAGCACCACTTTGTGTAATCGAATTAGGACTAAGATATGTCGTAAGACAATCCTAGGACATGTCTTAGTCCTAAGACAACTTTGTGAAACTGGCCCCTGGTTATCATTTTTTTCGAACCATACAGTAGAAAACAAATGATCGTATCAAGGGAAAGGCATTATCCCCGAAGTTATATTGAAATATTCGTAGGTCATTCAAACATGTTCAAACTTTTTAAATTGTTTTATATTTATAAATAAAACTTTTTCAGAATTTCTGGTTAACCAAAGGAAACACCATATTCGATTTTTTTTGATAGAATGTTATCTGGTGTACATCAACCCACATTCTAGTGTACGTGTTATATTTCCCATTTTGTAAATTAAAAATTTCAATGCATTTTGAAATTCATAGTTTACAATGGGTAATGCAATATACTTCCATGTAATGAAAAATGAGACCAGAAGGAAGAGGAAGATATGTTTTTGTGTCAAACTTCATTATCACTTTTGTCAGTTCATGATTATGAGAGCAACCATACGATTTTTATTGAGACGGCTACCAAGGAAAGAATTTAAAAAAAAACAGGCTCCAAAATGTTTCAGGATCGAATATTATTTTATCGCCCTACTCCTTCCAATACGAATAGATAAACAATAAAATGGATAACAAGAAAGGTCAACAATGACATACCAATCAATACACGCCATCCAATCAATAGCCTTTAGATGAAAACAGCAGGAAAGAGCACAAACTTAGAATAGACAGGTAGCCAGGATAATTTTACTTGGTACGAACATTTTGCAGTGTTAGGATTTAACCGTTTTCATGGGTATCTATGTTATAAATCAGACAATAAAAGCCACTGTAATATGATTACAAGCATAGAGACGTTTAGCTAGAAATGCTGATTCATACGCAACAGCGTCAATCTGCTAATTTTCACTGTAAAATTAAATAAGGTTCTCATAGCTCCTGGTTCTTACTAAAATACATAACAGGGCCCGTACGCATAAAACACGTTAACGTAAGTATTTCTTAAACTAAGATTTTGCTAAGAATTAACTTAGCTAAGCAATTTACTTAAGTCATATGCATACAGCGACTTAAGTTCTTCTTAACTAAGAAAAACTTAAGTAATATTACATCGGAAACCCTCACTTTTTATCATATCAATCCACGCCGATTAGCTGTTGTTTCCTAAATAACTCTAATACGAATAACTTTTTGTTAATGGATTAAAAAAGAGCCCGGCCGTGTTTGAATAGCACTGATCCAGTAAAAATTGATCAATATTTTATAGCCTTACAATTACTTACCGCAAACCAAATTTATTTAGAGCTCGAATGAAACGGTTTTCGCGCAAATCATTTTTTGCAATATATTGATATATTGATAGATCTTATGAAAAAATCATAGATGTTTATTTATATCTATAAATATTAATTTTAAAGTTTGAATTTTGAGTAAAACGTTTAGGAACGTTCTATAAAAGATTTCTCTAATATAAGCAATGAAATAATTGTCACTTTTAGTGGAATATGAAACTCTAAGAAGTATAAACGAATATCACTAGGGATTTTTGAAAGTTCTTTGTCAAACATCTATTTGGATTGCTTACACGTGTCCCTACTTACCTACATGTATTTATTGATGAATTTAATTTTTATGTATTACCATTGAAGATGACTTATTTTAAACCATGTTTTTATTGTTTTTATATTTTTAACCAATTTAGTGACAAACGGGGGATCCCAGATGGAGTAAATTTCTGATAATTCATTTTAATTCTGTGAAAAGGAATCGCTTTATTGCAAAAGTTTACGAAATAAAGGTTCATATTATACTGCAAATGTGCAAGACTTTTCACGAAGAAATCTACCTTTATCATTGAGAAATAGTAAAATTTTAATTTTAATCCAAATACAAACCGTAAAAATGAGTCTTATAAAAAGTATTTGAAAAGGACTAGTTATTACTTTCTACAAAAATGTAACAAAGTTTCCATTCTTATATTCCTAAGGTTCACATTATATAACGATCTTCATTTTGAGTTATAATTTTTGTGGACGCGATTCTTTAAGCCACATTTCTCTATGTTGTAACTTTGTTAGTCTCTTTACCCCAGAATCGTGATGGATATCTATCGGATTTGTGCAATCCCTAAAAATCCCTTCCTTTCTTTCTTTAGTCTTGTACGGTATCGAACGATGTTCAGTATTACTGTTTTTAAAGGAAGTAACAGATGAGCAACAATTATCATTCATTAAACGCATTAATCATGTTAATTTCGTGCGTGTCATAATATTAAGCACTGTTTAATTAGACAGCACATGTGTAAATATAAAAAAAAAATATTGAGCGAGTAGATTTTAACAAAATTTAAATATATGTACATGTATGTAGTATATGAATAAGCCAAATAAGAATTTTTTTCTTCAAAATATTACAAAATTCATATGACTTGATTGTATTGTAAGTATTTAAGTTTTCACATTAAGTCGCACAGATAAATGATTTAATCGGTTTTAAAACGACTTAAGATACTTCCATAGATGTTTTAGACCAAGTCAAATATTAAGCAATTTCTTAACTTAAGTTGTTTTATGCATATGACTTAAGTAGAGTGGGCGGGGTTTCAATAAACTAATCTTAAGTTGTTTTATGCATACTACTTAGGCAATGTGGTCGGGGTTTACTTAACTTGCGTTATTTGGTAGCAAAATTTTAACTTAAGTAGTTTTATGCATATGGCCCCTTGTGTTTAAACTCGCAGATAATAACACCTAAATTAAACGGCAATGCTTAAAAGTGCGTCGCACGGAGCTGCCTTTCATGTTTTCTATATTTATTTATTTCTTAAGTAACTATTTCAATTGTTCTACGTATAGTTTAAAGACGACAAATGTACATTAACATTGTTTATAATAGTAATAATTTACATTCATCGACATACCTTCTAGATACCTCTTTTATACTATAAGATAAAATTGTGAAAGACTTTAAAATCGTTATTTAAAGATTTAAAAAAAGACCCCACTTTAACTGCCTTAAAATGACTAAATAGGTTCTCACGAAATACAATGAAAATGTACCGGTAAACTGGTACAGATAAATGTGAACTTTTCTTACCTACAGCACAATGGGCTATTAAAGGTCATAAAAGTGCGCGCCATGTGTTTGTAACCTAGAAATTTAAAAAAGTTAGGAAACAACTTAAAATTTCCTTTTTTGTTTTTTCCTAACTTTTTTTAAACTTTCTACGTTATTGATCTTATTTAAAATATAGTTGCCGGTAGCCTCCGTTTTCAGCAATTAGTCAATGATTTTACTCATAAAGCTTTCAAATACTTGTTATTTATCGGAAACTGAGAGACTCATTTCGGTGCAACGTACTTTTTAAAAAAAAAGTTTGTTCAAAACAATTTATTGTTGTCACATGATGATGAGTTGTGGCACCATTATTGCACAGTTTTCAGTTTTATTCAAGTAAATATCGACAGAATGTAATTTACATGAACAACAACGAGATAAGGACTGCTGGATGGATTGCTGTCTCTTGAACACCTGTTGTAGTTTCACAGTTATTTTTTTTTTCTTGTAAAACTAAATCTGACTTGCAAACGCTTATCTCGAAATTGCCTAGGATTTAACCTTAATTTGATTTATTGCTGCTAACATAAAAGAGATTCTAAACACGAGCGCATTTCTAATTGAAGATGAATTATTTTATAACAACTAAAATCGTACGATTGTTTGTTCTGAACATATTTATTAGTTTAAGATTTTTTTTTGGTATTTTGTATCACAACAATCACTCACAGCAATCTTAATTTAAATGCTCATTATGTGCACTTCTAGTTATCCATCTTATACAAACATTTAAATCGCATTATGATTTTTGTATTGGATACAAAAATATAGTTAAGGTACAAATATTTAAAGTTTCAATTATATTCTAAAATTTCAGGATGAATAAAAGTCTACCTTTGCAATGGAAAAACATCGTAAAAACTGAGTTATCGAGTTTCCAAAACCTTTATATATACAAAAAAAAGTAGACCACATTTTTCGTGAGCGAATCAATGAATGTAACATAAGACTTTCTTTAAGTAAGAGATAATATAAATATCCTTGGAAGGGGTAAATACCTATTGTGAGACAAAAATTGACTAGCTTTGCATGGGTTGTCTGGACATTTTAAAGAGATCTGTTAAATTAAAAAGAAACAAACAACTTTTGTTATGAAGAAAAATAACCAAGGATCGTTATTTCTTCAAGTACCAATAAGATATTCATGACGAGATTTTAAAAGAAAACTCACGTCGCGACAAGTTGATTGAATTGATATGTAATGTATTATTTTTTCTGCAGGACAAAACAATTTGTGGATCAAAGGCTAAACATTTCCCAAGGATCACCCTTTTTGCCTCATGGTGGAAGCAAAGAATCTATCGGCTACAGCTGTTCCGTTTAGCATGACTTCACATTTGATGTAGAAAAAAATAGTTAAACGCTACATTCAAGTTCATTTAAAACAGTGTGTTACAGTTTCCTCAAGGGTATTTGATTTCCTGACTCAATTTCATAGAAAATGGGTCAAAGACACAAATGGCCGGGTTGCTGGGTGTTTACTGTAGTGGTGACAAAGGTGATTACAAGATCATATTGCACATTGGCAGTCATGAATATTTATATAGACAAAATCAGACATATTATATGTTGGTGTACGAGCACAGAGGCAGCCATCAATTTAATTAGAAATAGGTGAAGTAAGCAATATTTGATTTGATTACATGTTGATAACACTTGTTTGGAAAAATGGGAAATAATTCCTGAAATAATTCCATAAAGTGAGGTGCACATCTTCAATATATATAGAAACATTCTATGAAGTTTCAAGGATGTGGGTGAAAAACTGTAGGAGGAGTTGATTTCACAAAATAGGTACCCTCTATTGAAGATGTCAATAAAAAACGACTAAGTTCCAAAGTTTGGAAAAATGGGAAATAATTCCTGAAATAATTCCATAAAGTGAGGTGCACATCTTCAATATATATAGAAACATTCTATGAAGTTTCAAGGATGTGGGTGAAAAACTGTAGGAGGAATTGATTTCACAAAATAGGTACCCTCTATTGAAGATGTCAATAAAAAACGACTAAGTTCCAAAGTTTGGAAAAATGGGAAATAATTCCTGAAATAATTCCATAAAGTGAAGTGCATATCTTCAATATATATAGAAACATTCTATGAAGTTTCAATGATGTGGGTGAAAAACTGTAGGAGGAGTTGATTTCACAAAATAGGTACCCTCTATTGAAGATGTCAATAAAAAACGACTAAGTTCCAAAGTTTGGAAAAATGGGAAATAATTCCTGAAATAATTCCATAAAGTGAGGTGCAAATCTAAAAAAAACTTTGGAAATTTATTTCTTCAATTTTGTAGACAAAATAATATTTATATATACTCTCTCAAAAAAGAAACGCAACATACAGAAAATAGGAAATTTACTTCATATATTATTTTCATAATTTATGATATAAATAATTTACACAGGAATGCAAAAATTGGCACACTTCTTGTTCATGAGTTCTTTTACCTTGGAATATCACAGTTTGTCACATATTGTCAATAAATCACTCATAAATTGTCAATATCTGGTATGTCCACCATTTGCTTGTAACACAGCCCCGACTCTTCTTGGCATAGATTGAATTAAACGCTGAGTTCGAACACGCGGTATCCTTTGCCACTCAAACTGAAGTGCCTGCTGTAATTGTTGCAGATTTTGCGGTGGTAGTTGTCGTTGGCGCACGCGCCGATCCACTTCATCCCACAAATGTTCAATTGGATTAAGATCGGGTGATCGTGACGGCCAACGGATCACATTGACATTCTGTTGTTCTAAAAAGTCTACTGTTACACGTGCTGTATGTGGTCGGGCATTGTCGTGCTGAAAAATTTCTCTCCGAATGTCAATTACAGGCAATAAATGAGGTCGTAAAATTTCGTCTCTATACCTAACAGCGTTCAGATTGCCTTGGATATGTATCAGCTGTGTGTTTCTGGCATAAGAAATAGCGGCCCACATCATAACACTGCCTCCGCCAAAATTGTCTCTCTCCACAACACAGTTTTGCGCAAAACGTTCGTTTCGGCGCCTATACACACGTATGCGACCATCTCGCTTTTCCAGTTGAAAACGTGACTCATCGCTGAACCATACTCTTCTCCAGTTCTGTAAATTCCATGCACGAACTGTAGTACACCATCTAACCCTCGCTCGGCGGTGTTGGCGTCTCAGTGTTGCTCCAAAGTAAGGTCTTCTTGCCCTCAATCCATGAGAACGTAACCGATTGCGTACTGTCTGTGCTGATATACGGCGCAACCCAGGGACGTTTACAGCTGTTTCTGTTGCAGCAATAGTCCTATTCCGCAGATGGAAAAGTCTGATGTAACGATCTTGCGCCCTGGTTGTAACACGCGGGCGCCCTGAACGTGGCCGATCTGTCGTAGTACCAAGCTGCAGGTAGCGTCCCCAAAGGCGTGAAATTGTGCTACGATGAACATTGTACGTTACAGCAACAGCATTCTGTGATTCTCCGGCCTCTAGTCGTCCGATAGCGATATTCCGGGTAGCAGCGTCTAACCTTGGCATAGCGTCACCTCATCAGAATTTTATTTTACGAATGCATTCATGAAAAGAAATACCGGGTTTTTATACCGACTGACTGAGCTAAAAAATAACCCATGATTTGCACGTGAAAGTCGACCCAGTTTTTGGCAATGCGTAAACCGTAGGGTGTCCCAGATTGCGACCAAAGTCGTTTACGGGTGGATGAATTTAAATGATTGTACCTGGAAACTTTTTATGAAGGTGTAATTATGATCATGTGTACATATATTTTGATATTTATTGGTTATTTGTCCGGAAAAATAATATTTCAAAAAGATAATCTGATGTTGCGTTTCTTTTTTGAGAGAGTATATTTAATGGTAGAATAAATGAAGATCTAAATGGTAAATATATATGTCGGTATTCCTCGGTTGTAGATTATTTTATTGGCACTGTTGATATGTTGCAGTATATGTACTATCGTTTAATGTTGGTGAATTCAGTACTTTATTCTCCGATGTTCATTGCCATTTAAGTACGAAGTTTTAGTTAATGAACACATCTTGTAATTCTGAAAATGATAGTTCCTTAATAGAAAATGTTACCAGAACAAAAAAGTGGGACAATGAAAAAAATGATAATTTTCGAGAATCTTTTTTCTCAAATGATAAGATTGGTGATGTTTTTACAAGGATTGAAAATTTTAATACTGATAATGTGTCAGTGTCAGACATTAACAATTGTATAAATGATATTTGTAATATTTTTACTGAAACAGCTTCGACTACTCTAGGTACATATACCACTAATAATGTTAGAAAATATACTGTTATAGAAAACAAGAGAAAACCATGGTTCACGCCTGATTGTCATAGAGCTCGATAGAGCTCGATATGTTTATCGTAAGAAAAAAAGACTCAATACGGGTAAATAGGTCAGAATAACTTGCATAAGACATGTAAGAGGTAAAAACGTCACAAAAAAAGTTAGAAAAAAAAATATAAACAAAAGTATTAAAAAATACAGAAAAAAAGTACAAAACTTAAATCAACAAACCCCAAATATTATTTGAAAATATTGAATCAAGGTGAAAAATCAATTCAACCTGAAATTCCTGAAAAGTTATTTCATCATTTTAAACAAATGCGAATATTACGGAAAATGATCATTTTTCTTTATATTTGGATGATAAAATTGGCAGATCAGAAATTGAAATTTGTATAAAGAATTTAAAAAACAATAAATTTTGTGGGGAAGATAAAGTAATAAATGAGTACATTAAAGCTACAACAGATTATATGATACCTCTGTATGAACAATTATTTCATGTAATTTTTGACAGTGGTTACATACCAGAATCATTGCTTATAGGTAATATAAATTAAACCAATATTTAAGAATAAAGATAACGGTATGGACCCGAAAAATTTTACAACAATATTAAGCTGTTTTGGGAAATTATTTACTTCCATCTCAATTATAGATTTCTAGATTTTGTGATAATTTTGATATTTTAAATAAAAATCAAACAGGTTTTCGCAAAGGATATTCTACACTAGATAATATTTTTGTATTAAAAATCCTTGTTGATCTGTTAAAGAATAAAGAGAAAAAAACAATTTTGTGCCTTCATAGATTTAAAGTGTGGAGACAGGGTTTGTGGGGAAATTAACACTAAGTAATATATGAGGTTTATATCGTATTATAAAATCATGCACTGTTTTCAATGGAGCTAAGTCGGAATATTTCTGTTGTAACATTGGAGTAAGACAAGGTGACATTTTGTCTCCCTCAATTATTTTCGCGTCATTTAAATGATTTAGAAAGCTTTCTTTTATCCAAAAATATTTGTGGTTTACAGTGTATATCAGATTAATTTGAAAATCACCTTGGAATATATTTGAACTTTTGATTATCCTGTATGCCGACGACACTGTATTGATGGCGGAAAGTAAAGAAGATCTGCAGTCACAATTAAAATATTTTCAAAAATATTGTGAATCATGGAAACTAAAGGTTAACGTTGAAAAAAACCCCAAAATTATGGTATTTCGAAAGGGGCGATTACCACGGAATCTAAAATTTTATTATGATGATTTAGAATTAGAAATATTTAAAAGATTTTGCATATCTTGGGGTAATATTTTCACGTTCTGGATCTTGTATTAGAACAAACAAGTTTTTAGCACAAAAGGTCACAAAAGCGATGTTTGCAGTCTTGAAAAAAGGAAGGCTACACAACCTATCAATAAAGTGTCAGCTTGATCTTTTTGATAAAATGGTTTCTCCAGTTTTGTAAAATGGCTATGAAGTCTGGGGGGTTTTGGAATAATGAAATTCTAGACCGTTTTCATTTAAAATTTTGTAAACTTTTGCTGCGTATAAAATCTTCAACATCAAATTTCCTGATTTATGGGTAGCTTTGGAGATACCTACTTGATATTTGTATTAAAGTTCGAATCATTACATATTGGAGGAAGCTTTTACAAGAAAATGAACAAACTTTCACAGCAAATATACAAACTGTCATGGTTGAAATATACAGACGATAATTTTGAATATAAATAGTTAGATTATGTGAAAAATATTTAAAATAGTACAGGTTGCTCAAATTTATTGTTGTACCAACTTGTGCCTAATACCACATGACTTATAAAAGGTAGATAACTGACTACGGCTATTGTATTGTAATTGTCCATAATATCATTAAGGATGCAATAAAATGACCCGCATTTAATTAAAATTTATACCAACATACCTGTAAAGGAAGTTAAGTGGACCACCCAGTATTTAATGACCGATAAATGTGATGATTATGTTCTTTATCACAAGTAAAATTTACTATAACCAACCAAGAGGAAGCACTTCTGAGTGAATTTAAAACTCTACAGTATAATAAATATCAAATAGAAATAAATGTTCAATAACAAGAAAATATAAAAGTCTTTTGTAGAATAATATAAGAAGAAAAATGATATAAAATAATCACTGTGAACTTTTTTCAATAATAAAAAAGCAGTAAAAGACTATTTTGACTGAGAAACCAATCATTTATCGGACCATAAAAACACCGCAAAGGACCCCCTTAGTACACTAAGGACCATAAAGAAGCACTGAGGACCCTATGCACATCATAAATCTGCACTAAGGACCTGAATTCTAAATAGCAATAACGTACATATGTATTTAGCAGTTTAATGTAAAAAAATGTAATTTGAAATTTCATTTGATTATTTTATCTAAGTTTTTATTCATACCTCCCACAGTAAAATACATTAAAATCCGGTAATTGTACGATAATATGAAAATTATCCTTTGCTTCTAAGTTTTAAATCTTAAAAGTCCAAAAATAAAAAAATATTACTAAATCCTAAAACTATGAGCGAGAAATGTTATTTGGAAAGAAGATTAGAAATATATTATAAAATTTCTTTTTATATATAATGATGCATGATATATATTGTTCATATAATTAGCCCTGCAAAATTCTATTTTTTTTAACAATGATACTGATACATTTTTACATGCAATCTAAAACAATGATGTATATATTTTGATTTTGTATTTTCAGTCAGCAAGAATAATTCAAAAGATACATTGCGATTGTTCAGGGAACTGTATTGTTACTGAATAATGAAATAAATGTTGAAAAGAATATTTTATGACCATTTCTATTTTTTTCTCCTTCTTGTCATCAAACAATAATACTCATAATGTCAAAATTATAGAAATGTTTTGTCTATTAAAAATATCACATGATAAACAACATAAATAAATGTCTTTTAAATAAGTTTGAAACACACATAACGTAAGTCCTTCACAAAAGTTTTTTTCTCACTTTAGTCAAGATGAAGAAGGCGTGCAGCATAACAAACGTTGTTGCAAAAGTGTTTGCTAATGTATTCCGTGTTGCAATTTCAAAGTCTATCAACCACTGTACCTAGTTTTCACTGGACACTTGCAGCCATTATGAAGAAGAGAGAATCCTCCTCGCCCATTTGTTAATAAATAGAATTCTTTGATACCAATTTTGATGCACAAGATGTGCACGTGCTAATTTAAGTGTTAAAATAATTATTCAACAAGAATATATATATAGATCAATGATGCGCATGCTCGGCTAGTAAAAGTTGTGATTATTTCTGCTGTTGGAATTTTGAAGATTCTTGTGATCTAAAATGTGTTTTGAGTGAAATTTTTCATTGTATATCTATATAGATGCAAAACAGCCACAGTGTATTGGGGAAAACTACTTCAGAAACAGTAAGTGATGAAATAGATAGTATAACCTCAAACAAAGACAGTCAAAAGCGTAAAAGAATAATGAGCAGTGACGCGGAAAGTTCACCTGAACAAATACATAACTCTTACTCACCACAGTTCACCCCATTCAATACTCCATACAACATACGATTTCCCGCTATCCCCCCTGAAGCGATAGATCTGAGGTTTAATACTGATCCACGTATGCGACTTGACCCAAGACTGTGTATTCCAGAACAAGCTGCCCAAGCAAATATGAATATGCAACAGATACAACAAATGCAGAATACTAGTTTTCCTCCCTACTTTCAACATCAAATGGTAATGATGAATGAACTGATAAGGAAAGTAGATGATATATCAAAAGCTGTATCTAATATAGACACAATTAATTTACGTTTATCGGCGATAGAGCAGAGTATAACGGAAATGAGAATTAGAGATGCTGTTGTTGACAATAGGATCTCAGCAATTACGGACCAAGTGAAAGAAACAATTGAAGCCGCACAGAATACTACAAAAGACATTGATTCTATTAAGGAGAATATACGTGAATTGCAATGTAACTCGCTACGTAACAATTTATTATTTCATAATATACCCGAGATAGAAGATGAAAACCCGGTTGAAAGAGCTGTTAAATTTTGTGAGGAAAACTTGAAAATTCCAAATTTTAAAAACATTAAACTCGATAGCGTCCATCGCATGGGCAAGAAAAAGGATCAGATTATTCGTCCAATTGTTGTGAGGTTTACAAATTACCAGGATCGTGAAACGGTACGCAAGAGTAGCTCAAATCTGACGGGGACAGATTATGGTATCTCTGAGCATCTACCACCTGATATTGTCTTACGCCGTAAGCGTCTTTTGCCAGTGATGAAAAAACTAAAGAATAGTCAACGATTTAAGAAAGTCGTCTTAGTACGGGACAAACTATTTGTCGACGGTAAACCGTATATACCTACCGACGATGAAATGGTGGTAGACGTAGAACTTGCCGAAGGGGCGGCTGCAAATCCGTAGGAGAAAGCGGGGAGGCGGTGTTTGAAATTTCTGGTGTGGAACGTTGAAGGTCTGGAAAATAGTTTACTCGAAAGTGAATTCTGTGATAAAATAAACGCATATGATGTTCTGATTTTCACTGAAACTTGGCAAAGAATAAATCAAATATTTGATATTGTTGGTTATGATCATTATGACTCGTGTAGAGATAACATGAAAAGAGGAGGTGTGTCTGTTTATTTTAGATCTAATATGAAAAATGGTGTCCAAATTATTGAAAATTGTAAAGATGGTAGAATCTGGCTAAAATTTAAGAAAGTTTTTTTTAACCTTATGTCTGATATTTATCTTTGTGCAACTTATATACCTCCTGAACCCTCAGCCTTTTATCGAATTAATGATATTGATTTTCATGAATTGTTATACGCTGATATTTCAAAATATGCATTTTTAGGTGATGTTTTATTGTGTGGCGATATGAACTCTCGAATTGCCAAATTAGATGATGTATTTGTAGAATCTGACATGAGTAGATTCTTAGAGGTATTTGATTATGATTTACACAGGAATAATATTTTATCTAATTTGAAACAGCGAAACTCAGAAGATAACACTGTTAATGCCTTTGGCTATAGACTAATCAATTTATGCAAACAATCATCAATGTGTATTTTAAATGGTAGATCAGGTAACGATCAACGGGACAAATTTACTTGTCACACTGCCAGAGGGTCAAGTGTAAATGATTATGTTATTGTAAACCCTGAGCTCTTTGATAGAGTACACAACTTTGAAGTTGGAGATTTACTGCCTATATCAGTACACTGTCATGACTGTCCATTGTTATTTGATTTATTATGTAGTTATGAACATGTCAATTCAACTTCTAACGAAACATGTTATAGTAAGATTATATGGAATGAAGATAAGGTTGATATTTTTAAGAAAATTATTGCTGAAGATATTGATTTTTTTAGATTTTGTATTGATCAGTTATATTCAGGTTTAGGTATCGACAATGTTACACAAATGTTATCTGGTCATTTATATGCAAAATCATTTGAAGTATTTGGTAAACAAATGGTATTCTCAAAGCCACACTCTTGTGCCACTAAATCTAAACCGGAATGGTTTAACCAAGAATGTGATGATTCTAAGAAGAATTTTAAAACTAAACAAAGACAATTTGAGAATAACATGTCACAAACAAATAGGACATCGATGTGTAAGGCGCGAAGGAGATACAACAGTGTTAGAAGAAAGGCCAAGCGAATGTACGCTGAACGCGAAAAAGCAAACATTGCCAATTTAGCCAAACAAAATCCTCGTGCGTTTTGGAAAAAGCTGAAGCGAAAAAACTCGAAAATTGAAACCAATTTGAGTATAACTGACTTCTTAGAACATTTTAAACGGATTTTTGGGGATCCAAATAGTACAAATAACAGTGGCCTTAACGACGAAGGCATCGTTGAGATAGAAGAACTTCTTGAGGAAATAACAATCGATGAAGTAACGAAGGCTATTGAGTCATTGAAAAAGAATTCTAGTACTGGTCCCGATAACTTAATCGGTGAAGTTTTTATTTCTCTGAAGGACATTCTTTCGCCATACTTTACTGAACTGTTCAATTATATTTATACTGAAGGACAGTATCCAGAATCATGGTCAATCGGTTCTATAACTCCAATCCCGAAAATTGGTGACTTATCTGATACAAACAATTACAGAGGAATTACTATCACCAGTGTTTTTTCTAAGATATTTACGTCAATTTTAAACTGCAGATTGGTGACTTATCTAGAGAAAAACAACGTCCTCAGCGATTTCCAATTTGGTTTTCGCTCAAAACGAAGTACTGTGGATGCAATCTATTTGTTGAATTCGATTATAACGCTGTCACTGAATAAACGGAGAAAACTTTATTGCTGTTTCGTAGACTTTAGGAAGGCGTTCGACTTTGTTGATAGAAATATGCTTTTCTTTAAACTGTCTTCCCTTGGATTAAGTACAAAATGTGTGAACATTATTAAAAGTATGTATCGCTGTACAAAGTTAAATGTGAGATATGGACATGAGCGTTCTGAAGAGTTCGAAAGTTTCAGAGGTGTTATGCAAGGAGAACCAATGTCTCCTATCTTATTCTTAATCTTCATAAACGATTTGTACGACGCTTTAAAAAACGATAATGATGTCAATATAATGATCCACGAAACATTACTTTATTTACTGTTGTTTGCCGATGACACGGCTCTATTTTCAGAGTCTCCTGACGGATTACAGAAACTTATTGATTCCTTAAAAGAATATTGTGACAAATGGAATGTTATTGTCAATACTGACAAAACGAAGGTTGTGGTATTTCGCAATGCTTTCAAGTTACAAGAATGTAGATTTCATTATGGAGGACAGGAAATTGAAATTGTTCAATCGTATGTCTACCTGGGACAAAAACTGTTTTACAACGGAAAATTTGTTGAAACTCAGAAACATATTGTTCAAGTTCAAGTTCAAGTTCAAATATTTTATTAGTAAACTCAGGCACCTAGGTGCAACATGAGCAACAAATAACATAACATATATACATAATATAAAGAAATAAAGAAAACTACAATACATATATTTGAGAAAGAGAAAAAAAAACACAGGGATAGAGATGACTGGCTAAGTAAATAATTTACTAAGACCTTTCAAAAACAACGAAAGGTTTTTCAATAATTGATTATGGCATAAAGAAAGCATACCTGACATTTTTACAATATTGCTATTTACCGAATAATATTTTGGTATATATTGATTTCTAAGTAAAACTACATATGGATTTGAACACACAAAAAGGTAGTGAAACTCATCACCTATTAAACCACTTGGACATTTTGTACATAATCTTTGTTGTTTATCAATATTATACCATCTACCCGTCTCTATTGGTAGTTTCAAATTACTGACTCTAAATTTAGTGATATATTTTCTAAATTGAAAATCTAAACGTAATAAATACGGTTCTAAACAAAAATTTTGCTTGAAAAGTGTATAAAAATTTCCTCTGGATGAGTTAGCAATTTGGCTTCTCCAGTTTTGAATAAATTGGTCAAGAAAGATCTGCTTTGCATTTACTTTTATCCAATTAACATTAACTTGTATCTGATTTCTAAAAATGAAACTAAGTCCAATACTATCAAAAAGATGTTCTACATGCTTTATAAAAAGCATCTGTTGATTTCCATCAATGTGTAATTTGTACAAAACTCTATACATTTTAGATGATAACTTATCAGTAGATAATAATCTACACCAAAAACAAAGTATCCTTAAGTTAATGGCTATCTCAAGTGGGTATCTACCTAATTCTTCATATACAAAAATATTAGGAGTAGTGGTTCTGACATTTAGAATTCTCTTTAGAAATTGGAGATGAACTTTTTCAATGTTATCATTTTTTCCAATGCCCATCACTTCACTGCCATACATCAATATAGGGGCAACCAAAGAATCAAATATCTTTAATTGAAGATCTATAGGTAAACATAAATTTCTAATCTTATAGTACACTGCATATAAAGCCTTTTGTGATTGTTCGACAAGCTTTTTCTTCGCAGCTTCAAAATTACCAGTATAGTGAAATAAAATTCCTAAATAGGAGTAATCGTCAACATAATCTAATTCTATGTTATAAAGCTTAAGTTTTACTGTGGGTCTGAATTTACGTTTTGAAAAGATGACAACCTTTGTTTTAGAAGTGTTCACCTCCAGTTTCCATCTTATACAATAATCATTAAATGCATTTAACATAGCTTGCATACCATCAAAAGTTTCAGAAAATAGCAGAGTATCATCTGCATAAAGAAGCAAAAACATTTTCATATATATTTCAAGATGCTCAAATACCAAGGAGTCAACCAATTCCAATGACGATATACTAGCATTCTCAAGATATGATTCAAGGTCATTAAGAAATATTGCAAATAAGAATGGAGAAAGGTTTTCTCCTTGCCGAACGCCAATATTACAAACAAAGAAATCAGAGCAGTCACCGTTTTTACTGACACATGACTTTGTATTTTCGTACATGTTCTTTATAACATTTAAACATTTTCCAGAAATATTACTCTTCAACATCTTTGACCATAGATAGCTTCGATGCACCTTATCAAAGGCTTTACTGAAGTCAACAAATGTGCAAAAAAGTCTCTTCTTTTTAGAAAAATATAAATTTATCAGAGAATGTAGTATAAAGACATTATCAATGGTAGAATGCATCTTTCTAAAACCTGATTGTGATTCAGTTATTAACTTCACCTCATCAGCATATTTTGCTAATCTACTATTTATAATACTAGTAAAGACCTTACTGAAACAGCTAACGAGACTTATAGGTCTATAGTTAGATGGATCTTTTGGGCTACCCTTATTCTTATAAATCGGATGAATAATACCCTCAGTCCATGCGGTAGGAATCAGACCCGTGTCAAGTATTATATTAAACAATTTTTCGTAAATAGGTATCATAAGATGAACCGTGTTTTTGATATACTCGTTCTTTATAGAGTCCGTACCCGCCGCTTTGTTTTTCGGTAGCTTGCGTACGGTTTCTTCAATTTCTAAAGCGGATATAGGAATATTTAGTATACGGTCTGCATGAGCAGAGTCTACATTCACATGGTCGTCCATGTTATCGTTATCATTGCTATAATTCAGCTCTCTGAAATAATCATATAAATCGTCAAGAGGTACATCTATATCCGATTTGCGCGAACTATTGGAACAGTTACGAATTATGTTCCAAAACTTCTTGGGGTTATTCCTGGATGCGCCTCTAATATCACGCGTTACCCGGTTTTGAAATTGTTTGTACGAATCATTTAACTGAGCCTTATATTCGCGACTTGCATTATTCATACGTTCCTTGTTTACATCGTTTTTGTAAACATTATAGGATTTTCTAGCATGATTGAATGTATCGCGTTTAGCTCGACATTGATCATCAAACCACGGGGTATCATTCGCATTACCGTTTGGTGTTGGTTTGTTCGCCTTTACACCAAATACCGATTTAGCCGTATTGTCAAAATGACTACCGATATTGTCGATAACTACATTTAACTCTTGAGCCGAGACTGCGTCACCGTTCGAGTGTTTAACGAATAACTCGTCTACCAGGTTATGTAAACATTGGAAGTTCACATCGGACGAAAAAGTTTCCAAAAAATCATCAGATTTTTCATCTGACCACTTTCTCGCGCGGCGTTTATCATCCCGTGTTTCGGTATCGTCGACAGTGGCCATTGTCTCGTAGAGTTCTATACATATATGAAGGGGGTTGTAAACATCCGAAAACAAGGAAGAAAACTCTTTTACCTCAAACTCAAGTATTTTTGGAAAAAAATTGGAAGATAACAAAAAATAATCAATAAGCGAAACGTCATGACATGTACATGAACCACAATCTTTGTCTTTACCAACCCGACCATTAACAATGTAAATATTATTTTTTCTACAAAAATCAAGCAGTTTATGACCTGATGCATTAGGTCTACCTTTACATGAGCTGTTTCTTGACAAAGAAATACCATATCTCACTAAATTCTCATAATCGTACATATATTGAATTAGATCTACATTAGTGTCTCCTTGACCTTGTCCGTTGTTTACTTGTGACTGCGGTACGTTCGAGTGTAACGTATTGTGTATTGGGGTAGATGTTTGTTGCATTGGTCCTAATTGATCCTGTAGTGGCGTTTGTAAATAACTGTTCATTTGGGATACAATTGGCGGATAAGGTGGGGGTCCATATATAGTTTCGTTAGCATTTTGTAGCACGTATGAAAGATTGTTAGTCTGTGGAGGTGGCGTGTTCGACATGTCTGTCCATGAACCACTCTGTTGACTAGTTTTTCTATGTCGTTTCGATTTACGACCCATAAACTACGTGAAATGTCCCTAGTACGAAAAAAAGTCTATATAGGCCTCATTCGCTCTTTTTGAACATACCCCTTTCGCCAAACTACGTAGAATGTCAAAAACTGACCTTGCTTGTTAATCCCTGTCATCCATTTCCGCCATTTTGTTTTGCGTCACAAGCGTCAAAGGCAATGTTTCCGATGACTAAAGGTGTGCGTAATATACCGACTGATGTATCAACTTCTCTTCATATATTCGATACAATGGTGACTCCGATACTTACGTATGGAAGCGAAGTGTGGGGATATATAAAAGGTCCGGATATTGAAAAACTACATTTACAGTTTTGTAAACGCATTTTGAAGGTAAAGCGACAAAACAATTCATGTGTTATTTATGGTGAAATGGGACGTTTTCCTTGTCGAATTATTCGAATGGAAAGAATGTTAAAATATTGGATTAAAATTATATCGCTTAATGAAAGTAACATTTTGAAAATTGTGTATAATTGTATGAAAACAGAATCTGAAAGTGGCAAGCGAAATTGGGCAAGTGAAGTAAAAACTATTTTAGAGGATTTAGGATTGCGTTACCTATGGACACAGCAAGAACAATCTTTGCCGTCAATATTTGTCATAAAACAAAGGATTCACGATCAATATATTCAACAGTGGTTTGCCGAAGTCAACAATTCGCCTAAATTGGAATTATATTCAAAGATTAAATTGGAACATAAATTTGAATCTTATTTAGATAAAATCACGAATGACTCGTACAGGATTAATTTTTGCAAGTTACGATGTAGTGCACACTCGCTAGAAATAGAAAAAGGAAGGTTTAGTGGCACACCAAGAGTCCAACGGCTCTGTAAGTTATGTAACTACAATCAAATAGAGAGTGAATATCATTTTTTATTGGTATGCCCAGCTTATAGCGATATAAGACGTAAAATTTTACCAAATTATTATAATAGGTGGCCTAGTATCCACAAACTTAATTTTCTTTTGTGTTCTAATTCAAACGTTCTACAAGGCAAAGTAGGAAAGTTTACTGATTGTGCTTTAAAATTGAGACAACAAGCTTATTCTCGCCTCCCCAGTTAACTATAATGAACTGTAATTTATGGTTTCTGGTTATATCTGAATTTATAGAGACATACAGGTCTCTATATTAATAATTTAAGTTTATAGTGACTTGCTGTAATCGGTATTTATATAGATGTATATTTATAGATTTAAATATACTTAAATACTATATGTTTCGAATATGCTCATTTTTTGTATACTTATTATTTAAGAATCTTCGTCCCAATGTTTATTAAATAAATATTTATACGAACTTATTATAATCACAATTTATGGTGAAGAACTGTAAAAGTTTACAACCAATAAAGAATCTGAATCTATAGGAATATTTTAATTAATATAATCGTTTGTTTTGTGGGAATTCGCAGCAGATTAAGTGCCTTAATTTGTTTTGATTTTCCAACAAAAACACTTTAATTGTTTTTTTTTTTTTATCTAATATTGTTAAACTGTACTAAGTAAACAAACAATTACAAATTATTTCATCTATTGTTTTTGTTATTTATAATGAAAATTTATAAAAATAATGTAGAACTTAATTAATTTACATTAAATTAATCATTCATCGTGATAAATTTATTATAATGCAGTTATAATTATCATTATCATTATTTATTAATTTGATGAATATAAACATTAAATTTTTCTATTTTGTTAAAAATTTATTGCTTATTTATCATAACTTTTATTTTTGACTTAAAAACATACAAACAAATTATCTTATTTGTACACTTTTTAAATACAGACTTATACCCTAATGACCATTCAGGTAAGACAATAACATTTTGGCTAGATGGGAATAGAAATTTTAAAATTTTGGCTAAGAGGGAAGATACCCCAAAACATCTTAACTTAAATTTTTTTTTTAAACTAGGTCATATATATATCTTTATTTTCATAAACCATAAATACAGTTGTATAAATTATTCATTAAGAGTATCGGAAAACGACTTTTTCCTAGTTTTTGCACAAACACACATTTTGTATTCTTATATTACCAAGGTACATATTTTATTAGGAACCACTTTGTAAATTTCGTGCCCACACGATTGTTTTTACAGCATCAAATGGGGTAGACCAAGTGGGATGTTACCGTTACTCTATGTTTTAACTTTTTGCTAGTGTCTTAAGCTCATAGTTGTCTTATCTATTGGACTAGTGCTATCATTAAGACAACACATACCCTGTATGTAAATGTATTGCAAATATATATATGGCGAGTAGATTTTAACAAATTATTACAAATGATATTATTGTTGTCGTTTAAACTTTATCTTTAATTTGCCTTTTAGCCGCCTAAGATGCATGTACTGTAAATCACACAAAGAATAAGCCAAGTATGATTTTTTTAAAAATCTGCCTTAAGCCAAGTTCAAATTAGGTATTTAAAAATTAGAGAAAAAAGTGGGAAAAGGGCTAGTTTTTTCTTAAAAATAACATATCTAAGCTATATGAATAGCAAAAAATATAAGAAAGGGAGATGGATTTTTTGTGTAATTTGATCCGGTTTGAAACTATAGACTTTAGTTCCCTCTAAAGGTATCATATACTCAAGTCAAATCTTAAGTATTTTCTAAACTTAAGTTGTTTTATGCATATGACTTGAATGGAGTTAGTGGGGTTTCAATAAACTAAGATTTTGCTAGGTAAATAAACTTAAGTTGGTTAACGCATACCACTTAGGCAATGTGGGCGAAGTGATTTTCAAATTTATTTCGGTATTTTGTGATGCGTTTTATTCTTAGGAAAATATTAATTTTAATAGTTTTATGCATATCGTCAAAAAGCAAAAATATATATTCATATTTGAAGCAAGTTTGAACAAAAAATACACGTATATCAACGTCCGAAAACCAGTTTAAGCTGCGAAAATAAAACTTCGATTTTAGGCGCAGGACGGAACAATTCCACACCTGAACCAATTTATGATTATCTTTCGGTAAAACTGCAGTATATTATTTCCAGTTTTTCTATGGAAATTACTTAATATTTAATTTTCTTTATCAAATCAGCAAATATATACTCTCTCAAAAAAGAAACGCAACATCAGATTATCTTTTTGAAATATTATTTTTCCGGACAAATAACCAATAAATATCAAAATATATGTACACATGATCATAATTACACCTTCATAAAAAGTTTCCAGGTATAATCATTTAAATTCATCCACCCGTAAACGACTTTGGTCGCAATCTGGGACACCCTACGATTTACGCATTGCCAAAAACTGGGTCGACTTTCACGTGCAAATCATGGGTTATTTTTTAGCTCAGTCAGTCGGTATAAAAACCCGGTATTTCTTTTCATGAATGCATTCGTAAAATAAAATTCTGATGAGGTGACGCTATGCCAAGGTTAGACGCTGCTACCCGGAATATCGCTATCGGACGACTAGAGGCCGGAGAATCACAGAATGCTGTTGCTGTGACGTACAATGTTCATCGTAGCACAATTTCACGCCTTTGGGGACGCTACCTGCAGCTTGGTACTACGACAGATCGGCCACGTTCAGGGCGCCCGCGTGTTACAACCAGGGCGCAAGATCGTTACATCAGACTTTTCCATCTGCGGAATAGGACTATTGCTGCAACAGAAACAGCTGTAAACGTCCCTGGGTTGCGCCGTATATCAGCACAGACAGTACGCAATCGGTTACGTTCTCATGGATTGAGGGCAAGAAGACCTTACTTTGGAGCAACACTGAGACGCCAACACCGCCGAGCGAGGGTTAGATGGTGTACTACAGTTCGTGCATGGAATTTACAGAACTAGAGAAGAGTATGGTTCAGCGATGAGTCACGTTTTCAACTGGAAAAGCGAGATGGTCGCATACGTGTGTATAGGCGCCGAAACGAACGTTTTGCGCAAAACTGTGTTGTGGAGAGAGACAATTTTGGCGGAGGCAGTGTTATGATGTGGGCCGCTATTTCTTATGCCAGAAACACACAGCTGATACATATCCAAGGCAATCTGAACGCTGTTAGGTATAGAGACGAAATTTTACGACCTCATTTATTGCCCGTAATTGACATTCGGAGAGAAATTTTTCAGCACGACAATGCCCGACCACATACAGCACGTGTAACAGTAGACTTTTTAGAACAACAGAATGTCAATGTGATCCGTTGGCCGTCACGATCACCCGATCTTAATCCAATTGAACATTTGTGGGATGAAGTGGATCGGCGCGTGCGCCAACGACAACCACCACCGCAAAATCTGCAACAATTACAGCAGGCACTTCAGTTTGAGTGGCAAAGGATACCGCGTGTTCGAACTCAGCGTTTAATTCAATCTATGCCAAGAAGAGTCGGGGCTGTGTTACAAGCAAATGGTGGACATACCAGATATTGACAATTTATGAGTGATTTATTGACAATATGTGACAAACTGTGATATTCCAAGGTAAAAGAACTCATGAACAAGAAGTGTGCCAATTTTTGCATTCCTGTGTAAATTATTTATATCATAAATTATGAAAATAATATATGAAGTAAATTTCCTATTTTCTGTATGTTGCGTTTCTTTTTTGAGAGAGTATAGTAAGAAAAAAAAATTAAAAAATGTCCTTAGTTCACCAAGGAGTGGACATCATTTATTGACAAATTTCAACAATTTTGGTTTCATTTATTTATATCTTTTTAAAACAAAATTAGCAGTCTAGGCTACAGCAGAAAATCTTAATTGTTTTTTTTTAAATGAGTACAGAAATATTTTTTAAATATATGAATATTTATTTATTCATTCTTTTAAAATTTTTATCATTTGATTATCATGCATTCATACATGGAATATTTTAATTAAATTAAATTTGGATAGTTGAAAATTTCGTGCTAGTGCAAGCTCATAAATCTACCTGACTATGAAATAATTTCACACCTTTTACAGTTATAATAATAGTAGGACGTCTTCTGATACTTTTATCCTGGTGGACATGTAACAACTCATTTATTCAATTAATTTTAATATTCCCAAAGGTATTTCCATGTAATGTAATGTGAACCGCTACTAACGATATATACAAAATTATTTCAATACAACGAATTGTTATTTCACACCTGCTTGTTCTAAGGACACTGTATATTGAGCTACATTCACAAAACTTTGTATATTGTACAGAAAATTAAATATTTATTAGAAAAAATGTATTTAATTTTTGGACCTAATAAATCAAAATAACCGCTAACAATGAACGGTAGCTCACATAAACCGCAATTCCGAATATTTATATATATAGGGAGAATGTGTATAATGTGATATGCATATAATTTAACACTATTTCAACATCTCTTTAATTCGTATAAAGGTTGATAATACAACAACTGCTAATAATCTATTAAAAAAAAAAACAAAACAAAAAACAACAGTAAAACGTAAATTATTTAAATTAATTCAAAGTTTCTGAAATAATCTATTGTCCCGAAAACAACTTATATATATGGCAAACGCTAAAATTACCATATATGACAAACGCTAAAATTTACCTTATATGGAAAACGCAAAAATATACCATATTCGGTAAACGATACGATGCAGATAAACCATACCATAAGGTAATCAAAACGATAAACGCTAAACGAAACGATGTACGATAAACCATACCATGCACGCTAAACGAAACGCTATACCATACGATATACGCTAAAAGAGCGTTCATGGTATCGTATACGGTACAAGGCCATCGTCCGTACATCGTTCGTTCAGCGTCCGTGCATTGTCCGTTCAACATCCGTACATGGTTTGAGTTACTGGATGTGTAACTATCATAAAGTAATAAACTGATTTTATTTTATTCACGAATGTATTGTTAGTAATCACAGTAAGTTCTGCTGAATTATTTGTTTGTCTTTTTTGTTCTAGTTTATATTAATTTAATCTTTACTGTACTATAGAATTCTTCATGACCAGACAAAATCACTACTTCATGACGAATTAGCATGTTGGAAATATACACTTTTTCAATGTTCTGTAATTTGATATTAACTTGTCAAAAATAAAAAAAAAACAATTCAAATCTTGTATTGTTACTTCTAAATGGGAAAATTGTCTTTAAAACAAACATATAAAATATATCACATTTAACCAATTTTATAACAATTTTGCATAACAGAAAATGTTTATATTATTTGTGAAATTTTCACTTAAACAAGGGAGATAACACTGCATTGTTAAAGAAAATAATCAGAAACAATCAGAAACAAGTTTATCGCTTGAGCTGGACAAAATGAGGAAACTTTGTAAAATACCTTCCACAGATTCTTCCTGTCAAGTTGCGTTCCATTTGGACAAAATTAGAGAAAAAAGTGGGAAAAGGGCTAGTTTTTTCTTCAAAATAACATTTCATAAAAGACTTTCCATAGATGCTTCCTGTCAAGTTTGGCTGACAGTTTTGGCCAAGCAGTTCGACAGAAAAAAGTTTTTTAATCAACCAATGAGAAACAAGAATTGCCCATGACGACCATGTTTGTAGCCCGATGGCGATGAAATGAGGAAACTTTGTAAAGAACTTCCAATAGATGCTTCCTGTCAAGTTTCCTTCCATTTGACCAAGCGATTTAAGAGGAGAAGATTTTATTTATATTAGCCAATCAGAGACAAGAACTGCCAATGACGGCCATATTTGCAGTCCGACCGGAACGAAATGAGGAAATTTTTATATATGCTTCGTGTCACGTTTTCTTCCATTTGGCCAAGCAGTTTCAGAGGAGAAGATTTTTGAAAACTCAGCCAATCAGAAACAACAATTGCCCATGGTGGACATGTCTGTTGTCCGATCGGGACGAAATGGGCAAACTTTATGAAGGACCTTACATACTTGCTTACATAGATGCTTCCTGCCAAGTTTAATACCATTTCTGTGTGCAATGTTCTGTCGATACTCTTTTAATTGATTACAGTAATTAGATTGTTATAGTAAGCGTTGTATCGGTTGGGACTTCCTTCCTTATAAGGAAGTAACTTCATAAGTACCCATACATATAAGTAACTTCAAAGTGCCTAATTGCCATGACAAGCTTAGTTGGTATAAACTATTGAATTGGAACGTCATTTTGTACTTTAATACCAAAAAAAAAAAAAACATTCCTTACACTTAATGTTTGTTTTTGATATTGCTAACAAAGGTTTTACATAAAATTAAATTCAATGAAAAAAGTACCAGCCTTTTTTTAAAAAGTAGGGCACATTTTTGGGACTCTAAGGACAGAAGTGTGCTGTCAGGAGGCATCAAGTGCACTGAGTCCTTCCATTTAGGGCAAGCTGAAGCTCTGTGATACTTGTACATTACCACAGGTTTCTTAACAATGGACATCAATGCAAAAATTTAACCAATTCATCGAGCATAAAATATTTGGATATAGTTTCTAAGAGGTAGGACACAAAAATTTACCTACATTATACTAGCATTTTTGTATGTACAACTGCAGTCTAACTGCAAATAAAAATGTTTATGCAACACAGGAAGAACAATATGTGCATGATGTACGGCAAAAACCACATAATATCACAATAGAAATAATAATACTGTTATCTTGTAAGTTTAATAATAATTTAATAATGGTTTTAAGACGACCAACCAGACAAATCATGCGTTTTCACCATTTACTTTTTTTTTATATTTTTGTTTTTTTCCATATCCTACATTATAGCAATATCCCACTTCCCTCTTTTTTCCCTTCTTTTTCCCATATCCCACTTTTTTTACCCCCTATATCCCAAATCCCAAAAGCGTGTCACCCCCTGTAAACCATAACAAACAATAATTTATTTTCTACTTATCGTTTTGGATAGTAATATTTCTTTTAGAATTTAAGTGAGATATATTTACAATTAATATTACTATTAACCTCTAAATTGTATTTTTAGTGTAAAACATACTCACTGTTATGGTTTTTCTTTTTGAGTATTGAAAATAGGATAATACAACCGTAAAACACACTTCCTGATTTTTTAAAAACCTCTATCTCTATATCTTACTTTGAAAATAAAATAAAAGTAGAATACGAATCCGTCTAAATATTATCGTCTAGTCATTTAGTTACTTCCTAACACATGCTAAATATCATCTATAGTCATGAAACAAAAACCAATTCCTGTATCTAGGAATCTAAGATCTGATTTTAATTTTTTTTTTAAATTAATTTGCTGTTACAAATTTTATGGAATCATCTTTTTGACAATAAGGTTTATAAAGACTGATTGTTAATTCTGATCCTAAATTTTATTCTAAGTACATGTAAGTATTAAACATTATTCTTACCTTCAAGGCCTTTGGATTTATGAGAGCAATTGTTTAAATCCACCTGGTGCAACAGTTTTGAGGATTTACTTGTGCGCAGTGTTTCTGCATAGAATTCTATTGGCCAGTCTATTTGTGTGTAGTGCTGCTACAAAGATTTCTATTGGTGAGTTTCTATCTACGATGATTTGTCATCTGATCACATATAAGCTCGACAGCCTAAGAATTAATTTTATAGCAGCGCCGTTGAACAAGAAGCTGAAGTGGAATTTATGCAAAGCTATATGTTCGAAATAAGCTACAGTTTGATAAAAAGGTAATTCTCATGAACACTTTTTATTTAAATACTCTTCACTGAATATGAATAAAATGAATTTTACATTATTTATAATATTTCTGGGAGGAATAAAAACATTCTAAATAAATTATCTTAACTTCGGAGAAACTTGTGTTATGATATATATGCAAAGCTTATGGTTCAAAGAAATATTAACACTTATGGGGAGGTCTTAAATTTTCCCATACTTAGGAGGGTAGGATAGGTATTTAGATATTTATGTATATTTACATTCCAGTAAATTTAAAACAATCTAAAGTTCGCTTATTGGAAGTACTAAATGTTTTAAATTGTTAAAGCTACGTATTAGTGAATTATTAATCTTCGTGCAAGAATCTTCCATTAGAATATCAATTATATTTTTTAAACATATTTTTATAAAGATCAATTCGCGTCGTGGTAATATGCGAATGCGATTACAATGTACTATGTTACTATGCGTAATGGGAGGGGGTTATGCATCCATGTGATTATTTCTTGGTTAAATTTTACAATATTTTAATGGTCATCTGTACACTAAATACAATTTGCTTGAAACGTTAATTATTGATCTTCCAAATCAACAATTGCAAGCAGCGTTATCAAACAAATGAAAGATAAAATTTCCAGATTTTGGACATGAATCAAACCTTCAGGAGGAGAAACGCAACAAACATTAATTTTTTTGTAATTCTGTAATTCTTGCGGAAGACATTCAATAATTGTTAGTATCTGTTATTGTTGCATACTTAAATTAATATTGATATTATACACATTCAATTTAAAGCAGAAAAATTGGGTTGAAATGCTTCATATCAATGGATAGAACAATGAGAGTAATAATAACAATAATATAATAACAACTCCCTTCGGGTCGTGCATCATGCCTTCTAACCTAGGGACATATTCTGGCACATTTTTGAATAACGAAATATCATTGTAATAGTAATAGAGTTGAAAACTCATACAAACATAAGAAACCGAAAATGTCATACATCATAAAATAAGAGAATTTTTGTGTAAGTACAAACTAAGAGTCTTTTTAAAAAAATTAAGGCATGGCAGAAGCACAGAAAAAACAAGTTGGTGGATCTGGCACTGGTGAGAAGGCCCAGTCCTACGAAGATTACTTACAGGTGATTTATACAATTGTTTTAAAACGAAGATTCTTTACTGTGCGTTACAAACTGTTCTTCTCTCAGCCTTTTCTTTCTTGTTTGAAAGCAAACTTAATTATTTAAGCTATTCGAAGGTCAAATATTATGAAAATGTAAATATCCAAAGATTTCATTTTAATCCAATTATTTTATTTATTATTATAAATCTTCCAGCTTGATAAAGTCCTTGGTGGAGTACGAAGATTAAGCGAGGTCAATGGTGATCCAGCCCATGATGAACATCTTTTTATCATTATTCATCAAGGTAGGAAATATTGTTTCAGTGTCAATAGATAATTTGACACATTTTATTAGCGAACAGGCATTCTGACTAGGATTTTGTATCATTATTAAAGTTTTTGCGAACTAATGAACAGCAATCTTTGGTTTTTTCTACTTAAATGTAAACTCAGCTCAAAATCATTTGGAATCCCTTAATCATTTATTCGAAAAACAATACAGATTCAATAATCTCATTTACACGTAGTTTTACATTAAATATACTATCATTCTTCTGAATGCATATGTTGGTACTTTCTTGGTGTGTCTGACAAATAACATTTCTGTAATATGTCAATGTAAAATAAATATCAGTAAGAATTGTTAAATTACCCCTTGTTTCCGTAATTAATAATTAATTAATTAAATAATCTATTTCCACTGCTGTAATGTCTAACATTTCCAATAAATGCAAATTTTCCGGGTTTTTTTTGTGTAATTCGATTTTTAGTATTAGACATCACAACAAAGGAAGATGAATATGTGGTATATGTGTAAGTTTTGTATCCAATCGTTTTAATGATGTTGACTTTATACACATACCTTATCATTGTTTGAACTGTTCGGGATGTTTGCGGACGCATGTGGGAAACATACTTTTTCTATAAGTTTGAATCCCCTTTCAAAACTCATTTCATTTCATTACATTGAATTGATAATTTTAGTTATAAAATATATATCTACCGGCTTGGCATCGTGGTGGGTTATATGGAGTGACTACACATTCCCTGGTGTTGGATAGGAGAAACCCTCAAAATATATAGGTGACGTTCTTACAAAATGCCATGATTCTTTGGCGTTAAACATTTTCAATAAATGTCAAAAAAAAAAAAAAAAAAAAAAAAAAATAGCCTAACATTTGTTGTCTGTCGTGTCCAGGATTACACTGTTGACCTTTGTTATTATTCGATTTGTTGTTTATTCAAATTGAATATTAATTTGTTTTTACACTTGTAATTGCCTTAACACAATATAGCTCAAAGTAAAAAATAATTTGAATGCCGCTTTCTTAGCAAATTATGAAAAACAAACGCTGATACCAAATCTCGTACAATGAGCAGTTCTGATTAATCTTCATCAGAAACATTTGTAAGGTAAACCTTGGAAAGTCGAAAAATAATCATCATAAAGTTGTGAGCAACAGAGAAAATTGTCAGAACAAGTTTATCCAAACTCCGGATAAGGTCAAAGAAGCTGAACCCCTAATTTTAATGAATTTTCAAAATTTCTACATAAAAATCGACGCATATTAGGGTTGAAGCAATAAATAAATCCTATGGGAATGATATCTAAACAGTTTATGCAAAATACAGATATTGTGAAAGTTAAAGAGCACCTGGGTTCACTCCTGGTTTTTATAGGAGTTCGTGTTGTTCATTGTTTTCAGTTTTCTGTGTTTATTTGTTGTGCTTGTGGTTGTTCGTTTGTCTTCCCGGGTTTGTCTGTCCAATGGATTACGTTTTTTTGATTGCTCCTTAGGTATATTTGTCCTTTTTAAAGAGGAAGTTGAAACCCTATTTTAAATAAAACGTCAACAATTATCAGTTAAAATGTTTAACACATGTATCTTAAAACCATATCAGGGTAAAAGAAGTGACAGCTTAGGAGATTGGTTAATTGCTGACTAGTCTACCAATCTTATGGTTAATTGTTACGTACTCTCCCAACCTTGTTACAATGTTAAATCATTTGATGAAACAAACCTCAATTTTACTATTTTCCACATTAAAATAACAACAAAAGTGAAATATTCAAACTGGTTCTGTGAAGTACATAATAATATTGCCAAATTTTGAAAGATTCATTTAGGCAAACTAAAGTTATTGAAATGTTTGCTGGTACGGATGTACGTACGAATGAGCCGGATTGAACATAATCCCTCGACGCCTTTCAGCAGCGTCATTGAAAAACTGTCTACCTTGGTCTTGGTGGATGACAGCCACATTGATAACTGAAATAATTAAATTTACAGTGAGAGGCTGACCAAAACAAAAAAATGGAACTACCGGCAAAACCAACAAATTATTTTTCAGGATGTAATCTCAAAATAAACATTTAAAATCTCTTCCTTACTCTATCCACATTCATCAAACACAGAAAGTAGGGTTAGTGGGATATTCAAAATAATTTTGTCAAGTTTTAATATATTCTGTATTAACATTATATTACATACAATACTCTTTGAGCATAGTCTTGTGGTAAACTGAGTTCAAGCTCACTATTATCACTTTTTATGATGATACATCAAGTTTTGTAAATAAATCCATTTGAAAAAAATAACATGTAATCACAAGAAAAATGAGAAACTCAATGATCAAATACTATTGTACAACTGAAAAGAGCAGTTATGCCAATTTCCTCGGATTTTTGGTCACTTCTTCGGCCATTTTCTAAAAGTCACCAAATGGTCTTAAAATCTATCATAGTATATGTTCTATAAGCTCTACAAATAATATCTACCACAGAAGTCATTAAAATACACTAATAAAATGTATCACAAAATAACAATCCAAAGATACTAATATTAGATATAATAAATTTATACTATGCTGTATACGACTCATTTCAAGGAGTTACCTCTCACCAGCAGCATTAAAACCGAAACATTTGGAAGACCAAAAAACAAACTTATTTTAAACAAGAAGTACTCGTAACCAAAAATGCCGAAATAGGAAGCAAAATGTCAGCTAAGGAGATCTGCCATGTGCAATACAAGGAATGAATGCTTAGTATTTCTCTTATTTTTGAATTTTGCTAAATACTGGTAATTTCTGTAACAAATCTATGAATAATTATGTCAGACAAGTCTGACGACTGGGTTGGCGAATACCCTCGGGGACCTAGGATCCACCATGCAGAGGCCTCGTCCCAGGAGTTTCAAAATAACAATCCAAAGATACTAATATTAGATATAATAAATTTATACTATGCTGTATACGACGCATTTCAAGGAGTTACCTCTCATCAGCAGCATTAAAACCGAAACATTTGGAAGACCAAAAACCAAACTTATTTTAAACAAGAAATACTCATAACCAAAAATACCGAAATAGGAAGCAAAATTTCAGCTAAGGAGATCTGCCATGTGCAATACAAGGAATGAACCCTTAGTATTTCTATTATTTTTTCTATTATTTTTGAATTTTGCTAAATGCTGGTAATTTCTGTAACAAATCTATGAATAATCATGTCAGACAAGTCTGACGACTGGGTTGGCGAATACCCTCGGGGACCTAGGATCCACCATGCAGAGGCATCGTTCCACGAGATTCAAAACAACAATCCAAAGATACTAATATTAGATACCTTAATAAATCTGATGCACTGTATGGCAATTTCGTTGACTCACAACTCATCTGTAGTGCTTGAGATCAAGATGTTGAAAATCCGGTTAAAGATATAATGATGAATAAATAAGCAAAACCATCAAAACCCCAAACAAATACTAACAGGAATCCAAACTCAGCTAAGTGTTACCTCTGCATCAAAAGAAAGAGCATTAGAAAATTCTAGTAATTTTTGCCAAAATTTTGAACGGAAAATTTAAAGGGATTTAAGTAATAAATCATGCCAGGATAAAAATTCTGCCTACTGGGCTGATAATGCCCTCGGGGACTTACAGTCCAACAGCAGTGAAATAGACCCAGTGGTACTAATAAAATGTATCACAAAATACCTTAATAAATTTGATTCACTGTATGGCGATTTCGTTGACTGACAACTCATCGGCAGTGCTTGAGATCAAAATGTTGGAAATCCGGTTAAAGAAATATCTAAACACAGAAACATAGCTTTTGGAAAAGTATTAAAAGAAATTGGCTATTTTAAGGTTTGTAAGACGAAGGACCTTTAGAACAAAACCATTTTACAGCCACATAAAAGAGGGTTAATGTTTGCTTTGCGTACATATATCCCCTTTCAAATGGCAGTACAATGGATTTGGATTTCTTTTTAAAAAATTTCATAATAAATTATGTAAAGTTCTTTAGAGTTGACCAAAATATCGTCGGTTTTCAAGACTTCGAGATAGAAAACTCAAACTTATTAATGATTAAGCATTAAATATCTATGTTTTAAAATTCAAATATACACGTTTTATATATGCAACTTTATCAAAATGGAAAATTCCTTAATTAAACAATTATGTTAAAATAATAAAGAAAGCAATTATGTAACGTGTTTGGAATATTACTTTGGATTTTCAACAATTTAAGCTTTAAGCATAAGAAACAATAAGATGAATAATATAGTATAACTCGCTGAATTCTAATACCAGAAATAAACTACGCAAAATCGAACTACCTAGTAATTCACGACTTATTTATAGCTGAAGTTCGGTCAACAGTTGTTTTTCATTTCTGGTTAATATTCAGCGATTAGTTATACTTTTTATTACGTTGTACAGAATTTAGAATTTTAGTAGAAATAAATTGAAATAAAACGGACTATGTCTTTTAATATTTCTCCGCGGCAGCGATGACGTCACTTCCTACAGCGAAATACCGGCTGTTCTTTTCACATTTGAATTACCAGATTTACTTTCACTCTTATAATACAGTAAATCTCCGGTTACAATGTAATTAACAAATTTTAACCTTAAATTTATTTAAAATTATCACATTGTAAAATTATTCCTTACGAAGATTAAGCTAGGTTATCGGTGACCCACCGCATGCTGCATGACCCGTCAAGGTAGAAAAACAGTTTATTCGTTGACAACAGATACTTTGAAAATTAAATCAGACATTTAAAGATTAGCAAACAGACTCTCTGATTAGGATTTTGTACCATTATTAAAGTTTTGAGAACAAATGAACAGCAACCTGCGTTTTTTCTTGAACTTTTGGTGTCAACTTAAACCAGCTCAAAAGCGTTATGCTTCCCTTTATAATTTATTTGTCGTAAAGGATCAATTGAATACTGGTACAAAAATAATTACCAGTATTGTTGTTTTTGTAATTAAGTATCATGATAGTATTTTTGTGTCAATTAGGTATATATAGTCGGGCGGTAGGAGTCAACATTTTTAGGATTTAATGTACCCAAATAACAACACCTAAATTACATACCAATAGAAAGGGAAACGTTGGTCGTATAAATCAGATATGGTCACATTATTAAACATTCAGGGTCAAAGGTCACCACCCTTAAAAAAATCAAAAAAAAACTCCTAATAGGAACAAGAGTTAATTCCCTTTTACATCTCTGTAAAAAGAATAATTTTTTAACTTTTCAACTTGCATTTAGGGATTAATATAACAAAAAAGATATTTTGGTGCCAGTGTGGAAAAAAAAAATTTTGTCAACGTTTTTCATATTTCCAAACAAACGCTCGTACTTAATCATGAAGAAAAGGATTACCAATCTCTTACATATACTAAATACCTTTTGCGAGACTGAAAGGGCAAAGGTGTTGGGAGATCCTTAGATGATTAAATCTCATGGTCACGAGTAATCTATAAAATAAAGCAATATTTAGATACGTAGTTAATTTTCCGGCTTTTGATGACTTATCCTGAACGAGTAAAGTCTGTAATTCTTTATCTCATTTAAACCAATGGCTGTTGCTGTATCTCAGCTGCATCATAAAGTAACCAATCAGCGATCAGTAATTATTTCAAGATGGTGTGTATGTCTACTGAAACTAATAGCTCCGCACCGTGATGCGAAGCAAAAAGTAAACAATGGCCACAACAACGGACAAAAGACTATTCTTAATATAAAAAAGCAAATTTGCTGGTAATTACCTATTTTTTTTTCGAATTCTTGATGGACGTATCATGACCTGACCACCCTTCAATAAGGGGATATCCCTTATTTGTCACCAAGGGACGTGCTAGATACCTCTGTTGGTTTAACCCCTAACCAATCACAGTCAAATAGCATTTCAGAAAGTTAAGATTATTGAAATTATAATTAAAGAAATGAAATGAAACTTTATTATTTATTTTAAATTATAAATTATACACTTGGATATCCGAATATCTTAAATGTCTTTTTTTATACTTCATTGCAGCATTCGAAATATGGTTTAAACAGTTACTATTTGACATGGACTCCATCATAGAAATTTTTGATGAATTGTGTAAAAAACCAGAGCGTTTGCTTGTAAGCTGATTTTGTACACTATTGTTAGTAAGAGTTATTCAAAATAATTAATTAAACTGTGCGATTAAAAAAAAAATATACAACTACATGTATATTATTTATATTTTTGTATTTATGAGAACTGGAAACAAAGTTTAAAATATTTGCAAATGAATATCACAAAATAGGTTTGTCATTATTATTATTATTTATTAGGAAATTTGGATTCCTTGTTGTAGGTGGAAGAGGAAAAACAAATGTTGACAGTTGTTCAAAGGCTAACCAGGGCCGTTCTTGTATGGAAGGTCTGTATACGACAATACCCAAATTGTACAGATAAAGAGCCCGTAAAAATGCAAAGGAATAAAGCTGAGGGACTGGATGAATAAAGCTGAGAGAGAGAGAGAGAGAGGGAGAGAGAGCAAGATCTGACATAAAAAGATGAATCTCTATTAATACACGTATGCATATAAAATATAGGTAATCAATATGACACAAACGGACACTAAGAAATTGTAGTAACCTATTGTAAACTTTTTTCTAGTGAGATAGTAGATAAATAATTAAACATAAGAGAAAGAGTAAAACATGTCACCTGAATCAAACAACGTATCCATTACAGACCTTCAAGACCAAAATAACACAAAAATAGCACTTAACATGGAATCTTTAGAAAGCAAGGATAATCTGACTTGGTACAGACAGTGAGCAGTTGTGGGGTTAATCCGGTTTTATAGGTACCAAAACCTCTCCCTTATTTATAATGAACCAGGGGCCCACTCGGGTCAAATTTCAAAAAAAAAAGTTTAAGCTTGTGATCTAAGCTTTATTCAGTTTTCGGTGGGTTTATTGATTAAATTTTTAATAGAATGATTGCATCATATTTTTTGATTGGAATAAGGTTTTATATTTTTTACTGTAGGTAAGTGTCCCAATTACTAACAGGAGGCGCGGGTATCACTATCGATTCCGACAGTAGTTTTCTAGTTCATTTTTCCATTTATGCATTTAATTTCTATACACTATTGTCATGCACTATATGTAGATGCGCAATAAGGTTTTAGAATACTGATTTTCTAAAATTGGGGCCAATGGGGGTCGAATTATTAAAATTGTGAATTTAAGCTTGTGACCTGAACTCCTCTTTCATTCTTCAATTTTTGCATTCTTTTTCTTTACAGTATGTCATACACCATATGTCGATGTGCAATAAGTTTTATAATTTAGATTTTCAAAACTTGGGGCACATAGGGATGAATTTAAAAATTTGTAAATTTAAACTTGTGTAGTGCACTTTTTTCATTTTTCATTGGGTTCAGTGATTTAATTTATTCATAGAATGATTGCATAACATCTGTAAACGGGCAGTAAGGATTTAGATTTTTGAATTTGGTTAAGTTTCAAAACTAAACGTGAGTGTACTTGGATCACTGTCGATTCCGACACTAGTTTTCAGTTTATAACTGTTAAAACTTCCAAGATGATATATTATTAAAATTGAACTTTAAAACCACTATCACTTTTTATTTTTATTATTATTCTATTTTATACGGAAAGTAAGTGAATTTCTTGGGTTCGTTATATCTTCATCAGCATGATATTTATTGTTAAATATAAAACACCTTAAAATATTAAAATAATTTGCGTAGAACTGTACTAGAAAAAAATTGATGACTTTTGTGAATTTTTGACGATCGCCTTTGCACAGAAAAATATTGGTAAATCGTTTACAATAGTCCTTTCAAACTGATGAGTCTCGTGTTACCCCATATTGTCATTTTTTACAGCTTTTGATTGACCAGTTTTTCATTATTGAGACCATGCCACCGTTAAATTTTTTAGAATTCAGGTAGGGTCTTATGCCAGTATATTTATTATACTTTATGTTATACATTCTTAAATACACACATCGTAACTTATTAACCAGTTATACACTGTTACACAACTATGCCATGCCTAACGTGTAACGTTTGCAGATTTATACGGAGTAATATCCATCATATTGATTATTGTTTTGCTTGATTTTATAGAGAATAGGATTGACATGAAGATTAAACATGTAAATAATTTGTTATTTGATAAGAAAATCGTATGATTTAAAAAAAAAAATAAACTGGTTGTCTGTGCTTACTTATGTCAAATCATAAAGCGTTATTTAAAACCGTAGATTTTCAGTTTTTGTGGACAAAGATACATAAGGAGGAAATAAAAAAACTGAATCCATTGGACAGACAAATAAATAAATAAATAATCTTTTTTTAAAGAGGATTGCCTCATTAGCCTAAACTAATCTTCCTGAGGGTCATCGAAATATGAAATATACAAACATTAACATGTATACAAACGAAAATTATCATACAATTAAATAATAATAAATTCTATTCACTTAAAAAGAATTCAAAACATTTCTGTTTGAGGATTGAAAAGATGTACAGTTTTTAATTTTTTCTGACAAAATATTACATATACAAACCCGGGAAGGCAAATGAACAACCACAAGCACAACAAATAAACACAGAAAACTAAAAAAAAACAATGAACAACATGAACTCTTATAAAAATCAGGAGTGAACCCAGTGGCTCCGGAAGGGTAAGCAGTTCTTGCTCCGTATACGGCACCCGTCGTGAAGTTCAACGAAGTCAATCCGGTGGAAGTCACAAATCGGTGGAGGCACATGAAATATTACGACAGTGGGAACAGGTCCAACATCATCTTAGATATTGGGACACTCTAACGGTTAATCAATATATTCAAAAGTCATCCTGAAGAAGAACCACATGAAAATATTAGAATCATAAATAATTTTTGAAAATACTGGAAATGACGATGAGAATTTGAAAATTAGATTAACCATTCAATGTGATATTTTAATGGGGTAATAACAAAAGTTTCCGATGCCTTTATAACATATACAGTTATTATTCACTTTTTCTAAGAATCCAAAGACACGAAATTCTCATCTTGGATTTATTTTGACATGTTTTTTTTTCCTGAAATGACATTGCCATTGTATACAGAGACGTGAAGCATTTCAGTAATATTTTGTGATATATTAATATTAAACTTTGTAGCCTTACAAAAAGATTTAAGGACGAATTTCGTTATTTAATTCCTCATTGTACATGTCATCTATTCAAAAATAAACAACAAAATAAACAACAGGAAAGGTCAACAATGACACCCTACAGACAGAACTCCGGATAAAAGAGTACAAAACACAAAAATAAACACAACAGAGAGTCAGGAAAATATATATACCAATCTTTCACACACTAAATATTTTTTGCATTAATTCAGATACATTTTGTAATTATACAGTGAAGTCATTTTATCCTAAATTTATTCTTCTTCTTGGTTTTATATTTCTAATTTAGTAAAAACCACGAGAAAGTCCATTCCATTTATGGGCTCATAAAACATTGAAGATTGTTTCTAGAAAATTATTGTTTCTTGAATGGCCCGAAAATATGGAGTACTAATTTCCAATTCACAATTTTGACTTGTAAATTTAGATTATTTTTAACTATTGGTTTTCATGCTAGTAACACAAGCTTGTGTCTTTAGACACCATCTAGGATCAGCATCAGGATTTCAGAGTGTTCAGTTCAGAATTATAGAAAACAAGTTCGGGATCAAGAAGGTAAAATTGATGAATTATTTTTCTGAGGATTGAAATCAACTACGGAAACTTAATTTCTCACGTAAGATTTGTATTTCTGTATCAACCATCATCAGGTACGTTTTGTACGCTCCATGACTAAAACTTTGGGAAATAGAATTAATAAAATAAAAAAATTCGATACTACTATAATGTATGCCTGTTATTGGACAATTGTCAGATAACACGACTGCCTTAACCTTTGTTTTTGAAAATGGCTAGCGTCTTAAGCTCTCCGTATGGTGCGAATTTATGCTCATCGTTAAAGACCATGTGATCAGTTGTTTGTATAGTTTGACTCTATATTTTTGTGTTTTTCTTTTTCGCCAAGTTTAAATACAAAATATGGACTATATATTTGGGATATTGTCTCATATGCATCTACCCCATATCCTTTTATTTTTATAGCTTGTTTTCATGAATTAGTGTGTGTGCAATGGTAGCTATTTTGTTTCCCAAATCAATAGTACGGAGCGGACGCGGTCGTTTTAGCAGATTTTCTAAAGGAGTGAATGGATATTTTAGCGGAAGAAAAATTGTTTACCTGTACAAATTCAATGGACATTGTAGCGGGAATTTTTTAGGTTTATTCTGGCTATTCCTACATTTTGAATTTTATAGGTAAAATAGTAAAATTTTATGTTGGAGTTCCCATACTTTTTATGTAAACAATGGGATTATGTAGGATTATGTTGTAACAACACTAAACTAATGAACCAGGGTAAATGCAGGTGGAAAATAAAGAAAAAGAATAGTTTATATTACAATATTTTATTTAATAATTTTATAGCACATTTTGTGTACATAATATTCAAAAGCACAATATGAATTTATAGGCACAATGTTATTCAAAAGCAATTGAAATTAATTAGGTGAAAACATTAATATATATCACTTGGTATATAAATTTATTAAAATTGTAGTAATTATTCTTTGAAACAAAGCACTAAATTTTGAGTTACACTACATATTCATTGAAACAAAGCACCGAAAGTAAACCAAATTGACATTAAAACAGAACACTAACACAGTAATACATTGCACTAAATTGAACACACAAGACATGCAAGAGAATGCAAAGTCTTAATCAATGTGCAGGAGATGAGAAGCAGCACCTCCATACTGGACTGGCGTAAGTTCATCATTTTGTAACCTTGTTTTCAATGTTTGAAGTCTGTCATCTATTTCCCTGTATTTTCTTTTTCTTGGAACACGTTTATTTTCCAGACAACTAAATGCTTTTACTATACTTTCTTTTAAATAATTTTATTTTCAATAAATTCCATATTAGAAACACTTAATTATAACACTTGATACATGTTTTCAAACAAACAAAAAAAACCCAATTTTTTTACATAAATTTACATAAATTTCATATAAATAATTATTTTTATCCAATTTTTACAGGTAAATTTACCTGTGACCTAATTAGAGACTAATGACTAAAACGACATATTTTGTAATAACATCTATTGTTCTTCCTATAATCTCCCATGTAGAACAGTCAGAATAGTAAAATACAAAATGTAGGAATAGCCAGAAGACACCATTTTTTATATGTAACTTTTATTTATCGGTTTCATTTATTTGGCGGACTTCATGTCAGTTTCCCTAGAATACATAGTTTGATGCAGAAAACAAGAAATGTTCAGCATAAGTGACATTACTAGAGACCACTATGTCTGTAGTGTTGGATTTAGACCGATACAGAGCCAATGTTAATATGTAAATATTGTAAATATATTGCTTTTAGTGCCCCGACATGAGATTATAATAGTGTTTGATTTTTAAACATTAACTATATCAAAGTGAACTATATCCTGCTCAAAATCCTACTTTCGCTCGTCTGGTTAACGGAAGAGGTAGATGCTTAATGATTTTTTCCGCTAAAATATCTACATCATATCTGAAATTCCGCTAAATTGTTTTTTAAATTTTCCGCTAAAAAGTCCACAAAATTTCCGCTCAAACGTCCATTTTTGATGATAAATTGTCCTATCAATCCGCTAAAAAGTCCTGTGCTGCACGTTGTAATGGTACAGTTATAATGGCCTGAGGGAGTACCATAACACAGGGTGTGGCCTTAAGAGGATTACCAGTCCATTAACTCCTCCTCCAGGATATAGAGGGAACTATGTAGTTTACTACAGACAATCCGCTTCTTTCTCGCTGCTGAACTTGTCCAGTGAATCTTGGAAACCATTACCTGCAAGTCGACGGTACTTTATGGTATTGTTAGCCTATGTTCCTAGATGATCCTAAGCGTTTAAGTTTTGCAATATGTGGGAGGGAAAGTTTGGTTTTGGGGGGGAAGGGCGGGGTTTACTATAGAAGCCAATTTCAAATGGTCACAACTTGAAAACTAATGTAAATAATGATAAGGAGACTTCAGTAACTATTGTAAGACTACAACGGAATGATTTGGGTTTTTTTCGGGGGATGGGACAACATTTCTGTAAAGTTATCTATGGGTGGTGCTTTTTTTGTATTACTTAGTAACTATTTGACGATGAACAGATTGGTACATCCACAATAGTGCCTTCAACAAGTATATGAAGAGACACTGATAGATATTTGAGACTTTACTTGACATTGAAAATTCCTTTGCATACGTTTATAAAACATAAGAACGAATTCAGTTTCTGTAAGGTCCCACAGCAGCCAAACAATCCATAAATCTCAAGATTAGACTTTAAACCATGATGTTGTAGTTTGAAATCAAAATTAAAAACAAACAATCCACACATGTATTTTGTGGTGCTAAGCATATTCCGATCACTAATTGGTTTGCACATTTATTTTTTCCACGAAAAAAGGTACTAGTAGCTGTTTCAGAACGTGTTGAAGATGAATTGAAAAGACTACAAGCAAATGCTGTTCTGCATTGTGTTTTACCCATGATATACCTTGCCAAATGAGTAATAAATATTTTATTTCAACAATGCTAGGTAAAAACAATTTAAGATGTAAATTAGATCCAAACACTCCTATGGAAATTGGTTGGATTTGAATAAACCAGGTTAATACCTTCAGATTTATATGAAAAGTATACACTTAACCCGGATTTCAAATTTGTCAGGAAAGATAAAACAAATCAAAGTGGCTTCTTGTGTCTTAGTTTGAAAATTACAAAATTAATATGATATATAAATTATATCTCTTTCCTTTCAAACATACCCAAAATTATTCAAACTGCCTTCTAAAAAATAAAACCTCATACAAAATATTGAGTCTCAAACATCACACCTCCCAAAAGGATTTTAATTGAATAGGTGTTTTGTTTATATATTATTACGTAATATGAACCTATAGCTTAAATTATTAATAACAAAAGCTACAATAACTATATCATACATCTGATAAGTGTTTTATTCCGTAATATGATTTTGGCGAAAATTGTAAATTTTTCATACAAGTTTGTAATTTGATAAAATTAACAGCAGCCAACTATGATTACTCAATTTATTTTGGGTATTTGCGTTGGAACATTAATTTTTGATGGAATTATTTTCCTCTTATCTCAGAAAAGATGTATTCACTTAAAAAAATTGTCATTCCAAGGTACTAAATGATGTAAAGATATTTCGAATGAAATTATGTAGACAAAATCTATAAATTCTTACAGGCTAGTCGAATCTCTCTCTCAAAAGATAATAATTTTTTAAAATAATTCCTTTTGTAAATAGGAAAACAGAAAAAAGTACGGAAGAGATAATTATATTACCCATATCTATTCGGATAAATCGAGGGCAGAAATTACGAGGTCTGAAGAAGGTCCAACATTATTTAATGCTGTTGAGGTATAGTAGCAATTAAATTAATCATAGAGTAACAGGAAGACAAACATAAAACAAATGGACTAGGTAGCATTAATTTAGTCCATTAAAGATTCAACTTTTAATATATTTTAAAAGAAAGGTAAACGTATGCTTGACTGTCATAAATACTGATCACTTGACTAGATTTGGTTTGAATTAAACGTAACCAAAAGTGAGTAATACTACACGCTCTTGTCAATGGTAAAATTTTGGACACTATAGCCATAGTTCTTCATATTATGGGTATTCCAGTTTGTTCAAAGACTAGAAACAATTTCGAACCACGAATGAGGCTTCCACACCTTAATTTACAATAAAGTTCAACAATTTTAATACAGTTAGAATATCATTTTGTCATTTGGATTTCTCCTTGAACTTATTGTTAAGATTTACCAGATGTCCTATATTTATAACTATTCTTTTGTGAGATATATTTTGGGGCATATTTATTGTAGAAATGGTTGGAAAGTATTCATGATATTGATACTGTTTTTTGGAATACATACGTACAAGCTGCAGGCGAAAAGGTAATAGCGACTATAACCAGAATTTGGCTGCACTGTTTAGGCTAAATTCTAGTTCTATACTCATAATACTTTGACAGTTCTGAGTTACACGGTGTAGTCTTTTTTTTTATATACCAATAGGCTATTTTAACTTCAAACAAATATACCTGTGTATTAATATAGCACACTTAATTCAAAGAATATATAGTCCAAATGGTAATAATATAAACCTCAGTACATAAGAAAATCTACAGATGCTCAAATAGAAAATCAGGTGTGTTTGAAACCTTTATAACTGTTTAACTTGATACGTAATAATATGGATAGCTGTTTCCTTATACTTTCGAAAACTGTATTATTTCACATACAACGAAGTTGCTGTGGTATCGTGCATCAGTCAGTCTTTCATCACTTAGATATCGCCTTGTTAGGATCTTCATTCTCCAAATTTCCACCTCATCCAATTTTGAAGAAAATTTAAAATAGGGAGGGATCGGGACTTTAATTTTTAATTCTTGTAGCCTTGATAGCGTATTCATCCATGAGGTACTTGCTCACTAAAGTTTTTTTTTAGATTTTCTATCGAATGTTCATATAACTGTATTTATTGCAGGTTGTATTTAAAGGTGTTTTGGATGAAAGTAAGTCAATTTTCTAGTTTTTTCTCAATTTTATGATTACCGTCTTTGTTATCATAATGTTTATTTTTCGAAATTTATACTGCTTAAAAAACAACTTAGTTCTATATTTATTCCCAGTAATGTTCGAACACTTAATATAGTTTTTCAAGACCTTCTTAATGTTCAAAATCTTGCATCGATTCTTTTTATTTATCGTAAAGGTTAATATGTTCTAATTAAATAATTCTTTTATAAAGTCCTAAAAAAAATTTCACATTTTTTTCCTTAAACTTTGTTTGAGGAAAATGCAGCATATTCCTTTCGATTGCAGAAGACTATAAGGGAAGACTGAGCCATAACGCCTTTAAAGGAGCATTGAGGATATCGCTGAAGAGAGACGAACCAGGATACGCTTTACCTTACCAAATAATGACCTTGTTGACAGATGTTGATGGCCTGATCATGAAATGGCGATGTATGTTTTACATGAGTTTGCTGTCTGTTGATGTACAATACACCGATTCAAGGAATGTTCTTTAAATTAATATTTATCCTTTGTCCTCTTGTAAACTGCTTTGTATATGAAAAAAACACACCCGTGATCATTATAAAAGTTTGATAGAAACACATCCGTGATCACCATGAAAGCTCTCCATATGGTGCGAATTTATGCTCATCGGTAAAGACCATGTGATCAGTTGTTTGTATAGTTTTACTCTATGTTTTTGTCTTTTTCTTTTTCGTCAAGTTTAAATACAAAATATGGACTATATATTTGGGATATTAATATTATTGAGTGTCAATGGTGAATTGAAGGCTAATGCCGAACTAATGATATGGAAGAGAGTATTATGGGTAATTTATTCATGACACAAAATGCTTACATATACGTTATATATTGCTATTCTTCTTATTACAATCACTGTGAAATTCTCAACACAGAGAAAAATATCTAGCTCTCTGCAAGACAATTACAATGTACTCAATTTTACGATTGGAAGTACGCTCTAGACGCTGCTTCGATTTATGCCGTATCATATAGAATAGTCCAAGTTGTTTGAATTCTGTCGAAACAACTTTCTAAGTATACATGAAGGTAGATTACAATTAATATATTTGAACATGTACAAAAATCTAGCTAGGAGTGTACAAAGTCTAGTAGTTTAAAAAGGATAAATTGGCTAACAACAAGTTTTTTGTTTCCCAGATAACCACGTGCTCATGGTACATCGGATGATCGGAAGTAAGGCGGGAACAGGAGGATCCTCCGGATATCAGTATCTGAAGTCTACAGTAGAGTATGTTACTTTTTAAATATTTTATGCGGTTAAATTCTAAAAGGCCTCATAATCAGGAACAATTTTCATGCTATTCGAAAGCGATTAGTGAGGTAAATGTAAATAAAAGAACAACAATTCATCTGAATCCGAAAAAAGGAGAAATAGTTGCACATTCCCCGTTTTATACCCGGCAGTGGGGGAAATCAGTAAAGAACTATTTCTATCTCTGTGCTTTTGGTACTTGTAACGACGAAAGGCAAACTAAGCTACTGACATAGAAAATTAAAAAACTTATTTTCACTGAAACACAATATTGTAATGCTATTTCACATTAGTTTAAGACATATATATTATTTTAGTTTTAGCATTTTTACATTCGACAAATAATGTCTTTTACTTACACTGTACTGCTTTATGTACATTTCAGTGATGAATACAGAGTTTTCATTGATTTCTACAATTTGTCCACTTTCCTAATTCCGCGTGCAGTTTTAAACGAAAGTTAAAAAAGAGACGAGTTCAATGTTTGACATTCTGGACTAATTATGTGATGTTATCTGATTCTTTTGAAGACAATTTACACAGAATGAGTGTTTTACTGGCTTTAATAACGTTTAATGTAATTTTATGATTTCAATAAAAATTTTTACAATTACCCGAGAGTTACTTAATATCTTTCTACACGCTTGACTAAGACTGAAATCAAATGCAATTGGATTTAAATTTTTTACTCTCAAGAATACTGTTTATTTCTATGTAATGTGATACCATTTAACCCTTTATGAGAGTGTGATTTCTGATCGACTATTTGGTTTAATAGAGCCAGCGTATGCGACCAGCAGCAATAAGAGCCTTCGCTAGATTTACAGTTAAATGAGCGAATCATGACCCCGCTATCTATATTATTACATTTATTATAACCTTGTTGAAACTGGAACACCTTAAACATACCTAAAAATGAACAAACCACAGGGGCCCGACTTCTGGAAATTTATTTATTTATTTATTTTTTTTTTTTTTTTTGTTGTCTTATTTCATGAGTACTTTTAATAAATATTCACTGTAACAACGAATATTCTGCGTTTATTATCAATGTGCTATACACATCCTAGGTTTTTTTAGTATAAGGACGTGGATAGTGTATAGCATATTGATAATAAACGCAGAATATTCGTTGTTACAGTGAATATTTATTAAAAGTACTCATGAAATAAGACAACAAAAAAAAAAAAAAAAATAAAAAAAATAAATAAATAAATTTCCAGAAGTCGGGCCCCTGTGGTTTGTTCACAAGGACTCGCTGTGTTCCAAGTTTTAGGATAAAAACCTGTCTTGAGTATTAAATTAAAAAGTTTTTTTTTATTATCTCCCCTGTCAAATGAACCAGAATCAAAATTATTGTGTGTCCAAGTTAATTACTATGAAAATGTTTGATTTATTAAACCAGATTGTATTTATTTGTATAGATGTTTGTTAAAATTCTAACAGCTTAATTGGTTCATATTATATTAGCAAAAAGGTGAAAAAAAATATTTAATAATTAACTTTTATATATAGAAGTATTAAATATATATAACACTTAAAAACGTCTGTTTTTCAATTTGGTGTCTGTTTTTTTAAGTTTACGTCTGTTTGTAAAATTTGTGTCTGTTTTCATATTTTGTCTGTTTTACTGAATCGTCTGTCAGTTAGTAAAATTTATGTCTGTTTTTAGTTTATCGTCTGTTTTTAATTTTTTGTTAATTTTTGCCCGATCGTCTGTCTGTTAGTAAAATGTATGTCTGTTTTTAGTTTATCGTCTGTTTTTAATTTTTTGTTAATTTTTGCCCGATCGTCTGTCTGTTAGTAAAATGTATGTCTGTTTTTAGTTTATCGTCTGTTTTTAATTTTTTGTTAATTTTTGCCCGAATGGCTGCCCATAAGAAATAATACAATAATAACTGCTATGATAACGTGATACGTTAACCTAAAGTATTATCTCCCTACGCATAACTGATTCTCAATCTGGCGAATGTCTTAGATTATTGCCTATTCAGTTTTTATAAATGTACAAATAAAAAGTTATGCCATTGTAATGAAAAGTGAAGGTACAGATATTTGAATAGGTCCGGCTAATACTGAAATATGTCAATTTTTATTGATATAATCTTCCAATATTTCATTAATTTGTACTGTTATGCCAATATGGGGCCTTTAGTGAAATAAAAGTTTCATTATGTAATTCAATCAAATCTGTAAAACAACTCTTTATTGTACATCCTCGGGTAAACTTAGATGTGTGGTTGATTTTAAAAACGCAAAATGAAAAATATATACTTTTGCCTTTCCAATATCGTGTTTTACATTATACATGTTATAGGAGATGTACAGTAACATATCTAGTTTAAATCAAATAACTTCCAAAAGACTACCGACGACTTTCAGAAATTTAATGCCTCAATGTCGGAGAACAATCAATGTTAAGCATCGAATTACATGATTTATACTTCAAAGAAACTATGACTCGTTATAGACAGCAAGACCATGGAAATATCATTTACCGTGGCACATTTAAACAGCTACTGGGAATAGCCCCACCTGGAATATATCCAAGGAAGTTCTTCTTATTCGAAATTTACCTCATGCTGCTCGAATGTTGTATCATTCCAAGGACGTTTCTACTTCATGCAGTGAAATAGAAGTAATATTTGCTTTTTAGCTAACCTGGCCTATTAGTCGTTCGGCGAAAACTTTTCCTTTAAAGCATTTCTATTCTGAAACCACTTGGCCAATTAGAACCAAACTTTGATAGATTGGTCCTTGGGTGGCCCCCTTCAAAATTCGTGTCCGACTTCCAACCGATATGGAAGCTGTTACTACAAATGGAAAAGGGGGGGATTTAAAAAAATCTTCTATGAAAATTCATGGCCAATTAGAACCAGACTTGTAAGTAATGGTCCTTAGAAGGTTGAGGGTCTCTTTTAGAATTTTGTCCGATGACCCAGACTGTTAACCAATATGGCCGCCAAAGCCGAAATTAATTTAACATAGGGCCATATGTGAAAATTCGAACCAAATTTGGCAGCAATGGTCCTTAGATGGTCCTCTTTCAGATTTATGTCCGATTGCCCGGACTGTCAACCAAGATGGTCACCACAGCCGAACTAAGTCTAACATAGGACCCTATTGGAAAATTCATTTAAAATCTTGTCTGAAACCACTTGACAAATAAGAACAAGAAATTGTCCTTAGATGGTCCTCTTTCAGAAGTGTGTCCGACGACCCGGACTGTCAAGCAAGATGGCTGCCACAGCTCAAGTTAGTTTAACATAGGACTTTATGAGACATTCATTTCAAAATCTTCTTGTCTGAAACCACTTGACCAATTGGAACCAGACTTTGCAGCAATGGTCTTTAGGTGGCAGTATTTCAGAATTGTGTTCGACGACCCAGACAGTGAACCAAGATGGCTCCAACATCCGAACTTATTTAAACATAGGATCCTATGGTAAAATTCATTTTAAAATCTTCTTGTCTGAAACCCCTTAGAAATTTGTAACAAAACTTAGGCAACAATGGTGCTTATATGGGTCTCTTTCAGAAATGTGTCTGATGACCCGGTCTGTCAGTCAAGATGGCCACCATAGCCAAACATAACTTAGCATATGACCCTATGGGAAAACCAGCCAAATCGACTGCTAAACTTAAATATTTAGTCCTGCTCAAAGGACAAGTTTAATCCAGGTGAGCGATATAGGATCTTGAGTGTCTCTAGTTAAATGTTTTTTTGTGACCTCCATCGTTTATAGTAGAGCTATTTTCAAAACTATAATGCTGAACTGTCAGCTGTATGCTATAGAAAATAAAGTGTCTTAAACGATCTTCATACAAAACTAGTATTTGAGCTTGTGGTCACTAAATGTCCCCAAAAAATTACAATGAAGAGTACAAAGTAATTTACAAAATTACAAAAAAATTCTTCTGCCATTTTTCTCGGTTCATTTCCCTATTCTGTAAATTCCTAAAAGGTTGAAAATATTTACGCCAAAAATTCAAAACTGGAAAATAAAGCCGACAATGTAGGGTGTAAATATTTTCTGAAAATCTCTACTACCCAAGGACCATTGAACATAGGACCCTATGGTAAAATTCATTTTAAAATCTTCTTTTCTGAAACTACTGAAAAATTAGATAAGTTTGGTCCTAAATCATCAGGTAATTTTAAAATAGAATCTTGTATATTTTTTAACTTTAATAGTTAGATCATAATCTTAAGTCCAAGATCTTTTATTATGGAACATTGGAAGCCGTATCGGAACAGTACTTACATGATTTATATATAAAAATTCAAAGATTCGAATTAATACAGCCTATACAGTGTATATAAAATAGATGATAGATACCATCAGACGTGGCAAACAAGAAATGGGAAATTATGAAACAAAACGAAAAATTTAACTTAAGTCGTGTTAAAAAATAGGTTGTTGCAATAAACATTGATTAAAGGCATAGCATTTTTTTTTCTGTTAATATGATGTCTTAAATTTACTAAAGTGCATTCTGTATAAAAACATATAAAATTTTGAAATGTTCGTGTTACTAGATATTCTCTTTAACATTCTGGGGTTTTTGTTTTGAATTTCAACATTTTCAGTCTTGTTTACAACTCACGAGTAGTAAGTCTACGAAATTTGAATATCTTATGCTTCAAAATTGGTATGACAGAATATTTATTAGTCACTGAGTAGACGCTTCTGTTGGTAGTCTCGTTGACGGTATCACCAGTTCGGTTGCTGTATTTCTGTGATAGCGTGAAACTAATATTCTAAAATTTAAAACTTAAAGCTTGTAGAAAATAAGTAGTATATCCCTCAAGCATAGTCAGTCCTTGGAAAGTGTTGGCTTTTTTGTTTTGGTTATTTTAGCGTCCGAATTTATTTTAAAGTCTTTGGAATATTGTTTCGATTTTCAATATTTTTGCCTTGAGCATGACTGATGAGTCGACAAAATATGCATACATAGTAAATGCTGTTCTTTTTTTTATATCTTACTATAAATATTGAAAGTGGAGTGATACTTACTAAATTTTACGATAAAAGGAGTTGGGTAATGATAAAACCGGTTTTACCATACACATCAGAATATCCTGTTGTGTTCATGTTTGTGTTTTGTACTCTTTTATGTTAATTGTTGTCCGGAGATCTGTCAGTTGGGTTGCTTTAATTAATTGGTATGTTATTGTTGGCCTTTCCTGTTATCCATTTAGCTGTTTATTTGTTTTAAATGTATTTTGAACATCAAAACTGGTATCATTGAATATCTATTGTGTCGTCTTTTTCCGAGTCTTTTTGGTCGATGTGTTTCTTTTTAGCCGTTGATTATATTTGCAGTATTTGTTCCAACATTTTATAAGTTTTACTGTCCATGCTGTCTTTGGATTTTGATCTTATAGAATTTCTACTTTGTCTTATTGCTTTATTCATATGGAAGCGCCGCTTAATAAATACGATTGTACAGGTAAGATATGGATGAACTAAAAATAAAGAATATAACCTGCACGTTGCATTTTTATCAATTTGCTCGAAGATGGCAGACTATATTGAATAATTTGACAACGAGCCTTTTTGTAAAATTCATCCAAATGAAAGCGCCGTTTATTTAAAAAAAAAAAAAAAAAAAAAAAAAAAAAAACAACAATTCGTGACGTTGACGTTTTATTGAATACATCTGAAACATGTATCAACTCGTATATTTCACGACACAGAAAGAAAACATCATTTTAAAAATAAAAATGTTCTTAATTTTAAAACATGTAAAGCTCTTATATTGTCATTTATTTGCTAATAATCAAACTTTAGTTTTCTTGATTTCATGTATTTATTGACAATTTCATCTGTTACTTTCAGTCGCCTATTTCTATGTTCTCCAACAAAGTTTCTGCAAAACCTTTATCAGTTCCTGTTTCAATTCTCCAGTCAGCATTTTGCCGGTTGAATATTTCTGAAATCATTAAAGTAACATTTAAACATTCAAATGCAGAAATTGTTTTTAACATGTTGTAAACATTGCAAACAGATAACCTTTGTCAACAGATTTATTTCCTAGTAATATAACATTAGTTTTGAAGTTGAGGAATTATGCTGAAGACAGATGAAGGGAAAACACAAAAAGGGAAAGATATTATGCAATTTATCTGTTCACAAATATACACTGAAAAACTTATTTGAATTGACTGGATAAACCATTACCCCTGTAGATACATCGACATGGTTTTTTTTTTACATTAGGATTACCCATAAGCTATGGGAGTTGGATATATACAATTTGGGTTAATAAAATTGGTTGAATGATTTTGCCACCATGTTGCCCGTCTTTGAACAACAAACTACTGGATAAGCTAACATTGGATAATGCCTTTACGTAATTGTTAAAAGCATCCAATGTTTCGAGAAAACCTCTTCTGTTGTCACAATAGGGAGAAGAGAATGCATGTATTTAATTTAGGGTTTAGGTCAGGTATAACATATACGGAATCCAGGTAACAAGTCACTGTGCCTTGCAATAAATTAAATCTGATTGATTTAGACCAGTTCATATAGCTGATAAGGAAAAATGTGTAGCGTAACGTGTTGAACTGATCATAACTTATTTTGACCTGTCTTGACTGACTGCAAGGCAGTATGTTTTTAGTTATTCTTGTTATCTTAATTTCGTTTGAAATTTTTTTTATGCAGAAAATCAAGACGATTAAGAATAAACAACATCGGAATGGCAGTTTAAGATCGAATGTGGATTTAGACATGAACTGACTTACCATCTATAAACTTATGTCCGAGGAATGCATTTTTCAAAATTTAAGTACCTTAGGCAATGTGAATTGTCTAATCACTTGGCTCATAAATGTAATAAGCTAAGTCTTAAGTAATACAATTGAAGTTACCTGATTTTTTTCAATCAAAAAAAAAAAAAAAAAAAAAAAAAAAAAAAAAAAAAAAAATCGTCTATCGAATTCTTAATATAAAAGGGAGATTACTCTTTCTATGAGATTTTATTAAATTAAGTTTATATACTAGTGTTGCATAAAATATGCACTTAGTACATTAAAATACTTTGAATAATGCTTTTACATATTTTATGATAGGTCATAGTTTAATTATTTAAATTTTCAAGAGCATTAATTTATTTATTGGAAATTCCCCATTAAATCATTTGTGAGTTGTAAAAATTTAACCTTTAAAAACATTTGTAAAGTTTTTGTGTTTTATTGGACGACTCAACAAGGTAAAATTAACAAAAAATTGTCTTATTATTTGAACATTTAACAGTAAGATGAAAACGTAAATATATATTTTGCTGTATTACTTTCTTCACAATATTTTTACATAAAAAGAAATAAATTAAATATTATAAAATAAAAAGAAAAGAAAAATAATATAGCTTAACCATACCTCTTTTATATCCTCCAGTTTTTCATCGTCTTCTAGAAAAAATGTAAGATACTGATAAGAAACATCGATATCACAATCTCCTCCATGTTTCCTGTGTTCATCTTCAGTAGACTTTCCACCAGAAAAAGCGTATTTGTTGATCTAAAAGGAAAAGGACTACTGATATTGAAAACTTTGAATACAGTATAAAGATGTATTTCATAGGTTGATTATTGCCCTGAAAAATTCATCTTCATACGCGGCAAATCTTTTAACGATGAATTTTCGAGAGATTTACAAGATTCTACCACCATCTTAGATTATGCGTCTATCAATGGTTTTGTACTGAATCCCCCCCCCCCTTTTTAAAATATTTTTTTATTATATTTTTATTTTCATCGTTGAATTCTTTAATTATTTATTGATGAAGGTAATAATTTAATGAGCGTGATACAGGTTTACTTTCGCGTTACTATGGCTTTTATCCGAATGTCATATTTTATAATAATTTATCATTGTACACCTAACATGGTTGTACCTTGGATTTAATATCCTCGTCTGAATCTGTAAGAAAAATCGACGAATTCGGATCACTGGCACTCATCTTGCTTTGTGCACCTTGTAATGCCGGGAAAAAGGTCGAATGCAATAATGCTGGTTTCAGTAATCCAAGTCGAGGTGCAACATCTCTCGTCATACGAAAATATGGATCCTACAAGAGCAAGAGCAATTCATGTAATTAAATTTTATACCAAAAGGATACTCCTTTTCAATTTTTCAGATTATTGTGAAACAAAATATTTAAGACTGTGTAAAGATGTGGGATTAATAATAAAATTATCTTAAATAATTGGAAGCTATCTATTTTCCTATATAGATTTTTCAAACTCTTTTTATCGACAGAATGTTAACAGATGAAGAAGAAAGAAGTAATGGATTTGCTGGGGGCGGGGATTCCGAAATCTCATTTTTATTATCTTTATAAATTTTTCCTTTTAAAATTTTAAAAGTTACAATATTTAAACAATGTTTGGAATGATAAAACATGAAAATACTATGTAGCCTTGCCTGGTCAATGGCACAAGGAATAAGGCAGGGAACATCCTTCTTCCCATTAAAAATCTGAGGAAAAGATGAGCTGAAACTTGGTGCTGCTTGAATAGCTGGGAAACTGATTTTGCCAATACTATCGCTATCAGTAAAACCAAAGATTGCCTTGACTTGATTGTAGGTCACCAACTTTTGAATTCGGCACATCATTTTGTAAAACTCGACGCTTTCTCTGTAATAAAAAACCCCAAGCTATTAATTAAACAATAATTATCATATAGTAATGTTGCATCGGACTGAAGAGTGTGAAAACAAAATACATTAAGTTTACAGAGTTAAACCACTCGAATCTTAAACAAAGCTACACAGTCAATCACTCGGAATACGAATTTTCAGCGAATACATTATCAAGGTGAAATACGTAAATCTTTCAACATGAATTCCTATTTCTATAGGATCAAATACACACCCTATTACCGGCAACTGGGACTGCCGGTGCAATCTTAAACACAGATGAGCCAGATGTTTTCCGATATGACAGGTAGGTGATTCTTTTCGCATTTTATACTATTTATAACATTTATTTAGTAATATGTGATGGTTTCCCGTATTGGTCATACAAAAGGCAACTTTTCTGTTGAATATATGTTGAAAAGAATAATGTTATGTTTCAGCGGTCGTTAATGAACATTTGGTCCATGGGAGCATATTTCTTAACAACTGCAACTCCTTGGTCACATTTTACGTTTTATTGAATAAATTTAAACTCTCTACGATCTTACTACCAACGGTGAAAGTACTTTTTGTTCTTTAATAACTGTTCTACAACCAATTGAATTGTGTGGGTTGACATATGTTTGCTATCGTGTACAACAGACGAGGCAAACAATGACAGCATATTTAAACCAAAAAATGGACACATAAAGGACCAACAGTTCATGACTATATGGGCAGGCTTATAAAACTTGCGGTGGGGTTAAACTAAAATACGGACGAAGAAGTCGTACAGATACTCTCACTCAAGTTTGTTTAAACACAATTTATTTCCCTCTCTGTTATAATCTAATTATCTATGGTGAAGCCCTAATCCTCGCCTGTGCAGGAAAGATTCGTAAGCTGAATAATACATATATATGACTGGAAAACTGAAAAGTGGAAAGAGATTCCATTGTTTATCTGCGTTAGGGAGTCCTTTAATTATGCTAATACTAATGAAAAACAATGTTTAAGAGGAGTTACATGTAATTAATAAGGCCTGGTTCGAACAGAAAAAAATCTATCCCAACTAATGCCAATTTAAAAAAAATAATTTGGCCGAAATACATTTTCTTACATTGGGTGTATGAGAAAAAATATTTTGACGCGCTATCGCCAAATACATATCTGGCCTGGACAAAAATCCCAGCCCCCATGAAAATCTAATGGACGTGTCTCATTAAAAACATAATATCTCCAAATTGATTGCTGCGTATCATACCAGGAGCTTGAAATTGTATGAAATATTTGTTTTTATATTTTATTTTAAGACTTTTAATTGAAAGCAGTTTCAAATTGGTTTCTCGGATCCGGCAAGTCTTTTTGTAAGGTTGTGCAGAGAGACAAGATCCTTTGAATTTCATGAACTATCGATTTTGTAACGTATTTGTTTTATCAAAAGGTCTAACATATGAAAGAGAGGAGACTGGGGAAGGAATACATCATTTATCACATGATACATCCATATCTATCATTTATAGTATTCCATGTGTGATATATACGAGAATTCTTCGAAGAAAATATGATGACTGAAGTTAAATGCATAGTTGTTAAAGATTGCCAAGATCTGTTTGCCATGAAAATATCCATAATCTGTTCAAAACAGCAACAACACGTTGACCGACGAAATTCATTTGATTGTAATAAAGTTACACAAAAGACAGGGTCCTCTGGTCGAAGAATGATCGAAAATATCCTGCATTTCTCCAATGAAACGTGAAATGGTACCACGAAGTTGCAGTTTTAATGAAATATGCTCCCATGGACAAAATTTGCATTGACAAACGGCTGAAGCATAACTTTATTCTTTTCCGATTTTGTTTTAAGGTGAAGTCATAGATTTATATTCAGCAGACTGTTGCCTATTGTATGACCAATACGGGATTATTAAATAAATGTTATAAATAGTGTCAAATGCGTAAAGAATCACCTACCTGTCATATCGGAAACAACCTGGCGCATCTGTGTTTAAGATTGCATCGGCAGTCGCAGTTGTAGGTAATACGGTGTGAATGGCTAGTAGTATAACTGGTAAATTCTAATTTCCAAAAAATCTGGCTTGAAATCAATAAAATAAAGGTTCTGTTACTACAAGTACAAGTGCGCTTCGATGTAGATTACGTGTATTATTTCCATTTAGTCAACTAGCCTTCTGATCATATTAGCGAGTAATTAATAATTGTAAAGGTTGTCATTTCAGTAAGAAGTCAGATCGCTTTTTGATTTGATTTGAATCCGCAAGGATCGCCGGTTTCTTTCGATTGTCAGGGGGATTTCCTAGGGTATTCCGTTCACCCAACCCTCGACGATTGGGACTAAAACGGAGGAAAACTACAATAAAGAAACTCAATGCTAGCTTTATTAGTTTTTTTTTTTTAAATTTGAGAATTTTGAATAAGTTTTACTCCCGAATTAAAAAGAATATTATCAAAATGAGAGCATGTTTGAGTTTTATTAAAACGAACACATTATAAAATGTTTCACTACATTTGGACTTTTGATGAGGCTAAAGAGAGATAACAAAAATGTACAACTGTAACATACATGTATGGTTGTAATGTCTGATATGTTTCAGAGAATGTTTAAGGTACTTTGTCAGCCGATGTTAATTTCTATTCGGTCCTTAGAAGGGGTCACGTGTTTAATGTTAATAGCAATTTGTATAGTTCTCACGGACAATACAATCATTCAGAGGAAAGAGGTATGGTAAGGCCAAGGATTGGCAAATTACAAGTATAGACTTTTCGGATATCTGACATTATAATATCATAAATTTGTAAAACACAAAATGGATTGGTGCTTAAACTATCTCAAAAATGACAAATTATTTATTTCTGTCGGAAAATTTTCGCTTGAAAAATGCAATGAGAAAATAGACGTAGAGGTGTGCAAATCAACGGTGAGAGGCATGTAAGCCAACAAAATCTGGAAAAAATCGAGCTGACAAAAATGATTGCACACAGTAATAAGGTCCTGAAACAAGTTTCAGTCAGGGACAATGTGACAATTCTAGTCGAAAGACCACAGAAATTTAATGTGTATTTAACAGATATCGATGAATACACAGAGTCAAGCATTACGATAATATATAAATGTAAGTGTCAAAGGTTTTCTTTTGATATGTTCCTGTAAATCTGGCTGTGCCAAGAAAAATGTAATCTGTATCGTTCAACCAGTGATGCATGATTTTCCGTGGTTCTGTCATAATAAAATGTTAATAAATATGAAAATATATTTTATTGATGAATATCAGGCAATTTAAGTGGAAATTATGCATTTGTTTGCGGAATTTTCATCATTAAAAAAATAATATGAATCTGTTTTTGTATGCATATAATGCTTTCTTTGTTCATTTTCAGTTTGATATTTGTGTAAAATCCTTGAAAAATATCTGTAATCACTTGCTATTTACTAAGTTGGCCAGAATGTTTATGTCTTATAATTATCACACTTTAATTTCAAAATAACAACAATGAATCCGTTATTCATGGTATCTTGGTACAACGTATTGTCAAAGATTTTATATGTTTAACTATAAATTGTTTATTTTTGACATGAATTGAAATAGATCAAACAAATATATGCAAGTGTAAATACTTTCATTGAATGTCTCTATGTGAATGTGCTACATTCAAAATGATCGACAATAAATGTTGTAATATTCACAGAGTACAAGTACACTGAAAAGATACATGTATTTTATCAAAATTCTGCAGCACTGTTATGACAAAAAACGATGACAAGAGCAAAATAGTCATCCAGGCGACAGGGATATACATATACACGCCAATTTAATTTTATGATATCAGTTTTTTTAGGGTTGAATATTCTTGTAATGAAAATATAGGGAGTGCTAAACTCAATGAGACAATGAAATGACCATTTAGCTATACTTGAGATAAATAAGTATATTTACGAAATATATTCGACATCACTGAAGATAAACGTTTTATCCATGTCGAAACCGCAAGCTATAATGTCTTTTGCATTCTCATGAGCCAGTCTGTTCGTTTCCTCAATGGTCAGGTCTTTCCATAGGAATTTTTCATCATCAGTCATCTGTATCACTAATGGAACATCAAAGGTATCTTGTAACCATCTAGAAAAGAAGAGCTCAGCAAGTATGGAAAGACGTTTGATAATGGCATCAGAAAAAAATTACTATTCATGCTAAATGTTAAATGAAAGTAAAATATATCTGAAACAGCATTTCATCAAACTAAATTACTTTTACGAATAGTGAGACATGGATAAAATGTAATACTGAAATCATTAAAAAAAATGGACAAAAGCGTTGCCATACATACTTCGTAAATATGAATGGGATAAGATGTCCTAGATGCATTGCTTCTGATGATGGTCCTCTTCCGGTATACAAATAAAACATTTTCTTTTGTTCGACAAGGTCCAGTATCTGGTGCATGTCTCTGTAAACATGAATACATGTATACCTTTCATAGTACTAAAAAAACCAAGAAATGAATTAAAATTTTCCATTAGTATGTAAAGATAATTCTAGAATTCTCTAAAGTAATATAAGAAGGTCGTCTGTCAGTATATCTATTAGTCATTCAGCTATTTGTTTCTTACGACGCAAACCGTTTTATAAGAATAACAAATCCTTGAAGGGCGTTATTCTAAGAGCAAAAACCAAACCTGACAGAAATAGTCCTCTTAAAGAATTTTATACAACTATTAAGTATAGACTTTTCTGACAGTGTTTGAACATGGACAGAAAAGGGGCATAGACATGTCTTGAGCAAACTAGCATTAAACTTTTATAACCTTTTATATTACGTACTTCTGTTTAGGAATCAAATCCGTTCAACTGTAATCGAAAAGTTTAATCTCACTTTAAAATGTATGAATAGATCTTGTCTAGAACGCAATTCAGTTGGAGCAAAATTTGAATGGTACATGTAGTTCTCTTGCGAAATTGTGTCCATTGGCTACTATCTGTAAACTTCAACGTTTCTATCTTAACAACCTCGATTGGCAAATTAAATTCAGGTTATCGATCTAGATTCCTTGTAATACTGTTTTATCGGAAATCAGAAGCACTGCTTTAATTCTTAGTCTGTTGCAGCTTAGAAATCTAACACAGCGTTAGATTATCTCAAACATTTTTGCACAATTCTTGACAAGGACTCTTACTTCCATGTTTTGACCTATTTCCAACGAAATAATTTATTCATAAACAACATAAGTGTTTTATTTGTTTCTGGTTTTATGATTTTTAATTAGCCCTTCTACCCTACCTTAAGTGCTGGTATGTCATTAAAAAAGACTATGAACTCAACAAGATTTAAAATTAAGAAGAAACTGTTCATACTGATTTGTTTCTCGTCTTATATATTAATAAATAACAGACATATACATTTCCAAATTCGCAAGAGATTTTTCGAACAAAGTAAACACAATATTGCGGAGGCATTCAATTGGTAAATATCTACTCAAGACGTAAAATTGAAAAATACAGGTAACTACAATAAATGTTTATATAACAGTTAATGACAAGCCTGTATGCAGAAATATAAGCAGTTGATACCTATGCGAGAAAAATATGCCTCTTCTCAGCAGATGATGTGGTGGCTTTCCTGTTAGCTTTACCATCCTATCTATAAGACTCTTGTCAATCCGTTTCATGAGTATTCAGAAAAACGTTAAAGTCTGAAAGTCATCCAGGAATTTTACAAAATTGCAGTAATTCATTTGTTCAAGTCCCATCTGTTCCATTCTTGATATCATTGAAGAAATATCGGTAACATATCCAAGCAGTAAACATCTGATATTTCCTAGAAATGTAGTAAATTCAGAATTGCAATGTTCGAAAGCAATTGTTATTCCAAAATTGATTTCCACGATACATGGTTTTTCGTTTGTTTTTGTTTTTAAAGAAAAAGGATTTGTGAGCCATTCAGGAAATATATACCAAGATGGAATTGCAATGTTTGTAGTTGATTACTTTAAAATATGGTCGGTCGCTACGTTTTTCTAAAAATTTATGGTGTGAGGTCTTACAGAATATGAAATTCAATTGTTCCAAGAAATTACTATTTCAAAGCTAAATTCTTTAATATACATGTTTGGTCGTTATGAACTTTTCCCAAAAGTCAAGGCCAGAGAGTCTTCTAAGATATTCCAAATATAATTTTTACTGTTGAATACATAAAAAACCAAACAAAAAACTCAGGCCCCAGAAAATATGGACTTACAATGAAAAAATAAAACAAAACAATTAGAAATAAAACTATTATTACTATTATTATTAGACAAATAGATGTTAAATAAATAAATAAATTACATTTAATAAAAATGGATAAGAATACATAAATGGAAATATTTAATAACCGAAATATGGTACATAGTACATAAATACATGTAAAAAATAAATGGTTACATAATATCGTTTAAAAAGAAAAAAATATATTATCTAAACATGAAAATGGTACAAAATTATACACATAGCACAGGTGTTAAAAACAAACAAATTATAAATTAATAAAAAATCTTTTTAGTAAAAGACAGTAAAATATTAAAATCACGATTGGGCCTATAGCCTTACAAATGACGTCGAATTAGAGGCAAACCCCTGTGGGGTATAGGAATTGCTTTAAAACATTGAAAATGAACATTTTTTTTTATTAATTAATAAACTAATATTTTTTATGTCAAACAACAAAATTTTTGGAGGCCTGCATTTTTTAACATTGTAACTCTGTAAACGTCGTTGGTCCTTCCTCAAATGAAAATATTGATACTACAATGAACATCTCTTAAGACTTTACGATAGAATTTTCAATTTTTACAAAATTTTTCGATAAATATGTTCATGTATTTACACATGTGCTTATATTATTAGACATTTTTCCTTGCATTAATATAAATTACATGTTTGGCATCTAGTAAGTTTTATTGAAATTTTGTACAATTTCACTAATCTATTATGATTTTCTTAAAAGTAAAAAAACTATGTATTTACCTATTTTCTTATAGATATACCATAGTCGACATAATATCAGAAATCTGAAGTGGCTACTTCAGTTTGAAAGTTACCAGTTCTACAATATTATTTTTTGGAAATTATGCATGGACAATACATAGAGATTTAGCCCAACTACTCTTGAGGGCTTTATAGCGAGAACAGTCTTAGTTCCGCGGACTGTTTATACAAACAACGAAGATGTGAATACCATTTTGATTTTGTGAGTTAAAAGTCCCCTTCTGCTATGCAAAATGACCAAAATCTGTATACAAGGGTCTTAGATTGGTAGAAGGGTCTGTTTCAGTATTCACCATTTCATTTTAGAATTTCCTTCAAACACTGTTTCAACAAATGAACCTACGGTTTATTTATTACTTAAATTCTAAGTTTTTCGCTAAAACCTTTCAATAGTTTTTTTATGAATTGCTAAGAAAATTACTGACAAGGTAGCAATATTATATTAAAAAGATACGTGTACAATAAAATTTGTTTTAAGAATATGTAATTATATATCTTCCACGTGAAATTTTAGCCTTATTTGGATTGTCTACTACATGTATAAAACGCAAGTATAATTATATAAATAATTGAATACATAAAAATAATAATAATAAAAAAACCCAACATCTGCATTAAGCCGGATAACGTCGAACTACAAAATTCCGAGAAATTATTTAAAATAGTACTATCTTTGCCTTCATTTTTCCTATTAAATTAAAGGTGGATATGATGTCTGATTGATCCAGTCTATATGCACCACTATCTTGATTTGAAAAAAGTAATTGCGTAATTTTACAGGACATTTTGTATTGGGTTTCTCAGATTACTCCATTACGTAACAACTGTGATTATACACAAAGCTAGTCTATATTATATATCAAATTGTTTCCGATTCATTGAAGCAATATACCAAAGAGATGGGAATCAAACTGTCATTGGATTGATTTATTATGTCATTGTTGACCTTTCCTGTTATCCATTTTGTTGTTTATCGGTAATATGCAGAAAACTCATTGAATAATATTTGGTCGTTCTTGTTAATTGAATGTGGTACAATCATGCAGTGGATTCTTGTTTCGACATTCAAAATCATTGGCCTCCGAGTAATAATTTTACTAAATATGCATATACAACATGTATATTGTGTCAAAATTAACTTTTATTTTGTTTACCAGAGTTTTTTGTTACTTTTCAAATCAAATTTTAGTTTTAAGGAAAGCCTTTTATCTTTCACAAGATTTAATATTTTATCTAAATATTATTTGAGGTATAAAAGAAAAGTCAGGTTTCAATGATCTCGTCTGTGGTATTTATAAATAGAAAATTACATGATAATGTGAAAAAAGGAAATATATAGAATATATAATCAAGTATGAAATATTTTTTCATTACGTAAACATTTTTCAAGGTTCAGTTTTCAGAGAATTTAACTTGGAGACCTTCATTTATGTCAGTTAAATTTTGTTGGCTATAATAACATTATTTTATTTTAGTTTTCCTAAAAAAAATTGGATTTAAAATTTTTATCACTATTTATACTTGAACAAGTTCAGTAAAAATAATTTTTGATAATAATAATGAATAAATAAATGTCTAAAGCTGATCACAATTTTAAAAGTAACATGATGTCGTATTCAGCAACTTAAAAACCGTTAAGGTAACAGGTACGTTAATGGCTTTTCCAACGATTTTTTTTAAAAGAAATTGTATACACTTACAACTTGAGGAAATATAAAAGAAAATAGTAAAAAATAAGTGGTTAACCGATCTACTTTCAGAGTTACAGACATTTGAAAATTCCAATAAAACGCTATAAAGTTGCACGAAATTTACCTAAAAAATCTGATTTTTTTTTTAAACTATTCTATTGTAAAAGCCAATCCTAAGATTGTTTTAAAAAAATTAAATGTTGTTATCATGAAAATTTCCTTTCTTTTGATGTATTATTTGCATGGAGTTACCGAAACTTATTTTTTATACATCAGCCGTTGAAAAAGAGTTGCCGACTACAAAAAAATGTCAAAATTGCATAACGTTATTGGAATGGATTTCACGACGTCACGTCTTTCGTTGCCGAGTTATCGTCTTACAAGTTGCTATTACATACATATAATTAATCAGTCGAACCAAAAACAACTTTATTGATGAATACTTGGACACGAATACACTTTATAGCAATATGAAATTAAATGAGTTTATTACATTCTACGGATAAGAAGAAAGCCTGCCGATGCCATGGGTGCAGGAAGAATTTATTTCCATTATTTTTAATTCAATCTATTGTGAAAATTATTAATATTTTCTTATTTTTGTTCCGGAAGCTCAGTGATACAATAAATTTTCTTAATCAGTCCAAAATGACAATAGCCATTCTGAATGTTTTAGGCAAGACACGAGAAAGATCGTATAGAGGAGCCACGATCTTTTTAGTTTTTGGCATTCAGTGCGAGGTTTGGTTTATAATGAGACGGCAATTTAACGACAAAAAACAAGAACAAAAAAAAAAAAAAAAAAAAAAAACCAAACAAACAAACAAACAAAAAAGAGCTAAGGGTAACATACAGTCTTCAACACTAGACATGAATCTATAAAATATTTTAAGTTTTGGATTGTATTGAAGTCAGTAAAACTGTGAATAAATTATATAGAAAGTAGAAATTATAAAATAACTGGAAATTCATATTCTCTCCAGTTCAATATCACTCTCAGAACGATTTTCTGTTTGCGAATCGACGGTAACAGACGTACCCGGTTCAGATATTGAATACAAATTCCGATCATCTGACCCCCGATAACTGTATCCTGACTAGACGGACGAACGCTATCGGTTTCATTAAAGTTTATAGTACTCGGGTAAAATTCATCAGCTAAGTGATTCAAAGGCTGACATATACGTCTAGGTAGCTTACAAATAAACAACTCATCGTCTGAGTCTGAATCGGAATAAACCGAATTAGCAGTTTCATCGTTGCTACTCTCAACTGCATCATGACAGTCATAATTGTTTGGAGGTACGGAAAATAAATCTTTCTTCTACGAAAACGGTATTTCCTTACGCTCTATTTTTGTTTGATCGCTTGGGTTTGAAATAGGTATGGAAGTAATAGGTAAAAACATATTTCTATGAACCGTCTTCCGACTGTGTTCCTGTCGTATGACGTAAACTGGAATATCCGGGTTTGGTTTAGACACGTTCAAGCACTGAATGTCTAACTTTAAAATCATACGGTTTTTGTGACGTCTACTTGCCCTATCGGCAAATTTTTCGGCGGTTTTATAGGCAAACTGTAGTCGCTTCTTTAGATCGCTAACATATACAGAGTGATCTTTAGCTTCCGACTTGTTTGGATTGCCTATAAAAGCGTCGATAGCAAGTCGGGGATGCCAACCAAACATCAAATAATGTGGACTGTAACCAGTTGACGAATATTGACATACATAACGATGTTCCTGTCGTATGACGTAAACTGGAATATCCGGGTTTGGTTTAGACACGTTCAAGCACTGAATGTCTAACTTTAAAATCATACGGTTTTTGTGACGTCTACTTGCCCTATCGGCAAATTTTTCGGCGGTTTTATAGGCAAACTGTAGTCGCTTCTTTAGATCGCTAACATATACAGAGTGATCTTTAGCTTCCGACTTGTTTGGATTGCCTATAAAAGCGTCGATAGCAAGTCGGGGATGCCAACCAAACATCAAATAATGTGGACTGTAACCAGTTGACGAATATTGACATACATAACGATGTTTTTACTTATTTGTTAACATAAAGAAATAATAGAGATTATCAAAATTTTATATTTTCAATAATCTGGTTTAATTCAATTAAATATTTGTGTGGGTGTGGCAGCCTTTAGCTCATTGCCATATATGGCATGGCCATAGAGGTCGATCTTACATGGAATTTGAATTTTGGAATTCCGGTATTTGGCACTTGTTAATTTGCTGTCGACAACGAAGCAGGTGCTGCAGAAAATAGTTTAGTTATTTAAAAACTAAAAGATGCCAACCAAAAGAAATGCCAGGGGATCGCCATCAAGGGCCATTGGAAAGAAGAGGAAGACGACCAGCAGGAAAGAAGGACAGGGAGTTCGGAACGTAGACATCACTCAAAAGAAGGACGGAGTTGGACGCAAACGAATGGACAGGAAAAGACAGAAGGTGGAACACGTGGAGACACAAGGACCAGAAAAAAATGCTGAAATAACATCAGGTAATGAGTCGGAGGAGGATGCACGGGCATTCCCCCCTTTTAGGCACGACCCGTCACACAAAAATTTTGAAATGGCAAATAATTCAATTGATTTCACCCCGACACAAGAGGCTAGCATTCATGACACAGTGGGGGAACACGTGCCTTTTGAAATTAAGGAAAAGATTTGGGAGGGAAAGTTTATTGAGCTACATATTCTTTTGAGAACGCAAAAAGAAATGGAGGAGGTTGACGACGGTGATTTGAAATTAAAAAGGGGGAAAATTTGCATTGAAAAAAGATCGTCGGGTGTTGATTTGTCCATAAATGATTGGACTTCAGCATTCATGGTTTTTATGAGTGTTTACATTGAGAAATACAGGACTCGGGGACACGAATTATTAAAATATATGCGCGATATAAGATTAGCTGCAACGAGGTCAGAAAACTGGGCCACCTATGACGAGCAATTTAGGCTAAAAATAGAAAAGAATCCAAATTTATCTTGGGGAAACATACACGGTGAATACTGGCTATTACACATCACATCTCCCACGGTACAAAACAATGTGTCAGTGCAATCACAGGGTTATAGAACAAATACACAAAATCGTGGTCATTATAATTCAAATGCAGCTACACTTTCAAACACTTACACGAGAGCTACCCAACATTTTTAAAGAAAAATTAATGAAGGAAGTTAAACTTGGTCGCATTACTGGTCCTTTCAGATACCCGCCTTTTCCCACACTTCAGGTATCACCAATGGGGCTAGTGCCAACAAAGGATGGGGATTTTAGACTTATTCAACATTTATCCTATCCTGAGAATAATTCAATAAAGGATTTTATTGATAAAGATCATTGTTCAGTGCAGTACAGTTCAGTGGACGAAGCAGCATGTTTGATTAATAGACACAAAACATTTGCCCGTTTAAGTCAGTGTGATGTAAAGGCGGCTTTTCGCTTATTGCCAATTGCCCCGCAGGATTTTGACTTGTTGGGGATAAAATTTCATGGTGAATATTATCTTAATAAAATGCTGCCAATGGGGGCCTCAATAAGTTGTGCCCTTTGGGAAAAATTTGCAAAAGCTTTGCATTGGATAATACAGCAAAAAAGTGGAAATGATAATATCCTCCATTATTTAGATGATTTTCTTTTTGTCGAGTCGAGCCAAACATCAAAAGTTGATAATACGTTGAAGATATTCCAAGAGGTATGCGATAAAATAGGTATTCCTCTTGCTAGTGACAAGACTACTTTGCCTACTACAGTACTCACTTTTTTGGGTATAGAATTTGATACGCAAAATTTAATCATGCGTCTTCCAAATGAAAAACTTGTCAAACTCTCACAAAAAATCAGAGATACCTTAGACAGTTCTAAAATAACTCTTAAGGACATGCAATCTCTTCTTGAGCTCCTGAATTTTGCTTGCAATGTGGTTGCTCCAGGCCGCACCTTCTGTCGCAGACTCATAAATTCAACAATGGGGGTAAGAAAATCATATTACAAAATTCGAGTAAACAAGCAGATGAAAGCAGATTTAGAAGTTTGGTTAGACTTTTTAAAACAATACAATGGTGTCACTGTAATAACCGACAATGTATGGGTTTCAAACGAAAAATTAGAGTTGTTCACGGATAGTGCAGGGGGGTCCAAAGGTGGATATGGGATCTATTTTGCAGGTCAGTGGGCCCAAGGCATATGGCCAAAACATTGGGTTAGAACTGGAATCACCAGAGATTTGACATTGTTAGAGTTGTTTCCAGTTGTAGCAGCACTCATGTCCTGGGAATATTTTGTTAACAAAAAAGTTATTTTTCATGTTGATAATCAGACGGTTGTTCAAATCATTAATATGAAAACTAGCAAATCAAGTAGAGTTATGACTTTAGTAAGACAAATGGTTTTAATGAACTTAAAAAATAATACGTTAGTTAAGGCAATTTATATCCCTTCAAAACAAAACCAAATTGCTGATTGTCTTTCTCGTTCTCAGTGGGGAAAGTTCAGAAGCCTAGCTCCAGAAGCAGACCAGTGGCCAACCAAAATTCCAACACAGATCTGGAACATTTAAGTCAGGTGGCGGATTATATTGTCAATCAAGGTGTGTCCAAAAATACACAAAAATCATCCAATTTGGCTCTGTCAAAACTTTGAACTTTTAGATCATCTTACAAATTGAAGCAGCATTGGCCAGTGCCAGTCAATGATTTGCTAAATTTTATAGCTTTTTTGTCAGTACAAGGTCTTTCTGGGGGTACCATATCATCTTATATATCAGGAGTTTCATATCATCATAAAATACAAGGCATACAGGATACTACAAAATTCTTTATAATTGGCAAATCATTAGAAGGAATAAAAAGAATTCAAGGAGGGAAACGTAATGACATTAAAGCACCAATTACAGTGCAATTGTTATCAGATATGATAAGTTGTTTAGATAAAGTATTTAAGAATAAATATGAAGCTGCTTTATTTTCAGCAGTTTTTTCAGTTGCCTTCTTTGGTTTGCTAAGGGTAGGGGAAATCACTACTTCAAAAACTAAGTCTGTTATAAATGGCTCCAACTTAACAATTGCTGATATTTTAGTTAAGAAAAAAATCCTGGAACTAAGAGTAAGGTGGTCAAAAACTGACCAAAAGGGAAAGTCCGTTAGTTTATTGATACCTGGGAACAGAAAAAACTACTGTCCGATACGACTCATTAACGAATATTTAAAGGTACGACCTACCTGTAACAATAAAGATTTGTTTATACATTATAATGGTATGCCTTTAACTAGATACCAATTCAGCAGTATACTGGAAAAGGCTTTACATTTTCTTCATATCAGTAAAGGTCATTTTAGGTCACATAATTTTAGAATTGGGGGAGTCACTGAACTGGCCAGGCAGGGGGTCTCAGAGGAGGTAATTATGAAATTAGGCAGATGGAAATCGCATGCTTATTCTCGCTATATTAGGTTGCAATTTTTCTAGTTACAAAAGGCTAACAAGCTACAAGTTTTCACAGGTCCCAAGATTTTATGGATTGTTGGAAGTTCCCTTGTTCATTGGGCCAATGTAGAGGCAAAGAAATATGGTAGGACCAACCTTGGACTGGAGTCCAAAGGAGTCACAGCGTACTGGATTGGTCAACCTGGTTTACTGTTTAAAGATTTGGACTCCCTACTGGATGCAAAAAGAAAATGTTTACCATCTCCTAATTTTATTATTATTCACTGTGGAGCTAATGATTTGACAGATTTAGAATTGACAGGGAAGGGTTTAATTGAAAATGTAAAATGTTCTATCCTACGTTACCAGGATTTATTCAAAAATGTTATTATAGTATGGTCTTCAATGCTACAGCGCAGATACTGGCACTTAAATGCGGGTCCAATAATCGAACAGAAGAGAAAAAGAGTTAATTCAGTGGTCAAAAACTTTGTAATAGAAAATGGGGAAAAAGCTATTTTACATGAGAACATTAGGGCAAGTGACTATATTCTAGTCATGAAAATGTAAATACAAGTTGGTGTAATAAATGTAGGTTTAATTAGAATGATTGTTTTTTATATAAGTGGTAAAGGTTATAAATGAATAACAGAGGATGGAACCTTTACACAAATGAGTAAAGTATACAGAAAGTCTGTAGTATTTTAATCTTGGTATTTGTGAATTACAATTAACAAAAGACAAAGAGAGACAACTATAAAAATTTTAATCACTTTGTCATTAAAGGAAGGACTTCAACATAGTTTAGAAAATAAAACAACAACTCTTGATCGTTGTTCTTCATCTCATGGTTATTCGTTCAGTATTATTTGAGGGTCTTCTTCTATGAGTATTGCAATTAATAGAGATTATCAAAATTTTATATTTTCAATAATCTGGTTTAATTCAATCAAATATTTGTGTGGGTGTGGCAGCCTTTAGCTCATTGCCATATATGGCATGGCCATAGAGGGCGCTCTCACGTGGAATTTGAATTTTGGAATTCCGGTATCTGGCACTTGTTAATTTGCTGTCGACAACGAAGCAGGTGCTGCAGAAAATAGTTTAGTTATTTAAAACCCGCCCACCCTCCCAAATGAGAATAGTTGCTGCTGTTTTTTTTTTTATATTTTCAGGCACTAGTTTGCTGTATTTGGTTGCAGTATTATGGTCACCAGTATCCAAGCAGTTCCTCCATGGTATTGGGCCAATACAGGATAGTTTGGAGTAAATTTGCGTTTCTATGATTTGGACATTTCCTTTATTAAGCACTTTATTTACATATGGACTATTGTGATTTAAGCAACCAGAAAGAATTTAAGTTTATATTAATTACCAGTTTTATTAATTAAGAAGAAAACGAGACATTTTAAAGAAATTAATTTTCTTCTACCATCCTTAGGCGCAGAGTCAATTTTGAAAGGGGGGAGGTCCAGGGAGACTGGTAGTGATTGGGGGATTATTTCACTCGGCCCTTGCTCTGGGCCTGACAAGTTCTACAATTTGCAGGTTTGGAAAATGTGGTTAGTGGTAACGGTGGGGTCTACAGATGGGTAACTCTGGGACCTCCTCCACCTCATCTTTTAGAGGGGAGGCCTACACCTGCCAACAGGTGGGGCACTAATAACTGGAGCATTGGTAATACGAGTGTTTTCCCCGGTCACTCCCCATGGTAGGTGGTGGTGTAACCATGTTTAACTACCAGGGGTTTTATGACACTATGTCAACATAGGTCAGCTGATAGCCATTGTGTATAGGTAATCGGTAGTCCCCCTGGCCACTCAACAAAATATTATAGAATACTCTGTAGCCAAAGTAATGCCACAAAGTAAAAATGTATATTCTAGTCATGAAAATGTAAATACAAGTTGGTGTAATAAATGTAGGTTTAATTAGAATGATTGTTTTTTGTATAAGTGGTAAAGGTTATAAATGAATAACAGAGGATGGAACCTTTACACAAATTAGTAAAGTATACAGAAAGTCTGTAGTATTTTAATCTTGGTATTTGTGAATTACAATTAACAAAAGACAAAGAGAGACAACTCTAACAATTTTAATCACTTTGTCATTAAAGGAAGGACTTCAACATAGTTTAGAAAATAAAACAACAACTCTTGATCGTTGTTCTTCATCTCATGGTTATTCGTTCAGTATTATTTGAGGGTCTTCTTCTATGAGTATTGCAATTAATGCAATCAGAAATGGACATGAGTATCTTCTTGTCTTTGGTAATTCGGGGTTTCCCGTCAAATAGTTCGGCAAGTAATTCATTTACCCCAACAATACCACCTCTTTTTCCATCAAGTAAAAGATCATCTAAAATCCAGAACTTGCTAGTTTGTTCAGCATTAATTTTGAACATATATTTGATGGAATAGATTTAAATGTTTCCAGTGTATATTAAGTTTGCTGTAATTTCATGATCATTCTCACTGTGTAAGAGGCAGAAAAGCTGTGACTTTCAAAAAAACTTTTAGGAATTGTGTGTCTGTTTACTAAAAGTTGCAGAGATTGCACATCGCCAATAGTATTATGTGCATCGTATGAAATATCGACGATATATTAACAAGTACTTCCTGATTGTATGCTTTCTTGTTTTTCTTTCTCTCTGGTAGCAGTTTTTTCATTAAGGATAACGTGTCAATAAATTTGGAAATTCGTTAGGACATTTTCACTTTGTAACGCTTTAATTCTGGAATCAAATATTTTGGAATTATGACCAAAGTTAGGTAACTAAGAAATAAATTGTTTTAAAGCTTCGCTTTTCTCATCTGTATGCATTATTTCGCCGTTTTTTTTTTATATAAAATAAATCCACTTTTTGAAAACCCGGTAACTTTAGAAGCTGAAGGTGAAATACGTTGACCGGGTACCATGTATCGATTAAAATTTTGATCGTCATATATAGCTGCTAATTATATAATATCACAATCAGTACCTGAAAAACAATAAAAAGTTAATTTTTATATCAAATAATTCCAATACAGTGTATATTTTTTATTTTGATTGGGCGACAACGTGACGTCTGGAATCTTTCATTTTCCGATAAATGATGTCCAGCAAATGAATGTGTGACCCAGTAAAAGAGTGCCATTTTAAACATCTAATTTCTTTCGTATTTTGACAAAAAAGTGTAATCAATATAACATATTCAAAACGAAAGCATGTTAAAACTGAATGATATATCCTGTATCAAGGAAACTACTACGGTGTGTGTCTTGCAGGTAAGAAACAGTAATACAGTATTAAAGTATATTTGGTAATGGTAAAAGCAAACCAACAAAAATAAAAGTTTTCTTACCAAAACCTGTAGTTTCTAAGTCAAAGTAAACATAGGTTTCGCCTTTCAAAGCAACATGATCTTCCATCACTTCTGGTTCAGGATCAGGAATGTGTGTGATATCATGCTCATTTAGTTTTGCCGGTGCTGATATAGATGAGGAATAAGTTGTTCCTTCCCTGATTTCTTTGGCCTTTTGATTTGGTGGAATTTTCCCTTTTTATCAAGTCTCTTCCGCTTAGCCTCACGGTACTTGCTTTATCTTTGTCCTGCTTACGCTTTTTGTCTAATTACTGTAAACTTGCCAGGGGACATATACACAGTTGTGAGCATCATATATTTGTGGTATGTAAGAGCTACCTTCATTTTTCTGGATAACACTGGGCACATACTCTGAAAGGTAGGGATTCGCTGCTCCCATAATGCTTTGCCTTTGATGCCTTAGAAGATATAATTTGGTTTAAAGATTCATTTCATTGTGAGCTGCCACAGTTAGCCAATAGCTCGGAATTTTTTGCATATGCGTTAAACAATTTTTACAAATCTTCAAACATTACCTGTCCGTTTAAATCTTTCCCATATGGAAGACTTTTATGTTTATAATTATTAGGATCTTTATGATACTTACACCATGATAAATCAAAGGTGGAATGGGGAATTATTGCTCTAATATTTTGATTTAATTTTTCTGGGTTTGTATTGTTTTGAGCGATAGCATAATCTAAATCCTTTGTAAGATACCTGATTATACTGGTTGACAATTTACTCTTGTGATTTTCTTGTAAGTGGTATAGGTCTCTTACAATATTTTTTCTTAGGTGATTTTTGTCAGATCTTTTTACATCAGAGTTTATGGTTTGTTTTAATCTTTCCATAGTCATTCATAATTACACAGGAAACTTTTCAGCCTAGGCAATGCAGGTCCTGTACCATTTCTACTGCTAAGCCTGATTCCATTGATTTTACACTGCCATTATGATTCTTCCTACAGTCATGACTGCCGTGTCCCTTTTCATCCACATACATACACTTTCTGCAGTCTGCTGATTTCGTTCCTCGACTTACACATTTTCCTGATTTTTCACCGACCATTGTTGCATGACCTATCCATATAATAGAAGGATCAATATTAGAACTAGATAAGAATTTATAGATACATATCATGATTATAATTATAATTTCAATAAAATATTGAAGGTTTGGAAACATATTGATACTTCGCCAATAGGCGTTTAAATTAATGCATTTTCCAGAATGTATACTGATTTTTTTGTCGGGGCAACTATAGCGCAACGGGTCAACGAATTGATGTTAGTTGCCCTCGCGGATATTTTTTTGACTGACCTTAGGAAAGGGTGAATAACGATTAATCAGATGTGTACACTGGGGCACTTGAAGGTACAGCAAACCTCGTTGTCATCAATAGGCCGGTCAGCGGATTTCAATGCTCAAATAAACATGCAGATTGACCACTACATGTGGTTTGATGATTTAATGTGTCTTCAGGTTGCTGTATATCCTGCGTATCTATTGTTTTTCATTTTACAATTTTGGTATTATGTATTTTTTATTCTATATGAAAAAATGAAAGTCATTTATTTTAAAACTTTTTTTTTAACTTGTAAGCGTTGTCTTGGATATATAAGCATACCTGTCAAGCGGCTGTAACTTCTTCACTATCTCTTTTCTGCCAAGAACCGTCAAACGAAATTGTTAGTGAAGGTCCGTTTAAATTGTCATTCTCATCTCTAAAAATATATATATGTAATTTTTTTATGTATTGTAAATATGATTAGGTTTTTAATATATATAATCATGACTGTACACGTGCAAGCTAAAGTTGTATTCGATATACATACATGTTACTCAAAATATTGACAATTTTATGTTAACGAAACCTGGGTTCGGTTTAATCACATTAGATGTACTCATTGTTTTGCCTTGATCATATCACTACTTTTAAATTCTTGACCCTCATAGTAATTTTTTGACCGAGTGATTTTTTCCATCTTCTGTTTTTGGTGTATGTAACATGAGAATTAAATAGAGAGGGTTTATCATAGTTCAAGTTTTATAAAGAGATAACTATGAATGACAACAAATATTTTAGAGCGCTGGTTTTGTTAACTGGGCAGTCTATGTGTTGATTGTAAATTTTATATTTCTCATTATGTCGATGCGGTGAATCAAGCCTTTTTCAAATGATTTGTATTTTTTTGTTCTTATGACATGCTGCTACACCACTGTCCCAGGTTAGGAGAAGAGTTTGATACCAGCAAATACGGTGAACCCCGATGAATATATACTATATGTTTCTGTTCCAAGTCAGAAGTCTTTAATTCAATGGTAGTCGTTTGTTGCTGTATTTCATATTTGTTTTTCGTTTATTGTTTTGTATATAAATCAGGCTGTTGGTTTTTTCCTCGTTTTTGAATTATTTTACGTTGGTCACTTTGGGGCCTTTATAGCTTACTATGCGACGAGGGCCAAAGGCTCCGCGTTTAGGCCGTACGGTAACCTATAGTTGTTTAGGTCTTGCATGGAAAGTTGTCCAATTGTCAACCAGTCATATATAGGAATCACCTTGTCCGTCAGTTCGTCGTACCCTCCGTCCGTCCTTGTACCTTGTAAGCGCAGCTCCTTCTAAACCGTTAAATGGATTTTGATGAAACTATATATGGAGTTTGGGCATCATATGTACATAGGCAAGATAATTATCAGCGGATGATTGTAAAGGGAGATAATCCAATTTAAGGGTGTTACATGTTTAAAGCTCGTAAGCGCAACTCCTCCTAAAAGGATTATTGGATTTTTATTACACTTTTCACCGTTGCAGTACACTATCTGCAGATTTGCATGAAGGAATATGGCTGCTGTCCAAAATTTGGAAGGGGAGATAATTTAACTTTTACTCTGAAGAATGAACCTCTTCAAAGCAGCTATTGTTATTTCCTTTCCAGTATTCTAAAATTTGAACATTCATAGTACTTCAAGCGGTGGGTATCACTCAGTGATGTCACTTACAGTTCCAGTTAAAAATGACACAACATAGAATAATACCTGAATGGCCTCGGATTCTCGCAAAAATAATAAGGAAAAATTATAATACCCTTGAAATTTCACATTTGTCTTAAGGAAAGACATTAATGCTCTTTGAGTAATATATTATATTCTTTGTTTCCTGCCGACGCAGTCTAGTAGATTTCATAAAATGGTATCGTCCACTAAAGAGAAGTGGTTAGTTTATATTTTAATATTTGACTGTCACTGTTTTCGATATTTTACTTTAATTTTTAGGTAAAGGAAGTAAAATTAGTGATATTGTTTCTATTTGTTACACATTTATTTATTTGTTTAATATAACCTATTCCTTCACTTGGTTCAACGTGTAAATCACCAATAAAATCGTGTAAAAAGTGTGCGTGTAATGGGCGTATCGTATGCGTGTAACGTGTGCGTGCAACGTGCGAATCGTGTACGTATGGTTTGCGTGTAGTAAGAAACGAGCGATTTGAATCGTGTAAAGTGTGTGATATTTCATTCGTCCATACAAATATTAAAGCGCGTAAATTCAATTCAGAACATATTTCGAACTCAAATTAAAATATTTTTGGAACAAACTTTCATCGGTGTCAAATATTTGAAAATGTTGATATTGATAATCCCACAAAGATTTTTAGTTTTTTCTTATTACTAACGTACATTATTCAATTTATTTGGTTTGAAACGAATAAATTAAGTAAAATGTTTTCTAAATTAAATGTTAATAAAACTTGCATACAGCATTTGCAAATTAAACAAAGATTTGAACTTTAACTTGTTTGTAAAAAACTATCTTAAATTATTCTTAAAATATGGCTAATTTTAAATATTTTTGACAAATATCATTTATCAATCTCTAAGTTTGGTTTTTGGTCTTCCAAATGTTTCGGTTTCAATGCTGCTGATGAGAGTTAACTCCTTGAAAAGCGTCGTATGCAGCATAGTATAAATTTACTATAATATCTAATATTAGTTTCTTTGGATTGTTATCTTATATCTTTATAGTACATCTTTTACACAAGTAATTATTTGGTTATTATGTTCCCTAGACGACTACTGGGCGAAAAAACCATCTAATTAAACAAAGGATTAAGAGGTCCTATGAAGGGAAAATGTCTATTTACCTTTAAATTTACTTAAGACAAGCTTTCTGATTGTACAAAAAAATACATAAGAAATACGACCTAGTTAAATATTTTTCATGATAAATTCAAGAATACACGTATTTACTGAAAATAAAATAGATCAATAAAAAACAATTTATTGACAAAATAAAAATTTTATATATTCAAATTTATACATTTAGAGCTACATTTTCAGATAAATTTCAATGTATATTATAAGGATATTTTATGTACAAATATTTTGCAAAGAGAATATTAAATATTTTTTCACTTATGGTTATGGTTATAATAATAAAATATTATATTTATGTCAACTTTATATTAATATATATCAACAGTTAATACATATATTATATAATTAATAAATAAATAAAATATTTTTATTATTGAACTAAACGATTAAACATTGTATATCTGAGGTAGATGTACAGGTAAATAAGTATTTGTGCCTTCAGAGGACCTCTTAATCCGTTGTCTAATTAGATGTTGTTTGAGCCCAGTATTCGTTCGTGGCAAACACCATCATGACATGATGTCTTTTGTTTCAAAGAAGCCATAAAATATTGTGGCGTAATGTATATTTTGCTGACAACTTTATTATAATCATACCAATTTTTGTTAGTACGCCCTAGCTAATTAGATTGAAATAACACGTAAAGTTTTATTGATTTTTAATAAATAAAAAATAAAATTTTACAGTTATGTTATAAGTTTAATATATTTCTCATTATTAAAATAGCATATGCAAATAAAACCTTTTGTATTTATGACAAAAATTTAAGGTTGAACGTTTAAAACCTGGTTTTTTTCACTGCTATTCATATGTGGCATATAATTTAATTTATTCGATTCATTATATTCTCTTTCTATCTTACAAACATAATTTTTTAGAAACCGCGCATCGTGTTTGAGTGTAACATGCGAATCGTGTGGGGATATCGTGTGAGTGTGGTTTGGTGCGTTACACGGTCAACCATGTGTACTCATGCTGTAAATGGTATTGCTCACAGGGACCGTTAACAAAGTTGTTTCGATCGACCGGCCCCGACTATATATAAAAGAAGGGGCATAACTTGATGCATGGATACAATACATATGCTCCAAATTTACCAGAATTGTTGCTTGTGGTTCATAATACATTCACATCACATTATATTGCAAATCGGCTTTTGCATCTTTGTATCCCACCGATTCTACACATGGAAAGGGGAGGGCGTTGAAAACTCATTAAACTAATTTACCCCTGCCATATTTGTCAGTGATTATGCGTTTTTTTTTAGTGTTTTAGTGTTTTTTATGTACATTTGGAGTAAGTGTTATTTATTTCAGTCATTTGTAGTATTGGCTTAATTTTTTCACTACAAATGTAGTTGTTAATATGAGGCTACTAAGAGCGTGTTATACAGTGTCGGATCATGCACCGTGTTGAAGATTAACTTCAACCTCTTTTTGTATAATTTCATGGTTGTTGTCTCATTGACATAGATCATTTCGTTTCTATTGCAGACTTTTAACTTTCGGGAAACAATCTGGCAACCATCTCATTAAACTTCAGTTAATAAAATTAAGGTCGACACGATTATATACCCTAATTAGAGGTTCCATGGAGACTGTATCGGTCAACTGCCTTTTATGCATAACTTTTGTATTTGTAAGAACACATTTTCATATAGGTTGGTTTACTAGCAACGAAGAGACATTCCCAGTAAATACCTCACAAGGAACATTCAAACCATATTTGATTTGGTTGAACGGTTCTCGAGAAAAAATATTTTTCTATATATTTCCCTTATGGTCCAATGTAAAAATAAGTCCCCCACTGGCATCCATACTGGTTGGCTGATCGCCAACAACGTAACAACTCTCTGTCAGTACCTCACAAGGAACCTCCAAGCATCATTTGGTTACAATTATTGTAGTGGTTCTCAAGAAAATATTTCAATATATTTCGCACAGAATCAAATGTAAAACCAATTTCCCCTCTGGCAGCCATATTGGTTGGTTGATCGCCAACAAAGTAACAACCCTCAGAAGGAACCTTCAAGCCATATTTGGTTTCAATTGGTACAGTGGTTCCAACTGGTTCAGTGGTTCTCAAGAATAAGATTTTCCTATATATTTCCCATAGGATCTAATGTAAATCTAAGTCCCCCACTGGCAGCTAAACTGGTTGGCTGATTGCAAAAAAAAAAAAACAAAAACAATTCTCATCCGGTACCTCACAAGGAATCTTGAAGCCAGATTTGGTTTCAATTGGTTGAGTGGTTCTCAAGAAGATTTTCCTATACATTTCACATAGTCCCCCACTGGCGGCCATATTCATTGGCCCATGGCTAAAAAAGTAACAAATCTCAGTCGGTACCTCAGAAGGAACCTTCAAGCCATATTTGGTTTCAGTTTATACAGTGGTTCTCAAGGAGAAGACTTTTCTATATATTTCCATAGGGTCCAATGTAAAACTATAAATTCTCCGCTGGCGGTCCTATTGGACAGTCGGTCGACAACAAAGTAACAACACTTATTCAGTACCCCACAAGGAAGCTTCCTGTCATATTTGGTTTTGATTGCTTCATAAGAATAAGAATTTTATTGATTTTTCTACAAATTTTCTATTTTCGTGGCGGTTGTGGCTATATTTGATGGCCGTTGGGATCATCAACAATAATGGTGATGGTAAAAGGTCATTCAAATTATGTTGCAACTCGGCGCATGACAATTAAATTTTATAAATATAGATAAAACGAGTGTTCAATATAGTGTTTTTTGCATTAATTAATTCCTTTGAGATATCAGAGTTTGCTTTCTATTGGATCGAATGGAGACGTGCTAGGAAGTATACTGGTTTAGTCACCGTGACCGATCACTAGCACCTAGAAGTTCAAAGGCCAAATTTCCATAGCACACAATAAAAAAGTAAATTTTCTGAGTTTTTTGTTTGGTGTTTGTATGAATATCTAAGAAGTATTTTCTTTTATTTTAGCATTCGAAATATGGTTTAAGCAGTTACTTTTTGACATGGACTCTATCATGAAGATTTTTGATGAACTGTGTAAAACGCCAGAGCGTGTGCTTGTAAGTTGATTTTTATACAATTTTGCTAGTGTAAAAAATAAACTAAAAAGTATTTAAGTTACATGCATTTTTTTTTATTGATGAATATAAGAAAAATAAAGTTTAGAATTATAAAAAGAAATATCATATAATAAGTCTACAATTATTATTATTTAGCAGGAAACTACAATTACCTATTATGTTTGTAGAAAGAAGAAGAGAAACCAATGTTGACAGTTGTTCAGAGGTTAAACAGAGCCGTTCTTGTATGGAAGGTCTGTATACAACAATATATATAGAAAAAGCATTGGAAAAGAGAGAAAGAGCAAAATCTAATATATGTATACGTATAAAATATAGTTGATAAAATATGTCACAAACGAAGACTGGGACAATTGAAGGTATTATTAAAGAGTAAATCTTTTCTACGCAGACGACTGCTGAAATAACAGAGCTCCGGAATTTTTTTTCTTCAAGGAGTATTCGCTCCCTTTTTTGAAATTCAATGAGTGATATATGATGTTTATACTTAGTAAAATTAAGCCATATCAGAGTGTGCGTTGTAAGACAAAAGTAATTTCTGTTATGACAAAAGGGTTTTTTTAAAGTAAAAATATGTTTCAAACTTGACATTGCTTCTTTTATACATTTATGAAGCTTTGACATGAAACAAGAACTGTATATGAAGGGGACATGAATCTATGTGTAAAGTCTTTGTAAATTGACAGATCTTGCTGCGATTCGGGGGAAATAATTCGTATTCGTCTCCGGTATCACCTAGTCGTTTCCGATATACGCCATTTTTTTTAGCATGAGTGAAAAAAAAAATCAATTACAAAATTCATAAATTTGATCCTGAGAAAGTGTTAATAGGGTAAGCTATTAATGCCATAATGTTGTATTTTACTTATAGTTTGTATATTAATCCAGTTTGAAACATTTACATTGACGTAATTAGTTACAAAGCTGTCTAAAGTGTGGTGTTAACTGCATTTCAAAGTTTTGTCCAATTTGTGTCCTCGATGCTCTAATGTTTTTGCGAATCACTTCATGTCTTCATCACTTATTCCAGTTCATTTAAACTATTTTTAGCTCACCTTGCCAAAGGCAATATGAGCTTTTGTTATCACTTGGCGTCCGTCGTCCGTCCGTCTGTAAACTTTTACATTTTCATCTTCTCCTCAGAAATCCCTGGATCTATTGACCTGAAACTTCTACGGAAGGTCCTTTACAAATTTTGCATAAATCATCCCGGTCCGTCAAACAAAATGGCCGCCATTGACATTTACAAGTTCTGATTGGTCCAAATTTAAAACTTCTTCTCCTCTGAAACCGTAAAGCCAAATGAACTGATTTTTGGTATGGAGCATCTTTGGAAGGTCCTTAACCAAGTTTGCATAAATCATCCCGGTCGGTAAAACAAATTGGCGGCCATTTAGCATTTTCATGTTCTGATTGGTCCAAATCTAAAACTTCTCCTCTGAAACCGTAAAGCCAAATTAACTGATTTTTGTTATGGAGCATCTATGGAAGTTCCTTTACAAAGTTTGCATAAATCATCATGGTCCGTGAAACAAAATGATCGCCATGACCATTTACATGTTCTGATTGGTCGAAATTTAAAACTTCTCCTCTGAAACCGTAAAGCCAAATGAAATAATTTATGGTATGGAGCATCTATGGAAGGTCCTTTACCAAGTTTGCATAACTCATCCCGGTCCGTGAAACAAAATGGCCGCCATGAGCATTTAAGGTTCTGATTAGTCGAAATTTAAAACTTCTTCTTCTCTGAAACAGTAAAGCCAAATGAACTGATTTTTAGTATGGAGCAAATATGGAAGGTCCTTACCAAGTTTGCATAACTCATCCCGGTCTGTGAAACAAAATGGCCGCCATGAGCATTTACTGTTCTGATTGGTCGAAATTTAAAACTTTTTCTCCTCTGAAACCGTAAAGCTAAATGAACTGATGTTTTGTATGGAGTATCTATGGAAGGTCCTTTACCAAGTTTACATAACTCATCCCGGTCCGAGAAACAAAATGGCCGCCATGAGCATTTACATGTTCTAATTGGTAAAAATTTAAAACTTCTTCTTTGAAACAGTAAAGCCAAATGAACTGATTTTTGGTACGGAGCATCTATGGAAGGCCCTTTACTAAGTTTGCATAACTCATCCCGGTCCGTGAAACAAAATGGCCGCCATGAGCATTTACATGTTCTGATTGGTCCAAATCTAAAACTTCTCTGAAACCGTAAAGCAAAATAAACTGATATTTGGTATGGAGCATCTATGGAAGGTCCTTTACAAAGTTTGCATAAATCATCATGGTCCGTGAAACAAAATGATCGCCATGACCATTTACATGTTCTGATTGGTCGAAATTTAAAACTTCTCCTCTGAAACCGTAAAGCCAAATGAACTAATTTATGGTATGGAGCATCTATGGAAGGTCCTTTACCAAGTTTGCATAACTCATCCCGGTCCGTGAAACAAAATGGCCGCCATGAGCATTTAAGGTTCTGATTAGTCGAAATTTAAAACTTCTTCTTCTCTGAAACAGTAAAGCCAAATGAACTGATTTTTGGTATGGAGCATCTATGGAAGGTCCTTACCAAGTTTGCATAACTCATCCCGGTCTGTGAAACAAAATGGCCGCCATGAGCATTTACTGTTCTGATTGGTCGAAATTTAAAACTTTTTCTCCTCTGAAACCGTAAAGCTAAATGAACTGATGTTTTGTATGGAGTATCTATGGAAGGTCCTTTACCAAGTTTGCATAACTCATCCCGGTCCGAGAAACAAAATGGCCGCCATGAGCATTTACATGTTCTGATTGGTAAAAATTTAAAACTTCTTCTTTGAAACAGTAAAGCCAAATGAACTGATTTTTGGTACGGAGCATCTATGGAAGGCCCTTTACTAAGTTTGCATAACTCATCCCGGTCCGTGAAACAAAATGGCCGCCATGAGCATTTACATGTTCTGATTGGTCAAAATGTAAAACTTCTCTGAAACCGTAAAGCAAAATAAACTGATATTTGGTATGGAGCATCTATGGAAGGTCCTTTACCAAGTTTGCATAAATCATCCCGGTCCGTGAAACAAAATGGCTGCCAAGAGCATTTACATGTTCTGATTGGTCGAAATTTAAAACTTCTCTGAAATCGTAAAGCCAAATGAATTGATTTTTGGTATGGAGCATCTATGGAGGGTCCTTTACAAAGTTTGCATAAATCTTCCCGGTCCGTGAAACAAAAGGGCCAGGTGAGTGATACAGGCTCAGCCCACTGAGCCTCTTGTTTCTCAAAACTAATATGTATTGTGACTGTATTAGTATTATTTTATAAAGTTTTTGCTTTTCTAAACATTAATTAGGAGGGCTAGAATTTGTTTAAATTTGGCTGGATTTTTTTGCAGAAATAACCCCCTATAACCCAATATTTTTTTATGGCCGTCTTCATCACTTATTCCAGTTCATTAAACCATTTGTTTATCAAAACTTATGTATATTGTGACTGTATTAATATAATTGTATAAAAGTTTTTGCTATTCTAAACATTAATTAGGAGGGCTAGAAGTTGTTTAAATTTGGCTGGATTTTTTTTCCAAAAATGACCCTCTATAACCCAATGTTTTTTATTGCCGTCTTCATCACTTATTCCAGTTCATTAAAACCTTGTTTTTCTCAAATCTAATGTATATTGTGACTGTATTAATATAATTTTATAAAGTTTACTTTTTGCTATTCTAAACATTAATTAGGAGGGCTAAGAGTTGTTTTTTGGCTGGATTTTTTTCCAGAAATGACCCCCTATAACCCGTTTTTTTATGGCTGTCTTCATCACTTATTCCTGTTCATTAAAACCATTTTTTCTCAAAAGTATATATATTGTGACTGTTTTAATATAATTTTATAAAGTTTTTGCTATTCTAAACATTAATTAGGAGTGCTAGAAGTTGTTTAAATTTGGCTTGATTTTTATAATAATTTGTGAGCAAAATACTTTTAGATATTGTGCCAAAAATATTTGAATGTTATGATTTTAGGGTTATTGTCTGTCTTGATAATGACAGAGGCATTTAGGTCTGTTCTTCCTGAAAATTCAATAACCATGCTCTTTTTTTCAGACAACAGATTCTTGGAGATTCCTGATCTACATTTGATTGATGGGCCTACTACAAAGCCTGACAATGTTTTACAATTTACATTGCATTCTACATATACTTAATCTTCAGATACCATGTACTTTTTCAATTAAAAACTGATGAATCTCATTATTTGTTACATTTTTGTTTGTGAGTTCTCAACCCTCCCCCTATATCATGGGTCAGTGGTCAAAATAATATAAAGACAAACAATGAAAATCAATTCAATAAGCACTACATTCAATACGCTGCCAAGCAATATAACACAAAAATAGAAAAAACTGAACCAACATAATAAATAGTGTTAAAACTTAATTATCACAAGTATTTTCAACAGATTCTCACATGTCTAACAAATTTAACAAAGATCTTATAAATTTTATAAAAATTGATGTTAGCACCGCTCTTCAAATATTTTCTGTTTTGATCCCTGCAGTGAGATCTTAAACACGTAGAAATCATTAATTTTCACCCTTAATGAAAGTTTCAAGCCACTATAACACCGATTTGATGCTTTCTTTTATAATGAATAGTGACCAAAGCAGCGATGGAATATAATGAATGTTTATATATTATATAAAAGATACTCAATGTTTAACTTTGACATCCAGAAGTTTCATTTCTAGTATCTTATTAAACTAAAGTATGCATATAATCTAAGCACATTTTTTATTCAAATTTCAAAAAATATACGCTGTTATTAAAAACTAGACAAAGTGATTGCCCCCCCCCCACCCCCGCACTCAACTCTGTGAAGTGACGGTATTACGGCAGGACGGACGGGTAAAACAAGATGCCCCCACTTTTTTGTTGCCGGGCATAACAATTTTGCAATAAACCTAGTGAGGCAAATTGCCTTAATGGAAGCTACCCCACTGTTCTATATTCTAAAGACCAGTAAACAAACGTTTTTTTGGGGTGTATTTTTATCCTCTCGATTGAAAAGCATCAGGACATGGATGTATTGTTGGTAATATAAAAACGAGAATTATGATCAATTAATTTTAACATGATTAACCAATAATAATAAAAAAATATTTCTAACCTGTCCTAATCTCTGGTTTACCAGTCGCAGGAGTAGTTCTAGCTGTTCTAATCTCTGGTTTTTGGTCCTAAGATTTGAAGTTAACTTGAGGTAATGCTTTAATTGAGCCGTACTGTACCTGGCAAACTGGTGAGTCGCCTGTTATATTCTTATTTCAATTTCAGCTATTGATTGACCAGTTCTTCATTATAGAGACCATGTCACCATTAGACTTTTTAGAATTCAGGTATACACACATATCGATATTTTCTGCACAGTTTATGCACGACACTTCGTTAAACATCTCTAAAGATATGCCTTCCTTAAGCTCTTATATTCTGTTTCTATTTTGTAAAGTTTGTGGATTTCTAGGTAGTAATAGCGTGGTTTATTCTTCTTGAAGTAAACAGTAGGTTTTGTCTGATACCCCCCCCCCCAAAAAAAAAAAAAAAAAAAAAAAAACCTGTTTGGATAACTGAAAAAAAAATGAAAATGACAGTAAGGATTTCATTTGAAACAAATTTGGAAATTTATCGTGAATTACAATGCAAAAAACGTCTGATGCCTTTGTAAGTCTTTCGCTTAGAATCTCAAGACTTGGTTTTTGTGCATATGTAATTATGTAAGAACATTGCCATTTTATGCAAAGAATTGACGCATTTCTAAAGCATGCTTAGAAACATGAGAAATAAAGACTATGGTAAATATGAAACTTTGTCTGCCAAATACATGCATCTAAAATTGAAGTTTTTTCTTATATCACGTGCTTTTTATATCTAAACGGAATGTCACTTATTGAACATTCATGTATTCTCTATTTATCAGGAATATATGTATTAAACTTACAACAGTTCATACTTTTATGTTGAATTTTTTTGTCTGCCACTTGCATTTGTTCAGAGCATGGTGTAAAGTTATAGCACCAAACCTTGATGTCGATGACAACATTATGGAACAGGAAAATATATAAGTGCTTCTAGAAATATTATGAGTCCGCACGGTAAAATGATAAACCATAATATGCGTCATCAACGTTGTTCCTCTGTCTAGATACAATATTCAAAAATAATGGACGACATGGTTTATTCACCAGACGTTGTTCTATACTTGCGATTGTACAAAATCAGCTTATATCTACAATGCACTAGCACTTTCGTTGAAACTAGGTTTCCAGAAAAAAGACATATCTGAACAACACATTAAAGCCAATGAACAGTCCCAAGCTCCTACTCAACACTGCTATGTTACTAAGATGTACTGGTAACATAAATTACATAAAAATCCATACAAATTTCGTTTTCTTTCTGCCTCTGGGAAATAAAGTTAAGTTTATGTTTTATACTTATTAAAACCTTGTATACACGTAGGAAACATCTGGGATCAGCATCAGGATTTCAGAGTGTACAATTCAGAGTGATAGAAAACAAATTCGGGATCAAAAAGGTAAATTGCACGCTAAATTATTCATGTACAAAGAAATCTGAAATATCTTTGAAAGGACTTTTAAAGTAAAAAAAAATCCAAGCTTTTTAATTTTATTACGTAATATGAACATACAGCTTAAATTCTGAATAAAAATTACATAAGAACAAAATCAGTAATATTGACATAACTTTGTGAAATTGTCTTGTTAAAACTGTGTTTAGATCAGTCATCTTATTTAAAAAATTAAAGTAATGCAGTTGCACGATGAATTATTTAAATGCGATTCAATAAGTAAAATCTGTGCATACACTCTCTCTCTGAACAGCTTATTTTTTAAAATAATTTCTTGTATTTTAAATAGGAAAGCAGAAAAAAATATGGAAGAGAGAATTATATAAATCATATTGTTTCTGAAAAATCTAAAAAAGAAATTGAGCAGTCTGAAGAAGGTCCTACATTATTTAGTGGTGTTGAGGTAAAATCCAATTAAAACAACATGTGTACGTGCAGACGACACAATTGTTCCATTGAACACTCAACCTAGGTTTTGTTAATATGGTAGATTAATAATTCAAAGCTCTGAAAACAAATAACTGTAAATATGATTCTTTGATACCAAATTTCATGGACAAGATGTGAACATTACGTCGATTAACGACCCATCAGTTGTGCTCAAGGCCTAAAATGTTTAAAACCAAAACAAAAATGCAAACGGTTGAAGAGCAAATTCAAAATACCAAAATGACCAAAAGGAGTAAAGCAAAAAACCATCTAAGGACAGAACTATACTTGAGGGAGATACTCTTTAGTTTTCACAAATTTTTCAATTTTGTAACAGTAAATATTAAGTATCAATTTCGGGCTAGTATCAAAATACTAGCAACTGAGTTGAGATACCCTCGGGGACTTGGAGTCCACACGCAGTGGCATCGACTAAGTGGTTAGAATATGATTCTTTGATACCAATTTGGCCCCCAATTCTGATGATCAAGATGTGTACATTTCGTTGATTTACGACTCATCAGTTGTGGTCAAGGCCTAAAATGTTGAAAAGCAAAACAACAATTCAAAAGGTTGAAGAGCAAATTCAAAATACCAAAATGACCAAACGGGTAAAGCCAAAATCATTAAGGACAGAGCTATGCACCAGGGAGATGCTCCTTAGTTTTCACAAATTTTTACAATTTTGTTATTGAAAATTTTAAGTATCAATTTCGGGCTAGAATCGAAATACTAGCAACTGAGCTGGGGATAACATCGGGGACTTCGAGTCCACCAGCAGTGTAATATGCCTGTTTTCCCTAAAAAACAAATGGTTATGTTTAAGTTCTTTAAAAATAGTAAAATGAACACTAAGAAACTGGGAGATGACTTTGTCTGTTTTCCTAAATAATTTCAGAGATTGTTCGATTGTTATTCCTTATCATACAAAACATAAAGCGATTGCAAATTTTGAAATATCTTAGGATTTTACTGTTTGGACTTCTCCTTCGACTCAGTGCACCGGATTGTCATATATAATAAACATCGTTACTTTTCTGAGATTATTTTTGGAGGATATTTATTTCAGAAATGGCTCGAAAGTATTCATGGTATTGATACAGATTTTTGGGATAGATACAGGAAAGCTGCAGCCATTCATTTAAAGGTAACGACAAACCATAACGGGAATTTGGTCTTACTGATATTTTTTATTTACCACATTGTCAATTACAATAGCGATTGAAACAACTAGTTCATCAATGTTCAAGACAAATGACACAAGCATGTATAAATTTATGGTTTTAAGTAGAGAAAAGACTTATTTCGTGAAGAACCACTCTGATTCTTACAAAAAGTATTCTAAAGATAAAATTACAAACATGTTTGAATTCCCACAGACAACATATTTGTTGAATTGGCTGTCGAATTTTTCAACAAACAATCGGCATTCCAATGGGAACCACCTGTGCTCCTCTCCTGGCCGATCTGTTTCAGTGCTGATATGAAGCGGACTTCATGCAAGGGCTACTACACGAAAACAAAAAGAAACTAGCCGAATACTTAAATTTCATTTTTCGTTATAAAGATGACGTTTTTTTGTTAGAAAACGACAAATTCCAAGAGTTTGTATCTCATCTACCCCATTGAGCTTGAAATTAAGGATACTACAGATATATCGAAGTCCGCTTCATATTTGGATATGTTTCTTGAATAGACAATGAGGGACATTTGAAGACAACTTTATGAGAACCTCAGCCAATTAATTGGAAATATAATTTCAAATTACTTATGGATTCTGTCGAGGACTATGCCAGAAAATTGACTTCAAAGGAACAGGAGCCTGCTGACACACTTTCAGAGTGGATGAAAGCTATTAGGTCAATGATACAAATCCGAATTAAAAGCCTCCAAGGGTCTATGAGCACTAAAGCTAAATCCATCTTTAAAGACCCTAAGGTTGTTGAAAACTTGATTTGCCTCCATGACAAATATGTAGTTGTCCCAGCTGACGAAGCCCCCAATAACATCGTTTTTGTTTGCAAGAACTATTATTTTGAGTGTCTTAGAAACAAATTGGGAATAGATAACACTGAGGGTAACCCAACTTATACTACGACCACACTCACTAAGCAGGAAGTCCTTGATAACCACAAGACCGTTCTTCATTCCTTTGGCATTTCTACAAAGGGTGAAGAAATGGACCTTCCTGCTCTTTATTGGATTCCTAAACTACATAAGAATCCGTTTAAACAAAGGTACATTGCTGGGTCAGCTAATTGCTCTACAAAACCTCTTTCAAAAATTTTAACATTCATATTGACATGTATTAAAGAGGGCCTTCAGAATTACTGTGAAACATCATATTGCACCAGTGGCGTCAATCAGATGTGGATTCTTAAAAACTCCAAAAATTTACTTCAATATCTAAAATCAAAATCTTTGGCTACATGCAACAGCATAAAAACATTTGACTTCTCTACACTGTACAATACCATACCACATTCTCAATTAAAAGATCGCTTAGAGCAACTAGTTCATCAATGTTTTTTCAAGAAAAATGCGACACGCAAGTATAAATTTCTTGTTCTAGGTAGAGAAAAGGCTAATTTCGTGAAGAACCACTCTGATTCTGACAAAACGTATTCTGAAGATGAAATTACAAACATGTTAGATTTTCTCATAGACAACATATTCGTTGAATTTGGCGGTCTAATTTTTCAACAAACAATGGGCATTTCAATGGGAACCAAGTGTGCTCCTCTCCTCGCCGATCTGTTTCTGTACTCATATGAAGCGGACTTCATTCAAGGGTTACTACGTGAAAACAAAAAGATACTAGCTCAATCCTTTAATTTCACTTTTCGTTATAAAGATGATGTGTTTTCGTTAAATAACAACAAATTCCAAGACTTTCTACATTTACATCATGTTGGAGTTGTTTCCCATGGAACTGATTTCATACTTTGTTCCTTTCCAGTTGTCTATTTATATGCAATCTGATTGAATTTATGCATATATCTGACTGGTTTTACCGCTTTAAGACTAATATTCTTTATTCAACTTGAGTCCTCCGTTATAGGGCTAATATTGCTGAGGAAAAAGTAAAATTTGTATGTGTTTCATGTTTTCCAACCTCTTTTTATATATAATCATCCAAAGTTGCACTTTCGTTTTTTAAAGTGAAAATTTAAATATGACCGTTTCTCTATAATTATATAGTTAACTATAACTGACATGTTCAAGGTAAAACTAAATCAACAAAATAGAAATATTTTCTTGCTTACCCTGATGACTTTTACCTAAAACATCCCGAGCTGTATATCACTTTGCACGAGACTGCGAACTTACAGCACCTGTGCATGTATCAATAATCAGGCTAAGACCATAAAATGGGTATACACGTAACTAATAAAAACCGATTCGAAATGAAAACCGCATAATATCGATCATCTTCAAATAACATCAAGTTTATGTCATCATGCATAATATGAACCTAAACCATAAAAGATAAATGTTGCTTACAGAATATTTCTTAAGCCTAAGACTATAAAATCTTACCATAACTCCTTTTCATCTGTTCAAAAAAGATAGAAATCAGCAGAATACCACCATCTTCATTTGATTGCAAGTCATAACGCAAAAACTGAACAAAAAACATCAAAAGGTGACAAAAGATTTTTCAACACAAGACTTCGTGACTGACATACGGACGAGATTAATGTATTAAGTGGGCATATCAGAATATGAATTGTAATTGTAATAAGTCCGTATATATATATTTGGATATACATCTACGTTTTAATGTCTTGTTTTAAAATTAATATTTATATTGTGCTGTATAAATTATTCGACCCTAGCAAACCGTCCACCCTTTTACAGTGGCAGTGTTACGTGTTTTACTTTGTTTGTTGGAACACCAGCTTTACCAAGTGTTTTTATTGTTGTTTTTTTTAACCCTATGGTTTGTTTTTATTCATCCCAGCTTCTTTCGTTGCCATCGTCATGAGATAAGCTATGGTACTTTGACCCATAGGAAATACCACACTAAGGTGTCAACTCTCGCCATAGGAATACAAGTTAGATAAAATGGAGATTCTGGTTCCATCGATTTTTAACTTAGGAAATAATATAGATAGCTACATGTGTTTCATTATGCTCTTAAGATAAACAGTGCATATATAAGTATGTTTATTGTAGGCTGTATGTGAAGACGTTTTGGATGAAAGTAAGTCATATTTCAATTATGTTTTACTGGTTTTGATAACTTAAAATCGTATTAATATGATATAAAATTATTATCTATATTAACCAATGGATAAATGAAAACCGGATAGAGAAGTCTAGCCAAGTGTCTTGTATGAATTGGAGAGGAATATGTATACAATGGTACAAATTATGATATCCTCGGAATTTGGAGTCCAGCAGGTGGCATCTACTCATCAATGATAAGTATGATACCAATTTTGATGCCCTAGATATTTCGTCGATTTACGACTCGTGAGTTGTGCTTAAGACCGAAAATTCTGCAAGCTGAAACGATAACCCAAAAATCAGAAGAAAAGAAGCCAAAATTTCAAGTTGTACTTTAAAGATGCTGAAGATGATTAGACTCGCCAATAAATGCAGCATGTGGATTTTTGGTTATTTTATGGACTTTTTAACATTACTTTAATTTTTTTATATTTTAATATAATTCACAACTACAATTACTAAATATAATTGGTTCCTCAATTAAACTACATGTACATATATTGGACTTTTATCATACATTAAAGATTGTTAAGAATGAACCTGTCTGTGAATATTTGGTTTAGAGTAATCAACAGTTACAGTGTGGTCTGAATTAATATGGGCTTTCCTCCACGAAAAAAAATATGGGTCTGTTTCAGTCTCAAAAGATTGAATAGTTACGGAGGTTATCACTTTCCATCCTCATTTGTCTCCATATTTAGTTAATTTTTTCAATTTTTTTTCTAAAAAAAAACTTCCTTTTTAGCTCAATTGACCCAAAGAGGGCAGATGGGCTATTGCCATCCCTTTGCGTCCATCTGTCCGTTTAAGATAGGACCCTATGGGAAGTACATATTCTAGAGAACCACTGAATGGATTGAAACCAAAGTGTTGTTGCTTTGGTGCTGATCTGTCATCCAAGATGGATGCAAGCGGGGGACTTAGTTTAACATAGGACCCTATAGGAAATAGCTACAAAAACTATATAGGGCTTTATGGGAAATGCATATAAACTACTTCTTCATGGATTGAAATCAAACATAATACAGATATATCTCTCAAGTAACCACAATAGTTTTGTTTATTTTCTACACTTTGGAGACGTATTCCTTATGGTAAGCCTTGTCAGTTTACTCTTTAGAATTATTATTTTGAATTCACATTTTGATCTGACGTCATATTTCTTTATATTCAATGCTCGTTATAAGGTGCTGACCAAGTGCTTACTTTGGTGCAGATCCAGCATAGAAGATTGCCGCCAGGGAGGGTCTTATATTAAAACAGAACCCCATGGGAAAAGGTACAAACATCTTCTTCTCGAGAACTACTGAATGGATCAAAACCAAACATGGCATGAATGTTCCTTAGAAGGTGCTGCCCAATTGTTGTTTCTTTGGTGCTGATATGCTAGTGGGGGACCTAGATTCAGATAGGACACACTGGGAAATACATATAGAAATCTTCTTCTAGAGAACTGCTGAATGGATTGAAACATGGCATGAATGTTTCTTATTACGTTCTGGCCAAGTGTCGGTACTTATGTGCCGATGTTTCATCCACGATGGCCGTCAGGACCCTATGGGAATTACATACAAACGTCTTCTTCTTAAAAATTAATGAATGGATTGAAGCCAGGGAGGGTCTTATATTAAAACAGAACCCCATGGGAAAAGGTACAAACATCTTCTTCTCGAGAACTACTGAATGGATCAAAACCAAACATGGCATGAATGTTCCTTAGAAGGTGCTGCCCAATTGTTGTTTCTTTGGTGCTGATATGCTAGTGGGGGACCTAGATTCAGATAGGACACACTGGGAAATACATATAGAAATCTTCTTCTAGAGAACTGCTGAATGGATTGAAACATGGCATGAATGTTTCTTATTACGTTCTGGCCAAGTGTCGGTACTTATGTGCCGATGTTTCATCCACGATGGCCGTCAGGACCCTATGGGAATTACATACAAACGTCTTCTTCTTAAAAATTAATGAATGGATTGAAGCCAAATATGGCATGGATGTTAATTTCGAGCTCCTTTAGCAATGAACAAATGGAAATATCAGGTGAGCGATACAGTCTCCTTGGAGCGTCTGGATTCAATCCCGTTGTGTAGTTTTCTAGCACTGGTTCCTACAGTTAAATGTGAATATATTTGCTGTTCGGTTTCATAAAAAGATTTTCACAACCTTCTTACACCTCTTTAACATGAATCAATTAAGACTGAAAGGTATGTTTAATGACTTCTATTGTAAAGTCATAAATATTAAACGTTCTCCATTTTTGCTAAATATTTGTTTTTGAAGCTACAGTAATAATATATCAACTTCTATTTCAGAAAAATACAACGGAAGATTGAGCCATAACGCTTTTAAAGGGGCATTGAGGATATCTCTAATGAGGGAAGAACCAGGATATGCTTTGCCTTACCAAATAATGACTTTGTTGACAGATGTTGATGGCCTGATTATGAAATGGCGATGTATGGTTTACATTTCATTTGATTTTTGTTGATTTAAAATACATCAATATCATGAATGCTCTTTCCTACTCCATCCCTCTTTTTATTTTGTAAATTTTTTTTTATCAAAAATGTATTTTCAACAAAATATAACTTGAAGGTAATTAAAATTAGAGAGGCCTGTAAAAAATACATTCGTGGTAATAATCATGATAATGTATCGTCTTTTGAAATGTTCATATTGAATTTTAATGGTTCAAGGCAATCAAACCTTTTGGTTTCTTTATACGAAACAACAAGAAAGCTAAAACGTGTGATCCGTCTAATGTTTACAAAGTAACATATAAAGATGCAAGTAGCGATTGACAGTGTATTTGCTTTGTCTGTTTAGCCATCTTTTTTTTAATGCTAAAATTTTTGTCAACTGATAAATTTGATGTGAAAAAACCCTGATGGTCCACGAAATATGTTCTGTCATATGGTTACTGATTTCACGTGAACTGAAAATATAATTAAAACGTTGTAAATGAAACCTTTCATTGAAAACACATGATATTCGATTTTCAAAGATCTTTTATAAATACAAGAAAATAGCATGAGTAATAAGAAGTACATCAATTGATTATATGTTATTTCGTACTCTTCTGTGTTGTTCTCTAGATTCCTATTAACAAGAGACTTAGATATATACATTTTGTAGTCCATATTCCTTAATACACCAGATTACATTTAAGGGAAACACTTTCGCTATTTTGACACATTTGAGAACTAGAAACAAAACGGAGTAAATACGACTAAAACGCATTTAACGTCCAGGTAAAATTATATTGTTACGGCCAGAAATCACCTTTGAATTGTAGCCAACAAAAGACAGAAATCAATAATAAAATTTAACAAGATTTATTATACACAAGTTTACAAGAAATATTATACAAATTGAAATGTCAACTTAACTGTTAAAATATATGTCCGATCTTTTTGTATTTTCTTTATCCGGAATTCTCGTCACTGTTGCGGGAATCCAAACAGAACATTATGTCCAATAAGTCACAATCTACTATGATGTAATTAACGTAAATAAAAGTGTCAATCCAACATCTGAGAACACAAGAATGTTAATGTTTAATCTGAAAGTCTAACTTTAGTGTCTGTATATATATATATATATATATATAGTTGTCACGGAAATAGTCTAGAAAACTGTAGAACGGAAACTTCTAGAATACGGTAAAATTTCGAATTACACTTGTATTATATTATGATAATTCCAGAATTATTATGCAAGTCAAATAGAAAGTTCTAATCATTCCATCAATATCTATGTTTGTTCCAGTGATTTCTATAACATTATTTGGTAAACAACTATAAGTATTATGTAAGCATAATGTTCATGTTATAAGGCCATACAAATCAATTAGGCCAAGATAAATAAATATAGTAATTACAATATCATATCACCCCCCCCCCCCCACCCCTTAAAAGAAGTTTGAGTGTAACGAGAACTTTTCACGAACAATATATGACAGTATATTGAAGATTTTTAAAAGAAGATACCAAAGTTTTCAATTTTTCTCTGCGATCGAAAGTCAGATGTGCAAGTTTTGGGTCTGAATTTGCCAAAATTACTGAATTTTCAATCTAACAGTTTGTTCCATAGTCTTGGAATCAAAAGATGGTTCAGTTATATCTGGTTTGTCATGATCGTTCTCCAATTTAACCATGGCTAAAGTGGCAACTGGTTTACTCTCATCTTCATTAGTACACTCAAATTCTGGTTTTAATATATTAATGTGACACACTCTATTTTGTTTACGCCGACCGATATTTTTACAATATAATTTAAATCATTGATTTTACTCTCTATTGTATACAGTATTTAGCCTGTAAAGGATGCCCAGGGACTGGAAAAAATACAAGTACCTTACCACCAGGCTCAAAAACTCTGTCCCTGGCATCTTTATCATACCATTTTTTCATCTTATTCTGTACCGTTTTTCTGAGCAATTTGACAAGCAGTATACAATTTTTCTTTAAATCTAGATACATAGTCTAGAAGATTCAAGTCAGTTTGTTCAGTAAGCCATTTTTCCTTAACCAATTTCAAAGGGCCCCTTACAGTATGTCCAAAACCAACTCAAAGGGGCTAAACCCAAGGATTCTTGAACAGCCTCTTGGGCCGCAAAAAGTAGAAAGTGAACACCATCATCCCAGTCCCTGTCAAATTGAAGACAAAAGGTTCTAACGTGTTCTCCAGTGTTTGATGAAAACGTTCTAAGGCACCTTGAGATTCTGGATGATAAGGACTTGATCTATACTGAGCAATCCCTAACTGGTAAACGACCTGCTGAAATAAACCTGACATAAAATTTGAACCCTGGTCGGACTGTATAGACTTCGGAAGTCCTACTTATGTGAAAAATTTGATAAGAGCTTTGACAATAGTTTATGTCTTGATATTCCTTAAAGGAATAGCCTCAGGAAAGCGAGTGGGTGTACACATGATCGTCAATAAATACGCATTTCCAGTCTTGGTCTTTAGTAAAGGTCTAACGCAATCAATAAGTACTCGGCTGAAAGGTTCTTCAAAGGCTGGAATTGGCAAAAGTGGTGCTGGTGGTATTTTCTGGTTAGGCTTGCCAACTAACTGGCATATATGGCATGATTTGCAGTATTCTGTGACATCATTGATAAGTCTGGGCCTGTAGAAATTTTGTAAGATCTTTAGGCATGTCTTCCTTATACTTAAATGTCCAGCCAAGGGGGTGTCATGGGCAAGACCAATAATTTCTTGCCTACAGACTTTAGGCACCGCCACTTGGTATACCACATTCGGCCACTTTGTCTGCTTCTTCTCGTGGTTGAGCCCTCTTGCGGAGCTGAAGAACCTCAGGGTCTTTATTTTGTTCTTCCATAAATTTTCTTTTGTCTCATGGCTGTTCACGTCTGGTCATGCCATCATCACATGCTTGTTAGTACCAGGTGGTCTTATGGCCTTTTCTGAGCTACCGGGACCTTCAATGTCGGTAAAAAAAGTGTCAGAAAGGTCCATATAATCATACTGGTCTTCTTGTAAATACTCTTTTGTTTTCTTGCCATCGCGCTAGTAACAACACAAGCTGGATACAGTTCAGCATCATCTTCAGGTGAATTAACATCCACCACTGGTTCACTGGTAACAATTGGTTCAGCAACCACTTTGTTCCTACCTAGATCATTTCCTAGCAATAATGAAACACCCTCAACTGGTCTAGTAATTAAATCTGACTTCAAATAAATACTATGGAGAAGCTCCAGTGTGCCGTAAAATCTTAATAGGCTGAGGAGTAGTAGTATCAACAATACAAAACAAACCCATCAGACATGAAGGGTTTATAATCCTCCATGTAATCACAAAAACTGGACTTAAAAGCCTAACTCGCAGGACATTCCAACTTACTGGTAACAAGGGGTGTCGTACAAGCACTGGACGTGGGCTTATTATCTCTTTCATTCTTCTGGAGTCTAAAACAATCAGCCATCAGGTGACCACTTTTTTTACAATAAGCACAAGTTAGTGTCTTCTTCTCAAAAGTATCAAATTTTCGACAAGACATATTATAACTAGACTGACTCTTATTCTGTGCAACAGGCTTATTATCAGTACGCTCAGTACTTTGATTTTTGTAATTTCCCCTTGAAGTATTAAAATTTTGACCTTTGAAACTTCTTTTATGTGAAAGGGTCCAATTATCGGAAACAACAGCTGCATCTTGCAATGTCTCAACAGTTTTGTCATCTAAATGTGTTTTCAAGTCTAAATTAACACACTGCTTGAACTATTCTAATAACATTAATTGTCTTATTTTATCAAAATTGTTAGCTATTTTCTTTGACGTAAGTCATTTATCAAATAGATCTTCTTTTTCCCTGGCAAATTCAACATAGGTTTGTGATTCAAACTTTTTATAACGCCTAAATTTCTGTCTATATGCTTCTGGCACTAGCTCATAAGCTTTCAAACTTTCAAAACTTCCTGTTTAATAGTGTCATAATCAGAACTTTTTCCTTAAGAAATGTAAAAAAATATCTCTTGAGTTGAATTTCAAAGACTTTCCGTTTCAAACAGTGCTGAAATGCTTTCTGAAATCCGTTTCGAAACACTTCATATAAGTTATCATTAAAATGGTACTAGTTATTTTCATTTCAGTACGAAAAATACATAAAAAACGAACCTTAGTTGTAGTGTATGAAGTGTAGTAGCAGTTAAAAATGTCAGCTAAACGCCGATAATTTTTTGTTCCTCAGACAACCACGTGCTTATGGTACATCGGATGATTGGAAGAAAGGCAGGAACGGGAGGGTCCTCTGGTTACGAGTATTTGAAGTCTACCGTTGAGTATGTTTTTAAATATATTTTTTAAAGCTATAAGAAGAATCTGAAATACTTCTGGTGATGCTTCGTTCAAAGGGATTTACAATTACATGTACACGTTCTACGCTTGAAGGACCTCTTATAACAGGAATGAAATGTATCCGAAAAGTAGAAAAAGAGGTATTCAATACCGGGAGTTTGGCCACAATATATAATAAGCGCCTAGTAACCCATGAAATAAATGGTGGTGAAACTAAACCACACTACGCTCACTCGCCAAAAAAGACTTCATTTTGTGACTCGCTGCTATACTTAAAGGCTATTACTTTTTGCATGTTACTCCTCTAAACAAATTGGTCAAAATACTATATTATGATTTAACATAATGTGCAGTCTATTTTCTCGTATGGTTTGTCATAATGTCCTTCGAATACAGTAAATAAATACTTGCTTTAAATCATACAAACACTGTAAAACCTCTTTAATAGATGCTTTTTTTTTGTATTTCAGTGATGGATACAGAGTTTTTATTGATTTCTTCAATTTGTCTACATTCTTGATTCCACGTAGGGATCTTTAAATGTACAGCAAAATTTACTGTAAAATTTAGTTTTGGACATTTCATATCTTGACTAGCTCTAACATATGTATGTTTTGTTTTAAGTAATTTCAGTTTTTTGATTTACGAAAACTTTTAACACTATCGGATATACTTTTCATTTATTGATATATAGAGAATAATACCTTGCAAACTCCGTCTCACCCCGAGATTTCAATATCAGCCCCAGCTCCTCTGGCATGTTATATGGCTGTTTTCATGTTTTATAAGCTTTACGGGAGCCAGAATTTTTTTCCTAGCATGATTCATTACTTAAATGTCTTTAAATTTTCCGTTCAAAATTTGACAAAAATTTCTAGAAATATCTAAGGCTCTTCCTTGTGATGCAGACGTAATCCTTAGCTGAGTTTGGATTCCTCTTTGTTTTGTTTTGGTTTTTGATGGTTGTGCTTATTAATTCCTCATTAAGACTTTAACCGGTTTTCCAACATTTTTATCTCGATCACTGCTGATGAGTTGTCAGTGAACAAAATGGCCAAACAGTGCATCAATTTATTTCTGTATTTTGTGATAGTTTATTACTACCACTGGGTCTATGTCACTGCTGGTGGACTGCACAGTTGAGCTCAGTTCTAACCTCTTTAGAACTGTCCTAAGCTGCCAGAAGAATTATTCTAGAACAGTTCTAGACCTGTCAGCCTGACACCTTTAGAACCATTTACGACGGTTCTACCGTATAACCATTCTGGACAGTTCTACCCTAGAACCATTCTGGACAGTTCTATCCTAGAACCATTTATGACCATGGCAACAGTTTATGAATTTTGAACATCAAAATTATAAGAAATAAAATAATTAATTTGTTGTTATAATTTTAAAATCAACTTTTATCATACCGAAATATATTATAGAGTTAAAAAAAATCACTCAGAATAAAGTTTTTACTATAACTAAATGATTTAAAAACTAGTCGGTGTTAGTTGCTAGTACATAAAACATTCCTCTACATGTTTCAACAAGAGAACACTTTAAATCAAGATTTAGTCCTGTCCGTTTTCAATTGAAACTAGAAATTGGTGTCATCAGAAACGATGTCAATCCCCGCACGCACAAGTCAAAAAACAATTAACAGTGAAAAATTAGCAATTTAACAATTTCAGTTTGAAAATTGGAACTCTGAATCAAATTTCAAAATTGAAAACCTTATTGCACATCTACACATAGTGAAGAACAACATTATACACAATTGAAACCACTGAAACAAAAAATGAATGAGCATTTCCAGAGACAAAGCAAAATTAGCAATTTCACCATTTTCGGTCCCAAAATTTGATCCCTTAATATATTTTCAAAATTAAAAACCTTTTCGCATATTTACAGAAAATAAAGAACAAAATTATATTTATACACAAATAAATTTGTTAAATCTAAATGAAAATTGAAACAGGAGTTTAAAGCACAAGCTTAAATTCACTATTTCCGACATACAACCCCTGTGGGCCTCAAGTTGTCAAAATCAAAATTATAAAACCTTATTGCACATCTACATACTATATGTGACAATATTGTATAGAAATTAAAAGCATGAAATGAAAAATTAATAAGGAGTTTAGTTTAAAAGAACCATTTATGACAGGGTTGGTTCTACCTTAAAACCATCCTATCTGACAGAGTAGTTGAGAGGTTAGAACTGATCTCAACTGTAAGTTCCCGAGGGCATTATTAGCCCAGTAGACAGAATTTTTGTCTTGGCATGATTCATTACTAAAATGCCTTTAAATTTTCCGTTCAAAATTTGACAAAAATTTCTAGAAATGTCAGGCTCTTCCTTTTGCTGCAGAAGTAGCCCTTAGCTGAGTTTGTCCTCTTTGTTTTAATTGATTTGGTTTTTGATGGTTGTGCTTACTAATTCATCATTAAATATTTAACCGGTTTAACAACATTTTGATCTCGAGCTCTGCTGATGAGTTGTCAGTCAACAAAATAGCCATACAGTGCATCAATTTATTTCGGTATTTTGTGATACAGATTATTACAGTGTACCATATATATTTAACAGTGGTAAAGGATTTTTTGTCTGAAAGAAATATTCTGTGAAATTACTGTTTGTTCAAATATGAATAAATAAATGCTTGTTGGTTGTGTAATGATATGAACACATAAAAAGGACTGAAGTTATAGAACAGAAACCATGCGTTTTCCAACGCAAACAACAGCATCATACCGTGATGCAGACAAAAAAAAAAAAACAAAAAAAAAAACAAAAAAAAAAAAAAAATAGTGAGGACTTTTCGTCTGATGAATTAAATTACAGTTCCTGTCTAAGATTTAAAAAATCGGAGACGCCCAAATTGGGGTGTGATGCAATAAGGGCCTTGCAATACAGGTTATTCCATGCGGTAAAGATTAAGGTTGACCGAGAATATGTGTAATATGTGTGAGACGGTTGGAACATCTTATGCTTTATTTTAGACGTATAGGCAAAATAGATAACAAGAAAAATAAATGGAAATGGTGAGCTGTTTCGCAACATACTTAGTTTTTTTTATAGGCAAAATGACTTATAGTTGTAAATTTAATTACGCACAATTAAAAAAATTACACTAACATAAGCATGTGGATTGATAAAATATTGATAAAGATATGCAAAATACATAAACAGATGAACAGTATTATACAATATTATTATTACAATGTATTTATAAAATAATGTGTCCCACATAAAGTGAACATTGTTTTTTTAGGAATATATGAAATTTGTTTCCTTTAATCGTAATTAATCTTTGTCTTTTCAAGTCATCAGATGCCTCTAAATTTGTGTTATATTTTGATTTTTGGGTGAGACATGGTCTCAGCATAGACAAAAATGTATTGAACCATGTTGGGCAGTACGATATATCTGACAGTCATTTAAAATTAAAACAGAATGTTGGAAACTAATTACAATAGCTTTACTAAGAGAAAAAAACTTAAATACACGTACATTTACATAAGAATTTTCTCTTTTCTACCCAGTGACCAAAAATGGGTATTACTGGTGGGTCAAAGATACATAGAACTCACAAGAGTGGTTTACAATTTTGAGATCTGGTTAAGGTCAATATTCTTAAAGTAATGACTTTTCACCATTTTTGAATACTTAAAAGTCAAAATATATTTAACAATGGAGAAATTTTGACATAACATCCCCATCACTCTTAGCGTATGCAATAATTGTAGTTTGTCTATTTTTTCCCCCTTTTTAGCTCACATGGCCTTTCTCCTCTGAAACTACTGAATGGATTTGGATAAAACTTAGCATGATTGTTCCTTAGGGTAGGGATTTCAGGCCTTTTTTCATATCAAATAAAACCACTGCTTTTAATTGAAAGTACATGTTAAAAGAAGCATTTTGCACTTTATTTGGTGGAAAAAGTCCTACTAGAACCAAAGTTATGACCATTTTTGTGTCGCGAAATCTGCAGTTTTTGTAATCCATATTACTGTATACTGTATATACATGATATGGCACCAAAATAGCTCTAAAATGTCATTTTTTCACAATGTTTTCTGTTATAGACTCTTTATTTGCAGGAGAAAGTCATATAAACCATATATTTTCTGTTTTTGTGGAATGTGAAGAATTCATTGGTTACCGTGAATTTAGCAAAATTCAAAATGGCCGCCAATATGGCTGCCGCTTAAACTAAGGAATTGGAATATTGACATATCTATCAAATATTATTGGAAAATATCATTGAAATAGTGTTGAAATAGTTAAAATTTATATGAGAACATGTTATTTTATTGTTTTTGACTATAATTCTGACAAATATTAGTATTAAATGCAGATATATTGGTATTTAAAATGGCCGCTATTTTTTCCGCCATCTTGGATTTTGATAAATTGAAAAATATAACAAACCCTACCGTGTAATATATCAAATTTAAGCTTATTTAAAGAGCAATATCATAATTCTATTTTTATTTCATTTTATCTCACTATAAACTGACAATATCTCATTTAAATAAAACACAATTAGACAATTAAAAACATTTAGTATCAACAAGTCACCTTTTTCCAAATCGAAAATAAGTGGTAAAACACATTCTCAATCCTCCCCTTCATACTGTACAATGTATTTTGTTAATCTCCCATTAGCCTTGACCATAGATAAAACCTCTCCCCTGTACCATGAACATTCATTTGAATTTTGATCTTTGAATTTGTGTGAAATGTGTTTAGTTATGAATTGTTCCGGGTTTTTAATCAAGTTTGGAAGGATATTTGCTTGCTGTTGAATTGCAATTTTTGTTCTGTTTTCTTTGAGTTTTTGGGCAAATTCATTTTTAGCTTGATTTATATTTTCTTTGGCTTGTGCTGTTGGAATGTAATGAAGTTTGTCTCATTTTCTGTTTGTTCTTGTTGCTTATTTAAATCAATAATTTCAAGAAGGTTGTCTCTCAATTCATCTTAACTGTAAGGTCTCCCCTTAGAAGATTGTTGGAACTTTTCTTTGGGACCCTTGCTTCCCAGAACACTTTTTCTAAAACTCAACTGAGATATAATAGCAGCTTTTAGCAGACTTTCTTTATTAATTTTATTGTTAATGGTGGTTTCATATGTAAGCATGTCTTGCTCTGACAACCATAGCCCACCTATTTCATTTAGCTTTGCAGTAAGTTTCACTTTATTTGTGTACTGCTCGTTTTCTTGTGCTGCTTTTTTTGTCCCGTTTAGTGTTCAGAATATCAAGTTTCTTATTAAATAGAGATTTTTGCCTTTCTTTGAATGCATCTATCATTTTAGGGGCGCTTTGTCTTGCATCATTAAGAATTTTATCCTTTTCATTTAAAGGCAACTGCCCAAGCCATTCACTAGTTTTATTATTAGACCACATAATGATTGACTCATATGCTATTGTAGAAGCAGATGGCTTTACTCTCATGAGAATGTCTAATTGGGCAAAATCTCTTTCTGAGCAGGTGTTTGTGCCAGGGACTGAAGAACCTCTCATCTGATCATATACAGATGATTCAAAATATTTACCACCAGGTAAATGATCTTTTGCCTGTCTCTCTAGTATCAGTGGCATTCCCGCAGGCACATTTCTAGGGCCATTTGTGTGTAAGAATCTAACACAGCATCAACAGTGTCACTGAACAGACTGTCATACACACAATTTTTATTAACTTCTGTGTTTTCAAATATTTCAACACCTTCCATTAAAGGTGATGCGTCATTTACAAGTTCTTTTAGTTTATTTTGAAGCAATGTCAAATTTGGAGTCAAATCTAGTATACTTTTTAATTTTTCAATCAACCTCCACAACGGCCCTGTGATCAATTTGTCAATTATACCCAGTGCCCTAATATTACTGGCATAAACCGTCTCAGCGACATAAAAAAGTACACTTTTGAGCAGCTCATTAGGGTCACACCAACTTTCAAAGAAGGTTTTGATGTCACTGAGATGGTGATATGTGGCTCCAGCTGCATAAAAAAGGTGATTGAACCTGTGACCTCTGAATGTTATCATTTCATTTTTGGTAGATTTTGCTTTTAAAAATGTAGAAAAATGAGAGGCTACGCCTGCCTTCTCGCACCCATGTTGCGTTAAAGCTTTACTAGCTGTTCTTGTTAATCTTGATGCCCCACTTTCTTTCCTATCAAATGCAAATGGGTTTCTACCAGTTATGACATTGCTTTCAAATAAATACAAGCATTTATCTACCTGAGGCCATATTGACAAATTTTGCAAAAGAACCCAGCAACTTTACCAATCTCTGTTTGTTTTTCTATTCATAAATTATCCCAATTTTCTATTACATTTGGCAACAATGAATGTTTAAATTCCATAATTTGTTGTGTCAGAACAGGATTTACAGACCCTTGGTCAGACATGGTGGACATGATCGTTGAAACTATATTTCCTACTTTATCATGATCATCCCCATGAACTGCTTCATTTAATTCTGACATAATTTGTTTGAATGATTGTAGTAAAGTAGAAGCATCACCAGCGGCAACCTCTGATAAGCCTAGGGTCAATGTTTTATGTTCAGGGGTTGTAACCTGAAATGACTGAAAATGTCGATGGAATTTAGAGGTATCATCTTGATGTAAGCAGTTGCCATAATACAGGTCATCTCTTGAGGTTGGTGCTCAAGCATAACTGTAGCAGCCCGACATTGTGCTATTCGTTTTGCCTCAACCAGCAGCCTAGATTTAACACCTGCACTTGGAAGCCTAGACAAGGTTTTCCCAGTTAAGTTTTTAACAATTTGAAGAACATCATTGACTTTATTGATACTGACACCACATTGTTTTATCAAAGTCATGATTGTGTCTCTTATTTCATTGCAAAACTTGCCACCATAGAAACAATCAATTTCAGGTTTGAGCAAAACCTGATTAATCTCCGCTAATTCAGACGTTCTAAGTTCTTTGACCTTGATTTCCTCTTTTAATTTTTTTTATTTCTTCTTTGTTTTTATCTATGTACTGACCACACTCTATTTTATCTACAAACTTTCACCAAAAGATTTCTTTTCTCTCTTGTCAAGTTTTCAATTTCATTAGTTTGTTCACTGCAAATTTTAATCTGGTTGTCTAATTGTTTTTGTGTGTCATGTAAAGCAGTTGTTGTCTCTTTGATTTCAGTTTTTGGTTTTGAATTGTTTCATTTCTACGTTTAATATTTTTGTAGGTATTTCTTATGCATAGTAGTTTCAACTGCTCTTTTTTTGCTTCAAGTTTTTCTAGTGTTTCATCAAGGTCTTGTGATATTGTTTTTCGCATTCTTTTTTCAACTCTTTTTTGTCATGTATTATCTTGTTTTTGACATTGCTTTGCTTTTCAGTAGTTATTTCCAACAAAGACAACAATACCCTAATTTTTCTATGATAATGTTCAATTTGCTTTTTCATTTTCAATTACTAATTGTCGCTTTAACTTTATGTTTTCTTTCATAAGAGTTCTACTAAATGAAACAAGTGAATCTTCCCTCGGTTTCGGTTGTGGAACTTCAAATGGTGCATTCAATAGAGTAGCTTCTTCAGAATATTTTTTGTTTCTTTTCAGTTCTTTTGATTTTGCCCTCAACCTTGAAATTTTATTACGGATAACTTTTTCTGAACAACTGTCCCAATCTATAGCAGGAAAGTGTTCTTTCAACGTTACAATTGAAGTTTTTCATCTGTGCTAGTTGCTTCTAAGATTGCACCATTTGAAACTATTCCTTCTTTACGTGGCCCTAAAAGAAGAAGACAACAGATAGTAAAATATTGATGATTTATTTGTAATAGAACTAAAAAGAGTGTCTATGAGACACGGGATGCCCCGATCTAGATATATTATCTAAACTAACCTAAACCAAAAACCTTAAAGGAGTCTCCCAAGCGAAAAATGTAGGACAAAATGATCCAATTCTACTAACCAAGACCTATCTACTGACAAAGTATCATCAGCCCACCATGTATAGTATCTGGGAAATGGACCTTAACCAAGTCGCTCAAGCGAAAAATGAAGGTCAAAGTGAACTAATTCATAGTGAACCCTGCATTACTAACTAAGATCTATCTACTGACCAAGTATCATCAAGCTATCATGTATAGTAGCTGAGTAATGGACCTAAACCTTAAAACTTAACCAAGTCGCTCAGGCAGAAAATGTAGGTCAAAGTGACCTAGTTCACAATGAACCCTGCAGTACTAACCAAGATCTATCTACTGACCAAGTATCATCAAGCTACCGTGTATAGTATTAGTAGTTGAGTAATGGACCTAAACCTTAAAACTTAACCAAGTCGCTCAAGCAGAAAATGTAGGTCAGCCAAAGTGACCTAATTCATAATGGACCATGCAGTACTAACCAAGATCTACCTACTGACCAAGTATCATCAAGCTGAGTAATGGACCTAAACCTTAAAACTTAACCAAGTCGCTCAAGTGAAAAATGTAGGTCAAAGTGACCTAATTCATAGTGGACCCTGCAGTACTAACCCAGATCTATCTACTGACCAAGTATCATCAACCCACCATGTATGGTAGCTGAGAAATTGACCTTAACCAAAAAACTTAACCAAAAGTAGGGACAGACGGACGGACGGACAAGGGTAAAAATCTATATGCCCCTTTCACTATCGTGATCGCAAATTTGGTTTCCGAGATTACGACTGCATGAATTTAACAAAAAATTTCAAAAAAGTGATGTGACGTGCCAATAGGCAATACAGATCTAACACGTCGATAATATGATATATGTTTGTTCTTCTCTCATATCCTTTTATTTTCCATTCAACACAAATAATTAAATGTATAATTGGTAACTCTATTGAGTCTATTGTGTTAAAATATAAAACATGATGTTGTTCGAGATCTCTTCGAAAATAAAAACGGAGTTGTAAATATGGCTAACTACGAGGTTGAATACGAATGAGGTGTGTATTTGCCCCGGGGTATTTGCACGTCAAGTACATGTATCGAATTTTGGTAATGTCATGTTGAAATATTCATATTATAGATTAAAATTGTGTTTTTCCATGTAAAATATCAAGGAACAGTGTTTATATAACCATTATTTCACTAGTTTTGATCAATGATGAAACAATTCTGACATTTCTGATCTGAACATGATGCTCTGTTCGTTTGCCTCCCCCCTTTTTCTTGCATTTTCAATTTTGTGTCATATGCATTTTTAATGTAAAAAACATGACGTAAAGATTAATAGTTACCTTGTTCAACAACAGAAATGCAATTTGTCACCTCTACAGGGCTGTCACCGGCGAGAGACGTCATAATGGCGACGACAGAACTGACGGGAACTGTAAACAAAAACAAAAAAATAGTTGACCTCGAAAAATTGTTTTCCGGGAGCTATTACTCACTCTAATAATTTGAAAACACACTTGTCTTACGTCAAAAAGGTCATAGAATCCAAATTTACCTGATTCAAAGTGATAAAATATTGCCTTACCTGAAATTTTCCTCTAAAAGCGGATTTTCGACCCTACGTGACCTTCGTTTCACATGGAATCACATACCATAGTTATCTGCAGAATATAAGCTATCCGATGATTGGTCCAGATCAGAGGAAATCCCATTAATAGCTCCCGGATATCCAATCAAAAAGCAGGACTCAAAAGCACTTCAACTCGTCAAAACTTCATTTCTCAACCGATTCGTTTCAAAATTGAAAGTTATGTAGATAAATATGTTCCAAAACCGAACATATAATTGTTATTTTCTCATTTCAAGTATTTTACTAATAATATAACATAAATCACGAGTACAGTATTTCTAAAAAAATCTCCCGATTACGTGGTCACGTGACGTCAACTGAAACCGCTACTTAGGGTATCCTGCACAAAGTTTATGCCTCGATTTTTGATCCGTCGAAAAACATGGCCACTGTTACTAAAAATAGAACATAGGGGTTAAACAACAGTTTTTCGCAAGTATCTCAAAAATCATTAGGTTACAGCAAATTCTGTAGGTTGAAAGTGTTCAGCATGATGAGAGCTACCTGTGTGCTGATTTTCGTGAAAATCTGTCAACTGATGTTAGAGTTATTGCCCTTTTTTGACATTTTTGGCTTTTTTTATGTTATTATTTCAAAAATCTTCTCCTCTGAAACTACTGAATGGATTTGGATAAAACTTAGCATGCTTCGATTTTTGATCCGTCGAAAAACATGGCCACTGTTACTAAAAATAGAACATAGGGGTCAAACAACAGTTTTTTCGCAAGTATCTCAAAAATCATTAGGTTACGGCAAATTCTGGCAGGTTGAAAGTGTTCAGCATGATGAGAGCTACCTGTGTGCTGATTTGCGTGAAAATATGTCAACTGATGTTAGAGTTATTGCCCTTTTTTGACATTTTTGGCTTTTTTTTAATGTTATTATCTCAAAAATCTTCTCTGAAACTACTGAATGGATTTGGATAAAACTTAGCATGATTGTTCCTTAGGGTATCCTGCACAAAGTCTATGCTTTGATTTTTGATCCGTCGAAAAACATGGCCAATGTTACTAAAAATAGAACATAGGGGTCAAATAACAGTTTTTCGCAAATATCTCAAAAATCATTAGGTTATGGCAAATTCTGGCAGATTGAAAGTGTTCAGCATGATGAGAGCTACCTGTGTGTTGATTTTCGTGAAAATATGTCAACTGATGTTAGAGTTATTGCCCTTTTTTGACATTTTTGGCTTTTTTATGTTATTATTTCAAAAATCTTCTTCTCTGAAACTACTGAATGGATTTAGATAAAACTTAGCATGATTGTTCCTTAGGGTATCCTGCACAAAGTCTATGCTTCGATTTTTGATCCGTCGAAAAACATGGCCACTGTTACTAAAAATAGAACATAGGGGTCAAATAACAGTTTTTCGCAAATATCTCAAAAATCATTAGGTTATGGCAAATTCTGGCAGGTTGAAAGTGTTCAGCATGAGAGCTACCTGTGTGATTTTCGTGAAAATCTGTCAACTGATGTTAGAGTTATTGCCCTTTTTGACATTTTTGGCTTTTTTTTATGTTATTATTTCAAAAATCTTCTCCTCTGAAACTACTGAATGGATTTGGATAAAACTTAGCATGATTGTTCCTTAGGGTATCCTGCAAAAAGTCTATGCTTCGATTTTTGATCCGTCGAAAAACATGGCCACTGTTACTAAAAATAGAACATAGGGGTCAAATAACAGTTTTTCGCAAATATCTCAAAAATCATTAGGTTATGGCAAATTCTGGCAGGTTGAAAGTGTTCAGCATGATGAGAGCTACCTGTGTGATTTTCGTGAAAATCTGTCAACTGATGTTAGAGTTATTGCCCTTTTTGACATTTTTGGCTTTTTTTATGTTATTATTTCAAAAATCTTCTCCTCTGAAACTACTGAATGGATTTGGATAAAACTTAGCATGATTGTTCCTTAGGGTATCCTGCACAAAGTTTATGAATCGATTTTTGATCCGTCGAAAAACATGGCTACTGTTACTAAAAATAGAACATAGGGGTCAAACAACAGTTTTTCGCAAATATCTCAAAAATCATTCGGTTACGGCAAACTCTGCAGGTTGAAAGTGTTCAGCATGATGAGAGCTATCTGTGTGCTGATTTTCGCGAAAATGTGTCAACTGATGTTAGAGTTATTGCCCTTTTTTGACATTTTTGGTTTTTTTTTATGTTATTATTTCAAAAATCTTCTCTGAAACTACTTTTTAAAATCAAATGAAACTTGGTAAGATTGTTCCTTAGGGTATTCTGCAAAAAGTTAATGCTTGGATTTTTGATTGGTCGAAAAACATGTCCGCCCTTCCTAAAAATAGAACATAGGGGTCAAAATGCTGTTTTTTGCTATTTTTCCTGAATTATAGAAATAAAATGAAGATGAAAGCTACTTTCAAGGCAAACATGGTATCCCGAGTTGAATGGTGACGATGAAAGTTTGTTTTGGATGGCCATTTTTAAAATGGCTGCCATTTTCCCGCCATTTTTTTACACTTGCTCGGATTTCAACAATATTTGGTTTTTTAAAGTAAACATGGTATCCTTAGTGAATGGTGATAATGAGAATGTTGTATAACAATGATTAAACTTCATAATATTTGAGCTTTTAATTGCCATCACTTGGTGTCTGTCATCATCGTTTCAAACATCTTCTCCTCTGAAACTACAGGGGGATTTGGATGAAACTTAGCATGATTGTTCCTGCAATATTTCCTTTTCAAGTACAATAAAAAGCCTTAACCCACAATTTTTACATAACTTCTTTCAAACATTTTAAAAACTAAGACACTATTTATACCAAAAGATTTATACTTGTATTTGAAGATGAATTAAAGCTTGTATTTTGTATTGTGAATCATCAGATTGACCATGACTTTACCTTAATGAAGCGTATGAGAACTCATGCCCATTTCTTTCCAGAGGTTCTTGAAATTCTTTTAAAGGTATTTTCAGCATTTTACGTGACCTTTAATACTCAGTTTAATTTACAACAAACATATATATATTAATTTAGTTTATAGTGCATTGTTTGCCAGGTGCGCGATTCAGGCTCTTGAGAGCCTCTTGTTTAAAAATGATTCTAAGTTGAAATGAAAAATATGACTTGTAAAAACTAACTAGATTACTTTACAATGGTTCATCTTGAAATGTAAAGGCCACTGTGTGAGGTGAAATTTTAATTATTTGCCATCATAGATCCAAACATAAATTTATTTTGTGAAAACAACTCATCAATAATGAACTGTGTTTACATGGCTTTGAATTTTTATGTGACTTTGGTTTTTTATGCTTGATTCATTTTGTATTCGTTTATTATTAAGTAGCTCAGGCAAACACACAGGTATGCAACAAAAGTGCAATATTAATATATCAACATCGTGCTTAAACAAAACCAGACTAAGTTCAAAGTAAGACATACAAATGTATAGCAGCTTTATTAATACTAGTGTTAGGTCTCGGTAATTTCGTTGGAGTGAAAAAGCAAATGATCTATATCCAAAAACTAAAAAAAAAAAAAAAACATTTTAAAACTTTAGCATTACAAAAATATAAATGACCTTTCATTTTTTTCTATACTTGTATACCGGTAATAATATTCTGGTATGATTTTTTGTCTTAATCTCTTAATATCTAAATTTTCCCATATATACAAATAGTGATATTCATCGCCTACTTGGTTAAGGTTGCCACAAATTACACAATCTATCAGATCGTGAAATACCAAACCATCTACCACTTTCAATGGGTATTTTTATATGTGAAGTTGGTATTTGAGAAATATATCAGGGTGATAATTTAAATAAAAAATTAAATTTGGTATTTATGATTCTATATAAAATGACCAGTCATTTGAAAGTAACAATTTCTAAACAGACTTGAGTTTAATTTAATTCGAGGGAGAATTGTTGTACATTTGTACATATATAGTGGTTAAGTTCCAGCAGTAAAGTATGTTGATCTTTTTGGTTTTAGGCCATAGCTTTGTATAGAAACATTTGTGCGAAAATAGAAATAAACACCCCATGTGAGAGAACTCATATTTTTCAGAAAAAAGTTTCTCTGCTCAATTAAACGGCTCCTCTGGCCGCAAATTCAAACGTAGGAGCTGAAGTTCAGATTGGAATTATAACTCAATTATAACCCACGTGAGGAGCCAATGACTTCAGTATAAATGTGTTGATAGTGATTGTTTTGAGTCTGACCTGGATGCTTTCATGTCAGTTCTAGAGGATTACCATGTAGCGCCTCGTTATTGTAAACCTGATAGTACATTGCACGAAGGGAAGTAGAAAACAAAATAATGAAGGGTAAATATATTAATTTGTCTACTTTATAAGCCTATTAAGCCTGTAAGTGCTAAAGTAAGAGACTGAGGCCATTGCACTGATAATGTTTCCTAGCGTTTTTCTCGACAAAGGCATTAAGTTCGACTTGGTTTGTTAATTAAACTAATTTTAAATTTGAGAGTTACTTTACTAACTCCAAGCATTCTTTTGGTACTCTACCTTATGCTTTGTTGTCCTTGCGTCTTATAAATACTGCGTTTCAGGAATTAGTCGCATTTTAGAAACATTTTAAATCATTCTTAATTTTTGTATTTTTACCTGTATCTGTACTCAACTTGAACGGAATATAAATAATGAAGCTTCTTTCCAATTTCTTCTGAATTACATGAATGTAATGTACGACGCAAGTTCGAGAGATCGATTAGGCAAATTCAAGGGTAAAAGATACCTACAATCAATAACAGCCCGAAATGAATTTAATGGAAAAAAATCTCACAAGGAGGTGGTTGCGTCCAAGGTAAGACATGATTCGAAAGACCATGGGGAAGAGTCACAAGACTGGAAAGAGGGACGAAGAAATGTCGACTTGTTTCATCTCCCAGAACAAATTTAAATCAAGGCCTGTAATTTACTGTCCATCCCCATTGTTTCTTCTAATGTGTTGTGGTGAGAAAAAATTGTTTTTGGATGATATTTGATATCAACACAAAATTTAGTTTAGGTGCGATACAGTACAAGTAAGACTTATATATCAACACATACATATACAATCATATAAAACAAAACAAAAAAACGCTCAATTATAAAGGTTGTTTCAAGTACATATCGAAATTTAGATCCTTTATGCACTCTTGCTGGGCAAATAACCAGAATACCAATAGTTTAATTACCACTGATTATCATAAAATTTAACCATAAAAATCCTTGTTTTTTTACATATTATTTTGAATTTAAAGCCGTCGTTCAGCATAAACATACAAAAAGGTCTTTTCTATCACGTCCGCAACAAAAAAAAAAAAAAAAAAAAAAAAAAAAAAAAAATCCATTTCTAATTATAGAAATAAAACTCAGATATTTATAGACTGAAATTGTTTCGACGAGTTTATCTCTTCTTTCATATCTTGCTGGCCCTCTCCTTACTCCTGCCAATCAACATTTACAGTATACTATATCATTTCATGTTCTTACAGGGGCTAGATTAGTGTTATTTATAAATATTTGGATCCTAATTTGCATAGGATTCAAACATAAAACATAGGGGGATTACTTCAACAATTTATTATGGGATGCTTTTGATCCACCATATTAAACGTGAAGGGTCTCCATACAAAGGAGTATAGGACACAGTCTTCCGTATTTTCAACCCAGTAATATTCTCTGGAAACCGCATTTCCTTAGGTTGCACTCCACAAATTAATAGTACCATTTTCTATGTGAAGTGAGCTAACAAATGTCATGGTCTTGTGCCATCTTCAGAGTAAATAATACCTATATACATTTATATATATTCTGAAAGGCCATTATGTTAGCATTGTTTCAATCATGATAAAATAAATAAAAAATATCCATGGAAACCTAGTTGGCATAGCAACATTTCAAAAATTTTCATAAAAAAAGCTTAAAAAATGTTAAATTTCACTCCATTCGGCTTAAAATTGAGGTCTGATGCAGCGTTTCAATTCAACTGAGACTTAATTTTTCAGATTCTGCATAACATTCCATTACATATGTGGGGAAAAAAGGTTTACTTTTCCGGCTCTTTTTTTTTCGCAATTTAACTTACCAGTGCAGGTGCCGATTATCAATGTCAAAGTTTTACACACCACATGTCAATTCACAAGTCCCAGTTTATGACCTCCCATTACTTGTCAGAAGCAAAATCAGTTAATGTTTTCGTACTTTTTTAAACTGAAATCTATCCTCTTTCAGTCAATATTACAATTTTGAGGTTAAGACATTTATTATTTATCTATCATGTAGTCAAACTTTACCAACGCTTATAATTAATAAAATTCTGGGGGTGCATTTCTCTGAAACTAAGATAATTAGTGGAGTGTAACCTTTGAGGGGATGACACACTATCGGGAAGTGGAAAAATGGGTATTTTCAAGGAAGTGGGAAAAATTGATCTCGTCGTTGCACTCAAACAGTATAGATGTATTCAAGATGTTATTTTAAGTTTACTCTTCGTATATGACATAAATTTTGTAGAATCAAAATGGCAGCATACATCTTATCTACTACCTAAAATGACCAATAGTCCTATAAAATGTAAAATGTTCTACAGAGGGAGTCAGCGACGTTTTCTAATACTTATAAATCGCAATTTCAATATTTGAGAAAAAATTACTGTAATGACTTAAAAAATAAGGCCCTTTACTAGCATAACTCAGCTTATAGTTAAACGTATTTTACGTTCGAAAGACAAATGGATTAGGAACAAAGTTTTGCAACTTAGAATCGCCCTATTCAACCTTCCAGACATATTAATCAAGGACAAATAGAAACTATTTTTACAAAAGTAAAACACTGCAAACAGAAAGACAACAGTAAAACACATCAGGGAGTTACTAATTATTTTTTATGAAACTAGATGGAACGACCTTTAGTCGGGGGGGGGGGGGAATTGGACCCTGGAAAATCTAGTAATGTTTCTTCTTTTCTTTATACCAAGGCTCGATTATTTATTTTCTGCTGATTTAAAAATGGACATAAAGTACATATAAATATACGGTAAACAGGAATACGTATAACAACATATCGATTATGAATTTAACTTCAACTATAGTCTTTGCTAATTATTGAAAAAAATTTACATGTATATACCCGATGAGACGTAGACTTGAAAGAAGGGAGAACACAGCGTAACAATAAAACTTTAGCCAATTTGTGTAATATAAAGAATATTGCAAATACTATAAATAAATGCATAAGATACATGTAGCATCTGCTTTTGTATTTTCCATCTTTGGATTTACCTATAAAAACGGATTTCTTATTTTACCCCTTGGTTTTCGTAGGCTCAATAAGAATTCGAAAGATTTTTTATTCTTGGCCCGATTTTAATCAGGCAGGAAAAATGCTCAAATTTTCATGGTGGGGCAGAACTGTCAATTTTACACTACTCATTTTTGATAGCACATTGCATCAATTAAAGACATTTTTTTTTAAAAAGAAACATTTTAGAGTACTAAATGATAGCTGAGAGTAAATTTTTCATTACTTTTCGATTCAAGGAGTCAAATCATACTATGTTTTTTCCATCATTTTTTTGTTCTCAAGACTATGGAAACGTGTTCATTTTCAGTGTAAATATCCACGAATACAAAACGGAAAGATATTAAATAATGTATTTAATAATGTCGATCTACATTAACTGTTCCAAAAAGGTCCACACAAATTTTAATCCAAATTTATATTTTACTAGTACAGGAATCATTTCAAACATTGCTCTATTATATATATATTTTTTTAATGCTGACATATACGACATTGTTTTCTTCAAATAATCGAGTAAACCATTCACAATACCCTCTAAATAGTACTATTCTTAAACTTTGTTTTTTCTACATAAAAGTTTTCTGGATAATTTTGGCTTTTAAAGCAATTTATAAATTTGATAATATACCGTCTCGTCCATGTTATCATAAACAATATACATCCAGGGGTAATTGAAATTGCATAAAAGGTTGTCGCTATCAATTGAAACTTTTACATGCTATTGATATATATTTTATTAGATTTAAGAAATTTACGATAATTGTTAGACAATCGATAATGGTTTTCAGGGCCGTTAAAAATGGCATGGAAAATCACTGCTTAAAGGAACTTTATAGTAGATCTAGTGCGTAATAATGAGCAAACTGAAATCTGATTTTTTTTCACTCTGTTAAATTGCCTGTGTTTGCTGGAGAAAATGACAGTTTTTATGATCAACGTTTCTCCATAGTATAATGAATACAGTGGTCGCATTTAGGGTAAGCGGTGCAATTTGGGTGCTCAGACACTAATGCGAATCATGTTTTAAAAATCTTTTATTAGTCTTTGGTAGGCATAATTTACCTGTATACAATATTTATAAAACTTTTAAACGTTCTAAAGCTCCATTTCTAATCTAGTGTCTCTATAAAATTATAGGAAACTGATTGCAATTAAATAATTCATAAAAATTGTCGAAAAAGTCAACTCGCCCAATATAAGATTTGTTTATTCCGGTTTTTTTCACCTTTAAATTTGTCCACCGCAACATCTCAAATAGTTAATAAATAAAATGAAATTTTATAATTAATAGCACAAAAATGTGAACGTTAACGTTAACCCCGGCCTTGTCCTTAATTAATTCTGCTAATTTTGGTTTTTTTTTTACAAAAAAAAAAACAAAAAACAAACAAAAAAAAAAAATTACGTGACATTGTACATATATTTTGTCTTTAACATATTCGCAGGCTGTTTCTTCTCCTTATCGTTGAATTTTTACATACTGCAAAAACTTACTGTATGAAGATCAGGATTAATAGACAAACGCTCAAGATTAGGTAACAGACGTTGCTTCCATAACAACAGAATAAAGTAACGTCTTTGTAGACGTAGCGTTTTCTGTTCTTATTTAACGAAGAGACAGTATAGAATTATTTTTTAATAAGTATGGTATTGGTTTAAAATATAAGTCAATTGACTTGCGACGAGAAATTCACATAAATTTACGTTCAATGCCAACCTGTTTTTTACAGCCGTTCTCAATAGCATGAGGTTAGAATGGCACAATTTTGGCTTCCACAATGGGGTAAAATAAGGGAAGATTGATTCTGAATGTGGAAAAATTTCGAGATTTTAAATCTCATGGAAATATTCTTTTAACACATCTATATATAGCCAGGGAGGTCAGCCAAAAATTGAAGTTCCTAGAAACTGGAAAATTTTGCTCTTAAATGATAGAGTGCAAAAAATGAAAAATTTTTGGTCCAAATATTTTGAAAATCGGTCAAGCGGTTCAAAAGTTATGACAATTTGAAGTTTGAAATTTTAGCCGATTTTCTTGCGGTTATAAATTTGCGAAATTAAGGACATTTTTATACCCCCCGCAAACAAAGTTTGGGGGGGGGTATATAGGAATCACCTTGTCCGTCCATCTGTCTGTCCGTCTGTCCATATATCTTGTAAGCGCAACTCCTCCTAGACCGCTCAATGGATTTCAACGAAACTTTACAGAAAGGAAGTACATCATCCAAAGATGTGCATGAAGAAAAATCTTTGCTTTCCGATATCACACAAGGGAGATAATTGGACTTCTATTGTTTTTTGGCTTATACATTATATATGAACCTCGTAAGCGCAACTCCTCCTAGACCGCTCAATGGATTTCAACGACACTTTACAGAAAGGAATTACATCATCCAAAGATGTGCATGAAGAAAAATCTTTTTTTCCGATATCACACAAGGGAGATAATTGGACTTCAAAGCGGGGGGTATCCTTTGTGAGCTTTGCTCACAGTACATCTAGTTAAGGCCAAATATCACCATAACAGTAAAGCAAAGCCTAAATAACACTATTGTATTCAATAGAGGTCTGCTTCAGCTCCAGAATAAGGTCAAATATCCATATGTTCAACAATGAAAAAAAAAAGTTATAAGAAACCAAAAAGCCAGGAAAATGACTTCCGACTTAGTTTTTTTTAAGTATGTGCCGACAGACCCTCGTTTTAAATGCATATATTTATGTCACCATATCTTACATATTTGTGCCCCTAGGAAGGTGTAATGTGGTTTTCTGGTAGAACTACATACTTTCTGCAGGAAAACTGCAAAACCAATTATACCTTCTTTTTTTTTAAGAAATATTTTTATTTCAAATGTCCGTGAAAGACCTCCGAAAAGTTTAGCACATTTTTTGGACAAAATTTTGAATTTCTGCATTGGAAAATTTGAAAAAAAAAATTTGCACCATTTTGTGTGTGATTAAGTGTTAGGTACTTTTGTACTCTGTAGGAAAAACCATGAATTTGATTTTTTTTTTAAATTAGGATAAAAATTGACGAGATTTTCGGTCCGATTTTAATTCAAAATAAGAACATCTGATAAAAAAATCAAAAGGTTTAAAGATGTCAATGCATTTTTTTCAATTAAAATTCAGCCACACCTTTGATATTCTATGCTATTAGCTATTAAAAATAAATTTTGACACTTCAAAAAATGTAATAATGGTCGATCTTTGCAATTTTTCAGATTTTCAGAATTTTTCAAAAAATTTCATTCATCGGCTCTTAAAAAATATTTATCGTATATAAATGTAGTCATATGGGGGTATCATTATAATTCTTAGATATTTTCCTTTAACAAAATTATTAAAATAGTAAGTATGAGGTATAGTATTAGATTTAGAGACCATTCTATCACCCCCCTACCTTGCAAATAATTGGGAATAATAGAAATTTTGTCCCGTTTTTACCCTTTTTTATACACACAACTACAGTTGTACCTAATATATCATATGGTTTTACTAATATGTCTAAGACACATTCTTCTTCAATGAATTTTAGTTATATATTGTAATATTTCTATCCTAGGTGACTAAAAAGCCTTTCTTTCAGACAAAACTGATCTGAAGTCGTTGCAGTGAAATGCCGTGGACGTTAACAGACAGACTGAGCTAATTGTATAAGTTCAATAGATTGGTGCTTTTTGAGAATAACAGAAAATGAGAATTTCATCATATTTCTTTTATTTATTTTTCAACTTTTTTACAAGGTCACCATCTACAAAATAAAAAATGAACATATATGAGTTTAAGCATGCATAATTTTATGTTTTCTTGTTGATCAATACCCCATATATTTTCATTTCAACATACAATGGTAAAACCAAACTTCCTTGATTTTAGAATTTAACAAAAACTATAACCACTTATTATTATAGTCAGCTACATAATACTACTTACCAGAATTTTTTACCTTTCATTCGTCAAAGGAAGCAAGTGGACAGGATTAAACAGATCAAAAGGCTGAAAAAAATCTACAGTAATATTCGAACAATAGCAAATAAGTAAAAAACAACTATTTTAAGATACCAACAGTATGTCACTGTCTACATACAGCAGATGTGTAAAATTCCTGTAGATGTAAGATGAAAAACTGCAATTAATTTTTTTCCTGTATGCCTTTAAAGTATTTCTTCTACACCAATAGAAATAGTGTGAAGATGCAACTAAAGACACACAGTTTTGCAACAGTTTAATGTTATTAAGGATGATCGCTGGTCTAATAGGAAATAAATAGGATTTGAAATAGGTGTTTTAGTTTGAGAGAATATATGAATAGTAAACAAATAAGCAAGAAAAAAATATAGGTTGATATGCTTATTTTAGAGCTATAAAGCATGAAAATTTGCAGGAAATAGGTTTTCTCTGGATTTTTCTTTTGTCTTTGCATTGGCAACTTCAGTCTCTCAAAAATGTACGAAAAAATAAAAAGGATTTCATGAAATTTTGTCAAATACCATGTTGAGGTATATATGATTGAATTATAAAAGAAAAAGTGTGGGTTCATGGGCAAAAAATTTAATGCTTAAGAAATGGATAAAACAAGAGGATTCCGAAAATCTGACAAAAAGACCAAAACATGACCAGCGAGCATCTTAACATACCAACAGTATGTCACTGTCTACATACAGCAGATATGTTAAATTCCTGTAAATTTAAGATGAAAAACAGCAATAAAAGTTTTTCTGTATGCCCTGAAGATGAAAGACAGCAACAAAGTTTTTATCTTTGATTTGCCCTGAGCATTACCACGGTTACTGAAATGAAAAAAATTAAAAGCATGCATATGGTTTAACAAAGTTTGCATGATATTTTCTGTGTGGAATATTGATAGTATGACGAAGAGAGATATCTAAAAAAAAAAAAAAAAAAGAAAACAACACAAATGAGATGCTACAATAAACCAACCTACAAAACAATTTGATGAAAATAAAAAAAATGAAAAAACAGGACTGAACTAAAATTGTCTTTACTGCAAAAAAAAAAAAAGCTACAAAAGAAATCCGAACATCTCCATTCTGATAATCTTCTTAAAGTGGTTCTTTGAAGATGTTCGCAGGTTCATCCTCCTCATCATCTTGTCCGTCCTCCTCTCCTCATAATCATAAATGATGATGTACAAGCCGGAGGACTCATCGTGACTTGAAACCTTGCCTGTAAACCAGAATTCCTCACCATCATCCTCTCGTCTAAATCTAGTCTACTCGTCTCCCTACAATAAAAGAAGGATCTAAGGAAACAACGCGTAACTCACCCTTCTCCATGTCATCCAATAGAGGAAAACTAATTCTCGTTCTCTCCGTCATACACTAAAGAACACATATACTTACCACGCCTTACCTTAAGTCCTGTAACAATGGCATGGTACCACTTACTGGGTCCATCTGTTCCTCAAGATGTTGTATCATCTAACCAATTAGATCCTCTGGATCTGCAATATCTGGAACAAGTGCCCTAGTTCTCTGTCGCTTTGGGGGCTGTGCTCTTTTCTGTCGCTCTTCCTCTGCTAACCTCTGAAACTTGTCCTTTTCTTCTTTTCTGTCGCTCTTCCTCTGCTAACCTCTGAAACTTGTCCTTTTCTTCCTGCAAACATAAGCTAGACAACGGATTAGAGTTTGCACTTAGCTGCTGTACTGCTGATCTGGACTCCTCTCCCTCGCATATCACACACTTCAGATTTGCCGTTAGTCTGCACTCAGGTACTGTGTCTGGAGTGCCGTTACTCCCTGTGGGATGGGCAGCGAGTGCAGTTTTCTGTCTACTTCCTGTGGTGTCTTCCATAGCTCTCCATATTCCTGTAGTTTAGCTGTCAATTCTTCTTTCCTCTCTCTCTCTCTCTCTCTTTCTGTTCCTTCTGTTCTTTTCCCTCTTGGAAGCTAGTGCTGTCTGTCTTTCCTGACGGATAGAAGCTACTCTCTCTACATACCTCTGACGTTGCTCCTTGGACCCTTCTCTGGCATCTTGCAGAACCTGTTCTCGGTGAGCTGGATCTAAGTTGTTCAACCATTCTGCTGTGTGATTTTGTGTCCACATGGTAATTCCCTCGATAGCATTTGTTGTGGCTCGTGGCATCATTCGGATCAGGTTGTCCAAATCGGCGAAGATTCTTTCTGGCCCAACGTTTGTTCTACGAACAGTCGATGTCTCTGAAATAAGCTCACAAGACCAATTAGTAGCATACTTGATAGAAGCTACTCTCTCTATATACCTCTGACGTTGCTCCTTGGACCCTTCTCTGGCATCTTGCAGAACCTGTTCTCGGTGAGCTGGATCTAAGTTGTTCAACCATTCTGCTGTGTGATTCTGTGTTCACATGGTAATTCCCCCGATAGCATTTGTTGTGGCTCGTGGCATCATTCGGATGAGGTTGTCCAAATCGACGAAGATTCTTTCTGACCCAACGTTTGTTCTAGGAACAGTCGATGTCTCTGAAATGAACTCACAAGATCTATTAGTAGCATACTTACCTCCTTCCAAATGATATTTCAGCTGTCTATTGCATACAACCTGAAAGGAAGAAAGGAGAAGTTCCAGAACTTGACAGGTTAATGCATCAAGTTCTGGGGAAGGACTTACCAGACTTTTGTAAACGTCATCCTTTTTTATCATATCTTCTTCAAAAATAAATTCTTCTCCTCTCATCAAACCAGTTGCATCTCTAGATAGTCGTCTGCAGGCATCATTCATTTGGCGATAGATAGGTGACAATTCACTCACCTGTCCCTCTTTTTCCATAAACCTCCACATTGGTTCAGTTACCATCTTGGATATAATACCAAGCGCTCTTGCTGCAGCCTGAAAAGATAAAACGTTTAAATCTGCATGTATTGCTGTAAAGAGTTTATTATCTGTCTTATGTTCTTTTGAAAAAAGACTGACGATCATCAAGCAGGTAATAAACTAAAGCAGCATTATGAAATAAAATATTAAAACTGTTACCTTTAAAGGAAGCAAGGGGCACTTCCTTTACCTGTCCCTGGGTACATATAAAATCTCTGAATTCTACTGGTTTTCCTGACTTCTGGCATCCCCGGTCCTGGACAGTCTTTATTATCTTCTGCACATTCTTCGCCCCAACTCGCATACACATCAGCTCCATGTACACCTCTCTAATAGTGTCTGTGTAATGGCCATCATGAAAGGTCACAACTTCTCTCTGGTTCAGAAAAGCTTCCATCTGCTCCTTACATTCCAAATACTGACCTTGCCAATACTGTACTTCTTGTTTAAGGGTATCAATCTTCTTGGAAAATAAAGCAGATGAATCACTTTTCCCCATCCCTTATAATATCTTACCTGTGACTTGAGGTTAAGCTTTTCATGTTCTAGATCTTCAGTTTTGCTCGCCATTTTTTTAAATTCTTCCTCCATATCCATTAGTTCTTCTTGGCGCTGTGCTAAACAATCTTTAAATTTACAGAACATCAATATCTTATTATTAAGTATATTCTATGAATCCTCAATATAATTATCACTCCCGAATGATACTCGTTTATTTTTTTACCTTTACAACAGTCTCTGTTAAACTATTTATTTGGCTTATGCTGAAAATGATAACTTGTTATAATAATAATCAATTACTAAATACCTGTACGTATTTATATGAGCTTTATATTTCTTTAACCAGTACCTCATTTTACATTTGTTCTCAATAAAACTACTTTTTTTTGCAAATATTTAATATACCTAGCTGAATTTCTTGTGGAATGTTACCATTGATTTACACCCCCTAATTCCTTTCATTTAATGCAATATGTTTTTTTTTTCATTAAATTCTTAGCATTGGCTTGATTTTATCTCTGTTGTGCTTATAATTAACATTCTGAAAATATTCTGTCTGTCCTTTATAGTGATCCCTTAGTCTTCTTGCAGCCTTCGGTTGTGACTTTTCATCAAGTCGTTCCTGCATATCTGCAATCTGCAATCTGCTTGCTTAGGTCCTCATTCTTCATCATTTCAATCCTCTCTGCTTCAAGCTGTTGGTTCCTACAAAACGACTTTTCCGTTTCTCCCTTAAGTGTAAATAAAGAATTTGTTAATGATTCAACCACCCTCCTCAACTCACCTGGTATACAAACCTCTCCTACACTGAGATTCAGGGAGCGCAACTTATTTTCCAGTCTGTCACTTCAGGTGCTGTCCCTTCTGGTGCATCAAACATCTCTTCTCTGAAACTTTTCAACTGCTGGGTCTGCTTGTTTCTTTTCATCTTCATCTTTTCCATGTCTCGAATAGCAAGCATCAACAGGGTATGTTTCTCGGTGGTAATCATTCTGTTAACCTGAAAGTACTTGAAAAAAAATACTAAAAATCTGGTCCTCAATGGGACCTGCAAGTTTTTAATACTTATCCACATACCTGTAAACCTCTACCACCACTCCACGAGTCATCTGTGTTGAGGGCATTCGGGTACGTTCACTGGCTGGGTTGATGAGACCCGCTTCCTTCAGTGCTAGTGATCTCCATTCTGACAGGTATTCCAGTTCCATCTTCATCTTTTCATCAGGGTAAAGAAGTTTACATTCCTGAAAATAAAAACTAGAATCCGCTCTCTCGAGCCTATTAACCAGGTAACGAAAGACAGGAAGGTGCGCCTCCCCATCAATCATACTCACTAAATTACCTACCTTTTTTTATCGTCTCAGCAACATCTTCTGGTTCCCTGAATGACCTCTAGACAAATCTGTTATTTTTTTTTAAAGCTTGAGCACATATAATGAGTCTTAAACTGAAAATATGTGCATTATTTTTATCATTAAATATTTATCCTATACTTGATACAAGTTTTAAGTTTTTAGTTTTTCTTAGAAAGACAATTCATTGTGCAAATTGGTTAACATTTTATATAAAAATTGTCTAATTTATGACTTTGTAAAATGTAAACTCACCATAATTTATAAACAATTATCTGTAATATCAACAAAATCAAACTAAAAATAAAAGAAAATATAGAAATAAAAGACAAACTAAATTAATTATTACTGTAAATTCTGAAATTAGTACGAAGTTTTTATTTTTGATAAACAATTTAACGGTATGAAAATTGGATATATCCCACATTCTTTTCGTAGCAACTGATTTCTTGATGAAAAACTTTTTATTCTATCACAATTGTATGTGACTTTATTTCAAATAACATTTTTAAAAAAGTACATTTATCGCATTATTTAATGTTACAATATTTTCTGTTAAGATTTGAAAAAATAAATGCTCATTACTATTTGAATTTACAGTATGAAAATTAAAAATAAATAAATCGACAAACAGAACAAATTGTGTAAATCATACAAGATATATAAAAACAACAAAATTAGAATAACCTTCATTTACTTTTTGGAACCTTACCCTAAACTAAAGGAGTTGGACCCTTAAGATAAATATTTCACCCCCTCCTCTTTTTCTATTAAATCAAATTACACTGATAGTCAGTTGGCAACACAAGAAACAAGTTGACCTGATAAAAATTTCATGTCTAATCAGTTATTGTTTTCAGATCAAATATAAAAGGAACTATCCATAACCCAAGTCTTAAGACAGAAATTAAAATTATTGGATTTCAGGATAAATTCCCCCAACTAAATTGTTCTTTCAGATAATCAACAATTCAAAAATAAGTAATGAAATCGTGGCAATGTAATATAACTGATTTTAAAATTAAATCTTTTTCAATTAATTGCAGTCATATTGTTCTTTTACTTTCTTATTCGTCTGGAACTAATAATTTAATGCAGATTTGTACAAGTTCTCCCGACATGAAACCGGAAACAACGAAATGTCTGTTGTCCTTTCATTGTTAAGTAGATTACAGGCTCGAGAGGTTCCGAATGGAAATTGAAACGTCACGACGTCAACGTTGGGAGAATTTACTTCAATAATATTCATAATTTCATATATGGGCCGTATTATGGGAATAGTGACTGAAACTATCATCAGTTTTATGAAAAAATGTGGACAGAGGACATTGGTATTTATTATGATAAGAAAGAAGTAGATATGAGTGTTTATATATAAAATTTCTCGACCGAAGTCAAGCACCTTATCAAAGTCAAAAAGATTCATGGACAAAGTTGATTTTAGAAGTTGAAACATAACTTACCATACGTGATGGCCTCCGTGGCAGTGGTCCATCGTTGTTAGTCTCACAGTCCGTCAGTCCCTGCAGAAAAGTGTCGGTAAAAGCCATTGTTTACGGTACAGAGAATATTTACGTGTTGTCGTAATGGCGGCCATTTCACTGCAACGACGTCACTTTAAACAGTAATATTTATACCTCAAACTCAGTTACAATGGTTAAAATGCATATCTATAGGAAGATAAAGTTTTGAAATTAAATATTGTGTTTAATTTTAAAACAAAAACAGGCGTTTTCATATTTTTTACACAAATTAAAAATCTCCGAAAATGGCTGTTTTCAGGTGCGCGAGAAAATCGATAACTATAGCCAGTGACCTCCCTAATATAGCTATATAACCTCGTTCATTTTTTCCCTATTTTTTACTGTATTTTGGTACGAATAAACCACATTTTAGTTCTGTCGAGGCAGTTTTATGGTGACATGAATGAAAGGATTTTCTTATAATAATTATGAATTTAACCCCCCCCCCCCCCCGGAAAAAAGAGGACCATGTCCTTTCCTAAGAGTATTTTTTCTTTTTGTTGCATTCCTCACTCCTACCATTTTTTCTAAAATGGAAATTTGCTAGTATGTTACTAACCAGTAACAATAACGTCTCATTTTGCGTTATGACGTCAGCATGGTAGAAGGAACAGATAACTGTTATAATATGTGTTCTTTTATTTCTTGTTTTAGAAACTCAAATTGATTCATATTTATCCCCGCAGTTTCGAAGAAAGTTCATGGATGTAGCGATTGTCTCAGTCCGTCCGTCACACTTTTCACATCAACTTCATTTTTGGATTTAGGAATTTAATTTCTATATAGAATGGTTGCATACCACATGTAGATGCGCGATAAGGTTTTATAATTTTTATTTTCTAAACGAGGGCACCACATGGGTTGAAGTTGGAATTCAAGCTTGTGACCTAAACTTGTCTTTCATTTTTAAATTTATGCATTTTATTTCTATAAAGTATTATGCATCATATGCAGATGCGCAATAAGGTTTTACAATTTTGATTTTCTAAAATTGGGGACCACAGGGGTCGAATTTCGAAAAAACCTGTCAATTTAAGTTTGACCTAAACTCCTCTTTCATTTTACAATTTATGCATTTTATTTCTATACACTATTGTCAAACACCATATGCAGATGTGCAATAAGGTTTTTGAATTTTGAATTTATAAGCTTGTGACCTCAACTTCTCTTTCTTTTTGCTTATATATAGTATTGTCCTACACTTATATTTAGTTGCACAATAAGGAACTCACTCGGGTCAAATTTCAAAAATTGTTAGTGTAAGCTTGTAAACTAAGGCTTTTTCATATTTCATTAGGTTTATTGATTTAATTTCTTTACAGAATGACTGCATGCTGTTTTTGGACGGGAATAAGGTTTTATTTTTTTTGACTATAGGTAAGTGGCCCGACTACTTACAGGGGATGGGCTGATCACTGTCGATTCCTAGTTTCTGACAAAATCCTCAATTTACAGATATGAAAAATCAAGAGATATCTCACTTATCTACTCTTTGACCATGCATTAATATTGTTTGTACTGGTTTACATGTTGTAGCAAATCTACAATTGAATACAAGGGATCATCTTAAGTGTATACTGTCATCTATTTTAGCTTATAAATCCAAAAAGTACCAGATGTCAGTGTTTACAGCATGAAAATACATTTTTTAAAGCTGGAAACAGATAAAAAAGAAATTGCTAACTTTAAAATATGTTGCCATTAACAACACTATTTTTTAAAACTTTTTTGGTTGAATTTACTTCTATAAAGAGTATACATGATTTTTATCAACTTCATCCTATGTGTAAATTCTTTCATTTTTTAACCAATTTTTTCATCTTCTCAACTTACAGAAATATTATTTTTTCAATGCATATTTTTAAGTTTACCTGATTTTGCATATACTATCGCCAAAGCTGTCTCTCGGCTAATTTTTATCCGAATTACAAAAGTGCAGTACGAAATTATTCGAAATAATGTGTAATATTCTTTGATTTTTTTCCCCGGTGTTAAAGGTTCCAGTATACATATAGGTTTTATTTATTTTGTTAGTTTTGAATTATGTCATCCCAGTATAAAAAAAATGATATTCAATATTGAAGTTTAAATTTCCGGAAATTAAGAATAAAGGTTCAAAAGATAGAGTGTAATTCATAGAAGAGTTTCATTAATTAAGAAATAATTCATTGGTGCCATGCTCTGTGGTTATTTTAACATGGATAGGCATAATATTTGTTTATATTTTTCACCGAGCCCAACCATAGGGCATAGCACCAATGAATTATGTGGTTTCTAATAAGAGAATATGCATCATTTCTGTAATTAAAGCGAACCCTATAAGGCATCGTTTACGGGCATCCATGTCGATTTTATTATTTGGTTTCTAATAAGAGAATATGCATCATTTCTGTAATCAAAGCGAACCCTATAAGGCGTCGTTTACGGGCATCCATGTCGATTTTAACAGGTAATGAACTTTCACAAAAAAAAGTCTTTAAACAAACAAAATAAAATCAGAATTATATTTTTGTGAGATTTTAAAGCAAAAACCAGCCTTCCAGATCCTGTACAACGTATGATTTTCCGTTTTTGAGCGTTGATCTCATCTGACGTCATTTGAATGTATGACATTATACCTTGTATTGTGGCGTCGCACATTCGACTTTCACACCATTTAGCGTGACGTGTATCGTTGTTGTATATTGAGCTTTACTAAATGTTCTCAAAGCGATAAATGTAAGATAGATTCAGTGAGATGGAAGAATATAACTGAAACTTTATTTTATCAACAAAATACGACAGTTTGGTGATTCCATATGTGCTTCACACTTCTCGTCAACTTCGCATTGTGCGCATGTGTCGATATTAGTTGTTCTATTTAGAACACGGTTGAGTTTCTATAGGGAAAGCGGCGCGTCATATTAGAATAGTTTATTTAACATATACTCATCTATCCGTATTAAAATCGTGACTTGCACAGCATTGTCTCAGGAGTGTATAATCAATCAGTTGAACGTTGTACGAAAGGAATATTTACATGTGAAAAATGTGAAGTAATTTGCTGAAAAAAACTAGGTGAAATGGACCAACTTTTTTTCTCTTAATTGAAAGGGGAGATAGGGCACGTTCTGGGAATATGTGAGATTAAGGGATTGCAATTTCAAAAATTAGTCGTTTTAGAGTTCAACTTTTGCATGTAAAGGACATATTTAGAGATATTTCGAAGAAAATTTTGCAATTCGCATTCTCCGCAATTGGTAAAACTTCGTCAAACTTGTTTTATAATTAATCTTTCTGAAATGAAATCTAGAACGTAGGATTTCATATATATATATATATATATATATATATATATATACACACATGTATGTTTGAAAAATCAAGATGGCGAAAGCCAGTTTATAGTGAGCATGTACGTTTTGAATGTTGGACGTTTTTTGTGCCCTACTACCTAATGGTCCTTGGATTTCGAAAATTGCATTAAGATACCAGTTGCATTAGAGATTAATTTGGACACTTTTGCATAATTTTTTCAGTGCAATTGCAATATGGGAAGTTAGAAAAAAATCGGGTTTTTGTTTTTGTTTTTATACTTACAATTGCATGAACATCCCAATTTTTGCTTGGCACTATTCGAAATGAATCTGGTACTCATTTATTTACATTACCAGGTGTTGGCGTTTTATTTTGGTAGCATTATGGTCCCTGAAAGTACAAATCGGTTAACCCTTACTAATCCGCAATGCCCATAATTAGACTTTCTGCCCTCAGACTTTATATAGGCTTAGCAACTGTTCCTCAAAACGTAAGAAGTCAATTCGACGTCTCAGTAAATGCTGGTCTTAAATAGGGGTTCTGCAGGGTGGAAAATCAAACGTTACTTTGACGAAACGAGTGTCATTTATTTTGACATCATCGTGTGCAACGATAATTTTAATCAATAAAATATAACTTTAATCTGAAATAAACATACGTATGTCTTGAGAATTTATATGGTACGTAACTGATGCTACTGATACAAATCATTATTTTTTCCAATCTAACAAACAAAATACATTTGTCTTGATACGTAAAGATATTTTATGTAAATGCCAGAAGCTGTCATACAAAGAACTTGCCTATTGTAAATTTATATTTGTAAAACAATGAAAGTTTGGCGGAACATTATATTTTCCAACAATGTCACAAGAAAAATACAGACAAGAAAAATACAGTATTTCATAGAATATAATATTAGTACTTAGTATTCGTGGTAGACATTTATTCCGTATCTTAACGTCACAACAAACACTCAATTAAAGAAACGTTTTTCATTCCATAATCTTCACCAAAATTTGTATTATTCATGGTATACCCTTGCTCATAATCTATTTAATAAGGTCAATATTGATTCTAATAAATATATAACTACAGACAAACCTTCTGATAAATTTAAACAAGTTTTTAAATGAGAAATGCGTAATGCAGCACAAGATTTATACCAGGGTGCCAGTGGTGTTATGAAAGTTCGGAGAATTGGCGCATTGAAACAAACTTAGTAATGTGATCTGAAAATCTATACTACTAAAATTAAGGGCTCGATTTTTTTTGGGCCGTCATCACGTAACAACTGCAATAGACACAATTCATATCGGAATTTGACTGATAGAGGATGACTGGACTATGTTGTCAGAGAATTTCACGCGTTTAGTTTGATACATTTCTTTAAATGGTGGAATTATCGATATGTTAACACGATCCCAACCAATCCGACATGTTTCGTAATTCTGCTCCACTTCCGATCAGAAACCAGACTATTTTTAACTTCATGAACTTACCATTTATTTCTTCCTAGATTATTTTGCCATCGTTAAAATAAAGTGTTATGACTTTTATCCCTGATGCTGATAATATATATATATATATATATATATATATATATATATATATATATATATATGTTGATTAAACAATACAACTACAACTGCATTACATCAGTTAAGAATTAAAGTCTGAAACGGCTCTAACGTATACGTAAATATTTTCGGACAACTCTGACATTCGGGATTTGTGTCTATTTACGTTTTTGTTTTGTTTTTTTTTATCTTTTACATGTATTTCTGTCTATTTACGTTTTTGTTTTTTGTTTTTTTTTTATCTTTTACATGTATTTCTGTCTATTTACGTTTTTGTTTTGTTTGTTTTTTATCTTTTACATGTATTTCTCGGATTGCTCTGTTATGAACAACTCTGACCGTTTTCATTCAAACCTATTGCCAGGTATAGACGATATACCACAAGCACATGTGTGTAGCATTCACGCTTTTTCCTCTGCCTATCCTCTTTTTCTCTTCAACACTCCACAACCTTCATTGTCAAATATGTTTTTTTAAAATTTTTCATCATTTTATGAAAAAAATAAAGGCAATGTCACAATATTATAGAATAACTGAAACAATAAAAACATTTCAAAATGAAGTTTAATTGCCACGGTAGGGTGTTGTAAATAATTGCTATAAATGGTGGGGAAAAAATTGACAACGAAAGTCGTGGATGTTACAGAGAAAAAGGGGTGCAACACACTAAATACATTCTTCAGGTGCGATATACTATAAATCGTGCTTTATTCAAGGTCTGGACAGAGGAAGAGAGGGAGTGAAAGTGAACAGATATACAATTTCTGACTTCTTAACCATTTAGATGGCGATCTTACTGTCTCTAAAGTCGATACATATATAAAACATGATCACATATTATTTTCACAAATCGCTGTACAAGACAGAAAAATCTCCCGAAATGTCCAGTTGAAAGGATATAAGAAAACCTTTTCCATCTTTTTCGGATACCCTTCTAAGGGTAGTTTCTTAGTTTATTTCAAAATTCCCTGAAAGTACTCCCCTGCTGCAACTGCACACTTTTTGAGTATTTAGTTCGTGGGATATTGTTTTTACACTAATAAACAGCACTATGGACGGCTGAGAAGCTTTCAAATCGCCCATCTCTGAGGTGGACCTTGATAAATGGGTTCAGCCAAAAGTCACATGGAGCGAAGTCTTGACTTTATGCAGGATGAGGAAAACTCTTAATGTCATGTGTGTCAAGGTATTTTTTCACCACAGCAGATTTGTGAACAGGTGCGTTGTCATGTAACACATGTATGAATGCCACCAGTACCGATGCGCCAGCAAAAAAATGTATATACACATGTATCAGAACACTAGTTTATCTTAAAAATAGCTGCATCCTGGCTGAGGAATAAAAGTTCCCTTAGAATTATTCACCATGCAATTTTGGTGATGTTTAAAATACCCACAATTATGGCGTGCTTTATGAAGCAAATATTGAATTGCTTTTTTTTTCGCTAGCTCGTAACCTTCTCAATTTTACTACCAATTTCTTTTGATATGCCTTATGACATCTCCCTTCTATGATTTTGTAGAGTCCCAAGTGCAAAGGATGTTTTACCAAGAGGACCAGTGCAACATCCCAATCATTGTTAACTTTAAAAACTGCTGAAACAGTGCGACTAGTTAATTGCGAGAGAATTTTTGGGAGGTATGTTGAATTGTTCTGTTTGCAGACTCGCATTTATTTTTATTGCTATAATATTTCATTTGCTCTACTAGTCATTCTGCTATTAGCAGTTTGTCGACCTCATTTGTCATTAAAGAGCCATTTTAAAACCATTACAGCTAAGACCTATATAGATTATTACCACCAGCTTGTTGTTTTGCCAAACCTACTTATAGAGTTATGCTCCATCTACCATTTGCATTTACCACTATAACAATTTACATTTTTTTTACAACACGGGGCAACATTGTATTTAGCAAATAATGCATTCATAATACCATATGACCGCTATTTAATATCCTTTGGGGAAAGTTGGTTCTATATAATTTTGTTTAGCTTTTGTTGCACCAGGAAACATACTCTCACCAGCCCTGACGAAAAACAAGCGGCTTTGTTCACGATGCAGGCCAATGTTTATACCAACTGGCGTGGACCCAATATCTTTGAATGGGTTTTGAAGGCCAGAAATATTTTTGCATTTCCGTTAGTGACGCAATAATCAACCAATAAATCAGGTTTTCCTGTGTTCATACCTATTTCATATTCATAATCCTTTTCACTTAATAGATCACTTTGATATGTGTTTACGGTAGAGTTGTCATGATCTAGGCATTCAACATTGTGACCCTTACCTTGCAACCATGCAACACCCCAGTATATCTTATTAAGTGATATCTGGTTACATCAGTTTCATTTTCAAATGCTATACCTATAATCTGTGAAGCATTTTCACAAATCTTGTGCCTACTCTTAAAATTTTGATATGAACAATCCATTTATAATTTTATTGCATGTTTCTAAACATAATGTAACATTTCTTTTTGTACCACTATTTTGGTTTTATCATTTGCAGTATTTACAATTTCATTAGGTACTTTATCATAAATTCTTTGCATAGAAATTCTTGCTAATGGGGGACTACCTGCACATATTACTCTTGCTCTATCATTACCAGTATTTGCAATAGTTATACCGACTTGCTCGAAAGGCATGATTTATTGTAGCTGCCTTTGGACATTGACCACGTTTATCTATTTCACGAAAAAGCTTGCAACTTTCCGAGACAAATGCATTTCGACTACATTGTCCATGTCCAACCAGGACCCCATTTCTTTTCATTATCAATGAAAATGTTGTAATTCAAAATAAGGAACCACCTCCTTGCGAGTCGTACACAGTTATCAAAATAAAACTGTTCTGTATTCTATACATTCATCACTCACAAACTCATCAGGTTTTTTTTTGTTTTTTGTTGTTTTTTGTTTGTTTTTTGGTTTAACAGAATTAGAACAATGTTAAATTTGGGGGCAGTATTCAAAGCTTTGTCTTGTATAAAGTTGAAACTCTTTTGAATCAATGTTAAAACCCCCAACACATTTATGACTGCCATGAATTATTTTAATTCTAATATATTATAATTATTTTTTGTAATTTGTAATGTCTTATATAAATCTCAGTTAACATTTGGTACAAAGAACAAGTTGTCATCTTAAATTTTGAAATGTAGCATTTGATAAATACAATATAATAGAATATGTATTGAGTACCACTCATCTGCATGATAGTGGCCATTCTCCACTTGTTGTGAACTGCGAGTATAGCTTACTGCTGAATGTTTTGAAAAAATGCAGACTGAAACATAGATCCAAGTGAGCTTAAGGCTCACTAATACCCCCGCCCCCAGTCATATGAGTAACCCTCCTAAAGGATCCAAATGTAATTTCCCTACAGACCCTTATTTTGAATGCATGTCTATAATGTATATGTAGCATGCTGTATAAGTTTCACTGGAGTTGTGGATTGAAGGATGTAACCCTGTCCATATAATGTTATGGGGGTACCATATATTTGAACCAAATGTGAAACCTCAACAAACACCTATTTGAAAAAATATAGTCAACACATCTCCATGGAAAAAATAAGTACATGGTGGACAAATACAACATCTGTAGAGTAATTTATATGATCATCATAAAAATCCATTGATTAGTTCTGGGACTATTGTACTAATAGTCCCAGATTAGTTGTCCACCCCCAGCCATTCCAACATAGTTAACCCCCTAAAAACGTTTGAGACCTTCCACAGAAAAAATGAGTAATGGTGCACAACTACAACACACATGGAATAACTTGTATGAATTGCATTGAAATCCATTCAGTAGTTTGAGAGGAGTTGCGGATCATAGGTTGTCACCCCCCACCATTTGAACATATTTAACCCATCTGGGACCCCCATAAAAAATGAATTGGAAATAGTTACAGACAGACGGACGCAAGGACGGACATACTGAACACTATATACCTCTCGCTTATCGGGGGGTATAAAAAGCAATCAAAGAGCTGTTCCAATATGTTGTGTTATATGTTGTAACACTGTTTCCTATACTTTTGTTCTTTTAATGAGAACATCGCTTATCTCAACTATTTTATTGACATTTTATTCCTGTTTTTACATTTGAATTTGGAGGCATTAAAATGAGTCACATTTTGCAGAATTTCACCATTTTTATACCAATATGATAACTCCGTGCTCATGTGCTACTAGTTCAAACAAGAGTGGACACACTACATGTCTCGCCTGAGTATGCACATGGACACAGAATAATGATTATCTGATACCCGATATTTTGCAAAAGAAATTTAATTCAAGGTCAAAAGGCAGGTGTCATACCAACATGTATCCACTAAGAACTATCTGTTGACCAAATATGGTGGGTCTAGGTATTGAAGTTGCTGAGAAATGGACCTAATCTCGAAAATTTGGCAAAAATACTCGAGCATGCAATTGAGGTCAGAGACCAGAGACAGGTTTCAGACTTGCATGTAGCCACTAAGAACTATCTATAGACCAAACACGGATAGGTCTAAGTATTACAGTTGCTGAAAAAAGGAAATTTGGATGAAAGTAACTCATCCATGAAATTGAGGTCAAGTTCCAGAGACAAGTGTCAGACTGGAATGTTCCCACCAAGAACTGCCAATAGAACAAATACAGTAGATCTAGGTATTACAGTTGTTGAAAAATGGACTTGATCAAGAAACTTAGATGAAAGTCATTAAACCATGAAATTGAGGTCAAGTTCCCAAGCCAGGTGACAGACTGACATGTACCAACCAAGAACTATCAATTGACCAAATATGGTGGGTCTAGGTATTTTCGTTTCTGAGTAATTGACTTAACCACGAAAATGTGACGCAGTTCACTCAAGCATGAAATTGAGGTCAAGGACATGTTCCCACCAAGAACTATCTATTGACCAAATACGGTGGGTCTATGTATTACAGTTTCTGAGAAATGGACTTAACCACGAAAAAGTGACAAAGTCACTCGAGCATGTAATTGAGGTCAAGGTCCCAAGCCAGGTGTCAGACTGGCATGTACCAACTAAGAACTATCTAAAGACCAAATATGGTTGGCCTAGGTAGTACAGTTGCTGAGAAATGGATTTAACTACGAAACTTCGACGCTGATTTTAAATTCATGTTTATGAAGTCAGTAAACCATGAAAATGAGGTTAGGGTCACAAGAAAAGCATACTACGGCAAACCTTATACGATAAACTACCTTGTGGACCATAAATCATAATTGTAGGTATTACATTGCAAAGTTATTAAAGTTTTACAAAAGTTTAAATGGTTGGCTAAAACTACCGGTAACGCCTTGTATTTCAAGCAGCATTAAGGATACAGCCTTCTAGTTACATAACAACACCAGTCTTGTTTTGATAGAAGGGAAAATAAATAATAAATATGGAAACCCAAAAGTGACAAAAGACATTGTGATGCAAAGCATGGTTTGCTGCCAATCAAGACCATAAAAATTCAAATCTAAAATGTAGGGAAGGCCCAGACTGCTGCAAAGTTGGGGCTATGTATCCTTACATATGCCCTGAAAGTGTTTCCATCACATGACTGCAGAATATCGAAAAGAAATGGATTTTTTTTTGTTCAATCTCATTAAGCACATTTATGTAAACTTTTGAGTTACTTAATGTTTTAACATCCTTTTCAAAAAGTATGCTATTTCCTTTGTAGCATACCTGTGATAGCGCAGCTTGAATATTATTTAAAGGTGTTTTTTTTAATACTGTTTGCTACATTAGTGTTACCAGATGATTCTCTTTACTGCAAGATCTTCTTCATGTTCACTCACTTCATCCTGTAGATTACCTACAAAAAAATTCTTTAAATCTTTAAAACTATTTTAAAAACAGTAGAAAACTCATAAAAGTTGGTATTTGAACAGTAACTTAAAAAAAATAGAAAAAAAAATAAAGTGGTGCATGACCCTTTCTATCAACCGAACTTTACAAGAAATTGGCTATGAATGAAATCACATTCAAGAGCCAAGAATAGCTTAATAATTTTAAACAAAAAAAAAAAAAAAAAACAAAAACAAAAACAAAAAAAAAAACAAAAAAATAAAAGTGAACAAATGGGAATAGTCCACCAATTAATTCAATATAAGAGACAATGTCAATGTTTTTCCTTTAACTCTTTCACCATGTTTCGTTGAGATATACATAATGGCTTAAAATGAGCTGAATTTACATTCGGATTTCACATCAAAATTTCATGTTGGGAAGTCGGATAAATTTTCCACAATTTAGCAATGATACCTAAAGGTAACCCAAAAAAGACACCATATTCCTTGAAAAGACTGCATTTCAACTTAAAAAATCACATTGATTGATCAAGAAAATGATTAAACCATTTTTTATTTCTAATTCTGTAATATGTAACATCTTCAAAATATCAGTCATTGTTTATTTATGTTGAATTGTTATTACCCTGTTTATTTTATACAAATTATTCACTTAAGCACTATTTTCCTCTCCCTCTGTCAAAGGGAATCTGCCCAATAATTTGATGTAAAAACACAATTTTTCTTCTCACTTAAAAGTTCAAAATTGAGATATTAAATTATTGTGGAGTTCATGTTGTTTTTACGTTTACAGTTGATCCACTGTAGCAATACTCACTAAATAGCTCGTTTAAGAATGCAAAGCTTACATGGTATCATTCCAGTTAAATAATCTCCTTAATGACAATGTTGCAATAACTGCAACAGAAAACTTTAAATAAAATTAATACATTGCAAATAAATATGGATTTGAAGTTGAAATTTGAGCTTCAACTGAACAAACATTCTAGAAGACTTGCAATTTTATTATACACAAGCCATAGTAGAATATCAAGACAGTTACAAAACTCTTTCTTCTGCTCATCTAAAAGAAAATAACATTGAAAATATATTAAAATGTAAACTTATTTTTCTGTGTTAAAATAAAACATTGACTTGAGAATAGGTGTGCATGTTTTAAATCAGACTTATAAGATGGGCTGTTTCATATATTATTCAGTATTACCTAAAGAATATAGGGGCTTTGCCTTGCAATACATGTAGCTTGAACCATAGCAAGATGTCGTGGGAATGTTAGAATACATGTAGTTTTAAATTGGAACTGGATACTGTAATTCGATTGTTAATATATGTACCAGTTGCATTAAAATTTGACCAAAAAAGAAATTCAAAATTTGAAATTTCCTTTTAATTCCATATATCTTTGAAATCATACAAGATAGACAAATTTGTCAATATGAAGGCTCCCGTCAAGGCCAACTAAAACATTGCAGAAAAATTGGACATATGATAAATATATACTGTCATGATACTTTTGATGAAAATTGCAGAAAAAGAAATTTTCATACAAACAATAAAATTGTGTTCCGTAATTAAATTACAATAATAATACCACACATTTCTAAACTTGAATTTTATCTAATTTTCAAAATAAAATGAACAATTTATTTGTTAGGATAATGATGAAATTGTCAATCGTATCGTGTTAATGAAAAGAAAACATTTTCAGTAAATAAACTACAATCTAAATATGTGCTGAAGAAGAAGTCAAAAGGTATTTATGGTCAAAACTTATGAAAATACACACGAGGATTAAGATGTCTGTTATCACTGCTTATATTGTATGAAACGGGATGCAATATATGGTCAGATTCTCTGAATATGGCATGACTGTTTGCTGTAAAAAAATATCAAATATGTTAAATTACAAAAATAATGTTGTAAAACAATACTTCATCCCTTAATTTTTGTATACCGTATCACACAAATTTATTTGAATGCAGTAAAGACTTTAAATTGATTAATAAGTATGACAGGACTTGAGTCAAAAATTATATCCATTAAGTTATTTTGTAAGATTGCTGGGCAATGGGAAGATTCTTAAGTGGTGGGAATGGTTTTATTCCCATTATCTAGTAATCTCCCATTGCCCAGTGGTCATGCATATTAACCATATAACCATAGTCCAGTTTAGAACAAAATATCTTACTGGTGTATTACCATATTCAGATGCAGCTATAAAAATGCTAAAATATTATTATAACCTTGATTAACTTGCATTAAATTTCTACAATCTCCCTGCAATTACAGACAAAATTGGTATCAGAATGTGCTCATATGATCAAAGGGGAATATCTCAGATTTATAGTTTGTAATATTGTTCATATAACTTTTATTATGTTTTGAATATTGAAATGCAAATATTCATACAGGAAATGTTAAAATAATAAAAAAACAAATATATAAAATGAAATTAAAAAAAAGTATATATAATTCTTAGTAAGAATTATGACTGATGATTATGATTGCATGTACAAAATTATTTAAAAAAGTAATGACGTGTATAACCTAATGGCATAAAGGCACATGCTTCCAGTTTCTGCCATATATAGATATACATGTGTGCTGTTTTAGCCACATTACTTTTATTTTATTTCTGTTCATAAGAAATCATTGTCAATAGTTTAACTATGAAAGTCTAAAGTAAATATGTACTGAAGAATAAGCCAAAAGGTATTTATATTAAAAAACATGAAAATACACACTAGGATTAAGATGTCTGTTATCATTGCTTGAATTGTTTGCAACTTGAAGTAATGCATGGTCAGGTTCTCTGAGTATGGCATGACTATTTGCTGTAAAAGAAATCAAATATGTTAAATTACAAAAATAATGTTGTAAAACAATACTTCATTCCTTTGTACAATGTATATGAAGTAAGGACTTGTAATGGATCAATAAACAGTCAGGGGATCGACTTGTTTAAATCAGAATTGATCTGATGCTAATAAATCAGAACTGACCAACGTGTATGCGTCAGAAAATATTTCGTCGATTTTCGCCGGTTCGAATATATTTCGGAATATCCGCGTTGTTATTGCTTCCACCAAGATGTTTTGATATTTGAAACTTCACTGGACATTGTAGCCATTTTAAACAATTGGAAAAGTCAATATGGGTAAGTGTTTTAAAGGTTTTATACCTTGTTTTCCTCGAAAATTAGATAAATTTTAAATGTAACTTTGTTGTCTTGTAGTGCCATAAATCGTTTTTTTTTCAAAATATTTCATAATCTTTACGCAATATGTAGACATTTTTACATTTACCAGCGAATTTTGATGAAGATTCACGATCTATAAATCAGGGTTCACGGGGTTCAAAGGTGGTCACTGTCAAATACTTTTGACTGCATTCTGACGCGTACATGTAGCTTCATCGGAAAAGGGAAATAACACCGCCGGTCTTATATCTTTCTTGTTTCGGAGACCGTAAATTGATTTTATCTGTTTATGACAGTGACCTGGATCAAGACAAAAGTTAATGTGTTTAGATTACAAACACTACCTAATATTTTTTGGGTGAAAATTAAACACAAATATGTAGATATATTTCGAAAATTAATTATATCATATTTTATGAATAAATTCCTTTTAGTTTGATTTTGGTAATGGACCCTCAATATTTTTTCTGATTTTTTTTAAATTTGAAATTGTGGAAAATGTGTTTTGATGGAATATTATTACTATTTTATAAAATTTTATTTTCTTGTGTAAATATAATTAATCAAATATATTTATGTTTCAAATACTACAGATACACCAAAGTCCGCTTCATATTTGGATTTGTTTCTTGAAATAGACTATGAGGGACATTTGAAGACAAAACTTTATGACAAACGTGATGACCAACTTTCCTATTTTTAATTTTCCCTTCTTGAGTAGCAATATACCAGCATCGCGTGCATATGGCGTCTACGTTTCTCAGCGTATCCGATTTTCAAGGGCATGCGTGAGTTAACCTGACTTTCGACAAAGAGGATTACTGCTGTCATAAAAGCTTCTTAACCAAGGTTTTATCAGGGATAAGTTGATGTCATCACTTAAGAAATTTTACGGTCGTCATCACGAATTGATTGACCATTACAGTGTTCCAATATCTAAGATGATGTTGGACCTGTTCCCACTGTCGTAACCTTTCATGTGCCTCCACCGATTTGTGACTTCCCCCGGATTGACTTTGTTGAACTAAACGACAGGTGCCGTATACGGAGCAGGAACTGCTTACCCTTCCGGAGCATCTGGGTTCACTCCTGGTTTTTATAGGAGTTCGCGTTGTTCATTGTTTTTTTAGTTTTCTGTGTTTATTTGTTGTGCTTGTGGTTGTTCGTTTGTCTTCCCGGGTTTGTCTGTCCGATGGATTACGTTTTTTTTTATTGCTCCTTATTTGTCCTTTTTTCCTGCATTGTGCATTCAATTCTGAATTTCTTCAAGCCATTTATATCATTACTGTCTGGACACCTCAATTCCTAAATTGGATTCTCCAGAATTTGAATACCTTAATCAATGTGAATTTTCTACATTTAGTCACTTTGGTGAAAGATGCAATGAGCTAAGTCGTAACTTAATCATGTCTTCTAGAGAAACAAAAAAAAAAAAAAAAAAATCCGCCTTGCAATTTTCAATGTAAAAAGGAGATAACTCTTCCTATGAGATTTTATAAAATTAAGTATTACAACCCCGAGATGCAAGAATTATGCATAAAGTTTATAAAATATTTAGAATAACAGTTTTAGGTCTGAGTTGATAAATTCACATTATTAATTTTTTGAAATTTTCAAGTGCATTATTTTTTCTATTGGAAATTCCCCATTTAGAATAATTTGTGGGGTCTACAAACATAACCTCTATAAACAACTTTACATTTTTATGTTTTCATGGACGACTCAATAAGGTTAATTAACCAACAAAATATTATCTAACAATTCTAACGTTTAGAGGTTCAAACGCGAAAAAATCATTTTATGAAGTTACGTGTCATCACAGTAGGAAGGCATGTCACAACCTCTATTTCAACATTGTCCCAATGTTCAGGGTTAAGTTCCATTTTTTAAACGTTTATTTGATGTGGTAATTTTAGAACTACAAAAAGTTGATAGATCCATATTTTCATCCGAGCTGGAAGTGTTCTCTATTATAGAAGTTGACCCTTCCATTAAACTTGCAATTATAGATTGTCGTACTAATAGTCAAGGGCATAAAAATATTCGCCACCTATAATTTTTTGCTATATATTTCAAATTATATGCTATTCAGGTTTCAAATACGAGCTATCATTAGTTATATGGGTGTAATCAGGGGCATACGGGATTCTATAGCGGTCTGTATTTCATACATCCGGAGGCCGCATGGTTAAAGGTGAGGTACAGACAGACGTAAAATCCCGTATATCCCTGATAACATCCTTATAAATAATTCATTTCCTATTGCAATTTGGATAAAATTATTTGTTCACGAAGAAAAACGATTCGTATTTCCCATTACGTTTGTGACGCCTCAGAAGTAGTTCCATCACTGTTACTGCATTTCTTCAAATGTAAACAGAAATAAATAATTTTATCTTTCAACCAATAATTTTAGTGTGGATTACATTTTTAAGACAAGCTATGCATGTTTTTTTACTTTCTACGCTTCAATGGTTTTCTGGCTGAGCAGTGAATTGTTAAGAAATTTTTTTTTACACTAGGTTATAGTCGGGTGTTTTGCAAAAAAAATTTGAAATTGTTGGGGCGATATTTTCACCCTGGCTCAGAACCAATCAAATTTACAACTTTTTGTGACAAAGGAAATAAAGTCTGATATACCCTGAACACTCAAGTGTACATTTGTATATGTCTGAAGCTCAAATTTCGGTTGTTCTTAAGTCATTATATTTTCTCCTGATTCAATGCATTTTGACTACTCAAATAACCTTGATCACAAAAGCAATTACTCTTGAAGCAATCAATCATTCTGGAAAAATAGTTCGACTTCGAGGTGGATAATCGCGGTCCGCGGTTTTCGCATACACAGCCGAAGTAGAAAGGCATGCAAGGGCGTAAGTTTTATCCTCCTGTGGTCATTCAAATCTTCTGTTTGCTGTAAAACATGAGTAGAAACCCAATCTAATTAAAAACCTATCTCTCATCGCTCCCGTTTTCTGATATGTCGCGTGGGAGATCTAACGAAACCCGCTTTGAGGTCACATGTGAGTGACCTCGTAGGTGTGTCCTGTTCGACCAATGAAATTGCGGCTTAGGCGATCTTGTAAGTTGATCGTGTGGTAAAGGGATGTAACTCATTTTATTAACGAAGAAATCGTCAGTCCCCAGAATTCATAAACTTTTTTGATTGGCTTATTGATAGGAAGTCAACTCATTTGCATGTCATTATAAATTCATAAGTTCCAGTTCACTCATATGTGACCTCAAAGGGGATTTCGTTAGATCTCCCAAGCGACATATCAGAAAACGGGAGCGATGAGATATCGGTTTTTAATTAGATTGGTAGAAACCGAATCGTCAGTTGGAAAGGGATGCCCATAGGGCTGACAAAAACGACAGAAATCAAAGGCAAAGACAGATAAAGAAAACATCCAGAAATCAAAAGAAAACACAAAAATGAATAACACGAATCCCAAAAAACGGGGGTGAAACCAGGTGCATCGGTGATGGCAATCATCTCCTAACTCATATAAGACACCCGACGTGTTGGTCATGTCACATCCAGTGGAAAAGTCGAATCCGGTTTCAGGAAAATGGACAGTAACTAAATTAATAGAAAAGATTTGTGTTCATCTTGGAAACAGACACTCCATAGAGGTCTATCAATTCGTGATGACGACAGTAAAACTTTTGTAATGATGCCTTAAGCCTCTAGGCAATACACTCTTGCTTCTGTAGCTTTTTTGTCAATAAAATCGATGTCTCAGCCACATGCTCTGGATTATGGTTTAAGTTGTAAACTCCATAAGCAAATCAAAGGCGCCTAGGGGTTCAGGAACTGTAAACTCTCGTGCGTCTTTTACCTTATTTATGGAATAAAACAATTCGGTAATGCTATCCTGTTTTGTCAAAGGTAATAATTTTTCAAATGAGAAGATTATATATACGATAAGAAACAAATCTGTGTTTCACAATCACGTTTGTGGTTAAGAGTGTTTTAGTGTTTTCTTTTATCATTTAAAAAACTTACGAAACATGTTTTAACTATTGTTTAAAATCGAATCTTGATATTTGGACTATTGAATAAAAAATTACTTGGCAATAAATAAACACGGGAGTTTTTTGTTTATGATTTTTCCTTCCTGAATCATTTTAATTAATGTACGTCATTCAGCTGCTGGGATTTTTTCTCTATGTATCTGTTACATGCATTTCCTCTATTAGTTTTTCATAGAATAATATTTTTTCTAAAATTTAAGAATATAACATGTGTTGATTTTTTTTTCATTGATTTACGTTTTAAAAAAGATATTATTACAGAAGTGGTAACATGCAATCATTATGATCAACACGGTTGAAATATTTTTGTTGCGATTCGTTTTTATCATTAAAAATATAAGAGGTAATATCAATGGTAAAAATTCTAAAAAATTATGATTATGAAATTACTTTGAATCATAGAAGTTCTTTTAAAAAATCATGTACTTGAGATCCAGGCTTTTGCATGAGATTTCCTACAAATCTATCTATGCATATTTCGTCGAATTAGGACTCATCAGTAGTGCTTAAAACCGAAACAAATGAGGAAAAAGAGTACGATTGTCGACATAAAAGGATTTCACTTGCTGTTTGTATTATGTTCCAGTATATCATTGCTTGGTATCGGTTAGTTTTGAAATATGCCATTATTTTTTGTATAAAACAAACAGTATATTTCCATTTGTCAATCATGTTTCAAAAATATCTGTAACTAAAAAAACACAAAAAACTATATGTATAAACATGTGAAGACAACTTGATCTGCATACACCTTTTTAAATGAAATTGCATGATTCTCTACCAAGTTTTGACCTTCTATCTAAATTATGTACGTCCCAACGAGGGGATATAGTAATGCTTCAAGGGATTTTGACCAAACTTGGTACATACTTAGTACTTATATCTAGAACCCTATTGATTTTCAAAGTCATACGTCAAAGGTCAAGGTTACAGTGGAACTTAAATTCTTTACAGCCTTGTGAACACTCTAGAAGCAACATCATTCAATGGATTTTGACCAAACTTTGTAGCTTCTTAAATCCAACTCTGACCACTTATTTCTTAGGAAAATCTTGAGTGCTATTGATTTTAAAGGTTAAAGGTCACATGGTCACAATTGTTCGTAACATCCTTGTGAATACTCTAGAATCAACAATTGATTTTTACCTAACTTTATACAAAGTTTAAATTTATCAAGATCTAAAAGCCTAAATATTTTGATGGGAAATGACAAGAAAATATTTATACATGTACAAATTTCAGGGTCAATTTTTTTCACGGCGAGGTGATGTCACTCTTTGCGTTGCCCTTGTTTTATTGTTCTATCCACAGGAGCAAGACTCTCATGACTATTAATACAGACGAATTACGCAGTTGCCTTCCTTGCAGGGGAAAATTGGGATGTTTGGAGGTGAACAATAGGGTTGTTTCCCGGTGCACAATATCAGTTGTCTCCCCTTCGGAGGGAAAAAGGGGATGTTTGGAGAATAATAGGGTTATTTCCCGCGATGTTCAATTTTTAAAAAACATTCAACTTAATTTTGAATCACATGACAGTTTTCATCTAATAAGAGTATTTTAAAATATTTAAAAAACAATAATTCCAGTTAGCAGTTGTCATGTCTCTATTCATACTGTTTGGCTTTACGGTGTGTTTTATACAAGAAAGATACATGCGAATTAAAATTGAGGTTTGTGTACCCATAAAACCGGCTTTGCCTCACCACCGCTCAATGTCTGTACCAAATCAGACTATCCCGACTCTGGTGTTTCGATGTTTGTGTTATGTGCTCTGTTGTGTAGTTCATCTTTGTCTGAATGTCTGTCAGTTGGTTCACCTTTCCTGGTATCCGTTTTTCTTTTCATAGAAAAATAATGACAATGACTTTTACTATATGCTCTAAAATACATTTCAAAATCTGTCATCGGGTTTGTTTACGTGGTAATAAAATTTCCAATTAACTTTTCCTGCTTGATCGTTTATTATCTTTTAATATTTTTTTTTCGGATGGACTCTGACTGCCTCCACTACTAATTGAACATTTTATTGGTTGCATCTTTTGTCGTCCTATATCAAATCCCTTCTGTGCGTGTATATAATTTTATGATCTTGATAATTTTCTATTCATTAAGTGGCTCATATATGTATCGAAATATTTTCGGGCTAGAATAGCTGGTGAGTCATTATCATGAAAGGAATGTAGTGGATAGGTTCCGGATGAAAATTTACAACTGCAAGTTACATAAATCCAAACATCTCGAGATAATAAATTACGAACGGAAATGAACAACTGCTTCGGTTATTTTCGACTTCAGAATCACATTCCAAAAGCAACAAGCATAAAGACAATCGCAAGACAGATTAATATGTATTTTGGATAACTTTGCAATAAAACACACCAACTGGGCATTTGATACGGTTATGGTCATAAAGATTTCTACTTTAACATTCAGAACGATAAAAGGAAAAGCATGTACAAATACGATAAGTTATTTCAAGTACCATTACTGTAAAAAAGAATAAGAGCGTAAACTTTACCGCACTCACACAGAAAACGAGACAAAGTTTGTCACTAACATGGGCAATAAAACAGATTGTGGGTGAATTTTCGACATAAAGATATTTTCATCTTTAAATGTCAGTGAAGCCTTCCACATTGAGAAATATCTAGCAACACACTGAAAAAGCAAGACTAATATAAGCATATGTTTGAGCGAAATTGTCAATCATGTCACACCAATTAAGCATTAAATAAATGCGAAGTAATACCAACAAATTAAACAATAAAAGAAGTGTACTTTTAATACATGTATTATATACTTAGTACTAAATAAAGGAAAATTACATATATGATACTGAAAGAATATTGTCAGCTGTTTTTTCTACCGTGATGATATCGATATCATCACTCCTTTATCATACCCCTTAAAATGATATTGGTCACGGACTAGCAAGATAAACAGTATTACTATACTATCCTGTTCAAATATATGATAAAGCGAATAAAACATGACAAAATCCTTATCACTCGACTAATATCACACGCGCCTAAAGGCCCTCTGGATGATACGGCGTGTGATACGGATTTTTCCATGTATTATTCTCCTATGTAATACATATCACAGAACTTTAATTAATTTATTGATGTTGTTACTTCTAAACTTGGCATTTTGTCTATTAATACTTAAAAGAACAGCTCATTTCTTCTGAACCATAAATCCCATAGAACCAAACAACATAAAACCAATTACAAAAAGATGACAGACGCAACACAATACATCAATTCTTTACGACAGATGCAAAGCAATGTTCAATTCTTACGACAGATGCAAAGCAATGTTCAATTCTTACGACAGACACAAAGTAATGATCCACGTGCTCAAAGTATATATAAAGAAACAAAAAACGTGTAAAGTGCAATACCACACGACAGAGCGAGTGCTGTTTATTCAATAATTATAATATTGAAATAAACAAACCATGGAATATTTCATGTGTAGATATTTAAAATAATGTCACTGTTCAAAAAACCCACAAAAGATCTCTTAAAGGAATGAATATTTTGTAGCAAGACAAAAACCATAAATGATCTAAACAGAAATAGATAATAAAACCATCTACTTGAAAATTTACTGTCCTATCAAGTAGACCCTGTCGTGCTGAATGAAGAAAAGCGGGAAAGTTCTCGCTTTATAACACAACAACGCCCCCTATGGGCAGATAATACATAAGAAAATTTCACGCTAATTCATAAATTCAAACTTTGATTAGTCCCATACTCAATTGTAACACTAGAATTCGTGATGTATGGTCGTGCCAAAAAATGCTGCAAAGCCCCGCCTTAATGACGTATCCAAATATGGGTAATAATGGCTATGACCATAAAAGGTTTGTGGTTGCACGTGATTTTCCGTATTGTTCACCTGTGAAAGGGGCGTAACAATAGAATTCGTAACGTAAGTCGACTAGTAAGTAAGTCAGTAAGTAAATTCTTTATTTAAAGACGGTAACCCAATTAGAACAAGTCTAATTTTCATTAGGGTCCTCTAAACACATAAATAAACATAAAACAAATATACAAAATAAATACAATAAAATATATGTTAATAGACAGTTTTCTAATTCAATTACTCATCAATATTTTGTGTTGTTGTAAAGAAGTGTTGAAAACACTGTTTTTAAATAGATCTAAAGAATTACAACATTTAATGATCGGTGGTAGTTCATTCCAAATTTTCACAGCTGAAAAATGGAAAGAACTTTTGTAAAAATTTGTATTTGGTCGAGACACAAATAAGTCATTGTTTGAAGAAGATCTTAGGCTTTAAGGCTGACATTCATCTTGCGAAAGTCAATAGTCAGGTACCATACCATTGACAACTTTGTACATTAATATAGATTTTAGACTGCAGATGAACAGACACTCAACAGCTGTGTTGAAGTAAAATAAAAATGTTGTATAATTATGACAATATTAAAGTAAAAAGAACCCCTTAGTTAAATTTGAAATAAAAAAAAAATCCATCGATTTACTGTCAATTAATACATATATTCATATTAAAAGTGCAAATCCCACAGTTCCCCAAAAATAGGAAGAAATCTAAGGGCACTGTTGGCCTTGTTTTCCACATTTCAACCACTGTTTAAAATTTTTTCCAAAACCGCTCAGACTACGAATACAATTATTTGTTCATTTTTTAATTCGCATCATAGTAGAATACTAGGCTTGACTTTGCAGTCATATGCACAGGCATTCGAAGACTGGATTCATTTTTAGCTCACCTGACCCAAAGGGTCAAGTGAGCTTTTCTCATCACTTGGCGTCCGTCGTCGTCCGTCGTCCGTTAACTTTTACAAAATCTTCTCCTCTGAAACTACTTGGCCAAATTAAACCAAACTTGGCCAAAAGCATTATTAGGGTATCTAGTTTAAAAAATATGTCCAATGACCCCGCCTGCCAACCAACATGGCCGACATGGCTAAAAATAGAACATAGGGGTAAACTGCAGTTTTTGTCTTATATCTCAAAAACTAAAGCAATTAGAGCAAAACTGACGGGGTAAAAATGTTCATCAGGTCAAGACCTACCTGTCATGAAATTTTCAGACGAATCGGTCAACCCTTTGTTGGGTTATTGCCCCTGAATTGTTAATTTTAAGGAAATTTTGCAGTTTTAGGTTATTATCTTGAATATTATTATAGATAAAGACAAATTGTAAACAGCAAAAATGTTCAACAAAGTAAGATCTACAAATAACTCAACATGACCAAAATCATTGATTGACCTCTTATAGGAGTTTTTGCCTTTTAAAGACGGCATCCAGCGTAAACTTTCCTTTAAAGATCTTTTCCTCTCAAACCACTAGGCCAATTGAGACCAAACTTTGGTGGAATGGTCCTTGGGTGGCCCCCTTCCAAAATTATGTCTGGCATCACCGACTTCCAACCGAGATGGCTGCTGTTACTAAAAATAGAAAAAATAAGGGGGGGGGGGGTGACTTTCAAAAATCTTCTTATATGAAACTACAAGTCCAATTGGAACCAAAGTTGGCAGTAATAATTCTTAGGAGGTTCTCTTTTAGAAATATGTCCAATGACCCGGACTGTTAACCAAGATGGCCGCCACAGCCGAACTTAGTTTAACACAGGGCCCTATGGGAAAATTCATTGAAAAATCTTCTTGTCTTAAACCACTTGACCACTTGGAACCAGACTTGGCAGCAATGGTCCTTAGATGGTCCTCTTACAGAGGTGTGTCCGATGACCCGGACTGTCAACCAAGATGGCCGCCACAACCAAACTTAGTTTAACATAGGCCCCTATGGAAAAATTCATGAAAAATCTTCTTGTCTGAAACCACTTGACATATTGGAGCCAGACTTTGGAGGTCCTTTTTCAGAAATATGTGATTTCGTAGACTGTGAACTGGCAAAATCCGGGCGAGTGGCGAGCGGTGGCGAGATCCGGAGGCAGGGCTGGCGGAAATTTAAAAGTGGATACGATAGAGACGAGGCGGCGAGAGGGGTACGAATCATGGCTTTCGAATCACAAAGCACGGACAGATACGTCCAGGAGCCCGAATGCAAAGAGTGAGGAGGAGGTGAGAAAGAGAGCTGAGGCCCAGAGGAAAGGGAGACGTGAACCGGTCCTGAAGTGGAGGGACCTACCTTGGGAGGTATTCAAGGTGGCAGGAGTCCAGGAGACGAAAGGTAAGTATGGGGTGAGCAGGATCCTGACGCTGGAGAGGAAAGGCGAGATGGTCAAGGTTTGGGCGTGCAGCAGGATGATACAGGAGATGGATGACATACCGCGGAAGAGGTGGATCCATCTCAAGCTCGTCAACTATGGGATGAAGAGGGCAAAGAAGAGTGGGCACGAATACTGTGACTTCGAAGTGATGGTATGAGGGGGATCAAAATTTCTGGTCTTGGGTAAAACCTGGACCAGAAATCTCTGATTGGGTTCGTGGGATGGGACGGAAATTTGAAATATGGATACGATAGAAAAAAAAATCACACCTAATAAATCATGGATTCAAAAGTCGCCGAGACCGTGAAAGTCTTGAGGGGAATCGCCAAAAAGCACGGGCTCAAAGGCTATTCCAGGATGAGGAAATATCAGCTGGTCGAGCTGATCGAGAACAAGACGGCTTGGAAATTCGCGAGGGTGGAGAAGACGCCTACCATCAAGAAGCTTCGCAAGATGGCACGGGATATGGGGTTGAGAAGGGTGGCTCGGTTGACCAAGGGTGAGCTGAAGAGGAGGGTGGACGAAAAGCTCGAGGAAGTCAGGAGGGAGGAGGGGACCTACTTTGAGGTGGAGGGACCGATGCAAGCCCTGAAGAGGGCCTTGACTATCTGGCATTTCAACACACTCATCCAGGTAGACGTGGAAACCTTCCTGGAGAAAACGAAGTCCTGGCGGAAGGAGATAATCGATGTGATGAGGTTGAAGGGTATCAAGGTGGAGGGGATCCTGGAAATTCAGTTCGTGAAGATAAATCCGACGGGGACGCGCGAGGACGACGAGAAGGTGGGATTCTTCCACTCAGGGTACGTGGTCATGAATAGGTCGACGGACGTCCTCGAGGACCTGGCGGTCATGGACGACAGGATCGGGGAGAAAATCGCGCAGTGGACATCGGAGAAGAGCGGGTGGACCCTGAAGATCATACGCCTATCCCTGAACACCGATAAATATAGCTCTCTCACAGGATCCCAGTACCTAGCCCTGCCCAAGTGGATCAAGGACAAGAAGGCAACGTGAGGAATGACGATGACGAATGCTTCCAGTGGGCCATCCTTTCCGCAGCCCACCACGAGGAGGTAGACTCCAAGCAGACTGATAGGGTGAGCCAATACAAGCAGTGGCAGGATGACCTGAACATCGCCGGCCTCGAATTTCCCATGGAAGTCGACAAGATTGGGGGCTTCGAGCGTCTGAACCCCGAGTACGCCATCAACGTTTTCGCGCTGGAGGGTAAGGAAATCTACAATGCAAGCGTTTCGGACTTCGCGGAGTCCCCGGCCCGAACCACCATCACCCTGCTACTGATCGAGAGGGAGTGGCGAAAGCATTAAGCCTGGATCAAGAGCATGAACCGGCTCTGCTCGAAGGAGATCAGCGACCACAACGGGGAGGTGAAGATCTGCTGCCGGTGCATGCAGCACTTCTTCGATCAGGCGAAGTTCGACGAGCACCTGGAGACCTGCCGCAATCGCGAATCGGTGAGGACTGAGATGCCGGAGAAGGATATGTTCGAGCAGTTCAGAAATCCCCAGCGAGCGGCGGAAGTGCCCTTCGTCGTCTACGCGGACTTTGAGTGCTTCTTCGAACCCCAGGTGGAGGCCCCGGCAGCAGCTTTCGAACCTAAAGAAGGGACTCGGGCGCGAATAAGATCACAAAGCTCCTGGGAAAGATGATGGACGGAATCCTCAAGAAAATCGCCCGAGCCCGGGAGGAAACCGAATCCTTCACCAAGATCACCCACAAGCACGTGCCGTCGGGATTCGCGTACTATATTCAGTGCTTCGACGAGACCGTCTTCCCGGGCAAGGGTCTTCGTCGAAAGGTTGATGAGGGATATCAGGGGGCTGGCCAAGATTCCTCGTGCCCAACCCATCAAGATGACGCCGGAGGACGATGAGGCTCACAGGAAGGCAGTGAAGTGCTGGATCTGCGAGGATGCGATGGACGAGGACAAGGTGCGGGACCACTGCCACTTTACGGGAAAATATCGGGGTGCTGCCCACAATCTCTGCAATCTCAAGCACCGGCTGCCCAAATTCGTGCCCATATGTACGACGCCCACATCTTCGTGGGATCCATCGAGGGCGAGATCCGCTGCATCCCCAATACCGAGGAAAATTACGTCTCCTTCAGTAAGAGGATCCAGATAGGGGAATATCAGGACAAGAGGACCAAGCGCATGAAGCCCATATGGCAAGACCTGAGGTTCTTGGATAGCGTGAAGATCATGAAAGCCCCTTGGACAAAATCGTCAAGATCACACCCGACTCAGCCTTCAAGATCACGCAGAAGGTCTATGGAGAGGCCCCACTGGATCCAGCTCTCTACCAGGTGGTCCCGGCTCAATCCGAGAACGATCGGAATATCAACCTGCGTGAGGTCATCGACCGGAAAAAGCTGGCGCATATCGTGACGCACCCCGACGACTACGAGCTGGGGAGCCGATCCATCAAGGGACAGAAGCTCGAGAAGGATGAGCAGCTGACGCTGCTGCAGGACTACCTGGTCCGCACCAATACCCGGGGGGAATGCATCATGCGCTATTATCAGCGGAATGGATTCGGAAGATATTGGACCGTCGAGAAGATTGGGCTGCAGGGTATGAGCCGCCGAATTCGTCATACCCTCTGCGCGGATCATCTGATCAATATCGATATGAAGAATGCCCACCCAACCTTGCTCTCCTGCTATTGCCACGAACACGGGATCGAGTGTGAAGGGCTCGACGCCTACATCGCCGACTGGGTGAGGCTAATCGCCGACCTGATGGCCTACCAAAAGATCACGCGGGACGATGCAAAAACCCTCCTGCTCGCCATCATCAATGGGAAGAAGATCAGACTGAGAGAGGACGCGCCGGCCTGGTATCGGGAATATTACGAGGGTGCGGCAGATCATGGAGAAGGTGGTCGAGCTCAACCCGGACCTGCACAAGCTCGCAGGCGAATCCAAAGCGAAGAGGGATACGGACTAAAATATCGAGGGGACGACCATCAACTACGTCATGTGCACCCTGGAAAACAAGGCACTTCACAGGGAGGGGGTGACGCGCGACCGACTGCCCGGAATCCTCGAAGGTTGCTCCCAAAGGGTGAAGGAAGTCGTCGGGGCTCAGATCACCTTCACGGTCAAGGAGATGGATGAGGGGTACGATATCCCGACCGGGGGAGAAGATTCCAGAGGGATTGGCATGGACCTCCTCCTGAGGAAGGAGGTCTACCCCTACGAATATATGGATTCGATCGCGAAATTCCGGGAGGCACAGCTGCCGGCGCGGGAGGTTTTCTTCAACCGGCTGAATGATGAGGAGCTGAGCGAGACGGACTATGAGCACGCTCAGAGGGTCTGGCAGGCCATGGGCATCAAGGATATGCGGGAATATCACCTCTACTTCGGGCTGGACGTGACTGCTGGCTGACTGCTTCGAGCACCTCAGGAAGATGAGCCGGAAAACCTTCGGGCAGGACGTCGCCCACTACTATACGCTGCCGCGATACGCGTACGACGTGATGCTCAAGATGACGGGCGTCAGACTGGAACTCCTCAGCGACATCGATATGCTGCAGATGATCGAGGGAGGGATCCGGGGTGGGGTCACGGTGGCATCTCATCGATATGCCAAGGCCAATAATCCCTACCTGGACGACTACGACGCCAGCAAGCCGACCAACTATCTGACGTATCTGGACGCGAACAACCTCTACATATGCGCGATGAGCAAGCACATGCCGACGGATGGGTTCCAGTGGGTGGAAGATCACGCCGAGATTCCGACCGTGGAGGCGATCGATCCCAAGGCCGAGAAGGGCTACATTCTGGAGGTGGACCTGGACTATCCACAGGAGCTCCACGACGCGCATAACGATTACCCCTTCGCGCCGGAATCAGTGCAGATTGGCAAAGTCCGGAAGCTGGTGCCGAACCTCAACCATGGAGCTGGGGGGTCTGAGGCTGAGGAAAATCCATCGAGCGATCCGCTTCAACCAGCGCCCCTGGCTCATCAAGGAGTACGTGGACAAGCTGACCGCCTTGAGGACCGCCGCCGCGACGGATTTCGAGAGGGACTTTTTCAAGCTCATGGTCAACGCTGTCTTCGGCAAGACCATGGAGAACGTGAGGAAGCGACAGGATATCCGGCTCGTGAGGGCCAGCGAGGAGAAGAAGGCAGCCAAACTTATCGCCAAGCCCCACTTCAAGAAAAGGACCGTCTTCGACGAGAATCTGGCCGCCATCCATATGCGCAAGACCAAGGTCAAGATGACCAAGCCTATCTACCTGGGGTTCAGCATCCCCGAACGCTCCAAGACCATCATGAACGACTTCGTGCATGGCTACCTCAACCCGAAGTATGGCAGCCGGGCCAGGGTCTGCTATACGTAAACGGACCTTTGCGCCGCCTCAACGTTGGTACTCTCACTGGTCGCGAAACGTTTCGCCAGGAAAAAGAAGCACCGTGATACCGTGCGCTTGGCGAGGACCTATAAATCTCGGGTCCATGCCCTGGCATGCGACGAAGCCGACTTCCCTCTGATCACTAGATGCCTGAAAGACTACTACGACGAGAAGGATCGCCTGCGTCAACCATCATCCCTTTCCCTCACCACCAGCCCACCCTGACCCCGTTCAGAGATTTCTGGTCTAGCTTTTACCCCAGACCAGAAATTTTGATCCCCCTCATACCATCACTTCGAAGTCAAAGTATTCGTGCCCACTCTTCTTTGCCCTCTTCATCCCAAAGTTGACGAGCTTGAGATGGGTCCACCTCTTCCGCGGTATGTCATCCATCTCCTGTATCATCCTACTGCACGCCCAAACCTTGACCATCTCGCCTTTCCTCTCCAGCGTCAGGATCCTGCTCACCCCATACTTACCTTTCGTCTCCTGGACTCCTGCCACCTTGAATACCTCCCAAGGTAGGTCCCTCCACTTCAGGACCGGTTCACGTCTCCCTTCCCTCCGAGCCTCAGCTCTATTTTTCACCTCCTCCTTACTCTCTTCGCATTCGGGCTCCTGGACGTATCTGTCCGTGCTTTGTGATTCGAAAGCCATGATTCGTACCCCTCTCGACGCGTCGTCTCTATCCTATCCATTTCCGCCAGCCCTGCCTCCGGATCTCGCCACCGCTCGCCACTCACCCGGATTTTGCCCCTCATCCAGATGTAAACGATGATGTCTTTTTTCGCCTTTTCTGGCCAATTTTTCTGCTTTATTTATGCAGTGAGGCAGAACTCTCATATTCCCACTACTTATTTTTAAGATTAATTTGGGAGTAGTATGATCGTTACAGATGTTCGATAAATTTTCCCATTTTTCTTCGAAAATGTTTATCTTATTTTGAATTAAATATGAAAATTGTTCTAGTTGTAAACGTCTTTTTAGATATGTTAAATATGATGCAATGGCTTAAATCTTATCAAATAAATGAAATCAAGGACTAAAGTAACTGAAATACAGCATTAAAGTGCGCTTTGTGAAAATTTGTACTTGTCACAATGATTTCTAAAGTTTTTGTAACGAGCGTATCTGATGAAGGTTAATCTAGAAATACATCGTACGTATCACAAGAAAAAAGAAGTAGGGCCGCTTTCCCGTGTATTTGTTTCACTCATAACCATTGATTTTTTATTCTTAAATATTTACATACCTTTTATCGTAAATGATTGTATGCAATGTATTTTTATTTTAACATACAAACATGTTATCCTTAATCATTAATAAATTCAAGTTTTCTACCGGAAAAGGTCGTATATATGGGTGATTTGGGTCAATTTGTATCACTTTTTGGAATATTCCCAAGAAGGAAATTCAGAACCAAAACCATTCTTGTTTCATATGAAAGGAGATACATAATCTCATTACAGCCAAAAATTTGTTTTGGTTTTCAGTTTCCTTCACGTTAAAAAACTGTCTTAAAGACGATAATGTGTCAAATTTGTGTTAAAACTGTCTCCCAAAGCGATATTAAGGTATGAAGAATTTTTATTTATTTTATAAGCAAATCTTTAGTGACCACATACCAGGCTATGCCTCCAGATATTTTGAAAGGTTTTAGACGACTTTTTGAAAATGGCCCTAGAAGTGAAATAAATGTACTGAGGCCCCTCTTGGGGGTGGGGGAGGGGGGGGGGGTGAGTTTTCCAAGTAATCACATAATCACCAAATCTTTGCCAGTATAATCACATTATCATTAAATATTTGATTTGGTAATCAGAAATTGATTTTTCCTTAGTAATCAAATAATCATAAACTAAAAGCTTGGTAATCATTAAATAACACTGCCCTTGACTTAGTTTTTCCCAATTAACTTCTTGTTAGCACTCTCAATTCTACATTTTTCAATGGATTTCAACTAAATTTACATGGAAGGTGTATATGGGCAATACCTTGATCAAGTTTGAAAACGACAGCGAAGACAATGGGATAATTTTTGTGGAAGTTACAGTGTATTGACCTTGACTTAGTACAACTTATTAGCACTCTTTATTCTACATCAGTTATCTACAGAATTTATCCAAATTTTATGGAAGGGGTATATGGGAAATGCCTTGATTAAGTTACAGAAAGAGCGTCGAATAAGTTTTTGTGAATGATTTTTTGTCAGAGTTGTCACTATGTTTAATATGGGCAATACCTTTATCGGAGTTGACAAAGAATGCTGCCAAACGATTTTTCGCGAATAATTGCCCTGGACTGAGGGTGTATATTGGCAATACCTTGATCAAGTTCGAACATGAGCTGTCGAATAATTTTTGTGGGAGTCACTGCCCTCGCCATAGTTTTCCCTATTAACTTCTTGTTTGTGCTCTAGATTCTACATTTTTTTTTTATCCATTTGAACCAAGTTTATGTGGAAGTTGTATATTGACAATGCTCTATAAAGTCATATATAAGTCACTTGAAATATTTTTCTGTTCTCTTCAACAATATGTATGCAGCCGTGGATTTGTGATGATCACATCACAGTATTCTAGTTTGTGGAATGTTCTCAATGTTATTATTTGTAGGTAGTGTGTATTAATGAGACACCATTCTTTACTCTGTTAAATTGCCTCTATATATATACAATATATGTACCACGCGGAAAATATTTAATTTATTTGTACAAGCATTTAGAAACAGATAGAAATGTGAGGTTTACCGAGCATTTCACACCTGTTTACGGCATGTAAAAATAAATTGTATATTTTCTATCAATGTTTATATATTGTTTTTATCCTGCAATTATAAATTGTTGTCTTTATTGAGAAAAGTCTTGAAAATGGTACATTTCTAGCCTATTTTCAGAATGCTATTTTTGATGCGTAATTCTAGGGATAGCATGATGTCAACACAATACAAGCTTACATTGCAAGCCGTGAAGATAAGGGAACGAATATAAAAAAAAATGTTTTACATCCTTTATTTGTCTACTAAATAGGCTAGTTACAGGATAAAAGGAAGTACATGTAAATGGCAGTTTTTAAGATTAATGTTTCTCTTCTATTCGGATTTCTATAGTATAATGAATACAGTGGTCGCATTTTGGGTACTGGCTGCAGTTTATGTTCTCTGATGCTATTCTTCTAGAAATAGCTGCTTTAGTGGTACTTTAAATTTTGGACATTAAGAGATGATTTTAAAGTTTCATGTGTTAAAGTTTGACACTTTGGTAAATCTAGGCCTAAAAATGATGTTTGCATGTAATAAAAACACTTTGAGCTCAATATAATACGTTTACTTTATTCCATTTTTTTAAATCGTCCGACCGCAGGAACGGCAGCAACCGCGCCGTAAACATTTTTTAAAACCTTAATAACTTTGCACACATAATACCTACACTTAAGATCTATGGCCCACAGATACATTATGATATAAACTTTGCTACTGTGTACTTGCCTTGCGACCTTGACCTAATTTTCATGGTTCATTAACTTCTTAATTGTAAAATCATAAGTCCATTTCTCAGAAACTCGATTCCCCAATGTCTCCGTCATATTTTAAAAAAAGGACCACCTTGGTTTATCTTGACAAGCTTTGTAAATAGCGCTTGTTACTTCATGCAATAACGTTTTTGAAGTCATGTTCTTTCTAAACTTTCTACATCTCGTGTACTGGTACCGTACTGTTCTTCATACTTTAAAACGCTAAAGAACGGGAACCAGATTAAATTAAAATGTAAAATTAAACCGATATCGGGTTTGTTGTTTCCGTGTATTGAGATAGCTGTGCGTTCACACGGTAGATGCTTATATTTTATCTTCCGATTTTTTTTTTAAACTCGGTAATCAATTAATAAAAAATACAGTCCTAGATAATCATATAATCATGAAATATTTGGTCTAGTAATCAAATAATCAATAAAAAACGGACAAGTAATTGCATAATCAAAAACCCCATGAGGAGGCTCTTTACTGGACAATGGCTCTACTGCTTTAGGTATATGATGTTTTTTGGAAATCATGTTACAGTATGACACGTGGCAAAAATTGTTGCAGTGTTTTGCTGTGTTTTTTTTTAACAGTTATGCATTTAAAAAAAAAAAAAACTTGCATTTGAGAAATCAACGGGTAAAATGTGCGTTCCGTGTCACTCTTTGCCTGTAAGGAAAATAAATAACGTTTTTGTTTGTCATTGTTTAATAACATATATATTTAACCTCCAAGTATTTGTAAGTTAGATAACATGGATCTCCATATAAGGAATTGCTGGCAGTAATCTTGCAGGTCTGACGTCCGTTGCATTTTCGTTTGACTTTACGATCAGATTTGTACGATCTGCAGTTCGTGGAATTGATGTGCCTGTGTGGGCAGATACTTCCATTTTCAGTCCTTCCGTATATTGCTGACCAAACGTGTATGCGCTTTGGCTTACAAGTTAGATATGCAAAATCATTTTCACACACGATTACATTACAGAAAACTGAAATAAACAAGAGAAGACTTACACGTACTGCTATCACTAAGTTACATGTAGTAAACCAGGCTTTTATAAAGCATCATCACTAAGTCATATATCATTACAATGTACGATATCAAAAATAATAATTCCCCTTACAACCGTAACACATCATATACCTTTTAATATGTCCAACTACCAAAATCTTGGTTCAGTTTATGTGTAATCCAATATAGAAAAACTGCCTTCAGACCATTATCCCAATTAAAACGAAACATAATTTTATGGCAACATGTTAACAAATAAATAATCTAAGAAGAACTTTAAAATATACCTAATCAAACGAATTATGCCAGAATCCCTCATTTTTTTATTTTTAATTTTACAACCATTGCAAAAGTAAGATATTTTTACATATAACAAATTGAAAAAAAATATAAAATATTTTTATATTAAAAAAACTTACTCTGTGTAAAATGCACAGTCAACAATGTAATGATAACGAACATCAGACGTGTCATTGCTATTTTTAAAATGGCACACGAACAGCTTTTTAATGTTTTATATAGATGGATTCAATAACAAATATCGGCTTATTTCCTATACATCAGCAGTATTACAGTTGTTGATTCACCAATACTTTGAGGTCACGTTAAGGTTCTCTTTAACTGTGCGTAATCATTTGGTAATCCAATGAAAAAAGATAAAATTCTTAGTACAATACTAAATTATAAAAATTAGAAATATACTCTCAAAAATGACTGAAATTAAAAAAAAATTAGTGATAATGGAAATTCGGTTAAAGGGAACACGATACAATAAGGTTCCTCTACTGATTTTTTGCTGAAATTTTACCATATTGTCAAATTTTTATGTATACTTTTCATATATGCAGAGAAAGACATACCTTCATGACTTAAGAATGTTTTTAAGATATTTGACGCTCATTTTGGTATATTTGAACCAAAAACACCTAATTTTTCATTTATCAAGACTGAAAAAAACTGCATAACTTTTTCAAGAAAGAAAGGTCTTTTAAAGATCAATAAACTAATACGCAAAATATGCAAATTAAGGCCAAATAAGGAATATTGATGAATATTTACTTTAGATGCGTGTAGAAAAAATTCCTCTACTGAAATTTTCTTTAAATTTTTGTATAATTATCTTGAAGTAATCGACTTCATTTTCCAAAACAAAAATTCGAACTCAGTGTCTTGCCTGATTTCGCTGTTGTCTATGTTTTCAGTGTGATCGTGGAATGTACATAACTTTTCTCTACATGTTATTTATTGATCGTAAAGAAGTTTTTGTCCAAGTTTGGTAGAAATACAGGATGGTTTAAGAAAGTAATTAATGTTTTAAAAACTTTAACCGCTGATTGTATATTATGTTAACTGGGAGAAAAATTTCCTCTAGATACTATGTTTTGATCATTAATAAGCTTCTGTCCAAGTTTGGTTAAAGTCCAGGGTGGTTTAAGAAAGTAATTAACGTATTAAAAACTTTTAACTTCAGACTGTATGTAATGTTAACTAGGGGAAAAACTAACTTCATTTATAAGTAAAATATGGAAAAATGGTAAGAAAATTATTATTACAAAATTTTCCTCTGGATACTATCTTTTGATCACGAACAAGCTTCTGTCCAAGTTCGGTAAAAATCCATGATAGTTTAAAAAAGTTATTCATGTTTTAAAAACTTTGATCACAGAGCGAATGTAAATATTGATGATGACACCGACGACGACGGAATGTACATGTAGGATCGCTATTTCTCGCTTCCGCGACAAAAGTCGCAGGCTCAACAAAAAAGTGGGGGTTCATGTGCTTTTTACGGAGATACTTAAGAAAAAATAAAATTTTAGGTTATTATAAGGGTTTTTCTTAAGAGATACTACGACGTCACAATAATTATCTCTTGGCGACGTCATTACCTCCCCTTCTACTGTATCGTATTCCCTTAATAAAGAAACAGCGTAACAATAAAATTCATGGATGCAGTAACAGGGGGAGATAATGACGTCGCCAAGAGATACACATTGTTACGTCAAAGCATCCTTCAAGAAAAACATTTATACCATTCTTAAATTTTGGGTTTTTCTCAAATACCTCTGCAATAAGCAAATGGACCCAAACTTTTTTCTTTTGCAGAAGCTCATTACTAAAATTTAAAGAAAAAATTAGTGGTGGATTTTTTCTCCAAGCATCTAAAGTTACCAAATTATTATCAGTATTCCTTATTTGAATTCAATTCAAAGAGTTAAAAAGTATATAACATTTGTATATCACAAGAAACTATTTCAAGACCGCATATTTAATGTTTTAATTTATTATATTTTTTTGATTTGATTAATTTCGTTAATCATCGTAATATTATTGAAAGGATATATATCTTTTTTTATTACATGTTTTTTAAATTTGATCCATTTCTTATGGTATTATAATAATGCTGGAAGGATATACATGAAATTACATATTTAATTATAAGACCATCCATTTTTTACACATTCATAGTGGTCATCTTGTTGGCATGTGCTTTTATATTAAATCTAAATTCAAATTAAAAATTTATTGTCATATAAACTTATAACAGGTTTGTGGCAAAACTTCTTAAACAAAAAATACAATTTATAGGAAAGGATAGTAAGGGGTTGTACCCATTAGACTCCACAAATAAAGATGGGTTCAGTTCTAACCTCTCTTTAGAACTGTCCTAAACGATCAGCAGAACTGTCATTCTAAACCGTTTATGACAGGATGGGTCATGACCTAGAACCAATTATGACAGTTTAATCCTAGAACTATTCTGAACGGTTCTACCCTAGAATAATTTATGACAGTTCTACCCTAGAACCGTGTATGAAAGTTCTAGCCTAAAAAGATTCTGGACGGTTCTACCCTAGAACCATTTATGACAGTTCTACCCTAGATCCATTTATGACCCTGGCGATAGTTTATGAATTTTTAATTATAAAAAATGATCAGATCAACATTTCTGGTATTTTATCAATTTAATACATCAAATTATTAAGAACTTAATGAGTTTAGTTATTTCAAAATCTTAAAAATCACATTTTTGACACAACAACCGTCTTTATGCATAGTTGTTATAAAATAAATTGTAAGTCCTATATGTAATTCTGACCTAGAACCATCTATGACAAGTTCTATCCTAGAACCATTCTGGACAAGTTCTACCCTAGAAACATTTGTGACAAGTTCTATCCTAGAACCATTCTGAACGGTTTACCCTAGAACCATTTATGACAGGTCTACCCTAGAACTATTTATGGCAGTTCTACTCTAGAACCATTTATGACGGTTCTACCTTAGAACCATTTATGACAGTGCTGGTTCTAGAACCGTGCTCTCTGACAGAATATAGTGGAGAGCTTAGAACTGATCTCAACTGTACTCTTTAGTGAACTATCCCTGTCATAATTCAATATTTTACATATACATTATTACATGTATTAAATAATTCAGTATTTTTCGTATATGATAATTATTTATAATATATTATAGATATTTTAATGTATTATAAAATACATTTATCACCTATGATAAGAAAACAAAATATTATATGCAAATCTTAAGTAATTTTAATATATGACAATTATTTTTTTATATACATATAAGTGAATTTTTATATATGAATATTATTTTTCATATATGATAAATGTATTTTAGTTTTTTACTCTCATGGAAATGATTTTGATATATGAGTATTCTAATAATATCATATAATGTAGGTTTATTACTTGACGTTTTTCATTAAGTCAAAGGTAAACTTCATTAAATTAAAAAATTAAAACACAAAATGGGAGTTGAAGCTATATGTTTAGCATTGGTTAGCAGTTGATCATTAAAAGATACTTATCTCAACAAAGTATGTTTCAAATTTTAAAAAGATATATTGAGCACATCGAAGTCGACACGTTTTTTTAATTTACCCGAAAATTGCTAATTTTGTGATTTTTCGTGCATATTTGATTTTTTATGGACAAGGCGACATAACTCCAGAAAAACATATGACTTTAATAAGGTAACAGTATAGAGGATCCTAAGGAAATTTCAGTCTAATGATTCTTTTTAGCAACTTCAAAACTTTGATCACAGAAGAACTTGGCAATATTTTGAAACCATATTCGCTTTAACATATAAATTCACTTCGGATTGCATAATGGCTGCCCCCATTAAACAAAGACTTTTCTAAATGACCCATATGTAGAAAATGTATATGCTCCTATGGCCCACGCTATTAAAAGATGATTTGTGGGTAATATTTTGGTCCATAGTACTCAGTGTCTGAACTATCCTGACTCTCCGTTAATATTTTTGTTTGTGCTTTTTTCTGTGATGATTGTTTTTTGAAGGCCGTTAATATGGATTTATGTATCACTGTTGATCTTTCCTGTTTAGCTGTTTGCATCTGAAATTCCAGAAATTTTATAAAGAGATATCTGACAGTACAACATAACACTAAGTTAGACCAAAAGAATCATTTACTACACATCAACAAAAGGTAGTCGATATATATTTTGCTTATCGTATTTGGCTTTCCCCGATTTTTGGCAAAGAACTAGCAAATGAAAGTTAAGTGAGAATTGCAATTTGTTGTTTTGCTGAGGCATTAATTTGTTCGTGTGTTTTACTTTAACAAATGCCATTTAATGAAATAAATCAGGCGATAGATAGACTGCTCAGCACATAATTGGTTAGGAAATTAAACACGGAAAAATTTCATATCTTTTTAGACAAAGAGAAATAGATGTTTTTATTATAATTATTGTATGAATGATTGAGATGGACAAAGTGTTACTTACCAAGCTTATATCATATCATGCGACTGTCGAATCAAGAAAATATTTTTTTTGGTCATATTTTAATAAAGTTTGAATTGAAGGGCAGAGAAATGTCTATAATTTATACTGATAATATCAAAATATTATAGCATTTTAATGTATTTTAAAATTAATAATTTTAAATACAAATATTAACTTTAAACAATATTTTCTGCATTAAATGTATGTAATTTTGACACTCATAAAATCTTATTTGCATTTGAATAATGATTTCTCCAAAATTCGGAATCACAGAAAAAAAATCAAAATCATCTAAAGACACTTTAAATTGGTCGTAAACATTTCATAATTATAGGATTAAAAATAACATTTTGAAATTAAGTAGTTTCATATAAATTGTATAGGGAAATTTACAAGTGGGAACTCATTTATGTCCACTGAGTATACATTGCATATACATAGCTTCTGAAATATATTTGACCACATGGGGTCACTATTGTTTTATTATGGTACAGGTGTGCGGCCAGCATTTTCGAATCCCATCAAATTCATATATATGAGATACCAAGGATATCTAAATTCATATATTTTCTAACCATGTATTTTCACAAATAGTCAATCAGAACTAAATATTTTTGCGTGCAGAGGGAAAAAGAGAGCATGAAATTTTATGAATCAGGAAATTTGACCTAATCATTTTAAGAAATAGCATACCATTTCCCTTATTTTAATTGAGAAAAAATAGACCCTTTTGGGTATTTCCCCCTTGTGGTTGGCACAGTGAGATTATCATTTTTTAAAATGTTTATGTGTCTCCCTGTTGACAAGATATCAAAAGAATTAAGTTGTAATGCGGGGTATTTCCACAAAAACAAGCGTGAAATGAAGTTCACATGTTTCATATATATTTCAATACTGGAATATTGCGTTGCATTTAAATGCAGATTACAGTTGAGAAGCAAACATGAAGCTAAGTGCTGCAACTAGTTTTCTAGGGGAAAGTTGATGTCATCACTTAGGAAATTTTACAGTCGTCATCACGAATTGATTGACCATTACAGTGTTCCAATATCTAAGATGATGTTGGACCTGTTCCCACTGACGTAACCTTTCATGTGCCTCCACCGATTTGTGACTTCCACCGGATTGACTTTGTTGAACTTCACGACGGGTGCCGTATACGGAGCAGGAACTGCTTACCCTTCCGGAGCACCTGGGTTCACTCCTGGTTTTTATAGGAGTTCGTGTTGTTCATTGTTTTTTAGTTTTCTGTGTTTATTTGTTGTGCGTGTGGTTGTTCATTTGTCTTCCCGGGTTTGTCTGTCCAATGGATTACGTTTTTTGATTGCTCCTTAGGTATATTTGTCCTTTCAATTTATGCATATGAACTTAAATTTGAATACTATTACTGGTAAACTCTTATATTTACTATAAATATTTTTTACTTCCCATTGATGACAATGAATTTGATTGTTTCAATATTAAAAACATAGCACGAAGTGCTTTTGTCCAGCACTGATGCTAACATCCCACTGTAACAGGCATTAATATTTAGTTGATTTGTAAAAAAGATTTTTAAAAGGAGGAATCATTTTTTTTTTTTGTTGTGAATTAAAAACAAAACAAATGGATGTACTAGTAAATGAATTATTTCAGACATACTTGTTTGCAATTGATTTTGAATTACTACATGTATAATTGTTCACTGGGTCCTTTATAAAAAAAAATTCTCTACCATTTTGCATAACTTTAAGAAGATACTAAAGGTACTAAAACTAAAATTGTTATAAGGAGAAACAAAATACGTTTAGAGTTGAGATCTCAACCATTTCATAGTTATTTGAATGTTAAGGGCTTTGAGAGAGTGAATAAATACGACAGTTGACTGTCAATTTGGACTTTTACAATACATACCCATAGTCATCTTAATTTTTTTTTACATCAAAACGCAATTGGTAAATCGTCCAAAAAATAGAATTTGTTCGTCCCGTCCTCATTTTTGACTCCACAATTTTGGCACAAGATCGACCTGGCGTATGCATATTAAAAATAGGAAAACATAATAATACGTTATACTTTCGGCATCGTTATTTTATTTTGCTTTCAAAAAATATCTTTCTTGTTCTTCAAATAAATGTTTTAATGTCAAAGTCGAAAACGGCAGCAAACTCTAATCGACCCGCCATACTGTTGACAAATTCGCAACACGTGACCAAAAGTTTTGGAGCATCTCACAAATCATTTTTACTACACGTGTTTAACGTTTGTTGACATTCGTCTTGTTAGAATATATATAACCATAACCTTTTAATATCTAATAAGAGGATTTGTTTTCTAAAAAAAAATCATTTCATTTAAATATTTCAAATTTATTCCTCTGAGAAACGTAAATACACAAGTCCATTCCGAACTTGTTTCGTATTTCTTTTCGAAAGATAACTTCCAGATAGAAAACAAATCAATAAAATATATTTGTCAAGAACAACCGAGTCATGGCTATTTATAAGACTAAGTAATTCAAGAAATACTGAAAATTTAACAAAATTTAATAAACTATATACAAAATTTAACAATGTTCACCAATATAAATTATCTAAGGTACTTCCAGAAGAAACGGACAACGGACGGACGGACAAACTCCAACACTGGAAATTCCACCATTAAAGTTTCAAATCAGTTTTACAGCTATAAAATCGAACAAGTCCACCATACGGTATTACGTAAATAAACGAGTATACTCAGATGCAACAGGCTATGTCCACCATACAGTTACAGTCAAAGTAAGCTTGGACACACTCCAACATCCAACATGAGTTAACGTAAAGGTACTGTTGTACAAAATACTGCCGTACTACATTGCATACTACTACAAGGCCATAATACACCGTATACTACTACAAGGCCATACTACACTGTATATATACTACTGCAAAGCCATACTGTACATTATGGGACCTATGAAATATATGACAATTTCATAACGATACTATTTTGAAAACATCTGACAAACTGTAAATTGTATAACAGTTCAAATATGTCAAAATACATGTATGTAATACACTCCATACATAAAATATTACCAAATAACGTGACTGTGTCGCATATACTACTAATATACTGATTTACATACAAAATTACTACTCCGTGCGCGTTTGCACATATATACTACTACAATTTGTACAAGTATGTTGCACATTTTACTACTCATACTAAATTCTTATGAATTTACGGTTTACACAAAGCATTTTACCAGTAAAAATGTTAACTTCCGTGCGGTAAACAATTTTACAAACTGTCGTAGATATACTCCGAGCATAATACACTCATTACATCTCAAAAATACGTAATACTAATACACCATGCATAGTAAAGCACTCAAAAACAGTATTTCGTACGTATAATAAAACTAGCATTCAGTAAACAAATTGAATATTAACACGTGTACAATAAATGTATGTAAAAACGGCGAAAAAAGTATAAAACATGTAAATTTCGGCGGAATGATGTCTGGCAGTTTTAGCACCGTTTAATATTAACTATATGAATAAGTAAAACTGTAACTTACCATAGAAGGAATGAGAATATTCACTCTATGTGCAGCACACTACACAAAGATGTGTGTCTATCAGTGGCAATCGTTAAACTGAATCCAATAAAGAGATAAATTTAAAGGTACAGGTGTTACAGTCTGATGATTGAGGCATTGTAAAGGGTATTTAAGTAAATATCGATAAATATCCGACGCATCATAAAAAGACTTGAAACTAAATATAAAGCAGTCAAAACAAGGCTTTTGACTACACCTCCCCTCTTGAAGAAGTACGTAGTACTTGCCAATACAACGTTTGCACAAAATCCAATTCACTAAATTTTAAAACCATCACAATAACCATTCAATGCGACTTGACCGGACAGTACCCGATCCCTTTACAAGAGTCCAAATTGACTCAACTATACCGACTCAAGAAACGAACCGAACTATACATTACCTGAAGATAAATTTGGTATAATTCGCAAAATACCAACAACAAGGTAAACAAGGATTCTTTGCTCAATATAGAACAAATCAGGTCACACCAAATATGGATAAACCTGCCCACAACATCACGGTTTCATCGTATCTGAATAAAATCGAATCAAACTGCAATGTTAAACTAACTTCTACTCAAATAATCAGCTCCTACATTAGACTTCCCACTTACCGCCTGTATTTTGAACTTGTATGGCTGTAATGCCAAAGCCCATCTCATAATTCTAGCATTTGTTACCTTCTTGGAATTTAAATACATCAAGGGTTTATGGTCTGTTTCCAACAAGAATTCGTGGCCATACAAATACCTCTGAAATTTTGTAATAGCCCAGACTATCGCAAGGCATTCCTTTTCCACTGTAGCGTATGCATCCTCATTAGTTTTCAACTTCCTACTAGCATACGCCACTGGCATATTTATACCACCTTCATTCTGCATTAAAACTGCCCCAATACCTCTATCCGACGCATCTGTCGCCAATATGAATGTCTTAGTCATATCAGGAAGTTTTAATATAGGAAACTTAACCAATGCATTCCTTAACGCTTGAAAAGCATTTTCCTGTGCACAGCCCCATTGAACTACATTTGGCTCACCTTTTTTCGTCAAGTCTGTAAGCGGCAATGCAAGTACCGAAAAATTTGGAATAAACTTCCTGTAGAACCCTACCAGACCTAAGAAAGATCTTACCTGCTTCTTACTAGAAGGACGAGGAGCTTCCATGATAGCTTTTACTTTACTCGGGTGTGGCTTCAATTTATCATCACCTATAAAATGCCCCAAACATTCTATACTGTCATATGCCAATGCACATTTACTAGGTTTCGCAGTAAGGTTTGCGTTGCGCAAGCGCTCAAAAATATCCCGTAAAACCTCTAGGTGCTGCTGAAAAGTCACAGTAAAAATAATGATGTCATCAATGAAATTGTCTACATTCTCCATATCGCTCAACAGTTTGCGCATTAATCTAGAAAATGATGCCGACGCCGTAACCAAACCAAACGGCATTCTCCGGAATTGATATAATCCAAGCGGCGTTTGAAAAGCAGTCAACGGTTTAGCCGATTCCGTAAGCGGAAGCTGCCAATATCCCTTACATAAATCTATTCTGGAAAAATACTTATGACCAGCTAACTTCGAAAACATGTCTTCCGGACTAGGTATAGGCTCTGCGTCAAACACAGTATATTTATTTAAACTTCTAAAATCTATACAGAACCTGTTTGTATGATCCTTTTTCTTCACAATCACAATAGGAAGTGAAAAAGGACTCTCTGAAGGCTCAATGATGTCCATGTCTATCATTTTCCTTACCTCATCAATAACTGTGTCACGCATTGAAAAAGGAATAGGATAAGGTTTCAATCTGATAGGTACTTCTGTTGTGAGCTTAATGTCATGCTGAAGTAGATGAGTACAACCTGGAGTATCAGATAACACATCTGAGAATTCAATTAACAACTGTACCAACTGGCATCGCTCATCCTCAGATAACTTAGGATTAATATCTGCCTGATCAACGCCTTCACATGAAGTAGTAACTGGGAGTTCTTGTAACTCACCCTTGACATCGTCATGTTCATCCTCAAGATCTATGACAGCAGTACTCACCACTGGTAAAGTGCTGCTTCCATCGCTCACTGAACCATCACCTCGAACAATATACCTTTTCAATAAATTAGCATGGTAAGTTTTAACTTTACCCTTCAGATTCAACCCACCATTTCTTTTGAAATGCCTGTACCAAGTCAGGACCATTACGGTTGCAATTTTCCAGTGGTGTGATACCAGTTTTGTCACACGTCTTATGGACTTGCGAGTTTTGTTAATACTGTTATGTACCTTACTTCATATCAAGTCTATAATCTGCCTCACCTATTTTCTCTAAAACTGTGAATGGTCCTTTCCACTGCATTAATAATTTATTATTATAAGTAGGTAAAAGAACTAACACTTTATCACCAACCTTCAACGTTCTGACTTTAGCTTTTCTGTCATAGTATACTTTATACTTCGATGCAGCAACTTCTAAGTTTTCTCTAGCCAACTTACATGTGGATTCTAACCTATCCCTCAAGTCTATAACATATTGATACGTAGATTTGACCTCTGTATCTGGAATATCATGCGTCCATAATTCCTTTAAAATAGCCATAGGACCACGGACAGACCTTCCGTAAACTAACTCGAATGGTGAGAACTTAAGACTTTCCTGGGGCACCTCCCTGTAGGCAAATAATAATGGACCTAAATACTTATCCCAATCTTTCGGCCTTTCAGCACACATGCGCTTTAACATCAACTTTAGACTACAGTTGAAGCGTTCAACTAACCCTTTACAAATATGATGGTACACAGTTGTAGTTAATTGCTTCAGAGAAATCAAACGGCTTACCTCACTCATTAATTCGGAAGTGAACTGACTGCCCATGTCGGTGAGCATTTCCTGGGGCACACCTATTCTACAAAAAATATCTACTAAAGCCTCGGCTACTCGTTCCGTTTCAATACCTGATAAAGCTACTGCCTCGGGGTATCTTGTTGCATAATCTACGAGAGTTAGAATATATCTATTACCTCTGTCTGTAGCAGGAAAAAGTGGACCAATAAGATCTACCGCCACTCTCTTAAATGGCTCATCAATCAAATCAAGTCATATCATATCAGTCAAAGTTTGGCAATGCGAAGACAAAGTAGTCGTGGCACTATCACTAGGAAATGAGTTAACTATAGAGTCACTCATTGTAATACAAGCACCACATACCTGTGTATCTGACTTCACACCTTTATTATCATTTGTACCTTGGTTAGCTCTCGGATTCTGACTTGACCCTTTAACAGAGTTTACTTTATCTCCTTTTGAGAAACAGTCACTTGCAATGTGTCCTTGCTTGCCACATTTATAACAACGCCTATCTGATATTGGTACAAACTGATTACGATCTTGAAGCTTACCTGCATGTTCCTTCTTTTGGAAATTTCCTGTAGATTTTTGCTGATTGGGGTTTGAATGACTACTATTGCTATGATGAGAAAAACTGTTCTGACTAGGCTTACCTTTATTTACAAGGTTAGAAGCACCTGTATATCTAGCCTCTCTGTATTGATCAGCTAACTTAGCCATTTTATCTAAAGAATCAGGTATTCTCTCTTTTAAAAACAAAGATAAATCTCTAGAACAAGTATGTATAAACTGGTCTCTTAACATGAGGTCATACAAACCTTCAAAAGTTTTCTCGATTTTTGACATCTCTAACCAGCGTTGAAAATAACTATCTAAGCGTACTGCATATTGTGCAAATGTTTCTCCCGATAATGGTCTACATGACCTAAAGCGTTTCTTAAACCCGTCTTCAGTCAAATCGTAACGTTTCAGCAAGGCAGCTTTCAAAGCTTCGTAATCTAACGCTTTCTCAGCAGGCATCAATGCGTACACATCTAAAGCAGTGCCTTTCAAAAGTGCACTTAAATTAGTCGCCCATATTTCATGACTCCACTTTTGTGCAGTTGCATAGCGCTCAAACCGTCTAAGATAACTATCTATCTCATCTTTACCGTCTTCAAATGGAGGTATTTTAGGACCCCGCACCTGTGTAGTACTAGTATTACCTGGCGCTGAATGTTCATTAATTTCTGACTTTTTTCCTAACATTTCTAACTCCTGCTCATGTAATAAAGTTTTTAACTTTACCTCTTGATCAAGTTTCTGTCTTTCTAACTGTGTCTGCTCCATTTGTCACTGATACTCACGCTCTTCCTTCTCTTTTTGCCTCTGAATTTCCCTTTCTTCACGTAATATAGACTGTTGCTCACTTATAAATGTTTTGAGCTCACTACCTTCTAGACCAATACTCTGCCCAAGCTCTGTGAACTGGTTTAAAGTCTCCATGATAAAATGTATATGTCACTTGCAGATCAGTATCATAGCAAGAATACCTCAATATAAACAAGCTGTCACCTTACTACACCTCAACAATCACACTGCAGACTGTACTATAATATTATAAATATGTAACTAAATATAGACAGTTATCAATAACTATATATCATATACTCACAGTGGCCACACATAGAGCAAACAAACATACCAAACCTTCACAGGCAAGAAACAGCTTTCAAAGAAAAAACAACTGGCTTCTATGGTCCCAAACTGTCAGTAACCTTCAGCTGAAAAACAATTTACAATTAAATATACATTTTCTACATATATATGTCCACTAAAAAAAAAGAAAATTTACAATTGTAAATTACAGATCAAACTGTTCACTGAGAAATTTACAATAAATGCTGTTTTTTTTTTTTTTACAAAATATTTTAGAAATAGCCATTTATCTTATCCCACTTCTGACACCATTTTGTCAAGAACAACCGAGTCATGGCTATTTATAAGACTAAGTAATTCAAGAAATACTGAAAATTTAACAAAATTTAATAAACTATATACAAAATTTAACAATGTTCACCAATATAAAATTATCTAAAGTACTTCCAGAAGAAACGGACAACGGACGGACGGACAAACTCCAACACTGGAAATTCCACCATTAAAGTTTCAAATCAGTTTTACAGCTATAAAATCGAACAAGTCCACCATACGGTATTACGTAAATAAACGAGTATACTCAGATGCAACAGGCTATGTCCACCATACAGTTACAGTCAAAGTAAGCTTGGACACACTCCAACATCCAACATGAGTTAACGTAAAGGTACTGTTGTACAAAATACTGCCGTACTACACTGCATACTACTACAAGGCCATAATACACCGTATACTACTACAAGGCCATACTACACTGTATATATACTACTGCAAAGCCATACTGTACATTATGGGACCTATGAAATATATGACAATTTCATAACGATACTATTTTGAAAACATCTGACAAACTGTAAATTGTATAACAGTTCAAATATGTCAAAATACATGCATGTAATACACTCCATACATAAAATATTACCAAATAACGTGACTGTGTCGCATATACTACTAATATACTGATTTACATACAAAATTACTACTCCGTGCGCGTTTGCACATATATACTACTACAATTTGTACAAGTATGTTGCACATTTTACTACTCATACTAAATTCTTATGAATTTACGGTTTACACAAAGCATTTTACCAGTAAAAATGTTAACTTCCGTGCGGTAAACAATTTTACAAACTGTCGTATATATACTCCGAGCATAATACACTCATTACATCTCAAAAATACGTAATACTAATACACCATGCATAGTAAAGCACTCAAAAACAGTATTTCGTACGTATAATAAAACTAGCATTCAGTAAACAAATTGAATATTAACACGTGTACAATAAATGTATGTAAAAACGGCGAAAAAAGTATAAAACATGTAAATTTCGGCGGAATGATGTCTGGCAGTTTTAGCACCGTTTAATATTAACTATATGAATAAGTAAAACTGTAACTTACCATAGAAGGAATGAGAATATTCACTCTATGTGCAGCACACTACACAAAGATGTGTGTCTATCAGTGGCAATCGTTAAACTGAATCCAATAAAGAGATAAATTTAAAGGTACAGGTGCTACAGTCTGATGATTGAGGCATTGTAAAGGGTATTTAAATAAAAATCGATAAATATCCGACGCATCATAAAAAGACTTGAAACTAAATATAAAGCAGTCAAAACAAGGCTTTTGACAATATTTTAAAATAGTTCTCATTACAACTATTTTTAATACAGTAAATGGTTGAAATTGTTAAGAATGACGAAACGAACACTCGATGAGGACTGAAAGTAATTAAATTACTGAAAATATTTAAATTACCGATTGTCACCATCCGGTAACAATATTACACACAATCTTGGTTGTAAATTAAATTGAATTTACCTCGCTTTCGCACTTCTGTATTTTTTCATATTCATACGCTAAAGTTTGCTTGACCCAAAACAGTTTTCTCCAACATCCATTTGTTATTCGATAGAGATATCTTTCTATATATGTTATTTTTCAGTGAATAACTGCATGCAACCCTATGCATTGTACCTTGATTTAAAATTGTATTGAGTTCATAGGAACTATTTGCAGATTGGGGGTACTTTGTCTCAACAGATCATCGTGTCAACAATACTCCAGTACGGCTAGTTTTTATCAAAACTACCAGTGCTGGACTAAAAAAATTGTAAATTGATAGTCGATTTTATTGTATTTATTTAGCTTAAGTAAAATTTATTCTTTGAAGTTTAACACAAAAAAAATAACCACTTGCTGCAACATTGTATCAGAGCAACTCAATGGCTAACTGTTGTTGTTTTTTTATTAATGTTCCTGTCTGAGGTATTAGAGTTGAATCAAATGGTTATGTTCTTCGATATTCAGTGTTATATATGGATAAATTATATCAGACATTTCCACCAGCTGCCTATTATACTAGAAGTGTACCATTGTCCTTAGCTTTTCTCGGTTTATAAAAAAAAAAAACAAGAAAAAATATTTTTGCATTTTCCAGACTAGTAATGTAATGTACATGTAACATTTCTATTCGGGCAAGTAAGTTTTGAAACATATTTGCCCAAACTGCCAAAGGGACACTTTTTAAAACAAGAGGCCACCCAGGAGCCTGTATCACTCGCCTGGACTATGTCTGTCTTGACTGGCAGCCTGGAACATTGAGGTCAAGTTTTAACTGGCTCACTGTTCCAAACAAGATCTTTCAGTGATATTTCCCATTAGGTCATATGTTTAACTATGTTCTGCTCTGGCAGCCATCTTCAGTGGCAGACAGGATCATCGGATACAATTCTGAAAGATGACCAACAAAGAACAATTGCTGCAAGGTTTGTTCAATTTGGCCCAGTGGTATCAGACTACTGAATTTCAAAAAGGGTCCTATGTTAAACTATGTTCGTATCTGGCGGCCATCCTGCATGACAGGCTGGGTCGTCGGATATAATTCTGAAAGTGGACCACCAAAGGACCATTGCTGCAAAAGTTTGTTCCAATTGCCCAAGTAGTTTCAGACAAGAATATCTTCAAGTAAATTTCCCATAAGGTTCTTTAAAATATGTTCGGCTCTTGCAGACATCTTCCAATAGGGTCATCAGATACAATTCTGAAAGAGGACCAACTAAGGACCATTGCTGCCAAGTTTTGTTTCAATTGCGCAAGTGGTTTCAGACCAGATATTTAAGTAAATTTTTCATAGGATTTTATGTTAAATTATGTTCGGTCCTGTTGGCCACCTTCGATGACAAGTGGTGTCATCGGATATAATTCTGAAAGGGGATCACATGAGGACCATTGCTGCCATATTTTGTTCCAATTGGCCAAGTGGTTTCAGACAAGAAGATCTTTCAGTAAATTTACCATAGGGTCTGTTGTTAAAGAGGACAAATATACCTAGGGAGCAAATAAAAAAACGTAATCCACTGGACAAACAAACCCGGGAAGACAAATGAATAACCACAAGCAAACTATGTTCCGCTCTGGCGGGCAGGGTATGGGATACAATTTTGAAAGAGGATTACCTATGGACCGTTGCTGCAAAGTTTTGTTCCAATTGACATGGTGGTTTCAGACAAGAAGATAGGGTCCTATGTTAAACTATGTTCGGCTCTGGCGACTATCTTTGATGACAGACAGGGTCATCTGATATCGTTCTGAAAGAGGACCATCTTAGGACCATTGCTGCGAAGTTTTCTTCCAATTGGCCTAGTGGTTTCAGACAAGATCTTTAAGTAAATTTCCCATAGGGTCCTATGGTAAACTATGTTCGGCTCTGGCAGCCATCTTTGATGACGGGCGGGCTCATCAGATATAACTATGAAAGAGGACAATCTGTTCCAACTGGCCCAGTTGTGTCAGAAGAGATCTTTAAAGGAGTTTACGACGTCGACGGGTGATGAGGACGGACGGACGCCAAGTGATGGCATTAGCTCACTTGGCCCTTTGAACTAAAAAAGGATCTTCTAAAAGTGGATAGAAAAGAAAACACCATACTAAAAAATTTACAGCTGATCACTGTTAATCGGGATATTTTGGTGGAAAGATAATTTGACAGTATTTAGTGAAAGGATGCTAAATTTTGGTGTGAAAAAACTTGGCACTATCTGTCTGCTTTGTACGGAGCCCCGCAGGGGACACGACAAGAAAAAAAATTATATCGTTATCTCGATTTATGATATCGTTATCACGATTTATCATATCGTTATCACGATTTATTATATCGTTATCTCGATTTATTATATCGTTATCTCAATTTATTATATCGTTATATCGATTTATTATATCGTTATCTCAATTAGTTATATCGTTATCTCGATTTATTATATCGTTATCTCGGTTTATTGGCTCACCTGGCCCGTCGTCGTCGTTGTAAACGTCCCTTTAAAGATCTTCTCTGAAACCATTGGGCCAATTGAAACAAACGTTGGCTGCAATGGTCCTTAGGCGGTCCTCTTTCAGAATTATATCCGATGACCGCGCCTGTCATGCCAGATGGTCACCAGAGCCGAACTTAGTTTAACATAGGACCCTATGGGAAATTTACATAAAGATATTTTTGTCTGCAAGCACTTGGCCAATGAAACAAAAATAGGCAGCAAGGTGGTCCTCTTTCAATTCCTTCCATTATCCAAGATGACCGCCAGAGCTGAACATAGTTTTACATAGGATCTTATAGGAAATATACTTAAAGATCTGCTTGTCCGAAACCACTTGGCCAATTGGAACAAAAGGTGGTCCTCTTTCAGACATATATTCGATGACCCCTTCCATTATCCAAGATGACCGCCACAGGCGAACATAATTTAACATAGGACACTTTGTGAAATATACTTAAAGATCTTCTCGTCTGAAACCACTTGGCCAATTGGAATAAAACTCGGCAGCAATGGTCTTTAGTTGGTCCTCTTTCAGGAGTATATCCGATGTTCCTGTCCACCATATAAGGTTGCTGCCAGAAATAAGGTACATAACAGTATTAACAAAACTCGCAAGTCCATAAGACGTGTGACAAAACTGGTATCACACCACTGGAAAATTGCAACCGTAATGGTCCTGACTTGGTACAGGCATTTCAAAAGAAATGGTGGGTTGAATCTAGGTTTTACAGCGCGCCAAACCTCCCGCTTCCATTACGGCATAAAAGTACCAGTGGTGGTAATCAACATAGATATGCTGATGTCAAAGTTGGTAAAGTGAACTTAGTTTAACATAGGACCTAATGGGAAAGTTCACTGAATGATCTTCTTGTTTAAAAACCAGTGAGCCAATTGGAACTTGACAGCAATTTTTCAGGCTGCCAGTCAATGGACATAGTCCAGGTGAGCGATACAGGCTCTTGGGAGCCTCTAGTTATATTGTTATTTCGATGCAATATTGTTAGTTAAATACCTGTCCACTGACAATCCAAACAAATACCCAATTAGGTTCATTATTAGCAAATAATTTCTAAGTTAATTACCATTTGTTTCATTTATAATTTATAATTCCAATAGTACTAGTCGAGTCATAGTTGTTCAGTGTTTCGGTTTAGATTTTAAGAACCAAGGCATATCCTCATCTATAAATAAGACATGAAAATGTGTTTCCGCCAATAACATAACTATTATATTTTAATATATGAGGAATGGGGTATGACAGTGTTGCTCTTTTTCAATAAAAAGTCATGAAAGTGTCTTGCAATTATTTCGTTTAAAAGAATTTTACTTTTATATAGACAAATTAATTAAGGGTATTCTGTGAGATAATCTTTTATATTTTTATAAACAAACAACAAAATGGATAACAGGAAAAGTCAACAATAACATACCAATCAATCAAAGCAACCCAACTGACAAAACGCCGGACAAAAAATAAAAGTGTACAAATCACAAACATGAACACAACAGAGAGTCAGGATAGTCTAACTTGGTACAGACACTGAATAGTGGCGGGGTTAAACCGGTTTAATGGGTACCCAAACATCCCGCTTTTTCTATTATGACAGTCTGGTGTATAAAATACACTATAAAAACCAATACAGTATGATTACCAATAAGGTGACCGCTTGCTAGAAATGAAAATTAGAGTGGAAGGTTTAACATTGAAACTAGATAAGGCTCTCATAGCTGCAGGTCGGATACTTCCATCTACTGAACGAAAAAATCTGAAATAACACTTCCATCAAGGGTTTAATGGTATCTAGTCATAGAGTTCAGTAGAAATCGGCAGTATTCGTGAGAGGCCATTATGAATTTACAGTCTTCAACCCATTGGGAGAAATTGCAATTTTTACAGAATTACACATAATTTCATATTTGTAGCCCTTACTGTGAAAAAATCTTAGGTAACTCCCAAGTTTCTGTGGGTTACTAGCGAGACTGCATTTATTCACGATATTGCAGTAGAAACTAGGGTGGGAAAATCCGTTCATGACAAGTGTTTTTCTGGAAGCTGGGTATTTAGATGAAAGATGTTGATATCTATTATAAAACCTTTTAAAAGCATTAGACAGCAAATATTTTTTTTAGTAATCGTATGGTTTCATTCGTTAATCTTCTAGCCGAGGGCATATTCGTCCAAAACGTCCAAGCTGTGATATGTACATCCTATACGATGGTACCAAAGCCAGGTCTCCATCAAGAAGGGGGAAACTATTAATTGGAAAATTAAAATCGTCCCTTTTGTCATAAATTTTAGTACGTATCTCTCCATTTTCGATATTTATAGTAAGATCTAAAAAAGAACAGCATTTACTATTCTTATTAGTTTTGTTCAAATGTAGCTCTTTTGGATGAATGTCTTTTGCATATTTAGGAAACTCGGCGTTATCAACAGTAAGTACATCATCAAGATACCTGCAATTAATCCACTGTCAATATTTACCAGTGTTATGAAAAACTTGCTATTTTGAAACTGAGCAGCAGACATCCGTAACAACCTCAGACTTTATTTTCCACAGGCTTCATTGACCAAATATCTTGAAAATGGTTGATTTTTAGAAGTTTTCTCTGCGCATTCTGCTTCAGAAAAATTGTTCGCATGTCAATTAATTTATCATGATTCTGTATTTTACACTTAAGGAGTTTTTTCATGAAAGACGGTTCATAACAATATAAAAATAAGTAGGCAATAAGAGTTTGTACCCATAGGAATCCCAATGACCTGTCGATGCACAGTATTGCCAAAAACGAAGAAATAATTTTTGAACATTTATAAGATAGATTATAGAATGAAGCAAAAGCACATTTCTGATAAATCCTATGTAATTGAGAAGTAGGAATGGAACAAAATATGATGAATAAACCATGCCGCCCATTATTTTTTTAATATTTTCTGCAGATGTTTAAGGTTAACAGAGGAACGACGTTGATGATGCATATTATGGTTTGTTCTTTTGCAATGCGACGGTCGTGGGCGTAGTCGAGGACTCATTATGACTAGTTATTATTATTCTTCTTTCTTCAGTAGCTGTTTTTTTTGCAGAGTGTTCTCGAAAACGGCTCAATCTATTGAAACCAAACTTGGAACAAAAATATGGAACCATCTGACGTAATGCCTCGTCATACTAAAAAGTCCATTTTTGAAACGGCAGCTATCAAATTTTTAAAAATCTTAAAAAATAGAAAAAATTCTTGACAGATTCAATTTTAGCGTAGAAATTTTCAGCTTCATCGAAAATTCTATAGACAGTCATTTCAAAATATCAAAGATGGCCACTATTTTCAAAATGGCTGCTGTGTAAGTTGATATATTGGAATAATTTAAAATGTAGCTCTTTTGTATAAATGTATTTTGCATATTTTAGAAACTCGGCGGTCTATTGAGGATTCTGTTGTTCTGTTCATCATTTTGGGATCTGTTCATCATTATGGATATAATACCAATGCTTCTTAATAGCCCTTCTTAATTGCCGAAGAGTCGGGTTATATCTTGTTGTAAATACTAGTGGGATCTGAATCTTGGATTTATTTTTCGTATCATATTGAAACATTCGTTTAAACGAAATAAATGCCAGATACTTTCAAGGAAAGAGTCGACCGGTGTCGTACCCCATACCTCTTCTATTTAATAGTAATCTGTGCTTGGCGGCAACACATTTCCATGTCTTCTTAATGAATAAAAGGCTAGGGGTGCCTGGTGAGTATATGCCTTGGTTCTTAAAACCTAACCCGAAACACTGGAAAACTAAGAGATGATTTTCTCGACTATATGTATTGGCATTATAAATCATAAATTAAACAAATGTTAATTGACTCAGAAATTATCTGTTAATCGTGAACTTAATTGGGTATGTGTTTGGATTGTTAGTGGACACGTATTTAACTAACAATATTGCATCGAAATAACGATATCATAAATCGAGATAACGATATAACAAATTGATATAACGATATAATAAATTGATATAACGATATAATAAATCGAGATAACGATATAATTAATTGAGATAACGATATAATAAATCGTGATAACGATATGATAAATCGTGATAACGATATGATAAATCGTGATAACGATATCATAAATCGAGATAACGATATAATTTTTTTTCTTGTCGTGTCCCCTGCGGGGCTCCGTAGCTTTGTATTTAATTTTGGCATGTTCATAAAAAAATATATATAAAGAAATAATAAATAAATATTAAGAGTACAACTTAATTTAAATTATGAGGAAATGATGAGCATTGTTTTGTTGGGTACAACTTCCATTTTATCCTCCCTCCACATGTATCTTTATTTATTCCGTCATTATGGAGGGTTCAAAAGGAAGTCTTTCCTAATGTTGTTATACAAACTGCCATGATGGACAATTGATAATTGTTGTTTCAATTACCTGAATTACTTGAAATGTTTTAATTAGGATTGTAATACCCATATATTTTACTCTATACACTGTTCATGTATAATTATATAAAATAAGTAATATTGTTTCAAGGTTGTCTATCATAATCCTGTATGAAGTGATTGTTGCGGAGCAACAGTGTTCGGAATGCTGGACCAGCAGTGATGTGTTGACCACCTACCTGAATGGTTGATTAACCCCGCCCTACAATCCATATAAACACAAAACTTAACCAGAGTTGCTCAAGCATAAAATGTAGGTCATAATGACCCAATTATTAGTTAACTGCTCAGTACTACCCAAGGCACATTCAATGATGAAGTTTCATTGATACACCTTGCTTAGTTCCAAAGAAATGAACCTAAACGCAAAACTTAACCAGAGGCGCTCAAGCATAAAATGTAGTTCATGTTATATATAATGACACAATTATTGTATGACTGCTCAGTACTACGCAAGGCACATCCACTAATGAAGCTTCATTGATTCTCAATGCTTAGTTCCAGAGAAATGAACCTAAAAACAAAACTTAACCAGAGTCGCTCAAGCATAAAATGTAGGTCATAATGACCGAATTATTATATAACTCCTCCGTACTACCCGAGGCACATCCACTGATGAAGTTTCATTGATAAACCACGCTTAGTTCCAAAGAAATAAACCTAAACGCAAAATTTAACCGAATAGTTAGGAAGGACGGATGTATGGACGGACAAAGGTAACTCTATATGCCCATCCAAATTCGTGGGCGGATGATAAAAATTTGGAAGTTTATTTTTTGGATTGGTTTTATTTTATTGGGTTTGATTTTGGCACAGATACGACATGCCCCTGGTATAGCAAAACATTTCCACAGCCAACATATCCAAATTTACGGTGGGGTTTTGAATGGTCAACAAGATGATTATATATAAACAATTTATACCAACATGACCAATGCATGGTTACAAATTACTATTAACGAAACTGTGTCAATCTGAATCTGTACATAATTCCCATGGTCACTTAGTGGAAAATATTTGTGTTACAATATCAATGGTTATAATTTTTTTTTTTTGACAATAAACATTATTTTATTCAACAATCTCCTTTTACAACCCCCCTTAGCTACCCAGGAGTGTAGCTAAGAGTTCCTGTATTACAATTTCAGTCCTGTCCAGGATTAAACGGGCGAGAAAAAAAATCCACTGACTTGTAATACAATATATATAATCTTAATTTAAAAAAGAAACGATCGAATTCGCCCAATCAAAATATAAAATCGAGATCACCGAGGTCACGATCGTCATTGACATAAACACTGAGTTTAAGGGAATGTAAGTGTATTCAAACAGTAAACAATGTCAGTATATATTTTGTTAGTGATATTCACTAAATATTGTTTACATGATCCAATAGAATCTTAATGTAGGAATTAATATTTGGTTTCTTTGAATTGTAAACGCAGATTTAAATTGTTTCTTAGCTCGTTGCAAAATTTAGGCTTTAGCTCGCTGATGTTAAATCTTAAATTTTCATGTTTAATTTTATTTCTTGTAATCAAAATGGTCTATTTAGCAGACAATGCTATAATATTTGATAAGATAAGACCCTTTAAGGGGCCTTCGTAAAAACCTAGTACCATGTTTCTTTCATTCACTGTAAAAGAACGTGTGACATCGGTTACCTGAAGCAGTTCATTGATAAAGGTGACAAAAGGGTAAATAACTTTACAATTTTATAACATATGTGGTTGTGTCTCAAAATGAAATTTACAAAACTGACATTTTCCATTGACAGTAGATAATCCAAATTTGTTAAGTCTGAATTCTGTAAAAACAATATCATGTAAAGATTTAAAATGAAAATCTGCAATTTTACTTTTTACTTGTAACTGTTTGATAATGTTCCACACCACATCCCAGTTAATCGTATTATCAAAAAAAGTTTCCCATTTGTGTATTGCTTTTGGCACGGCCATCGGATTAATAACTTTTTGCACATCCCTTGGTTTAAGTTTACATAAAGATAAAACATTTCCCGATTTAGACAAAATTAATCATTTATCTATACAAATATTATACTTAATTTTAGCTGTTTCAATAGCTAAGCCTTTCAGAATATCTATATAAGTGCTAGGAATAGCCGACTTTATTCTAGAGCATTCTGCAATGCAATTTCGTTTATCAATAAGGCGATTGTAAATAATGTTACAAGGTTTGAAATTTTTTAAATTGTCGTCTTAAATATCACTTATTGTCTTTAAATTACTTTTCAAAAATGATTTGAAAAATAAACTTTTGCCCCCAAACTTTATTTCTCTATTACAAAAGAGACGCGTATCAAGTATTTCTGACCTCGAATGAGTATAATTTGATCTAAACTCTGACCAGGCTAATAAAACATCCTTGTGAAATTTTGGGATGGTACCCATATTTATACAACTTAAATCTGTGCATAAACATAGGAAATAATTCTCATCAGTTATGATGTCAAATTTTTTCAACCACATCTTACCGAGAACATTCCAAGCTTCTTCGTCAGAATGAATAATTTTGTATAAAATTTTAATTTTTCGACTTTTAACAAAAGAAAAAATATTGATCATATTAATACCACCCTCTGAACGATCTAAACAGCATACAGTCCTTTCTAATTGATTTATTTTGTCATCCCAAATAAAGGCCCATATTAATTTGTTTATTTCATTCAAGTATTTATCAGGAATACCACGCATGTCAATTTCATAACCAATTAAGGATATAACAAGACTATTGATGATCAATGTTTTACCCTTAAATGACAGATTTCTTGTTTTCCTGACTTGGAGACAGCTTTTGATTTTATCGATTTTTGATTTCCAAATCATATCCTTATCGATATCGTACCCGTGATGAACCCCTAATGTTTTAACGTTTGATTTTATCCATTTTATTTTGGTAAACCTAGGTCTTTTCCCTTTTAATCTACCTATAAATAACCCCTTTGTTTTTTCATAATTGATTTTTGCCCCAGAAGCAGATTCATAGATATTCAAAATTTTAAAGGAGTTTTTAACAGACTTTTAATTTTTTTTTCAAAAGCTGAGTATCATCCGCAAAAAGACTCAACTTAGTTTCGACAGTACCCAAATTTCCAGGTAATTTTAGACCTTCAATATCATTATCTGCTCGAATAGCACAAGCCATTGGTTCCGATTGAATGACATATAAAAACGGTGCAACTTGACACCCTTTGCGAGCAGAGCGGGAAATTGATGTATATTTTGAAACAAACCCATTAATCTTTATGCATGTTTTAGAATCTTTTAACCATATATTTACCCATGCACAGAATTTAGGACCAAAATTAAATTTCCGTCAGCATGCAAGAACCCAACCCCATTCTATCCTATCAAAAGTCTTTTGTTGATCTAAGAATACAATTACCCCCTCCTCATTTTCTGTATCAACATAATACATGATGTCCTGTATAAGTCTGTTTGCATCACTAATATTTCTACCATGAACAAACCCCTTTTGATCAGTATGAATAATTTTTGGTAATACAACTTTTAATCTAGTAGCAATAATTTTTGCAATAATTTTATAATCAAAATTCAACACTGTTAATGGTCTCCATTTTTTTATATTTTCCCTTTCCCCTCCTGTAAATATAAGAGATATCATTCCTTTGCTTTGTGACGGACAAAGATCCCCTTCAGCAAAAATTTCATTAATTAAATCAGTAAATTCTGTCTTAATAATATCCCAATATAACTGGTAGAAAGACGCTATTATACCATCTTCGCCAGGAGATTTTTTAGTTTTTAAACTTTTTACTGATTTTTCAATTTCAGAAATATCAATATCTTTTTCTAAATTTGATTTATCTTCATGATCCAAAGTTTCGTTAACAAATTCAAGTAACCACTTTCCCTTTTCTTCATCCCACCCTTCTGTTTTAAAAAGATTACCATAAAATTTCAACTGTTCGTTTAATATCGAGTCAATATCATAATATTTAAAATACCCGTCTTCACATTTTATTCTAGACCACAATTTATCCTGACCATTATTTTTTTCTAATTGAAAAAAATAACTTGAGGATTTTTCGCCATCTTCATACCATTTACATTTAAAACGAATTATTGCAGTTTCTGCTCTTTTTTCATAAATATCTTTTAATTTATATTTTGTTCTAAAATTCCCAATTTTATTTTGCTATAATTAGATGTATCTAGTTTTAATTTTTCAACCTCATTTTCCATATCTTTTAACTGTTTATTATTTACATTCAATTTTACCGACACTTCAATCCATAAAGCTTTTAATTTAAACCTAGTAATATCCCACCATTCCCGTAAGTTTTGGTAATAATTAATTTTTGATTTCCTATCTTCCCAGAAGGTAGCGAAAGCATTTCTAAAAAGTTCACTTTTTATAGTATTTTCATTCATTATCCATACCCCAGGCCCCCTTTCAATTTCATTCAATTTTATTTTAGCAGTGACCATATCGTGATCACTGAACGAAAAGTGAAATATTTTAACATTAGACATCAGACTAATTATACCTTTACTTACTAAAATATAGTAAATTCTAGATTTAGAATTGTTTCTATGAAACGTATATCTACGTCTATTGGGATTAAAAATTCGCCAAACATCACTTAAATTATTATTATCAATGATTGATTTTAATTGCATTAGCCCTGCATCGTCTCTAGCACGAGATGGACGTCTATCGTAAGTTTTATCAAGGGCACAGTTGAAGTCCCCGCAAACCAGATTATAAGTGTTTTCAACATTATTGTCAGTATTAATAATGGACAACGACTCGAAAAAACTTTTTCTATCTTCACCATCATTTGGCGAGTAAACACATTTGACAAATAATTTCATATCATCGTTAGATGATACCTCGAAACATATAAATCTACCTTGATTATCTCTATCAGTTTCCAAGAAATTGAAGTTATTATTTTTATTTATCAAAACCCCTACTCCTTTTGATTCGCTACTAAACCCGTTCCACAAACTACCCCCCCCCCCCCCCCCCCCCCACCTCAATGGTTATAATTACAATACATGAAGACTTCATGTATTTTGAAATCTAAATTGCAAAGAAGTGATTCTACAAAATGTATCTTTAAACTCAATATATTATGTCATATGTACATAACTGAGATGATACTGCAAATGAGATTTTCTTCTGAAACCTTTTCCACATTTATCACACACAAATGGACGTCCATTTTAACGTACGGTCATAAGCTAATTATTCAAATTGCCTTTCTGATAAAATGACCTTTTGCAAATAATACAAGAAAAGAGTCTTTCCCCGGTATGTATAATTTGGTGCTTCCTTAAGGCAGTACTGTCGAAGAATGACTTGTTACAAATCTTGCATATTTCCGTTCCATCTCCACAGTGAATTTTTATATGATCTAATAGCTCTTTAGCATATCGATATAACATGCAACATTGATTACATTTATAAAATCATTTTTGATCATGTGCATTAAGGTGATTCTGCAAATGATCTTTTCTTCTGAAAGCTTTTCTACATTAACCACAAACAAACGGACGTTCATTCGAATGTATGGCTAAATGCGTTTTCAAATGTCCGCTCTGATTAAATGACCGTTGGCAAATTGTACAAGAAAAAGGTCTTTTCCCAGTATGTATAAGTCTGTGCTTCCTTAACGCAGTCCTGTCGAAATATGATTTGTTACATATCTTGCATATAACCCCCGGTCTATCGCCAGTGTGCGTTTTTTTTATGATCTGACAGATTGCTTTCATATTTATAAGACTTATCGCATTGGTCACATTTAAATGGTCTTTTATTATCATGTACTCTTTGGTGTGTATTCGAGTGCACTTTTTGCATAAATCGCTTTTTACAAATATCGCATTCAAACAACCTTTCACCTGTATGAGTTCGCATATTCGAATGTACAACATGTATGGCTATGTGCCTTTTCAAATGGCCGCTCTGATTAAATGACCTTTGGCAAATTGTACAAGAAAAAGGTCTTTTCCCAGTATGTATAAGTCTGTGCTTCCTTAACGAAGTCCTGTCGAAATACGACTTGTTACATATCTTGCATATAACCCCCGGTCTATCGCCAGTGTGCGTTTTTTTATGATCTGACAGACTGCTTTCATATTTATAAGACTTATCGCATTGGTCACATTTAAATGGTCTTTTATTATCATGTACTCTTTGGTGTGTATTCAAGTGCACTTTTTGCATAAATCGCTTTTTGCAAATATCGCATTCAAACAACCTTTCACCTGTATGAGTTCGCATGTGTCTACGGTAGTCCGCCCACTTCCGACAGCTTTTCCCGCACTTTTCGCAATTTACCAGATTTTCAAATTCCATTTCCTCTCCTGTATGGACTTTTATGTGCATTAGTAAGCTATTTTCATCCGGAAACTCTTCAGGGCATACGTTGCAACAATATTTATTTTGAGTATGGACTAACTTCTTGTGCTTTCTCAGAAGGAATGGAGACGTGAAATCCTTTTTGCATACAACGCATTTATATCGTTTATTTTTAATGTGAGTCATGGTGTGACTTTTTAAATTGGAAAGTGATCCAAAAAGCTTTTCACAAGACGTGCATTTGAAATTATATTCACCTGTGTGAGTTTTACAATGTTTTAGCAATGCGTGTTTATACCTGAACTTTTTACTGCAAGTTGAACATTCATAAGGACTTCCATTCGAATGAATTTTCATATGCTTTACTAGATAATTAGCTCTCCTAAATTTCCGATTACATATTGAACATATATAGGAGTGTACGTCATCATGGAGCTCCATATGATTCACAAGGGATCTCTTACATTGGAATAGCATGAAACATTTCTTACATTCGTATAAACCTTCTCCAGAGTGAATTTTCACATGTTTTTTCAAACTTGCAACACTTCTGAATGTTTTGTGGCAAATAAAACAATCATTTTCAACCATGCTGTAGAGGATACACGTGATGTGTCACTTCGACAGAATCTCTTTGTAAACCGTTTTCGAAGTATTCTTTGTGTACGGTGTAAACAATATGTAGTTTTGAAGAAAATGATTTTTCAGATAAATCCGATGCAATGAAGTTAAGGTTTTAACCTTTTCCTAAACACCAAACTTTATCCATTTGTTTCTTGTAAACCATTTTCACCTACAAAAAAGTACATGCTTGTATTAAACAGTAATATGTTATATAAATTATATGGGTTGTTTTAATTACACCTTAAATAAACACAGCACTAAGTGATGACCTTCAGCACTAATGCTAACACCCTACACCTCTAAACGTTAGTAGAAAGTATTTTTAGAAGGGATAATCAAATTTTCTTCGCCGGTTTCAAAAAAATACATGTATTATTTCATTAGCAACTGATTGTTAACGATTACAACTAGAGGTTCTCTAGACCCTGTATCGCTCACCTGGATTTAACTTTTCCCCTTGAGCAGGACTAAACATTTAAGTGTTGTAGTTAATTTGACTGGTTTTTCGATGGGGTTCTATGTTAAACAAAGTTCGGCTGTGGCAGCCATCTGGGTTAACAGTCCAGATCAATGGACCCATTTCTAAAAGAGAACCATCTAAGGACCCTTATTGCTAAGTCTTGTTTCAAATGGCTAAGTGGTTTCAGACAAGAAGATTTTTAAATGAATTTTCCTATAGGGTCCCATACTAAACTAAGTTCGGCTGTGGTGGCCATCTTGGTTGACAATCCAGGTGATCGGACATATTTCTGAAAGAGGACATCAAAGGACCCTTGCTGCCAACTTTAGTTCTAATTGGCTGAGTAGTTTCAGACGAGAAGATTTTTGAGTGAAATACCCATAGGGTCCTATGTTAAACTAAGTTCGGCTGTGGCGGCCATCTCGGTTCACAATCCACGAAATCGGACACATTTCTGAAAGAGGACCTCATAAGGACCATTGCTACAAAGTCTGGTTCCAATTGGTCAAGTGGTTTCAGACAAGAAGATTTTTCAATGAATTTTCCCACAGGGCCCTATGTTAAACTAAGTTCGGGTGTGACAGCCATCTTGGTTAACAGTCTGGGTCATCGGACACAATTCTGAAATAGGACCATTTAAGGGTCATTGCTACCAAGTCTAGTTCTAATTGGCTAAGTCGGGTTTCAGACAAGAAGATTTTTGAGTGAATTTCCCGTTGGGTTCTATGTAAAACTAAGTTCTGCTGTGGCGGCCATATTGGTTGACAGTCTCGGTCGTCAGACATATTTCTGAAAGAGGACCATTGCTGCCAAGTCTGGTTCCAGTTGGTCAAGTGGTTTAAGACAAGAAGATTTTTCAATGAATTTTCCTATAGGACTCTATGTTAAACTAAGTTTAGCTGTGGCAGCCATTTTTGTTAACAGTCCAGGTCATTGGAAATATTTCTGAAAGAGAACCTCCTAAGGACCATTACTGCCATGTTTGGTTTCAATTGGTGTTGTAATTTCATGAAAGAAGATTTTTTTTAAATTCACCCCCCTCTTTTTTTCTATTTTTAGTAACAGCAGCCATGTTCTTGGAAGTCCGTGGTGCCGGATATAAATTTGGAAGGGGCCACCCAAGGACCATTCCACCAAAGTTTAGTCCCAATTGGCCCAGTGGTTTTCCTTCTTTAAAGGAAAGTTTACGCCAGACGAGGTCTTTAAAGGGCAAAAACTCCTATAAGGGATCAATCAATGATTTTGGTCATGTGACTTATTTGTAGATCTTACATTTTTGCTGTTTACAATTTGTCTTTATCTATAATAATATTCAAGATAATAACCTAAAACTGCAAAATTTCCTTAAAATTACCAATTAACCCAACAAAGGGTTGACCAATTCGTCTGAAAATTTTTTGGCAGGTAGATCTTAACCTGATAAACATTTTTACCTTATGTCAGTTTTGCTCTAAATGCTTTAGTGTTTGAAATATAAAGTAGATACCATAATGATGCTTGTGGCCAAGTTTGGTTCCATTTGGCCCAGTAGTTTCAGAGGAGAAGATTTTTGTAAAAGTTAAGGGGACGACGGGTGCCAAGTGATGAGAATATTTCACTTGACCCTTGGGGTCAGGTGAGCTAAAAATCGATATTCAAAATTCTTATTGTGCAACTACATATAGTTTAGGACAATACTGTATATAAGCAAAATTAATAAATTGCAAAATGAAAGAGAAGTTCAGGTCACAAGCCTTAATTGAAAATTTCGACCTCCTGTGTACACCAATGTGTTAGAAAATTAAAATTCTAAAACCTTATTACACATCTGCAAATGGTGTTTGACAATAAAATGCATAAATTGAAAAACAAAAGACAAGTTTACGTCACAAGCTTATAATGAGTTTTTCAAAATTCTGACTCCGAGCCGACCAGTCTTTGCTCTTATTCCTAGCTGCCGTGTGCTTGGCGAAGAAGCAGCAAATACCAATTTTAGTGTCTTTGGTTTGACCCGGCCGGGGATCGAACCCGCGACCTTCCGCACTCGGGGCGAGCACGCTACCGCTAGACCACCGAGGTGGTTCAAGTTTTTCGAAAGTGTAGGGGTAATAAAATAAAACTCAGATGCAATCCTTATAGATTAATACATGACATAATCCATATCGGACAGTGTATCATTTTGAGACTCCAAAATCGGACTGAGGGATTGTCCACGGTCCGATATTGGTCTAGGGATGATACCAGGTCAGATATGTATTATGAAATCTATACTATTAAATTTGTGGACTGAAAATTTCTATCCATGATACCTCCGAGCACTTCGAAGAATTTCGGGGATATTGTTATCGCCCCCGTCCGCCCGTCACACGTTCTTGTCACCTATACACCTGGTTCATTTTTAACCTCATGCATTTAATTTCTATGCAGTATTGTCACATACTGTATGTAGATGCGCAATAAGGTTTTAGAATTTTAATGTTCCAATAGCACTAAAAAATACTAATGGGGTGCAAGTATGGGTTGTTTATACCGGTCGTCATACATATATGCAAAAACCATCATATTATGTATTAGGCCAAAAAAATAATACTTGTTTCCGCTAACGTGCAGGGACAAAAATAGGATATGAACATGTAGGTAGGCAATATTATTTTATTTTACAAACAGTTTTTAGCTGGTTACAACTAGGGAAACAGTCTGACTTTAACAGTGCTCTGTAAAAAATGGCATAAAAAGTGTTAGGGTAGGCACTAAAAATTAGGGTAGGTAGGGTTAGCGGAAACACCTGTACTTGTTATTGGATGGATAGATGGATGAATTATTGTTTAACGTCCAGTGGCAACCAGGTGCATATCAGGACGAGAACATGTTAATATGATAATGAATATGATTCCTGCTTTGTACTAGACCGACACGCTAAGTCAGATTTTTAATGTGCTAGCTCACGAGATAACTGTCCGCAGGAAGACATATCACCTCACTCGGACACATTATACTGACTCCGAGCCGACCAGTCTTTGCTCTTACTCCTAGATGCCACGTGCTTGGCGGAGAAGCAGCAAATACCAATTTTAATGTCTTTGGTTTGACCTGGCCGGGGATCGAACCCGCGACCTTCCGCACTCGGGGCAAGCACGCTACCACGAGATCACCGAGGCGGTCTACTTGTTATTGGCTTTATTATAATAATCTAATACAAATTTCTTCTGCCCAAGGGCTATAGCTCAAGATCTGATATGGTTCATGGTATTGTTCCGTGATCTATTTAATAATCGTACAAGCCCTGCAAATTAGAAACACAAAAAATTGATACAAATCTTCCTTACTTATACCACACATGTTGTGGATTAACCTTCATTAGGTACGCTCCTTACCAAAACTCTGAGTAGCCAAAAAATAATAAAACTAAAGAATGACGTGAGCTATACACATGTTGGGAACAAATTTTCAATGAGGTGTAACCCCTCAACTGTCATGGGGGTAAATTCAAAGTACATTTGAAATAATTTTTAGAATTATATTTTTTTCAATAAAAAAGGGATCACTTTCATTTTTATTTTTCCACGTTTTCAAAAGGATACTTTATTAATCTTATCTGCTATAAACAAAACATGTCAATGGATTTTTGTTAATTTCATGGAAATGTAATTTCTTATAAAAAAAAATTACTCTTTAAGAAAACTTAATTCAAGCATTTTACATGAATATTTGCCTTTTTGAATATAAAAATAAATGTTTAAAATCTATTCAAAAGTAGTTTAAATTTACCTCCGATAAAAGGGATAGCCCCCCCTCCCCCCATTTGAGGGCTTGTTCACAAAATGATATAATAAAAGGGTTTAAATCCAGATATGATCAACTTTCCATGATACAATTTAAACCAGAATATTACCAGTACTAAAAAATAAATCAATGAAAATTTACACGTGATAAAAAAAGAAAAGAAATCAAACCTATACATATATTCAGAAATTGTTGCCTGCATTTATTACTGCAGATCTTTGTTGTCAGACTACATGTTTTAATGTTGTTTTAGACTGTGATTGTCTTTATTGTAGAGCTATATATTTTGAGGAAAAAACATGCTAGAGTAATTCTAATGTCAACAGGGGATTTAACACATTACAGAGTACACAGGACTAACTACTTGGCTTAATTTTTAGGAAACACAATTATAACATTTCACAATAGATTACCATTCATATCCCCAACATTGAATTTTAAAGTTGCTACGTTTGGCGTAGAAAAACATTTATGCTATTAAATCAATTATGAGACTTCTGCATAATTTGATTTTATAAACTTGCATAGAAACTGCATGTAAAGTACCTTGGCATGTGATTATTTCCGCTTGTGTTAAATTACCGATGTGTATTGGATAATTTGTTTTTTTTTTTTTTTTGCACTACAGTACAATTTTCAACGAAACCATTAAAATAACTGCCCACTTAAATGAAATTCATTTGATATTTATATATGTATCTCACGGAATTACTGTAATTGCTTTTCGCCTGAAAACTTTGTCTTATTTTACCTGCTGTCTGCACAGATTCAATGTAGATTTTCTTTTTGTGCAGGTTTAAGTTAAAGTATTACAAAATAGTCCGCCCGGAACTTTTTTTCTGGTTAATTTTTGTCGATTTTAAATTTAGTTAATAGTTATAATTATTATTTTATTTATTTATATATTTCATATGGAATTCTTTTGATGTACAATATGTATGTTTCCATGAAATTACTGATATTGCTAAAATTTAAATATGATTTCACCTTTATTATATCCACAGGTTGAATGTAGGACGTTTCAGGCTAGGACATTTAGGACAACGGACGTTTCGGCCAAATTTTATATTTTCAAATATAAACAAAATTAGCAATATTAACGTATTGCAATGATATTATTTTTTTATTATTATTTTGCTTATTCTTAACTAAAATTGAAAATAATTATTTTAAATCTGTGATTTTTAATTATTATCTTTTAATCCACTTGATATTTAAAAATTAGATAATAAGGGGAATGAGTTAATTATTCTAACAATTTTTTTTCTCAAAACTGAGAATTATTATTATAATCAACAGCAGATTAAGGTAATTTATCAATTAATTAAATGGCCAAAAACAATAAAGGCAAATATCAAAAGCAATAATCACCTTATATCCACTGGTGCTTGAGGACAGTACCCTGTCTATTTGTTTTTGATGAAACGGCGGTGGTATAGTCTGTAATTTGGACCCCAGGACACAATTGAAATTTTCAAAATTAATGACCTTACAATAATGAAGTTATATGTACTTAATCAAATCATCAATTTTATTACACTCATGACTAATTAGCAATGAATTCTGACTTTAGAACTTAATCACGAGAGGTGATTAATTTCTACAGTCAGAATTCATTGGTACAAGTGATTAAGTTAGGTGATTAATTTCTACAGTCAGAATTCATTGCTAAATGTAATTAGTCATGATCGAGTGTAATTAAATTGATGATAACTTCAATATTGTATATAAGGTCTTTAATTTTGAAAATTTCAATTGAAACCCTTTACATGGAAATGTAAATTTCGTGCTTTATGAAATGACAAATGTGTCCAATATAATATTTATTTGAAACTATAGATAGACAGGATAGAAGACAAGAATATCATGTGATTAGTGTTAACAAACATACTAAGAAAAGAACTGTTATTTGAATTTCGAGGTATGCATTCAGAATTTTACATATTCTTTCGCTTCATTCTATAAAAACAGCATTTCACCGGCCTTTAAAGGAGATAAATTCAGTTTGCAGTGTTTAAATTCCATATGTAAGTAAAGAGTTATCTTGTTTTGTACAGTGGTTTGACATCACTGAATTTCTCGCGATTGAGCTATCTATGTCCGACGTCGAGAGCAAAAAGCATTACGTCATCGTGATCACGAATTTCTGGAATTAGTTAAAACAGTTTTTGTAATTTGTAATAACGGATTACACTCGTTATCACAATTTTTTGTAATTAGTGATAACGGATTAAAAACGTGATTACGAATTGTATAGGGGCCTCGGTGGTCGAGTGTCTCAGTAGTTCGTCATGACTACTAATGATCATACGGAAGCCCATTTAGGCGTAGTTATAACATTTCGTAATCACGATTTTAATCTTCAATTCGTGCTAACGATTTAAATTCGTGATTTCGAAAACAAAATTTATATTTTTGGTAGGTCCTAAATGGGCTTCCATTGTTACATGCCAGCTCCAGACTTTAAATAAACAGATCAAAAGACTGTTATGTCTACATCATATAGAAAATCAGCCACAATCCCTCCCGTTAGGCGTTTAGTATCATGCCATCATAAATTATACGAGAAAAACATAACCCCTATCATGCCAAGAACTGGTTTTAGAATAAATGTGTTTATTTCAGATGCAAAGACCCTATGAGTAAATAAATATAAATTCCCCAAAAATGCCACCTATAATGACTTGAGAACAGTATCCTAACTATATTCCTTGTTGATATGTCTGTTTAAAGGTTTGATTAGCTTTGAATAGAATATTACCATAAAAGATGGTCTGTGGAATACCTAAACATATGAGATGTTTGCACGTTGATTTATATTTACGAATGAGGTCCTTGTAGCAATGATAAAATTTAGTAAAGGTTTTGACAGGTTTGTGATATCGAAATCCCAGGGCGTAATACTTTTTCAGTAATACAGATATTTCTTTCGTTAAAATCAAATACGTTGTTACATATACGAGGGAATCGAACAAGTTGAGATATTTAAACACCATACGATAGTGCCAAGGGAAGTCGCCTTCTAAAAACGGATAATTAACAATAGGAAATGAAAAATCATCTCTCTTATCGCCTGGTAATAAATTTTTCAAATAAGGTATACGAAAAAGTGGTATTAATTAATTACTTTTGGAGTGTCAAAAATTCGTTGGAAGTACTTGATAAATTGCATGCTCATATTGATGATTTCAAAGTTCAAAGTTTCGATTTTTCTACCCTATATACCACTTTGTATAGAATAGTACCATAAAGGATGGGGTGTGACATGCCTGAACATATAAGATTTACGAATGAGGTCCTTGTACCGATGATAAACTTAAGTAAAACTTTTGACAAGTTTGTGATATCAAAACCCATGGCGTAATAATTTTTCAGTAATACAGAGATTTCTGTCGTTAACATCAAATACGTTGTTACATACACGAGCGAATCGAACAATACGATGGTGTATATATTCCTTCTTCAAAAAATGGAATAGAGATGTAGACAGCGGAATACATCAAAGGGTGATGAAGTTTCATTCCATTTAAATGTAAACTGTAGATTTTGTGTTCACAAACTTCTCCCAAAAAATCAATCCGGTCCAAAACAATTTATGTAGTTCAGAACTACACATGGTATAATGTATGAGATTCTGCGTTCACAAACTTCCTCATATGTAAATATGGCAAAGTCCATGTTTTGGTGCGGGAACCCCAAAAATAAATCCGATCCAAACAAATATTATGCAGTGCACAAACGGGGGCACAACTACACCTGGTATGCATCAATCCTGTCAAGTTTCGTTTAATTCCAGTCTGAACTGTAGGAGATTCTGCGGTTACAAACTTGTCTATATGTAAATATGTCAAAGTCCATGTTTTGGGACGGGAAATCCAAAAAATCAATCATGTCAATCCGATCCAAAAATGTTTATGTCTTGCTTAACTACACCTGGTATGCATCAATCCTGTCAGGTTCGGACCTGTTGGAGATTTTTCGTTCACAACTTCCCCATATGTAAAAATGGCAAAGTCCATGTATTGGGAAACCCCAAAAATCAATCTGATCCAAAAATGAAAAATTATGTCGTGCACAACTACACCTGGTATGCATCAATTCTGGCAAGTCATTCCGCATTCCACTTTTTGGTGTAATACTCATTAGATATAGAAAAACTAATTTTAACTAATTACAGAGAAAAATTGGGACAACATAGACATGATAGGAATATAAATACAGAATTTGAGAGGCACATCAAGACTTTGCATAAATCTATGTTTAATATTAATTTTTTTAAAATGCAGTGTCTATATATATTCTTATTTATAAATAATTACCATTGTACACGTTTTGTGCATTATGTATAGTAGACACAAAATAATGAAGAATCCCGCCGTAAATCGTGTGCAAATCTCAAACACATATGCTCGTTCCCAAAATTAAAATACAGTTTAGATTTGTTTTGTTTTCTCTGTGGTGAGGTCAAATTGTAGCTTGCAAAAGTATCTGTATGTGTTATTATGTATGTTGCTATATTGCTATATCTAACAGCAACGCTGTAGTAAGTTTTAAAATTCTGAAATAAATGTGTAGTACTCGTACCAACATTGTTTTATTCATTTGTAGTCTCATTTCCCAACAACTATTTAATTTAATGTTTAAACATGTTTTATTTCCATGAAATATTTAAGGTATTATAAAAGACTTCAGTTCTTCTTGTATGTCCCGTGACAGGATTTGTGGAATATACAATGCAATAAAAAGTATAACACAACACTGATTTCAAATAGCAGAAATAAACAACTTGTGACCGAATTATACATTTGTTGGTAATGTTAGTGATTAACTCTGAAATGCCTCTGCAAATTAAAACAAGAGTGGACACACAAAAATGTCTCGCCTGTCGTGTATTTCTAATGAAAGTAAATGCTATTAGACATACATTATAAATTTTAAGATGTAAATAATGAGATAATGTCAATGCTGCTATGCCTGTATGAACACTAAAGCTGCTGCCAGGCCTGCTGAAGACAACTATAATAGTGTCTTCATACTACTAATTATGTCTCCCAAACAAAGTTTTGGGAGACATATTGTTTTTGTCCGGTTTCTTATTATTATTCTTCTTCTTCTTCTTCTTCTTCTTCTTCTTCTTCTTTCCTTTTTCTTTCCGTTCAATGTTGTCCGCGACGTTTCTCAAAGATGCAATGTCCAATCAATATGAAACTTTGGGAATATGTTAAGGGTGACCTGAAGTTTTGCAAACGACTTTTAAAATTTTCAAAATGGCCGCCGTTTCCGTGGAAACAGAAAAAGGTCATTATATAGCAGACATTGCTTTATGTCAGTAACCTAGGTGGGTAGGATTCTGAAATTTTGTAGGTGAATAGAGCAAAAGGTGCTCTTTAATTATACGAAAAAAAAATTTGAAGCGATATTTACGGTTTTCGTGTTATTTACGAAAATGTGATTTTTCGGGCCCAAAATTCGAAATTCTTTCGAAGTGCTTCGATTTCAATGAAAATTGATATTTAGGGGTTTTAAATGATGGCGATTGCAAAGGGCTTAAAAAAAATCAAAATGGCCGCTGTTTCCATGGAAACAGGAAAAGGTCATTATATAGGACATTGCGATATCTCTGTAACCTAGGTGGGTAGGATTCTGAAATTTTGTAGGTGAATAGAGCAAAAGGGAATTTAGGGGGTTACTGATAAGCTCTAGATAGTGGCAATGGGGGTTTGGGAGACATCTTGTGACTCGCTTGCGATCACAATCATACCTAGTTGTATATGTTACTATTTGCTATATGAAGATATGCTGGATAACTGTGGTCAAGAGTGAAATAATTTTAATAGTGATATACCATTGATATTGACTAAAGATGGCAGTGAACAATGATATATATATATATATTAAGATAATTACATTCACCAATTATATATTTCATCTATTACATATACCATCTAAAAAAATATACCAAACAAAAAAACTTAACCATGAAACTTAGCATTGAGCAATGAGCCATGTAAATACACCAAATATAGTTGACATATTGCTTACTTTTCAACAATATAGTCCAAACCACAAAAACTTAACATTGAGCAATGAACTGTGAAAATCAGGTCAAGGTCAAATAAAACCTGCCAGACTGACATGTTCATCGTAAAATATTTCCATACACCAAATATAGTTAACCTATTACATATATTTTTATAAAAAATACCAAAACACAAAAACTTAACTTTAACCACAGAACCTTATAAATGATGTCAAGGTCAGATGACACCTGTTAGTTGGACATGTACACCTTACAATCAATCCATACACTAAAATATAGCAGACCTATTGCATACAGTATTCGAAAAACAGGCAAAACACAAAAACGTAACTATAACCACTGCTGAACCATGAAAATGAGGTCAAGGTCAGATGACACCTGCCAATTGGACATATACACCTTACAATCCTTCCATACACCAAATATAGTAGACCTATTGCATACAGTATTCGAAAAACACGCCAAAACACAAAAACTTAACTATAACCCCTGAACCATGAAAACGAGGTCAAGGTCAGATGACACCTGCCAATTGGACATGTACACCTTACAATCCTTCCATACACCAAATATACTAGACCTATTACTTATAGTATCTGAGATATGGACTTGACCACCAAAACTTAACCTTGTTCACTGATCCTTGAAATGGGGTCGAGGTCAATTGAAAACTGTCTGACGGGGATGAGGACCTTGTAAAGTACGCACATACCAAATATAGTTACCTATTACTCATAATAAGAGAGAAATTAACATTACAAAAAATCTTAACTTTTTTTTTCAAGTAGTCACTGAACCATGAAAATGAGGTCAAGGACAATGTACATATGACAGACCGAAACTTCGTAACATAAGGCATCTATATACAAAGTATAAAGCATCCAGGTCTTCCACCTTCTTAAATATAAAGCTTTTAAGAAGTTAGTTAACGCCGCCGCCGCCGCCGGATCACTATCCCTATGTCGAGCTTTCTGTGACTTAAGTCGCAGGCTCGACAAAAACTATACACGGAATGATTAATGTATAACTTTTATCACCTTAAATTAACAGGAATAGCCTTCTTTCATTCAGCACACCTATTGAATAAATGAATAACCTTGTAGTTAATAGGCATAAAAACAAACAACTCAAACTCTCATTTAAAGAGGACAAATATACATAATAACCAATAAAAAAAAAAAAATAAAAAAACATAATCCATTAGACAGACAAAACCCGGGAAGACAAATGTTCTGTACTTGAACCAATCAGCCCATATCCATCGGGCCGAGTTATTTGCCTGGCGTGTTTTCTCTGAGACGCTGTGTTCCTGTTGGATTTTAAGTTCTCATGTTGTTACTGATGCGGCAAAACGACCACTTCGTTCCGACCGCGGTATTTCTTCAACAAATAACTGTTGTGTAGGGATATCTAATAATTGGGAAAGAGAAATATTCTCATTTTCATCGCTAAGCAGGTCCATAATGTAAAATGAATAACGCGCACATGCTACTATGACGTCGTGACGTAATTTACGGAATGATAGAATAGACCAATCAAAAACTAGGTTGCATTCTAATTTAAGCCAGTTAGAGTATATTAAGTAAAATTTAAATGGCTAATAAGGGGGTCGCTTCGCATCGCTCGCTTTTTAACCATTAGAATTTTACTTAATATACTGTATGAAAGTCCATTTTTTCCTACCAAAACATTTGGTGAATACACCAATACATTTTATTGTTCATTTTGTTAATACATATCTTTGAGTTATAGTTGTTTTATAGGAGAATTCACATCTGCGTTTGTAAGCATAACAACTTCCATTTCAAATTGAGCTTCAGGTTTATAAGAGGATTTTTTTATACAGTGTATTGAATTATGATAAATAAAATCCTACAGAAGTATTGCTACATGGTAAGTACTTGTTGCTGATAAACAATCAGTTTTATATTGGATGAATTGCAATATTGCAGAAATACAGGAAATGACATCACAGAGACGTTAATGTAGCGTTTTGTCTCAGAACTCAAAAGTTGCCCGTTACCGTTTTGATTTCTTTCAGTTTGTATATATGTTTTGATTATGCCCTTGGAAATACAATGTACGTTGAATTTAGCAAAGAAAGACATGTTGCATATGCGTGAGAATTGTACATTGTAAAACCTTATTAGCAATAAGGGGATTAACACAAACATTTACAGTAATCCGACATACACATGTAGGCAGTTTTCCTCGCCTAAAATGATTTATCATATAGGCCCCAGCCAATATTAACAATGAAATGCGTAATAGTGATTTACTTTATTCATCGAGAACCATTAGTCACTCATCTGGTTTTACCAATTTAACCAGGGGAGATAATTGATTCTCTTTAGCCATTACGACCAAAGGACACAATTGCAATTATCTTCCCTTGTTGATTTGGTATCTCAATAAGGAGACTGTACTATTTTCGTTTATGTTATAATATGAACCACTCCGTTTGTTGTTATAAGATCTGGTTGTACAACTTCAGCATCGTTTACAGTGATATTACCTGAAAGAAGTAAAATGAAGATTAGTAATTAAAACAAATGAAGACAAGCAAGCACTTAACCGACAATTACACTTCAATAAAAACCTGAATCCATCGAACTCAAAAAGAAAGTTGTACCATTTTCAATTTTTCGGTGAAACTTCTGCTTCAATCCCCTGCCATTCTTAGGGACGAGATCAAAAGTTCAATGTAGGATATTAGTCAATCAATTTTTCCCAAATTAAGTTAAGAGGAAGGGAAGGAAGGGGGAGGGGGGGGGGGGGTCAGTGAAAAAACTATGCGAATTAAGTTTTTTCTTACATTGAACTTTTGATCTCGCCCCTTAGCAATTGCGTGCTTACGTGTACGTAGTACTAAGCAAAGTTTTCCAAGATGCGATGTCATGACCACTGCTCACGAGACAAGCTGACAAAAACTAGTACCCCAGTATGGTTTGGTCGAACGTTGCTTTTTTCCGCATCATTACATCATTCCTGATCGTACCACGATACCAAATCGTTAAATTTTTTTACAAACACCAAACTAAGCTATGCAATATATCCTCATACGAATCGACCTAATCTTGAGCTGCAGCTCTCAAATCTTTCTAAATTTCCCTATTAAAACATTATATTTTTGTTTTCATCCTTCATGTAGGGGAACTGAAATTACCGTGTATATACAAGATACTCACCTGGCCTTACATTTATTTTAATTCTACTGCCAGACGGAGAAAATAGGTCCTGTCCATTAATTAAATCGCTGCTGAAGTACACAGAGTTAACCATTAGCTTATCTACAAAATCTTTGAAGTAAAAAAAAATAAATGACTTTCTACTTCACTGAAGAGAAACATTCTTTAAACTTGCATATATATAATATACTAGACATTGAACCCGCGCGGGCGCGGGAAAATAACCATTTTTTTTATGGTGGCCATATTGACTATAAAACGTTGTTGCGGCCATGTTATTCATGGAACAGGAACTCAATATGGATGTTGTGGTTGGCTTCCCATAAACTTTCTTGTCAAGTAGGTGGTATCAACTGATAGTTTCATGTCTATATATGATGTAGTATTCCAGAAATGTATGTTAATGCAAACTTTAACCAAAGTCAATGAAGCGTGAAATGTAGGTCAACGCGACCCAATTGTCATATGCGGCTGTTCGTTACTACCGAAGATGTATCCACTGATGAAGTAGACTGTATGCCACGTAGAATTACCAAAATGGACCTTAAGGTTCCATCAAAGTCAAAATCTATGACGAAAACACAACCACATAAATTGTCAATATTTTTATTGTTAAAATTAATTCTGAACTGGAACTTGATGAAAAGTTCATTTAATACACATTTCATAGTGCATTACCTTTTTCCTTCAGAATAAATATGAAAGTAAACATTTCCTTAGTGGCGGATGAATTTTTCAAAAGATGCCGTGAGTTTGGTAGAGCAAATTTTTGGAAAATAATTGTTCCAATTGTTCCATTGCCATCATGGACAGGGCAAGTGAGGCTTAATTCACAATTATATATCCAATAATCAGACGATAAAAGCATTTTTAGTGTGTGGCTGCGTGTGCTGTCCACGTTTATATTTATCAAAGATGTCCGAGATAAATTTCGCCGTTAATGATAAAGATGACCATTTGTTAAAAATATTTTTATCTAGGGCTTACAGAGAATTGTATGATAGAGATATATTTAGACAGGTCAAATGACAAATAATGTGAAAATAGTTAATGGTTGGTTTTATCACTTTGTGCAAGGTAAACATCCGAGCAATTCAAAAAACAGTTAGGAATTCCTCTGAACTTTACCTTACTTCTTCATAATCTTGAAAGTTCATAACCTTTACAGTTAGGAGAAATTGGTTATTGTAGAAAAACAATCCATGAAGCGGAAACATCCCACTCGAAGGAGAATGTTTTTAATTTGTTTTATTCTTTTTCCGTAATTTCAAACAGAAAGACATTTAAAATATGTGCATACTTATTTATTTAAATCAATGTGTTAAAATGGTGCATTCATGAACCTTCTAAAGGATATGTTGGGAGAATTCATATCGGAAAAGTGCATAAAAATTCCATTTGCACATAAATAAAACTGCAGTTTAAATTTATAAATGCAGATTGTCAAATCCGATAATAACCTTTATAATCTGAACCATACATCGTTTATTTTAAACCACGCATTTTGCCGCCTATTCGGCTAATTCGTAAATTTAGTATTATAATAGATATTATGTGACATATTTTGTTTTTGTCACAGGCACACATGACCATTAAAAGAAACACTTACATTTCATTAACATTATACACGATTTTTGAGGTTCTAAAATTAAAAAAATAATCCTCCAAATAACCTTAGTTTTTTGTCAATTGATTCTGGGGTAGCCCGCCATGAAGATTTTCTGAATTTGTTTTTCAACTTGAGATTCTGAATTCTCAAAAAAATATGTTTTTTTACCCCAAAACACGATTTCAAAACTTCATCCATTTCTTTTTATCATAAACATTGTGGGAATACAACTTCAATGTCCGAAAACACGATCTACGGCTTTAATCCTGTTTAACTTTTGTGTGACAAAATTTTGTAACTCAACGCAGAATTTTTATTTCGATTTTGTCAGATCGACCGTAGCTGAATGCCTTTGCTAATAAGCATACTGAAAGCCTTTTAAGTCTCTTTTTGTATTTCAGAAGTTAAAAGTTTATGTGTAGCTTTTTAAATTTTGAAAATGATAAAGAATATTTTATAAATATTATGTCAAAGTATTGTTGCGTTTCTTTTGATGGTCAATATATGTGAATAATTTAAAAAGATAGAAAATCAAAGCTTCATTGAGAATATAGATACATTTTTTTTTCTAAATTCATAATTAGTACAATAAAATCTGTCTGCTCTTTATACCTTATTCAATAAATGGTATGTACACATGTACATGTATCTATCCTGGAGTCGGGGCCTCGGTGGCCGAGTGGTCTGGGTAGTTCGTCTTGACTACTAATGAGCACTGAGGTTGTGAGTTCGAATCTCACCTATGGCGGGGTGTGTTCGACTCCGATTTAAATTGAAAAGGATTGCCAATTTTCCTACCGAAGGTCGGTGGTTCTTTCCAGGTATTCTGGCTTCCTCCACCAATAAAAACTGGCCGCCGCGAAATAGCCAAATCTGCTGAAAACGGCGTAAAAACCCCAACTAAACAAACAAACACATTATACTGGAGGCCCTTTTTAATTGTCGATAAAACCGGAGAATCCAGAGAGAAAGATCGACTTTTGCAGTATAGCTCGCAACACAGCTTGGATATTGTTGTTGGAGTCGAACAGACCTTGCGACTAGTCAAGTTCGAAGACACAAACTACGTTTAGTTTTACTACAAAACTTACAGAAAATGAACATTGTCCTCGCGGCCATGGACAAACAATATCTATCATTACACAAAACGAAGCCTTAAAAAATTTGTTCACACCTGCGATAGCAGTATCATTTCCAAGCAGTCTGCTGAAAAAATCTTTTGATAGGGCGTCAAAAGCTGCATCGCTTGGAGCAAAAAGTGTTAGGTTTTCCCCTACAGTATAAAAATAACATTTTTTCTATATCGTACATGTATATGTAGACTTTAAATAGTGCATTATGTGTCAGTTTATTAAGATGATTAAGCGTAGTAATTTAGTGCTTTTGTCATGTGCAGCTACTTTCACTTTAATCCGAAGGTCCTTGTCAGATTCCTCTAATGCGATGTTGTCTCATTGCGACATACCACTTATCTTTTCAAAATCATCTTATTCAAATAAATCTGAGAATTAATGCCTAGCTGTCCATTTGAATTGTTGCTTTTGGGACCGTAGACAAAAATAGGTTGGCTTATATTTATTAGTGTTACTTTACTGAACATATCAAGACAAATGCAAGTTTATATTATCATTGCTCGCACTTGACCACCAATCTGAGCTGAATACAATTTTGCTACAGCAAAAAGAAGATGAAATAAATCCTTCCATTCATTTGATAACTAGTTTTAGTGGGATTTTTAAAGCTGGTATCACTTCGATGTAGCAATGTTTAGGATGCTATGTATCCAATATTGTCTTGACTTTGAATAAAATGTTTTAGTTTTTCACCTACGTGTAACATGCTTGATCATAGAAACAGACAAATAAAATGTTTTATATATCCACAGTGTCAGGATAGATAACAAGGAAGTCTATCCTGTGTTTATGTTTATGTTGTGTACTATGTTATGTTATCGGTCTGTTGGTTGGCGTTGATTGATTGGTATGTCATTGTTGACCTTTCCTGTTATCCATTTTGTGATCTTGTTAATACCCAATTTATAGTTTGCCAATATTGGGATTTGATAATATTTATAGAATTATTTCCTGTTTTGTTAGGTTAACTTTTGCATCAGTGTCATTCAATCGAAATTCATAGATGTGACGTAATAGACAGTCGTTAGAGAAATACACCAGAACCGTTACTTGGAGCAGTTAGATGCATAATATTCATTATGTTGAAGTCCTAAGTGTAACTTTACAATGAAGAGCAGCAAGCAGCAAATAAAACGCTGTTCTTGTATTTAAACATTTGTCTTTTATGTATTGGAATTTTGTTTTTCATAATAAGCATTGATTTAAATTTGATTTGAAGACTGTTTTTACCTATTGTTAAGAGATACATACTTTTTAATTGCTCATGAATTCCTGCTTTGTCGATAAGTAAAGCTAGTTTCGAAAGGTTCTGGTGCTCATCAATATATTGTGGAGTCATGACTTCCGGGAATCTGTACAAGACACGATCAATGACATGTACGACACCATTTGTAGCTGTATTGTCAGCACTGATGATTACGGCCCCTGAGATAGTATTTATCTAAAAAAAATCAATCTTTATCAGACGGAGATATGAGTTAAGTTTAAAATTGATAATTCAATAATGTTTTAAGAACTTGACTTGAAACAGAGGTTTCATGTGTCTTTGTTGCAGACGAAATTCCACGTTTCCCAGCCCGAAATCTTTTGATCACATATTAGTTATATCGGGATCAAAGAAACATTATGTAATTCTCTTGTACATTTACACTTTATTTCCCATATAAATTAAATAATTGCATATAAAAAAAAAATTCCTTTGGTTTTTACATTTTTAAGATAAACAGGGATCATTAAATATATTAGCAGTTATACTAACTTACAATATCCTGGAATTTTGCATTAGGTAGAATTGTAAACGTCTTTAAGACAATTCAGTTTTGTAAAATTTGACAACAAAGATGGGGTATTTATTACGCAGATATCACTGCAAAATGACTTCAAATACTAGAAAAAAATACATGTATTTCACTTTAGAAATTAAAATTAAATGTTATTTGTCAAAAGCTTTGAATTTTTCATATATTTCACTTTAGAATTGTGTGTTTCAAAAGAGTTATATATTACATGGCTACCCATGCTTGTAATTCATTTTGTATTAAAAAAAAATCTAGAAGAAATACAATATACTGAAGAAGACTGCCAAATATCTGGTAACCATGGTAACGTAAAAAAAAACCATGACGCAAACAATCGAAAGGGATTCATTATTAATAATTTTTTTCATATCATTTTAATTTCTGGTAAAATCAACATTATTTTGTCCAGTTTTTGATATCGATTCAATAAGCGGAATTCAATGATATTACCTGGAAGTTAAATGAATACTCTTCCAGTTAATAAGACGCATTGCAAAATATGTATGGTCAAGTTTATCTGAGACCTCTTTTATGAAGCAAAGGGGTTACTGTTATTCAAATAAATGACCTTTTACAAAGATTTATAAACGGTCTTTCAGTATATTTAGAATTTAGTTTGAAACACATCTATACATTACCTGTATAACATCTGAACAACATTGCAAGAAACGGTGACAACAAAAGAATAAAATGGAAACCTATTTAAATAATTCGGAATATATCAAAAATATATATTGTAAATAAAGAAGGTATACTAATAATTAAATTTTATGTTATTGATTTTTTTCTTTATGTTTTATATTTTATTTCCTTGAAAATGCAAAATATTTAGATGTGTTAAATCACAAAATCATAAATTTACATACCTTTGCGGTACCATTCGGATATCTATTGAACCGAAGTTGGCTGTTGTCCAGCATGGTGTTATATAGCCCATTATTCTGCAGAGAAGCCAGTAAAGATATATCTTTGGTGATGTGGTAAGACACAATATCAAAAGTCAGCTCCCAGTTCCCGAAATTTAAGATCTTTACAATTTCTGGTGGAAGGTTGTTGAAAGCAGCATCGTTTGGTGCGAATACTGTGTATGGACCTATAATATTTATTCATTTTTGAAGTTCACCAAATACACGAATTGTACATGTATGTACGTGAACGTAAATAATGATATAGCTTGATGAATTGGTGATATTTATTCCATATAATTCACGGTATTGGATGATTTTGTATACAGCTATTAAGTGTTTATATGCAGTGTTGACACTGTAATGAATGTTATACAAAGATCTCTATTCATTGTTGGATTCGGTTTCTGAGTTGCGTATTCAGAGAAACCTGTGCGTCAAACGGTCTGTTCAAGAATTCTATGGATCCAAGCCAATTCAAAAACAGATCGTTTGATGCTGGTAGAATCTGGCTCTATGGGTTGCGTGTCATCGACATTACTACACATCCGATATTATTCTCTGTTTTGTTCCCCGTGACTACAAGCAAATTAAAACAAAATGCCAGGTATAAATTTATACATGTATCCAGTTGGTGCTCTATCATGTATCATGCCCAGTCCTGGTCTAGTTCCTTGAAACAAAAGGAGCAGACGAGTGGACTTTTTGCGATGTCTCTTCTGAAATCGTGATCGAATTAGTTACACCTTGAATGTATTGAAAAATATAAATAAACACATGGTTGATCAATTCGCGTAACAAAAGTAATAAAGACAATTTTGATTTTAAAATTATTGGACAGATAATACTTGAAACAAACATATCGTTCTATCATTTTCTGAAGCATGTTGACTCTCCAGGATTGTTTTTATAGCCGTTGTAATTTCCTCGACGTCAATTTAAATAGTGAAACATTTTAGAATTTGATCTTGCATTAATATATCTCATATCCATGGAGAAATTAATTTTGACGACGCCCTTGTTTACATGATGAGGGTTATCTTTTTCAAAATTATATAATAATCATATAAATATGGTTCAAAATATACCTTAAAAAAGTTCACCTCTGAAACCTGAGTCTCGAATTTGCATATTATTCTTGTTCTTGCTGAAGATCGCACTTCGACTTTAACACGACTATTAACAGCCATATACATTTGTTTGGACTTTGTCAGTGTATCCACTTTATCTCTATAAATTTTTGAAATCATTCACTCCGTATTTGTTTCTCTTATTAATTTGAATTTTTGTACTTTCAAATCAATTATAACTATGAAAATATAAGGTAAGTGTCCAGGGTTCGTCGTGTTATCTTCAAAACGGATCGACATCCCACACTACAAGACAACCACTACATGTCTCTGGAAAAGGCGATGTCAAAACGTACAAATGTAAACAAAGGTAACCACAAATCCCATATAAACACAGCATTCCATATGCTCCTAAGTGTTTTAGACATGAAGACATTTTCGATAATTTTTTTTTCCATAGGGTCCTATATTTACCTTGACTTTTTTCATATGGTTATATATTTACGTCATAGGATCTTATATTAACGATAGTACAATATGTGAATGTAGTTTTTCATAGGGTCCTTTGTTAAAATAAATTGGGCTTTTGGGACCATTTAACTTAGCGGTGCGGATCATCGGAAATAATTCTGACAGAAGAACATCTATGAATTATTGCTACCAAATTTGGCTAAGTGGTTTCAAACATAAACATTTTTTAAGTGAAATTATTCATTGGGTAAGTTTGCGGGCATCTTGGTTGGCATAGAAAAAAGACCACATAAGGATTTGTGATACCAGAAATGATCGGTATTGGTTCATAAATATATACATATTAACACGTAAAATATCAAACAATAAGTTTGCTCTCGCCAGATGCCAAGTACCTTAACTCAAAGGGTAAATGAGAAGACAATTTATATTCAAGAATATGTAACGTGATACTACTAACCTCAAATATGGTCCTACAAGTGAACAAAAAGGCCCTACTGTCGTGTGCATAGTTCTTAAGGGACGAGATCAAAAGTTCAATGTCGGATAAAAAACTTAATTCAAATAGTTTGGGGGTAAGTAAAAATCACTGGAAGTTTTGTTATCCGACATCGATTTTTGTATACGCCTATATTGGTCAATCAATTTCTCCCAAATTAAGTTAAGAGGGGGGTGGGGGGGGTCAGTGAAAAAACTATGTGAATTAAGTTTTTTATCCGACATTGAACTTTTGATCTCGTCCCTAACAAAAGAAAATAAAAGAAGATCATACCTGAATGATCATCTCCGAGGTTGTACATATAACCAGTTCCTTGTAATAAACTTGCAAACGTCTTGCATCCTACGCCGTTTAGCAAATCGTAAATGTCTACTGCGGAATGGACGTTGCTTATCAAGGAAGCAACAAAGAGAAAACGAAACATTTTTGTCAACTAAAAGGTCGGTACAGATATATATTATATTGCCTGTTAATGTTTGCTTTCAAAGTGATAAACGATTAATTTTAAATGATAAAGACATGTACATGACCTCCGCATGATAATATGATGATAACTCGGGTTTACTTTTGAAGAATTCGTTTTGATCAAAAGAATACCGAGACACAGAAAAATGTTTTTGTTTATTGATGCAGTTTACTTGTTCGAAACATGATTACAGCTGTAGCTTTTGAAAACAGTGAATCTCAACTGAGATTCATGTTGAGTGAGAATAAAAGGAACACAGTCACGTGATGAATATGCCATTTGTTTAATACATGTTTGCACAGATGTGTGACACAGGCATCCACTCAAGTTAATTCTTGTTAATATGCAAAACTGAAAAATCAGCAATTACACCGTCTCAGTTTCCTTCGTTACCAGTTGTAGGCTCTGATATAATAATCTGAAGTTTTAAATAATTAATATAGATGTAATATGATTTCTTAGGTGTAACACTTATTAAATTACTTCATTTAACTAAATTTAATTTAAATATCCTTTGAACAAGTCAAAGATTGCCAAACCAAATTCCTATTCATGTAGTTTATAGGTATTGTGTTAAATCGCTAATCCAAAGGATCATAAAACAAAAGAACTGTATCATCTGAATCAACAGTGTGATTTAAATCATCAAAATATACATGTCTAAATGTATAAATTTTATAAATTTTGATAGTTTGATACATGTTTTTATCCCTTCCGAATTGTTTGCATATTTGTGATATGATACCGAATTTTAATATGGAACTTTGAATGGCTGGAATAATTTTCATTATATTGTCCATAGCAGTTGTTTGGAAGAGTATTCAAGGTAAGGATTTCTATAAAATCGCCGAAGGAGAAGGCATTTGTTTAACACAGCACCGGTTAGTTAAACATGTTTGTAACCGAATTGCACTACTTTTTTGTAATAGAAAAAATCCTCCCACGAGGTATGGATCACAACACATATGTACATATGTATGCTTTCATTTGAAGAACTTGCAACATTTTGTTTTAGCAACAAAAATTAACTGAAGAGATAACAATTTTATTTCCATTTCAGTAAGTTTCTATACAAAGTAAGATCATATAGGACTTGGAAGTAAAGAAGTGAAACAGATTTAAAAAGAGAAAGAGTTCCAATTGTGTACCATTTAATAACTTGTTTTAATTATGATATTTGTAATGATACAATGATGAATACCCATATACATAGACCGAAACAACATATATTTGCACTTTAACCTAATCAACTTTGCTTTTATTCCTATCCAAGTATTATTTTTCGTTTTGATTCTTGCATGCATACACGTGGGTATGATATTATACGCTTTTCTACTTTTAGCGGCTGATATAATTTGGAATAATTTACCCCATACAATATATCTACCTGAGAATACGGCATCATCAACATCAATATATCGAATAGAGGCGGATGGTAGCGATCTAACCTATACGCTAATCCCTCCTGCTTCAGATTTTAATCTTGCTGGCCAAGATGTCAGTACAAAGTTTAGTCCTGATTACGAATCTGGAACTTTGTCATACACTGTATCATTTAGGTAAGACACATGTAGTCTTTATATAAAAAAACAAAGCAAGTCTCTTTAACTGTATCACATTTTTACCAAATTACCAACATACAAACTTTTTTGATTAGCCATGAGCGCAAAATTATTTTGAATATATATTTCTCTTAGTCTCAGCTACATGTCAGTGAATTTTATTTTGAATATGAGAACCCATTTTTGTCAGAGTGAAATGAGTCTACTATGGAAGAAAATTAGAGACATATTAAAAAAAAAAGATCTTTTTAAATATTTTTTCAAATTCATAATTTTGACTTTTAAATGTCAGAATTTTTAGTTTTGAATGAAACTTTTATAAACTCAAACTTTTGACTTTTGAAAACTCATTAATTCGACTTTTAAGTCGACATATTTAGCTTTCAAAAGCCGACATTTTAAGTTTTTAATAGTCAATATTTCATATTTCAAATGTCAACAGTTTGAGTTAATTAAAGTCAAAATTTAGACATATAAAATGTCAGAATTTTGAGTTTTAAAAATATTTGTAGATTCAAATAATTTTTTAATATGTTTCTAATAACATGTGAATAAACTTCCGTATGCTACATGTACCACGAAAGCACAAAAGAACACAGTGTTAATACTACAAGAAAATAATATAATTCGAAAGTAGGCTTGCAATACCTTTTTTCGTACGTACATGTTTATCTTCTATTTAGAGTAACAGATGGAACAACAACTGCCACCGGAACCCTTACAGTTAGTATAAATGATATCAACGAGTTTTCGCCGGTCATTGCTGGAAATTTTACTGCAACCGTAAGAGAGGAAGAGTTAGCCGGTACTGTAGTTAGTACCAGTTTTTCTGCCAGTGATAATGACCCGACTGATGTGCTTCAATACAGTCTCAGTGGTAAGAAGTTTATATATTTTATATGTTGTAAAAATAAAACAAAATGTTACAAAAACTTACACTAAGAAAATAAAAACACAGATATTGAGAACGTGAGTAGGAAAAAAACAAACAGGAACACGAAAATGTAGGATGATCATGTTTACATGTTTGCTATTCGTGGTTATTTTATTCGTACACTAGCTAGTTCATGGTAAACATATTTTACTTCAAAAAACATACATGCTCATGAATTCAGTTTGGTTTCTCAAGGTAATTAGGTAAAAATGTGCGATTAAAGAAAGACATTTACATTCAGTAATATACATGTATATTACATATCACAGAACTGTTGATCATAGAATATTAATATTGAAATATTTATGTGTTCTAGGATAGAATTCCATTAAAATTGTTTCAGGTTCCCATGCGAGTTATTTCAATATTCTTTCTACCGATGGCACAATATCAACGAGTCAAGTGCTTGACAGAGATTCTTCGGGAGAGATAACATTATTTGACAACTTGATATTGACAGTCTCAGATGGCACAAACACAGCAACTGCTACACTAAGTATCACCTTGGAAGATATCAATGATAATGCTCCTGTCTTCGATACATCATTATACAGCGGGAGTGTTACTGAAGGTGCCGCGAGTGGTAAGAGGATACATGCAATAAATAATTTCGGACGCCCCGAAGATATTACCGACGTCACGATATTTTGATCCAACGTTATCAAAATTTGACCTGTAGTTACTAGGACCTAAAAAATTAGAAAATATAGTTTTCAGCAGGATATCATCCATTAATAATATTCTGCAGATTGATACTGTAAAACGTGAACCGCCCGCTCGCCAAAAAAGGCTTCATATACATGTAATGACTTGCGCTGACATTTTACGATATCATTGTACAGTAATCTACACATATCAGCAAGTATGGAAATATAATTATACTAAGTAAACATCCCACAGGATTGAAATCGGGAATGTAGGGTTAGTCGTTTCGTTTCTATCAAGAAGCAACAGTCCAAACGCGATACAACCTCTTACTAGCCAGAATATCACAATTTCAACAAAAACACAGTGTTCTCTACAATAAACATGCAATAGTAAGTCGGCAAGAGACGGCTACTGAAAATTAAGGATCTTTTCTTGGCACAGGCAGATATAGCATGTAACGGGCTTTAAATATATATGTAAATTTACTGAGATTTTCTTGTGTGGTGTTTTGGATATCACTGTTTGTGCTCTGGTGAATTACATGTACCTGTTTGGCTCAATTGTAAAGAAGCCGAATGCATGTGAAAAATGCAAATTCTCCTTATCTTGTATTAAACTCATTGAATTAAACTTATTGGGACTGATATTTTTGCTTTAGTTGAGAGCTGACCCAAGATATTAGAAGATTTTTTTTCATATTCATAACTGCTGTCAATCTTGTTTAGTGGAATGTTGTCTCATGACGCATACCTCTTATTTTATCATTTTCATGTAAGAGAATATGTTTGGTTTAAGCACTTGACTTGTACAGTGCATAAGTTCATATTAGCTGCTATACATATTATAATTTGCAGGTACAAGTGTTGTGTCGGTAACAGCCACTGATGCTGATGATGGGGTCAATAAAAATTTTAATTACGCAATAGCAAGCGGCGATACCTCTGGAAAATTTAGTTTCAATGGTAATGATATTGTCACAACCGGTACAGCTGTTGATTATGAAACAGATACCACTTTCACTCTCATCATTACGGCAACAGACACTGGAACATCTCCAATGACCGGAACAACAACGATAATTATTTCTGTGAGTAGTTTCGTATTATGTATAACGGAAGCGTGTTGGGGCAAATTCTGTTCTATTTTCAAAATGTCGACGTTTACGTGAAATCGGTTTAGTCATGGAACTACAAACTTTATCTATGGAAATTCCAACTTCATCTCAAAATTATAACGTTTCGTCTTCGTATTGCCACTTTTATTATCGAATTTGTCGACTTTTATCTTAGCTTTACCACTGACTTAACAGAAAAATGGATCTGTCTGTCTTGGGTAGAAGTTCATCGTCCATCGTACTTTTAATCCCACCATCTGAAACAACTTAGCCCAATTTGAATCAATTTTGTCAAGAGTCTCTGCCTGGCATACTAATAGAATTGTATGACCAAGATTGCGACCGATATTAAAACAATTTCGGAAAATCAAATAAAATTCTCGCCTCTTAATCAATTTTTCACATCGGAACGAAATCGGTCCTTTTAGAATTGTATCTCGAACTGCCAACAAAGATAGCAAGAATTTAGTGCATATGTAAGCCTTACACTTTTTGTGGACCACTATTTTCCTCTTTTTTTATTGGGGGGGGATTCTATGAATCGACAGGCCATTTGTATTCCTATAAGCATAATTTATGCTCCTATTATTTCCCGCTTTTTCTTAAGAATTCAATTACTTCTGGCAACCCTGTTTAATGTCCGTTCAGCTGCTATGCAAAACTAAGTTTATTTTACGCCTGGCGTCACTAAAAATTGAATTTTATGCTTGTTTCCCAAATAAAAAACTTTACGTCGAAAATAAGCTCATCTTGACCATGTCATTTAAAGGATGTACTATCTTATTTTAATCTTAAAATTTCTAACTAGTAGTCACCTTATTTGTAATCATATTATGTATTGGCTTTTGTATGGTATTTAACACAACAAAGGGTCATGTTGGATAAGAGGAAGTTTGGGTAGCAAAAAAAAAACAAAAACAAAATCAAACGGTCTAATCCCATCACTTATACGTGTCCATCCCGATTTCGTGTTTGCGTTTTTTTCTTTTTACTGTTTTTGTCGAAGGGATGTTTGTGTTATACATTTAACAGACGTGGTACATTTAGAACATTGTTGAACTTGCTTGAACAGACTGAAAATTTAGTGCTGTTGAGGCATGATGAACGTGGTAGTGGCCTTTTCCCCAAATAAGCCTGGCGTTACTAAAAATTGAGCTTTATGCTGGTTTCCCCAAATAAGATGCATCTACTAAATATTATAAATGACACATGTAACTCCAAGAATATAGTTGGTAATTCCTGGGTACAAGTCTTAATTCAAATTCCTAATTCTGGCAATAGTATTCTATGTACATTTCGTAATCTTATTTCACATTGAAATATTTCAGGTACAAGAATGGGGAGGGGGGAGGTGGGTTGGTTATTTGTAGTTATTTTATCCCATCAGCAGAACCAGCAGACATTACAAGAAAAGAAAAGAAAGTTAATTGGTCCTCATAAGCTTCATATACAATGCAATATTTTTTCTTTTCTAGATATCTAATGAAAACGAGTTCACACCTGTATGGGGTACATTTTCTCCAGCATGGTCTGATGCAACTACACCATTTAATTTGTCCGAGAATGCGGTTATTGGGACAACTATAGTCACTTTGACTGCCACAGATAGTGATTCTGGGATTGATGGTGAAATTACTTATGAAATAGGAACGATAACTACAAGTAAGTAAAGAACAGTGAATTAAATGTACAACCTCGTTGTCGATAACACACGTTGGGTACATTATTAACTCCTTCAGCAGTGGAAACTGGAACACACATGTAAATTTAGTTTATTGCATTCGTCCTTATTTTCTGAATCAACACCAAACGTCATTCTAAAAAAGCAAAACATTTTCCCTTCATTCTAGAAAGAAATGAACCAAATATCATACTGATATAAAAAAAAATATAAAAGTATTTTGATAGAGTATGGTCTGTTTACCAATTCTTTCAATTGTACATATTTTTTCCTTTTACAAATTCAAATGAAATGATATAAAGTATTTATCTTCATTGACTCAGAACTTAATTTGTTTCCAAATTACAACTTGCAAATTTGGAAAAAAACGTTTTACATATGCATGTACGGATATTAAAGATGCTGAAGTGAATATTAGCAGTGAAATTTGAATGTACCTGTATAGCGAGTACTATGACATGCACTTAGATATTATATATATATTAACCCATTACATGTGCCTGTAATGATTTATGGAATATTTCTACGTAAATCCTGTGAAAAAGTTAAAACGGATGTTTTACAAAAAGGGGGAAAATGAAAAATCAAATGAAATATACATTGTAATAAAAACAATAATTTTTGTATGAAATTCTTAGGGAATATATACGCGGAACTATCGTGAAACGTTCTTTTATGTCATTTTCAATTTAGGTTTTGGAGGTGGTTCTACGACGGGGTTATTTCGTGTTGATGCCGTTACAGGCAAATTGACTTCTACAGGAACATTTGATTTTGAGAGCACCGATAGAGTATCCTACTACGATGTTGTTGTAAAAGCAAAAGATGGCGGTTCGACTGTAAAATCGGTTGAAAGAACCGTGCGCATAGGACTGGTCGATTTCAATGATAACATTCCCGTTTTCACGTCATCGACTTTTCCAGTTACTATATCTGAGACGACAAGCGTTGGAACGAGTATTCACGAGTTTACGGTATCAGATGACGACTACAATTCGATATTCACATATACAATTGTAGATGGAAACAGTGGAGGATATTTTGAATTTGATTCAGTGTTTTCAAACCGTTTACTAGTTAAGTCTGAAATTGATCTCGATAGCCCAACATTCGCATCTAATACGTATAATTTACAGATAACCGTTACGGATGGAGTGTCACCAGAACTCACAGGAACCACTTATCTGACCATTTCTATTAGTTCTTCCAACGAGCATACGCCAGTATTTTCTGCAGCAACAGTCAGCGAGTCGGTAAGATAATTAACAAATATTTAGAAAAAAACTTTAATTATAGACCAAGAGATTTCTGTAAATGTGTGTGTATTTTTGTGTTGCATTAAGCATTTGATATTAGAATTTAAAATGTGTAGAATAAGCCCACTCCAAACTTTGTTTTGTTGGTTTATAAGGTTTTTACATTAGTTTTAACAAAACTGGCAAGTTCCAGACGGACAGGGACCCGTTTCATCTTTTTTTTGTAAATATGAGCATGTACGAATATTGGGTTCGTTTCTGTGAATCAATATCGCAAAGGACTAAATATTCGACAATGCTGAATACATCTAGGGGTCACAGTTTTTAGTTTATATGTAAACAATGAATAAATGTAGTTGCATATATATGGACTTTATTATGCTCATGCTGATCTATAGTCTAAGATTTTCTCTGACTTCAAACAACCTGTTTTAGAATTGGCTTGGGCTGTTTGACATCAAAGCGCATTTTATATACAAAACTGAAAAACATTTACCTTATACATTTGTACACTGTTTTAGACATATTTATTTTCTGCCTCTAAAACTTTATATGCTTTACTTCTATAACGTTTTCCTATTCAAAACAGCTTAAAAGTAAAGTAATGTCCCCTAATTATGAAGAATTCAACTCTTAGTATAAATTGCAAATGTAAGTCGTCTACTGTTATTTTGCCTTCTCAAAAACAGCCAATTCACATTGAAGAAAATAATGTTTGTATATGGTAGCAGAAGATAAATTTAGTCACTTGTATGTCATCGACTATATCCCATTCCTTATATTAGTTTTTCAAGCCTAACGTCACAAAGTTAAAATTCAAGTGCAGTGTACAATATATAATACTGTTGTATTTTTAATTACAGATTGTAGAATCGTCATCTATTGGCCACACAGTAACAACTGTATCAGCTACAGATAGTGACTATGGATCTGATGGTGAAATCGAGTACTCCATTGTCTGTTAGTATAAATTTAACATATTTCATAAGAATTCTCTCACTACGTTAAGTATAAAAATTTTCATTAGTTTATTCATAATGAGAAATAAAAATCATACACAAAATCTGTATTTTGAATCAAGTTTTAGTTTAAACAATATTTTATTCAGTATAAGGTGAATGGGATTGGGCAACAGGCAAAGCCTATGTAAGCCTCTCCCTACTACGAGGTACAAATATGTTATATTCAGAATAAACAAATAAATATATAAAGTTGGTATCTACAATTCTTATGGTAATAACTATCAGATATATAATTTTGCAAGAGAAAAACCAGAAAAGTTGTCTAGAATCAAAGCAGTGTATATTCATTTAGAATAACACTCAACACACATATCTTACCGGAACCAACAGAAAGACGGCTATGATTGATAAAATGATGGCTTTCTTAACTTTTTAACAATATATTTAATTTCTTTTTTAAGCTGGAAATACTCACAATACATTTCGAGTTGACGCATCTAGTGGGCAGCTGACCTTGATAAAATCTCTAGACTTCGAAAATATCCAATCGTATATTCTTAAGATAAAAGCCAAGGATGGAGGCAGCCCCTCGAACGAGGCGACAAGCACTGTGTCAGTCTTAGTGTCGGATGTCAACGACAACGAACCATCGTGTACTTCTCTATCAGCAGTAAGCCTGTCAGAGACAACAACTGTAGGAGATACGGTAAAATAATGATGAAGCACGTATAGTGGATAGATTAGCCATCATCTATATGTTTGAATTTTTGTCTTGAATACTGCTAATGATCTGAAATTTAATTTTCAGTTAAAAATAAACTGAACCAGATGTTCAAAGCATGACTTTCATAGATAAATCTTTCCAATGTTGAAAAATACGTAATTTTATTTGTGGTGTCTATGGAAGGAATGACTTTCTATTTTGTTTTGCTTAGACATTGTATGAAAACTAATGAATCGTTTCATATACCCCTATTTTGATTTTCAGGTCGCAACGCTGACATGCAGTGATGCTGACAATGGGACGACGTTGGTATTTAGTGAATTGTCGTCAGAGTTTGCAGTTGATTCCTCCGGTGTGATAACATTAGCTCAAGGTATGTCTCATAGATTAAAACCCCTTCCCGACCACTCCGTTGAGCAAATACACGTGTATGAAAAAGTCATAAAGTAGCTTTCTTCTTATAATCAATTAGGAAAGGTAGTTGACATCTGAAAAGGTGTTTTCTGAATACAATGAAACGGTGGACTGTGGCACACGAAATATTTGGCTTTTGTGGCCTAAAAATGCTTCATATGATTTTATGAAGAAAAACCTAACCCGGTGGCCATTGTGAGGTGAAAGCAGTACAAGTGCTAATACAGGCAAGAGCAATAATTTTATTGTTACAGGGTATATAGGCTTACATGTAATTAAGAGGACACAAAGTATTGAAATCACCAAAAGATATTTCCGCTGTTTATGTAATGTTTTCCCATAAACAAGACAAATATGTGACGTATAAGGCACATTTCTTATTGTTTCAGCATAATCATATCTAGAAAAGAAGATATTTTTCTTTAAAAATGCTATAAAGCCTTTCGTTTTCAAACTTTATTTTTATAACTTATGCACACGCTTTGTACAAATAATTGCAGCTGTGGACTATGATAGTGCGACTCAGTCTTACAACTTTGATATAACAGTCAGTGATGGTTCCTTGTCCACAACAGTTGGTGTCGCTGTTAGTATTACCCCTATGAATGAACACACACCGACATTCGTAAATACTAACGTAACAGTATCTGAAAACGAGGCTGTTGGGACATCTCTTACGACGTTTACAGCAGTGGACAATGATTTCTCCCCACATGATATAATATCTTATTCTATAGTAACAGGTACATGGATATATATGAAGAACAATACATAACAAAATCGGTATTATATTATGCTATATCATCCCGCCTAAAACAATTACGTTAAAGGATGATTCGGTCGAGAGATAATGCAACATGTTATACATATTTTGACATGTAATATTACATAAATAGCAGATTAATACTGTACAAAATCTATTTTCATCTATGCATGTCTTTTGTTTTTACTGACTTTGGCGATTTTGTGTCGTCGTGGCATTACCTTATATTAATGAGAAATAAATTATATGGAATACATATCCAGAAGACAATCACTATCTCACAATTGAACACACAAAATAGACATCTAATATTCACTACACAATCTCCAATTAGTGGCAAACCAGACACGATGTGACAAACCTTAAATGTCACAGACGAAATAACCAGGAGGTGTAAACAACACTACTTATCCCCGACTTGGAATAAGTGTCGGCTGTTGATTGGATAACATGACGTCGGTTAAAAACCCATGCCCCCTTCTCGTTGTTAAGGACCCTGGTTACCACGTTAAAATAACTAATTTGTATGCTCTATGCTTTAGTAAAAACATAGTTATTCTTTTTAACATTATTTTACTCAAGACAAAAAAGACAATTTGGTTTGCAATGACGTATTATTTTAGAAAATAATACGTTTCGTTATAAAAATTAAATTAAAAAAAATTCTGACGTTGGTACCAACGAGGAAACAATGGCATTTTCTGCTTAAATGTTTAATGAAATTGACATTGTCGCATTTTGTTTGCTTTTCAACCGACGATCATAAATTTTTACCACAGAAAAGTCCAAATCGGGGATAAATCCGTTATCTACGTTTATAGCCGTGGGCATTAAGCTTGTACCCCCATTCAGCACTACTGGTAAGCTGGCGGGACCGCCTAAGACTCCACAGATGTGCTTCCGGGCGGTACACTCTCAATGCTTACGGCTATAGACGTAAATATCAGTTACTGATAATCCATTTTATTATTTTGGACACAGTTTTCAATTTACCACCATTAATGTATTTAAATGAATTCAACTGACTAGATTTTTAAAAAAAATTTCAGTCAGTAACAGTGGTAGTGACAAATTCTCTATTGATACAAATTATGGAGAAATCAAACTGGTGAAGACACTGGATTTTGATGCTATAGTAACGAAGTATTATGAAATTGCTGTTGTAGCTGAGGATGGTGGTGGGTTACAGGTAATATGTAGTCATTTTGTCTTTTCAGATTACGAAATATAATAGTACTTACATACATGTATCTTCTCGCAACTGAAAGCAGAATAGAAATATCGATCATGTACTGCTAATGCTGTAAACTTAATTGGACCAGTACCTCTTCCCGGAAAAGCTGAGGACGACCAATAACTTTTGACAAATTATAAATTTAGAGTCAAAATTAGTAATCCTGAAATAAGTTTTGGAAAAGGATTATAAGGAAGACTAACAGAAGAAACATATGGCAAACATTTGTTGTAAAATGAAAGCAACACTGAGAGGAACATTGATACTGTTGTGATTTTCATTAGAGCCTCACCACTTCGTGGCGATCGCCCTATAGTGGTCAGTCTGTCTGTTTGTCCGCTCCATATCTTGAGAAACATTATGATTTCAAAGTTTATACTTGGCATGGGTATTCATTAGCAACGTCAAGGTAAAAAACACCATGTCCTATGGTAAAGATCGTGTCTGCTCTATAACTTGAGAATGTCAAATGGGTGTAGCGATTTTTGTGCAAATCTCTAGGTCAAAGGTCAAGGTCAATAACTGAGGTCAAATGTGGGAACTAATCCGTCCGTAACAAGTCGTGTCCGCTCTAGATATTGAGAGCCTTTATGGTTTCAAAGTTTATACTTGGCATTGATATTCACTAGCACAAGAGTGTGTGTCACAATGTATGTATAACACTGTGAGTCAAAGGTCAGGGTCAAAAACTTAGGTCAAAGTTGAGATCCCCGTGTCCTATGGTAAAGATCGTTTCTGCTCTATAACTTTTATGGTTTGAAGTTAAGTGAAGACACTTGGCATGGTTATTCACCGCTGTCAATAGGGGTGTCACGATTATTGTTCACATCTCTATGTCAAAGGTCAAGGTCAGTAACTGAGTTCAAATGTGGAAATCCCTTTGACCACAAGTTATTTACGGCGGGCCCACAGAGATGAATTCCATCTCCTTGATGTCTGATTTTTACTTTCTACATCTTTCATGTTCGAATGTTTTTTATACCAACTCCTGACGAAGACCAGGTATGGTCGAAATATTGAGATTTGAGATTCAGTCTTTTACTCTTTAGTGTTATGTCACTCATTATTACCTTTCACTTGTGGTTATATTATTGCCTTATTTCCTGTTTGATATTGTCACAACCGTTATTTCTATTTAATATGCTGATTTAGGTGAAAACGTCGCTTGATTGGTTATTTGGTAAATTCTGTTCTGTTCTGTTCTAACAGGGAACAGGAACTGTCACCGTGTATGTTACTGATGTAAACGATAATGTACCAACCTGTCAACAATATTTATATGTATTATCAATTGCAGAAGACACAAGTAAGTAATAATGTTATAAATAAAGATTTTGGTCAGTAATGATGTGATTATATGTAGGAAAGCTCGATCAATTCACTCAGTCGGAATGTATTAAAATATATCAACATGTCTTTTTTGGAACTCTATTAATTCTATTACAATCTTAAGCTTTTTTAATGATTCAATTACAACCAACATGTCTGAAATAAAATAGACAAAACCAAAAAAATTAAAACAAACAGGAATCCAAACTCAGCTAAGGGTTATCTCTGCACAAAAAAGGAAGAGCATTAGAAATTTATGGTAATTTTTGTCAAATTTTAAAAGGAAAATTTTAAGGCATTTAAGTAATGTATCATGATTATTTCCCGCAGATTTCAAAAGTAGTAGTCTTACATTTTAGGTATTCCATCGGTACTAATACCAGATATAAGATGTTCCGATAGCGACAGTGGAATTTTTGGAAATATGACATCGCTTTGACACAGAATCCAGGATCCGTCTTTACCTTAAATGAAACTGGACCAGTTATATCAATCAACTTAACATGTAACTTGTAACATTTAACTGTTTTTAGTTTTTTTTCTTTTTAGTGAGATGAAAAATAAAATAGAGCTATCTTTTCGCCATACTGTCGTTTAATTTTCAAATATGTTTTACACTTCAAGTTTTTAAATTAGATCTGAAATATGATCAAATTGAATAATATAATCTAGTCGAACTGCGCAATACGTTAGGTCAAATTTATTTCACTACAGAATTCAGCTACAGTAATGTTAAATTTCAAATAAACATAATGTCTTTGAAACTGTTACCTGTCATTGAGTTTTTATCGTATTTTGCAGCTTCTTTAGACTTTGAAACACAAACAACATATACGTTAGAAGTATCTGTAGTGGACGGTGGAACTCCCGGATTATCTACCACTGTTTCAATAGATGTCGTTGTTGTCGACGTAAATGATGGCGGTCCAAGTTTCATTTCCCCGTCGTATAGCGCCAATGTGTCAGAAGACATCTCTGTAGGAACATCGATTCTTACAATCAATGCCACAGACCCAGATAATTCAAACTCTTCCTTTGGAATTCTGGTATACTCGATAATTTCTGGAGATACTGATAATAAATTTTCTATCGAGCCATCATCTGGTCAAATAAGTACCAATGGAAATTTAGACAGAGAAGCAGTAGATATCTACGAACTTATTGTCCAAGTTAAAGAGCAAGCCGAAATTAACTCTGCAACTGTTACCGTCTCTCTATCTGTAACTGATGTCAACGACAACATACCGGTCTGTACTGTGATGTCTTTTGCTATTACGTTAAATGAATCAATAGATGTTGGGACGACCTTGCATACACTCAACTGTTCTGATAGTGATTCAGTAACTTACGGAACAGTAAGTTATATTTTGGTTTCAGGAGACACAAATTTCTTTGAACTGTCAACGAACACACTTCAGTTAAAGACCTCAGTTGACTTTGAATCTGGTACCACTTCGTTGGATTTGGTAATTAGTGTTTCCGATGGTACAAATGACATCAACATCACTGGTAGTGTGACATTTACAGATGTAAACGAGGCTGGCCCTATTTTTAGTTCAGGTAAGATTCTTTTGTTAAGTGGTAATCCACGAACTTTCGGACAAAAATATAACATGTCAAAGTGGAAAAAAAATATTTCTTTAATATATAGTAGGGTTCGTTTCATAAAATAAACATGAAAGGTCTTCATTAACTGATTATAGTCATGTTGTGATTTTTTAATATATCCATTTTAAATGTAGGTTTTGAGTAAACTTGGTCAATCATTTCATATCTTTCGATGTTACAGGGTAGACAAAGTTGGAAAATCTTAGCATATATGTAATTGAAACATTAAAATTAACTGTAGAATAAACAGAAACTTCTAAAGACGAAGAACATTTTTGTGAAGTGAGGGAGCAGTGGTTTAAAATTTAAAATTAGAATTAAAAGTGTTTAAAAGTAATTAGTATACATAAGGTTAAAGTAGATGATTCTGATGAACTAAGATCAAATGTTTCAGGTACCTATACTGTTAACGTTGCCGAAAATTCAACAGTAGGAACAACGATATTAACAGTATTAGCTACTGATACTGATACAGCAGATAAACTAACGTACTCAATAACATCAACAACAACACATTTCAGCATTGATTCCGTATTAGGTCACGTGCTTCTGACGAAACAGCTAGACAGGGAGACAACCGAAAGTCACAATTTAACAGTTTCGGTATCTGATGGAGAAAACAGTAATACGACAACTGTAATGGTTACTGTTACTGATATAAATGACAACATCCCAATCTTCAATCCGGTTGCATATAGGTAAATGATACATATTTAATTTTGATAATCATATTCATCTGACCAGGGCTGGGTATTTGATAAATCAGTTTCATTATGGAATTATTTATTATGTGGTGCATGAATAATCAGTGTAATATAATATGATTGAGTGTTTTCATTATGTAATAAATATATAAATTTCTTTCTTTATAACAAAAGGCCCCATATCAGTCACATTGTACATGGGACTTGTATTTTTAGAATGCAACAATAGCTGCAGTGTAAACTACAAGTAATACATGTACAAATGTACTAAAGTGAACAACATACATGTATATACTACATTACCATTTCTATTATTGGATTTTTTATTTCCTATTTTGCATTCCTAACTTATTGGATAATGTTGGACCTGTTCCCACTGTCGTAACATTTCATCTTCCTTCACCGATTTGTGACTTCCACCGGATTACTTTGTTAATCTTCACGACGGGTGCCATATACGGAACAGGAACTGAGTTCACTCCTTGTTTTTATAGGAGTTCGTGTTGTTCATTGTTTTTTAGTTTTCTGTGTTTATTTGTTGTGCTTGTGATTTTTCATTTGTCTTCCCGGGTTTGTCTGTCCAATGGATTACGTCTTTTTGTATGCTCCTTAGGTATATTTGTCCTTTTTATTACAGATTTACACGAAATTCTCAGATAAAATGCAGATAATATCACCTAATTTAGTTGAAATCGTTCACTAATGGTAAAGATTGGTTCATATTATATTATATTATATTATATATATTAGTATATATAAACGTTGGGTTATTTTATTATTTATACTAGTCTTTACATACCCAATGCAAGGCATTTGTTTTCTTGTCTTCATTTGACCTTTTCCAAAAATGTAGAAACCAACAATTTAAGAGGCTATCTGAGTGACAGCAAACAGGATTTTCAACCATCAATATTTGGAGCCGAGCATGGTTGCTCGCCCGCCTGTCGTACCTCGCTAAAACAATAACCGTTTTTTTTCGTTTAGAGTTTATAAATCCATTGTAAATTATTAAAATTCAGAATTGGTTAAAAATATGTCTTGTTTAGGCGCCAGCTTAAGGCCGCCTCTGGGTGTGGGATTTTCTCGATGCGTTGAAGACCCATTGGTAGCCTTGGGCTGTTTTCTGCACTTTGGTCGGGTTGTTGTCTCTTTGACACATTCCCCGTTTCCATTCTTTATTCTACTTATAAGTGCAAAGAAATAAATGGTCGCCATATCAAACCACAGATAAAACAAAAACGCCCAAAGCAAAGTTAACCTTAAAAACCATCAAACGGCTTCTAACTCAAGTCATTTATCAATAATATAATTGGCTTGATCATAGAATTGCATATTGTTTGTTTACAGTGGAAGCGTGTCAGAAAATGATCCTGTCGCGGCAAGCGTTATATTATCAGTTGTGGCTACAGATGCCGATGATCCTTTAACAGACTCAAATGGGAACATTACGTTTTATATCACAGGTATTACAAGAGACAATGGTGTTATTGTTAAATTAAGTATTGTGGGTTTTTTTTAATGTCCGTTATTCATAATTAAATAAATAAAGGTTTGACGTTCACAGAGAATGTTTGCAATGGATGAATAAGCTTTCTAATCAGAAAGTTTTTCGAACGTTTTCTTCGGCATGTATTCTAGATGTCTCATTTAAGATATTGGTATTTATTTGAAATGTATTTTATAAGTAGAATTCGTTTATTTTGGTTTGACACTGAAATTTATATATCACAGCGCCGATTTTTCATTTACGAAACCAGCCGAAATATTCCACGAGAACAACTCACTCTGACAAAAAAATTGGCTTCCCTGTCAATAAAGATCGGAGTCGAACAAACCATGACATGAATTCAAACGCACAACCTTATTGTTGTCTCGTCCAATAATGATTTGCAAGTACTTATGTTTAGTGTCTAAAATTATACTTCTTCAGATAAAAGAATGTTTTGTTTTGATGCTACTTGGGAGTGCAATACCATACTTTTTTCCATTTACGAATCAACTCTCCAAGACATGCTGATAAAGACGTAACTCGTATCAGTCAATCATTTATGTTCAATTAATAATTTACATTAGTTGTTCTGTGCTGTCTTGTTCCAATTTTGTTTAGTTTATTATAAGTATTTATTCTTTTAGTTATACATGTATCCTTGTCGCGTTTGTTTGTTGTGGTCCATTCTTCTGGTTTTTCTTCACCTTGGACTTCAAATTTGTGGACTTTGAACAGTTTTATCGCTTCGGTATTCTTTTTCCGATATTTGATGTTTCCATTATCACTTGATTTACATGCTTTTAGATGGGGATCCATCAGGTGATTTCATAATGAATGCTACTACTGGAGAGTTGAAAACAACGAAACAACTAGACTATGAGATGAAACAGTCTTATTCTCTTGTCATCATAGCTGTGGATAGACTGGTCGACAGTCAGTCCCTAACATCAACGGCATTTGTAACAATTACGGTAACAAGTGTTAATGAATTTGATCCCATTTTCAACGGAACATACTCAGGGACATTGAGCGAGGATGTTAGCATTGGTTCATCAGTGTTAACAGTCAACACATCAGACGACGACACTGGTGCTGATGGACAAGTCTTTTACTCTTGCTTGCACACAAAATTTTATATAGACTCCGAAAGTGGTGTTCTTTACGTAAAAGACAACTTAGATTATGAGACAGCTAAGTCACACAATCTAGACGTTACAGCAACCGACCGAGGAACACATTCTAGGAATACAACAACAAATATTACAATATCAATCAGCGATGAGAACGATAACTCACCAATATGTGCCCCTTCCTCATATTTTACATCTCAGAGAGAAGACGTAGCATCCGCTACGGTGTTGGTGTCTTTGTCGTGCACGGACGCTGACAGTGGTGTTAACAGCAATCTTTCGTATTCGATTGTTAGTGTAAATGGTGTTGTTGGAGGCTCTTCATTTTCTGTAGACACTGCTGGTACTATAAGTACGGCATCTGTGTTAGATTACGAAAACACTACAAGTTATTCCCTTGTAATTCATGTCACCGATGGTGGAACACCACACAATACAGCAACTGTCACTGTTAACGTTGATGTGACAGATGTTAACGAACATGACCCTATCTTCTCTAATTTGTTATATACCGTTAGTTTGTCAGAAACAACCTCCGTCGGGTTAGTAGTGTTAAACGTGTCTGCGAATGACATGGATACAGGAGATTCTGTTTATTATTACTTCAATAAAACAAGTGATGCATTTGATATTGACTATACCACAGGACAAGTTAAAGTTAAGTCTCCACTTGATAGGGAATCAGATTCGTCATATAGTCTTGTAGTGTTCGCACTTGACTCCGGAACTGTTAATTCGTCACGATCTACATCGACAACAATTGAAATTACAGTTTTAGATGCAAATGAGAAACCGCCCATCTTTTCACCGAGTTCATACGTTGCCTCGTTATCAGAAAATACTGCAGTGGGTGCTTCTATTGTCACACTGACTTCCACGGATTCGGATAATGAAAATATCACCTACAGTATAGAATCGGGCAATGATCAAAATATTTTTGCTATAAATTCAACTTCTGGGGTGGTTGAACTTTCATCAAATCTAAATTATGAAAATACAACAACTCATATGTTGATTGTAAAAGCGGAAGATACACGTGGGCTCTTTTCGACTGGTACGGTTGTTATAAGTGTAACCGGATACAATGAATTTCTTCCTGTCTTTTCTCCAAATAATGCCTCAACTGTATCTATTCCTGAAAATACAACGATCGGCACAACGATTCTTACATTGACAGCCACAGATGAAGATGGTGGGGATGATGGAATAATTACATATAGCATAAACGCAACAAGTACAGAGTTCACGGTAGAAAGTGGAACTGGTGTTGTAAAATTATCGCGTCTCGTTAATAGAGAGACAACGAACCAATATTTTATTGACGTTTTAGGGATTGATGGGGGCATTCCGCCAACCACTTTTACGTCAACGTATAGTCTTACTGTAATTGTAACTGACGTTAATGATGTCACACCAACATGTACGTCAAATTCGATAACAAGATTAGTTTCTGAGGATACAGCTATCTCGACAAGTATCTTGCAGATATCATGCATGGATGCTGATGATGACCCAAACTCCCTTAACAACAAAATCGTCTTTACAATTTTAAGTGGCAATATTTTGGATTCGTTCCATCTGGATAACAACACTGGAGATTTGACATTACTGAATTCATTGGATAGAGAAACAACGCCAGTATACACTTTGGTTGTAGAAGTGTCCGACTCCGGATCAGAAGCCTTGACCACAAGTGTAACAGTGTATATTACTGTATCAGGTTTGTAATAAGAACAAGTAATAAATTCAATAGAAGATCACTCTCAATACAAATAGTTGATAAAAATATTTTGTATTAGATCTATTCTTGGCTGTTCTGCAATGTTACATTTTTAGCATTTTTTTATACATTGAATTGGTAATAGTGATCATTAGAATGAACACTTGTATCACACAATTCTCGTTGTGAATTCAGTATTATTACAAATGTATTACATTGTATATTCATATTTCGTTAATAATTTTGTAAAAATAATTCAAGTGAAAAACATCTCAATTTTCTATTTTTCAGACGTAAACGACAATATACCAGCATTTATAAATGAGACTTTCTATTTTACTGTTGATGAAAATGTTGCAATATCTACTGTGATAGGCCACGTTGCTGCTAATGATTCTGATTCTGGGGAATCAGGCAAGTCTGTTTAGTATATGTTCAACTGATTATACCTAAACAAATTCGGATTAATAATATGCAACCTTGCTTTCATGGTTTCATTCTGGATAGAATAGAGACTGGAAATGGGGAATGTGTCAAAGAGACAACAACCCAACCAAACAGCAGAAATTCATTAACAATTATCAACTATATATGTAAGCGTGTATGTCACGTTTCAGAATAAATTCCAATATTTACCAGCAAAAGTTTTGGGCATGACAGAATACACACACTATTTTAGGTACAAAAACTATAAGCTATATTTGATATGAACACATAGCTGCTGAAACCCAGGAGTATAGTGTAAAATATCAACAGATAGTTTTCAGGAATTTGATATTTCTGTAATAATTTAGAAAAGTAAACCATGCAACACAAATTCGTTGTGTTTTAACAATATGGCAGCCATCACTAGATCAGACAATATAACTAACGCATCTATGTGTCAAGACTTTCAAAATCATACGCTATAATCATTTAATACATGTGTACATAGTTTTGCTCTGTAAACATGATAACGATAAGGTCTCATGTCGGAATCGTTGGAAAAGTTTTTAAAAAGTTTATAGTAATTAAAATGAGGATGCACACCTAAAACCTTAAAGAATACGATTTTCTTGTGAAAATAAATTTAATACAAATGGAAAATTTTCCTTCATTTAGGGTCAGTGCTTTATTCAATTCTATCTGGAAACGACGAGGGCAAGTTTGGCTTGGATGCTTTCAGTGGAAGCATGAAAGTCATAGCATCATTGGACTTCGAAACTACAACATCTTATAATTTAACAATTAAAGGATCTGATAATGGTAATCCTGTACAATTTAGCACTACCTATGTCACCATCAGCGTAAATGATATAAACGATAATATTCCGTCATGTTCGCAGTCTGTGTTATCAAGCAACGTTCCAGAAAATTCAACAGTAGGATTTGAACTGATTCAGATTAATTGTTCTGATGATGACTCCTTCTTGACTTTGTCATACATTTTAATTAAATCTGTTGACGAATTTGATATAAATTCTACTAGTGGTGTTATCAGCGTTGCTAATGAAACATTGGATTCAGAAACAACACCCTTATTTAATGTTTTTATTAATGTGACCGATGGAACGTACTCCACAACAGTAACTGTTTACGTTACTGTCAGTGATATCAACGAACACGCTCCACAATTTTCACCTGCTGGCCCTTATAACGTATCAATCTCAGAGGATTTTCAAATCGCTGGCACCATTTACACACTATCTGCATCTGACAATGACTACTCTAATAACACTTTATCTTATTCAATAGTTAGCGGCTTAACAGATTCCGAAATAACAATATCATCAGAATCTGGAGTTTTACAGCTACGGAAATCTTTTGATGCAGAAACTCAGAGTTTGTTTACTTTGGGTCTCCAAGTAACTGATGGTGTGTATATTACTACTACAAATTTGACTATTACAGTGTCTGATGTAAATGACAACTATCCAGCTTGCGACCAAACAGTTTATAGCTTTGCTTTAGATGAGAATACAACCATAGGGTCTATAATTTTGTCGCCAGTTTGTTCCGATCAAGATATTTCTAATTCTGATCTTGTGTTTACTATAACATCTGGAAATGATGAAGAAAAGTTTGCAATCAACGAAACTTCTGGTATTCTGACATTAAATAAAAGCTTAGATTATGAAAGTACAACTCAATACACGCTGCATGGATCTGTCACCGATAACGGCTCACCACATTTGGGTATAAATATCAAAATATACGTAGCTATAATGCCAATCAATGAGCAAGCACCAATCTTTGGTTCAAGCATATATGAAATTACTGTTAGTGAGGATTTAGCATTAAACAATGTTGTGATTCGTGTAAATGTATCGGATGCCGACACTGGTCTTTCTCATGGAACGATTAGGTATTCGATAGGTGCAGGTGACACTTCCGGTTATTTTACTATAGATACAACAGGACAAGTAATTCTCGCCAAATCGTTAGATAGAGAAGCATGCGACTTTTATAATTTGACAATTTTAGCATCAGACAGTACGATTGCAGCAGTAGATTCTTTGACATCTACAACTTTTGTTGGCATTACTGTGTCTGATGTGAACGATAATTATCCCCAGTTTCTCCATACAATTTACTCTGTGTCGCTGAAGGAAAATGCTGTTGTCGGTGCTACCATCCAGACAGTAAGTGCAACAGATGATGATATAAACGAAAATGGCCAGGCAGGTTTTGTATATTCCATCGTATCTGGAAATACGGGAAATACATTTAATATTTCTGACAACAAAATTATTTTGGCTAAAGACATTGACCGGGACAATTCATCATTTTATCAGCTTCAACTACAAGTTAAAGATAACGGAACCAATCGGTTATCAGACAGTGCGTATTTAAATGTTGCAGTTTTAGCGGTAAATGAATACACGCCAGTCTTTAGTAATGATAGCGGCAACATAGTTGTTAGTGAATCAATCTCCATAGGGACACTGTTGTTTACTTTTTCCGCATCTGATCAAGACACCGGCGACTATGGAACTTTGCGGTATTATATTACAGGAAATGCCACTTACAGCGAATTTTTATTGGACGAATACACGGGGCAACTGACAGTTTTGTCTCAGTTAGATTATGACGTGCCACCAAACGAATATAATTTAACTGTGCAGGCATTTGATATTGGATTTAACACCTCTGATTCAAAGTCTGACTATATGTGGCTGTATATTATACTTACCGACGAGAATGATCATACCCCAACATTTACACAAAATACGTACACCTTTACAATATACGAAAACATTACAGTTGGAAGTTCGGTTGGTGATGTTATCGCTAGTGATAGTGACTCTGGAAATAATGGAGCCTTTACTTATTCTATTGTAAGTGGTGATGGAGCTGCTGTCTTTTCAATAAATGAAACAACAGGTGAAGTGACAACCTCTACCTATATTGATTATGAAATAAAGAATTTGTACTCAGTTGTTATAGAAGCAAAGGATAATGGAAGTAGCCCTTTGTCTTCCAGATGTTTAGTCAAGGTCATTATAAACGATCTCAATGACAACGCGCCTACATTTCAGCCAGATGACTTTGCTATCAATGTATCCGAAGATGCTGCTATTGGAACAACAATCACTAACATGTTCGCAAAAGATGCTGATTCTCCTGTGTCTTATAACAATGTGTTCACATATAGCCTGGAGTCAGACTCATTTATGATAGATTCAAACACAGGTGCTGTAACAACTTTATCTCTTTTGGACAGAGAAAATATTTCAAGGTACATGTAATATTAATACATATTAATATCAATTTTACTTTATTTTCTCAACTTTCCTTCCTTGAATCTATTCAAGCGAATCTCACCTGTTTTCTGATTATTCTACCATTTTAATGGTCACCAGTGGCGCCATCACAGTAATCAAAGACATGTAGTAATACAGGTTCCATGATACAGATTTGCTTTAATAAGTTATAGTAAAGCTTCTATTCATTCAATCATTTTTGTAACCATCCGATTTAGAATATGGTTTTATATTCATAACAGTTTTAGAAATGAACAATTAATTAAAAAGAAATACTGTTTCTATATTTTGTCATTTTTAGTTATGTTGCAAATATTACTGCTGCCGACCAGGGAACTCCACCACTGACGGGAACAGCCACGTTAACTATTCTTATCAATGATATCAACGACAATGATCCAGTAGCTTACGGAGTGTATCAGGAATCTGTCTCTGAGAATGCTGGTATTAACACAGTTGTATTGATGGTGAATGCAACAGACGCAGATGACGGTGTAAACGGTGAAATGACATTCTCCATTGCCAGTGGTAATACAAACGGCGACTTCAAGATAGACCCAGGAATAGGATTAATTCAGATTGCTAACACACTTGATAGAGAAAGAACTTCTAAATATGTACTGATTGTTGATATAACCGACGGTGGTACACCGGCTCGGTCTAGTGAAGTAAATATATCTATTGCTATTTCCGACATCAACGACAATGGTCCAGTTTTTACATCCTCAAACTTCACATTCAGTCTATCAGAGGACGTTGCAATGGCCTATGAGATAGGTACAATTACGGCATTCGATCAGGATTCAGGAAATAATGGTGAAATTTCTTATAGTCTACCAATTTTCTGGTCTGGATTAAATTCTCATTTCAAAATAAACGATTCTAATGGAGTCATATCAACAACAGCTGCTTTAGATAGGGAAACCTATGAAACGTATGTTATTTTGTGTAAAATTGCAGATAACGGATCTCCAATGTTTACAAACACTGTTAACATAACTATAACGTTAACAGATGTCAATGATAATGATCCAGCGTTTAATGCGTCTTCTTATTCAGCATCTTTTCCAGAAAACCAAGCTCTTGGGACGACTCTTTTGTCGGTCTTTGCAACAGACATAGATATTGGTGTTAACAAAGACATAACACTTTCAATTGATACCTCTTCCCCAGAAGGGCAGACCGCCAATACATACATAGGTTTGGATTCAGCATCTCTGACGTTAACTGTAAAAAAGAACATTGATCGTGAAACGACAGCGTCTTTTTTGTTTACATTGGTTGTCACTGACGCGGGATCACCAACAAGGTCATCTAATGTCAGTGTTAGTTTCAATGTTGAAGACTTGAATGATAATGCTCCATCGTTTACGTCTAGTTTTTACAACGCTGAAATTCCATACAATGATGACTGTCACGTTATAGTCGGTGAAGTGACGGCAACAGATAGTGATGAGGGAGATAATGTAACTTACCAGATGACAACAACACAATATTCAAATATATTCAGTGTAAATTCATCTTCCGGTGAGTATATCAAGTACATATTTCAACTGGTTTTGATACATGTATTAAAAATTATTAGACTTCATGCATTAAGGTTTTTTTTCATATCTGTGCAAACTGGCGATGGAAATCATGTGGGTATTTTCCCAACATACCGTTTGAAGAATTTAAAATATTGTTACAATTGTGTAACAAACACAAATAAAGAGGACAAATATACCTACGTAGCAAAAAAAACAAAAACAAAATCCATTAGACAGACAAACCCGGAAAGACAAATGAACAACTATAAGCACAACAAAAAACACTGAAAACTAAAAAGTAATTGAACAAAACGAACTCCTATAAAGGTGCTCTAGAAGGGTAAGCAGTTCCTGCTCCATATACGGCACCCGTCGAGAAGTTCAATAAAGTCAATTCAGTGGAAGTCACAAATCGGTGGAGGCACATGAAAAGTTACGACAGTGGGAACAGGTCCAACATTATCTTATTTTAAAACCTTAACGGCCAATCAATTCGTGATGACGACCGTAAAATTTTCTAAGTGATGACATCACTTTATCCTTGGTAAAACCCTTGTTAAGAAGCTTTTGTGACAGCAGTAATCCTCTTTGTCGAAAGTCAGGGTAACACACGCATGCCCTTGATATCGGATAAGATGAGAAACGTAGACGCCATATGCAGGCGATGCTGGTATATTGCTACTCAAGAATGGAAAGTTGACAATAGGAAAGTTGAAGTTATCACGTTTGTCATAAACTTTTGTCTTCAAATGTCCCTCATTATCTATTTCAAGAACAAAATCCAAATATGAAGCGGACTTCGATGTATCTGTAGTATCCTTAATTTCAAGCTCACTGGGGTGGATGAGCTGTAGAAAGTCTTGGAATTTGTCGTTATTTAATGACAACACGTCCTCTATAAAACTAAAAGTGAAATTAAAGGATTGGGCTAGTTTCTTTTTGTTTTCACGTAGTAGCACTTGAATGAAGTCCGCTTCATATGAGTACAGAAACAGATCGGAGAGGAGAGGAGCACATTTGGTTCCCATTGAAAAGCCTATTGTTTGTTTAAAAATTCGACCGTCAAATGCAACAAAACTGTTGTCAATGAGAAAATCTGTCTGTAATTTCATCTGCAGAATACTTTTTGTCAGAATCAGAGTGGTTCTTCACAAAATAAGCCTTTCTCTACCTAAAACTAGAAAATTATACATGCGTGTACCATTTTTCTTGAAAAAACATTGATGTACTAGTTATGTCAATCGATATTTTAATTGAGAATGTGGTTTAGTACTGTACAGTGTAGAGAAGTCGAATGTTTTTTATGCTGTTTCATGTAGGCAAAGCTTTTGATTTTAAATATTGGAGTAATTTTTTTTTTAATTTTTAAGAATCCACATCTGATTGACGCCACTAGTGGAATATGTTTCACAGTAATTTTGAAGGCCCCCTCTTTAATATGAATGTTAACATCTTTGAAGGAGGCTTTGTAGAGTATTTAGCTGACCCAGGTCTGCACCTTTGTTAAACGGTTTCTTATGTAGTCTAGGAATCCAATAAAGAGGAGCAGGAAGGTCCCTTTCTTCACCCTTTGTAGAAATTCCAAAGGAATGGGGAACAGTCTTGTGGTTATCAAGGATTTCTTGCTTAGTGAGTGCGATCGGTGTATAAGTTGGGTTACCAGTAGGTTCCAATGATGTCCATTTTGGCATAGTCCTCAACATAATCCAACAGCAATTTGAAATTATATTTCCAATTAATTGGCTGAGGTTCTCGGTATTAGGGACCTTTAGCTAGCATATTTGTTAGCTTTTGATCATCAACTAGATTAAGATCTCCAGTGATCGCATGACCCACAGGACTATAATTGAATGGAGATGTTGAACAAGAGCAGGAACGGTTAGGGTGTTTAGTCACGTGTTTCGTGACATGCAATTTTCACCAGATGATTGATACTAACAAGTTACGGCAGAAAAAGATTAATTTTGCAATTCCGAAGACAAATTCAAGCCTGCTTTATATGGGTATTTACAATTTTTTTCCAGGCGTTATAACACTTGTTACTACACCTGCAGAGGATACAAAATATGAATTGGAAATTCTAGCATACGATGCTGCATCAAACAATGCTAGTGTTAAGGTTAGAGTTGATACTTTCGAATCTGAGAGTGCAGTGGTGACTTTTAGCTTAGGAATGAGTAAAGCCACATTTGAGCCTTTAGAACAGAGCTTTATAAACCAACTCAATTCAGTTATTCAACAGAATTACAGCAACAGTCAAACCAGGAGATGGTGTATAAAAGAAAAATCAGCTAGGTATTTATCACTCGCGTGTTAATACCTCTGGTAGAAACTCGGTGCGTGAAATATTTTTGAACTCTACCCGTTTGTTTTAGAAAGGGTTACTGCATTTTTAATTTGTTTAAATTCATTCATGTATTAATGTATTTTTTTTCGTTAATAAGAATATTGCCCTGTCTTAGAAATAATTTTGATCCTGACCTCTTATCCATTAGTTTTAGTACATGTTACCGCTTATTTAATTTGTATATATTCTAATACGAATTGTATTATTTAGCAACTGTTTCGATTGTTAATCTTACCAGGTTATGTCCTGAAAAATTTTGAAAGCATTGGAATATAATGATTATGCCTCAAGTAGTGAACAAAAAGCCAAGGGGAAATTGTCCTCCTTTTATTATATAAAATTAAATGTTTGATCCTTTATTTTTTATCATTTTTAGTTTAACTGAGGTTTCGATATATGTACTAGAAGATAATACAACAAATTCAGCCACAAATCTTGTCAACAACAAAACCATGTTGAGTGCAGCTGTTATACGATCCCTTGTAACAAATTCAGATGGTACTGTAGGATTAACCGGTGAGTTTAGTGAGATTTAAAATTTTCTGCCTTAAGTATAAAGTTTAATGTTAATATTTTGCAATTTATTTATCCTGTAATGCGATTACATGATAGATATTTCGAAATTACTGATTTATATGTCTTTGTAGATATCCCTCTGATTTTCGTTGTCAGGTTGAGTTTATTATGTATGACTTGCTGCTAAAATCATAATTCCTTGCTCTTTGTTTCTTTGAATTATAAATAGTTGTGCGTCCCAGATTCCTTGATGTGAAACGGCCTTTTTTCAATTTGGCTTGGGTCGTATAACGTCAGAGCACATTCCGTATAATAAACTGGGAAATTTGCCGATTTATTCAGGAATCGGGACTGATAAATGTTTTATAACTATTTTTTTCTATTCCTCCAGGATCTTTTTGGGACCAGTTCAACATTACCAGTGTAACATCATTCACGGCCAGTAACTCCAATTCCGCTGGTTCGTCCGATTCTAACTGGGTAACAACAACAACTGGAATAGCTGTACTGACAACAATAAGCGTACTGGCAGTAGCTTGTGTCATATTGACAAGTATTTTAGTGAAAACATTCAGAAGTAAAAAGTTAGTAAAAGTAATGATTCAAAGAATTTTTTTTAAACTCATAATAATAAATTAACCCTTGCTTTTTATGAAGTCCAACGTCCATTACTAAACTTTATTTATTTGAAGCTTCTGTCACCAAAAAGTCAAATATAGTTTGTTTAACATATGATGTCTGTAGGTGAGTTTTAAACGATATTTGTGCTCCCTTTTCCGAAAACGCTGTCCGAAACCGCTCAAACGGTTCTAGGAGCAGTAAGTTGCAAATATTTTTTTCCATATTAACGATCCATTGCGATGTTAAGGCGAAGGAGAGCAGTAAATGACGTAAAATTTTGTTTTAATGATTATCCACAACATGTTTTAGCTATTATAGTGACATATGTTTGTCATTTGTGCAGTCTTCCCATGCTTCAGGTGTAATTATGTAATTTTTTTTAAGTTATGGTGTATTTATTCTGGAAATGACTTCTAATTTATCATTTCTGCTTTTCTATCTGAATTGAAATATGTTATCTTACAGGTTACCTGTATTGTGTGTCCAAGTACTTGTGGTGAGGTGCGATTATTTTTGTTAAAGGCCTGTGTGATTAAAGAGCAACACTAAAGCGCCGTTTCTTTCCTTGAATTTTGATATTTTGAGTTAAAAATGTATCCCTCATATGAGTTTTTACACTTAGGTTATACATCAAGTTGATTTTTTCTACCTGAATTCATTTTAGAAATGAAGTTAAATCAGTAGAGGAATTACTTGAGGAAAAGCGCATGGAGAAGACAACTGAAGAAGATCTTGCAAAACCTCCAGAGATGAAGAAACAAACAATGCAGACTGATTTTGGTAAGAATCCACTGAAATATACACTTAAATAAATACAAAAAATGTTTAGTTTATTTCAGAAAACAGCTTTTATGGTAATGTTAAAGAAATTAGCAAAGTAGTTCTTTCAAATTATGGATTTTGGGACTGTGCCTATACATTAGTTTATTACTTTGGATTGCAGCTTACTTCTGAATGGCTCTGGCAACAGTTTTTGATACGTGTCTAGCAAGTCTATAGTTTTTTATGGTCTCCAGTGACAATTATTACCGCTTCAGATGTCGTCTTTTGGCTCAGACTAAAAAACTTAGACTTTCATGATGAAGAAAAGAAAAGAAACTTTTCTTGCCTTCAGATATTTTGTTTGCTTTTTTTTATCTGTGTCCTTTATATATGTAGATACATTTGAAGACGAGAAGGCAGGATCACGTGGCCAAAGTCGGTCTGGAACTGCAAATACAGGGAGGACAAACAACTCAGGACAAAACCTTCAGAAAAACAAAATGAGAGCATCACCAATTAAAAATGATAAATTTTTGGACCAAATTGATAAGAGTAAATTGCCACCACCAGTTATTGTCAGAGGACCAATTGCAAAAATTGTGAGTAATTAATTTTAAATGTATAAGAAACGAAATCTTTAAGTCACTAATAAATTACTTCAACAAGGAAAATTTTCCAAAACGTTTACAAAACTTTTTCATCGATAACTTTTGGTTCAGATCTATTTATACACTTATTGTCTAAAATTGATTTTACATCCTGATGTTTACGTTAATTATATTTTTCAGCATTTAAGTTCAATTAAGACATGTAAATTAGAACTCAAAATTAAAAATTAATTTACAAAATGTATTGAATTCTTCGGACTGAACATGGGTCATTCATACTTTACTAAATAAATATAAAAGAAGGGATGAGATAGATTAATTTCTGACATAAAACTCCATTCCATGACAAAAGTTTAAGCAAAGGAATGACGGTTTTAGTGTTTTTCTTAATCTTAAAAGTCTGAAAATATCTAAATTACAATTTATACATAGTCCAACTGCCAATTTATATATAGGGTATTACATGCACACTACATGTAGATCATTCTTTGAATTTTACATGATGTTTACTGAGTGAAGTGTACTGTAATTACATAATAACATAAAAGTACAAAAAGAAATACATAACATTTTATTTCTTAATATTCTTAGGATAAGAATACACGGTATAAAGAGAACAATATTTGGAGTGATTTTGGTGCAGTACAAATACATCCTAATGTTGTAAATTACAATGAAAGGAAAATAGAACAGAGAAATACCCATGTCACTCGACCCCAGAAGATGCGTTATTACGACCCAGGTAAGGTATCTTAGTTATCTTTCTTTGGTGCATTATTTTTTACAAAGCATATATTCCTAACTTTCAAAGTATTGATTAGATAGATTCATTCTGTTTTTAACGTCATAATACTTAAATTGTCAACATTTTCACTGTGTTAAATTCAGAAAATAACAAAAAAATGCCAAAATTATAGTACGTTTAGGGATGTGTTAGACCTTTGTATATGGATATTTAGTTTGAACTTCAGTCCTATCGTGGTCTTTGAGCAATAAAAGTGTATGAAACAAATTTGTCCCTTAATTGAATTGAAAAGGGGACCCAAATCGTGACAAGTTTCCGTGTTATTAATAATAAGCTGTTAGGGGTATATAAGCTTAATCATTATCCTCATTTGATTTCTTTTCTCAATTCCATCTGGAGATTCATGTATATGGTGCATGTACGAGTTCTGGGTATTGCGTTTGTCTCCGCCCACCCGTCAAACGTTCTTGACATCAACTTCTCCTTCACGTAAAGGTTTTGGAATTTAATTTCTATATACATATAGAAAGGTTGCATACAAATTTAGATCAACCTTCGAAAATTTTGAATTTAAGCTTTTTTCAATTATGCAATTTATTTCTATATAGTATTGTCATGCCCTTATGTAGATGTGCAATAAGCTTTTATAATTATAATTTCCGAAAGTTAGGACCCACAGGGCAATAAGGTTTGGGGTCCACAGAGGGCGAATTTACAGAATTGTGAATTTAAGCTTGTGCCTTAAACTCCTCTTTCATTTTTCAATTTATGCATTTTATTTCAAATTCTTTGTAACACATCACATGAGGTTGTATAATAAGGTTTTACAGTTTTGGAAACGTGAGGCGTCGAATTTTGAAAATTGTGAGTTTAAGCTTTTGAACTTAACCTTTTCATTTCTCAATTGTCTTATTGATTTAATTTTTAATAGAATGATTGCATATTATATCAGATGGGCAATAAGGGTTTTATATTTTTAATTTTCAGTAAGTGCTCTAACTACTTGCGGGGGATGCAATGATCACGTTCGAATCCGACAGTAACTATTTATAACATAGTGTTATTTTAATTTTTCGGTACTGTGCGACCCATTTTCCGATTTATCTTTAACTTTCTATGTACAATGTACCAGTTACATATCTCTGTTTCATGTAAATACATGTTTATTAAATTTTTGTCACATTTTACTCAATATCGACTTTTCAGAACCTCAGAATATTTTGGTATTAGTATAGTTGGTACATTACTGCATTAGGTTTAAAGAATAGTCCAATGTATGCTTGTCTCTGTAGGTTACAAATATTAGCCAATAATTTTATAAATACTCATGAACAAGGTAATTTTTTATTCCATCACGAGGCTTGTTCCACTCCGATCTTAATCTAAAAGGATTGGATGTTTTCCTGTCAAATCGATAAACCCAATAACCTGGAATAAGCCATCTTTATTAAACATTGTCAGTTTTTCTCAAATGTAACCCTACCATAAAAAAAATTGGCCTCCGATACATGAACGAAATCGTTCTGAAGTATTTACAATTATAATATGTATATTGAGTAACAAAATGAAAGACCTTTTCCTCATTTTGCAGTTCGTTTACCTCCAATTTCTTAATATTTTCTTTTTTGTATGGATTTAGTCTTGCTCATAGGGTCAACATCTTTTCTATTCTAGCTGCTCGTTAACGAGACCTCATTGGCCTAGACTTTCTACCAATTTAACGTTTTACTTTTTATTATTGTTTCGTTTTGATTTTTATACGTAGTCTTTCTTTTAACGGGTGACCAATTCCTAATAAATTCCCGGTATTAAACGACAATTATCATACATCAGCATTGCTTTAACCATACTTCTTCTGTATGAAGTTCTAAGCTATCTGTGTTACAAAGTCATGAACGATATGCACTGTTTTTGTTCCTCGTCCTCTTCTATTTATTCAAGGAGTATGGTATGGATAATAATAAAAGACCTCCCCTTTAAGATTGATATTAAAAGCATTATAATTTTAAAATCAAACTTTATTCATTTTATTTATATCCTCCCTGTAACGTGGTACTTAACGACCTGAAAAATGGCTTCAAATTTACTTTAAAGTAGCGTAAAAATAACACGCTATCATGGAGCACAGGATTATACTATGGGAAAGGAGTATACTGTGGCGAAAGCCTTCACTTTATTCTTTCATAGCTACTACATCCGACGACTTTATGATAATTTTGTTAAGCTTTAAGTTGCAATGAAGCCAGCTGAATTTATTCCAGAGATATAATAGGTGTACTTGGTTCTTAAAAAAGGCAAACGGAATTAGTATCCGACATGCAAAGACTCTTTAGGACGAATATAGCCTAGAAACTTGACAATTGATAGAGATACTTGGGATTTAATCAAATTTATTACATAATAATATGTACAAATGAACATTGTATTTCTATTTTTTCAATTTTCTTTTCAAGCTGTAAATTAAAAAAAATGTATATTTAAATATGAAAGATTTACGTAGGAATCTGTCTATTTAAGCGTTATGGAGTCTAGTTTACATGTACACGACTGTTAAGTATCCTATAAATAATGTTCCTCTCAAAGATTACGTTTCCATTTTGATTAAAAATCCATTACGTGGTTACATTAATTAAAATAATGATAGAAACAATTTAATCTAATAATTTATAGCTGTTGGATCTCAACAAGATGTAAAGCGTTTTAAAATCTCAAAAGATTTCATACAAGAAGCACAAAAACAACTGAAGCAACATTAAAATAGTTCTCACACTGTCTTAGTACAGACTTGAGTCAGCATACGCTTATTACTCAAACTGACATAGTACAGAATTGCACCAACAAACGCTTATTTCTCACACTGTCTTATGCGGCTGTCACACTACGACGTATAGCATCAACGTATGCCAACGTATGACAAATATTCCAAACACGCTGGTGTACGTTGAATACGTTAGGGGTAAGTTTTAAATAAGTTACAAGCACGCTTACATACGGTGATATACGTTGTCGTACGCTGAATGCGCCCCAAAATTTTGTGCATGCATAAAATTTTCAGCGTATGCGAACGTATTGCTCATACGTTAGGTATACGTTAGACGTACGCTACATGTAAGTTATGAATAAGTTAACAAACGTTACATGTACGTTACTCATAAGTTCAGATACGTCGAAATACGTTGGCAATCAGCCGGGCAGTTGTGTAGCGTACGTGTAACGTATTTCTAACGTACTTCTAACTTATCTGTAACTTATGTCAAACGTATTCAGAACGTATACTGCCGTATTCAAACGTTGTCAGACGTCCTTAGAACGTACTCAACGCGTTTACGACGTACGTAGAACGCACTGAACGTATTAATAGCTTACAGGTAGCGTATCCACCAACGTTCTGTGGTTCAGCTATATATATTTGGATCAGATGAGAAATTCATCAGTCTTGTAGATGAAGTGCAGAAGATGGAGGATTCTGAAAGACTGCGACGAGAGTACCAAATTGCCGTTCTACAACATCAAAATCACCTGCTTGACTTGGCTATGTACATGTTGAGAGCCAATAGGGCGAGGAGGGGAAGAGCTCAACGTAGGAGGAAGAACTGGATTAGACCATGGATTGGGAGGCGACGGAAGTTTGGCATGTATGATCAACTTATGGTGGAACTCCGTAATGAGGACCCTGCATCATTCACCAACTTCCTCCGTATGCCCCCAGACATGTTTGATGAGTTGCTAGCGAGAGTAGGTCCAAGGATAACCAAGAAGCATACAACGTACAGGGAGCCCCTCGAGCCTGGACTAAAGCTTTCCCTGACTTTGCGTCATCTAGCCTCTGGGAACAAGTATTCCTCAATGAAGTTTGCCTGGAGAGTACCCCACAACACAATTTCATTAGTGGTGAGAGAAGTCTGTAACGCCATCATTGATGAATACATGGATGAAGTATTGGTTTGTCCAACCACTCCTGAGGGTTGGCGTGCCATAGCTGACAAGTTCTATGGAAGGTGGAATTTTCCCCATACATGTGGGGCACTAGATGGAAAGCACGTTGCCTGCCGCTGTCCTCCGAAAAGTGGGTCCCTATATTTTAATTACAAAGGATTTTACTCCATTGTTCTTATGGCGCTTGTTGATGCAGAATATAAATTTATCTGGGCAGATGTCGGAGGTGCTGGGTCAGCATCAGATGCACAGATATACAATGACTCTGAGCTTAAGCAATGCGCTGGAGATGGTACCCTAGGATTACCTGATCCAGAGCCTCTTCCCAGCGACACCCAGGATGTACCATACTTTTTTGTCGGTGATGATGCGTTTGGGCTGAGACCAATCATGATGAAGCCATACAGTCAAAGAGGTCTGCAGAATGAAGAACGCATCTTCAACTACAGGCTTTCCAGAGCCAGGAGGGTTGTCGAAAATGCATTCGGCATTCTTGCAAATCGCTTCCAGGTTCTGCTCACTACTATGCAGCATGAGCCCTCGACCGTGAAGATCATTGTCAAAGCATGTCTGGTCCTTCACAACCTTATGAGGATCAGATACCCAGGGCTACAAAACCAGCAACTTGACACTGATGAAAATGCAAACCGTGACTTCATTCCTGGAGCCTGGAGAGAGGGCCGTAACCTGGAGGATACACAAAGAGTTACAGGTTTCAACACAGCTTCGAAGGAAGGAAAGAAGCAAAGGAATCTCATCAAACACTGGGTGAATTCCCCAGCCGGGTCAGTCCCATGGCAAGATAGGATGATCTAAATATGACGATGTTAGAGTATGACAGGGACATTTCATTACTCACTGGGACAATATTGTTCGGTAAATGACTGTTTGTGTACATTAAATGACATGGTAAACTGTAGATTATATTCAGTAGATGTCATTGTTTAAAATATTTTACAGTTTAAATATGTAACATTGAAAAAGGCTAGTCAGACTGGTGTAAACCCAAAGATAATAAAGGCACTCAATTCGGGTTTTATACCTGTTTACCTTGTACCAATCTAAATATAATTGGATAAGAGTAACAGTATAAAAACTGATGTGACTATACTTTTTCATCCTTGGGTTAACACAAGTCTTGCCAGCCGTTTCATATTTCCACAACATTATGTATTTAAAATCAGCAAACGTTCAGTTATAGTAAAATGTACCCAAAAAAAATCAGTTCGAGTTATCCGAGTGAGATGTATTTTTTCAGTGGAAAAAAAGTCATTAAACTGTCACATATTTATATTTTTATATTTTATTATCATTAATTCACTAACTGTGAAATACAAAACACAAATACTGTCTCAGCTAATCTTCAAAACTGTCATAATCACAACTAAATACTTTGAATATATTGGGTGAAGTGTAAAGGCCTAGTCTTTATTATTATATTCTATCAGTAGTACTGTATCGGAAAACGTGTTGATGATCGACTACAGGTCAGAGAGGTTGTGGTTTTGGTTCAGGACCTGTGACGCCGGACCAAGAACTGCTGAGAAGGAGTCACTGCTTTGCTGCTGGAATTCTTGTTGATACGGTGGCATATTTTGTTCATGCTGTAGGGTAGGATGTTGTTGATTTTGCAATGGCTGCTGTATATACTGCTCCGTGGGCTGTTGTTGAGGTTGCAATGGCTGCTGCATATACTGCTCCAAGTAGTCTTTGGTGGCTGAGGCCCACACCGAAGCCTGGGGTGGCTTGTGCCTCCACATGTGAGGAGGCGGCTGGTACATCTCAGAAGGGGATGGGCTGGTGTAAGCTGGTGTTTTGACCGGGCGCACGGGTGGAGGCATATGTGGCAGCTCACTGGGCAAGGTTTGGGATTCTTGCTCATTCTCACTGTCCTCCTCCATCGCTTGTGTAAGCGCTTTGTTTATAGCCGACCTCACCTTCCTAAACTTGCGTTTGCTCATCGTTAAAAGACTATCACGGACGTAGTTTGCAAATGCTGTGTACTCATTGATAGGTTGTGATTGTGGCTGGCTGATAGATTTCAGTAGCTCCCCAGACTGATGCACTCTTCTCTGGAGAGACTGAAGAATGTCTTCCTCCTGGGCCTTCTTGTCTCCTAGTACAGAGCTAATGGATCGAGTAGGGGAAGGGGCCCTACTAACATCAGTGTCAGTTAATGCCTCACAAGCAGCCTCTGCAGCGCTCAGGTTCCCGGGATGAGCATCAATAACGGCCTTCACCTGCAAAAAGGAAATAATGAAAGATATAAATAAAATTAAATGCATAGCAAAATGATACACGTATTTTAACTACAGTTAAAACATTGTAATGACGTCACCCTGTTATACTCGCAGGTCTTTATTTCACAGAATGGATTAAATTGAGTTAAGTTTACCTTTAGCAGTCCATTATTTTGTATTTAACGATCCAATATTATTGTAAGATACTGAACCGTCAAATATAAATTAATGGTCAGCTAAAGGTAAACTGAACTCACCTTCTCAGTGCCCAGCAATGAAAATACTGAGTTCTGCATTTTAATGACGTTCCAATCAGTACGATAATATACACTTTTTCACACTGCACATTTATTTAAAAATAAAAGGTGACAATCACATACCTGTGATCATAATTCCTAACTGGGATAGGGGCAAATAATATGCGGTTGGGTTAAACTATTTTTGTTTGTTTTAAATCCTCCCCTATGTTTTACAGAGTAGCAGCTTAACATGTGTCTGGAGCACGTAAAGACAAATATAAGTGGGACTCAATTTTCAGAACTCTTAACTATATTTTGTAAAATAACAAAATTATACTTACACTGTTCACGGGCTCAGGTCGGTGTCGTGTGGCAGCTTTCAAGAAACCTAAGCTGTCTTTCAGCCACTTCTCCCTCTCTGTGAGATCTGGAGCCCCATCTCCACTTTTCTTTTTGTCCAGACGGGTATAGTTGTCTCTGATAGATTTAAACCATCCCTTTAGGTAGTCCGATGTCTTGCCCAATCTTGCCGCTTGGTCCTCCCACAGCTTGTTTTTCTTGTCTGTCCTTCTGAAATCTGTGAGTTTTATATCCCATAGCATGGGGTTCTCCTGAAGAAACTCTAGCATGGAATTCTCCTCTTCAACATCCAAGGAATACTGAACCTTCTTGGCTCGCTTCCGCTTATCGCTCGGGGCTCGTGAAGTTGTTGAAGTCTCAGATGCCGCCGATGCAGCCACAGATACTACTGAGGAAGCGTCAGAGCCTGCACGAGAGCGGTGTTGGCTATCAGTGTCTGAATGGTGGTCAGATGAAGATGTTGATGAGGACTGGCGGGAAGGTGATGAGGATGACATTTGCTTGGGTCGGCCCCTTCCCGCACAAGGTGATGAAGATGTAGCTTGCTTGGTTCGGCCTCTTCCTGCTGCGCCAGGTGATAAAGATATAGTTTGTTTGGGTCGGCTCCTTCCTGCACCAGGTGATAAAGGCGTAGATTGCTTGGGTCGGCCCCTTCCCACAACAGGTGATGCAGTTTGTTTGGATGCAACTTTCCTTGATTTTTTTGCAGGCATGTTGATCGATACACGTCCACTTCAATAATGACTTTGATTTGTAGAGAGCGGCCGCTTTAAATATCAGATATCACGTGGTCGTTAAAGTACGCTCCGATACGATATGCACAAGTTCGGCATAAGTTGGTGTAACGTTGTGCATAAGTTCTACATAAGTTACGAACGCTACAGATACGTTTTGCACACGCTGTCATACGCTATCATACGCTGTCATAAGCTTGTAAAAGTTATGTCTACGCTAGGAATACGTTATGAATAAGTTACTCATACGTTAAACATACGTTATGTATTCGTTCAGTTCGTTAGCAATACGCTATTTATGCGTTCAAAAAGAGGTTTTCTCCTGATTTTTAATTCAACTTCAGCGTAAGCCAACGTATTGGTTATATTTTTCATACGTCGGAATACGTTCCCTAAAACGTTGTAGTGTGACAGGGCCATTAGTACAGACTTGAGCCAACAGACGCTTATTCTCACACTGTCTTAGTACAGACTTGAGCCAACAAACACTTATTTCTCACACTGTCTTAGTACAGACTTGAGCCAACAAACGCTTATTTATTTCTGGCACTATCTTAGTACAGACTTGAGCCAACAAACGCTTATTTCTCACACTGTCGTAGAACAGACTTGAGTCAACATAGGCCTATTTCTCACACTGTCTTTATACAGAATTGAGCCAACAAAAGCTTATTTCTCACACTGTCTTAGTATAGACTTGAGCCAACAAACGCTTATTTCTCACACTGTCCTAGTACAGACTTGAGCCAAAAAACGCTTATTTCTCACATTGTCTTAGTACAGACTTGAGTCAACATACGCTTATTTCTCACACTGTCTTTGTACAGACTTTAGCCAACAAACGCTTATTTCTCACACTGTCTTAGTAAAGAATTGAGCCAACAAACGCTTATTTCTCACACTGTCTTAGTACAGACATGAGCCACCAAACGCTTATTTCACACACTCTCTTAGTACAGACTTGACCAAACAAACGCTTATTTCTCACACTGTCTTACTACAGACTTGAGCCAACAAACGCATATTTCTCACACTGTCCCGGTACAGACTTGAGCCAAAAAACGCTTATTTCTCACACTGTCTTAGTACACACTTGAGCCAAAAAAAAACCGCTTATTTCTCACACTGTCCTAGTACAGACCTGAGCCAACAAACGCTTATTTCTCACACTGTCCTTGTACAGACTTGAGCCAACAAACGCTTATTTCTCACACATTCCTAGTACAGACTTTAGCCAACAAACCTTTATTTCTTACATTGTCTTTGTACAGACTTGAGCCAACAAACGCTTATTTCTTACACTGTCTTAGTACATACTTGAGTCAACATACGCCTATTTCTCACACTGTCTTAGTACAGACTTGAGCAAAAAAACCGCTTATTTCCTACACTGTCTTAGTACAGACTTGAGTCAACAAACGCTTATTTCTCACGCTGTCCTAGTACAGACTTGAGCCAACAAACGCTTATTTCTCACACTGTCCTAGTACAGACTTGAGCCAACAAACGCTTATTTCTCACACATTCCTAGTACAGACTTTAGCCAACAAACCTTTATTTCTTACATTGTCTTTGTACAGACTTGAGCCAACAAACGCTTATTTCTTACACTGTCTTAGTACATACTTGAGTCAACATACGCCTATTTCTCACATTGTCTTAGTACAGACTTGAGCAAAAAAACCGCTTATTTCCTACACTGTCTTAGTACAGACTTGAGTCAACAAACGCTTATTTCTCACGCTGTCCTAGTACAGACTTGAGCCAACAAACGCTTATTTCTCACACTGTCCTAGTACAGACTTGAGCCAACAAACGCTTATTTCTCACACTGTCCTAGTACAGACTTGAGCCAACAAACGCTTATTGTCTTGTCTTATTGTGGATTTTTATTTTATAATTTCCCATATGAAAAATATAAGTACATGAGGAATGCAGCACTAATATAACATTCCATTTGAACAAAATATTGATCATTTATTTAACTTTCATTTTAATTTGATCAAAATATTCATCATTTATAGGTTGTTTAGCCTTTAATAATGATCCCGAAAATATATATTTCCTACAGCCCTATAGCAAAATGTATATTCACTACAGCTCAATATAATCAAATGTAAAAGTACAAAAAACTACAACCAAATGCAAACTGCTTTTGACAGACTGACACGGGTTTACTCAATTGTTATCCAACTATATAGTCTGCATTATTGGATAATTATATCAGAGGAAGAGATAGAATGATAAATTACAAAATTTACCAGTGATTTCTAAGGCAATAACTTAAATTTATTCACTACTTAATTGATGTGTTAATTTTTCAGCACTAGGCCAGGTGGTGGAAGTTGAGATGAAAACATCTATGAAACAGGTTGTCAAAGATTCCAAGTGAAGTGATAACTTCTCATTGTTTTGTTTTGTCTTTTTTCCAATTGTTATTCGCCTTTTGTTGACCAATAAAGTAAAGATAAATCACATAATTTGTAATTGTGGTTTTTATTTGTTCAAGCAATGAGCTTATATTTAAACACCTCACATTCGTGTGTGATTACATCTTATTTTAAAAACAAATCAACATACTAAACATAAAAAAACGTAAAATACGTTCTCCCAGACAATTCCTGGCATTCTCGTATTGGGAATTGCAAAACTTTACTCGAAGAGACAAAAATTATATTACAAATATATTAAAGGGACGCCTTTACCTTATATTTAAAATAAATTAATTCTTTGATACCAATTTGATGCAAAAGACTCATGGGTTTTGCTCAAAGCCTAAAATGTTGAAAACGAAAACAATAATCCAGAACGTTGAAGAACAAATTAAAAAATACTAAAATGACCGAAAGGATGAAGCCATTTTTGAGATACAAAAACTATTTATGACTTATATCAGACACATAAAACAATCCTATTCAAAGCCTTTAATTACTGAAAGCATGGAAAGAAGCACGGTAGATGTAAGGTGACTTTAGTTATAGTTTGGATGCTAGTATTGTGAGACAACGTGTATGGCACTGACATCGTGATAAGTGGAAGAGATGCTGGTATTACTATAGTTTGGTTTGATGAGCTTTCAATGTGAACATTTCAACATTTAGTCGACCTGTTGCCACAACATTTCATGTGCCTCCACCGATTTGTGACTTCCACCGGATTGACTTTGTTGAATTTCACAACGGGTGCCGTATATGGAGCAGGAACTGCTTACCCTTCCGGAACATCTGGGTTCACTCCTGGTTTTTATAGGAGTTCGTGTTGTTCATTGTTTTTTAGTTTTCTATGTTTATTTGTTGTATATACACACACATATATATTCAGAGAGAGAGAAACCAATCACAATGTTTACTAAGAATCGTATTTAGCGAACTTTTTCAACTATTGGATAAAACAATACTTTAAATTACAAACATATGGTATAAAAAATAGACGAGTCACTCTTTGTATGTGAACTGATGATCGAGTGCGTAATTTGAGCCGATATATAATATATTGGTCTTAAAACATGTTATCTATACAATGCTCTAATTACATCTATACTACTAAAATTAAGGGCAAGATTTCTTTGGGCCTTCATCAACTAACAACTGCAATAGACGCAATTCAAATCAGAAAATGAATGACTGAAAAGATGAATGCTTTGTCTGAAAATTTCACACGTTTACGTCGATACTTTTCTATAAATGATACAATTATCGATAAGTTAAAACGATTCGAACCAATCTCACATGTTTCCATGTTTCGTCGTTTATTCTCATGTCTGTTCTAAGGATAATTGTTCAGCTATAAGGTGACCAGAGGTAACCGGACATACTACCATTATATGCGCAATAATTATATCGCACATGACACTGTTAATAAACTACTTTCACTTCTAAATATTGAAAGAGCAGGTGGTTTTAACATGTTTTTATGAGCAATGAGAAGGTAAAACAGTGACATAGAGATTATGTTCTGAATATTTTTACACAATATAAAGGACCATAATGGAACAATTAATAAAGAAACCGAAAACTTTATTTCACACTTGGATATAACATAGAATTATAGGGTTTAGTGAGCTTTCAAAACAAACATACTTAATATAACACATAACAAGAGCACGTTTTTTTTTTTTTAAAATGAAGGGAATTAAAGTATCGCGGTTTACTTTTAAATATTGTTTCACTTTTTTTTAGAATAAATGATGATTGTTAAAGGGTCTGGACAGGTCATAGTAACGACAAAGTAGGGCGAATTTGAACGAAAAAAAAACCATATTTTCACCCATTGCTTTAAAAAAAATATCTCACCTTCCGAAAATGGTGGAGTGCTTTATCCAAGGGGTAGGAAAAGCTATTCCACCTTTTTATGGCCTGGATATTCTGACCAAGTGTCACCAATTTTTGCACCTAGTGTCATATATAAAGAGAAACATTTCTGTCAAGTTTACATATACATGTATGAGAATAGAGATAATCCTCATTTGTCATATGAATTGGTGTATCAATATCACATGTATCTGCCAAAATTTTAAAGCCAATTTTGACCCATAACTAGATGTCGTTTAAAGTCTGGCTTTTAAACTATGTCGGTCAGCAATCATATCGTTAAACAATGGAAATTATTTCCGACAGCCTGCTATTTTGCTAGCTTTGTCGTAAAGGAAAACATGGGTTCACAAGATACATGTAATGTCTAGGATATACTGCCTTTCCTTAAAGAAAGGTCAATAAAATGTTCGCAGAGAGAAAAAAACAAAGAAAAACGTGAATTTTATTGTTTGTATAAAATTGTGATGGGTATTCATCATACACATGTAACAAATAAAGAAATTTGAGTGGAAAAGATTAGTAATATTTCAGCCAATTTGAATAAACAGCTGCTCCTCTAGCGCATGATACGCCCGTCGTCTTGTGAAAAAAACATAATAAATGTTTTTGGAACCCCCTTTATTTAGTGGAGATGCTGGTGGGTTGTATATGGAAATCCGGCAAAACATAAGCGTGTAAACTTTTAAGCACTAGATACGGCGCGAAATGTGACCAAAAAGACTACCTTTTTTCCCAAAAAGCTGAATAAAAATTCAATAACACAAAAATAAAATAAGAATCATCACGAAAAAGTATACAGATCTTCAGATTAATATAACTAACAAGTGCGTGAAGCTTTATGCAATAATCATAAATAGTTTCTGAGATACATGTGAACCCCCCCCCCCCTTTTTTTTTTTACAAAAAACTCAATAACTCTAAAATAAAATTTTGAATCATCACCAAAAAGTATACAGATCTTTAGATTAATATAACTAAAAAGTGAGTAAAGTTTTATGCAATAATCATAAATCGTTTTTGAGAAACGGCACGACATGTGAAACCCCCCCTTTTTTTTCAAAAAACTCAATAACTCTAAAATAAAATTTTGAATCATCACCAAAAGGTATACAGATTTTTAGATTAATATAACTAAGAAGTGTGTAAAGTTTTAAGCAATAATCATAAATAGTTTTTGAGATACGGCGCGACATGTGAAAAAAACACTGGTTTAGTTACAAAGTCCCGTAACTCAAAAAATTTTAATCTTATTTTCACCAAAAAGTATACAGATCGTTTGACCATCATAAGAAACAACTATGTTAAGTTTCATGAAATTTGGATATGTCGTTCTCAAGTTACGGTGCGACATGTTTACGACGGACAGACGGATAGACGGACAGACGGACGCCGGACATTTGTATACCAAATTTTGACGGGGGTATAAAAACTGATTTAAAGTTTCAGAAATCATAATCCATAATTTCAAACTAGTTTTTATTATTTTTATTTATTTATTCCTCTATTGAATATCCGCGTCAAGGATAACTATTGGGTCGCTGCATGATGAAGAGTCAAGTTTAAAAAGTAATAATTTACAATGTACTTCGGATTACAGATCACAGTCACGAACCAGTTATTCAAATTGAAATTTATGAAATGTTTCAAGTATACATCTACATGTGTATCTATCATAAATGAAAAGAGGAAACAACTTTGACGAAAACATTTGAAATAAAAACTAGAGCCTATATCGCTCACCTGATATTTCCATTTGTTCATTGCTAATGGACCTTGAGATTAACACCCATGTCCTGTTTGGTTTCATTCCATTCAGTAATTTTCAAGAAGAAGCCGTTTGTATGTAATTCCCATAGGGTCTTATGTTGAACTAAGTCTTGCTCTGACCGCCATCATGGATGACAAATCGGCACGATAGTAACATCACTTGGTCAGAATATCCAGGCCATGTGTCGTTTCAATCCATTCAGCGGTTCTCTAGAATAATATTTTTGTGTATTTCCTATAGGGTTCTATGTTAAACTAAGTCCCCCGCTGGCGACCACCTCGGATGGCCGATCAGCACAAAAGTAACAACCCTTGGTGAGCAACTCATAACGATGATTGGTTTCAATCCATTCAGTGGTTCCCTAGAAGATTCTTGTATGCATGTATTTCCCATAGGGTTTTATTTTAAACTAAGTCCCCCGCTGGCGGCCATCTTGGATGACGGACCAGCAACAAAGTAAGAACACTTGGTCAGCACCTCATAAGGAACATTCATGCTATGTTTCGTTTCAATGCATTCAGCGGTTCTCTAGAAGAATATTTTTGTGTATATATTTCCCATAGGGTTCTATGTTAAACTAAGTCCTCCGCTGGCGGACATCTTGGATGATGGACCATCAACAAAGTAACAACAATTGGTAAGCACCTCATAAAGAATATTCATGCTATGTTTGGTTTCAATCCATTCAGTGATTCTCTAGAAGGTTATTGTATGCATTTTACATAGGGTAGTATGTTACACTAATTTCATGCTATGTTTGGTTTCAATCCATTCAGCAGTTTTTGAATGTATTTCCCATAGTTAAGGTAGGTTTCCCGCTGGCCACCATGTTGGATAACGAAACTTGGTCACCACCTTGTAACGAACATCTGCGCCATGTTTCTTTTCAATCCATTTAGCAGTTCTCTAGAAGAAGTTCAAAATGTGAACGTGAATGGACAGACGGACGCAAAGTGATGGCAATAGCTCACCTGACCCAAAGGAAATGAAATTTGGGACATATAGATTCCAAAGTGTGTACCAACTACGGTATCGGAGTTCACACTTTGATGCGATGAGCCGTACGTTGGTTTGGAAAATCTTACATGTAAAGCATTCATTACAATAAACTTGCTTAGACTTTTGTCCTGTGACAAGAATGTATCCACAAACTCATTTCACACATTTAACCATTAGCACGCTCACGATAGGAGTACGATGTACATTCCTGCATAATCTTCCAGTGGTACACATTTGACCAAAACTCTGGAAATCCATGATATTAGTGTATTTGAGCCGAACGTAACCTGATAACGGCAGGTAATAGCAAAAAAAGAGGTCATGTTCGTATGAAATTCAAAACGCATACCTGTTCATGACATCCAATAACGAAACACGTGCTCTGTACCACACACTATGCGAGGAGTTTTAACAATTCTATCTATGGATTACATTTTCAACTAAAAATTAGTTTTTCGAAAATATTGAAAATAAAACAATTTTCTTTATTAATTACCTCTCTTTCCTAACCATAAAATTATACACCTAAGAAAATATGACCCTGTTCTGGACAGCAATTAAGATATCCAAAACACGACTCTTTACTAATACAAAATGTACTACATGTATCATGTTTTCATGTTTATTTGGTGTAGCACCTACCCCCCCCCCCCCCCCCCCCCCCCCCACCGCGGTTGTAAACAATAGAAATTTACCAACCTAAAAAAACATAGGTAGCAAAAATCAAGGTAAGATCAACTTGGGCTGTGAGAGTTGGAAATGAATTAGATAGAACGTGTGAAAAAATTACCTTTCTCCTTACGTAATACCATTGTCAACCTCGAAAATATAAAAACTGTGTCACTGCCGAGGGAATTTCTCATGGGGAGATGATGCACAAATTTACATTTTACCAATAGAATATCGTCTTTTTTTAATTACTTGGTACATATAATATAACTTAGTTGTAGTAACAAAACCCTTTTGTAACTATTTCATATATTATTTTAAGAAAATTATAACTTTTTTGGAAACTGAATATTTTTTTGTCTCTAGATGCTTTTGGGGGTTTAGTATTTTTGGTCCTTTTGGTATGCAAATTTCATTGACATTTTTTTTACATTGTTTTGCAATTTTGACGAAATGTTCATAGTTTAATGCATTAATATTGTTATCATATATATAGAACTTGAGGAAGGTAAACAATCACTATTTAGATTTCAAAGTTTAAAAACAATAGTAACTGTTTTTGTTTTATCTGAATGACAATAGGCTTGTTAAATTATCAGAATTTGTTTACCGCCTTTGTTTTTATTTAGTTTCGTATTAAATTTCAAGTAGAAACACAGCACCTAAGTGTCAAGTGTTAATCTTCACAAAAAATCAACGCTACACACTGATATATTTCAGTTAAGGGATTTTATCATACATGTCACTTTCTCACACTTAATACTAGACAATGACCGGTCTGAAACCTACATTAGGCTTAAATAAAGGGGGTATTTATGAAGAAATTTAAGATATTCCCCTTGGCCAAATGGGTGTATCGGATGAAGCGTTTAATGAGAGTCAAATAGTTAAAATATTTTGTTACGGGCTTTGTTAAAATTTAGAATTTTTAAATGGTATACACAAATATTGTACATATAATAACAAAATAATGACAACAATAACAATAATAATAATTTGTACTTATTATAGTATTTTATATTTGTACTATTTTTCATGGTATAAATTTATGCAATTACCGAACTTATTGAAATAAATATATTCTTACATGTACTTGGACTGCTTTTTATTGCTTGCCAACCTTTATTTAGCCACTGTCACAGGATTAAGATGAGGGTTTACATTTAAAAATAGTTAACTCTGCTATATTTTATATATGTTCTTATATCCCAAGCCTGCTGCCTTATCCCCACAATTCTAAGACATTATGTCTTACATGTAAGAAGATTTGTGAACGAGGTTCCGGGACCCTGTATGCACATTTCCTGTCACTTGTCTACTTAGGATGGTGTGTTTATTGTTTAGAACACTATGTTTAATTGGGATTTTTAGTTACTTTTGTTATTTTTCACTAACACCATTGATTCTTGGACCATGATGCTATTTTGTCCACACACCGACCACTACGTGTGATCAATTTCCTATGGGTTATTATCTCATTGAAATCTGCTCCCTCTCCTTACATTTTCATATTTTATATCAGAATTTTTTTACAAGGAACACACCCCGTGCATAATTCAGTGATGTTTACATTGTATGCAAAGGAATCTCGGATCATCATAGTTCAACTTCCGACTTCTAACATTGACGTCAAAAGCATCAACTTAAGGAAGTTCCACAATCTGTTACTGACTATCAAAGGCGTTGCACAGGTTTCCATCTGCTCAGAGTTTAGCGAAATAATACAGAATATTTTTTTTTACAGTTTAAGGCATTATGCATCAAGTTAATCTTTGACATTTATTCAGGATAAAAGATAGCCTTTTTATCAAGCTGTTTTTTCGGCATTTCGTGTAATTTTATATCTAAATGATTTATGATTGGATTGTTTAACCTGAAAAGTTTTCTATCTGGTCAACAAGTAGTATGTATAATCTTTAGTACAAAATGTTCAAATCGTTGTTTGTATTTTTTTTACAAAGGAAAGGGCAAAAGATAACCATAGAAAATAAAGATAAAATGAAATGTACCAGCAGATTGATTTGTTTGGTTTTATTTGGTGCAAATCCATCTGTATATCCCCACAAGCGGACACGCGAGCGCTTTTTTTATCTGAAATGTGGCTGTTATACCTTCGAGTTTCTTTGTTTTTTATCCATGCCAAGTGCAATGTTCATGTATTAGATATATCGTGACTGGCGTGAGAGGAGTGTATCTGATTTATATCATGAGTATACACTGGCGTAGGAAGGAAAAAATGATTGGTACTGCTCAACTGATAGGGGCACGCTCAAGGCCCCCAGAAGCTCTGGGGGTAAATGGTGCAAAATCCAGCATTCTAGGCTTATCCTGGCCCTATTTTTATGTCTTGAAAATGGATATTTGGGGGGTTTTAAATTCGTAAAAAATTATTATCAAAAAAAATATATTGAAATCTTCATTTTATGACCTTTATCATAACATCTGTAGGCATTTACATATGATATAAATATCCATATGCAATGAACAAAAGAGATATATGGGGTAAATGTGCAAGGGACAAACTCCATACAAACACATAGCAAGATAAAAAAAAAATACCTAACTTACATCAAAAACTAATTCCATAAGCTGGACACGTGTTTCAAGGAGTAACCAGCAGCATTAGTATCAAATAATTAAGAAAGCCATAATCCAAAATAGTCAAAAAAGAAGTTTTCTTTTCAAAAAATCACCGAAATAGGAAGCCAAATCCTGTACCAAGGAATTCTACCATGTGCAATACAAGGAATGAATCCTCAGTGTTTTGAAATATTTTGAATTTAAACCCTAAAATTTTAGAACCCTCTCAGCTTCTTCAGACAATGCCATTCCTAAGTCATCTTCACTCCCAAAAGCTGCATGATTTGCGAATTTATATGCATTGAGGTACATTTCCACAGCGCATTTAAATCTTAATTTGTTTGCCAGAGATTCGTCACCTATAAACGAATATTTGTTTTTTTTAATGAATGCATTCCAAGTTTAAACTTTCAAACACGAGTGTTCACAACAGCTGTTGGAAGTTATTATTTAGTTTAAACTTATTGGTGGAGCAATCGAGTAGGGGCTTAAATATTTCACTTCGGATTCGGACTTCCTATATACGCAATTGTATCATAAACCTATGTAAACTGGTATCTACGCGTACAACATGTAAAAGAAGAGATGATTATATAGATAATCACTGCTTCGTCAACAAGCTTGGCCCCCACCAGCTGCAGTCAGTCAATTCCTTTTATTGTTTGTGGGTCCGCCACTGACAGTAAAATCTAACATTTACAACGAAATTGGATAGAATGACTTTATTGATTGTAATCAGAACCCTTCAACCCAGTTATATGGGTCATTTAATGGCAGCCCATCAAATTCTGTTTTAGGTGTCCGGGGGGGGGGGGTCAGCATCATACATTATATACATATAAATATATGCATATAAAGATATGCGTAATGATAAACTGAATTTGACACTAAAGATAAATTCTATTGAATCATGAATCATGTTTTACCTGTAATTGCTAGCGATATTGCATTGTATAAACAATTGCCGTTCCCAGTGGTCTTTATGGCAGTCAAATTATAAACAGATACATCATCTGGAATCAGGACTTGCGAAAGTTCATCAACTGTCAAATTTGATTGACATGTTGATCTTACAGAAAAATCATAATTGAAATTTAGATTTACAACATCTTCACATTTGTTGTTGTCAATTGCATATTTCAGTTTGCAAAACTCCTCCATGCTCCTGTTGATGGATTATATTTAGCACTTTGGAAATTCCATTCTGCATCCTGAAATCTCTTGAAAACAATGTAATACACGCTTCACTGCGTTTAAATGACCGAGATAAAGATGCACCCGCTGAACTTGTTTATGTACAAGTCACATCATCATCTATGTTTGAGGAAAAAATGCAATAAAACTAACAAAAATATGAGAAAAATAATTAATTTTTATGAAAATTATTGGTACGGCATGCCGTACCTGTCAAACGTATTGGTACGGTCGGAGCAGTACCAACCGTACCGGTTCCTACGCCCATGGTACTATATATGTACAAATGATGAAATTCAATAATTTAGAAAGGCATTCTCTTTAGATGTTTCATGGATGTTTTATGAAGTTCGATAATTACGGGTATCCCTAAATATTAATTCATCAATGTATATACAGATTCTCCTTCAGGTACGAGTGAGTTATGGAATTTCTCCACCCGATATAGTTAAATTTTCGATTTTCAGCACGCGATACTTTAGGTGGAGAAATTCCATAACTCACGAGTAAATTGAAGGAGAATCTGTTTCTCCTATGATTTTCGACAAAAACCCCAAGAAAATATCGTTGCTACGTATATGTAGTTTGTTTATATGGAAATCATTTCGGGACTTCTCTAGTTTATGGTTCCAATAACTGTAGAAAAAAAATGGCGGCAATTCCCAATTAGAAATTTAATCACCAGTAAGTTTGTTAAAAATATTATTTATTGTTATACCACCGATTAAATACGCCAAGAATAGGAGAAAAATGTATCTACCATACCTCTTTCTGATATATATTTATCATGCATATTCGGTATATATACTATTTAAATAATTGTAAGCTGCCGATGATACTATTAAAAAAGACCTCTTCAAAAAAAGGTGGGGAAGGAACTCTGGGCTTTAGTGAGATAAAACGATAGACGTATACATGTGTATGTACCTATAAACGTACGAGCAGAGACGATGATATCCGTAAACTTTTAGTCGGTAAGTATTACTGACTAGCTCTATAAAAATTCCTTACTAGCGATATCAAATAATTTATAGTCGGTTTAGACTATTTCGTAGTACAGGTGGACGCATCACTTAAATAAAAAGTTTCTAAGATGTTTTTTTCAAAACAATTTGGCAAGTACAATGAACACATCAAACGGATTTGTTTAGTCTACCGTTGTTTATGAAGAACTTCATATAAAAAGTTACTGCATAAAATATTTTTATATTGCAAATCAAAAACGTTATACGTGCATGGTGCATACTGGGAACATTCCATAGTACGGTACAACGTATCCCTCATTCCGTATTAATCTTACTCTGAAATAATTGGAACGCAGTATATAATCCAGAAATCCTTCCGTTGAATAATCACGTGTGTATTTTAGTTGTAGTGCATATATTGTTTTGGTCTTGTCTTCGTTGTTCTCCGGAGTTTGTCAGTTGTTACGATTTTTTTCTCCTTCGAATATCCCTTTGGTATTTCTTGACTTTACTTAGTAAGTCCTGCATTGTAAGTGCTCGCTAAACATGGAATTGTATTTATGTGCAGTTGCTTAAAAATAAAAACGACAATTCCACACTTAATTTTAGAGCAAATTTCGAGAGAAAATAAATCCAAGGCCAATTGCAACCTCCCCCTTCTACTTAGGATTTTTGAATGCTGAGGTCGTCAGTGCCTTTATGGAAGAAAAAAAATTGAAATAGTATAATAAAAAATTGTTTTACAAATAACCTACACTTTCTTTTTATTGTGCAATATACACTTAACTATTTTCCATATCACTACGGGGGTATCTCAAACAATTACCTAAGTGTAATTCCAGAAGAAAATCAATTATACAATTTTTCATTTTTAAAAAACTGCACTTTAAGATGAATAGTCATAATTACTGGTACTCATAAACTTGTACATGTATGAGTGATTGCATATGTAGGGAATCATAGTATTTCTCAACTTTAAAAAGATACACATTTTACTAATAGCTTCAATCACTCTTGCTAAGATTACCATTATATTAAATGTGTATACATTTTCAAATAAAACTTAAGTTGGGTTCATCTTACTTTTTAAGAGTACACATGTAGGGCAGAGTCGTAAAATTTATGATTCAATGTTCTTTTAAGTATAAAATAATGAAATTGGCATAAAACGGCAGTAAAGAGCCATGAAAGTGAATTACTGAAGCCAAAAATTTTACGTATTAACCACTTTATACAGAAACAGCCTGTTAACAATATTATTCATTATAGTTTATGACAACTGGTATCAACACGGTATCTTCGTTATAAATGTTCTGAGAGATTTTCAATTTTCTTGGTATTTACGAACCTTATTACTCGATTATATAACGAATGTCATACATTTGTTTCTCGTTCTGAGGTAACGCCCCTTTCGTTTTTTGATGAGTCAATCTACAACACACAATAGAACGTGCCGTTTGATGGAGATTCGCCTTAAATGACAGTGCGTATTGTGGCTAATCACATTTTTTATCGGAGTTTTAATTTTAATATCTTAGACATAACTTGAATATGACGAAATAAATTTTATTATATCACAGATACATCTTTAATCCATAAAATTAATTGTTGCCTTTTCTAAATTCGTAAAATTTCTAATACAATAAGAAATTCTTCGCCATAATTTTTGCCCCGCCTTAAAAAAGACACACGTGTTCTTTCGAAAATTTATCGCCACACCTCTATAGCGTGAAATAGTTTGTGTACACACATCTTTTGAACATTTGATGTTAATATTTATCTTTGAAAAAGTCAATAGTTTTAAGAAGTAATTTCAAACGTGCTTAAAATAACAAACAAACTTGACCCCTATCCATGCGGTTGTGATACGAATCGTTAGAATATAAGCGAAGTAGGTACTCAGCGCGCTGCCATAAATTCAAATTGCAGGTAGTAAAAACCACGTTTTACAAATACAGAGACACGTGGAACGTAAAGAAAATGTCCCGAAATTCTGTGGAAATAAGTGAAAGAGGTCTTTAAACGAGAATGAATAATACAAAATGTTATTAAGAGAAACATAGAAAGGAGGAGCACTTGTCACTGTTTTTTCTCATAGGCTAATGAACGTGTGATAAAGGAGGGAACATAACATTATATTTAGAAACACGTTCGTCGTATGAAAACAAAAATAAGACAATATTTAATGAAAAGTGAAAATGAGATGAATGATATCTGTGAATTCAGTCAGTAATTCTCAATCGAATAATATACAATATCATAGTGGGAATGTATGTTTGTCAATACAACTGCGAAATTGTAAATGACCGATACTTTGGCACTTAATGTATTTTCAAGAAAATAGAAAGAAAACATGGACAAAACGTAAACAAAATCATGTATATTTCAAATGTAAGTACTCACCGTTTTAAAACAATGCGAAATATTCCAATCAGAAAGAGTTATTTTTCATATATTTACCATTCTCAATGGAGAAGACATTTATTTGATCATTTGTGAGACTTAATGTGCCGTGAAGGAATGATGTACAAAACAGTTTGAAGCCAACGTTCGGCTACTAAGTTAGCCATGCTATACCGAGTTCTGGTTTTTTTCACGATTCACGTTCTCTGGACAATATGTGGATCACGTAGTAGGCTTTCTCTCTGGATTGATGAGAAACAAGTTAGTAACATTATAGGTACGTACACATCTTCAAGATCTTTCAGCGTAATGCCTGGTATTAAATATAATTGAAAATATCTCATAAATATGAACATTGCAAACTGTAAGCTTGATTTAATCAAAACATACGATTCTCTCTCCTTTAATCATTTCGATGCTGCTTTGCAGTCACGTTCATATGTTTTCTTCTTTAGATTTATTTTTTCTAATGTTTTACATTTTTCAGAAAGTTATTTGAACAGACTTTCCATGCTGTTTAATGTTACACAAAAAATCAGCCAACTTCTTTGAATAAAGTGGATTCTCAAGATGTATTTGAGCTATCCGCTAAGAAAATTTACATTATTTCAAAGTAGAGAATATTTTGACTGATGTATTCAGTTTACTGAACAGAACCGGCCTCCTGCTTTCAAAAGTCGTAAAATATTTCAATTATTTTTAATCGACTACTTGATCAATTTCAAAATCTTGGCACATTTACATCACGAAATATGTTATATTTTTTATCAGTTGATTTTGCTTCTCATGTAAAATTACTTATACATATGATTGATCTGCGGTTTTTGTTTTTATTTTTAGGAATAGATATCGAAATTTATATAATAAGTGATGGGAAAGTAGTGCCATATTTACAGCATCCTGAATTTGACAAATTTGAAATTCCATCCAAAGTAGATACTGTGAATTTGACATGGGAGGCTGGCCATGAAACGGTAGGTAAATGTAGAATAAGGAGATATTTTTTTAATTATTTTTTACTTATTTTTTTGTTTGTCATTGATTTTAAAATATGGTGCGACTTTATAGTTCAAATTTAAAGTGTTTTATATACATTAGAGGATTTTCTTTCAATTAAGAGGTTTTGGTAGCGCACCCAAAGGGTTAAGAAGAGGTGGGGGGATTCGACATCGTAATATTTACATTTACATGTGAACTTTCCTTATAGTAGACTTATATTCATTGTACGCTATGCGTATTAACCATTTATTGGAATTTTATATAGGATTTTTAGCACAAAAATGTATGACAAAGTTTTTTGTTGAAAATCGTTTCAAAGTGTCCTTACAAATTCTTTTTTTAATCTCATTTTAATACACAGAGAATCGTTTTAAATTTTTATATAACGGTACTAAAAATGCACCTAAATTCATTTATAATCTATTAAGTCCATCTAAATTTGAAAATGTATTAAATTCTCTTTTCAGACATAAAATGTTTTAGTAGATTGTTATTTTGAGTATCTTCTTTCTTTCATCTGAAAATGGTTTAGAAAAAACTACCATTCACAAAATACACTTGATATAATTTCTACTAACATCAACTCAACTGTGAAGCCATTTATTTCAATTGAGACTGTCAATGCTAATTGAATATTGTCCTTTTTAAAATTTATGAATAAACATCGCAATTCTATAAATAAGTCGACACTAGGAACACTTTAAAATTTGGCGATGCAAGTACGGAAAAACAATACGACTTCCGAAGCATAACAAAATGGCTATCGTGGGATCTTTTGAAAAAAAGAATGTTATCAGTTGGGACGGTTTACAACGGACACACACAAGAACGTCCCCATTGTCAAATTAGTCAATAACGGTTTAAGAACATCAGATTTCACTAAAAGGGAAATTGTCGTTTTTATTATTTATTGAATTTCAAAAGAAAAGGTCGTGATTTAATCAAAACTATTTTCTTCTGAATAAAATAAGATACGGCTTTTAACTTGTATTTGTGAAAAGTAATCTGTCACAAGTTGTTAAAAATTTGAGAATATATTTTAACAATGAAGAAAATTTATCTGTATCCTGTGGCAAGATTGTCCTAAAATCGATATATGACCTCTTATAAACAGTTCGTATGTCGTAATTGCATCTATTCATGTGTAAAATTGACAGTCCGAAGAGATTTGGAAACTCATTTTCTTCATATTTCCAACTTTTAAGTATTGCATTTCTTGTATTTAGACTATATTGAAGATATCGGCATGATTTCACGTATAGTTTTATTTCCGTTTTGAAATAACATGTCGAAAACGAAAGAATTTCGGTAACCGACTCCACTAACCTCGCATAAACAATATGGGGGGGGGGGGGGGCTTCTTTGTGTTTTAATTGGGTTGGGGGGGGGGGGGGGGGGGGGGTGGTGGCTTCTTTGTGTTTTAATTGGTATTTATCCATGAACAGATTTATGTGAGAATCAGTTTTAAGTAAGAAACGAGATGTGGAAATTATCCTTTACGTCTGTATTACAGTTGTACAGCTAAACGTGTACATTTCATCAATTTGTTTCGCAAAATCTCAAACAAATTACTAAAGGAGTAGGCCACCTTTTCATTCGTGATATCTGTTAATTATTTAATGGTATATATTTACTAACTTATGTTACGTTGTTATATAATGAATGTTAACAAACAACCATTTAATGTTTAATCATTTAAAGTTTTCTGTCCGTAGAGGTCGAATAGAGCTGGTTTTGGTCAGTTGGCATGCATTTTAATTTTTGTGGAATATCACTATAGAACCTAAACCCTTCTTCTATCACATAATAGAGAATACATGTACTCACGTTAAGAAAGAACAGATTTTGGTTCTGGACGTTCCTCGTGTTGAACAACTGTCTTTTAAAAATACCACAAAATGAAAAATTTGTGTTAAAACATTCTCCCAAGGCAATATTCAGATGAAGGTACATGTACTTACTTGGTTCTCCCAAGGCAATATTCAGATGAAGGTACATGTACTTACTTGGTTCTCCCAAGGCAATATTCAGATGAAGGTACATGTACTTACTTGGTTCTCCCAAGGCAATATTCAGATGAAGGTACATGTACTTATTTGGTTATAGTTAGTTACATCTCTTACAAATGTAACTTGGCATATATAAAGTGAACAAAAATTAAGGAAAATATCCAACTACATGAATATATAATAATATTAATATAAAGAAAACATATTTAAAAAAAGAAAATTAGTGGTAATGCTACTTTAATGCGTCTCTCTCTCTCTCATCTCTCGAAATTACACAAAAATTCAACTTGCATTAATTACTGTATTTTCTAGGTATCATTTTCTTTTCGTCTCTCGTACACACGAGACATAAACGCATACATGTATTAATACTAATACAAAATGGTTATCAACAGGATAGCTGAAAAACATCGATAAGGCTTGTTTTATTGTAATATAACATCTTTTCAACTTTTGTAATTTTACACTCTTTTTACGAGTATTTTACTTCCAACAAATAAATATAACTATAGGAAGTCTCCTTCTTGAAGAGTTGTATAAACACGATTTGGTGTCTTTGGCTCGTAATATTGAAATAAAATATTTTTCACACGAAATCTGAGACGCTATTAAGCCATTTAAGCATCAATTTATCTTGGATAAGTAATTCATTGCAAATATAGAGTGTTTGCTCATGATCTCGGTCATTCCTTCGTTAATAATCCTGAAGGATTCATGTCTAATGGGGATTTATGTAAAAGCAAAGTTTGAACCGGAATAAATACAATTAAAGATTATATGGGAAAATAATATGTAAGACATTATTGATATGAAAACAGCTTTTGCTTTTTGTCATCTACATTTGTGTAATTTCAGTTCGAGCCTACCTCATCTGTTTGTTATTTATTTAAGAATTACAGGATTTTAAATTACCTTTCTTTAAATTCTTAGCATATAAATATGTATGAAACATATTTTTACATTATTCAACACATATATCAAAACATATTAATAATCTGTGTAAAACATCACTATATAGTATATACAGATATGTTAGGTTGATAGGTTAATAATATCGTATGCATATGATTGATATTTATTTATTTTTGGTTCCACTAATTCATATTTAGTTATTTCTTTTTGTTCGGATTCGAGATTGAAGTGGAACCACTAACGTTAATGGACATTAAATTGAAACATTATGCTATGGTTGTGATATAGTGTTGTGTTGTCTTTTTATATATTACGGGTAAATACGGTTAGTACTGTTCGTTCTCAGCGTTTGGCCATAGAGGTGATCGCTATTACGTACTGAGTCAGCTGGCCACATCCCAATGTATTCTTCCTTACCAAGTTGACGGGTCACCTTCTAAGTTTAATTCACCACTATATTCCTTTTCTTACCGAGTCAGCAGGCCATGCACTTACCAAGTTTAGTTCGACACTATTCTTTTTCTTACCGAGTGAGCAGGTCATGCACTTCCCGGGTCGAATTCACCGCTGTATTCTCTTTCTTATAGAGTTGGTGGCCCACTTCCCAAGTTTATTTCGCTACTGTGTTCTATTTCGCACCGAGTTGGCGGGCCACCACCCAAGTTTAGTTCACTACTGTATTCTGTTTCTTGCCAAGTTGGCGGGCAACTTCTTAAGTTTAGGTCGCCATTGTGTTCATTTTCTTGTCGAGTTGGCGGGTTTAGTTTAGTTCGATACTGTATACTCTTTCTTACCGACTAAGCGGGCCACTTCCCAAGTTCAGTTCGCCACTGTATTCCCTTACTTACCGAGTTGATGGGCCATTTCCCAAGTTTAGGTTGGGGGGCCACTTCCCAAGTTTAGTTCGCCACTGTATTCTCTGTCTTGCCGATTTGGCAGGCAACTTCTCAAGTTTAGTTCGTCAATATATTCTCTTTCTTACCGAATTGGCGGGCCAATTCCCAAATTTAGTTCGACACTGTAATATTTTTCTTACCGATACAGCAGGCCATGCACTTCCCAAGTTAAATTGGCCACTGTATTCTCTTTCTTACCGAGTTGGCGGGCCACTTCCCAAGTTTAGTTCGCCACTGTATTCTCTTTCTTACCGAGTTGGCGGGCTACCTCTCAAGTTGCGTTGACCACTGTATTCTCTTTATGTAGACTTCTTACCTTGTAGGGCATCTATTGATATTTCATTCCTACCTTGTCCAACTTCGTCCCTTTCCGATGTAAAAATATGTGCTAATATGAACAAAATATATGCGCCATTTGACCAAGAATAATTCACATTTTTCTTCGAAATTTATATTACATCAATGATTTGTTTTTTTTTTTTTTTTTAAATTTATTAGCTAGGCTTACATGTACCTTAACGTACTCATGGAGGGTAATGAACATGGTCATCCAGTAGTGCACTACATTTGTGTACTGAAAAACTTGTAATGGTACATTTTAAAATTTCTTTTGGTCTACATTTACCTTTCACATTAAAAATCAAACACGTTTCTAAGTAACTTGCATCAGGTCATTTTTAGAAAAGTTCGAAGGTATTATGAAAATTATTGCATAGCCACGTGAAATAATGCATGATAGAAAACTATTTTTAGTCATAACAAACTCGACCCGCAGTCCTCGAAACACAACCAAGATTCCAGAAACAAAAAACAGCTATTTAAATCAATTATTGGCCAGTGATTATTGTAACAAATGAACGGTTAATCGTTTGACTTTGAAGGCATATAATTTATCATGATCAGGTTCCGAACATAGTGGGAGATTTAAAATATAATATCGTCACTAATCATACAATATGTGATAACAAGACAAAATAGTTGTGGTAATTTATCCCACCTTTTTGATAACGAAAAACAATTACAGAAACAAAAGACGCCTTAAAACATGTTTTCGGCATCTAAAATTGAAATAGCATACTACAAGTTATGGAGGTTAACAATGAAAAGGTTAAAAATGTCGCAAATGTCATTGTTTACTTTTAAAGATTTATTAATAAGATTTTGACGAAACTTCAAAAGAGGATTTGAAGTCAAATGCGTTTGTTATGTGTTGGAAATATTTGCGCTAGAATTATTGCCATTCTAATATTTCAAGATTTTTACATCCACAGAAACGGCACGAAATTTGATTGTAAAATAAACAGTTTACACTTTTATTAAGTCTTGATGGACGTCATGATTTGAACTTTGTCAATTACAAATGAAAACGAAATTAATAAATGAAGTAAACATTTAAATCCCACGCGCCATACGTGTATATTCTGCATACAACGTACAATTTATGAAGAATTCGTATTTTTTCAATTGTTTAAAACCTCTTTTAATAGAATTTTTAAATTCTGATACAAATGAAATATTCAAACTTTATTTAAAAAGAAACAAAAAGCCTGATTTAATATTGACTTGAGTAACAGGACCTATATTACCTATGTCTTGTGGGGCAAACGTAAAATGTTAATTAAAGCTGTCCCACTGTATTACTTTAAACTGTATTCACAAAAATTCACAAGATGTACAGATGAACTGGATTACAAGAATAAATTTAAACGCGGAAACACTGAAAACAAAATATATGAAACAGGAGCGAACTTATAGGTTCTATGGAAGGGCATTTCTGTTGCCGAATATACGGCACCAATCCCTTCAAATCAGTTCGCGAAACAGATGTCATACAATATTGAAATATGCAGTCTTGACACACGATATCCGTATATACACAATGTATCTATCGTAGGCATTTTAATTTGGTTCCAGTGAATTTCAGTTTGGCCTTATCTTTGAGTAATTCAAAATTTCATATCTTCTCACATAATTTTGTTCACTGTTACCCTAATTCTTACGTTGCTCGCACATGCATTTCCAACTGTCCTGTCATTATAATTGTTAACACTCTGCTGAAAATTGTTTCATATGTTTCATAATATTTTCAAATTCTTCATAAAAATTATTGTTTTGGTATTTTAGTGACCACACGCTAAACTTACTCCCCCATAATTCCTCTAGTATCTCACAGTATAGCACTTAAACTTTATACGATTTTATTACTTCATGTCATTACTTTACGGTTTGTTTATTATTATATATAACTGTTTGAAATTGATGTTTATGTGTAATTTGCCAAGTCACCACTGTAATAGAAGCATGCTGTTTATTTATCTGAAGGTATTGATCGTGATTGTTGGAAATGCTGTAATTATTTAAAACTATAATGTCTATTTCTATGCTATATTTATGTTTTGAGTGGATTATGTCCCTTGATACGTTTCCGCTGTTGAAATGATGTATAGCATACATATGAAAATATTTAAGGGATGTTAGGAAAATATTTTAAAACACTGCAAATATCTGAATAGCCTCAACCTATCCAAAGAAATTTAAAAAGTACGATCTCACCTTGTGTAACTGTATTTTTATCATGTCATTTTGTAATTTTAAAACATTTTTCCTACCTAACCCCTCAATCGCCTCTTGGAAATATGACAGTTTTGTTGCATGTAACATAAGTAATCTTCATTGAAAGATGAACATCAGTTATTGTATAAAGTTGTAGGTGTTTAAGCACATTGTTATGTATTTATATCTTTTTAAGTTATCATGGAGAGGCACGCGTCTGTCAGATCTTGAGTCGATTTGAGATATAAATTGCTTCAACGAAAGCCAAATCATTACATGGTATGCTTTTCAAAGTAAAATTTTATAGAGTATGTATTTTTGTTTCGACAATTTGCATTTTATTTCTTTGTTGCATTTTTATGGATGTAATAAAGAATTCTGCACATTTAATTGTATGTTTAAATGATTAATTCCGTAGCTATTTTGAATACCACTACATACATGTAACCTTGATAGTTTAAATAAACCCTTCACACATCTGCACCTAAGTCACGATAAACTTAATACCTTCGAGACTAGTATAACTAAATGCTTAGTTCAGTAGCTGTAGCTAGAGTTTACATCGACTAAATAACGTACAACACCGTTACGAAATGTTTTCGAACTGTTCAGTATTAGTAATTAGCAACAGAAATATTATGTATACAAGTAGTAACTTCCATTCATCTGGGAGTCATAGTAAACAAGATTTTGAAATAAATCACGGTAAGCAGCAGTGTTATTTGAAATTTATTGTTGAAAGAATTAACTATTGTAAGTCGGGGTATGGATGTATTCCGGTATTCCGGAATTTGCCTCACATCAAACAGTATTTTGTTATATTATTTGGGCCGTGGAATATCTGACCAAACTAAGAAGTTTCTCGAACGAAGGATTAAAAGTTGTATTATCAGAAAATAAATGTACTACATGTAGTTACATAACATTGGTATATGTCGATGTTCTAGTTTTATTTATATAGTTTACAAGGGCCAAAAATCTGTTGATGTCAAAGGAATATCATATTTATCCAAGTTTCTAGCAGTGGCCATCAATTATTCGATCAGTCAGTCGTTAACCACCTGTAACAAGACTATTAAGCTCAAACAAAATAACACGAACTATCCTTTTTTGCATGCACACAAACACGCTGTTACATGCACAAAGAAAGGTCTGGTAGGTTTTGGACACATTGTTTGAGGGTTTGGGTGAAATGCAGTGAAGGTGTAATATTTAACATAAAACAGGGGATTTATTCAAATTACATTTGTAATGGTTGTTTTATTATGCGATTTTCTCTGGTCAACTCAACTTACATGATTTTAAACTGCTTACTGGTACTGTTCACGTTAATTTTGTTCCGCAAAGGAAAGTTCCCCATTAATTTTATCATCAAATAATTATATATACTAGTATGATAAATGTTCCTTAATCCCATACCATTTACTTTGTCATGAGTAACATTTCTGAAATATTGTTCATTGGATACGATATTCCAGAATCATCTTTTTTTTCAGTTAGGGTGACAAACTAATTGTATTCCGTGACTGTATATAAGATACAGCATACCTGTATTTGGAATAAAAAATGATAAGCAACCCTTTGCTGTGACGAGTCGATAAAATTTGTTTTTAATTATTTTTTTGATAAATGAGTGGCAGTTCAATAAAAAACATGAATATAATATATATATAATAATAAATATGAATATAATTCAACAAATAATAAATATGAAGTATTCTAAGAGAAATTTTCATCTCAACAATAGCTGTGGAAAAAAATTAGAGTTCATCCCTGTTCGATACGTTTTTGTCATGTTATTGAAGTTATTATTTCACATGTTATTAAAAAGTATGACTTTTATATGAGAATTGAGACTGTTTGACATATCGTTTTACCCTTTGACACATCAGCTAATCCCGTATCAAACATAGGTCAAACAGGATTAAGGCGAGGTGAAACAGAGTACACGTTTGTTTGGTTTCGTATTAAGTATATCTGTTTCATCTTGATCCAAGAATCCTGATGTTCACGAAACAGCAGAACTTGTATCTTCGGTGGAAGTTTTTCAAAGTCATTGAGTTTGTTGACTATGTTATTGACCAAAATATAGAATTCTACATGCAAATAACAAGAGTTATATAATATTGTGTATTTGATTGTCCCACGTCATTAATTACAAAATCGGAAAATATTTAATAACGTTTTCATATTTAAGGATATAATCCAAGAACAGGTTTAAACTGGTTAGATCAGTCTGAAATCGATCTGCGTTGTATAAATACCTTTATGAATATTGCAATTTATTTTAAAACATCCTATGGTACGTGATTAATTTGGATCCGAACATTTGATAATGAGTAATATTAAATTCATTGACCTTAAATAGTAATATGTCAGCTAACTCTTATCAATTCTATTAAATCGTTAAAGGTCATTTACTTAAAATCTTTCTACACTGAATGTATAAGACGTGATACTGATCGAAGTTAAATACAAGTTATATTTTGGTGATTCTGATTGGAGTTAAATAATGGTTATATTTTGGTGATATCGATGGAAGTTAAATAATGGTTATATTTTGGTGATATTGATTGAAGTTAAATAAATGTTATATTTTGGTGATACTGATTGAAGTTAAATAAAGGTTATATTTTGGTGATACTGATTGAAGTTAAATAAAGGTTATATTTTGGTGATATTGATTGAAGTTAAATAAAGGTTATATTTTGGTGATACTGATTGGAGTTAATAAAGGTTATATTTTGGTGATACTGATCGAAGTTAAATAAAAGTTATATTTTGGTGATATCGATGGAAGTTAAAGGTTATATTTTGGTGATATCGATGGAAGTTAAATAAAGGTTATATTTTTGTAATATCGATGGAAGTTAAATAAAAGTTATATTTTGGTGATATCGATGGAAGTTAAATAAAGGTTATATTTTGGTGATATCGATGGAAGTTAAATAATGGTTATATTTTGGTGATATCGATGAAAGTTAAATAAAGGTTATATTTTGGTGATACTGATTGAAGTTAAATAAAGGTTATATTTTGATGATAATGATTGAAGTTAAATGAAGGTTATATTTTAGTGATACTGATTGAAGTTAAATAAAGGTTATATTTTGGTAATACTGATCGAAGTTAAATAAAAGTTATATTTTGGAGATACTGATTGAAGTTAAATAAAGGTTATATTTTGGTAATACTGATCGGAGTTAAATAAGATTTTATTTTTGGTGATACTGATTAGAGTTAATAAAGGTTATATTTTAGGGATAATGATCGGTTCGAAGTTAGAGAAAGGTTATAGTTTGACTAGTAATCGTTTCTTGGAAAAAAAGTTAGGTCAAGAAAAGACAATTGTATGAGAGAATGGGTTCGTGGAATAACCTGGATTTAAGAAAGTACTGACAAATATTTTGAAATAGCTTGATAAGTCCTATACATAGAATTTCTACGCAATGCGTTGCTTCTCTAATAGCTACACTTTTAGGGTATATTGATTTCCCTCGATCCTTCCTATGGCGTTTTCGATATACATCTAACACAATGCCGGTGTTCATATGAGCAGGATACTTAAAGGAAGGTATATTCTGGTGTCAGATTTATTTGTTATTGAACTACATTATTTGTGTGTGTTTTTCTTTAATACATATAATTTATTATTTTTATAATTCTTTAATTGTCGTTTACTCATAGTTTAACCTAGTCAAACCATTCATTATATTTTGGGGAAACTGAAATATCACATGATGAAACTGAAGGAGCCCCATTTTTGAACCACTTTTTCAGATACATTCAAACAAACAAAACTTGTTATAAGGAAAGAGGGATTGCGTAAAATCCATATTCTGCGCAACAATAAAATATACCAGACAATTTGTCATCGCTTCATTGTCCTGTCTTATCAAGATGTTTATACGGAGGACAAACGACTCGCTATCAGATAGTGCAGATCCATTACAGATCATTTTATCCATACTATATTTTGTTCTAAACATATATGTCGAAGACTCTGGATAATTTTATAATTCTCATATTTTTATTTTAATATTCTTTTTTGAATGTGATTTATATCACTGAATGATTTATGATTCACCGAAATGTTTGACTTTGATCATCAAAAGACGTCATCAAATATTGATTGTTATTTTGCTGATTTTTTTAGTATTTGGCTCAGTGTGAAAATGAAATGGATTAAAATAGGATTAAGAAGCAAAAAATAAATAGAAAATAATAAATAAATAAAATATTTAAAAGAAAAAGAAGAAAAAAATATTGAATTTTCATATTTAAAAGCATGTTCAGGGGTATGAAGTAATTAACTTGTCTTTACATACAATGTATATATACACTTGTACTTGATTTAACTCTTTTAGTTTCTTTTTCTCTTTATAATTTTCATAATCATTCAAATACTGATATTTATTAATTTATCATTTGTATATATTGGATACAAAAACATCAACCATAATGAGAGCAGGTGCTAACGAACTTTCACGTCATAACAATAAAATTGATTGATCAGTAAATTTAAGATATCGCACCATCAGTCCGTTACATTTATTTCTGACGTCCAATTTATTCATCATTTCTTGCATATGCTAACATTAGGAACAGATAACAAGATATTGATAAGATCTAACAAATCTACAGAGAATTCCCGAGAAATCCATAAAGTAATTTAACGTAAATTCTTTTGGCTTCTCAGGACATCATTTTGCATTAAAAACTACAATAATAGAGGACCCGGTAATAGGTGGACTCGATCCGTATAATTTATCAGACATGTGTAATACTTGAAACAGTTAAACTTTTAGCGCTGGGTTAATTCAGAAGTACATAGGTTAAATTCCCACGAAATACTTTTACATAACCACATTTAATTGGCGGAATTGTATGACCCTATTAGAACCGTTCTACTGTCGAACTGGAAGAAGTTATTTCATTTCATTTGAAGTAGTGTTCTATCTTATTAAGGTTATTTTTTTTTATTTTCCCCGTTTTCAAGTTCTTATCGTGACTGTAAGGTGAACTTTTGAACAGTTATAAAAGCGCTGTTTCTTTGTTTTGATTTTTGTCACGTGCATTTACGGGTTTTGTGTCAAGAATTAATGCATCGTATTCGTGATTTCGTATCAAATATATCAGTATATTAAATACAGGACTATACGTGTATATAAATACGACGAAAATAATTTTTGTAAGAACAGTTAACACATAATATGTTTCAAATAGTCTCGATGCTGACGAGGAATTAACGCAACAAATAAAAAAGTAATCCCCAGAGAGCAATTTACGGAAGCCAAAATTTTCCTGTCCGGTTCTTAGCACTTACCAGCCATTTTACAACCTTGGGTTCAATTCTTGGTGAAGAAGAGTTAAAGTATTTGTAGATTATCATCTACGTCATGTACAATGTACATGTAAAATCGTATTTCGACACAAGCGTCAAACTGATTCTTCAAAAATTTATTGCAAGTTATAAAAGAAACTAAAGATTACATGTCCTCCGTGTATAGACTTAAGGGGGGTTTTGGCATTCCTTTTTAGCTCACCTGGCCAAAGGCGATGTGAGCCTTTGCTATCACTTGGCGTCCGTCGTCCGTAAACTTTCACATATTGATCATCTCCTCTAAAACCAATGGAGCAAATTTAACCAAACTTTACAGGAATGATGTATGGAAGGTCCTTTACTAAGATTGTCGAAATTTTTCCGATCCGCCAAAAAACATGGCTGCTAGAGCAGGACATAGTTTAACATTGAAGCCTATGGGAAAACAGGTTAAAGTTTATCTCCTCTGAAACTACTTGAGCAAATTTAACCAAACTTTACAGGAATGATGTATGAAAGGCCCTTTACTAAAATTGCCGAAATTTTTCCGATCCGCCAAAAAACATGACTGCCAGTGCAGAAAATAGTTTAACAATATTGGACCCTATGAGAAAACATGTTAAAGTTCATCTCCTCTGAAACTACTTGAGCAAATTTAACCAAACTTTACAGGAATGATGTATGGAAGGTCCTATACTGAGATTGTTGAAAATTTTTCCGATCCGCTGTAAAACATTTCTGCCAGCGCAGGACATAGTTTAACATTGGACCCTATTGGAAAACATGTTAAAGTTCATCTCCTCTGAAACTACTTGAGCAAATTTAACCAAACTGTTCTGGAATGCTGTATGGAAGGTCCTTAAGAGGGATTGCTCATTTCGTTCGAATGCGACAAACATCATGGCTGACAGCAGGAACATATAGTTTAACATACATGCCTATGGAAAAAAACATATTTTGATCATCTCCTCTAAAACTATAATAGCAAATTGAATAAAACTGTACTGGAATGATGTATGGAAGGTCCTTTACAAAATTTGCTCATTATGTTCAAATCTGAGAAAAACATGGCCGCCAGAGGGGAAATACTTTTAACTTTGGACCCTATGAGAAAAATGTATTTTGATCATCTGCTCTGAAACTTTTGAAGCAAATTCAACCAAAGAATTAATGGAAGTTTGTAGAAGCATTTTGTCAGGTGAGTGATACAGGCTCAGCCCATTGAGCCTCTAATTACGTTCTGAATTTGCTGTACAACAGTTCGTAAACAAATAGAATAAAATAACAATCCAAAGATACTAATATTAGATATAGTAAAGTTATACTATGCTGTATACGACGCATTTCAAGGAGTTACCTCTCATCAGCATTATTAAAACCGAAACATTTGGAAGACCAAAAACCAAACTTATTTTAAACAAGAAGTACTCAAAACCAAAAATACCGAGATAGGAAGCCAAATTCCAGCTAAGGAGATCTATCATTTGCAATACAAGGAATGAACCCTTAGTATTTCTATTTTTTTTAAATTTTTCTAAATACTGGTAATTTCTGTAACAAATCAATGAATAATAAACATAGCAAAACACGTATCCCCGTCATATCACCACAAGCTCGCTCCCAATATCAGATCTTATCATATATTTAGTAGTAAATACAGTAGTTTTGAATATTTGATAAATAGCCTGCTGTTTAATCCGTATCGCTCAACTTTGATGCGCACCCTTTATCACACCCCTTTATCGCATGTTTACCCTTTATCACATCCCTTTATCGCATGTCTACCCTTTATCACACCCCTTTATCACATAGCTTTTTTAAATTTTTTTTTCAATTTTACTTTTTTGTATTTTTTTTTTATGTTTTTTTTTGGGGGGGGCGCGAAATTTTTTTGGGAGGGGGGGGGGGGGTAAATTTAAAAAAAAACAAATGTTCAAATTTTTTTCCGATTATTTGACTTTTTTTAACCCCCCTATTTTTTTTATTTTTTATTTCACAAAATATTTTCCCCAATCAATTTCATTTGTAGCAGTAGACTTTAATTTGGAAAATTTGGAGTCCTCTGTTTAAATATATGATAAAGTGTATAATACATGTTAAAATCTGTATCAAATGCTGTATCAACCTCGACCAATATCAGCCCTCGGGCCAAGGCCCTCTGGCTGATATTGATTTCTCGGGTTGATACAGCATGTGATACAGATTTTACCATGTATTATTCTCTATATATCAGCCTTTAGTAGAGGGGTGATACGGCATGCGATACGGATTTTGACGTCTTATACAATTTATCATATATTTCAACTTACAGTGTAAGCGTATATATATATATTGATGACCTGGTGTGGTGACCCATCAATATTCAACATTTTTGGCTTAAACATAACTGGTGAGTCGACTACAAATGCATACCTTCTGCGTAAAACTTATAATATAATTTTAATTATAATTTTATAGACATTAAGAACAAAGAATAAAATCACCTCGAAAAAAATAGAGACTAATTGCTTTATTTTTGTATTTTAGTTTACATATTGGTTCGACGAACTAAGAACGTTAGATGTTAACTTATTGTACACCCCTCTTCTGAGCATTCCTACATCTGGTGTAATCCCCAGCGGACCAAAAGGTAAGTACGCCTTGTTAGCATATGTACCCAAACAACCCACAATACACAGATTGACGTGAAATAAACAAGGTTTGTAAAATTCATTACATATGTAGAAATGGTATAGATTTGAAAATTGAAACTTGACATCTCTGCATTACATTACGACTAATTGGTCAGAAGAATATAAACTGCCTAATCAGTTTGAACGTATAACAGTTAGAACTGTTGAAATCGATTAGCAATGATAAAAGGTGAAGTATTTGTAATTAACAGGTACGTACTAAAAGGACCCTAAAAATTCTTGGTTATTATCTGATTAAGGCTAGATCTATCTTGTCATTCTCTCAATGCAAGCTAGTTTATCGATAATTAGAATTCCATGATTGTGAAGATCTAAAACGGTTCTCATTAAAAATTACTAATTTTAGTTCGCTTTGTCAACGAGTTGAGTTTTGTATCTAGCTGTTTGATCTCTCATCACAATATATATTTGGATATGCTTGTTACTTTTAAGAAATGCATTTTTATTTATTTCATTATTTATTGGATGATGCCTCTGCTGGTGTACCCCAGGTCCCCGAGGGTATTCGCCAACCCAGTCGTCAGACATGTCTGATATGATTATTTATTGATTTGTTACAGAAATTACCAGTATTTAGCAAAATTAAAAAATAATAGAAATACTAAGGGTTCATTCCTTGTATTGCACATGGTAGATCTCCTTAGCTGAAATATGGCTTCCTATTTCGGTATTTTTGGTTGAGTACTTCTTGTTTAATATAAGTGGTTTTTTTTTTTTGGTCTTCCAAATGTTTCGGTTTTAATGCTGCTGATGAGAGGTAATTCCTTGAAATGCGTCGTATACAGCATAGTATAAATTTACTATATCTAATATTAGTATCTTTGGATTGTTAATTTGAAACTCCTGGGATGATTCCTCTGCTGGTGGACCCTAGGTCCCCGAGGGTATTCACCAACCTAGTCGTTAGACTTGTCTGACATGATTATTCATTGATTTGTTACAGAAATTACCAGTATTTAGTAAAATTCAAAAATAATAGAAATACAAAGGGCTCATTCCTTGTATTGCACATGGTAGATCTCCTTAGCTGAAATTTGGCTTCCTATTTCGGTATTTTTTGGTTGAGTACTTCTTGTTTAATATAAGTGGTTTTTTTGGTGTTCCAAATGTTTCGGCTTTAATGCTGCTGATGAGAGGTAACTCCTTGAAATGCGTCGTATACAGCATAGTATAAATTTACCATATCTAATATTAGTATCTTTGGATTGTTATTTTTTTATTTTATTTTATTTTGTTTCATCGACATACATGTACATTTTCTGTACGTCAGTGTCGGTTTTAAATATTATTGTGATTAAACTAATTATAAGAGGGTTCATATACATCAAAACCATACAGTGAAAGTTAAAAAGATACAGTTTTAGGGTGACCACTTACCTGCACCTATACCGGTACTTTTAAAATTTGATAATAATAAATGTTTGCCATATTTATTAATATTAAACCGAACACGACTCTGTTCTTTCAAAATATCACTTTAATACTGTGATACACGATATCCTTAAGGGTTTCTGTAATGATAAAATCACCAATACACAGGTTGGTCGCTTTGTAAAATATTATGATCTTATATATCATTCAAAATTTTGTAAAAATTCTGTCTTACTGCAAGAACGCTTATACTTTTAATTATTCGAGAAGCAAATTTTTGAATGCACGTGCATTATCTGTTGATAACGTTTTTTTCACTTGATGCACGCTTTTAATTCGTAAAATGCCTTCTTTCATTTGATTCTGTATACATTTGTCTAAAATATGAATTTAAAATTATTATTATAGATACTTTCAAATGCTTTAATTATATTTATCAATATTTCATTTGTAAAACCACACATTTTAGTGTAATTCGACATCCGTATTTACTAAGGTATGCAGATAAGAATTTCCAGGTGTCTTGAAGCAAAACGAGTGTCGATACGGATACTGGAACTCACGATGTACATAGATAACCCTTTTGGTGTAAGAATAAACCTACATCAACGTAACTCGGTACTTTTAATGGATTCGAAGATCTTACGACAAGATCTTACGACATCATTCATGAAAGAACTATGTTCAGCTAGCTTCCAAAAAATTTGCTACATACCAGTCCATTAACATTCTTCGGTTATGCTTATACTCTCATGAAGTAGTGCCGGACATGTAGTGACAACACCTTTTTCAATCGGATCAAACAATTTCTCAGTTACTTATAATTTACAAAATGAGGAATTGTGAATAAAACGATTTTCTGGAATCATTTGACAGGCGGCCGTTTATAATTTCGAAAATGCCACGACCCCATTTGTTTAAACAAAATTATATACCACCTTACATGGGATATATGTCTGACCTCAGCCTGTTTCACTCTTCTTGCGGATAGCTCAGCTCGCATCCGTCCATGTAACATTGTGAATCAAATTTAAAATATGTCACGTCAGTGGTGATAATAACAAAGATTAATCCATAGTCCCTAACAGAATATCCATGTACGCTTACGATTAATATTTTTTCAAGTTTTTCATAGTGACTTTGTGATTATGGCGTCAGAAGTGAGAGGAACCGAAATACGTATATAGTACGCCACTTTTAGTATAATAATTTTTTATCATATATATAGTAGTAAATACATTTTTTTGCATATTTGATAAGGTATCCGTTGTAGAATTTGTATTCCAGACCAGTTTAGTTCACCCTTTACAGAATTGGTGACCCTTATTACACCCCTTTACCGCGTGGCTTATATTTATCACACAACGCTTTTGGAATTCTGATCGATTGTTTCCCATTCCTAAATGACAATTAATCAACTATCTTAACAACTTAATAACATCAAATCTATCGGGCAAAGTGTCAATATGTTAATAGATACCCACATCACAGTTTCAATATTCTGCAGCGACAGTCAAATATACGATAAATTGAACAATACACCAATACACAGTAAAATCTGTATCGCACTGTAGCCCGAGGGATCGGTGATTAAGGGATGCGATATCACTTTTGAAATGTATTCTCTATTTACGTACATAAACAAGATAAAATAACTTACGAAGCGTTTGAACTCCTTTTTTATATAGAACAGTTAAATCCTCTTGTTTTGCTATTTGCACTTTGCAAAGTACGATGATACCCCTATCTGGCTAATGTCCCCAGGTGTATATCAAATACTTACATACATATGTTGCTACATGTAATATTTACTCTTTTTTCAATATAAAGGCAATAAAAATAATAGTAATTATCGATTTATTTTATGTCAAGATTTATGTTTCGGTTATGATTTAAAAAAGGAAATAGATATACATTTATCATCGCATTAAACAGTAGAAATCTTTACATGAATCTTACATATTGGATTAATTTAACATCAGATTAATACCAGTTTATATTGAACACAGTCATGACAGTATATAAAACTTTATAAATCTATAAACACGCAATAAAGACTTTATACAGATTATATATATAGATCTTATATCTGAAGATTGAAAATTGATGATTTATGAAATTGGGTTTGGTAGTAACATTTTGAAAAGTATACATATATCTTTATAATGAATAAATGGCTGAATGTTTGCCAATGGTTTTGTTCTCAAATGGCTTTGTGATGAGGCTTCAGATCGATTATCTAACCAGAAAAACTTGTTATCTCAGAACAATTAACCTGGCTATCTGTTTTACTTAACACAATTTTCACTTCTTTAGCAGCTAGAAATGTTCTTCGCGTCATTAGAATGGCACATATTGTACCTTCTTTGCCAAAAATGAAAAATTGTTATCCTTTTATTATATATACGTACATGGGAGGGTGTTTTCAAACACGCGATGTAGATGCAGGTTATACATGTACATTGTATGAAGTAGTCCACTTGTACACGAGGGCATACATTGTAGGTACCTGTAGTTAAGTGGGTCAGTTAGTTCGGCATAAGTACTAATTATCACTTTCACGTCAACACTGAGATTTGTCTTGAAGAGGATTGCAAATTTTTATGCTGAAGAATTCTTTGAAAGTTGCGTAAAGTTTCAATAAAAAACAAATACATACTTGTACGCGTATAGATTTCAATAATCACCGATTAATGTACTAAAAATGGTGGAACATTTAGATTTAAGTTCCACATTTGTCGGTCTTACAGTCAATAAGATTCACTCTGATCTCGTTAATAAACGGGGATGGGATGAAAGACAAATGGTCAACTGTTTACATATAATCCACCGCAAGAGAGGCTAAGCTATTATAGTTGTTTAACATAAGCTATTAGTTTTACTGCAAGACTATAATTTTGTTTCCTTAAAATACTAAAAAATAAATTTCAAATAAAATGACTTTAGCTTATATTTCTTGTTGATGGTAAAAGCTTAGAGGTTTACCGTAAGTCTAAACATGGGCAAATTGGTTCGTTTTTATGTATATTTTTCTGTTTAAAATAATTTGTGTTGTGATAAGAATTTAATTATGACTCTGTACATAACTTCGTCAGCAGTATAAATTCCACAATAATAACCAATCATGGTTTATGGGAATCTACACATTTCCCTCATTCTATATCACACGCCCAGACTCAATTCTACATTCCTCTGTACACATAAAAGCATATTGCATGGATATCTATAACATTTGATTTAGAAAGAAATATGAATATTATCTTTAAAAATTATGACTATTGTTTACCCTTTCCACTGATAGGATATCGCTAAGACTTTTTCTGACATTTATGCAAGCTGATATTTTCTAATGATAGATTTCTTAGACATACTGAACTTAAAAAGAGTTCCACCAACTCGGCAAAGATTTTCTGATCTCTGATGGATGGGTTTTTGTTTAGCGTTCCGTGGTGAATAATTACATGCATATCAGGACGAAGAAATGTTGATATCATATGACTGTGAACCCTGCTTTGTACTAGACCGATATGCTGAGGCGGATTTTCAATCGGGAGGTAACAGCCCGCGGGAAGACATATCACTCCATTCGGACATAATATACTGACTTAGAGCCGACCGGTCTTTGCTCTTACTCCTAGATGTCGCGTATATGGCGGAGTAACAGCAAATGCCAATTTTAATGTCTTTGGTTTGATTCGACCGGGGATCGAACCCGCGACCATCCACACTCGAGACGAAGCACGCCATCACGAGACCACTGGGACGGCTTCAAAAAAATTTCTGAACATATAAAACTAAATCATTAAAATATTAAGTAAACTTCATTAAGTTTTCAATATTAATCCAGTAATAATTCCCGGTGACGTGTCACCGATTTGGATGAAGCTTCTTTAAAGATTTACTGTTTATAACCGTATCTATAAAAAAAATTACATTATTCCACGAGAGGGGTTTGTCTGATTTATACCGTGATACTTTGCAAGGTGAAAATGAGGGCTTTTAATAATCTAAAAGGTGTGTCTTTCAAGAGTTACATATCATGCAATGATAAAGTATGACAAAAATAGGATTTCTGGCTGCATTTAAAGACATCATGGTATAAATGTATCGTATAAACCTTCGATAACAGATGTGTACATGTATGCAATCTAAAAATGCAAGTTCGATATATCGAAAACATGTAATAATCTTCATATAAATATGCTTTCTGTTTGCCGTTCAGTACACTTTGCCATCTCTACTTAATCACTTATGTAATGCTTTGTTAGTAAGTCTACAGAGGTTGTCAGTTTTATAGCACAATTTCCTATTTGTAAAAATTGCATTAAGCATCTTTTAATAAATTGGCTCCTTTGATTAGTTTCTTTTAAGACATCTGTGGATAAATGTCTTGCATACTTGAGCTTTACATAATACTTAATTAGGAGAGCACTTGATAGTATCTGAACACAACATTTAATCATATAACAACTACTGTCACAGGTTCGGCATAATATGAATCAACTGGTCCCATTTTCATTAACACTCGCTTAGGACCAAAGAGGTACCTGTTATTACAGTTACCTCCGCTTGTAACAAGGAAATGACTAATGTTTCTCATTCAAATGTATTTTAAATTTTTGAAACCAGAAACCGCAGTATACCACCAATTACAAGGACGTTTTTTTTGGTTAGATATGTAGAATGCTTGATAATTAGGATCACGGTATAAAGGTTTTTTAAAGGGTATACGAGTTTATATTTATTTACAATGATGACAACAATGTAACGAGGTACATATATTTGGGTGTTATATACTGTATGACAAAGTCAGAATAAAGTCCTAAAAAGATCATTGTATACATCAGATAGACCCCTGTCGGACCCACGAGTATATCTAATACTATAAACAAGAGTTGCTACCAAAATTTCAGTATATAGATACGTTTTGCCTCTGATTAATAACATTATAAAGTGTCTTGAAAACTTCCAGCCAATTGCAGGGTACGCAATATACATGTAGGTATACATGCACAAATGTATATGATATGAATGTCTCGATTATTACCGCTCGAAATTTATTGCTTACAATTATCCCTGAACATTGTTAGTATGGTTTTAATTACGAAATTGTTATACCATGCCTCAATTTAATTATTATATTTAATATGAAATAATAAGATAATTCTTTCATATAAACAGACTGATAGACAAGCTCTGGGATCAATTATACTTATTGAGATAAGCAGACTATATTTAATGTACATTTACCGTCTCTAAATTTTTAAATTTATTTATTTTTCAGTATTATTCTGGGCGTTTATGTTAATCTTTTGGAAACATTAAAAAGCGTTATCATCTTCGTGAAGAAAACTTTATTATTTTAATAAACTCGAATGAGAAACAACAATGAATTGATACCGCTGAGTTGAATTCTAGGTAGTTGAAAAATATCTAATGTCTAGTAATTTTCTGTTACAATCATTTTGGTTGATGCTGCTGCTCTGGGTGCTCTTGCAAGTCTGATTGCCATTGCTTTCCTATCAATGCCGAAAGTTCCAGTCGTTAGTCTGTCAAAAAATCTTCTTGATAAATATAAAATGACTATATGTAGGTATTACATAATAAATGTAGTTGATTTAAGCTCCTCGGCTTTTAATATCAGTTTTAATTTCCGAGGTGCACATTTGGTGCAACAAAATGTCCTTGGTCTGTCTCCATGGTAGTTTTTTCTTTCATCGGAAAAACCAGCGATTTTTAAAAAGAAAATACATTTGTGGATTAGAACCATCTCTACACAGAAACCTGTTGCTACATTTATTTTTAAATCCTTAAACAAGATAATGAATTTTCAATGTTCGAAAAATTAGCAGTCGATATTAGTAATATTGCATCGATATTGCTACACCTACAGTTTAATTATAAGTAATAACAGCTGCTCGGCATCTCTTTCCCGTCTGTTTAATCAAATATCTGACTTCTTCAGAGAAACGTATTATGGTGTCGATTTGCTTTTAATTACTACACATGCTGAACCTTGACAAGTTGATATCTATACGAGACTTTGGCGATGAAAGCAGATTTCAACAAATCATTAGTTTATAGTAAATGATCCAAAAAGTTATTGACAAAGATTTGAAATTTATTTATTATTAGAAATCTTGAAAAATGATAACGTACACCATTGATTTATACGTACTGCACAATATGGCAGAAAATGTCTAATTGTTTAGACAATTTAATGTGTATACTTGTAACATTTAAGGTGTATACCAAACAGACTTGTTAAAGTGTAACAGGCCTTTGACAGAAAGTTGGCCGACAGTTTTATTACGTAAACCGTTCTGTTTAAACCACTTGTTACGTCAATGTTCGGTGGAAATTCCTGCTGAGACTTAATTTCATTTTCATCAACTTTATTCATCAATATTTTAGATTAAGTTTGTTTATTCACATATACTTTTGTATATTTTGTTCTTCAAAATTCCATACCTTCACAGGATATTCCGAAAGAAAAAAAAAACGGTTATAAGTTTGGTAAAGTATGGCGGAAAGTTGGGCCCGTGAGTCCAAACTATTTCGGATATTTGAGACCGGGAGTCCAAGCAGAAATAAGGGAAAATCCGATTTGTCGTCATTTTGAAACTCATTTTTTCTTTGTTCTTACATTTTCATAGTTTGCCTTTATAATACTCTTCCATTTATTTTATTTAATTTAAATATGTGCAATGTACATGTTCTCAACAAGTTACATGGTTTATGTATCTGATCTTATTTTAACATCACCAGAATCAAATCATGTTTTACAGACAAGGTGACAAACTTTAAAATCTTTAAAACACAATAAAAAATAGTTCATGACTCTTTAGCTTGCGTTCATAAACTCTAAACCGAAGAACTTATGAGTATATAATTGACAGTTTTTCAGATATCAATACCTTGTACGGGTAAAGAAGACGGCATATCTACTTTGATATTAGGATTGCAAATATTCAACGAAAACGGTAGACCAATTAAAGGTTCCCCAATGAAACTGACATTGAAGAAAAAGTGCGAGGCATTTGGTAAGAATACGGTTGTTATAGTACCTTACACATGTATCCGAATGATCTGTTGGTTTTTTGGAATCAAAATGTATTTTTATTAATTAGAACGAAAACCGATTTAACTTCCAAACTGAATACAACACTAGAGGCTCTCAAGAGCCCGAATCCCTTATCTGTTATTTTTGTGTCGCCTGCGGAACGCATGGTCGACACATAGGGATCACTATCTGTCGTCTTGCGTCGTCACACTTTTCTTCTATCCTCAACTACTCGTAAACCGCTGAAAGGATTTTGATGAAACTTTCTCTGTGCATTAACCTTAATGCAAAGGTGTGCATATATATTTCATTTTTAGAAAATTAAAATTTTTTTGGGGTAAAAATTGACATTTTTGCAAAAAAGGGGGGCAAAACTTCTATCCTCAACTACTCCATAACCACTCTAAGGAATTAGATGAAACTTTCACTGTGAATTAATCTTAATGCGCAGGTGTGCATATATATTTCATTTTTAGAAAATTTTATTTTTTTTTTTGGTAAAAATGACATTTTTGCAAAAAAATGCACAGGTGTGAATATTTATTTCATTTTTAGAAAAATTTAATTTTTTAGCTCACCTGGCCCAAAGGGCCAAGTGAGCTTTTCTCATCACTTGGCGTCCGTCGTCCGGCGTCTTCCGTCGTCGTCCGTCGTCGTCGTTAACATTTTACATTTTGAACTTCTTCTAGAGAACCACTGAATGGAATGAAACCAAACATGGCATGAATGTTCCTTATGAGGTGCTGACCAAGTGTTGTTACTTTGTAGCCGATCCATCATCCAAGATGGCCGCCAGCGGGGAACTTAGTTTAACATAGGACCCTATGGGAAATGCATACAAATGACTTCTTTTAGAGAACCACTGAATGGAATGAAACTAAATCTGGCATGAATGAACCCTTATAAGGTGGTGACCAAGTGTTGTTACTTTGTAGCCGATCCATCATCTAAGATGGCTGCCAGAGGGGGACTTAGTTTAACATAGGACCCTATGGGAAATGCATACAAATGACTTCTTTTAGAGAACCGTTGAATGGAATGAAACCAAACATGGCATGAATGTTCCTTATGAGGTGCTGACCAAGTGTTGTTACTTTGTAGCTGATCCATAATCCAAGATGGCCGCCAGCGGGGGACTTAGTTTAACATAGAACCCTATGGGAAATGCATACAAATGACTTCTTTTAGTGACCCACTTAATGGAATGAAACCAAACATTGCATGAATATTCCTTATGAAGTGCTGACCAAGTGTTGTTACTTTGTAGCTGATCCATCATCCAAGATGGCCGCCAGCGGGGAACTTAGTTTAACATAGGACCCTATGGGAAATGCATACAAATGACTTCTTTTAGAGAACCACTGAATGGAATGAAACTAAATCTGGCATGAATGTTCCTTATGAGGTGCTGACCAAGCGTTGTTACTTTGTAGCCGATCCATCATCCAAGATGACCGCCAGCGGGGGACTAAGTTTAACATTGGACCCTATGGGAAATGCATACAAATGACTTCTTTTAGAGAACCACTGAATGGAATGTAACAAAACATAGCATGAATGTTCCTTATGAGGTGCTGACCAAGTGTTGTTACTTTGTTGCCGATCCATCATCCAAGATGTTTAGAAGTCTATCAGAAAATTGTAAAAATAATTCTGAATGGTCACAACTTGACCACATATTCAAAAATAATAATGATAAGATGTCTTCAGTAGCTATTGTAAGACTACACTAAGATGACCTGTTTTTAATTTTAAATACTGTGTCAAATTTAACCAATCTTGGTGTCAATCATTATATAATTTTACATAATTTCCAAAATCACATTAGATACAGTGAGCGACACAGGCTCTTGAGAGCCTCTAGTTTTGTAAAAATTGACATTTTTTGAACAAAAAAAAGGGGGGGGGGGTCAAAACTGCTATCCTCAACTACCCCATAACCGCCCAAAGGAATTTGATGAAACTTTCTGTGCATTAACCTTAATGCACTGATGTGCATATATATTTCATTTTTAGAAAATTTTACTTTTGTTTTTGTAAAAATTGACATTTTCGAAAAAAAAGTGGGGGGGGGGGGTCAAAACTTCTATCCTCAACTACTACATAACCACTCAAAGCAATTTGATGAAACTTTCTCTTTGCATTAACCTTAATGCAAAGGTGTGCATATATATTTCATTTATAGAACATTTTAATATCTTTTGTAAAAATTGACGTCTGCAGGCGACACATGTCTTCCTTGGAAGACTCACACATTTTTTGTTTAGATCTTGCATCAATGATTATTTTAGCTATTTAACGTATACCGTCACATTTTTCGCCTTAATTTTGACTTCTACAGCTACAATATAGAACCCTGAACCCAAAATATTGGGACTTTTTCAATGGCATTGACTCTTGACCTTCCATTTTGACTTGAACGGGTAAATAGTAGGGTCCTTAACCAAATATTTCTGGTTGCTAGGGACCTTTCCATCGGTTGCTATGGATTTTTTCAATAACATTGACCTTGAGAATCAATATTGACTTGTACAGCTATATTATGGGGTCCTGAATCTAAATATATATGGTTGCTAGGGTCCTATGTTAAACTAAGTTTCCCGCTGGCAGCTATCTTGGATGACGAATCGTTTACAAAGTAACAACACTTGGTCAGCACCTCATAAGGAACTTTCACGCCATGTTTAGTTTCAATCCATTTAGCGGTTCTCTAGAAGAAGTTCAGAATGGGAAATGTTGACGGACGACCGACGAAAAGTGATGGAAGTAACAAAAATGATAATAAGAATACACATAGGTAAGTTCCTGAATGCCACTAAGCTTCTTGGTTTCCAGTTTAGATAGAAACATAAACCTGAGAAACAAAATTAATGTTGACATACGGTGTGTTGCAATCTTATACATGTCTGAGAATGTTTTAAAATATTTCAGAAAGAGCAGGAAAGAAAAGAGATTATATATATAGTCAAAGGGAGATAATTTTAGTCACCCCCCTTTGACCAAAGGGAGGTAATTTCAGATAAATTATACGTGCTTTATCTAAATTTGTGTTTTTTTAGTACCTTCAACTCTTTGTAAATTTGAGTGCTTGAATGGTGGATTCTGCAACCATCTAGGTCTGTGTGAGTGTGCACAAGGTTTCCATGGAAAACGCTGTGAAAAATGTAAGTCCTTTAAATTTGATTTTCTTTTAATATGTTGATTTGAAGAACACTTTAATTTCTTATCTTGTTGTGTATTCTTTTGTGTTGCTTTAACATGTTAATTGTATGGCAAATACATTTTAATTTTTTTTTTTGGGGGGGGAGGGGGGAGGGGGGGGGGTTGAGTAGTTATAGTTAAAGATTTTGTTGTTAACTATTAATGAATGTCCTAAAGTAAAACTAATGATTCTATGACAAATATACTTCTTATCTTTTTTCTAGCTCTATGTGATCCTAGCTGCGAAAACAACGGTACTTGTATGTCACCGGAAGTGTGTATTTGCCCGGATGGTTTTTCCGGGAAAAGATGCGAAAGAGGTAAGTCTGCACGTACGTATTTTGTATACTTTTGCGATAGAAAGGTTTAAATTTTAATGATCATGGTCATACACAGTTCCTGGAATTTAGGGTAGGCATAAAACATTCCTGGCAAGATTTATTCTTATTTATCAGTGTTTGACTAGTAAATTCTGCAATGGCCGTCTTTTTGGAAGGGGTTGGAGGGGGTTGCTTTTGTATGTTTGGCTTTTTTAAATTTCACTTCGAAACCTTTCATTTACTTTCAGCTCTTTGCAGAGAACCTTGCCAAAATGGGGGCCGTTGTATACAAGAGGATGTGTGCTGGTGCACGCGAGGTTACTTGGGGAATGCTTGTCAATTTAGTAAGTATACTAAATACTATTTTCTTTTTGATTTGCTTTTGTTGTAGCTTTTTGATTTACATGCACACATAATAGAGCTCCAGTCCCCAATTTAGATATACATGTATTTTCCCATTTTCAACTGCACTATGCAAATGCGACAAAGCAGGATAAAAAAAAATCTTCCCCTCACTCAGTCTTATAATATTTATTTTATCAGAACTCTGGAGAAATTTTAAGTAGTTCAAGCATTGGGCTATTTTTCATGTGCAGTCTGAAGTTGACTGTGAATCACAAACTGTGGGTACACAAACATGTGCAGTCTGAAGTTGACAGTGAATCACAAATTGCGGTTACGCAAACAATGGATCACAAACTGTGGGTACACAAACAGTGAATCACAAACTGTGGTTATACAAACAATGTAATATAAATATAACTGTTAATACAAAATTTTCTGTAACCTTTAATAAACTTAATAAAAACTAAGTATGTTGCGAAACAGCCCATGTGACAATAGAAAACAAGGAAAATAAATGGAAAATGGTGAGCAGTCAAAATGGGCACAAAACGACTTAAGTGTATAAAATACACAAGCCGAACAAAGCCAAATACAACATCGTAAAAAAAAAACAACAATCAAACTTAAAAGTTAAAATTACCCAACTTTTCGACCAATAATGTCTTGATCAGGAGCATGTAAAAATACAAATAAAAATGTGTTAACTCTTTGAAAACCAGAGCAAGAGAAAGTAAAACAATAAAAATAAAAAAGGTGTTTATTCTTTGAAACCCAGACCTTTTTATTTTTATATTTTACTAGCTCGTGATCAATACCTTAAAACTCTTTGAAACCGATTGTTCTGGTTTTCAAAGAGTCAACACCTTTTACTTTTTATTTTTTACTTGCTTGTGATCAAGACCATATTGGTAGAAACGTTTGATAATTTTAACTTTAGTTTAGTTGTTGTTTTTTTTACGATTTTGTATTTGGTTTTGTTCGGCTTGTGTATTTTATACATTTAAGTCGTTTATGTCCCTTTTGACAGCTCACCATTTCCATTTATTTTCTATGCGAGTTGTATTTCGTTTTTTAAAAAAAAAATTAATACATAATACTAATATAATACAAAACTAAAAGACGATTATATGAAAATATACCAGAATGCTGTGAGTTAGAGTCCTTTTATTGCAAGAAATGTATATTTTCTGACATGCAGTATTTGTTGCAGATATTTATAAACCAAGTAAGTAATCCAAACACTGTGAAATATATTCTTCAACAAGGACATTATTTTATTACATCATACACCGCATCAGTTTCAGCAGGTGGATCGCTAGATTAGTATGAACATGCTTTGGAATGTATTTTACATTGCCAATCTACAGCTTCTTCACATTAAATTCAGATTAAAACATCATAAGATCATTTTCTTATGTATATTTTTGAAAGAAGAAATTAATCATTTCTAATATCATATGTTGTTGTTTCTGCTAGGATTTATCTTATTGACCTTTTTAACGATGATACATTTATTTCACGTTCGATTGCATCCCAATGTTAATATCTTAGGGCTTTTAAGATTCTTCAAAACGGCAAAAAATTATGTCTTGTGTTGCTTCAACACGGCACAAACTGTAGTGATATGTTTTACCAGATGGAGTTTTAATGGATATTGACATATAATTTTTCATCATCTCGGTAAGATTTTTAAGAGATACAACTTAGATAATGTTACTGGCATAGGTCCTTTTGCTGCTAGAAATAAAATGCCATGATCAACAGGAAGATGACTTGTCATATCTAATTACTTTTGTCGCTAAAAACAATATGTTTGATTATTCATATGTATATTACAGGTAAATGTAAACCTGATTGTGAACATGGTGGTGTATGTATAGGACATAACAAATGTCAGTGTCCTGCAGCATATTCCGGTGATATTTGTAAGTTCTTATTAGATATTATCATACCAATTTTCTACCCTTACTAAAACAATAAAATATAACCACTATAGATGGCTTGTTTTCGTTTCGTCTTAACTGTCAATCTTTGAAACAAAAAAAAAAAAAAAAGATATTCCAGTTTCTCCTTAGTGAAAATATTCAGGTAATGAATCTTCAACTAAATGGGAACTTATGTAAACAAAGCAATTGAACTATGTTGGTTTTCATGTTTTTGATCAGGTTTTAAAATTTCTTTTATTCTACAACATGTATCAACAATATTTTTTTAAAATTTTTTATGTGATGTATTAAAGACAATCTGAATAATTTTTTGTCATTTATTTACATGATATATTTATATTTATTAACCAAGATCTAATCAAAATCAGAAATAAATAATTAATGTTTACTATTTCTGTATACGTGTATTTCATTTTGAAATGCATACATTTAAGGTGGTACCCAACACTTTCACTAAAATTAATTTGGCTCGTTTAATTTTCATAAAATTTTGACAAAGTATTTACTTTGACCCATTGACAAAAATTTTAAAATTTCAAAACATTTGAACCAACCAATTCATCAGAAAAATTACACTGATTATATAGCAGTTTGACAAACACTAATATGGATCATTGAAAAGCTTAATATTCCCTTAACAACACAACGTTATTAAAACGTTTAGCTGATTTTACAGAGTTATCTCCCTGTAGTGTTAGGTACCACCTTAAAAGCATTTTGCTTTTTTAACAGTATTTTCTACTGATCAGTCATGATAGCAATGATCTACTGATCAGTCATGATAGCAATGATACTTTCAATGTAAGTCTTAGTTGGCAAATTTTGCAATTCTATTTCATATGCTCATGAGAATTGCTACTAACGTATCACGATACTCACTAGCGATACCAATATAAATGTATCACGATACAGTTTTGGACAAAGAATGTGTGTATATACGTAATTCACATACACATAAAGACGTATGAGTGGTAAGGCATTTATGTTATATTTCGAATTATTGACACAACTAGGTTTCGGTGTTGATGATGTGTTGACACAGCGAGATGTTCTGGGTCTCCTGTGAGAATGAGATGGGTGCCGGTCTGCAACCGCCCACAAAACAGTGATGCATAAAGTGTCAAAATAGGACCACAATCTATGGGCATTAACTCCAGCAACAAAGGCTTTGGTTACCGCAAAATATGTTAACAAGTCCAGCAATAAATATTATAACTTTTACAGAGATGGCGTACGTTCAGTTCAATACCGAAATCCAATCTGATTTTTAAAAAAAGTATACAAAGTATTTATACGAAATTAAATTACTCGCGTTGTCATGACAAATGTTTGATTTGAAAGGGGAATAAATTCAATTAACACATTATGGATAATTTAGCACAAGGTATAACAACAAATAACAATAAGTAAAATAGGGACATAATCACAGGGGTCCGACTTCTGGAAATTTATTTCTTTTTTATTTTATTTTTTTTTTTTGTTGTTGTCTTATTTCATGAGTACTTTTAATAAATATTCACTGTAACAACGAATATTCTGCGTTTATTATCAATATGCTATACACTATCCACGTCCTTATACTAAAAAATCCTAAAGGGATATAAGCCGCCATTTTGGATTTCCTAGCTCTACCACGATTAAAATCAATTAAAAATACTTCCATCTCACAATTTATTTCATATCTGCCCTCATTCTCCTCCAGTGAATAATATAGCTAAGGAACAAACAATTCAAAACATGAAAAGAGATTTACATGACATAACATGACGGGATTAACTCAATTGCCCGAAACATGTAATAAACTCTAAAACTTTTAAAATAGCTGTTAAAAATCAAAGTATAGAATATTAAAGTCCAAAAATAAATTATTGTTCCGAAAAGATTTAATAAAATGTTGTAAATTCCAAAATACACTAATACGTTGTTTTATCCGTTTTTTTTTTTTTTTTGTTTTGTTTTGTTTGTTTTCACACCACGACATTATTCCAGAAAGTTTTATTTTGTCAATAGTTTTAGTGAAGTTGAGGTGAGCGCCACCAGATAGATTTAGCTTCACATTTCTTCTCCAGTACAACTGAGTGTTAACTTTTCATATTTAATTTTATTTCGTATTTTCCACAGCATTCATTTTGAGTAAAAAAAAAAATTAATGTATTTATAAGAAAAGTGGAGTTTGAATCTTGAAAAATTCATAACAAAATATCTTTTTCGTTTAAAATATTGTTCAGTAGAATATTTGATTCTCTTGACATTACATTGTTTTCTTGTACAATTTTTCTATAAACATCACATAGAAAATAAATGTTGGAGATTTTCATTTTCATTTTGGCACATATGACATAATATATGAATAACACATGACTGACAGGGGGATAGAGCAGAATTTTACACCGGGAAAAGATTGTCAGCCGAGGCGAACCAATGTTTTAGAGGGGTAAAAATCTGCCCTATCACCCTGTCAATTTATTATACTGAATGTTTTTTTTATAGTTTTTTTTTTAAGTTCAGAACTGGATGTTGACATTTTTGGGGTCATATGCATGTTGATGCATGTGTTAGATTAAAATGTTACCGCAGATTGACCAATACAAAGCTTTAATTTCCACTGGACATTCCCATTCTAAGCAACCTGCCCTTCGTATATAAAATTATATAAACATTTCCATTGGAATTCTTACACTTTATTTTCAATAACTATTTCACTTAAAAATATCCAAATGTTATCCGATGTTATAGTGCTACCGTATATTTCATTCCATTTTCTTTGGCATTTAGGTTCAGATTGCTGATTGAAAATTAACTTATAAAAAAAATAATCTTTTGGGGTTCAACTGTTTTGTTGCACTTATATACAAAACGTAAGTCCTCCGCCATCTTTATTTCTAAAATTTTCTTCTATCTTTGTATTTGAATGTTTTTTTTATAATTAAGATATATTCTCTTGGAATTACGTTTTTAATTTTAGATTGAAGGAGACAATAGCAATATCCCCGAACTTTCTTCGAAGGTGAGGGGATAAAAATATTAACGATGCCTTGTATTGCAAGGAACTTTTTTTTTAAGTATGAGTAATAGTTGACAATGTATCAATCTTATTGCGTAATTGACATCTTAAAGAAAAATATTCTGATATACATCTTGTAAATTTTGATGTATTGAGTGAGCATATTTCAACAAAATATATCCATCTTCAATGCTTTAGGCAAAAAAGATATGAGAATTCGAAACAATGTTGTCTTTTGTGTTAGGAATTAATTTACTGTATCCCTTCTTTCACATTCTCTAGATTCTAGATGTAGCAATAAAATAGCTTTTACGAGGGTTTTAATTATAAAAGACTTTGTTTTTCTAAGGTGTAAGTTGCTGAATCAAGTTGTTCTTGAGTAGGTGCAAGTGAAATTATGCAATGACTTCCTTTTGACCCCCCCCATAATGACGGATTAGGTAAAGATATATATGGAGGGGGGTCAAAATGAAGTCTTACAGGAATGATGACTATTGTGTTATATAAAATATTCTTGATACCAATTTCAATGCGAAATATACAGATTTCGTGTATTTATGAGTAATCAGTTATGTTCAAAGATGAAAATGTTGAAAGCCATAATAATAAACCAAAACGTTTATAGAGTAGATTCGAAAACTACCTTTATAGACAGTTACTTGCTACATACAGATTTGTTCTTTAAAGCAGGTTTGAATGGACTTACATAGCTATTTTTATATAATTTTACGCTCTTAGGGACCGTTCAATGTTTATCAGAGGGATGGGCCGGTTCATTCTTAATATTGTTTCATTAAAAAAGTTATATGAAAAAAAGTGCTTGCCCCTCTAAAACTTAAAGACAATCAATAATGATTTAGGTTCTTTTTCTTTTTTAATGTTTGCATGTTTATGTCTGTAAATCAAAGAATAGACTTTGGTGTAATACAAAATACAAAATGTGCGTGTTAATTCTATGATATATATATATATATATATATATATATATATATATATATATCAGAATCATAAATTTTATTGTTGTTTAAATCCAGTATGAATATACATGTATAGATTTGATTTTATACACCGACAAAATTTATAGCAAAATTTTTTCCTATAAAATAAGTTCTGGTCCATCCACTATAAATATTAATAAAAGATCTCGCCCATTTAAATATTTACACACACAAAAAAAAGAAGAAATGCTTGCCCCGCCCCATTTTGCACCGGACCATCCATCTGATAAATATTGAACGGTCCCTTATATTACGTAAAACGGAGTATTGTTTTCACAAGATGTAATACAATGTATTAATAACCGGTCAATCATCACTAGGAAATATCTTCAAAGGGAGAAGCATTATCTATCAGAAATGTTATAAGAATGAATACACGATGACGTGTTATTTTATATCTTGATAAAAGTTGTCATTAAGAGTTTTCAGAATAAATATAGTTGACAAATCCTTTCATTTCTTTATTACGATAAATATTTAAAAAGGGAGACATTTTTCGTATCCCAGATTTCTTGGTATTAGGCGTGACTTCAAAGATACCATCATAATTTAATAATTGGAAATTTAATAAATTTCCGTAATATTAAACATCATCGAAGTAAAATTTATACACCCTTACACTCTCAATCAAGTTATACTAAAAATCAATTAAAAACTCTCAATGTGTTTGAAAAGTCGACCAAATTTCTGTCACTAATACGACCACATACATAGGACACACTGGGCAAAATTGGTAACTTGCGTTGGACTCAAGTTGTTATGTAGATTTTTTTTAATTATAGCTATCTATGGCTGATGTATATCGCCCGACTATCACCAGATATACATATAGAATGAGCTATGCATTATTCATATACATGCATGTGCCTATGAAAGCAGATAAATGATAAATTGCGCAGTGCAATAAATAAATTTTAACATGCCTAAGAAGCATATTTTCAAAAGTTGAACACAGGTGATATGAAGTTACAATGCTACGCCTTTTGGTAACGCTTTTACAAATTTGAATTGCCTTGTCAAGTTTAAATATTCTGGTAATCCCTCAGATATAACCTTAAGCAATCAGAAGGACGAAAGATTTTCAATGTGTTCTTTATTCCATCTTGAACAGTTTGAACCTTATACGAACATAACATTAACTGCATGATTCTAACGAAAGATTGTTCATGTACATTTTGGTTTGCTCGTTTTCACGTTAACTTTATGCTCACCAGGCCCAAAGGGCCATATAAGCTATTGCCATCACTCTGCACCCGTCGTCCTTCCGTCGTTAGACAATTCATCACATTCACTGAAACCGCTCCGCCAATTAAAACCAACGTTTGCAGGAAAAATTTATGGAAAGGTACATGTGTCTATAAAAAGTCCTCATTTCATTCCGATCGTATTAAAAACAAGGCCGCCAGAGGCAATTCATGATTCCGATTGCTTTAAAGCCAAATCTTTTCAAACTGTATAGAAATTCTAGCTGGGAGACCCTATAAAATGATTCCTCATTTGCTGTTGATCAATGGGTATGGTGGCACATAGGTTTGCATATATTCCTATGGAAATCACAAATTCCTCATCTCTGAAACTGCAAGGCCAGTAATAACTAAACTTTGCAGAAATACTGATGGAAGGGTCCTGTATACAACTCCACATTTCCTTTGGATCGGATTAAAAATATGGCAGCCACAGGAACCTCTCGATTCTGATTGGTCAAATATTCAAATTCTTCTCATCTAAAACCAAAATGCCAAATCTTTTCAAACTTTATGGGAAAAATTATTGGGTGACAGTCTACGAGCATTCTTTATTTGGTGTTGATCGGATAGCATACATGGGGCACATAAATGTACATCATAAAACTACAAAGCCAATATAAACATACTTGTCAGGTGTGGTATATAGAGGGTTTCAAAAGCTCTTATTTCGTTGTGATCGGATTATATAAAAAAACTAAATTTAATAAAGCCTTATTTTCAAGGTGAGCGATTCAAGCTCAATTGAGCTCTAGCTTTTTCTACTTTCAATCGTTCATTGGGTTAACATTGCAATGTAAATTCAACAATCTGAAACGAGAAGTTCAGAGAAATTTACTTATATATTTTTAGGTGAGAAAAGAGAAACTGAAAGACCTAGGCGAAGCAATCAATGGAAACGTAATAGAAAGAAGAAAAAGAAAAAACGAATAAAAAAGAAAAATCGGAAACGAAAACAACAGCGCAATAAAAAAGTCCGAAAGAAACCTGGGAAAAAGACAAAAGGTCGTACCAAAAGAAGTAAGTGTTTTGTCCAAGTACAGTAGTGCTAACTGGACTATTATCACAGTTTCTTAGAGAATAATACAGAATTTTGGTTTATAGGTGGAAAATATTTGTATATTTATTTTCATATCTGTCACTATTACATATACAATTCGTTGATTCAAATTTTGATGCAAAAATGTGCATACTTCGTCGATTTACGACTCATCAGTTTTTTAGCTCACCTGGTCCGAAGGGCCAAGTGAGCTTTTCTCATCACTTGGCGTCCGTCGTCCGTCGTAGTCGTTAATATTTTACATTTTGAACTTCTTCTAGAGAACCACTGAATGGAATGAAACCAAACATGGCATGAATGTTCCTTATGAGGTGCTGACCAAGTGTTGTTACTTGTAGCCGATCCATCATCCAAAATGGCCGCCAGCGGGGAACTTAGTTTAACATAGGACCCTAGGGGAAATGCATACAAATGACTTCTTTTAGAGAACCACTGAATGGAATGAAACCAAATCTGGCATGAATGAACCCTTATAAGGTGCTGACCAAGTGTTGTTACTCTGTAGCCGATCCATCATCCAAGATGGCCGCCAGAGGGGGACTTAGTTTAACATAGGACCCTATGGGAAATGCATACAAATGACTTCTTTTAGTGACCCACTTAATGGAATGAAACCAAACATGGCATGAATATTCCTTATGAGGTGTTGACCAAGTGTTGTTACTTTGTAGCTGATCCATCATCCAAGATGGCCACCAGCGCGAACATAGTTTAACATAGGACCCCATGGGAAATGCATACAAATGACTTCTTTTAGAGAACCACTGAATGGAATTAAACTAAATCTGGCATGAATGTTCCTTATGAGGTGCTGACCAAGTGTTGTTACTTTGTAGCCGATCCATCATCCAAGATGGCCGCCAGCGGGGGACTAAGTTTAACATTGGACCCTATGGGAAATGCATACAAATGACTTCTTTTATAGAACCACTGAATGGAATGTAACAAAACATAGCATGAATGTTCCTTATGAGGTGCTGACCAAGTGTTGTTGCTTTGTTGCCGATCCATCATCCGAGATGGCCGCCAGCGGGGGACTAAGTTTAACATTGGACCCTATGGGAAATGCATACGAATGACTTCTTTTAGAGAACCACTGAGGCCAAATGGAACCAAACTTGGCCAAAAGCATCATTGGGGTATCTAGTTTAAAAAATATGTCCGGTGACCCTGCCTGCCAACCAACATGGCCGACATGGCTTAAAATAGAACATAAGGGTAAACTGTAGTTTTTGGCTTATATCTCAAAAACTAAAGCATTTAGAGCCAAACTGACATGGGGTAAAAATCTTCATCAGGTCAAGATCTACTTGCCATGAAATTTTCAGACGAATACTGTTAGTTGGGTTATTGCCCCTGAATTCTTAATTTTAAGGAAATTTTGCAGTTTTAGGTTATTATCTTGAATATTATTATAGATAAAGGCAAACTGTAAACAGCAACAATGTTCTACAAAGTAAGATCTACAAAGAAGCCAACATGACCAACATCATTGATTGACCCCTTATAGGAGTTTTTGCCCTTTAAAGACGGCATCCAGCATAAACTTTCCTTTAAAGATCATTTCCTTTGAAACCACTGGGCCAATTGGCACCAAACTTTGGTGGAATGGTCCTTGGGGGTCCCCATCCAAAATTATGTCCGGTATTCTCGACTTCCAATCGACATGGCTGCTGTTACTAAAAATAGAAAAGTGGGGAACAAATTTCAAAAATCTTCTATGAAACTGAAAGGCCAATTGGAATCAAACTTGGCAGTAATGGTCCTTAGGAGGTTCTCTTTCAGAAGTATGTCCGTTGACATGGACTGTTAAACAAGATGGCCGCTACAGTCGAACTTAGTTTAACATAGGGCCCTATGGGAAAATTCATTGAAAAATCTTCTTGTCTGAAACCACTTGACCAATTGGAACCAGACTTGGCATCAATGGTCCTTAGATGATCATCTTTCAGAATTGTGTCCGATGACCTGGACTGACAACCAATATGGCCGCCACAACCGAACTTAGTTTAACATAGGGCCCTATTGGAAATTCCTTGAAAAGTCTTCTTGTCTGAAACAACTTGACCAATTGGAACCAGACTTGGCAGCAATGGTCCTTACGAGGTCCTCTTTCAAAAATTTGTCGGATTTTATGGACTGTGAACCAAGATGGCCGCCACAGCCGAACTTAGTTTAACATAGAACCCTATGGGAAATTCACTCAAAAATATTCTTGTCTGAAACTACTTAGCCAATTAGAACTAGATTTGGTAGCAATGGTCCTTAGATGGTCCTCGTTCAGAATTGTGTCCGATGACTCAGACTTTGAACCAAGATGGCCGCCACGGCTGAACTTAGTTTAACATAGGGCCCTATGGGAAAATTCATTGAAAAAATCTTCTTTTCTGAAACCATTTGACAGATTGGAGCCAGACTTGGCAGCAATGGTTCTTAGGATGTCCTCTTTCAGAAATGTGTCGGATTTCGTGGACTGTGAACCAAGATGGCCGCCACAGCCAAACTTTGTTGAACACAGGACCCTATGGGAAATTCACTCAAAAATCTTTTCGTCTGAAACTACTGATCCCATTTGAACTGAACTTGGCAGCATTGGTCCTTGGATGGTCCTCTTTCAGAATGATATCATTCAACCTGGATTGTCAACCAAAATGGCCACCACGGCCAAACTTAGTTAAATATAGGATCCCATGGGAAAATTCATTTAAAAATCTTCTTGTCTAAAACCACTTAGCCAGTTGGAACAAGACTTAGCTGTAATGGTCCTTTGATGTTTCTCTTTTTAAAAAATGTGTCCATTGACCTGGACTATCAACCAAGATGGCTGCCACAGCTGAACTTAGTTTAACATAGAACTCTGTAGAAAAACCAGCCAAATTGACTGCAACACTTAATTTTTTATAGTCCTGCTCAAGGTGAAAAGTTAAATCCAGGTGAGCAATACAGGTCTTGAGAGCCTCTAGTTTTATTTTATCTGTGCTGAACGGAATTCATATGGTCTTGTAATCTTGATTTTAGTGGAATTTTGTGGCCCTTATGTGGAATATTGTTTACTAGTGAAAAATATATTACGTCCGCATAATTATGCAAGTATAAAAGACTGTGATGACGAAATACATCTGGTTTTGTGTTGCCATGCAGAGGTAGTTAACAAACAAGACAAATTTTGTCTTTATGTCACCAATCGGGTGGATAGATACACACTTCAACAATTTATTTGGTAAATAAGGCGTTTATGATATACATGTATCATTACACTTAATGGAAAAAAGTTTAGAAGTTTGATATCCTTTCAAAATATGTGCATCACCACATACATATTCGCTTTGTATATTATATTTTCGGAATGGAAATTTCTTACTTAAAGGATTTGAAATAAATTAAACAGGGATTGACGGATATGCACTAATTCCGCTTCACCTCGCAGTGGTTCCATCCTAATTTCAGTTGTAAAGTCTCCCATATTAAAATTAACGGATTTTTTTTTTTTTTTTTTTTAAGTTTTGCGATATAACCAGGTTTGAGGATGATTATACTTCTTTAATTGAGAAGTGGTTTGTCAAAAGCCCTAACGTTTAAAAAGTGTAACATGTTCAGAAAATGTAAACAAGACTTACATTTCCGCCCCAAAACTATAATTATTTCTTTTTTAAAGACCTAAAATGAAAAAAAAATACACATAAAAAGCAGACATTGATTCAAACAAACAGACAAACCAGTGAATTTAATGAACAAACAAAGAATGCAATACAGAAACTCATATAACTCAAACCCATGAAACAAGACGAACGCCTGTAAAGACGAACGAGTAATCCGAGATTTTTCCGGAAGTTAGTACAATGTATGACGAGGAGTACTGTGTAAAGTAATATTATGATTAACGGGTTTATAGGAAATTGGTAATTTATTTTTATTACTTATTTGCTGGGTGTGTATTTCCTAATTGGGTCATTAATTAGGCCAGGCTGTTTGATTTTCAATTATACAAGAGTGTTTTCAAGGATACTTAAATATTATAAAATCGTTTTACTTTTGATTTTGTATCTTGTTTAATTACAGCTTATTTGATTAATATGTTTCTGATTTGTGTTTTGGCATATAAATTATGATAAGGATGAGTAGTTCTTATATGTACATATACTGTTCGTCTATAATATATTCAAAAATATATTATATTACAAATTTTAATGCACATTATATTGAATTTTTTATAGTTCATGTTGGTTGTTTAACCGACAGTGTTGAAAACGGTAACAATAGCCCCCCAAAAAGGAGTAAACGACTTTGTCTTGCTAAACCGTACTTAATCATACTACATTGACTGTTATAGTGTGTTTTTACATACCAGAATAGATAAGGGGAAGGTTTTGGTATCAATAAAACCGGTTTATCCCACCACTGATAAGGGTCTGTACCAAGTCAGAATATCCTGACTCTCATTTGTTTGTATGTTTGAGCTCCTTTCTGATGTTTTCGTCTAAAGAACTGTCATTTTAATTGATTCTAATTTCATTGTGAACCTTTCCTGTTAGTCGTTTTATCATTTATTATGATGTAATTGTAAATCGATGTAAAGAAGTACTTAGTAGATGATCACTTATCATATTTGTCATTTTGGTATTTGGATCTGCTTTTCCATATATCGGTTATTTTTGGTGGACAATTTTATGCCTGGGCACAACTGATTAGGCTTGATTCAATGAAATAAGCATATGTTTTGCATTAAGATTAATACCATATAATTATACATGTACCAATTATTATTGAAAAGGCAAATCATTCAAGTTTCTCTTTTTTCTTACAGAGAGAAAATCATTATTAGCAGAGGTAGAACGATTTTCCCGGCGGAAGCGACGAAAGAAGGAACGTGAAATGAGAAAGAAGTTAGAGAAATTGAAGAAGAAAGAGAAAAGAAGAAAAAGACGCAAATTATTTGTGCGATGAAAAGATACTCCTAAATACAATCATTATGGTGATTTGATGCGGAGAAACTAAAATAACATCTAAATGACGGCTCGTTTAGGACAGATTTTCAGTGTATATATTCGAGAATGACAACGGAGGGTGACATTTGATCCATGGGAATTTTGTTCAAAACAGTTTTAGTGAACCATGTGCATATTGAGAAATCAGTGGGAAAGTGGAGTTTATGCAATATCGAAAGTTCAACATATCATATGATAGGTTGCTGTAAGGACCGAAAATGCACTTGATCAATTGGAATGCGATGTTTCAATCAAAATGCTTTAAATGTCTCTTATTGCAGAAAAATAGGCGGTAAAGTCGACCGCCATGTCTAGGATATGTATCAGATATGAGGAATGGTAGTCGTAACAAGGTTTTCTGACGCCATATCTATCTAAAAATTTGCCTAAATTTTTCAAATAATATATTTTCCAAAACTCAAAATAGCAATATCAAAAACGATTCCACTTAATCGAAACAGTTAAGATAGTTTCATAAATCTGCACTTAATCGAAACAGTTTCAGTTGTAAAGTCTCCCATACAGTCAGTTTCATAAATCTGCACTTAATCGAAACAGTTACAGTCAGTTTCATAAATGTGCACTTAATCGAAACAGTTACAGTCAGTTTCATAAATCTTATATAGTTTTTGTAGATAGACGAACTGGCCTTGCCCAGTATTGATTAAAGTAAAATGTACATGTAGAATGTATAAATAACATAAAAGTACACTGTTTAGTTCCATGACCAAAATTACTTTTTGAAATCGGATAGTTTTCTAAACAATTCAATAGTAAGTAGGGAATGCAGATAAAATAAATTTTGGTATAGTACAGAGAAAATTGAAATGCTGCTATATGAGGATCATTAAAAAGTCCGTAGATGAAGTAGGTTGGATTTCCTTTTGTAATTATCATTTTTTGGAAATGTTCTTGCAGTCCTATTTCCTACAAAATGACGCTTGTAGATAAAATAAAACTTGATTTTGTATATATATTGTAATTGCAGCAAAGAACATTTGATTTATTCTTAAAGCGACTTGTAGCATTATAGTTTCAAAGTAATAGTATGTGACTGTGATGAGCATGATCGATGTATATAATATACAAAGAATCTATTATTATGTACAAAAGGTATTTGTCTGTTCATTTGTCTGTTGTATACAAGTTTTGTTGTTTATTTTTGTTTATGTTATATTTATTACAAGGAGTTAGACGGGTCTCATAAACAAAGACACATAATGCTTCATTTGTGGTTGTGATTCATTGTTTGAATGAAGTTTTGCTTGTTTTACTGTTAGAAAGATGGCATGTATTTTGTTTATACTGTAATAATTCCAAGAGGATTTGGAATTCTTCTGTTTCTTTTGATGTTGAATAAGTTGTTTTTGCAATTTTTTGTTCCAGAAATGTCTGATGAATGATGGAAATTAAGTTTGTGCGAGTCAATGCTCTTAATATCGTTTGTTGGTGATCCAACTCCATTTGTATATTTTAAAAAATACATGTATAGTAAGATTCACAATTTGATTAATGTGTTTATCTTATTGAAATAAAGTCTAGTTTGCTGAACCCAACTAACACTTTTAAAACTAGAATATATCGTAAATCTTCGGGTTTTATTTGGCGGGGAGGGGGGGGGGGGAAGCAAGAATCAATAGAATCAATGCGAACTACAGATATATGTTTAAGGATATTATAAAGAATATTAAATTAGTTTGCAAATTTGCCTTATCGTATAAAAAAATACTTCCATTACCTTTTTGATAAAATAACATAAATCTTCTATCATACATGTACCAATTTGTATGTACAAAGTCTGTTTGTTCAAGGTCATAACCATTGAAAGACAACTCTATAATAGCAGATTCACAGATGTAAAAATTACCAGAGATGTAAAGTCAAAGGTCAAAGAATGATGGAGATACTTCTTATTTTTAACAATTTAATAACCGTAAAAGTTTAAATGCTATTTTCATGTCAGTATCGAAATACTGCCAACTGAGCTGGGGATAACTGACTTCATTAGCAGATGTTTACTATACTAGTAATTAAACCACTGATACAGGATTTTCACAATTTAACGAACAAAACGTGAACGCATCACGGAAAGTAAAAGAATAATTAAAAATTTTGGAATACTTCGATCTATTCCTGATTGTAATTATTTATAAAAAATATGAAACAAAATCTGTTGCAATGTAATATGTTGAGAATTCTTAAAATTATTTTAAGACTTTCATGTGACCTTGTGTAGATTTTTATACAAGTTTATAATGTAGAAAAAGGATATAAGCGTGTATTATTTATTGCATTGAAATGCATTTTGTGTAAAGACCTTTCTTGGCAGTGGAATTACTCAAATTTCTATTGATTTTGAAACTCGGTATTCTTTTGAAGAAACAGAACGACAAGTAATTATGTTTATTTCCCATTGTTTAAGCAAACATTAACATATATGAGGTTACATTTAAGCTAGACACATTTTAGTCTATGTACAAGTCTGGTGTATTCAGACACCCGAATAAATAAAATTTTCAAATATTGTAAATGAAAGTGAAATAAATGAATTGTTGTGCAATTTCGTTTTCTTTATCAGCCTTAAAAAAAGTCTAAATACAGTCAAAATAAAACGTATCACAAAATACCGAAATAAATTCACAAAGACAAGCAAAGTACATTTATGAAAACATAACGAGGTACGATTTGATACATTTTTGAAAAATTAGTATTTTATTTCCACCGAAAAATAAAATTATAAACAAATGCTACCACACACCTGGTATCAATATTGGTAATTTTATCTCGTGATTGATCCTTTGGCAGTTTTATCTCTAATAGAATCCTATGTTAAACTACAGTTTAAGGTGCCACAAAATGCAAAAATAAAATGATACTCCTTGCAATATATCTTACAACGCAAAGCTGTATCTATCTACAGTTGCGACCAGTTCTTACCGCTCTTGGAAACTGTGACAAAGTTTCAGGAGAATTGTCATTTCTGTCTTCTTGAAAACAGTCGCTTGCCGTAATAGTTCTTTCCTGGAATAATTCCGTACCATAGCAGCCCCCTTCTAGAGTAGTTTTTACAGACCACTTCAGAGCAACCCAGATATACCTATGGGCAAGTTATTGTTTTCAATCATAGCTTAAACAGTCCTGATCAAGCCCGTTTAACGCTTTTTTAGCTGGCTTCCAATTTTAACAGTATATTTATATCCTAATGCATGTATGTGTACCAATGTAAGTTCCTAAGTTCCATCCATTTTCTGCCAAGATAAGCCACAATGTTGGCACTTGGTGAGGATATTCTGGGGTGTTTTTCTCTAATTCTTAAATTTCTTTATATTATGAGAACATGTCGCGTAATGGTAGAGGGCCTACGATCTCTTTCCTGGAGAGATCCGTGCTGTTTGAACTGCGGGGACAGGGAAAATTGAAAAAAAATTGAGTTCGGAGTGTTTTTAGAAGTCATAATAATGAAGGAAAATAAAATCACTACACTTTTTGTATCTCAAGCAAAAGAACTGAATTCAAGTTCAAGAAAGGAAAGATCAAATTTCAGTACTGCTTCGCAACTAAAATCAGAGGTCCTAAAAGTAATATCTGACAAATCAAACCAACAAAAAAATAACAACAGTATGCGTGAAGCATACATACGTCGCCACTTCAAACAAGAAGTTTTTTTATTGATTCTACCAGACGATTTTCGTTCTTGATCTATTGTTTATCCCCTAATTAATAAAGCAAAGAACAAATTTACTAGACAAAATTAAAAAAAAAATCTTTCAACGATCAACTTAGCTTTACTTAGCTTTGATGTGGCGTCATATTCAAAGATCTCTGCAAATTCACTGGAAATTTTTATATATATATATATCTTGATGTATTGGGATTTAACACCACGATCGTAAACCATTGACATTACTTAAAAGAATTTCACAGTACTATCAATTGATTTCGATTAATATACATGTATCAGTTTAAAAATCGGAACTGGTTCGGTGCACACATGTTTGGTATGGAATGAATAATGCACCCCATATTACATAATAGCAACAACCTGATGCATTAAACAGATTACTTGTTAAAACGTTTGGTTTTGCTGACCTAAAAAAATGAAATGTGTACGAGTCGATATTAGAGTCTGATCAACCACTGAAAGGGAAAGGCACAAAACAAAACAATAATTTAAATATCTTTTAAAATCGTATGCTTAAAAAGGTGTCTAAATTATAGGAAAAAAATTGTTCATATATTGGGCACCTGTTGTTTTGAAACTATCATATACGTTCAAACGTCTTAAAAGATTTCGATTGTTTCCGATCAAATGTAAAAGCGAATAAAACGTAAGCTAATGCGTTTTAGCTTAAACTTTATCCAACATTTTTCGCGGTGAATTGGGCTGTGGATATGACATGCGTTTTGAAAGGAAAAAATACGTTTGAACTCACAATTAGATGATCGATAACATACGTGTACAGTAGAACAAAGAAAACGACACAACAGACAGATTAAGATACGTGTTTGACACTGCAAACTTTACATACCTATATGTATGTAATAGTAGGTATCAGACTTAAGATGTTTAGAGCTTATGTTCATATAACTCGATAAATATCAATGAGACAACTCGCAACTCGATAACACCAACTATTTGGTAGTACAGGATATAACACGCCCATATTCTGTACTGCATATCAAACTTTTAATGGACCCATGAAATTGCAATAAAAAATGAATAAAAAATACAAAAAAAAAAAAAAAAATATTTAAAGAAGTAATAATTTGAAATTGGTATAGCTGCTTTTACATCACTATTTTCCCATCTTGACTTCCAAAACTTATATACTACGATCTAACTATAACGACTATTATTCCTGAAACAAAAGAATAGAACAAAACAGCAATCTTCTACTGTTAGATTACCTTCTTGTAGTTCTTTCCATTTTACTTCAGCGAATCAGAGCCTTTTCATTATTTATTTACTGAAAAAGAAATATTAATTGTACACATAATTTTAATGTTGGAAAACTACACATATATTATAAAAAATGGCTGCAGAACTTCTTTGTTTACTATACCAGTGGAGTGAAATGTAAAAATAAGCAAAACAGACTCTGTTTGAAACGCCACATTAAAGTACCAACAACATAAACAACTGGTAATTGTTAGATATCGTCTCTACAAAGTTATACTGAATTGTTATCAACAGATTCATCAACTGCTAATTGGACAGGAGGTATTCTGCAATCACAATAACTTATCCACCGTGATGTTTATTGACCTGAACGTGTCACGCGACTATCATTGCAGGCACTGCATGCGCGTGTGTTTGCTAATTGTTGACGGCACGATTTTTGATAGTTTGATTTTTTTAGATCAAAGCAGTTAATTTGAATTTATTTGTTTTGAAAAAAAAAAATCTTATCTTCAAATAGGAATGATTAAGTAATTAGGAAAGCAAAGCGTAAGCCTTTATAATTACTCAGTGGTCGTTTACTTACTAAGTAGATGTGTTCATACTCCTTTTCTAGTTTTGGACTTCAGACTTCAATTTCCATTAATTTTCCGTTTCTTAAGACAGATAGATTTATATCAGATTTTTATTCACCAAATCAAGGGCCCACAAGGGGCATGTTTTACAACAGACAAGTACATAAACAAATGGATTATTACAATTCTGTACTGCATAAAGTATGAAAATAGTCATTGCAGCAAATGAGTAAGTTTAAGGTAATGTTCATTCAAATGCAAAAGGCTCCAAGGGGCGATTCACGTGAACATACAAGTTCTCTTCGTGCCAAATGCAGAAAAAGGCACCGCAAATCACGAGTCCCAAAGTGTACCCAAATATCTGGAACATGGATGATAATAATGAGTATCAATTTATCATAGATTTTCTCTACCTGTAGTTAGCCATTTACATTTCATTTTTTTAAAATGTGTTCTGATAAACGAATTAAAACTTCCAAATTGTCAGTGACCATTAACCATCTAAGCTTATCCTTATTTTCTAATATAATCTTTCACACCAGTTAGCTCCTTAACCCAACCTGTATCCGGCAGAAAAAAACCAACTTTCGCATCAAGAATTCAGTTATCATTTGAAAATGTTTTGTGAATTTTATCGTGGTTAAAGATTGCAATAATTTGGATGCACATGAAGGACTTTTATTCCAATTGTTTAGAGGCACAGGTAAATTATAATTTGACGGGTTCTGGAAGTGACGTTACAGAAAATGACATCACCGAAAGTAGTCTGTGCGAATACTCATCTGGAAGTGATGAATTTTCCCGCAAATTTTTTAAAAGGAATTTAACGGAAGATAAGTTCGCGCCGCTTTTTAACCGGAATTGAAAGGAAGGTGATTTGGCACGTTGTGGGGGAATGTTAGCATCATTTCGTAGACCCTCTTTATGGTGATTTGATTATTTTCCCTTTTCCAGCAACTTTCTTTCTGGAGATTTTAAAGGTCTTTTGTTTCACTGTAATGGGATAGTCTCCCTTCGAGGTGTTTAAGCTCGTACCTGTCACTGAAAGGTCAAATATCGAGAGGGTGCGCATGGGTTGCAGGCCATTGTCTTGATTGAATTATTTCCCCATTTGTCTCTCTTCGAGGTGTATATGCTTGAACCTATCACCATGAGGTGAAGGCCAAGAGGTTAAACATTACGACCATTGTCTGGATTTGATTATTTACCCTCTTCCAGAGCTTTTCTTTCCGTGTTGTATCTGGGTTCTTCATGGTAATGTACAGGGTTGTGCCCTTAGCAATGGATTAGAAACATACGCGTTCGTGGTCCCTGTTGTTGCTTCTCTTGCTATTCGCTGGTTGAGTCTATATTCATACTGCTCATCGCCGCTCAGGACTAGACACATGTGCTCATCTCGTTTTTTTTTGCTGCTCCTGCTGTGAGTAAAATAAATGCTGCTGCTGCTCCGCTCGGAGCAATTGATTGTCATCTTTCAAGGATTGAACATGTGAGAGAGCACACATATATCAGGGTCATTTTGAAAGGCAACTCTAAATTTGTCCAGGCTTGTACTGGCTATCCGGAAAGTACAGCCTGCATTAATCCTCCCGCATACTTTTCTTTTTTCTAATGTTTCTGTTTTTTTTCTGTTTTTGTTCTTTCCACCCTATCATCACATAGAGTCATTGCTGTCTTTAGTTGGTGTTGGCTAAGTGTACGGTTAAGTAAATATTTTCTCTTTTCGACAGTATATTCCTAGGATTCTTTCGATTTGTAGTCGTCTTCTCTCAAGCATCTAGCCGTTGTCCTGATCCTCCAATGTACAGTGTCTTTATTTGTCTTGCTGCCAACTCACAAATCCAAGGTAATGCTTCTCTGTAGGGCTCATATATACTGCCAAGCGTGCCTTGTCGTAATCCATTCCACCCTCGTCTAGTTCCTTTACTTTCTGTTTGTACTCCGGGTGGTATACTTGAGATGGCTTTTTTTATAATGACGTCCCACGGGGACTGTTCGCTGGATCCGCGGTCACTGCTTTGTTCCGATTCCTCGTTATCAAAGTAGACAGCTTGATGATTTTATCAATCTTATTTAGGTCCTTGGCTTGCAGAGCTGCGAGTATTCATGGTTTATATTGCTCTTGTTTGTTTTTCCTCTTGCTGCACAATTCTGTAACTTGAATATGACTGAACAACGCTTTTACTGCTCTTTCTCATCTTGAATGTCGTTGTAAAATTTTCAAGACTAAGCCAAAGTTCAACATTACAGCAAGATCTAGGCGGATCTAGAGATACTAATTGACATTTGTCGATAACCATTAAATGAGCACTATTTTGTACATGTGGGAATGTATCAGTGAATTTACTGTAAATAATGTCTTCCTTTCGCCCGATAAGACAAACAATGACACAACCACCATAACCACAGGGCACAATCGAGACACTTGACAAAAGGAAGTGGGCAGATATGGGAATGAACTAAATGGACTGTTCTACCATTGTTCAAATTACAATACATGAGTGTACAAATTTTTATTTGACACTGCTTGTTTGTCCGGTGTCCATCAATATATATTGCAACTGGAAGTTAAACAATAATTCATCCATTATCAATATATATACATGTATGTATATTTATCCGAGTAATCACGAGTTCATGTACCCAAAAAATATACTCGAGTACTAAATTTAATTGTACATTTGATATCCTTAGTTTGATTGTAAACATTCTTTAACAAACATTTTTATAAGTAAAAAAATAACTGCTTTGGTGGTCTCGAGGTAGCGTGTTCGCCTCGAGAGAAGGTCGCAGGTTCGATCCCCGGTCGGGTCAAACCAAAGACATTAAAATTGGTATTTGCTGCTTCTCCACCAAGAACGCGGCATCTAGGAGTAAGAGCAAAGGAATGGTCGGCTCGAAGTCTGTTAAATGTTTTCGTTGGGGTGATATGTCTTCCTGCACTGTTACCTCATGAACAAGCCCGTTAAAAATCCGACTCACTGTGTCGGTCTAGTACAAAGCAGGTTTCATATTCATATCGCATCAACATATTCTCGTCCTGTTATATATGTGTTAATTGCCACTGGATGTGAAACAATAATCAATCCGTGCATCCATCCATTTATGCAAGTAATATTTTGAGCCGGGTGGATGTACTCTGAATACGAAACCACAATATACTAAAGAAAATTAAAGGAAGCGTAGTTTGAAAAAAACCTCCTTATCTGAAAGCACGAAAAGGAATTAAATCCATCCCTAATTACACGTGCATGATAACGTGGTAAAAATGGTCAAACATTATCTTTTACAAGACTTTTGCGATGGAACATTAAACACCTCTCACCTGCCAGATTTCATAAGATTGACAAAGATCTTAATTAGCAAAAATTGACATCAGCGTGCCAATCAAATTTTGATGTATTTCTGCATAATGTATTTACTAAATAAATATTTTTATTCCCCGTTTTGTTTATCGATATAATTTACGCTTGTTATGATAAAAACACCCATTATGACGGACGATTATTGTTCAAAAAGTGCCTTAATTATTTACGTACAGCTGTCCAAAATGCTTTCCATTGGGTTACAAATGTACCTTGAATTAATTATAGATTAATACTTGAACTAATCGATATCGAATCAGGTATCAACCCGAGGTTTCCACATCTCCCATACCGAGGTCCGATATGGGTTGATGGATGATACCCGCTCCGATATGGATTAGGTAATGTATTAATGTATTTATCATATACCGCCTATGAACTTTATTGCGAACGTACACCGTCTGATGTGGCCATATCAACCTGACCACGTGACACATTCGGTCTGATATGGTCATATCAGCCAGAGTACATTCGAACATCAGTTGTATGATGTGTTATTAGCCTAAAGTGTGCAAATCTGGGTTGTTCTCTTCCGGTCGTTACACATGCGCAAAAACCATCATGTTAAGTACTAAGTATATGATATTTAATATTTTTTTCATCATGATCTTTTTCATTTTTAAAGGACCTTTTTAAAGTATATTGTACATTATTAGCTCTGAATTTCAAAGTTTCGGATACTTTCCTTTCGTGGTCGGAATCAAATTTATTTTCGAAGCATGTTTATATTTTTAAATAGTAATTCATGCATCCATCCATCCTTTTCAGCAATTAAGATATATTGAACCTTTCCTTTCTAAGAGACAAATGAGTGAAAATTTGCATCTCTGATAAGGAGCTCATTGCGATCACCTTCATAAACCTTTCTGTTACATTTGAAATTTCGAAAAATCAGAAAACATATCTCTTACTTTTGTGAGATATGCAAATAGAAACATAAATATTGGACAGATTTAATTATAATATTGTAATAGCTCTTTTTTTATTTACTGACATCTGGACTGCTTGTGACTAAAACATAAACAAAGAAACCACATATATAATGTAGAAAGCATTTTTCTAATTGATCTTTATCAGCCTCGACTTTACTCTTTTGCAAAATTTGGTATTAAAATTTGCTGTGCACAACAATTTGGATGCATGTTTCGGCTTCCAGCTTCAAAATTGGTATCATAAATTGTTTTTATTACACTCATTATAAAAATTAGGAAAATAACCAAAACATTGAAAGTGCAGATTTCAAATGGCCCTAAACAGGGCAGCCAGATTACTCAACATACGTCTTTCCTTATGAAGCTTCGTGTAATAAATATACCTTAAACAAAAATAAACAACAAATAATTATGGTTTCCTTTTGTACATCATTAATAAAGATAGGATATATATTCTACACGTACAGCTGTGTGCAGGTTAAAGGTGACCAGTAAACGGTCTGAACAAGTGTACGCAAAGTGAATTTCCCGTTCACAGTCGTTAGATTATTACGTTACTGCCACAGATATGAAAGTGAACGCCATGTGCATTCACATGTCATTCTGAAACAGCGAACAGGCGTTTTTCAAGTTGACGAAGAAGTGGACATCTCGTTCAATTACGAGCGCATGTTCAAACAATAACTCAAGTGAAAACAGGAGTAAACTCCTACTCACTTTAACGTTCACATTAAGATCTAATGTGACACAAACTTAAACACGTGTGTTTATACAATGCATCGATCATGCACTAAGAGTAACAAACAAGAAAGTCACCATCAGACTAAAACAACTTTTCCAACCCCATTTACATGATTATTTAGGAAGTTTGTATACATAGCTTAAAAAAAAGTTTAATTTAAAAGTTTTAATTTTGTAATATGCCGATATTATAATAGTCATTAATCGTAAGAAGAATCTTGGTATTTCTGTAATTTGTACGCTTTTGGAGACTTTACGGCGAATTCCAAATGGAGGGCAGCAATAAAAAAATGTTCTCTTGCTTCATTTGTTGTTTATGTCTTATGTACATGTACACCACAGCAATCTTTCTTCAAAATGAACTTGTATGCTGTGTGCGTTTGCTGAAGCTCTTACAGCACCTTTCAAAATAATACAATACAGAAATTGCTTTTGTGTTATTATTGCATTATTTTTGGTGGTAGTTTTCATAAATGCATATTCCACAACGTTTAATATTTCAGGTTTCTTTAAGTCAATATTGAAGAAAATACAATTTCTTTTTTCAAAAATTAAGTAAATAAACCATTTTGTACTTATTTGGTCAAATTCAAATTCGTGTCCTTAGAGCCCTTCTGGAAAATTCAACTAATACAATATACAATAAACCAAACGCCATATGTGAAGTTTAATTTAAATGACATGCTCTTCTGGGTTAACTCTCATCAGTCACAATCGCCACCAAAAACATAAATAATTCTTCGCGTAGTATTCTTGGCAGTACATGTTACAAACAGACTCTTTCTCCGTAAATTTCTTGTAAACATTTTTGTCGAACACTGGAAGGTAATTTCAGGAGATGTTACTTGTTATAATGATTTACAAGTTAAATAATCCAGTTATCTTTTTAATTGTTTAAGTCTGAGATACAAAAACTGATGAATTTCCATCAGATGTTCTGTCAAATTTCGTCTAAGATAAATTATAATTGGAATGACATGGTCTAATCGTTTCAAAAGAAACTATACAAATAAGATTTCGGAAAAAATATTCATCTTAATTAGCCTTTGATAATTTCTTGATTATAAATATTTTTTATGATATTTTAATATTTATGACATCAAGCGCGAATGATTTCTTGATTACAATATATTGTTTTTCATCTTTTAAACATTTACCCCCTAGATATATTCAATTATCCAAATTTTATGTCTATATATTTCTTGATCAGACTGTATGGGACGAAGTGCAAATCTGTTCACTTTTTATTACACTAAAGGGCAGATAATTATCTTAATCGAACTATCGGATTTTAATGATATGTAATAAAAACGTCTGCCTTGTGTATAACATATCTTATAAAAGTATATTTTTATTCTCCCAGCTACTAATAAGACTCATTTTAGGTACAATATTTTTAAGTGCTTTTAATATCTTACACATATAGGAGTATCTTGTTTTTGTAAAATCGTAATGAACACAAATATAACACCTATACACCAAGTATTAATGGTATTCTGAATAAAAAGATATAAGTAATTTGTAATGAGACTACCAAAATTAAACAAATCGTAGTTTTAATAAGCACGTAAGGGACAAAGAAACCACACAAAAAAAAAACGAAGAAAGTAAAACATAACTGACTAACACTCGAGCAAGAACAGAGCGTTATTATACTAGAACGGCAAATATGACTTAAAGTGCCATATAGGTCCAACGGGACGGGTGAAAAAATTAATATCACAATAATAAATAATTGTAAACAATAAAATGGATAACAGGAAAGGTCAACAATGACATACCAATAAATCAAAGCAACCTAACTAACCATTTAATGCCATCTCGTCATAGAATTCAACAGAAGTCTGGAGTATTCGTGTGAGGCGCAATTTTTATAGAATTGCACATAATTTCATATTTGTAGCCCTTAGGTAACTACCAACGTTTCTGTGGGTCACAAGCGAGACATTTGCTTTTATTCCCGATGTTACAGTAGAAACTAGGATGGGAAAACCAGTTCATGATTAGTGCTTTTTGGAAGCTGGGTATTTAGATAAAACATATTGATACCAATTATATTTTTTTTAAATCACTATTAAGACCTCATCAGAAAAGTGAAATCTGAACTGTAACAATCTCGAAAACGAATACTTTGCCAAACGTTTGCGTATGAATCAACAAGCCGTTGAGGAACCTGTAGCTAATATAAGCACTTGGAGGACGACAGGAGCTCATTCGACTATCTAATCACAGGAAAGGACGTCTTGAATGTGTACCTGTGACATATGTGGATACCAGTTCCAATGAAACTTCAACCTAGTGCGTCACAAAAAGAATACACACGGTATAAAAGAGGATTCAACGACTATGGTGATGCAGTCTCAGAAACCACCACAGAAGCCGATAAAGAGGAATAGGAACAAAGCATTGACCATGAATCCAACGAAGACTCCGGTGAGGAAGGCAAATAGTCCCCACGGGAAGTCATTTTGAATAGAACATCAAGTACATCAACCGGAATACTCACTGAAAGTAAACGAACTAGTCGAAACCGGAATGGAAGAAGATAAGGCACACTTGGCAGCATATTGAGAATGTTTGACTCAAAGACGAAATGCGAAAGCATTACCTCGGACTGATGTCCTGGCATCAAGACATGAATAAAGACCCCGTACAATGAAGATTAAGAAAACGGCTAAACACCTGAGAGAAGAGAAAGACTACGAATTAAAAGAATCATGGGAATATGCCCTAGAAAAACAAAAATATCTGCTTAACCGTTTATACATATATAACCAGTCACAAGCCTGGATAAATGCAGAGTGGCCTTAAAATAGGAGAGGGCTAATGCAGCCTATCTTATGATAGCCAGTCACAAGCCTGGATAAATGCAGAGTAGACTTTCAAATGACCCGGATCTCGCACAGATCCAATCTTTGACTAACGACAATCGACCACCACTAGCAGGAGCAGCAAAAAACCGAATGAGCAGCTGAGTATAGTCATGATTAGCGAGCAAGAGAAAAACAACGACGAGCAAGAGAAGAGCAGCGATGACGAATAGTTACAAGCAGTAGCAGCGAAAACAGCGACAAGTAGCCCCCCCTAAAAAAAAACCGAAATGAGCACGCGAGTATAATCATGAGTAGTGATCAACAGCAAAGAGCAAGAGAAAACAGCGATGAACAGCAAAGAGCAAGAGAAAACAGCGATGAACAGCAAAGAGCAAGAGAAAAACAGCCATGACGAACAGCAACAAGCAGCAGGAGCAGCAGCGAAAACAGCGACAAGTAGCCCCAAAAAAACCGAAATGAGCACGTGAGTATAGTCATTAGTAGCGATGAACAGCAAAGGGCAAGAGAAAAGCAGAGATGACGAACAGTAACAAACATCAGGAGCAGCATCAGCAGCGAAAACAGTGACAAAATAGCACCAAAACACCGAAATGAGCACCCGAGTATAGTCATGCGTAGCGATGACAAGCAAAGAGCAAGAGAAAATAGCGATGAGCAAGAGAAGAGCAGCGATGGCGAACAGCAACAATCAGCAGGAGCAGCGAACACAGTGACAACTAGCGCCAAAAAACCCAAATGAGCACGCCAGATTGGGAAGGGGGGGTGAGAGATAATCCAGCAGTACCTCTGTACTTCGTATACTCTTGGACTTCGACATGACAGTGAGAGTATCAGTCCCTAGAGACTTGATGCGATACCCTTACCCTATATAGATCGATGAAAGATCCAGAGGCAACAGAGGAGCGCTGGAAATGGGAGATGATCCAATCCATATTCTTGTCAAGCATAGCACATCCGGGTCCCAGCACGTGACTGACGTCACTTCGTGCCCACGTACTACGAATCTTCTAGCTATCGAAAATAACGCGATTCCTGTACATCCCGATTTATCTAAATTTATCCTTAACAACCCAAGCAAACAAAGTCTATCAAAATGAGTCTCCATACTCCTTTTCTGGCTGTCACATTTGAACAGGTAAACCTGATAATTATAATTCATACATATATAAGGAATTGTCTTGCAGAATCTGAAAAATTAAGGCTCATCCCGATTGAAACGCCATATAAGACCTTACTTTTAGTCGAACATTGGTAAACCAGATAAGGGAGATAATAAATTTGTCTCCCTTTTAGCCCCATGACAAAAGGGAGAGAATTTAATTATCTCCCTGACCTACATTGGTTAGGAAAAGATATCTCACTCTGGTTCCTCATTGGTTGTTTTTAACTCCTTTTGTCGAAAATAAAATGGAATGTTGCTATGGTGACTGTTTTTATTGTAAATTTCTACATATATTTTTTTGGTGTTTGAAGCGTTGCCTGTATTTTTCTATTTCTGAATATATATACAGGTTTATAAATATTATTATCCCGCGTTTCAACGAAGCGCGAGGATATTGTTTTGCTGTTCGGCGTACATACTTACGTTAGTAATGTCCAGGATAATCTCAGTAACCACTGGAATTAGAAAGATGAAACTTGGGTCATTGATTGCACATCTGTATTGAGTCTGCCAGAGGTTTTTGAATTTGAATAGGCCCCTAGGGGCCGGGCTAAACAGGCAGCATAAGGGTACAACATTCCATTGTCACGCAACTCCTCTCAGGTTTTTGGAATACGGAACTGTAAGTTGGCTCAGTAATTGCCCTGCCAATGTAGATTGTGCCATAGGTTTCGGAATTTTAATAGCGTCCATGGGAGCCGAGCTACACCGGTGGACTAAGGGTAAATTATTCCTTTTTCGCACAACTCCTCACACATTATTTGGAATATGGAACTGAAAGTTGGCTCAGTAATTGCCTTGCCAATGTAGATTGTGCCAAATGTTTTGAATTTTAAAAGCGCCCCTGGGGTCCGGGCTACACAGATAGCCTTAGGATACATTATTCCTTTGTCACGGAACTCCTCTCATGTTATCTGGAATGCGGAACTGAAAGTTGACTCAGTAATTGTACCACTAATGTAGATTGTGCTAAACGTTTCGGAATTGTTTTAAGATGCGGTTCCAACTTTGGTAAGTTTCCTGAAAGTCACAAAGACCATTATTTTTTTTTACAAGAAACCATGTATTTTATGGATCACATCAGCAGTTCATGTATCACATATTCAGATCATCTAGATGTCAAAATATGTGATTCCAACTTTGGTAAATTTCCTGATAGTGTCTAAGGCTATTATTTTTGGAATTTTACTTAGCAATTATAGATATTTTTTATCATATTAGCTTTAAGAGTTATCAGAATCATTAGGATTTCAAAATTGTGTGATTCCAATTTTCGTAAATTTCCTGAAGACGCAAAGACTACTATATTTGTGATTTCTACTTAGCAACCATATATATTTGGAATCACTATAGCAACAGCACTAGTTTGAATTGTATTGATTTCAAAAATATCTGATTCCAATTTCGGTAAATTTCATGAAAGTGTCTAAAACTATTATTGCTTGAATTTTACTGAGCAAATATAGATTTTTATGGATCATATTAGCTTTTAAGACTTATCAGGATCATTTGGATTTCAAAAAATATGTGATTCCAATGTTAATAAATTTCCTGAAAGACACAAAGACTAGCTTATTTGTTATTTCTCCTTAGCAACCATATATATTTGGAATCACTATACCAACTGCACGAGTTTGGACTTTATGGATTTCAAAATATGTGATTTCCGATATGCATATAAAATTGCCGCTGCACGCCAAACAATATTTCGCTAATCATCTGAACGATGCATATGTAAACAGAATTAAAGCATGGTTATTGGTCATCTTCTTTAGTACATGTAACACATAACATTTTGATCAATTACCCAATTTCATCGAAGAAAAGGCACGTAGGGACACAGGTGATTAAGAGAAATATTTGATACGACTATTAGAAAATTCTTATACCTCTTTCAAAAAGTACTTTCGCGTTAATTTCTATTCTTTCTACTAACTCTGTAACTAGAATTTCAAAATCCGCCAAACATGACAAGTGTACAAGATACCGAATCAACAATGCCAGAAAGTTAATCCAAAATCATAATCCAGAGGATAATAGCCAAACGAGACAAACCAAAAAGGAACACGACTGACAAACGAAGAGAGAGACATACGAACAAAGAACATATTTCAGACATCGTTCATAGTACAACCTATTCCTAAACTTTTACTATAAATTCTAACTTTTAACATTAAATTGTATTGAAACGAATACTTTATCTATCCAATCACTGAATCTTACAGGGCATCTATAATACTAAATTTACGAATTAGCCGAATAGGCGGCAAAACTTGTGGTTCAAAATAAACGATGTATGGTTCAGATTATAAAGGTTATTATCGAATTTGACAATCTGCATTTATAAATTTAAACTGCAGTTTTGTTTAAATAAACAAGTATGCACATATTTTAAATGTATTTCTGTTTGAAATTACGGAAGAAGAATAATACAAATTCGGATGTTTCCACTTTATGTATCTACAATTACTCAATTTCTCCTAACTATAAAGGTTATGAACTTTGTAGATCATGAAGAAGTAACTACTAAAGGTAAAATTCAGAGGAATTCCTAACTTAGTTGTTTTTTTTTGGATTGCTCGGATGTCTACCTTGTACAAAGTGCTAAAACCAACCATTATCTATTTTTACATTACCTATCTAAATATATCTCTACCATACAATTCCCTGTAAGCCCTAGATAAAAATATTTTTTAACATAGACATGAAACTATCAGTTGATACCACCTACTTGACACGAAAGTTTATGGGAAGCCTGCCACAACATCCATATTGAGTTCCTGTTGCATGAATGACATGGCCGCAACAACTTTTTATAGTCAATATGTCCACCAAAAAAAAATGCTTATTTTCGCGCGCTGGCGCGGGTTCAATGTCTAGTGTAATATGTTGATATGCTTAAATATATCTATCCATTTTTTATCAGATATTTCAAATTCAATTAGTTCGTAAATAATTTGGACAGAAGGAACTTGAAACCAGCACGCGTAATATATTATTTCGATGTCCAAAATTTTTGGCTCGACTAAAACGTTTTATTTGTCGTAACTTATTGTAAGGCTTTATATTTTTTTCTTATATTATATATTTGCACTTATATGTACAGTTAAAAACGTAATGAACATACATATATCCACATTGTTGAAATAGTTCACTCTTTGTTGCTTTTATTTTTGGTATGTAGGACGGTCACAGATATGAACTTCTTCGTACAATGATTGTACTAAAGGGTGCCTTTTCGGTCACCTTTAAAGCTGCCGGCATGTAATAATATATAATGAGAAACTGTGGCTTCAGGGTGAATACTGAATATCCGATTTTTATGTCCGTTATCTATCCATGAGGTTAATTGTACTGTGTGAAATGTAAAGTTCTGCCAATTTTTCGTACCCATTCACCTGTGAAAAATACTTAATTCGATAACTGGCACACTAAATGACTTTAAAAAGGACATAAATGTATCAATTAGAATATATTTTATATCACTTGTTTAAACAGCAAGTGGTTGTTAGTCTAACATTTATACCAGTTCGACGTTAATTGATTTTTAACGTGAAATTTCAAGATTATAGATCTGGATCGTCTCTTTTCTTTATTTTTCAGTTGATAACATACGATTGTAAGGAATCTGCATCAGTTTATTGTATTTATCGGAATCGAAATCAGCCTTTACAAGCTAGATCTTATGTTGAAATACAATTTTTTATGTCAAAATTCACTACATTCTGAAGTAAAAATATTTGAAGACTTTGTATCAAAATACACCTAAACATTGTGGGAATAACTTTTTAGCACTTGAAACTAAAGATATTTTCCGACTTTTTAAAAGATTTTAGAACTTCTTTGTTTTTATCTATTTCTATCATCAAAGTAATTTCTTTTACCAAGTGACATTATAGCTGCGTTTTCCAAGCGTATTCGCCCTACTTACTATGAATTGTATATTCCCTACAACAATAATCATTTAGTGGTACCATCTTATTGCAATAAATTGAAACAATATTCAATATTGAAAGTAAACCGAAATACTTTTAATTCCCTTTAAAGGTTCTCTTGTATGTGCATATCGTATCTTTTTAACGTGTGTTCGTTTTAAGAGCTCACTAAAACTTATGATTTTATGTTTTATCCAAGTGTGAAAAGGTTTTCTTAATTAATTGTTCCATTATGAGTCCATATTGTGTAAAAAATTCAGCGCACAATCTCTATGTCATTGTCTTACCTTCTCGAAGCGCTTATATAAAACATGTCAAAACCACCCGCTCTCTCAATATATAGAAGTAAAAGTACATTATTATTAGTATCATATGCGGCATAAATTTAATTACTGAGCATATTGGTAGTATGTCGGTTACCTCTGGTAACCTAATAGCTGAACAATTATCCTTAGAACAGAAGTGGAGACGTATGACGAAACATGGAAATATGTCGGATTGGTTCTGATCGTGTTAACTTTTCGATAATTCTAGCATTTAAAGGAACGTATCGAGCTAAAAATTTCAGAAAACACACGAATTCATCCTGAATCAGTCAAATTCTGATTTGAATAGTGTCTATTGCAGTTAGTTGATGACGGCGCAAAGAAATCGAGCCCTTAACTTTAGTATTATAGATACGGCGAATAAAAAAAGTACCGTCTAATAATTTTTGTATGTATACATGTACATGTACAAAAAATGTACCCCAAAGTAGTGGGTTTTATTTCTGAACTTCTAGTTGCCGATAGTCTTAAGCGTGACGAATTTATTGATAAAATATCCTTTTAACTTTAATGTAGTGCTGTCTACCGGTTACACGTAACCATTAACTTATTCAGAAGTTTGGCTGGTGTTTGCTCAGCGATTAAAACAGAAGATATACGTTGACGGACAAAAGGTGAGAAATAATGAAAGCGCAGTGTATTTCGTTTGATTCTTTAAACCGAGTTTTTTTTTCTCTCCATTTTTTCTAAAGGTACACGTACATTGTATGTCTACTTTTTCAATAAATAAAGTGCATTAGTCAAACCAGAAAAGCACTTTGGACACATAATAATGATTTGGTTCATGTGTGTGTATTATATATATATATGTATATGCAGGTAGTACGCACATTTATATTATATTTATCTCGTCATTTTGTCTTTTAGGCCATGCCAAAATAACTAGTGTTTTTTTTTTTTATAATTTCATTGGAGAAAGAATTTTGTACATGCGAGCGACAAGTTTTTTTTTATAAATTAAAGCAGATAAACTCAATCGAGGGACTATTTTTCATGACACTTTCAGCTGTTAATAAAACCTATACTACAATTTCAAGTAGATGCAAAGCTTTATTGGTACCATGGTGCATCAAGTGTATCTTTGATGTTTCTTTCTATTTTAATTTTGTCCGATAATAATCTGTCAAGTCCAAAATATCAATTTACATGTAATACTATTTGCTAAAAGGTATTTAGCTTTTCTTTAATATGTTTTCATTCTCTCAATTTTTAGATGAAAGAATATTTTTTTTACGTTTATCTGCAGATGGTCTATTACACTGTGCGAAGTTTCTTTGAAACATTCCAGTTATGTAAAACGAAGTAATGAAATACACGTGTACAGAAAGACAATAGGTAAACTTGGTGGTTCAGTCATTCTGTCTTGAATCCCGAGCTTGTTAACAGTTTCGATTTTTTTATATTTCAGTGTTTCTATAACATCCATGGGAGTTGGAAGCTTTACAGAGTGCTTTTTATAGTGTTTTACATGGTTTTATTTTTCTTATGGTCATGCTTAGGGGGACGAAACTAGTTTAACCCCATGACAATTATATGCGACTGTCCCAGTCAGGAAAACGTTAGTCATAGGTATGTCTTTGTCTAATTATATTTTTATTTTATTAAATGATATTTTGACATTGTGCTGTACCTCTGGATAGTATTACTTTTTAGCTCAGCTGGCCTAAAAGGCCATGTGGGCTATTGCCATTACTCGGCGCCCGTCCGTCCGTTAATTGTTCATATTTTAAACTTCTTCTCCAAATCCCCATGGCTAATTGAAACTAAACTTGGATGGTATTTTATTGAATGGTCGTCTACAAAGTTTATGTTTTTGGCTCTGATCCAAAATTCAACATGGCTACCAGGGCCATTTATGCACTTTGATTGGCTAATATTTAAAAAATCTTTTCTGAAACTACAAAGGCAATTGAATTGCTATATTGCTGGAATGATCCTTACATGTCCTCTACAAAATTTATGCATCTTCTTGTCAGAAACCATTTGACAGATAGAAATAATATTATGCCTGAATAATCAAATAACGGTCCGCAACAAAATCGATGTTTTTGGTGCTGATCCGAAATTTAAAAACATGGTTGCTAGGGCCATTTATGCACTCTGATTGGCTGAAATTTAAAAATTCTTCTTCTCTGAAACTACAAAAGCAATTGAATTGTTATATTGCAGGAATGATCCTTACATGGTCCTCTACAATTTTTGTTTTTGTTCCGATCTGAATTCCAAGATTGCCGCCACTACGGGACACATTTAACATAGGATCCTATGGGAAATACATACAAAAATCTTCTCGTCAGAGACCGTTTGACAGTTAGAAGTAATATTATGCCTGAATTATCAGATAATGGTCCTTTACAAAATTAACGTTTTGGTGACGATCCGAAAATCAAGATGGCTGCCAGGGTCATTCATGCACTCTGATTTGCTGAAAGATCATTGGGGCTTTCATTGATATCTTTGGTATTTTTGGCTGACATTTCACAAAGATCATCCAATTTTACAGTGCATACAAAATTAAGTGTGCCTAAGTGGGCTCCCAGGCAATTCTACTCAGCATTACTGGTAAACACAAATGTAGCTGATTTATATACTTCCTCCGTTCAATAGGAGTGTATGAATGGATATTGTCAATTGCTCCATTATGTTCCCCCAAACGAAGTTTGGAATGGAACATATTGTTTTTACTCAGTTTCTTCTTATTATTATTCTCCTGTCGTTCGACCGAGTTTTGTCTGCGAGTGTTCTCAAAAACGGCTGAAGGGTTCGCAATTCGAAACTAAAAAAAATTAAAGAAATTCGAAAAAAATCCAGGGAGGCGTAAAAATTGAGCTCCTGTGGCAATGGAAACGTTGGGGGAACACCCGTTACGCTATGGGTAAAAATTATATCTTGTTAAGGTTGTCATACTTATCCACTGAGTTACTTACAACATCTATCAACTGACATTGTGTGTCATTCTCTGCAGTAAGTGTTGGTTCTGACCGTATCTAGTATATTGACTGGTGATGGATATCATCTACAGCAAATATCGTCTTATATTTTGTTAAGCAAGTTAAAAGTGGCTGTACGTTGTTGGCTAAAACAGCTTGAGATTCTGTGGTCATGGACGGAAAAGACACACTTGGATAATTCAATACAACGTTCATTTAGTTTTTCTGATGTCACAAAAGTTGCTTAAAATAGTGTTTGTAACCATTTAATTGCGTGACAGCTGTTGGCAGGGGACATCTATTATTTTCTTATTTAGTATGGCAATGGTCTATGTACCACAAAATATTTCTTTTGGTCTCCGCCTCCAGCATTTGCGGAAGTGTCCACTACAAACTCAATATAATTCCACCCAAACTCCTGATATGATTTAAGCTGCATATCCGGGGAAACTTTAATTGATGTTCCGTCTGCATCTCTTCCAATTAGTTTCGGATTATCCTTAATTTTAAAGTTTTAACCATGTCAAAGTTTAAAAAATCATTGCTAGACTTTTCTTGTACTTTTTGAACAGGTCAGTGAATTGTTCATCTACATCACATTCAGTGGCAATGTTTGGTTGCAAAACCCTGGCCTTTTGCGGCAACAGATCCCAAATACCTCCTGTAGTTAGGCCTACATGTGCTTGTCGTTAGTTGTAATGAAGGAAATTTTAGCGCTCAAATACGGACGGCTTCATTCAAACGCTCAATTGATTTAAATTTTTTGTTACAGAAAAGCAGATGCTAGCGGCACAAAAAAAATTTTTTCCCTTATCGATTGACATGCGGGCGGTCCGACGTAATAAATTTGGCATTGCCTTATGTTAAAAATCAGAGTCCCATTGTCAATCTATTACAATGCACGTACGAATTGGGACGAATTTACTTTATTTTTATTACCTTCTTTTGTTTACTTAACGTTTGGTTTCCTATGATTGGTTAAGACAAATGACAATAACCCGTTAGAACGACTTTAACTTTCGGATTTCTCGGAATCGATTAATAAATCCATAGCAAGATATAAATATATTGCGTAACAATCAGTATTTGGACGCAGTCGAAGGGGATTTTGGTCCATCAAATTATCATCATTGGAGTAACAGCTTCTTTCTTACATCGTTACTCGAGTATTATCAGATTTATCAAATCTCGGCTGTTAAATTATCCAGTGCTCGGACCCGAAAATTTAACTATCTCAAGTAGTCCACTGAAACCGAATGTAAGAATCTATATTTATGTGATTTCGGTTATATTTAACTCATCTATTATCCTTTGGTACAAATGTATATCACAAGCATTCTTCACTTATATTTCTGAAAAAAAAATATCATTTGTTGAGTCACTAAGTATAAAGCATTACTTTCATTTTCAATAATGATGATGGCTTGTTATTGTGTTGTTATATGTCTCATACCGTTGATGCATAATATTGGAAATTATCAGATCTTAAATCAAACAGGAAAACAACCTCGAGTACATGACATATAATCATGATTTTGTCCGTTTGGTATTTATTTTCACAGTAGGAGCAACTAGTATTATCACGATTATCTAATATCGGAATCAACTGCTGTCAATCATAAACCCATTATATACCTATCTAATTCATCGTAACATCAAATTCAAATTCCGCTCCAGGCTTTGTCTTAGTTTTTAAATCTGACAAAGAGAGCTAATAATATATGTCTGCTGTCTGGAGATGAGACAAAGATTAAGCTATATTAAACAAACGGAAATTTAACGTCGAGCGAAGAATAATGAACTAGGAAACCTTTTTTCACTGAAAAAGATAAACGCTATCTTTTTATTTGGGGGGGGGGGGGGGGGGGGGGTTACATGTTGTATGAAGATAAAGTCAACTTACTTAGCGGACAAAACGGCAGCACAACATCTCATCCTAAATATTCCGAAATGCAATGCTACATCTATACGAATTTTCAATAAGTCAGGCCGTTTTGAAATACAGTATGATTGCGATGAGACACGAGTTGTTGAAATACGCATTTACATGTTAAAGTGTCAGTCCTACCCAATCATCTATTTTTCATTAAACTTGTTTTTGTCAAAATCATGTAAAAGGTCTTAGAAGTATACACGTAAGTTTTTAATTAGTATTTGTGGTTGAACCGGAAACGGAAATGACGTTACACATTGAACCAATAACGATAAAGAAAATATCTGCTTAACCGTGCATGGAACGGCTATGACTGACCACTAACTGAAGACGGCAATGAATGTATTTGATGAAAAAGGGACTTTTGCATAATAAAGAAAATAAATATTACAAAATTAAATTGAGATGAAATGCACGTAATTCAGCGCCTCTAACGGGAATCATAACGTGCGCCGTTAGTAGCGCGAGTTACACTATGAATCGGGGAAAATTGTGCGACGCAAGTTCGAGAAATCGATTAGGTAGATTCAAAGGGAAGATACCTACAATCAATAACATCCGGAACTGATTTTAATGGAAAACGATCTAGCAACGAGGTAGTTGCGTCCAAGGTAAGACATGATTCGGAAGAAATGAGAAAGAGCTACATGACTGGAAAGAGGGACATAGAAATGTCGAGTTGTTTCATCTCGTAGAACAAATGAAAGCCTGTAAAAACTGCCCATCCCCATTGTTTCTTCACACGTGTTGTGGTTAGAAGATATGGATGTGGGAATTTCTTTTACAACCAGTGCACAAGCTGTCCCCACATGAACCGGGTATCTACGGGAGAGCAGCATCGACTGGAAGGATATAGTGTCGGGATGATGATATTTGATATTTGATATCAACACAAAATTTATTTTAAGTGCAATATAGTACAATTTAGACTTTTATATCAACACCTACATATACAATCATATGAAACAGAGCATAAAATGCTCGAATTTTTAAAATTTGTTTCAAGTACATATTATTATCGAAATTTACAGATTCTATGTGCGCTTCTGCTGGGCAGTTTTGTTGACACGTTTGGTCATCTTTTTCAAATAACCATAATATCAATAGTTTAATTACCAATGATTATCATAAAATTTAACCATCAAAATCCCTTTTTTTAAAATTACATATTACTTTGAAGTTAAAGAGGTCGTTCAGCATAAACATACAAAAAAGGATTGTCTATCACGTCCGCCACAACAACAACAACAACAACAACAACAAAAAAAAAAAAAAAAAAAAAAAACCGGTCCAGATAGCTACATTTAGAAATAAAACTCATATATTTATAGACTGAAATTATTTCGACGAGTTTATCTCTTCCTTCATATCTTGCTGGCCCTCTCCTTACTCTTGCCAATCAGCATTTACATTATAAAAGATCATTTCAGGACCTTTTTCTTTATAACTATATGGAGCCTAAATTTGAGGGTTTGTAGTGCTCAAAGTTCCCTAAAATAGATCATGTCAAACATGTTTAAATAGGATTCCAACATATTGGGATTACCTCAACAATTTATTATGGCATGGTCTTGATCCACCACATTTAACAAGGGTCTACATTCAAAGAAGTGTAGGACACAGTCTTCTGTATTTTCAACCGATTCATATTATCTGGGACCCATAACTGCCACATGTCCTAAGAGGGTGACACACTTTCGAGAAGTGTGAAACATTGTCGGGGGACTTTGATGAAGCAAAAAAAAAAAAGGCAAAAATAGGGAGAAAAGTGGAAGAAAAAAATCCCAGTTCAAGGGTGTTGCCAATGTAAGACTCTTAATTCTGACTGACTCTTTACAGAAAACGTCTCAAAAAGAACAAAATCGAAGACTATCCATTTTTTTGGTTGAAGCATATTTTAACAAAATTATATATTTCAATTTTAAGTTCTAATAATTTTCTTTTGGAAAAATAAGCTAATGAGTATGTTAGAAGCAATACACATTCTTTTATTTTGTGTGTGTGAAAGGCAAATAGGGGATCCATATCTCTGATAAAAATTGTGGTAACACTTTTGAAACGTCTTCTGGTATTTACTAAAATATTTTAAATCATCATAGATTTCTGATATTTTCCTTTAGTACAAACTAGAAATTTAAAGGCATTGGAAAAGCTCTCAATATAAATAAGGTCACATGATTATTAAAGAGTTTCGGGGGACGAATGTGAAACATTCATAAATTTTAGATAAAAAATAATTTTAGATCTATTTTCTTGCCCACTTCATTTTAGGAAATCGACATCAAAACGCGATCCTGCAATACTGTTGATTTACTAAAACTGCATGGCTCTTTCAAGAGTTTAAGGTGTTAAACAGTGTCCGCATGCATGTAGAGTAGTTAAATAATCTTTATGAATAAGAATATTGAATATCGAATATATATACATACGAACATTATTAAACAAAACATTTCTTTTAGCTGAAAACGTCGTGAAAAGAGTTCCGCCGTAAGCGATGTCGCCTTAAGTCTCGCATGACGTTGCTAAAAAATCCAAAGATTTCCAAATTTTAGTGTATCATAGCTTAAAAACGAGCACGGTAGTCAAGGATTTTCTTTGCATCAATCGATTCGGAATTTATTTCTAAATGTTTTTTTTTTTTATTTTTTTTAAAAAGTTACTGACCAATTATCGAGAAAATTTATAAAAAGTAAAATTACATGACGATTTTCTAGATTGTCCCTATATAATCAATGTAATTTTGATGCTATAGGATGGTTATTTAGACGACTGATATCTAAAAAAGTAAGTCGGTGACCCTATCATTTTTTTTTAACATTTTCTGTTGTACTTCAAATAGCCCTTTCTACACAAAAAATATAAAAAAATTCTACATAGCGTTTAATTTCGTACACTTCATCTTAAAAGGTTAATGAAGCTTCATATGTACAAATCCCGTAAAATGTAGCTAGTCTGGATAAATAGTTTTAACGCCAAAAATTCATTTTGCGTGCTTTATGTCTTATTGACGCACAGTATTTTCACGTAAATTATAATGTCGCTTTACGTTAAATATATACAAAATGGGTGTTATTGAAATTGCGGCATAGGATCAAGTACATATGATGACTAAAAATCCTAAAAAATTGAACGAAATCCGATCAACGGTCTCAGAGGAGTTGCGTCCACAAAGTGTTCCTATAGTGTCACATGCACAAAAACGTTACAGTCCCATAACTCCCGTAAAATTTGTCAAATCAAAATCGCAGTGCGATTGGATCATGTACATGTGATGACTAACAAACCTACAAAATTTGCACGAAATCCAATGAGCGGTTTCAGAGGATTTGCGTCCAGAAAGTGTTCCTATAGTGTCAAATTCAGAAAAAAGTTAAAGTCCCATAAGTCCCGTAAAATTTGTCTAATAAAAATCACGGTTCGATACGATCAGGAACGTATGGTGACTAACAATCCTACAAAATTTGAACGAAATCTGATCATCAGTCTCAGAGGAGTTGCGTCCACAAAGTGTTCCTATAGTGTCAAATACAGAAAAAAAAATTAAAGTCCCTTAACTCCCGTAAAATTTGTCTAATCAAAATGGCGGTGCGAAATGATCAAGTACACATGGTGACTAAAAATCCGACAAAACTTGAACGAAATCCAATCAGCGGTCTCAGAGTTGCTTCCACAAAGTGTTCTTATAGTGTCGCATGCACAAAAACGTGACAAAAACGTTAAAGTCCCATAACACCCGTAAAATATTTCGAATTAAAATTATTGTGCGATATGATCAAGTACATGTGGTGACGAACTATCGATCAGAATTTGAAAGAAATCTGATCATTGGTCTCAGATGAGTTGCGTCCACAAAGTGTTCCTATAGCGTCAAATGCAGAAAAAAGTTAAAGGCCCATAATTCCCGTAAAATTTGTCGAATCAGGATTAAGTACATATGGTGACTAACAGTCCTACAAAATTTTAACGAAATCCGATCGGCGGACGGACGCAGACCATTACTAAGTCACTCCGTCGCGTTGCGGCGGGGGACAACAAGCAGTGACCTTCCAACTGGCAATGGGTGAAAAACCAGTTGGATAATTTGAAAAAACTCTTCCGTCTTCGGTGCTTGTGGGTCTCGACAAGGCCATTTTAAGGCCAAGCTTTTCTTATATATCTTAGTTATACTACTACTGTTTTTTAATATTATTAACTACAATTAAAACTAGAAACTATTGTCGGAATTGAATGTGACCACCCCCCACCCCCGCCAAATAGATGGGACATATACCAAAAATCGTAAATATCAAACCTTATTGCTCATTTACAAATAGTCTGCAATCATTGTATTAAGGAACAAAGGGTATTGGGATGAAATTAAGAATCTGATATCATTAATAGTAGTATATGGGCACAGGCAAATTAGGATTTGAGGAGGTGGAGAGGAGGAGGAGCTGTGGAGGAGCCGGAAGTGACGTCACCGGAAATGACGTCACAGGAAGTGACGTAACGGAACCGGAAGTCACGTGACCGGAACCGGAAGTACCCGGTAGTGATTTGCGCGCATGCGCAACCGGAAGTGACGTGTTTTCCCGCCATTTCTTTACGTAAGTGACGCAAGTCAGTGCTAGGACCCGGATGTGTGGTCTGCGCATGTTCAGGCGGAACCGGAAGTAGATTGCGCACATGCGCAACCGGAAGTGATGGATTTTGGCGCCATTTCTTTACGGAAGTGACGTAAGTCACGGACCAGGATGTGCCATGTGAATTATCTCCCTTTTCCCGCACTTCTCGGTCGTCTCTGGATATTTCATCGGTCTGATACCCTCACTGTTATGTCGAAGTCCGAGGGTATACGAAGTACATTATTGGATTATCTCCCCTTATCCCGCTCTTTTTATCTGCGGGTGATGTTTTCTGTGAGGACCAACGGTAGGATTGGATTATGTCCTCTTACCTCCAAGTGATGCTTGTCACCAATGGAGGGGTGTCCTTAGCAACGGCAGTCCATTTCTATGATGCACTTCGTTTCTCTTCTCTTGCTCCATCCCGCTCTTTGCTACTCCTTGCTACTCATCGCTACTCAGGCTTGTTGCTGTTCGTCATCGCTGCTCTTCTCTTGCTCTTTGCTGCTCAACGCTACTCTGCACTGTACTCAGACCTGAAAGCACCCTAAAGACAATCGTTTACCCTAACACTAGTTCTGCTTAGCAGCCTGCTTCAAAGTCATGTTTCAAATGTTGGAATGGGCTCAATCCCTTATGAATTTGAAGTGGTACTAGTGTTAGGGATAAGATTATTTTAGGGTTAGGTAAGTATTTTATTATTTTATAATTTGTCTAATTTTTCTTAGTTTTCTTAATTTTTTATTATTTATATAATTTTTTTTAAATATATTTACATAATTTTTCTAATTTTTCTTAATTTTTTTTAACAAGTAATATATTTACATAATTTTTCTAATTTTAATTCCTTTTTTGGGGTTTTGGAACCATTTAGTAAACAAATTCTAATTATTTTAACTATTCCTAAGCTTTTTCTTGCTTTCCTGAAGAATTTAGTAGTATTTCCAGGCTTTTCGCCAACATTCGGTTGTTTTCGGCAACATTCGGAAGCATTTAGACGTCTTCGTGAATGTTCGGTCGTTTCCGGAGGGGTGCTCACTTACAGGTATTCATGTTGGATTACGCAATACCGTTAATGTGACGTCATGGAAATTTCAGAAGTGACGTAAGTCACGTGCTAGGACCCGCACGTGTGGTCTGCGGAAATTTCAGAAGTGACGTAAGTCACGTGCTAGGACCCGCACGTGTGATCTGCGCATGTTCAGGCGGAACCGAAAGTACCCGGGAGTGGTTTTGCGCGCATGCGCAACCGGAAGTAGTGGTTTCGTCCAATGACGGAAGTCCAAAGAGAGCTCCTCCAAGGGGAGATAAATTAAAAATATAAATGGGGAGATAACTTTCTCGTATTCCCTCCATCAAGGGGAGATAATTTTTCCTTTATTCTATATATTTAATTTTTAATTTTAAACAATTTTATTTACATAATTTTCTAATTTTTTTATTTTCTTTTTTTTATTATTCATTTTTTTATTATCATTATTATTATTTAATTTATTATAAATTTTTTTAAATATATTTACATAATTTAATTTTTTTCTTTTAAATGTTTTTCTTTTTCTATTTTTTTCTAATTTTTCTTAATTTTTTTAACAAGTCGTAATATATTTTAATTAAGTTTAATTATTCTGAAGTATTTTCTGAAATATTTTCTGGTTTTTGGAACTATTCAGTAAAACATTATCGTTATTTCAATAATTTTCTATTTCTCTAATTTTTTTCTAACTTTTCTAATTTTTTTAAAAATTTTTTTATTATCATTACTATTATTTGTTTTTTTATTTTTTATTTTTTTGTTTATTTTTTGTTTATTATTATTTTTTAACAAGTAATATATTTACATACTTTTTCTAATTTTAATTCCTTTTATTTGGAACCATTTAGTGAAAAAATTATAGTTATTTTAATAATTCTTGGGATTTTCTGAAGAATTCAGTAGTATATTCTGGCTTTTCGCCAACATTCGGTTGTTTTCGCCAACAATGGGAACCATTTAGACGTCTTCGGAACAATTTTTCACCCTTCGTAAGTGTTCGGTCGTTTCCGGAGGAGGGTGCTCACTTACAGGTCCGCGTTCGTGGAGGCATCCATGTTGGATTACCCTTAATGTGACGTCATGGAAATTTTCAGTGGAAATTTCCATTAGAAAACGGATTGAAACATGTCGGTGAACGCGACCGTTAGACACGAGGTAGACTCAAGGCTTTTATGCGCCTGCACAAATTGGAAGATACAACTTAAAGATCAAATTATCTCTTTTCGTTCTTTTAGCATATTTTAATTCTTACTTGTCATATCGTATCTCCACACCATCCCTAAGTTCTGTTGCCACACATTCACCTTGTCTCTTCCATAACCCTTCAACAAATTGAAATAAAAGTCATGAGAAAATAACTTAAAGACAATAGAAATCTAAGCTAAGAAAAAAAAAATTACACGATTTACACAATTTTTAACTTCTTTTTGGAAAATTTGGTGGCCCTTAAAAGGGCCGTTTTGTTGTTGTACCCCCGTCAACAGGGATACAACGTCTTTATCTTTTTTTGCTGACCTGCAACTACAACAATACCCTCGAATTCTTTAGTAACGGCCCAACTCCCGTCTTTGTGGGTTACACCCACATAGAACGGGAGTGCCCCTCTAATGTAGAATGTTGTCTGGCAGCCAGGGCTTGGTGGGATTTCCCTGGCTTTCTCCACCAAACAAATCTCCATTTCTTCCGCCGACCAAAAGGTGGACTTCAGTGGAAATTCATGGTGAATTTCCACATGAAGTGCCACGATATGGGGAACATCAATGGAAATCTCCATTGTCCACACTAATGACGCTGTGACGTCAACAGGACAGAAACGATACATGTTTCGGAAAACATGAGGGGAAAAATGACTCTGCATTTATCCAGGTTTGTGGCTGGCTACTTCTATAGGCTGCATTAAACCCTCCGTTTTTTATTCCTTTTTTAATTTTTCTTTCTTTTTATAATTTTATATATACCTTTTGCTGTAGAGGTAGCTCTTGGCTGAGTTTGGATACCTGTTTGTTTTAACTGTTTTGAATTTTTATGGTTATGCTTATTAATTCATCATTATATCTTTAACAGGTTTTCCAATATTTTGATCTGGAGCACTGCTGATGAGTTGTCAGTCAACGAAATGACCATACAGTGTATCAAATTTATTTCGGTATTTTGATTTACAAAAATTGGACGTGTCGTCTGCGCATGTTCTGGTGGAACCGGAAATGGTTTTGTGCAAACCGGAAGTAGTGGATTTTACTCACGGAAGTGACGCAAGTTACGGACCCGGAAGTGCCATGCTTGACCAGAACTCAGATTTAATTATCTCCCTTTTCCCGCTTCTCTTCTCTTGCTTATCGCTGCTCTTCTCTTGCTCCGTGCTGCTCACCACTGCTCTTCTCTTGTTCTTTGCTGCTCATCGCTACTCAGGACCTTACTCGCGTGCTCATTTCGCTCCTGTTGCTTGTTGGTGTTCGTCATCTCTTGCTCATCGCTGCTCATTGCTGCTTATTCTTGCTCATCGCGGCTCATCTCTTGCTCCGTGCTGTTTTTCTCTTGCTTTGTTGCTCATCGCTGCTTTTCTCTTGTTCTTTACTGCTCAGCACTGTTTTTCTCTTGTTCTTTACTGCTCAGCACTGTTTTTCTCTTGGTTTTTTGTTGCTCATCGCTGTTTTTCTCTTGTTCTCTACTGCTCAGCACTGTTTTTCTCGTGCTCATCGCTGTTTTTTGTTGCTCATCGCTGTTTTTCTCTTGTTCTTTGCTTATCGCTGTTTTTCTTTGCTCTTTGCTTCTCATCGCTGTTTTTCTCGTGCCCTTTGTTGCTCATCGCTGTTTTTCTCTTGCTCTTTACTGCTTATCGCTGTTTTTCTCTTGATCTTTACTGCTCATCGCTGTTTTTCTCTTGTTCTTTGTTGCTCATCGCTGTTTTTCTCTTGCTCTTCGCTGCTTATCGCTGTTTTTCTCGTGCTCATCGCTGTTTTTCTCTTGCTCTTTACTGCTTATCGCTGTTTTTCTCTTGATCTTTACTGTTCATCGCTGTTTTTCTCTTGTTCTTTGCAGCTCATCTGTTTTTCTCGTGCTTATCGCTGTTTTTCTCTTGCCCTTTACTGCTCATCGCAGTTTTTTTCTTGTTCTTTACTGCTCAGCACTGTTTTTCTTTTGCTCTTTGCTTCTCATCGCTGTTTTTTATCTGGCTCTTTTTACTGCTCATCTCTGTTTTTCTCGTGCTTATCGCTGTTTTTTCTCTTGCTCTTTACTGCTTATCGCTGTTTTTCTCGTGCTCATCGCAGTTTTTTCTCTTGTTCTTTACTGCTCAGCACTGTTTTTCTTTTGTTCTTTGCTTCTCATCACTGTTTTTCTTTTGCTCTTTGCTTTTCATCGCTGTTTTTCTTTTGCTCTTTGCTTCTCATCGCTGTTTTTCTCGTGCTCATCGCTGTTTTTTCTCTTGCTCTTTACTGCTATCGCTGCTTTTTTCTCTTGATCTTTACTGCTTATCGCTGTTTTTCTTTTGCTCTTTGCTTCTCATCGCTGTTTTTCTCGTGCCCTTTGCTTCTCATCGCTGTTTTTCTCTTGCTCTTTACTGCTCATCGCTGTTTTTCTCGTTCTCATCGCAGTTTTTCTCTTGTTCTTTACTGCTCAGCACTGTTTTTCTCTTGCTCTTTACTGCTTATCGCTGTTTTTCTCTTGCTCTTTACTGCTCATCGCTGTTTTTCTTTGCTCTTTGCTTTTCATCGCTGTTTTTCTTTTGCTCTTTGCTTCTCATCGCTGTTTTTATGTGGCTCTTTACTGCTCATCGCTGTTTTTCTCGTCCTCATCGCTGTTTTTTCTCTTGCTCTTTACTGCTTATCGCTGTTTTTCTTTTGATCTTTACTGCTCATCGCTGTTTTTCTCTTGTTCTTTGTTGCTCATCGCTGTTTTTCTCTTGCTCTTTACTGCTTATCGCTGCTTTTCTCTTGCTCCGTGTTGCTCACCACTGCTCTTCTCTTGCTCATCGCTGCTCACAACTGCTCTTCTCTTGCTCATTGCTGCTCATCACTGCTCTTCTCTTGCTCTTTGCTGTTCATCCCTACTCAGGACCTTACTCGCGTGCTCATTTCGCTCCTGTTGCTTGTTGCTGTTCGTCATCGCTGCTCTTCTCTTGCTCATCGCTGCTCTTCTCTTGCTCTTTGCTGCTCATCCCTACTCAGGACCTTACTCGCGTGCTCATTTCGCTCCTGCTGCTGCTGCGCAAGGAATGGGGTTTACTGCTGATGATCGGAAGGCCACTCGGTACTCCTGTTGTCGGTTTGAATGGTAGATCAAGACTGATCGATGTGATTGTATACTGGGATATTTATCGTGTAATGATGACAAACACAAATGAAACAGTTTCATATTTTATTTTACATTTTTACAAAATTTACATCAGTCAATGTTTTAAGTTCTGGATCTTTTTCTTCAAACAAAGGTATGATCTTCTTCAGTTCTTTCCATTCGAAGGTGTCCAAGCCGATTCCTCTTTTTGTTGGACGATAGGTCCAGTCTCCCCGGGGTATAAAGTGCTTTCTTATCCAAATCGTGGGGTATGGGGATTTGACGGTGACGAATACATTGTCCCCAATGTGATATCTCCAGTCCACCAGTTCTTTATCCTTTACTCTACCGATCAAATCATCCAGAACATCGGTAGTCTCGCATAAAGCTTCCCATTGTATCAAAGATAAGCTGACTCCGTTCTTGGTGGGCACCGTGTCGCTTTCCCAACACCTCAAATCCACTCTCTTGCTACCTTTCCATTCTGTCAGCTCTGCATACGTTCCTCCACCAAGTGGTACTTTCAATGGAATATTGGAAGCTGTCATGGCGTCTTGGACGAGATCGTTCTTGGTCTGGTCTTTGGTTTTCTTTTCTTTACTAGACATATCGGCTGACTATAGTCTGATTCTTCTTCTTACTGATCTGGTCTATTTACATATCGGAGCCTGTGTGAAGATGGATTGGATTGGTTCTTATATTATGAAACGTGAAACAGGATTGGCTATCTTTCCGACATCGTGATTGGTTAACTTCTCCCGTTCCGATTGGTCGAAAATCTGGCATTTTCATTGGTCAATTCCAACCGTTTCGATAGATCAACACGATGGTATACTGTCCAAATATGTGGCGCCCAATCCGGAAACTCCTCACAATAGGTACGAGTAAACACCGACAATACGATCAGTCTTTCTTGGTTCACCACACCGTCTTCGAACATGGCAGAGACGATTCTCTCGTATACTTGGAAGGGGTCCATCGTACGAATGACTTCTCTGACTATGGAAAGCTTTATGCGAGAATACCGATGTTCTGGATGATTTGATCGGTAGAGTAAAGGATAAAGAACTGGTGGACTGGAGATATCACATTGGGGACAATGTATTCGTCACCGTCAAATCCCCATACCCCACGATTTGGATAAGAAAGCACTTTATACCCCGGGGAGACTGGACCTATCGTCCAACAAAAAGAGGAATCGGCTTGGACACCTTCGAATGGAAAGAACTGAAGAAGATCATACCTTTGTTTGAAGAAAAAGATCCAGAACTTAAAACATTGACTGATGTAAATTTTGTAAAAATGTAAAATAAAATATGAAACTGTTTCATTTGTGTTTGTCATCATTACACGATAAATATCCCAGTATACAATCACATCGATCAGTCTTGATCTACCATTCAAACCGACAACAGGAGTACCGAGTGGCCTTCCGATCATCAGCAGTAAACCCCATTCCTTGCGCAGCAGCAGCAGGAGCGAAATGAGCACGCGAGTAAGGTCCTGAGTAGGGATGAGCAGCAAAGAGCAAGAGAAGAGCAGCGATGAGCAAGAGAAGAGCAGCGATGACGAACAGCAACAAGCAACAGGAGCGAAATGAGCACGCGAGTAAGGTCCTGAGTAGGGATGAACAGCAAAGAGCAAGAGAAGAGCAGCGATGAGCAAGAGAAGAGCAGTTGTGAGCAGCGATGAGCAAGAGAAGAGCAGTGGTGAGCAACACGGAGCAAGAGAAAAGCAGCGATAAGCAGTAAAGAGCAAGAGAAAAACAGCGATGAGCAACAAAGAACAAGAGAAAAACAGCGATGAGCAGTAAAGATCAAAAGAAAAACAGCGATAAGCAGTAAAGAGCAAGAGAAAAAACAGCGATGAGCAGTAAAGAGCCACATAAAAACAGCGATGAGAAGCAAAGAGCAAACGAAAAACAGCGATGAGAAGCAAAGAGCAAAAGAAAAACAGCGATGAGCAGTAAAGAGCAAGAGAAAAACAGCGATAAGAAGTAAAGAGCAAGAGAAAAACAGTGCTGAGCAGTAAAGAACAAGAGAAAAACTGCGATGAGAACGAGAAAAACAGCGATGAGCAGTAAAGAGCAAGAGAAAAACAGCGATGAGAAGCAAAGGGCAAGAGAAAAACAGCGATGAGCAACAAAGAACAAGAGAAACAGCGATGAGCAGTAAAGATCAAGAGAAAAAACAGCGATAAGCAGTAAAGAGCAAGAGAAAAAAACAGCGATGAGCACGAGAAAAACAGCGATGAGCAGTAAAGAGCCAGATAAAAACAGCGATGAGAAGCAAAGAGCAAAAGAAAAACAGTGATGAGAAGCAAAGAGCAAAAGAAAAACAGTGATGAGAAGCAAAGAGCAAAAGAAAAACAGTGCTGAGCAGTAAAGAACAAGAGAAAAAACTGCGATGAGCACGAGAAAAACAGCGATAAGCAGTAAAGAGCAAGAGAAAAAACAGCGATAAGCACGAGAAAAACAGAGATGAGCAGTAAAAAGAGCCAGATAAAAAACAGCTATGAGAAGCAAAGAGCAAAAGAAAAACAGCGATGAGAAGCAAAGAGCAAAAGAAAAACAGTGATGAGAAGCAAAGAGCAAAAGAAAAACAGTGCTGAGCAATAAAGAACAAGAGAAAAACTGCGATGAGCACGAGAAAAACAACGATGAGCAGTAAAGTGCAAGAGAAAAACAGCGATAAGCACGAGAAAAACAGAGATGAGCTGCAAAGAACAAGAGAAAAACAGCGATAAGCAGTAAAGAGCAAGAGAAAAACAGCGATGAGCACAAGAAAAACAGCGATAAGCAGCGAAGAGCAAGAGAAAAACAGCGATGAGCAACAAAGAACAAGAGAACAACAGCGATGAGCAGTAAAGATCAAGAGAAAAACAGCGATAAGCAGTAAAGAGCAAGAGAAAAACAGCGATGGGCACGAGAAAAACAGCGGTGAGCAACAAAGGGCACGAGAAAAAACAGCGATGAGAAGGAAAGAGCAAAAGAAAAACAGCGATAAGCTGTAAAGAGCAAGAGAAAAACAGCGATGAGCACGAGAAAAACAGCGATAAGCAGCGAAGAGCAAGAGAAAAACAGCGATGAGCAACAAAGAACAAGAGAAACAGCGATGAGCAGTAAAGATCAAGAGAAAAACAGCGATAAGCAGTAAAGAGCAAGAGAAAAACAGCGATGAGCAACAAAGGGCACGAGAAAAACAGCGATGAGAAGCAAAGAGCAAAAGAAAAACAGCGATAAGAAGCAAAGAACAAGAGAAAAACAGCGATGAGCACGAGAAAAACAGTGCTTAGCAGTAACGAACAAGAGAAAAACAGCGATGAGCAACAAAAAACCAAGAGAAAAACAGTGCTGAGCAGTAAAGAACAAAAGAAAAACAGTGCTGAGCAGTAAAGAACAAGAGAAAAACAGCGATGAGCAACAAAGAGCAAGAGAAAAACAGCACGGAGCAAGAGATGAGCAGCGATGAGCAAGAGATGAGCAGCAATGAGCAAGAAATGAGCAGCAATGAGCAGCGATGAGCAAGAAATGACGAACACCAACAATCAACAGGAGCGAAATGAGCACGCGAGTAAGGTCCTGAGTAGCGATGAGCAGCAAAGAACAAGAGAAGAGCAGTGGTGAGCAGCACGGAGCAAGAGAAGAGCAGCGATGAGCAAGAGAAGAGAAGCGGGAAAAGGGAGATAATTAAATCTGAGTTCTGGTCAAGCATGGCACTTCCGGGTCCGTAACTTGCGTCACTTCCGTGAGTAAAATCCACTACTTCCGGTTTGCACAAAACCATTTCCGGTTCCACCAGAACATGCGCAGACGACACGTCCAATTTTTGTAAATCAAAATACCGAAATAAATTTGATACACTGTATGGTCATTTCGTTGACTGACAACTCATCAGCAGTGCTCCAGATCAAAATATTGGAAAACCTGTTAAAGATATAATGATGAATTAATAAGCATAACCATAAAAATTCAAAACAGTTAAAACAAACAGGTATCCAAACTCAGCCAAGAGTTACCTCTACAGCAAAAGGTATATATAAAATTATAAAAAGAAAGAAAGAAATTAAAAAAGGAATAAAAAACGGAGGGTTTAATGCAGCCTATAGAAGTAGCCAGCCACAAACCTTGATAAATGCAGAGTTATTTTTCCTGTCATGTTTTCCGAAACATGTATCGTTTCTATAACCGGAATTCATTTTGTGTACACGTTTCTGTCCTGTTGACGTCACAGCGTCATTAGTGTGGACAATGGAGATTTCCATTGATGTTCCCCATATCGTGGCACTTCATGTGGAAATTCACCATGAATTTCCACTGAAGTCCACCTTTTGGTCGGCGGAAGAAATAGAGATTTGTTTGGCGAGAGTGGTGGAGAAAGCCAGGGAAATCCCACCAAGCCCTGGCTGCCAGACAACATTCTACATTAGAGGGGTACTCCCGTTCTATGTGGGTGTAACCCAGAAAGACGGGAGTTGGGCCGTTACTAAAGAATTCGAGGGTATTGTTGTAGTTGCAGGTCAGCAAAAAAAGATAAAGACGTTGTATCCCTGTTGACGGGGGTACAACAAAACGGCCCTTTTAAGGGCCACCAAATTTTCCAAAAAGAAGTTGAAAATTGTGTAAATCGTGTAATTTTTTTTTCTTAGCTTAGATTTCTATTGTCTTTAAGTTATTTTCTCATGACTTTTATTTCAATTTGTTGAAGGGTTATGGAAGAGACAAGGTGAATGTGTGGCAACAGAACTTAGGGATGGTGTGGAGATACGATATGACAAGTAAGAATTAAAATATGCTAAAAGAACGAAAAGAGATAATTTGATCTTTGTTGTATCTTCCAATTTGTGCAGGCGCATAAAAGCCTTGAGTCTACCTCGTGTCTAACGGTCGCGTTCACCGACATGTTTCAATCCGTTTTCTAATGGAAATTTCCACTGAAAATTTCCATGACGTCACATTAAGGGTAATCCAACATGGATGCCTCCACGAACGCGGACCTGTAAGTGAGCACCCACCTCCGGAAACGACCGAACACTTACGAAGGGTGAAATATTGTTCCGAAGACGTCTAAATGGTTCCGATTGTTGGCAAAAACAACCGAATGTTGGCGAAAAGCCAGAATATACTACTGAATTCTTCAGAAAATCCCAAGAATTATTAAAATAACTATAATTTTTTCACTAAATGGTTCCAAATAAAAGGAATTAAAATTAGAAAAAGTATGTAAATATATTACTTGTTAAAAAATAATAATAAACAAAAAATAAACAAAAAAAATAAAAAAACAAATAATAGTAATGATAATAAAAAAATTTTTAAAAAAATTAGAAAAGTTAGAAAAAAATTAGAGAAATAAAAAATTATTGAAATAACGATAATGTTTTACTAAATAGTTCCAAAAACCAGAAAATATTTCAGAAAATACTTCAGAATAATTAAACTTAATTAAAAATATATTACGACTTGTTAAAAAAATTAAGAAAAATTAGAAAAAAATAGAAAAAGAAAAACATTTAAAAGAAAAAAATTAAATTATGTAAATATATTTAAAAAAATTAATAATAAATTAAATAATAATAATGATAATAAAAAAATGAATAATAAAAAAAAGAAAATAAAAAAATTAGTAAATTATGTAAATAAAATTGTTTAAAATTAAAAATTAAATATATAGAATAAGGAAAAATTATCTCCCCTTGATGGAGGGAATACGAGAAAGTTATCTCCCCATTTATATTTTTAATTTATCTCCCCTTGGAGGAGCTCTCTTTGGACTTCCGTCAATGGAGGAAACCACTACTTCCGGTTGCGCATGCGCGCAAAACCACTTCCGGGTACTTTCGGTTCCGCCTGAACATGCGCAGACCACACGTGCGGGTCCTAGCACGTGACTTACGTCACATTATCGGTATTGCGTAATCCAACATGGATGTCTCCACGAACGCGGACCTGTAAGTGAGCACCCCTCCGGAAACGACCGAACATTCACGAAGACGTTGCCGAAAACAACCGAATGTTGGCGAAAAGCCTGAAAAATACTACTAAATTCTTCAGGAAAGCAAGAAAATGCTTAAGAATAGTTAAAATAATTAGAATTTGTTTACTAAATGGTTTCAAAACCCCAAAAAAGGAATTAAAATTAGAAAAATTATGTAAATATATTACTTGTTAAAAAAAATTAAGAAAAATTAGAAAAATTATGTAAATATATTTAGAAAAATTATATAAATAATAAAAAATTAAGAAAATTAAGAAAAAATAGACAAATTATAAAATAATAAAATACTTACCTAACCCTAAAATAATCTTATTCCTAACACTAGTACCACTTCAAATTCATAAGGGATTGAGCCCAATCCAACATTTGAAACATGACTTTGAAGCAGGCTGCTAAGCAGAACTAGTGTTAGGGTAAACGATTGTCTTTAGGGTGCTTTCAGGTCTGAGTACAGTGCAGAGTAGCGTTGAGCAGCAAAGAGCAAGAGAAGAGCAGCGATGACGAACAGCAACAAGCCTGAGTAGCGATGAGCAGCAAGGAGTAGCAAAGAGCGGGATGGAGCAAGAGAAGAGAAACGAAGTGCATCATAGAAATGGACTGCCGTTGCTAAGGACACCCCTCCATTGGTGACAAGCATCACTTGGAGGTAAGGGGACATAATCCAATCCTACCGTTGGTCCTCACAGAAAACATCACCCGCAGAAAAAAAGAGCGGGATAAGGGGAGATAATCCAATAGTGTACTTCGTATACTCTCGGACTTCGACATAACAGTGAGGTATCAGACCGATGAAAGATCCAGAGACGACCGAGAAGTGCGGGAAAAGGGAGATAATTCACATGGCACATCCTGGTCCGTGACTTACGTCACTTCCGTAAAGAAATGGCGCCAAAATCCATCTCTTCCGGTTGCGCATGTGCGCAATCTACTTCCGGTTCCGCCTGAACATGCGTCACTTCCGGTAACAAATGGCGCGAAAATCCGCTACTTCCGGTTGCGCATGCGTGCAAATCACTACCGGGTACTTGCGGTTCCGGTGACGTCACTTCCGGCTCCTCCACCTCAAATCCTAATTTGCCTGTGCCCATATACTACTATTAATGAATATTGATAATCTTGTTTTAAGTTTTGAAAAATTTATTATTCGGCTATAAAACGTCAGTGGAATCATATTATGACATTATGAGCCCAGTAACCAGAATTTTTGTCCTGTCATGATTAATTACTTAAATGCCGGCAAGATTTCTTTCCTGCTATTGGTCCCGAAACATTGTTATTGTCATCAGTTGGTCCGATCTGAGCTGTTCTCTTGGACATGCTTACCGCCATATTGATTTATTTGAAAATAAAATAACAATCCAAAGATACTAATATTAGATATTGTAAATTTATACTATGCTGTATACGACGCATTTCAAGGAGTTACCTCTCATCAGCAGCATTAAAACCGAAAAATTTGGAAGACCAAAAACCTGACCTTGTCTCAAAGGCGCCTTAAAGCATGGATAATATGCTGTTCTCAAGCATTTAAGTGATCCAGAACGGAATTTTACGGATTTTGTAACAAAATAAAATTTTCCATAACTTCACTGAAATTCGTAGAAAATACAAAATCGTAGATGTAAACACCTCTGCCTTTCAGTGCTGTACTCTATATTCTTAAACTGCAGGTGTATGGTTTATTTTCCATCATGATTACACTTGGTTGAGCGTGTAAATTACCAAAAATATCGTGAAACGTGTGAATCGGGTGCATGTGGTTTGTAACGGGTATGATATTTCATTGGTGGAGACAAATATTAGAACGTGTGAATTCAAAGCAGAGCATATTTCGAACTCGAATCAAAAGACTCCTGGAACGAACTTTCATCAGTGTCAACTATTTGAAAATATTGAGTTTATAATTTTATCTATTACTAATGTAAATAAAGTTAAGAAATACCAAAGGGATATTCGAAGGAGAGAAAATTCGTAACAACTGAAAAACTCCGGAGAACAACGAAGACAAGACAAAAACAATACAGGCACTACAATTAAAAACTAAAAACACATGAACGACATTGACCCAACAAAAAACCGGGGGTAGACTCAGGTGCTCCGGAAGAGTAAGCAGTCTCTGCTTCCTGCAGGACAGCCGCCATGCTGTTCATCAAATTAATTCGTTTAATTAATTAATTCATCAAATTAATTTGGTTTGAAAAAATATATATTATTATAAGTGAATTTTTTCCTAAATTAAATAATCGTATAACGTACATACAACTTTTCAAGTTCAAGATAGATTTGAAGTTGAACTTGTTTGTAAAATTTATCTAAAGTTATTCTTGAAATCGTGCGAAGGCTTTATTTTTTTCTTTTACAAATTTCATGTATTAATTTATATCGTCATAGTACTTTTTTTTTATATTAGCAATGGTTATTATGTAACCAGTACGGTGTGTTCCCCGATATGAACTTGACTAAAACAATTCTACATCTAATTAGACAAGGAATTAAGGGGTCCTCTGATGGAAAAAAAAAATTCATCTGTACATCTACCTCAGATTTACCTGTAAGTAAGGAATGTTACATATATATTTTTTTTATAATGGTCAAGAATTAAAGTACCATTGGCTTTTTAGTGGATTCATTAAACATGTAAGTTAATTTTTATTTATAAAAAGGTATTTTAAAATATTAAAGGCTTATAAATATAGGTTGATATAAATATATGTAATTATTTATTCAAAATATAATTAAACCAAAAACATTGTAATGATTTTTTTAACTTCAATTTTAAAATAAATAAGCTTCACGATATCAGGAAAATATTTAACTTTGTCAGATTTCTTAATTATTCCTTTTTAAAATAAAAAAAACTCATTTCAGATAAATAGACATTTTCCACTTCAGATTATCTCATAATCCCTTGGTTAATTAGATGCTCTTTAGACCAGCAATCATTTGGGGAATAAACGCCAAGACATGGTGTCCTTTGCTTTATAGAAGCCATAAAATATTGTGTCGTTAATATTTATTTTACTGACAACTTTACACCAGGATGACAATATGGCGGACGGCAGGGTTTTTCAACGCTCAGTTGAAAATGTGATAAAATGTTAGTAATATGCCTCCTAGAGGCGTTAAGAGGACAAACACAAGTAACACGAGTGACAATAGTACCAATAGTACCAATAACGATCAATCTGAAAAGAAACCGTCCAAGAAGAAGAACAAACGGAAAAATAAAGACCAGTCCACAAATGTAAACAAAGGTGAATACACAGGTCAATATTCAGAACGTTCCTCGAATGTAAACAATCCCGTTCCTACTACGATTGACAATCATTTAATAAACACTTTGAATCAGCCACTTTATACATACGATATGAACCCAATGTATTCTGCAAGCCCTGCCCCGATGTTTTCGATGCAAAATCCAAATCTGTGTTCTACGCCCAACCCCGGTATGATGTATCCCATACAGCCTGTTCATCAGACATCGCCTCTTTCCCAACAAATTCCTGATCAACGACCAGGCTGGGTTGATGAACTTTTCCGTAAAATGGATAGATTTGAAACAAAATTGAATAAACTAGATCAAATTGATACTTTGGTAACATCTATAAATTCTAAGGTTATAAAACTTGAAAAGGATGCCAAAGCGATGGATAGTCGAATGGACCAGGTAGAAAGAAGCTCTCAGGTGATAAGCGATGACTTTGATAAACAAAAAATGACTCTTAATAACTTTAAATGCGAACTAGATAAAATTTCAAAGCAACTCAATAGTTCCGGGGGAGCGAACAAGAACCATGTTGATAAGATAAGTGAATCTTTGAACGATATGCGAAAAGAAAACGATAACTTAAAAAGTGAATTATTAGATGTTCAAATAAGGTCCATGCGAAATAACTTGGTTTTCTTCAATATTCCGGAAATAGAGGATGAGCAGTGTTGTCAAGTCGTCAAAACATTTATTAATGATAAGCTTTCTATTGAAGATGCAGAGACGAAAATTTTAATTTCTGAGGCTTATCGACTTGGTAAGAAAGGTGACAATGTCCGTCCGATACTAGTGAAATTTTCCAATTTTGAGAGTCGAGACTTGGCGAAGAGAAATGCTAAAGAACTAAAAGGGACTGAATATGGTGTTTCAGAGCAATTGCCCGTCGAAATCCAGAAACGAAGACGAGAGAAACTACCCGTTCTAAAGGACTTGCGAGATAGAGATATCAAAGCATACTTTGTTAAAGACAAAATTTTTGTAGGTGGAAAAGAATATGTCCCATAGGACAATCACAGAGGACAATTTGAATCATTAAAATGTCTGTGTTGGAATGTCAACGGTCTAACCACAAAATCTACAGACAATGATTTTTTGAACTTAATAAATGATTATAATATTTTGTTCCTTAGTGAGACTTGGTTGAATGAAAATAATTTGATTTGTTTAGATGGTTTCGAGAAAATAACATGTGTATGTAGAACAAAAAATATAGGTACAAGAAATGAAGGAGGTATTGCTGTTTTTTGTAAAAATATTTGTGTGAAGGTATCATGGTTGAAAAGGAATTAAATGATGGTATTTTACTATTGAAACTTGATCATACTTTTTTCTCTGCTGATAGAGATATATATATCTGCTTTTCTTATATTCCACATGAGAAATCTAAATTTTACGATATATGTGAATTAGATTTTCACGACGTAATTGAAAGTATTGTAAATGATTATAGAGATAAAGGTATTGTTTTGGTATGCGGTGATTTAAATAGCCGCATAGGTGAATTATCTGATGTATTGTCAAATGATGATCTTGATAGGTTTATAGGTAGTTTTGATCACGTTGTGACCCCCATTATTTCTAATAGGCGCTCTATGGACAAAACCGTTAATGCGTTCGGAAGGAAACTTCTACAATTGTGCTATAACACTTCATTAACAGTAGCAAATGGTAGACTATGCAATGATACACGTGGTAACTTTACATTTTTCACATCAAAAGGTAGAAGTGTGAATGACTATCTACTGGTACCCCCTAATGAATTTAGGATTATACGAAATTTCGAAATACTAGAAATGAATGAGTTCTCAGATCATATGCCAATATTTTTTGAATTAGACTTCTCTATTATGAAACGAAAAACTCAGCCTCGTATGCATAAATATATCAAATGGGATAATACTAAAACTGAAACTTATATTCGAATTTTAAATTCTCATAGCGATGAATTACTGAATTTGGTGAACAATATCAATTCCGAAGTACACCTTAACAACGCAGTAAGGGAGATGACTCGAATTATATATGATAGTGCATTTAAAGTATTCGGGCGCTCGATACTGATACGAGAAGAGACTTGCGTTAAAAGACCTGATAATGAATGGTTTGATGAAAAGTGTAAAAACGCTCGTTCTGATTTTCATAGTGCTAGGAATCTTTTTGGACGTCATCCCACGGACATTAACCGAAGATTATATGTAAACTCCAGAAACAATTACAACCAAATAAAGCGTAAAGCACAGTTCAATTTCAAAAGAAAGATAGGATTGGAACTTTGTAATACTGCTAAAAGTGAACCTAGAAAGTTTTGGTCTGCTTTAAAGTCTAAGAGTAGATCGAAATGTTCGGTTGACAACAATATTATGATGAATCATTTTAAGGACATTTTAGGATCAAATCCACCTGAACTTTGTAATGAAGTGCTTAACCTGATAAACAATTCTGATTTTGGTAATATAAACGTGGATAGCTTGGACAGTGAAATTACTGAAGACGAAGTTATTAAGGCGATCAAGAGACTCAAAACCGGTAAAAGTTCAGGAACTGACGATATTATTGGTGAAATGATAGCAGCGACTCCATTATTTTTTGCTCCTATTTTTAAAACCCTGTTTAACTTTATATTTGATAACGGAATATTTCCGGATAACTGGACCGAGTGTATAGTAATTCCTGTGCCAAAAGGTGGTAACTTGGCTGATCCGAATAACTACCGACCAATTGTATTAGTAAGCATCATATCAAAGTTATATACTAGTATTTTGACTGAACGTTTGTTATTATGGTCTGAAGAAGAGGAAAAATTAATGGATAACCAATTCGGATTTCGTCCAGGTCGGTCTACTATAGATGCTGTATTTACACTCCATGGCATTGTTTCACACTTATTGCAAAATAAACTGAAGTTATACTGTGCCTTTGTGGACTTTCGCAAGGCCTTCGATAAACTTAACAGGAGAATCTTATTTTATAAATTACTGAGTAAAGGAGTAAGTTGTAAATTTGTTTTCGTCGTTAAATCCATCTATTCATCTGTCCGTTTACGTGTACGCTCTGGAGAAGTTTTATCAGATTCATTCGACAATTTACTCGGAGTGAAGCAAGGCGAACCCATGTCTCCCTTACTTTTTCTATTTTTTATCAATGACATGATAAATGAGTTATCAATTGATGAGGACAATGATATTGTTTCGTTAAATGGATTTTTGATATACCTCATTCTCTTCGCTGACGACACTGTTCTTTTTGGAAAATCACCTGATGTCTTACAACAGCTTTTGGATAAATTACTGATTTATTGTGATAAATGGAATATCGAGGTCAATACAGACAAAACCAAAGTAGTAGTGTTTCGTAATGGATGGAGGCCTGTAGACAATCATTTCTTCTACAACTGTAATGAATTAGAGATTGTAAATTCTTACGTTTACCTCGGGATGTTACTTCATTATAATGGAAAGTTTTTACAACAAGGTTCCAGAGCAATGGCTTCACTCTTATCGTCATTGAAACAATTTTATGTGTCAACCGATCAAAAGATGTTTCTTTTCGATAGTATGGTGGGTTCCATATTAAGCTATGCGTCAGAAATATGGGGTTTACATCGTGCAAGAGATATAGATCTTGTTTTTAATCGTTTTTGTAAATATGTATTGAAACTAGGTAAAAATGTTCCAACTGCGTTTTTATATGGTGAACTTGGTCATTTACCTCTGTATATTTTGAGAAAACATAAGATTTTGAAGTATTGGATTCATATTGTTACAAATAAACCTTATGAAGTTTATACACTTTTGTATCATGATGCAAATAATGGTAAAACTAATTGGGTATCGAATGTTAGGGATTTGCTATTTAATCTTGGTTACAATAATGTTTGGATTAATCAAGATCCTAGTATAATTTCTTTTGAGTGTATTAAAATGCGTATAAAAGATCAGTTTTTACAAACATGGTATGCACGTTTGAATGAATGTAATAAGCTGAATATATATAAAGAGATAAAACTTGATTTTTGTAATGAAAATTATCTGGATTTTCATATTAATGTTCAATTGCTAACCAAACTACGTAGTGGAACACTGAAATTAAATGTAGAAAGTGGTAGATACCAAAATATTTTGAGAGAAAATAGATTTTGTACTATATGTAACATGAAAGTTGTAGAGGATGAATATCATTTTGTTTTAGTTTGTCCAGCTTATAGATCGTTTAGAACACATTGTTTACCTAGATATTATTGTTCATGGCCAAGTCGTCAAAAACTGTATACTTTATTAAGGTCATCTAATAGGAATCTCACAATTAAACTATGCAAATATTTGAAACTATCTTGGAAATTAAGGTTAGATATTATTCAATGAATACTTGTTATAATATGTTGTTCTCTGTTCTCTGCCAGTTATTGTCATTATTGTATTGCTAATGTTTGCCATAGCATGTATATGCTTTATGCAATAAAAGATTCATCAACTTTATTATTATCATGTCAATTTTGGTTAATAAGCTTTAGTTAATTAGGTAAAAATAACATGAGACGGTTTATTGAATTTTAATGAATTTTAAATATAACTTCACAGATCCGTTATTAAGGTGTAATAAATTTCATATTAAAAAAACAGCACATGTAAATAAATATTTTGTATTTATAAAAAAAAAGTTGAATGTCGATCTTATTACACCAGCTTCCTTTTTTTTCGCACGTATTTATTTAAAATCGAATGCAATTATATTAAATATTTCACTCCCATTCATAGCATAAAATCTCATTATTTCGTTTCATTATTTTCCGTTCGTATCTTACAATCACAAGTTTAAGAAATCGCACGATCGGTAATCATAAAACGTGTAACGTGCATTGTGTGAATGTGGTACATTACACGTTCAATGGGTAAACATTTACTGTTTGATTCTTATAAAGTGAATATTATTTTAAAAAATCGAATGAAATTGTCTTCCCTCCATTGTCATTTAAAAAACACCTTTTCTTTAACATATATTTGGTTTCTGACTATGGTTATCATATTCTTTAGAATTACTTGCACTCTAATACACAAGGTCAAGAGAGGATAAGACCCCCTTTGACATGAATTTTCGTCAATCAATCCCCCAGAAATTGAGCCTTTTAGTTTTTTGTAAATGTTTCGTTTATTACATCAATCATGTATTTTCACAATAATTAAAAAAAGATAATACTTGCAAGCTTGGTTTTAATCATTAGACATGTATCTAGGTTCTCCTAAATTAGAGGACTGGGGCAAGCTAGTCTACTTCAAAGGTATTATTTTTAACATAATTACATGTATTTATAAAAATAGACTGATCTTTCAGTCATTTTTAGATTCTGCCTTATCCCTATAATACAAGAGCACTGACTATTGCCACTATCCATCATGCAGTGTCTGAATCACTTGTTCAGTTAATCATTGAACTGAATTTGCCATATCATCTTTTATATTAAAAGTTTGACACATAACAGAGTAAAAATTTGCATTTTGAACAATTTGTTTGACAATCACTCTTTTCACCATTCATATGGGTCATTCTCAAAAAAATCTCTATATTTCATGACAGAAAATTTCAGAAAGGTATCAGACAAAAAATTTCAGAAAGGTATCAGACGAACTTTACATTTATTGAAACATTATGAATTTCAGAAACATGAAACAGCAATTGTGCAGCAACAGGAATTTCAATTTATTTTCAAAACGTATTTAAAATATGCCAGTGTCCATGGTGTTGCCGACTTAAAACGTGTGATTATTTGAATATTATTAAACATCAGAATTACGTTTAAATCGCAAATATAACGTAATATACACATTTGTTGGTTTATTAAACCTCATAAGGATTAATTTTAGAATTACAAGGAATTAAAGTTTAATTTTATAACACATAATATAACAACATAGTCTCAAGTTTTGGGGAGCAATTTCCCATAAACAGGGCTTATATAATCATCCACATAATATTTTTGCCCATGTAATTCCATTAAAAAGTATGTCCTTGGTGTTACCATTTTGTTCAAAATCACTTATCTTCACATTTCAGTAAAATCTTTACGTAGGTGTTAATTTTAAATCACAGTACAAAACAATGTTGATATGCAAAATTAGATTAAAAAAATTTATTAATTTTAACATAATATGTGGAAATAAAATGTAATTTACGATACCAAATAGGTTCTAGTTGCATGAGTTTCATTAGTGTTACCTTACCATTGAATTTTCCATTACAGTTGTCAGATATTTCATTGTATTGACTATTGGAAGCCCCAAAAGTTATCTCGGTTCTATGGAAAAGAAATATTTTATTTAGTCATATCCTAAATCTGGTTTCTTGTATTTTATTTAACCAGTTTTCCCTGTTGTTACCAAAAGAGTAACTACAATGACAATAACGCCAATTAAATATTTACTAAAATGGTAACAACATATTTACTAAAAAAGGATCCCCTCCTGGAAATAACCACCCCCTAATTTTAAAATACCGCTGATATCTGCACTACATGACATTAGAATTCCATTTCTTTACTTCAGATGGTTTTCGTTTTCCATTTACCCCAAATATGCAGTCTTCTGCAAGATTTTACAATTATTATACCCCTTCATAGATTTGGATATTTCTGGTCATCACTTTTATTAAGAAACACCACTATTGTAGACTGTGTCACATTCCTACCAGCTCTTCCAATTTGCAGGATACATGGCGACGGTTTTGTATACTAGTACCATAAGTTGGCATAAAAAATTTATCAACTTAATGTCTATAAAAATTAATGGAAGTAAAAGTAAGCATATAACATGTTAGAAACGTGTACAGGGTTTCAAGCCATTTTGCACCAAAACTATATAGGAAAATAGGATTTTTCACGTTGAAAATATAGGGTAAATATAAGACAATTGCTACCAAATTTCACTCTTAATATATGACCTCCACCTCCCCCCTTTTTACTTAAAATAAAAGTTAATAACACAATTTTTATAAAAAAAAAAAAAATGTTCTAAACTAAATTTTACAAACTAAATTGTAAATGGAAATTGTTCACTTTCTTTTTTGCTGGCAGAATTCCACTCCAAGCTGCTTTCTAAAAGTTTACGCGTTTTCAAAACCAACTACAACCTACATGCACAATGTGAATCATTCCACTATTAATACTTTTTTTTTTATAATATATTTTTTTCCATTTTATTTTTCAAAATATAGGAATTTTCAGATGGATATAGGACCAGTTGACACCCTGTGTGTATTTTTTTCCTTTAAAAAACAGTAGCATTGTGACAAAAATCATATTTATCTTATTATATAACAATGCACAATCGTATATGTCTAAATCTAACTAAGTATCACCCTAAAAATGTTTGAAAAGCAAAATTTTGTTTTTTCACTCAGAAATTTTCTAAAAATGAAATATATGCACACCTTTGCATTAAAGTTAATGCACAGAGAAAGTTTCATCAAATTGCTGTGAGCCGTTATGGAGTAGTTGAGGATAGAAGTTTTGAACCCCTTCTTTTTTTAAAAAAAAAAAAATGTCAATTTTTACAAAAAAAAATTTAAATTTTAAAAAATAAAATATATATGCACACCTGTACATTAAGGTTAATGCACAGAGAAAGTTACATCAAATTCCTTTGAGCGGTGATGGAGTAGTTGAGGATAGACTTTTTTACCCCCCCCTTTTTTTTCAAAAATGTTTAATTTTTAGGAAAAAAAATTAAAATTTTCTAAAAATGAAATATACATGCACTCCTGTGCATTAAGGTTAATGCACAGAAAAAGTTTAATCAAATTCCTTAGAGCGGTTTTAGAGTAGTTGAGGTTAGAAGTTTCCTCCCCCTTTTTTTGCAAAAATGTCAATTTTTAGGAAAAAAAAATTAAAATTTTCTAAAAATGAAATATACATGCACACCTTTGCATTAAGGTTAATGCACAGAGAAAGTTTCAACAAATTCCTTTGAGCGGTTATAGAGTAGTTGAGGATAGAAGTTTTGCCCCCCCCCCTTTTTTTGCAAAAATGTCAATTTTTACAAAGAAAATTTAAAGTTTTCTAAAAATGAAATATATATGCAAACCTTTGCATTAAGGTTAATGCACAGAGAAAGTTTCATCAAATTCCTTTGAGCGGTTATGGAGTAGTTGAGGATAGTAGTTTTGAACCCCCCTTTTTTCAAAAATGTCAATGTTTACAAAAAAAAATTTAATTTTTTAAAAATAAAATATATATGCACACCTGTGCATTAAGATTAATGCACAGAGAAAGTTTCATCAAATTCCTTTGAGCGGTTTACGAGCAGTTGAGGATAGAAGAAAAGTGTGACGACGCCAGACGACAGATAGTGATCCCTATGTGTCGACCATGCGTTCCGCAGGCGACACAAAAATATCATATTCTAGAAGAAAATAAATATAGTTTTACATGTATGTTCACTCATTTATGAAATATATTTACATTTTAATACAAATAAATAGACTTGCAATTGGTTGAGCGTGTAAATCACCAAAAATATCGTGTAAGGTGCGAAACGTTTGCGTGTGGGATTTGAATCGTGTATGACCTGTCATTAAATATTAAAACGTGTGAATTAAAATTATAGCATATTTCGTACTCGAATTAAAACATTGTTAGAACGAACTTTAATCAGTATCAAATATTTGAAAATGTTGCGTTTATAATTTTTTTCTATTACTTATGTAATTCATCATATCAATTTGTTTTAAAAGATATTTTATTATAAGTGAACTGTTTTCTAAATTAAATGATCTTACATGTGCATTTGCAAGTAAAAGATAGATTTGAACTTTAACTTGTTTGTAAAAATTATATTAAGTTATTCTTGAAATCTGACGAACTTTTTAATTTTTTGACAAATGTCATGTTTTGATTTATATCGTCAGTCATTTTTTTTAATTTGAGCAATTCTTTTGGTTATAATGTAAGCAAAACGTGTCCCGATATGAAGTGGACTATAACAACATCTAATTAGACAAGGGATTAAGGGGTATTCTGAAGGGCAAATGTTTGTTTATTTGTATATCTACCTCAGATTTACCTGCAAGTAAGGAATGTTACATATGGTTATTTTTTTTCTACTGGTCAAGCAATTAAAATAGTCGGCTTTTTTAGATGATTATACGTTATAAACTACAATATATTTGGATTCATTATACATGGAAATTAATTTTTCTTTAAAAAGTTATATCTATCTATTAAATCAAAACATATTCTGTTTAAATATTATATATAATATTAAAGGTTAATATGTATACATGTATATAGTTTTATATAAATATTATAATTTATTATGATTAAACCACAACATTGTTATGATTTTTTTTATAATTTCTGAGAGTTTTGTGAGTTGCGTTGTCCAAGCTATTGAGAATTATTCTGTGTAAAATATTTGAACATTAAATTTATTTATAATCTGTTGAACTTTTTCTAACAATGTAACAGTAAATTTATTAATAATATTTATTATATCAATGAATTGTTTTCGATCTATATTTAATTTTTGAAAGAATTGTGCTTCACGTCATCAAAAAAATATTTAACTGTCAAATTTCGTAATTAAAAAAAAATCTCTTCAAGTAAATACATTTTCCTTTCAGAATACCTCTTAATCCCTTTTTTAATTAGATGTTTTTTTTTAGACCAGCAGTCACTCGGGGAATAAACCCCAAGACATGATGTCCTTTGTTTTAAAGAAGCCATAACTGTTGTGGCTTAATATTTATTTTTATGACAACTTTATTATTATCATATCAATTTTAGTTAATTAGGTAAAAATAACGAGACGGTTTATTGAGCTTTAATGAATTTTAAAACAATTTCACAGTTCCGTCAATAAAGTTTTAATAAATTTTCACATTAAAAAATGTCGATCGTATTACACTGGCTTTCTTTTTATCTTATTTATTTGAAATCAAATATTATATTAAAAATTTCACTGCTATTCATATCCGACATGAAATTTAATTAATTCGTTTCTTACAATCGCAAGTTTCAGAAATCGCACGATCGGTATTTATGAAAAATGTAAAGTGCGAATCGTGTGCGTGTAACGTGTTGTGTGGTTTCGTGCATTATATGTTCAACTAAGTACCAGGAATATCAACACCATATTATGTCAAAGATTAGAGGCTCCAAGGGAAAAAACAGCTAACAACAATTACACTACACCCCCCCCTTCTTTCCTTCCCCAAAACACTGGATTGACAGCTTACTATGTTTGCTATGATTATTCATGACAATTTACAAATCCGTTCGTCAAGTAGTTTCAGAGGTCTCCAAAATCTTACAAATCAGATTTTGTGACTATCTTAAAAAGTTAAACAGACAAAAATGAAACAAATTCAATAGTTTGGCAAGTTGTGATATTAAAAAAAACTCACCATTTCTCAATGGGATGTAGATTTAATTTGAATTTACCTAAATAAAAACCAACTTATTATCCCTTTATCAATATAATTGTATTTATTGTACAAAACCATGAAAGTTAGTATATTATTAAATAATGTTCTGGATATCGTCTTTGCAAACAATTAAGTTTTCCCCTAGTGACCATTTTTATATGTGGTAAATATAATGAATTACCAATTAACTTGTGGTGGCATTATTGTATATTGAAACAAATTTGTATTGGATTTGGTAAATAAAATGGGAATATACAAGTGAAAGATCTTGTGAAGAAGTTGCAAATAAAATATTGCAGAAATCTCCACCTAACTGCAGATCAAAGTCAGCTAAAACCCAATATGAAAAAACATTCAATCATGTTATAAATGTTATGCAACCAATTATGGGGGAAAATGCTCAAAGAAAATTTACTCCAGGTAGAGACAAATGCAGTGTAACAAGAGGGTTTTGGAAACAAAGAAAAAAATACAAGAGTTTATCAATGAAACAGATGTGCAAAATCTCTCCTCAGGTAAGTCATTTGCCCAGACAGAGAAAGATTGGCAACTATGAGTCTTAGAGTGAATACGGAACAGAACAAAAAATCCAACATCATAACAATTTTGCCCACTATGAATTCGACAATGAGACATTTATTCAAGAAATATCACAGAAGGCAGGCGAAATTGTTAACTGGTCTGGTCTTGTCAGAAAGTATTTGTTGAAAAAAAAAGACAAGTGTATGAATATGCAAAATCAAAAGGAATTCATGTCTATACATTCAATCCAAACACCAGAGTTAGCTGATAAGTAAGGAGAAGGTTAAGGCTAATACAGAAAACTCATGCGACGGTTCCAGCACCACGGCCATCACATTAATACGAAATGACATCAAACATCAAATAGAATCTGATGAAATTGACATTGGAGATAAAGTTGTTTCAAAAACACTCGTCAAACAAGTAATTTCAAAAACAGGTTGCATGGAATTAACTAAAGATTCAATTTAGGGAATGAAAATCAATATATTAAACATAAGAGAACGAGATGCGGAAAGACTTAACAAAGCTTGTGTGCAGATGAGGAGTACGATTGACTAGATTACAATCAAATATTCAAAAGATTCTCACCCAGGGGACAAGGATGGAGAAATAAAACAAATGAAAAGCCCTGAAAGGACAAGTAATACCAAAATGTGGCATCATCATTCAGATTTGTTAAATCACTCATACATTTCATTTAAGACAACTTTAATGTACAATGTAGCCAATTTCTTATCAGATGAAGAATATAAATCATATCCTGATAAGAAACCAATATCTATCAAGGCTTTGGTAAAGAGACCATCACTCTACGTACTAGGACAAAGTGGAAGTTCGTACAAAAAAGAGCTGCTGATGTGGAACTTTTGAGAAACCCAATTTTCATCAAGGGTGTTCCTGCATTGGATGTGTTAAGAATTTTCAGTGGAGATGGACCGAGTCGTGTTGAGAGAGGCCAGCAGAGGGGATGTAAGAATGGTTGTATTTGTGGTGTTGTCTCTGACAATTATATCAACACTGATGCATGCTACAATACAATTCTTTCAACAATGGATGTGAGAAAAGACGTGGTAACACCAGGAGTCACAACAGAGATTCTAGAAGTAAACCAACCCCACTCTCCAAAAGGAACAAAAACAACTTGAAGAGTAAGAATATTGAAACATTTGGGTTTACAAAGATAGAAATGCAAGAAGATTAACCAAAATTGTACATGGAATTCAGCGTCATCCAGCACTTATGACTTGATACATCAAAGACGGCCAAAGATAACAGCTATTTTGATGTAATGTTGTCTTTTGAACCACGTCATGAAATCTGCAATTTGGTTCAGAACATCATAACAGAATTCCTTGTCATCTTAAAGATATAGAAAAAGGTATGCCTTGCTAAAGGAAACAACTTTCGGTGACAAGAACCAAATCAAGGGGTCTGATGCAAGACTATTTGCAGTTAAGCTAGCAAAATCTATCGAGACCACATATGCAGAACAGAAAGTCGACAAAGAAGTACTTGACATGATCAAAATATCAAAACAAGTACTCCGCCTTTATAATCAGTATTTCGTATTTGCCACCCATGTACAAAATATAAGAAAGCAGAAAAAAAGGAGTTCCAGAAAAAATTTTGGAAGTCATTTTCATTTCGTTACAATACATGCTCCGAAAGCATATCGCATATTTTGTCTTAGAACCACCTTGACAGAAAATAAAGAAAGGTGTTTTGGTGATCTGAGGCAAATATCCGAAAATACAAAAAAAAAAAAAAAAAATTAAAAACCAATTGTTCAGAGAACAATTGAAGGTCTTTCCACCTCAATTGCAGATTTGTTGATAAAAAAAAATGAGGTTTAAAATGTAATTGTTGGTTTTAGAGCATAGCTAAACTTTCAGTGATTTCAAGATATATGGTTCTATGTACTGAAATAAGGGAGGTATTATGCTACTTACCGTATTACAAATATCACTTCTGGTTTGATATGATAGGTAATTTCACAATTGTTAAAAAAATATATGGACTGCTAGTTTGAATAACTAAGAAAAATGTTTATTTCTGGTTAACTAAATGTTTGATGAATTATACTGTTTTGCACTATAAACATCAAAAACGTCATTAATGTGACCTTATAAATTGACAATTCTAGACGTTTTCATGGGTTGTAACATTGTCACATTAATTAACATTCCAATATATCCAAAACGTCTAAAAACGTCTACAGAAATAATAACGTTGCCAGAAATGACGTCATCAAAAGTAGTGCCTGAATTTCACGCTTTCAATACCTTTAAAAATCTGAAAAAAAACTTATAAAGTGTGAAAAAATGCAAAATACGTAATATAGGTCATGACCTTGACCTTTGACCTTGTGACATTTTTCAAGGTCATTGGCCGTTGAGGTCATTTTAGAAGACCCCATGCCATTATTATGTACCATTGTCAAGTTATAAACGAAAAACCTTAAGTTTGAACGTTCTAGGTGCAATTACTCTCAAAAGATGACGTCATACAACTTTAACTCAAATGTAACAAAGTTGCGCATCAATGTCCTAAACATTTCCACCATTACATTTCCTTGGCTATCTACAACCATTTCAGAGGAGTAGTGATAACAAGCAAATGTCAAATAATAGAACTTGGACCTTGACCTTTGACCTTGATGCCAATTTGAAGGTTATCAATCCCTGATGTTAAAACAAAAGACCCCATGCCTTTATCATGTACCACTGTTTAGAAATAAACGAAAAACGAAAATTTAAACGTTCTAGGGGCAATTACGCCTATAAAATGACGTCATACAACTTTTTCTCAAATGTAACAAAGCTAGATCTCAACGTCCTTAACATTTTCTCCTTTACATTTTATCAGCTATCTTTTACCGTTTCAGAGGAGAAGCGATAACAAGCAAAAGTCAAAATTAAGAACTTGACCTTGACCTTTGACCTTGATGCCAATTTGAAGGTTATCAATCCTTGATGTCAAAACAAAAGACCCCATGCCTTTATCATGTACCATTGTTGAGAAATAAACGAAAAACCGCAAATTTAAACGTTCTAACGGCAATTACGCCTATAAAATGACGTCATACAACTTTTATGCAAATGTAACAAATCTAGGTCTCAACGTCCTTAACATTTTCTCCATTACATTTTATCAGCTATCTTTTACCGTTTCAGAGGAGAAGCGATAACAAGCAAAAGTCAAAATTTAGAACTTGACCTTGACCTTTGACCTTGACCTCAGTTTACTTGTTAGGGGTCATGGACCCTAAATACAAAGTTTCATGTTGATATCTCAACTCTAAATAACAATTTGTATGATACACCAAAAGTGAAAGTCGTTTGAGGGGAAATAACTCCTATGAAATGTCGTCAGATCCCTTCCGACCAAATTGAACAAAGTTGCGCACTGATACACTGAAGACATTGCAAGAGATTTTGGGTCGATATCTTTTACAGTTTTAGAGATATAGCGATAACAAGAAAAGGAGGACGCCGGGAGATAACTCCTATAAAAAAAAGTGTTCGGTTACACAGGGTCAATGGTGAAATCGCAATCACTGTACGATATCATGGGCCAAAAATCCTTTCGATATGTCAAGTAACAAAAAAACATCCTAGACGGCAGAAGAAAAAAAAAAAAAAAAAAAATAATCAGAACAAAAGCAAAAGGTCTTTCCACGGAAAGTGGAAAGACCTAAAAACACAGTCGGATAATTAACAATGTTATGGTGAGGATCCAAGCTAAAAAAAATCCAGTGATAAAATAGACCGTCTACAACAACACAAGAACCCGAGAGAGTTCGAAGCATCTTGAGAGCTGATAATGTTGAAATCAAGACCACCCTTGGTTCAATCTCATGTAGTCAGAATTGCCTATTTTTTGGAAATGGTTTAGATATCGTATTGACCATTAAATGTATCTAAATGACTGATTACAGTTCATACATTGTAACTTGTAATATTTGTATTTCAATTATTACGCTCTATGTTGTAAAAAGACGAAGTTCTAAACTTCACAAAACTAGATGTCTGATTATTTAATAAACTAATTTAACAGTTAAAAATAATAATTGCCTCGCAATAATAAATATAGTCTCATTTGAAATTCAAAAATATGTTCGCAAGTTTTGTTTCGACAATATTAAATAAAAAGAAATTAAAGAAACTTGCTGTGAAAAATATATAGTCAATCCAATGAAAAATATGTCCAATATTGAATCTGAGAGTATATTCCAACTAACTTCTCCAGAAATTTTGCGAGGTCTAAAACCACATTCAAAATCCAGATTTCATATACCAAAACAGAGCCAATGACAAAGTTCGTAGAATTCTACCCAATGAAATCCAAAGAAAGTTCCAAACTTAGCCGCAATGCGAAAAACTTAACAAGAGGCTCACCAGAGCCTGTATCGCTCACCTGGAGTCTGGTTTTCATTGGACAATTAATCAACTATTTGACCAAATTTGTTGCAGTTGGTTCAATTGTCCAGGCAAAATTTGTTGAGATTTATTTTTCATAAGGTTTAATGTTAAAATATGTTCCCTGATGGTGGTAGTCCTGGCAGGAAGTTGATAAAATTGACCAGGAATAAGGATGAACCTTAAATAAATGTAACAGAACCCGACCTCAAATTACACAAACCAATAACTCCTAAATAGAATTTGGGAATCCCTTCAAAATTTCAGGGTATGTAGATCTCAACATGGCAAACATTTTTCAATTTACATTTCACTTCTATCTCAAATAGTTTTGGAGATAAATGCAAAAATGTTAAAATTTAGACAATTTGACAAAAAAAGGGCAATAACTCCTAAATGGGTTTTGGGATTTCCTTTAAAATTTCAGGGTATGTAGATCTCAACATGGCAAACATTTTTCAAATTTACATTTTACTTCTATCTCAAATGGTTTTGGAGATAAATGACGAAAAATGTTAAAATTTTGAAAATTTGATGAAAAAAGGGCAGTAACTCCTAAACGGGTTTTGGGATTTCCTTCAAAATTTCAGGGTAGGTAGATCTCTTCATGCTGATCAATTTTACCCCATGTCAGATTTCCGATATCTGTAACGGTTTTTAAGTTATAAGCCAAAAACAACACATCCACCCCTATATTCTATTTTTAGCTACGACAGCCATGTTTTACATCAGATCAAAATAAATTGAGGATCTTTTGTAGAGGACATGTCATAGATCATTCCTATTAAGTTTCAAACCAATCGGCCCAGCGGTTTCAGAGGAGAAGATTTTTTAATGTTAAAATTTTGAAAATTTGACGAAAAAAGGGCAATAACTCCTAAATGGGTTTTGGGATTTCCTTCAAAATTTCAGGGTAGGTAGATCTCATCATGCTGATAAATTTTACTCCGTCAGATTTTCGATATCTGTAACGGTTTTTGAGTTATTAGCAAAAAACAGCAATTTACCCCTATGTTCTATTTTTAGCAACAGTGGCCATGTTTTTCATTGGATCAATATAAAATGTGGATCGTTTGTGTAGGACATGTCATAGATCATTCCTATTAAGTTTCAAACCAATCGGCTCAGCGGTTTCAGAGGAGATTTTTGAATTAAAAGTTTACGACGGACGGACGGACGAAAAGTGATGCCAAAAGCTCACATGGCCTTTGGCCAGGTGAGCTAAAAAGTGCTTACTGCAACTACCAATACATAATTAAGTGTCAATTTTTACCTGCATGGGGCTCAATACAGGTTAAAAATACCGCTTGAATAGTCAAGTGTTCAGTACACTATAGAGTGGCAAATTTAGGAAGCGAAAACTATAATGTACTAATTTTTTGGAATTTATTCTTCAAAATATCAAATAGGCGTACATTTTAATAAAGTAACATTACGGGAAGCAATTATATAATACAATAAAATCATATATGCATATGTATAGGTCTCTTCCATACACACTTTACAATTGTTCACGTGGGTAAATTTAAGGAAAACTGTTTGCCTTTATTCTTATTGTAGAAATATTGTTTAAAATAAATTTGGTTTTTGGTCTTCCAAATGTTTCAGTTTTAATACTGCTGATGAGGTAACTCCTTGAAATGCGTCGTATACAGCATAGTATAAATTTACTATATCTAATATTAGTACTTTTGGATTGTTATTATTATAAAAACCGTCTATCAAAATAAAGGAAAGATTCTGAAAACATCCAATTGTTATATTACTGTTGTAAGGTCACTAAGTTAGTTTACCTTTACATTCTGGCTTGGAATCTTCTCTTCTTGTCACGATTACTATAGATCTGTGTCTGTGTGAATTTGGTACAATGGTCGTAAAGATGGATACAAGCGAGAGAGATGCATTGTGGGACAGCTTACGATTTCCGTTTGGGTCTCACTATTTACCCAAAATCTACTACACCCCCCCGTTTTGTTAAAAAGCTGCCAAAACAGATTAAATTTATGAAATTTTGATTTGTGTGAGACCCATATCCTTCCCCAAAAGTGTTTCCCAGGCCATCCCACGAGGCATCGGCCCCATTTTTCTCTGGAGCCCTTAAATCCTCCCCTAAAGCCCGTACCCTACCTTCCAGACCAGGAGGAACACTGTGTTTGGTCGGCCTCCCTTACCTCCACAGGACGCTGGGTACGCATTCGACCCAGAGCCCTAGACAATCCCAAACGGATCTCCATCGCCTCATGCGAAGGCATGGCGATCCCTGGTACCTCCCCTCCAACATAGGACCCCCACCCGACATCTCCCTCTTCTCCTCTTCCAAGTCTGAAATCCTCATAATAGAATTAGGGGGACCCTAATTTTCCTTGACACTACTACAGCTGCTGATTCTGTTAGACCCTTCACCACAGCTGTAGTCATAGGGACGTTTTCTTGAACAACGTGTTTTTGAGTTGGTACAACGCAATCTGGCTATTTACCTGGGTTTTGATAGACTGATAAAGACTGCATCAGCGTATTACATTTTGTTGCAGACACATTTCGTTCAATCAAACATCATGAGGTGATCTGTATAACTTTTTGGGTGTTAAGATTAAAAAATAATCAGTTATGAATTAAAATAAACGCATGGAGAAATTTTTTTTATCTCAGATTTATTAGAAAATATACAAATAATAAGTGTATTTGACTTAACTTTATCACACTGAAATTAATGTTTTATAAAATACGAGTTGCTATGACAGTGTCCACCTGCAAAATATAATTAGCAGATACTGTGATTATAACAGCAGGAGGTGTGAAAGTATCTCGCGCTATGTAGATAAACTCAACTGCAGTACACAAGAGGAGTAATTTAGGAATTTTTAACTAATAAGATTTCATTGACTTTTTAATATTTCAGTGATGAATGATAATCTATTGATTAATAAAAAAAATATGGAATAAATTAATAAATATATCCATATTTTTTAAGGTACACATGGTTGAATGTGTAAATCACCAAAAACATCGTGTAACGTGCGAAACGTGTGCGTGTAACTTGTGAATCGTGTGCGTGTGGTTTGCGCGTGGTAATAAACTTACGATTTGAATCGTGTAACGTGTGTGAGATTTCATTGGTCGAAACATATTAAAACGTGTGAATTCAAATCGGAGCAAATTTCGAACTCGAATTAAAATATTGTTGGAACGAACCTTCATCGGTGTCAAATATTTGAAAATATTGATATTAATAATCCCGCAACAGATTCTATTTTTTTTTATTACTAATTTAAATTATTCAATTTATTTGGTTTGATAAGAATAAATTAAATAAAATGTTCCCTAAATCAAACGATGGTACAACTTGCATGCAACATTTGCAAATTAAACATAAATTTGAACTTTAACTTGTCTGTAAAAACTATTTTAAATTACTTTTAAAATATGCTGACGTTTTAAATCCTTTGACAAATATCATTTATCAATTCATATTTTCATAATATATCTTTTACATAAGTATTTGTTTGATCGGGCTAAAACAACATTTAATTAGACAAGGGATTAAGAGGTCCTATGAAGATAAAATGTCTATTTATCTGTTAATTTACCTAAGAAATCTTCATTCATTCATTCATGCCTCTAAAGATTTGTGATTTTTTTATATTTATAAATTTAGAGTTACATTTTCAGATAAACTTTAATTAATATTATAAATATATTTTACATAGAGAATATTAAATATTTTTATTCACTTATGGTTTAATTATAATTTGAATGAATACATAATAATAAATTATATTGATATCAACTATATAGTAATATAAATTAACAGTTAATATTTTATATTATATATTATACATGTATTATAAATAATAAATACAATATTTTTACAATTTAACTTATAATTAAACCATTTAGCATTGTATATCTGAGATAAATGTACAAGTAAATAAGTAGCCTAGTAGTTGTTCGTGGAACACACCCCTATGACATGGTGTCTTTGTTTGAAAGAAGCCATAAAATATTGTTTATTTTACTGAAAACTTTATTCTTATCATATCAATGTTTAATACGCCATAGCTAATTAGGTAATAACATGAAAAGGTTTATTGATTTTTAATAAATTAAAAATATAATTTCACAGTTCTGTTATAAAGTTTGATAAATTTCCCATTAAAAAAAATTGAATATGCAAATAAATTTTTATTTATGAAAACAGTTAAATACGGACCGTTCAAAACCGGCTTCCTTTCATCGCACTTACTGATTTAAAATCAAATGCATTTTCAATATTTCATTGCTATTCATATCCGGCATAAATTTAATTATAATAATTGTTTCGCTATATTCCGTTCGTATCTTACAAACACAAATTTTCAGAAATCGCGTTTCGTATAACGTGCAGCGTGTGGTTTGCGTGTAACGTGCGAATCGTGTGAATCGTGTGAGTGTGGTTTTGTGCATTACACGCTCAACCATCTGTATTATGCAGATAAATTTTTAAATCACATTTTATAATAGAAATAACAGTTTATCTTTCATATATCTTGTCTTTGATTGTCTTTATTTTAATGTCTATTTATTTATTTTTTTTGTACACATTTTTTTATAAATAAAGGGGCTGAATGGATTTGATCCATTTATAGTCTGTAAATGCACACAATAAAATTTCAAGGAAAGGATTAACACTTTTTTCACTGTTCCGCACCAAGGAAAAAAAAATTTAAAAAAAAAGATGAAAGAAAAAACTATTCGTTAATGTTGAGAATTTTCACCTTTTTATTATAAATTCTTTAAATTTACTATTTTTTCTTTTTGTTTTATGTTTGAGTCCAAATTTATTTTATTTATATTCTTTCATTTGGTAAAAGATATCTTTCTTTAAAGATCTAAAAATTGAAGGTAGAATTATTTATTAACATATAAAGACCAAGCCTGAATTACTCATTAATTTTTTTTTTAAACATATATATACTCTCGATATTAAGGGGGTACAGAACACCTAAGGGAAGTAACTATTTAAAAATCAACTGAACGTTTTAATCACATATTATTAGTAAAGATAAATCAAGCTTCTCAATGATCAAAATTAATGTTTGTCAAACTGATATTTATCCTATGAAATTATTCCCGTAAATTGTGTGGTTCAAATTTCTTAACATTTTTATATTTTTGTGAACAGGTCAAAGTAAATATTTCATCAAAATTTTCTGAAAATTAAACGAGCCAAATCTATTTTAGTCAAAGTGTTGGGTTCCCCCTTCAATAAAACAATTAATGATATGGGCTCATCAATATTTCTTACTTAAGGAGCTGTTTAAATAGCTTCAGTCATGTACACACAGTGAAATAAATTTCAAATACATGTATCATAATCACATTACCAGCCACCTGTTGTTTTAGAACTTTTTACAGGATGTTTATTTAACACCTGCTGACACATCTCGTTCTTTAATTTTTTATAATTTTAAAATCATTCAAGTTAAAAAGTCAAATACACATGAAATAGGTTACTTATTATTACTTGTATATGTTCTAAGTAATCGGAGGGAAATAAATTTTCTCCATGCGTTTATTTTATTTTATAACAGATTCTTTTAAAATTAAATTATTTGAAACAGAGCACCTCATGGTGTTTGATTGAACGAAATACATGTATGTCTGCGACATGTAAAACTCTGATGCAGTCATTATCAGTCTATCATAACCCAGGTAAATAGCCAGGTTGCGTTGTGCAAACTCAAAAAACGTTTTAAGAGTTAAAAATCGACTGACATGAACAGAATGCATCTGTTACAACTTTCAAAGGTTGTCACAAATAAATTTCTACTGCCACAACACAGGTAAGTGTTGTGTCAGTTAAAATGTGTCTGACCCAACGCTAGAAAAGGTTGAAGCAGTCATATTTCAACCATAGCAGCATATATTTTGTCACATGGTTTGCAGTCATTTACAGTCAAACATGTCCTTTGCAGTTAAAAATCGACTGCGATGGTCTTTTCAGTCATTTGTTCCATCACCAGTGTAGGGGCCACAAAGACATTTGTTGCGATTTTCCTGGTGCCCAATGTAATCTGAACCGGGCCTACAATAAACCCATTCAACTGTAACCCCCTTCCTGCCGTGTTCATGATAATCTCCCTAATATTTTGGGAACTATGTTCAAGGATTTATATACTTCCTCAGAAATCAAGATCACGCCCCCATGTCCACTACGGCAAACATGTTTTTACCATTTAACTGAAGGGGAACCCGAAAAGACCTCCCGCATTCACCTTCAACCTCCTTCCCCTCCCGGGACTGTTCTGTTAGTGTGACATCGGGTTCCGAATTATCAGAGCCCTCCCTTTGGTCTCATTCTGTATCTACGTCCTCCTTCCCCTCTCGTCTACATGGACTCCTTGCCCCTCAGGTTCCCGGGGCGGCTCACTGAAAAAACCTCCCCTATAACCTCTGCCCGGGATCTAGCTATTATGTGGTCACACTGATCACCTGTACCTTCCCCTGAGGTTGTTTCTTTTCCCGCCTCCCATTCACTTGGACTAAGAAACCTCATCCACCCCCATACATGTGGGGTACCTTCATCCACCAAATTCTCCCTACAGAAACTCCCTCCACGATCAGGGGACCCACTCCGGCCTCTTAAGCCGTCTCTTTCCCGTTTAAATGTAACAAAACTGCCTGGTCTGCAAAAGTAACAACCTTATCCCTCCCCTGGAGACTCAGACATTCACGTTTCATATGCCCAGGTTGTTCACAATGAAAACAAATTGTTGGATTACTTCGACCCACTGGAGAGGGGCTCCTGGGACAGGTGTTTCCAAGTTTTGGGCATTCCCGTTTAAAATGACCTGTCTGCCCACAATGATAGCATTCGTCCTCACGGGTGAAGGGCTTCTTACCGGGGAACGCCCCCGGGCATTCAATTTCTTTAGTTCAGTCAGCAATTCGGACACAATGCCCTCCACCTTATCCAGACGTTTTTCCATTGTTGCCATTTCAAACTTCCCGGAGACTCCTCCACGGCTCTGCACCAACATATTCGACGTGTCGAATTTCTCTTTTAGAGGGCTTCCCATAGATAGCCTGGTAGTTATCCTATGCCACCTAATTTTATCCACTGCGTCCTCAATGCTTTTAGGGCGAACATTAGAGGCCGCCCTCTGGCACAACCTTAAAACAGCCTGTTGGTACATGTGTTCTTCCGGGAGCTCCCTAAAAGCCCTGGTAGCCCGTGACAACACCATATCCACCCAGTCTTCCTTGGACTCCTTTTGATTTTTGCGGGCATTTTGAAATTGAACTGGGGCCCCAACCACACACCTCTGAATATCGGGAAAACTTCACGAAGAATGCCTGCCAATTAGTTTTCCCATCATACTTTAGATTTTTCGGGGTAGCGTTGGGTCTTTGGCTTGGGCCTGGCTCATTTGCGGGTGTTGCTACCTGTCTATTATCTCCCCTAGACCCATACTTATTTGGCCCTTGTTTTTGGTACCCAGGTCCATATCCCCTTCCCTACTTGTCTCTGGCCCCTATTTTCCTCTTGTGTAGTGTTGAAGGGGCGATAAACAGTCCTCCACCTGGCCCGAACGTCTGGGGTGGGCATTCTGTGGGCCTCATCCCCTCCCCGGACCCTGTGTCAGAGGATAGCTCTGCTGCCACTTACTAAATCTAATTCTGGGTGTTTGTTATCCCTCTATTAGGCCCTACCGAAGATTCAATTCTAAGGCCCTGCCCCTGAGCTGCACTCCTATTGCCCTGCATGTATTCCATGGGTGTCCCCATTACTTGGGTGTGGTGTACTATACCCCTTTAATATATCAGCCTGATCTATGGCCATACTATCTTGTCCTATCCCCAGTAGCATTTGATTGTCCCTGTCCCACCCGGCCTGTGTTCTGTAGGGCAACTTTCCTGCCCCCGTAGACCTTAGCCTCCCACGATTGACCATATTGATTTTTTCCATCCATCTCCCCATTTTCCGTATTGCTTGAATTACCATATGGGTTGTTTTGATATCTATTAGCCCTTTGCTATGGAGGGTCCCCAAACTGATATGTCCGATCACCTGTGTACGTACTACTCGGGCCCCACCCTGACTGATCGACATGCATTTTGTACGGGGTGTGATTATCAGTGTATGGTCGCCCCCGAATAACCGTTAGTCTCATATTCAATGAAAGCTGAATCCATATTTCCGCCACCATGTAATGGTGGAATGGGGTTTGTGGCCCTTGGGATTCCTCCTTAAATGGGTATGGAGCTTGGTCCCGTTGATAATCTCCCGCCCCCTGCTTGGTCCGGCCTCCCATGGTAGGATATCCCGGCCCCTGTTCCCAATATTTATGTTCTACCGGCTGTCCCTACTCTGCCGTAACACCTGGGTTCTCTTCCCCCTGAGAGAAGTCCCGCCTGCTCTGGCTAAATCCTCATCCTTTATTGATCGCGCCACATCCCTCATGGCCATGATCTGCTCCGCATTTTTAGGGCCAATACCTGGGAACATATGAGGTGGTATTAATATAACTGTTTGACATGGTGAAGAATATTATCCCCTGATATCAAATACATGAGGCCAAAATTAAAATTAAGTTTGTTTCCCCACGCCCCGACCGACTGAGAAAATAGCCGCCGACTCAAAATTTTTTTTTTTGAGTTCTGAGTTCAAATTTTTTTTTTAACCCTAGTACTGCAGGACGTCGATATAGTGATTGCCAAAACAACTTTATTGTACTGCCGGTCGTCGATATATTGAGCACTTCCGGTAGTTCCGTTCAGTGCAGGTCGTCACTATATCGACTTTCTATATTAGGTAGACTTTCGACTTATAGCCAATGAAATCAAGCAGATATATTTATATTTAGTTGATATTACGTCAGAAAAAGGATTTCCCTATAGAAAACAGTTTTTATTGGTCAATTCCAACATCCAATTCTAAAATTATTTTGATGACAAATGTTGACCTCGTAGTTTGTTTACATCGAGAAGTGAAACAATTGAAGTAGACGAAGGTTGCGGACAGCGACATGTTTTTAGAGAAGTTTTACCCTGAAAAATCGAGATTTTGTAAAAGAAATGTTTCTTGAGGATGATTCTGGAAAAGAATATTTAGATTTTGATGAAGATGATTCGGAAAATGATGAACAAATCGCGCCGTTTCAGGATACATGGATATGTGGAAACCTTCATACACGTGTTCTTGCTTTCGACGCTGAGAAGAAATTATTTTATTAAAATTTTGATTTGGGAGAATATCTGGAGATTATTGATTTTTTTCGTTAATTATTGGTGAAATTTCATTAATAAATTAATTGAAGAAACAAATTGCTACGCTGAAACCTTTCCAGTCTGAGCAAGGACAACAAAAATTTAATGCCGCACTCGTAGGAATTATGCATGTTTACTTTGTATACCTGCATGACATGCATGGATTTATAAAGTAAAATTATAAAAAGAATAATGGATAAAAACTTTTCAGTTTTCTTACTGCTAATTACTGAGAAAAAGAATAATACAAAAACAACAATATTTTCGACTTGTTTCCAAATCAAGCAGCTTGTTACCTCCCTCCTGACCACCGCTTCCCATTGAACCCTTTGAATTTTGCAGCTCCTTTATTATAGACGTGATGGTCGCCGGATCCCCATTTTATGGGCCGACCACGTATGTGAAAAATTTAAAAACTGCAAAGAATTTGGCCAGTCCCCCTTATCCTAAAGGAACATATTCTTTGCAGAGAAAACACACGTCGGACATTTGTTTCATTTTAATTAATTTGTTTCCAATCTAGTCATTTGTTTTATTCAAAATTTATTAAAGCATTAAAATCTGTCTGATGTATTGATAAATAAGTGTCAAGGCTATTCCAGCAAAGAATCTACCCCTCATTACTCAGGACTAAAAAATCACTTGGTATCTATTAAGACTAATGCGTATTTAGTTTAGTTTGCTATCTTTTAGCTCAAATAAAAGTTCATTCTAATAATTTTATTAATATTGGTGATTTCCTCAATGTCAGAAGCAAAATACAGAGTCCTGTGCTGTCAGAGGGTAAATTATTTGATGGAACATTCTTCAGGTTAAACAACTACAGTACATGCATATATATTTAACAGTTTGCTACTAGTATGCACTGAGAGGGAAAACATCACAGTCATGAACAATTCTGAGATACAAACTCAAATAAAATCAGATGAAATTAATGTCAAGTTGACACCTGACACTGAGAGCTACAAACATTTAGACATTCTAACACTTACATTAAAGTTGCTACAAATAGTTATATGTGCCAGACATACACATGATCGATTTGTTTTGCTCTGTTGGGTATTAAAAAAAATTTTCAAGATATAAAAAAAAAAACACCTACCTACCTACCCACTTACAACAATGTGGGTAGGGGTGTGGGGAAACATACATTTTTTTAATAGTGGCCTGACAAGCACAATTTATTTAATAATAAACTTCTTTACTCTTCTTTTGTGCTCTTTTCTTCAAACATGTTCTTACAAATATTTGTTGTATGTCAGGCTAATATGTCGAGACAATGTAACAAAAAATCAGGGCTCATGACGAGTATCGGTAAGTAAGATATCCCGTAAAAAACCCTGATACACTGTACTATGTACTACAAAGATACCGACAAGTTAGATAACTCTGTGAATTTTCAACTAAATGTTGGTAATTGGATGTGACTCTGAAACCAAGGTACAATCTCAAAATACACCAGCTTTAAACAAATTTATTCCAAAATATCGATAAGTTAGATATTTAGGAAAATTTCATTAAAAATATAGCTGTTGTGAATTACTGGTAAGTAAAGTAAATCTCAAAATTCCAAATATTACTGTCGTGGAAATCTGGAAAGTAAAGTCACTAAAGAATCCCTCGACAGGCTCTCCTTGCATTGTGGGACAGCTTACGATTTCTTTTTGGGTCTCACTAATCACCCAAAATCTAGTACAATACCATCTGAGAATTTATAATTTTAATTGAGAAGCCATTCAGTAGAAATTCGGTCGAGTTATGGTAGTTGAGCATCAATTTATATAATGTTAGAATACTACGGTTTCCAGATGACGAAAATACCCTGACAAGAATATCGGTCCTGTTCCATACAATAGAACTATGTCGTAGTAATGTATATAATATTAATTTTGTAAATCAATTTTACTTGTATAAATAGGTTATGTAGACTAAAATGTTATGTAGCCGTTAAAACGTATGCAGTCGTGAAGAACGTATTTGCAGAATAACATTAACAGCGGAATGACGCTGTCGGTCACGTCAATTGTTAGAAAAGGTGGAGATCAAGATCACACAGTTTGTCCGACCCTATTGCACGATGCTGGGGTTCGTTCAATATCGTAGCTGCTTATTCATGCTAGCTAGCAAATCTTTGACGTCATAATTATCTAAATTCATAAAGAAAAAAACATAAAATAAATTTTACATATGATTTTAGTAAGCGTAGGAAATTTGAAATTACCAGTATTTAGCAAAATTCAAAAATAATAGAAATACTAAGGGTCCATTCCTTGTTTTGCACACGGTAGATCTCCTTAGCTGAAATTTGGCTTCCTATTTCGGTATTTTTGGTTATGAGTACTTCTTGTTTAAAATTAGTTTGGTCTTTGTTCTTCCGAATGTTTCGGTTTAAATGTTACTGATGAGAGGTACATTTGTAACTCCTTGAAATGCGTCTTATACTGCATAGTATAAATTGACTTATCTAATATTAGTATCTTTGGATTGTTATTTTGAATCTTCTGGGACGATGCCTCTACATGGTGGACCCTAGGTCCCCGAGGGTATTCGCCAACCCAGTCGTTAGACTTATCTGACATGATTATTCATTGATTTGTTTCAGAAATTAGCAGTATTTAGCAAAATTCAAAAATAATAGAAATACTAAGGGTTCATTCCTTGTATTGCACATGGTAGATCTCCTTAGCTGAAATTTGGCTTCCTAATTCAGTATTTTTGGTTATGAGTACTTCTTGTTTAAAATTAGTTTGGTTTTTGGTCTTCTGAATGTTCCGGTTTTAATGCTGCTGATGAGAGGTTACTCCTTGAAATGCGTCGTATACAGCATAGTATAAATTGACTATATCTAATATTAGTATCTTTGGATTGTTATTTTGTACAAATGTCTGGCGCGATGTTCTAGCAGTCATACGAGTATTTCCATACAAAATGATTTTTTTCGGTATTTTATTGACATTGACGCCATTTTGCTAGGCTAGCTACGTAGCATATCATTCAACATAGATAGATATCTAGGACATAGCAGCTAGGCTAGCTGCTACGATATTGAACAAAACCCAGGTGTTACATAATTACTTTTAAAATGTATTAAGTCTAAATGTAGATGCTGGTCAGATATATATAATTACTGATCTTTTTTGATAATATTGATGATGATGCTGACGTACTGTTTAATTTTAAGACATGACAGCCGGAGAGCAAATCCCATAATGACTGCGTTTTTGTAAACACGGTCAACAATTTCGACGACGGCAATGACCTAACGAAATCCCTTCTTGTGTTGTCCCTACATTAACAATGCAATTATTATTGTTAAAGAAGTATCTAACCGTTCTGTTTTAATTACTGAAAAAAATTATAGATGGAATATCTTTTAAAAAATCTCAGTCAAATTTGAAAAAATCGACGACGGAAGTGAAAGTATCGATCCAATAAATGCAAATTGAAAAGTAACAAGATTTTGTAACGTATTTTCCTTTTACTACAACATTCTTCAATACTTTCTGGAAAGAATTCAAAAAAATTTAACTACTGTTATTGTTCTGAACAAAATTGTCAATTCATTCGTTGACAAATTTACTCGTTCAAAGGGAGGCAACTCGAAAAAAAATTATCGCTGGGCATACCGTCGAGTTGAGAATGTCAACAAATAATGAATGGCTAATATTGACGCCTTTTACCTGTTGTCCTTTGTAAAAATTTAACCTTATTACATGCAAAACGTAATTAATTTGTTTATCAATGTTATTTAGACAAAACAAATCATATTCGGTCTTTTGCAGTCTTCCAGATGACACAAACTTGATTTTCATTTTGTTGATGTTTTGGGGTGGGGAGAATGAGATTGGATGACATCCAGTAACAATGGTATGGCTTGGATTAAGGTACAAAAGTATATTAATCAGCTTAAATTGTTTTTGGTATATTTTTTCAGTCATTACTCAATTTACACAAAATACATCAATGGAAACAGTACTGTATGCGTACATTTCATATTTTTATAGAATAAATATTATAATCATTAATGGCATTAATGCAAAACACGATTTGTTCCACATATATTTATTCACATAAAATTAAATTTTCCTTGTACTGAATCATGAGCATAACGCATGTCAATTTCTATTGTAATTATTACCATTATTAAAAAGTAAGCCAAATGAGAGATCATGAGAAAAAGCAAATTCAAAATATTGAACCCCAAAATAGTTTTTTTTTCTTGTACTTAAATGAATTGAAGAATATTTAACCGTACCTATCAATTATTAAGACTTAAATCAGTAAAATTATTAAAACGCATACCAATCCCTTAATTTTTTTTTATTCTTATTGAAAATTTTAAGAAAAAAATATTTTGCTGATTCATTTTACAATTATACTGAAAATTTTCAGCAATTTTTACTTGTTTATTCAAGAAATTGAAAATATAAATCATTTCCACTCTTCTACAATTTTGTAAATTTTGGGTATGTTAGTTAAAAAAATGTGCACCATACATAAAAATGATCGTCGCCTGAAAAATGCCAGTTCTCTAGAAAAAAAATACAATTTCGCTTACTCACAACTATATTTGCTATGCAACAATCCAAACAACTCATAATCAATTTGGCGTGACCTCAATTAATACATAAATTTTATACACAGAAGATCTGGAAAAAATTCTTCAAATCATACTCCTTCATGCATTTCATTATGTCCATAAACTTTAACAGGGAGGAGTTGAGTAATGTTATATATCTTCAAACACATGGTTGACTAAAAAAATCTCAATTTCCAATATTTCATTTCAGATAACTGGAATTGGCACGAAGTTTCATTCCTGGCTTTAATTATGACGAAAAAACAAACAAACAATTTTATGCAAAGCCGGTAAAGGGTATGAACAAATTATTACATCTACAAATACTCACACATTGTTAACCATAGTTGCTACCTCTCTGTAATTATCTGTTTAGGACTTTTGTATGGGCTTTAGCATAAGCATCATAAGATGAAGGACTTCTTTTCCAGACCAATGTGCATGGAAACCTGATGAAAATCAGCTATTTTAAAGATAGTTGGTTAACGAAGTAACATTATGACATCATTTTAACATCACAATGCTTGAAATTAAGCTGAATTAATAAATTTTTCTAACATCTGATATATTTTACCAATTTCATGCTAACTTAGAATCCATTCCAAAATGTTTTAATATTTTTAGTCAAACATCTCTGATATATCCAAAGCATTTTCAGGCTGATCATGTAATTATTTGTACCCATTGCTAACTTTGTTTCAGGATTTTATGGAATCACTCTGCATCTAATTCGCACATACAAGGAGCATTTGGTGTTTTATCACAGCTCAAGCCAGTGGGGGAAATTTTAGGAAGAATTATGCCGAGTTGTCAGAAGTTCAATATGTATTTAGTATTTATACAAATAATATATATATTTGATTCATGGGATGTCAGCATAACACTGATCACATAGATCTACATGTAGACAACCTCTCATCTGTATTTTTTCTAAAGACATTAGATTAGATATTATCAGGACGTTACGGAGCTATATCACAGCATGGCGCAAAATGTGTTAAATTATCCAATGTATGTTGGCCGGGGGGAGGTGGTTAGATATATTTTTCAAGGTTAAACTTTTTTCGGGGACGAGCATATGTACAGATGATTATGGGGAGAAATCCCCCCTTCCCCCGGTGTGTGCTTTTTTTAAAAATTCTAATCACGAATAAAGAAATTTGATCAATTATTCTTAGATAAATATCACAGTCCTGCTTTAACCAAGTTACATGTTTACAAATATATATTTTGTATATTAACCAAAAAATATGCGTGTAAATAAAATATAGAAGGTATCAGGTAAAAAAAAAACTCACAAAAAAACAGTGCGATGAATCTTAATTTCTAATAAAACAAATTATTGACAACTAAAAGGGTGGTCTTTGTATTCGAGCTAAATTCCTTCTGTATTTAACCAAGCTAACTGGTTTATTAGGAAAGGCAAATGGACTCTAAATGTGCATATTTTTAATTAAAAGGGAAAATCAGTTATTTCAGTGTCATTTATACTTAAGTCTGTAATTCGATGTAAAACTGATGGATTTCGAAAAGATTTTTTATCAGTAGGACTAAGGAAACTGAACTGTGACAAAGAGGTCATTGTTGACAGATCTTTGTTTACATTGGAGATATTTGTCTATGACCTCTTTCGCAGAATGACAAGTGGGCTGTGGAAAAAGGAAAATTTGTCACAGTACTGATATTTAAATACTGTAATACCATAGCAGAGAATAGATCGTTTCTTGTTTAGACGTTTTACACTGTATTTAGTTAGCATAATACAAGTCATTACGTTCTTCAACCCCCAAAACGGTTCCATTATTTTGCGTAACCTACAAATTTAATTTGGGCGAAAAGGCTCATTGCGCAGAAACCAGATCTGGTAACGTATTTTTACTTCCTATCACGTGCTTCGTACGTTTATCTCCACAAATAAACCAGTCATGTATATTATTTTGTTTGTGAACAAATTTGTGTTATTTCGTCCCGAGAGTGGAAATTTGCATTGAAAATAGATTGCAGAAAATGTCATTAAATAAGATTAAAAATAATTACTCGATGTATATTCCATTGTCATTGTCATGAGCATTTTATTATATTTTTATTTTTAATAGATATTTTAGAACCGATTTATAACCAAAAAAAAAAAAAAAAAATGGCGATCTTAATAAAGGTTTTTACACAAAAGCTCGATTTGCCAGTAGATGGATTGCGACGTAAAATTTTTTTCCGCCGCCCGCCATCTTGGATCGGCGCTTCTGGGAATAATCTGCCCTTGTCACCATGCTTTTATTTTGGGGATTTTAACGGTCAAATCGAGGATTTGCTTTCCGGCTGTGAGTTGACTGCTGCATGCCTTTAAGTTTAAACATAGAGTTGGTAAAGTACAGAATCATGATCAATTCATTGACATTTTAACAATAATTGCAGGTATCTTGATGTACTTACTATTGTACTATTGACTTGGTTGACAGGTATGAAAAACGTTTCCCAAATGGACCTGTTCCCTTCCTCATACCGGATTTGACATGGGCAGCATGGCGGTTGTCCTGCGGGAAGCAGAGACTGCATACTTCTCCGGAGCAACCGAGTTTACCCCCGGTTTTATGGTGGGGTCCATCTTGTTCATGTGTTTTTAGTTTTTAATTGTAATGTATGTATTGTTTTGGTGCTGTCTTCGTTGTTCTCCGGAGTTTGTCAGTTGTTTCGATTTTTCCATCCTTCGAATATCCCTTTGGTATTTCTTGACTTTACTTACTGTTTATTCAAAAGAAATTTATACAAAAAGAGCGACACGTTAACACAGCTAATAAGAATATAAAATGCTGTTCTTAATAAGATCTTACTATGAATATCGAAAATTAAAATTTTCGCTTCTGGTTTTCATAGGAGTTCGCGTTGTTTATTGTTTTTTAGTATTCAGTGTTTATTGGTTGTGCTTGTAATTGTTCATTTGTCTTCCCGAGTTTGTCTGTCTAAACCCTTTATTGAAGTGTTATTTTAGAGTTTTTCGTTTAGTAGAGCGAAATTATCCGATCTGCAGCTATGAGAGCCTTCCGTTTTTTTAGAATTAAAACGAGCACATTCTGACTGCTATCTAAATTTTGTTCCGTCCACTCTAATTTTCTATTCTAGAAAGCAGTCACCTTCTTAGTAATCATACTGTCAGAACAGATAAGGTGGGTTTTGGTACCCATAAAACCGGACTATCTTGATTCTTTTGTGTTCATGTTTGTGTTTTGTACTCTTATGATATTTTTTATCTGGCGTTCTGTCAGTTTGGTTGCTTTGATTGGTATGTATTTTTTACCTTTTCTGTTATCCATTTTGCTGTTTAGTAGAATGCTGGTATCCATTAAGTTTGAAGATATTGTGTGGATGCTGGTATGCATTTTTGTTTGCAGACCTACTGTTTGATGCTGATACCGTGTCAAGATAGGGAATATTATTTGGATGCTGGCATCACTTTTAGTCTGCAAACCTAGTGTTTGGATGCTGGCATCCCATTTAGTTAGCTGACCTACTGCTTGGATACTGGCATCCCTTTAGGTTTGAAGATATTGTTTGGATGCAGGCATACCTAGTGTTTGGATGCTGACATCCTATTCGGTTTGAATATATTGTTTGGACTTAAAACTTGATGGGTACATATTTTATACTTTTAGGAATTTTGACATGAATTTAGCTCAAAAGAATTCGTACGTATATTAAAAAGCTTCTCTGCAACTTACCGTAATACTTGATAAAAATAATTCCATATTTCCATATTTCAGTGAAAAAATAAACATTATTCTTTTCAAACATATATATATATATATATAGGATGATACTTATTTAAACTTAGCTATATAAGCTTGTGCGAAAAAGAAACATGTGAGTTTTGTTATAATGCTACTGTTTTAAAGAAAGAATACAAAGATTATTAGTGTCATATGCTTATTTTTACTTTCATTAATTCTTTATAGAAATTTCGGTATCCAAAGAAGCATCTATGGGGCTTACCACAATACCTGTTAGATGAAACAAAAAATGCAATTCCCAGTAAAAAAAATAACCACAAAATGTAACTTTGTCAAATTAAGCTATATCAGAGTGTGTGATATAAGACAAAAATGACAAAACGCGTTTTTTAAGTAAACATACAAGTTTGAAACTTGACATATGGTTGTTATATACATTTGTGAAGCTGCGAAGAACCATAATACTTGTTAAATAAAAAAATCAATTTCACAATGGGAAAAAAACAAAATTTAGCTTTTAAATTTTTTTAATGATGATACTTAGTTTATTTAGCCATACCAGGAGTGTGACATAATACTTTAAAAAGATATTTTGATTGTACCTGAAGTGTTTTTTAAGGTCTAAATAGAAGTTTCAGTATTTACATGAATTGAAATAACTTACTGAAATTGAAACCAAACATATCAATATAAATATTTTCTAATTTTTGCACTGGATATTAATTACTCATTATAACATGATCAACCAACTATAATAAAATAACATTTTATTTATCCCCGGGTAATGGTTTTTTTTTTGTCCTAGGACGGCGCATGCGCATTTAGCAGAGACAATTATTATTCAAATTTCCGATTTTGTCACGAGAACAGCGCGTGTGCAGTTGAATAAATCGGACCAGAGATTTCAAAAATCAATAAAGCAGAGCTTATGACTGGTCATAATCTCTGGTTGACCAGTCGCAGGACTGGTCCTAGTTGTTCTAATCTCGGGTTTTGGTCCTGGAGCAGAGATTTGAACCAGAGATTATGTTAACTTGAAGTTAACTTGATGTGATGTTTTAAATGAGCGGTACTGTATCTTAACACGGTATCAGCATCAAACAGTAGGTCCGCAAACTAAAATGGATACCAGCATCCACACAATATCTTCAAACTTAATTTATAAAAGTGCTTGCCCAATTTCATATTCATAAACATATGTTCCTGCTGCTACAGTTTATATAGAACTTCTCTGTGAGGTCCGGCTTTTGAAAACAACATACTACTCTCTACTCTTATACATGTATGATCTGTTTAGACAGGTAAAAAAGAATATATCTTCAAATGTTTTGGTTCGATCACTTGGATAGAAAAAAAAAACGTGGACAACATGTTTTGGTAAGCTTTTAATTTGTAAATATCATGCATGCATTCTAAATGGAAGTACTGCATCGGTAAAAATAGCTGTTGCTACAATTTTACCACATAAACAATAAATATGAAAAAAATTAGTCAAAATTAACGAATATGATGTACATGAATGGTCCTCCAAAATGTCACATATCCACTTCTTTCCATGGCAACCAGGGCAGTTTTTGTTTAGTACAGACTGAACGCACGTTACAACGTTTTCCACATTATAAGGGTGTCACTTACCTACTTTTGTTAAAACGGTTGAAAGTATATCAAAAATAGCCTTCCCCAAACGTCAGAATAAAATACATTTCTAAACTCTTTATTTTATCTAAATGTAAATGTTCAGGTATGGCAATGGTTTTCTTGGATTAGTTCTTCACAAATTATGTTCGGATTCACAGAAGAAATGTCTATTCCATCTTTTTCAAGTACTGCATATCGTTATAAAATTATCACGTGGATGCTTAATTCAGTTTTTTTTCTTAAATAACTAGATTGATTTTCGCGGTGGTCTGAACAACTGTAATTTTCCACGTAGTCGTGGACACATATTATTCGCTCGATGTTGGTAAGAAGGGAAATCAGTGAGTAATTTTTGAAAATACTGAAAATTATTTCCTTTGAAACAAATTGTAATATTCTACAATTTTTTCCACCCTTTCCAGAAATGTTGACATACACTTTAAATTAATAAATCTTCAGACACGTCTACTTCTTCAGGTAAGTATTTAATTTTAAAAACCCCGTACTTATCACACTCTTTTAAAACACTGTAATTCATTAAAATAATCATTTGTATTTTTTAGGACACAAAGTCTGACTAACTACATCGCTGATTTACTCAAATATGAGATAATTATTTTGGACATCATTTGATTTGTTCTTTAAAGTAGATCTTCGAAATTGCACTGCTTAGACAAACATCGCATTTCAACATGCTGGCGACAGCAATATGTACACCGGCCTTTAGGCCGCACTGTGTGACACAAAGAAAGGTTTAGAATTTTCAAATAAGCGCTGACTTATTTAGATTTCCGGATACTTTACTTTTAAATCTAGAAAAGCTTCCGTTTGAGTTTTTTCTAAAAGCTGTATCTGATGCGATGAGGATGTTTGGGTGAAATTCGCATTTTTTAATATCTTTCTTATTTGATGAAGTTCTTGAAATAAAGGGTGAACACCAAAATCCAAAGACAATTTTCTTAACATAGTCCGAAACTTCATCACTTCTTGTTTTTCTTTTAGTTATTTCAAAACAATATTTTTCTTTTTTTTTAAGATTTGAGTTCTTATTCGTCTTCCTCCAAACAATCTCCTAGGTTTTAATGCCAAAGTTATGGCTATGTTTCTGTTTGGCACATGGTCACTTATATCCTCTCCACTTTTGGACGCAGTTAAAATGTTATTCTGGCATCGTCACTTCTTTTAGATTTTGATTTACTTATAAATGTTTGTAGATTGTCAACAACTTTCCCTGCAGTTTTCAATTGGGAGTTTAAATTTCTTTTTAATCGAATTATTACAGGCGATGATTTTATTCAAAACTGCTACACGTTTAGAGGGCTTGCAGGCAAACATTCTTTAATTTTTTCAAAGATCACGATTTGTCCATTCTGTTTTGAAAATTATCGCTTTCTTTAAAGTTTTCATCCAAATCTAAGTTTTCTTCAGTCTATGCGTCCTTTAGTAATTTCTTTGATTTTCAATCTTTGATTCCCTTTTTTAGCTCACCTGGCCTAAAAGGCCATGTGAGCTATTCTCATCACTTTGCGTCCGTCGTCGTCGTCGTCTGGCGTCTTCTGTCGTCGTCGTTAACAATTTTTCAAACATCTTCTCCTCTGAAACTACTGAATGGATTTGGATAAAACTTAGCATGATTGTTTCTGAGGGTATCCTGCACAAAATTTATGTTTCGATTTTTGATCCGTCGAAAACATGGCCACTGTTAATAAAAATAGAACATAGGGGTCAAACAACAGTTTTTCGCAAATATCTCAAAAATCATTAGGTTACGACAAATTCTGGCAGGTTGAAAGTGTTCAGCATGATGAGAGCTACCTGTGTGCTGATTTTCGTGAAAATCTGTCTACTGATGTTAGAGTTATTGCCCTTTTTTGACATTTTTGGCTTTTTTATGTTATTATTTCAAAAATCTTCTTCTCTGAAACTACTATTCAAAATCAAATGAAACTTGGTAAGATTGTTCCTGAGGGTATCTTGCACAAAGTTTATGTTTCGATTTTTGATCCGTCGAAAAACATGGCCACTGTTACTAAAAATAGAACATAGGGGTCAAACAACAGTTTTTCGCAAATATCTCAAAAATCATTAGGTTACGGCAAATTCTGCAGGTTGAAAGTGTTCAGCATGATGAGAGCTACCTGTGTGCTGATTTTCGTGAAAATCTGTCTACTGATGTTAGAGTTATTGCCCTTTTTTGACATTTTTGGCTTTTTTTTATGTTATTATTTCAAAAATCTTCTTCTCTGAAACTACTACTCAAAATCAAATGAAACTTGGTAAGATTGTTCCTTAGGGTATTCTGCAAAACGTTAATGCTTGGATTTTTGATTGGTCGAAAAACATGTCCGCCCTTACTATAAATAGAACATAGGGGTCAAAATGCTGTTTTTTGCTATTTTTTCCTGAATTATAGAAAGAAAATGAAGATGAAAGCTACTTTCAAGGTAAACATGGTATCCCGAGTTGAATGGTGATGATGAAAGTTTGTTTTAGACAGCCATTTTCCCGCCATTTTTATACGACCGCAAAATTTTTGCGGTCGTATATTGGTATGACATTGGCTTCGTCGTCGTCCGAAGACATTTGGTTTTCGCACTATAACTTTAGCATAAGTTAATAGAAATCTATGAAATTTAAACACAAGGTTTATGACCACAAAAGGAAGGTTGGGATTGATTTTGGGAGTTTTGGTCCCAACAGTTTAAGAATTAGGGGCAAAAAAGGGCCCAATAAGCATTTTTGGTTATTATCTTGGTGTAAGGGAGGTAATCCAAACACATTTAAAGTAAAATGTTGTGTATGATTCGATTACCTCCCTTACAAGTCGTAAATTATGTATAAAGAAATGGGGGGAGGGAGGTGAAAACAAAATGAAGGGGGGTAAATGAGAAATTGGGGGGGGGGGGATTTTTTTCTCATTTCAGATTTCAGAAATTAAAAAGAAAATTTCAATTTTTTTTTTGCAAAAAAAAGGGGGGGGTTACAATAATTTTTATTGTTTTTTGTTGTTTTTTTTTTTTTTTTTTTTTTTTTGGGGGGGGGGGTCATTGTGCAACTGCATAGTGTATTGCACAAAAGCAAAAAAAGGGGTAAATTATTATTTTTTTGGGGGGGGGGGGGCAATTCGCCACAGCATTTGTATTGCACAAAAAGCAAAAAATTGAACCTATTATGTGTCAAATATTTAATTACAATCCAAATTCAGACCTGTATCAAGTGTGAATATTGTGTCCATTTTTGCCCCAATTGTTCAGGGTTGGAGCTCTGTTGTCGTATCCAGCTGCGCTCAGCAAAGCGATTTATTTACACTTGCTCGGATTTCAACAATATTTGGTTTTTAAAGTAAACATGGTATCCTTAGTGAATGGTGATGAGAATGTTGTATAACAATGATTAAACTTCATAATATGTGAGCTTTTAATTGCCATCACTTGGTGTCCGTCATCATCGTTAACAAATTTTCAAACAAAGCCTTAACCCACAATTTTTACATAACTTCTTTCAAACGTTTTAAAAACGAAGACAACATATAGACCAAAAGATTTATATTTGTATTTGAAGATGAATTAAAGCTTGTATTTTGTATTGTGAATCATCAGATTGACCATGACTGTATCTTAATCAAGCGTAGGGAGAACTTATGCCCATTTCTTTCCAGAGGTTCTTGAAAGGGTTTTAAAGGTATTTTCAGCATTTTACATGACCTTTAATACTCAGTTTAATTTACAACAAACATTAATATATTAATTTAGTTTATAGTGCATTGTTTGCCAGGTGAGCGATTCAGGCTCTTGAGAGCCTCTTGTCAATTGCATCTGTGGTTTGACTATTCAATAATTTTTTGGGTTTTATATTTTTCCGAATTGTTAACGTAGTACTTGTTATTCTTTTCTGATTTCTTTCTTTTTTCAGTTCCTTTTAGTATGCAGTTTTTTCAGAATTGTTAATTTTCGAAATAAGGGTCATATTAAAAACTACATTAAATACATTTATGGTATTGCTTAATATATATAAAAGATGATTCAAAACTTAAACATCATTTAAACGCGGTATCAAGCATATTGATAAAAAACAAATATTTTCTGTTTAAATATAAACGAACTGCCGCGTCCCACGTGTCATCGCATTTATTGCTACACTTATGTATGAAATATATAAAAATATAACATATATTATTAGGTAAGAAATAATAACATATTATGTAATCAACTTTCATTGATCCCTTTTTTTTAATTACTATAAAGATCGCGCCGAAATCTGTCGGGATTCGTCTTTTCACAATCGAACGAACTAATAATTAAGTTTGTCTGGCCTCCAAAATGTGTCTGTATAAATGGTATGTGTTGTTATGTTTTGTTTTTGTTTCATCTTTCTTTTTTCAGTCTTCGTATTGAAATATTTAAAAAATGCTGATCACCCAAAAAAAAAATGGACGTTCATTGCGTCAAAATTTGGTGAAAAATGCATTTGACGTCAAAACTGTTACATGGACATTCTATTTAGACATTATATTTATTTCATATCGGGTTCGGTTTTAGAACAAGATATGAATGTTTGGTGTTAGATTTTTTCCGCTTGATGAGATCTAACTATATATCAGCTGCAAAATGCAAAGATGTTTATGTGTGTTTTTTTGTGTGTATGTGCTCTAATGATACCCAGAGCGTTTTTTGTAGAAAAGTAAGAATTGGGCATTTCATTCAGACCTGGCATCTTCATGCCCGTTTCTTTAGTTTTCAAAAATTGACTACAGTATTTGTTTACCGGTTTTGTAAAACATACAACTTTGTAGTCATATATATAAAATAACTTATTACCTGTATTTAACAAAATTCAAAAATAATAGAAATACTAAGGGTTCATTCCTTGTATTGCACATGGTAGATCTCCTTAGCTGAAATTTGGCTTCCTATTTCGGTATTTTTGGTTGAGTACTTCTTGCTTAATATAAGTTTGGTTTTTGGTCTTCCAAATATTTCGGTTTTAATGCTGCTGATGAGAGGTAACTCCTTGAAATGCGTCGTATACAGCATAGTATAAATTAACTGTATCTAATGTAAGTATCTTTGGATTGTTATTTTATCTTTACTATAAATTGTCGAATATAACAACTTTATTTGACTTGACTTTTTTTATTGCAGAAGACAATAAAATGCAATGAAATGCACAACAAACCTCAAAATATTATAAAAACAATGCAACAATAATATTCTTTATTTCTTACTCTTATTTTGATATACAATTATATAATATAAGGATCGGGAAAATAGTTATAATTCATTGCTTAACTCACAACATGCAATATTTTAACAATGAAGAATTGATTTGAAAGAGATAATTGTAAACTAAACAAAATAGAACAGATAAAAGGAATGAAAGGATTCACCATACGGTTTTTTAGACTTTTGATGAGTGTAATTGGATGGGGTGAAAATTATACAGAATAATTTTTTAAAAAAAGATTAAAGAAAAATTGATAGAAACTAGAAATACTGTGAGCATAGCTCACTACCTGATATCCGAGACTTACATAAGATACATGAAAGAAAATGTCAATATTTTGGATAGGAAAACTCCAACAGCAGTGAGATGAGTATCATCAGATTCCATTCAGTGCTTTAGGAGGAGTTGCGGATGGCATACTGGAACCCCCTATCACAATGAATGGCAACGTCCATGTGTTGGTATGGGAAACCCAAAATGTTGGTCAGATCAGAATCTAAAATAGGAGGTGCACTACAGCATCATGTAATAAAGCTCCTCTGAAAGTTTCATCAAATTCCATTCAGTGATTTAGGAGGAGTTGCGGATGGCATCATCATATCACAATGAATGTCAAAGTCCATGTTTTGGTACGGGTAACCCCAAATATTCATCAGATCAAAATCTAAAATAGAAAATGCACTATGGCATCATGTAATAAAGATCCTCTGAAAGTTTCATCAAAGTCCATACAGTGGTTTAGGAGGAGTTGCAGATACAAAGGTCGGACGAACGAATTGACTGGCGGACACAACGAATACTATGTACCCTCGCTTTTTCAAAAGCGGGGGTATAATAAAGAATGAAAAAATAACTCTTCAGATATTTTTAGCTAAACATCTCAGAAATTTTCAGCTACATGTACCTTTCAATAAACAAAGAAATCCATGTCACTATCATCTTGCACCTATCCAAAACTCAATTTTCAACATTTTTTTAATAATTCTATCATAAGATCTTAAAATACACAATTTTTGTGCCGTCCTTATTTTGACTTTTTCTTTAACACTGTTTCAGCAAGGGAAATTGGAGTCTATATCAGAGATGGCAACCCACTTTGGAACGAAATAGGAGTAATGACTTTTGTCGGAAAGATTATAATAATAATAATAAAAATAATAATAATAATAATAAATTCTTTATTTAAAGATGGCAACTCAATTATAACTAGTCTAATTTTCATTGAGGCCCTCAAACCAGATACATGTATACAGTTAACATTCATACATCAAAATACAATATATAGAAATCAATCATCCAAACATTTAAATGGCAACAATTAATAAAGTTTTCATATTCTAACCATAAAAGAAAGATTATTTGACTTGCATAGAATTTTCAAGAAAATCATTGTAACAATGTTTCTTGAATAATTCCACAATACGACAATTTTGTATTGTGAATGGTAAATTATTCCATACCTTGATTGCAGAATAATGAAAAGATTTTTTTTTTTATAAAAATTAGTATTTGGTCTTGGAACAAATAGATCGTTATTAGAGACAGATCGTAAGTTGTAGTGTTGAACATTATTATTATTTAGCATTGATAAGTAATCAGGTGTTAGTCCATTTATAATTTTATACATTAGAATTGATTGTTGGTATTTTATTCTTTCTGTGAAAGACAGCTTTTTTAAAAAAGAAAACATAAAATTAGATGAAGCAGAAATATCACATTCAAGTATAATTCTTGCTACTCTTTTTTGAAGTTTTATGATTCTATCTGATTCTTTTTGCAATAAATTTTCCCAAAATGAACTACAATAGTCTATATATATGGTAGAATATGAATTTTAAAATAGTTGTCTTATGTGTATAGGCAAATATTCTTTAAGTTTATACAAAAGTGATATTTTAGATGAGATAATCTTACATATACGATCAACATGTTCTTCCCAGCTGAAATTTTCCTCAATGTCAATGCCAAGTAGAAAGAATGGACATTCTCAATACAAGTTTCGTTGATGGTAAGACATAATTCTGATAGTTTTTGTTTTGAACTCAATTTCATACACCTTTTTGTGCATTAATTTTCATACTGTTATTGTTACACCAAGATTGTTCAGCATTTAAATCATTTTGCAATATGCTGTTAATGTTTTCAATTTTCTTCTCATGAAAATGCAATGTTGAATCATCAGCATATACATCCATGTTGGATTGTTTAACATGAAGTGGTAAATCATTGATATAAATTAAAATTAAAAGAGGACCTAAAATAGAACCTTGAAGCACTCCATATTTTATAAAGGTTTATCATATTTAATATTTGCGTATTGAACTTCTTGTTGTCTTTCAGACAAACATGATTTGATCATATGTTCTCCGATATGATAAAATTTTAGCTTTTCTAAAAGTATGGCATCGTTAATAAGATCAAAAGCCCTACTGAAATCAAAAAAAAAAAAGTACCAACTATTTCTCCATTATCTAAATATTTTAACCATTTGTGAATAAGTTTAGTCATGTAACACTTTTTTATTATTCAAGAACTCATATAACAGTGTACATTCGTGAAGAGATTTCGTCATCTTGCGAAGGAGCTTTTAGGGCGAGGGGACAGCGGGCCACCAAAGGCTCCCAGAAGCCAACGGAAAAATGAGGCATTCTAGGCAACTTCTGGCACCTTTTAAAAATGTTTGAAAGTACTTGTTTTGTAACTAACAAAATGCTTATTTAATTTTTAAACTTGTAGGGCCTGTTTCCAGAAATGTTAAAAATTAAACAGTGCCGGTTTCTTTTTATTTAATCCAATCATCTAAAATAATTGTTAACTTCTAACTGAAAAGATCAAATCATGAGATCAATAAAATGTACCCCTCACCTAAGAAATGTTGCCGTAACTTCTGCCATGACTGGCATGAGTAAATCCATTCAACAATTGAGGAATACTACACTATAAGCAATTGTTTTGACCTGTGAAGACACATACGTGAGCTTTGAGAGCTGCATTTTATCATAAACCGTTTGTTTGTCTTGAAACATTTTAAATCATCGCTTGTTTGGCGCCACTGGTTCATCTTTTGTCTAAAAAATAATGCTTTTGTATGACGCCGCTAGACTGGGATCCGGTCTCTTTAATTTGCAGTTCGGCAGAAAGCTTCACGCATAAAGAGACCGGTAAACCTAAACAGATAGACACTTTGTATGCTTTGTCTCAAAACCGCGACACAGTTTCAATTTTACCAACCGGCCATGGAAAATCTTCAATATATTATCGTATTATTTTACCATTCTCAATTCTTTTTTTTTCCAAAGATTATCACCTCTCCTCTTAATGCTATTATAGAAGAGCAGGCTAAGTTGAATAGTAACTACATAAATGTTAATGAGAGCTTTTTGTCAAATTTGATATGTGAGGAAGGCTTGACGCACGCATTTTTATTGGTCATCCTGAAAATATCCTCAGCAAGAAATTTCTCAAATATCGTTATAAATCAAACTTAGAATGTGAAGTTACACATGTTGTTTTCGCCGAGGCTCATTGCATTTGCCTCTGGGGCAGTGATTTCCGACCAATATTTCGCGACATTTCTGTTTTGAGAAGTATTATTCCAAGTGTAAGAATGGTTGCAATTACTGCAACAACTGAAACTGTTACAGACATTTTGACAGTTTTAAAATTAAAACAACCAGAAATAATCACTGATTTAGTAGACAAACCTAATATTTATTTAAAAGTTTGTAAAAGGCTACAATCAACTGGATCAAGAGAACAAATGGCAGAAACATCAATAGAAACTTGTGCCGTTCCAATTCTAGTAGACCTCTTAGTAAAAAAAAATTTCAAAAGAACCATTATACTTCTTTTAAAGGCATTGGTAGTATCATGGAATTGGCAGTAAGGATGAATCATGGAGAAGTGCCACCTGGAATTGGACAGTACCATGCTCCTCAAACAAGTAAGGTACAGTATATACCGACACTATATGATATTTACAATGTCTCTTTAAATTTTGTTCTCGACTGGGAAACAGGTAGAAATGCGAGGCTTACTCGTCAAGTACAAAATAAAATCTCTATCCAGTTGATTGCTCATGTATTGTTTTTATTCTATAGATTTCTAACTTCCTCCAAATAGGATCAAGAGAGTGAAATCAAGCTTCAATGTCATAAAACTTTACTCAGTATTTGGAGTATGAAATTCTTCCTCAGAGTTTGCAAATTTCCTTAATTCTGCAAATTGATTAGCTGATGTTTTAGTAAGGGTAAAACATGGTACTCCAAAGTTTTATGATATAGAAGCCAGGTATTTGGTGTTTTCAAGGCCTTTGCTAGACATTTTCATGACGTCACAATGTATTCCGCGAAGACAGACTACAGAAAAGGGATGTTATGTCAATCAAAGCAATATAGCATTTTCTGGCATGTTGTTTGTGGATTGACTAAAAAAAAGAACAGATAATTATATAATTATATGTACAGTGTCTTGTAAATTTTTTTTCTGTAGGCCTAGAAACAGGTAGAAATGCAATGGCTAATACATCCATAAAACAACAGCATATTCATAACTGCCTTAGATTTGCAATGTGACATGATTAAAAAGGCTTTTCTACCCAGTACCGGAATAATTAAGCTTTTATTTGTTCAACTGGGTTTATTGGTTTGAAACCACAGAAACTGCTTGATAAAACTGTATACACTACCATTATTGGCTCTACTAAACCTTTCTAGAAACAAATAATCAATTACAGTTACATAAATTTGTTTATTTATCATGTTTTACATGTACAAATTCATATGTAAAAGAAGCAAGTATATTTTTTTTAAAGAATATCTGAAAATTTTAAACAATAATTGACATACATCATATGTACGTATCATAAAAAATCTGCAAAATCCTAAAACAATCTATCAACTTCGAAAACATCTGGCACTCTGAATTTTTACTAAACTGAAGACATAGCATGATAGATTACAGTGATATACTTTCCTAGGTAAAAGTGGATGAAGAAAGAATATCGTGATTTGGAAAGCTTAAAAGATGAATAATTTGACTTCAAAAATGTCCAACAAAAATCCTTTTCAGATATATTTTTATTCCTTTTAGGCTTCTCTGTTTTTTAAAACTGAAAAAAAATTGTTTTTCTCATTTTGATTTTTAAAATATACTGTTTCAGGATTTTGGACTCACCTCTTCCCCCCCCCCCCCCCCCCCCCACCCCCCAAAAAAAATCTGATTGTAATTCCATGCAAAAACAATTCTGGTCCAGAAGTAAGAGGCATAATCCCCTCCCTTCAAGTGAAATGGCTGGTCTCTAAAACACTGCATTCTAGAACAATAAACTGCAATAAAGTCTTTGTGTAAGAACAAACCATTTATTCTCATATTTTATTACATGACTAAGTCAGATAATGTTCCTGACAAAAAATCTCAGGCAAGTCAAATGACAAAAGAGAAAAAAAAATCAGAAAGCTGTTATATGAATCAAAGTTTTAAGACTAAGTAAAAAATAAAATGACATCTGACTTGCATGGCACTTTGGGTGTTCTTATACCTTCTCCTTTACTATCTAATGAGTACACTAATACATAAAATGACTACTAAATTAACTATAAAACAAGAGGCTCCCAAGAGCCTGAATCGCTCACCTGTTACTTTTTGTGTAAATCTTGCATCAATGATTATTGTTGCTATTTAATGTATACTGTTGCATTTTTCGCCTACATATTGACTTGAACAACTAAAATATAGAATCCTGAACCCAAATATATATGGTTGCTGGGAACTTTCTCATCGATTGCTATGGACTTTTTCAATGGCTTGGACTCTTGACTAACATTTTGACTTGAACAGCTAAATAAAGTAAATTATAGGGTATTCACCCAAATATATATTGTTGATAGGGACTTTGTCAATGACCTTTAGCATCCATTTTAGTTGTACAGCTACCATTTAATTTATTTTAACATCTGTAACAATATGTCAGACCATTATTTTTACTGATAATGACTGTTTATATGTAAATAATCTTTCAAGGGCAAAAACTCCAATAAGGGGTCAAAGGAAAGGGATTTTGGTCATCTTGACCTATTTGTAGATCTTACTTTGCTGAACATTTTTGCTGTTTACAGTTTGTCTTTATCTATAATAATATTCAAGTTAATAATCTAAAACTGCAAAATTTCCTTAAAATTAACAATTCAGGGACAATAACATAACAAAGGGTTGACAAATTTGTCTGAAAATGTCATGGCAGGTAGATCTTGACTTAATGAACATTCTTACCCCCATATCAGTTTTACCCTTTATGCTTTAGTTTTTTAGATACAAGTCAAAAACTGCAGTTTATCCCTATGTTCCATTTTTAGCCATGGCGGCCATAATTCTCGATGGACAATAAAATAAAACAAACTTTATTCTAGATACCCTTAGGATCATTCATTCTAAGTATGGCTGTTGAGGATTTCATGGGCTAAAGGATCGAGTATGCGTTCGTAAATTTCTAAAAGTTTATTTCCATCTTCATTTTTATGACAAACACTATACGGTGACAATAAATGGTAACAATGAACGATTCTCTGAAAATAAAAAATGACAAACGTAAATACAAATGTTCCGGTGGAAACTTTAAAGTTCAATACATGTAACATATACTGAACCGCAAAAGAAACGTCGCTTTTTCAAAATGTTAGCAAAATTCAAAATAAATATTAATTAATGATTTTTATATAATCAGTATTACGATTACATCACCAGGTAAGATTAAATTACCTGTGAATTAAATTTTCGGTTGAATAATTTTCAGTTGATATCGTAGAGCGACCGTACCTAAAACCGCTCGTGGGACACACTTGGCGGTAATTTTTCTTAAATCTTAAATGTTCGTGAAATTCATGCTCCTTTATGGGTATAAAAGGCCGGAGAAAATTAAAGAGTGTTAGTATCGGTGTTGACACAGAAGCTATGCCACGTCTGACTCCACAACAGAGAGAACAGGCCATTAGTCGATTGGATGCTGGGCAATCTGCCAGAGTTATTGCCAACGACTTCAACTGTGCTGTTCGAACAATTGAACGTCTACGGACACGGTACAATGCAACAAACAGCACAAATGACCGTCCACGGAGTGGAAGACCCCAAGTCACTACCCCTAGACAGAATAGAGGCATTGTTCGTCACCATTTGATGAATCGGTTCACCCCAGCTGCCGAAACTGCCAGAAACACTGTTGGAACACATGGACGACCCATAAGTGATGATACGGTTCGTCGGCGATTAGCTGCTAGAAACATGAGATGTCGCCGTCCTGCAAGAGGACCTATTCTTACTCCTCGACACCGTCAAGCTCGTCTTCAGTGGGCCACTCAGCGACAGAATTGGCGAAATCGACAATGGCGTAACATCATCTTCTCTGACGAAAGCCTTAACTGCATTTCAACAGCCGATGGCAGAACCAGAGTGTGGAGAAGACGCGGGGAACGTTACGAAGACAGCTGCATTCTGGAAACAGACGCGTGGGGAGGACCTAGCATCATGGTATGGGGTGGAATCGGCCTTAACGTTAAACTTGGTGCAGTCATCTTTCAGAACCTTGGCCCAGGCAGAGGAAATGGCGTAACAGCTGCCCGTTACATCGACCAAGTCTTGACACCCCATGTTCAGCCCCATTTCGCACGTCATCAAAACAAGACTTTCCAACAGGACAATGCACGTGCGCATACCGCAAGAGCCACAAGAGACTTCCTACAGCAGAATAACATTAATGTTATGGATTGGCCGGCTTTGAGTCCAGATTTAAACCCTATTGAACATTTATGGGACGAAGTTCAAAGACGGTTGAATAATGAGCAGCCAAGTCCGACAACTGCAGCTGAACTTTCACAAGCGTTTCAGAGAGTATGGGCACGTATTCCGATGGCGTTTATTAATCGGCTCATCAACTCCATGTACCGAAGATGTGCCGCAGTAATTGGTGCCGGTGGAGGACATACACGTTATTAACGGACGTGGGAGCACAGCATTGAAAACATGTGACGTTGCGACAATTGTGACGTTTTTGTGAACATTGTAACTAAAAGACTGTAAATCATTCATTAAATTTTGTAAAAATTAATTTAAAATATATAAATGTCACTTTGAAATAAATGTATGTGAACATGTCATTTTGTGCGACGTTTCTTTTGCGGTTCAGTATAGTACAATATTCGTATTCGGTAAAGTTAAAATGTCTGTATAATCGCGAAATAGTAAATTCTGAATACACATTTAAATTGACAAACTTTACATTAAATTGTTAATAGAATAAAAATAATTTTACACAAATCAATGTTAAAAAACTTATCTGCAATAATAAAAATTTTTCTTACCAATTATGCTCTTTTACACTAAATAAAATCCTCAAATAAAATATCATGCGCCATGAACAACTAACATCTATCGGAATCTAAGGCGCCCACACAAAATTACGTTACAATAGGTTGACGCTACAATACACAAAGAACGGCGGGAGAACGCTATAGCGTTCCTTGCAAATGAAACATACGAACGCCGTAGAAGAGACAAATAGAAATACTTTCAAGTAAAATAAATATAAATTATGTACATTTCAAATGTAACTAATAAATATAAACTTAGAACTCGTAAAGTTCTAATACACCCTCCATGAAATTACTACAATTTCATTAAAATTACAAATCTGACATGTTGTCTAATTATTCTGAACATTCTGATAAACAGAGCTTTGTTATTGGTCTAATTAAATCATTATTTCTACATCTAACCACACAGCTTCTAACCAACCCATCCCGACCTAAATTTGTACGCATGACTCTGCCTAACGGCCATTGTCCTCGAGGTAGGTTCTCTTGAGCTACAAGTACGCCATCTCCAGTCTAGATTTCTGCTTAGTCTGTTCCATTTCCGGTTGAGTTGTAAGGCTGGTAAATACTCCTTTATCCATCTACTCCAAAAAACACTTGCCAAATATTGTATTTGACGTCACCTGCGTTAAGAGTAAATATCTTCTTTATTAAAAACTCATGACATGAATTCAATCTCATAAAAAGTAACATATTCGGTGTTAAACTGATGGGTCATTCGGATCATCACTTACTGGTGTGATTGGTCGATCGTTTAAGATTTTTTCGACTTCAGCCATAAATGTCAATAACATTTCGTCATTAAGTAATTGTTCTTTCCCCAATGATTTCAATATAATTCTTGTTGATTTTATCATTCGCTCATAAACACCACCCATGTGACTTGCTAAAGGTGGATTAAAGTGCCATTGAACATTTTGCTGTTGCATGTAATGATCTATTGTAGATTGGTTCCATTCTTGGATTGATTTGCGTAATTCCTTATCGCCGCTGACGAGGTTCGTGCCGTTATCGCGGAACACCTTTTCCGGTAACCCTCTGTGACTGACAAAACGTTGGAAAGCTGATATGAACGAATCTGTGTTCAAACCATGTGATATCTCTACGTGAACTGCTCGAGTTGTTAAACATGTAATCAAACAGCAATATCTTTTCAGTAATGAGCGGCCGTGCTTTACAATCAGAGGTCCAAAGTAATCAGTACCGACATGGCTGAAAGGTGGTTTATTTGGAGTCACTTGTTCATCACGCAATGGTGCATCTTTTGGTTGCATAATTTACCCTTTTGGCGTTTACATAAGAAACAGTTGCAGACGGTTCTCTACAGAATTCAGTCCCTTTACTATCCAATAATGTTTCCGTGTATCGGCGAGCACCTGCTGCTTCCCGACATGCCCTAAACTTTCGTGATGCCACTGTATAATGAGCTTAGTAACATGATGTTTTGCTGGTAGAATTATCGGATATTTGTCGGTTTCGCTGTAATCCATTCTTCATTTCGACCTTATCAAGCCGTTTACTAGTACTGGATTCAAACCGGCAAGTCGACTACTCAATTTTATTGGCTTTGAGTTATTTAAATCATCTAGTTCCTCGGAAAAACAGCTTAGTTGTACATGTTTTAGTATCTCATTCGTAGCATCTTTAAGCTCTGTTAATGTAATATCGCCACTGTGGCATTGGACATCATGGTTTAAATATTGTCGTCTGCAATAAGTCTTAAATCTGATAAACTATGCTAATGTGCGTCTCAATTTCATCCAATTAGAAAAGTAGCATATTAAGTCATTTACAACGTCACTACATGTAGCGTGAACTTGAACTTCTCTTAATTTCTACATCATCATTTTCAATATGCTTTGTAACGGGTCCTGCGGCCATTTCGTACTTCTCTCCCACAGAAATTTAAGTCCAATTAACCATACATTTAATTTCGATACATCATTCGGATCAACTCCTCTGGAAGCTATATCTGCTGGATTTTGCTTTGTGTCAACATGACGCCATTGATCTGAAGAAGTAACATTATGTACTATACTCAATCTGTTTGCGACAAATGTTTTGAAGCGTTTAGATGTATTTTTAATATATCCAAGTACAATAGTAGAGTCTGTCCAAAATGTTACTTCGTCAATTTTAAGCTCCAGTTCCTCGGCAATCAACTCGTAAAGATGACATGCTGTTACAGCTCCTGAAAGCTCTTGTCTTGGAATTGACATCTGAATGATAGATGCTAAGCGTGACTTTCCCGAAACAAGAGTGCATGTAATATTGTCATCCCTGTCAACAAGTCTAAGGTATCCACATGCTCCATAGCCGAGTTCAGATCCGTCACTGAAGAAATGTAACTGTGCATTCTTTATTTCGCCAAATTCTAATGGTCGAAAACAACGGTCAATTGATACGTTTTCTATAGATTTAAGGTTCGTTAACCAATTGTTCCACTCATTTTGATAGTTGGTTGGAATTTCATCGTCCCATCTATACTTTTCCTTACATAATCTTTGTATGATCAATTTCGCTTTCAGTATATCTGGTGTGACAAGTCCCAAGGGATCAAATATCGAGCTTACTATAGACAATATTCCACGTCTGGTGTGAGGTTTGTCCAAAACATCAACTTTAAATTTTATCATGTCGTCGTTTACATCCCATTTGATACCTAGCGCTTTTTCGCTTGGCAATTTATCTCCTGGATTTAGGTTTACTACATATGTGGTCTTTCAGATTCTGGAATAGTCTCCAATACCTTTCTACTATTAGTAATCCATTTCGTTAGTCTAAAACCGCCCATTTTCATCAGAGATTGCAAATCGTCGGCAATTTTAATAGTTTTTTCTTCAGTTGAAACTGACTTCAAACAGTCATCTACATAAAAGTTCTTTTCTACAGTTTTCATTACTTCTGCGTCAAACAAGTGGGCGTTGTCTTTTGCGTTCCGTTTTAAAGCATAAGCTGCGCAACTTGGTGATGAATTAGCTCCGAATAAATGTACCTGCATACAATAATGTTTCGGTTTTTTGTTTAGATCGCCATTGGGCCACCAAAGAAAACGCAAGGCATCACAGTCTTCCCTTTGTACCTTCACCTGATGAAACATAGCTTCAATATTTGCTGCCATGGCAAGGCGATCTTGTCGAAATCTTAATTTACCCCTACTAATCTAAAAAATTCATATATCAAAAATATATGCTATTGTACTAGTTTTCAAGATTTCACAAGTTTAATATTTCATGATTTTATGTGGATTACAAAGGAAAATAAGTTTGTGGTGCACAAAGAGAAAAGCTACCAGATATATTTCGTTGATAAACTTTTGAAGAGTTTACAATTATTAAATGTATCTGAAAAACAAAAAGAAATATGGGATCCACATCCCCATATTTTAGCAATCTTCAAAATAATGTAAGTTACAGTACAATCTATATAAAATATGAATCCTGGTAGTTATTTCCCCTTAATTACTCCACGTGTTTTTAATATAAAAATAAGAGGCTCAAGAGAATTAAGCATGTATAGCTCACCTGACAGTCTCAAATTCAATCCATTTTATTTCAAGTGAAAATTGTAATGGACCTTTCATATATGATTCATACTAAGTATCAGTTAATTGGTAATGTAAATTACAGTACAATCTATATAAAATATGAATCCTGATAGTTATCTCCCCTTACTTTACTCCACGTGTTTTTAATATAAAAACAGGCTTAAGAAAATTGAGCCTGTATAGCTCACCTGACAGTCCCACAATCAATCCATTTTATTTCAAGTGAAAATTGTAAAGGACCTTTCATTGAAATTTTGACCAATCAAAAATAAGAATTCATCATAGCTGCCATATAAGCTGTCCGAACGGGACGAAATATGCAAACTTTAGACAGGTCCTTCTACAGAAATGCTGTCATGAAAATGTTGATTTAAAAGTGAATGTGATGTTAGAAGTAAATTTCAATTAAACGCTTTGTAGATATATTCGAATGTGGTAATTTCATGGTGGAACCCTTGGATCTAAAGCTAATTAATCAGAGCCTTTTTTTAGTTTCTGTTGTATTTGCTTTTTTGGTTGGGGGAGTGTTTCTTTAATATAATCTTTTTTAATGGAAATTATATATGTACTAACCCCGAGAGTTCAGTTTCCACGTTCCATAGCAAATATTGGAACCATGTCATGTATCTATTTATAGCTCAAGGTCCAGTTGAGGTATCAAACTTTTAAGTAAATTTTTATACTAGGATGTTCCCTACCTGGTGTATATTTGAATGGCCTTAATTTTCGGAGGTCTCAAATGATATAGCTTTCATCTCCAACTGTTGACACATCATAATGCTTTTTGGATCTAAGTACTACTCCTGATATTTTGTCAAAATTATTACATATTTCCTGGAGACCTGCTAATGCAAACGATTTTGACTTAATTATATGTCTTATTTGAAAACATATGCCTAATATGCTTTACTTCTTTTACTAAGAATTCCATTTGTAGGTCTCTCGGAATATGTGAAGTTAAGTGCCTTTTTGTGTTCATAAACATACCATAAAACTCCTCGTTAGCTTCATTTTGAGACAAAGCACAGAACTGGTGAACAAGAAGTCTAAGAATTTCATATGCACACTCCGATTTGTTATTATTTGATTTAAAAAGTATCATAGCAAATTTCAAAATTGGAATAAATATCTCTCGATTAGGCAATTTAACAGCTTCCAGCATGTCTTTAAATAATAACCCCAGCAGGACCACAAGATGAGCATAGTCTTTAACCCTGTCTTCTTTTGGTTGTGATTTTTTGACAATCTACAAAATTATTTGAACTTATTGTTGTGTTTATAAATTATATAAATAGTTTAGCAGATTTTTGACGGGATACATGTATATTTCTGGTGAATGTTTACTTTGTCTAAATGTCTTTATTTTTTCCTTTGGCCATACATCATTTATCCAACTGATCTGGAGCAGTTAAAATGTACAAAAAATTAAACTAATATATGTGTACAGTCAAACCTGTTTTTAACGGCCACAATTGCGACAAAAGTAAAGTGGCCGCATAAGACATGTGACCGTTTAATCAAGTTTTACAATGAGCGGAAAATCCGGATTTTGCTTTCCGGTCCGGAACGATCAAGATATTATCGTTGTCTAACATACAAAACATTTTGGTTCAACTGAGGTAAAACGAAGTTTTTTTTTCACAATCGACCGTAAATGAACGATAAGATTGATAATTTGAATGATAATTCAGCTCGAATGGCGGGAGAAATCAAGGGCAGGTAACACCAGTCTATGACACCGCATGTTTAATGCAATCCAAAGCATTTGTGCGCTTTAAAAACAAAAAAATAATGAAAAGCGAATCAGGGAGTCAAATTCGGTAACAGATACAAACAAATTCCGAATCAATTTTTTTAAAAATTATCAGAAGGGACGACGGGAGATCTGTCTTCCTATAAAGACGAATGAAAGTATCTGACTTGCCTACGTGTTAAATTCATATAAATTATTGATCCGGTTATTGAATGCATATCTATAACACTTACCACTCATTTGAAAAAAAGACCAAAAAAAATGAATCATACTTTCTTTTACATAGATGTCTGTTTCCGTTCGATTCCGTTTAATACCAATTCCTCAGAGCAATTGGTACTTTGCGGAATGGAATGGAACGGAATAACAAATTTAAAAGTTAAAATCAGAATCAGTGTTTCTAATAATTGTCGGAAAGGACGACGATAGGTCTGTGTTGTAAGATATAATTACGAATGAAAGGAGTAATACGTTTTTGTCTGACCTGCCTATGTGGTAAATTCATATAAATTATTTATCCGGTTATTGAATTAATATCTAAAACGCTTCACGCATTGAAAAAAAGGAGTTTCAAGATAAAAATAATGATTCATACTTTCTTTTACATAGATGTCTGTTTCCGTTCGATTCCCTTAAATACCATATCCTCAGGGCAATTGGTACTTTGCGGAACGGAATAACAAATTAAAAATTTAAATCAATATCTGTTTCTAAAAAATATACAGAGTGAAAATATCTATCATTTTTATAACTTAAATATATACGTGCACAAGGGAAGCAATATTGCAGCAATGCATTGCTAGAATTATTTTAAAAGATTTAAGGATTAATAAACTAAGCTTTATGCATCCACAACGACAATGTTTTCTTTATATGAAATGAACATGAAATAACACAAATTTCACACAAGCTTATTTTATACAGAAAATCATAGTATTCTTTTGATGCATTATATTGGTCACTTAGCTACTAAAAAGTCTTTTTGAACAATTCAGATTATTTTTACATGAATATCTTAACCTGAAATTCACATGTACATTTATAAAGTCTATCAACATAATATTCATGTTTATTTCATATTCTGCAAGCGCAAACGTCTTTGGGTTCATGCATCATTACATAGTTTATCTCAGTGTCATTTTTTATTCCCTATGAATACCCCTTTGGTATTTCTTGACTTTACTATGAAATATATACTATTTTGTTTGAATCATTATGACAACTATTAATTATAAAATTGTTTTCACAATTAAGTATTAAGAAATAATATTTCATTTCAGTGGAGAATTACCAATTTTAAAATCTTTGAAAGATACCAAAATCTTTGACTTAAACTTGATAATGATCTTTTATGACTTATCAGTTTTCCTCTATTTCAACATGTTGCTTACGTCACTTTGTTCTATAGAAAGTTTATTCGGCAAATCCATGTCTATATCATTACTTATAATGGATTGCTTTACTTTTTTAATTTCATCACGGATCCTTAATAAAATAAAATTATGTGGGAAGCCTTGTAGGAACCAAATTTTTCTTCATCAAGGTCGTTCTACTTACAGTTCAGCATATTCTAAAATTTGGCGGTTCTCCAGAAGATTTTTGCATGTATTTCCCGGAGGGTCTTATGTAAGTCCTCTGCTGGTGGCCATCTTGAATGAGGGATTGGCACCAAAGTAACAACATTTGGTCAACACCTAATGAGTAACATTCAGGCCATGTTTGGCTTTAAGCAATACTGCAGTTCTGTAGACTTATGTTAGATTTATGTTATATGCCATAGACACTTTCTGTCAAGTTTGGCTCTATTTGGCCAAGCAGTTTCAGAAATATTTTTTTTAAATCAACAAATCAGAAATAGTGCTTTCCCCGAAAATTTGTTAAGGCATGGTAAATTTCATGATGAGGGCAGCATGGTGCTTGAAGATGGAGGCATGGCGCAGCACCATGCTAAATGGGTCTAGGGAAACCTCTAAGAAACAAGAATTGCCCCTGGAGGCAATGTTTGTCGCCTGATCTAAACAGAATGAGGAAACTTTGTAAAAAAAATCTCCCATCGATGCTTCCTGTCAAGTTTCGTTCCATTTGGCCAAGCGATTTCAGAGAAGAATATTTTTTTTATATCAGCCAATCAGTAACAAGAACTGCCCCCCCCCCCCCCCCCCGGCGGTCATATTTGTAGTCCGATCGGGACGAAATGAGAAAACTATATATAGGACCTCCCACATAAGCTTCCTATCAAGTTTCGTACCATTTAACCAAGCGATTTCAGAGAAGAATTTTTTTATATTAGCCCAAGAATTATATTATCAGAAACAAGAACTGCCCATGGTGGCCATATTTGTAGCCCGATCGGGACAAAATGAGGCAACTTTGTAACGAATCCCCCATAGATGCTTCGTGTCAAGTTTCGTTCCATTTGGCCCAATAGTTCCAGTGAAAAAAATAATTTTTTAACTAACCAATGAGATACAAGAGTTTCCCATGTTTGTTGCCCGATCGGGACGAAATGAAAAACGTTTCTAAAAAACTCCCATAGATGCTTCCTGTCAAATTTCTTTCTATTTGGCCAAGCGATTTCAGAGAAGATTTATCATATCAGCCAATCAAAAACAAGAACTGCCCATTGCAACCATATTTATAGTCCGATCGGAAACAAATGAGAAAACCTTATAAAGGACCCCCATATATGCCTCCTGTCAAGTTTTGTTCCATTTCTCCAATCAGTTTCAGAGGCCATGTTTGTTGTCCGATCGGGACGAAATTATCAAACTTTATAAAGGTCCTTAAATATATGCTTCCTGCCAAGTTTAATTCAATTTGGTCCAGTGGTTTCAGAGGAGAAGATTAAAATGTGAAAAAGTTAACAGACGGGTGGGCGAGGACGGACGTCAAGTGATGACAAAATAATACATGGCCTTTGGCCAGGTGAGCTAATAATAGAAAAATGTGACAGATATCCATCCGAAAGTTACCCCTTCATCTTTTAAAAATTGACGGGTTTTTCCAATATCATTATTTGGAACTTTTTCGGATATTCTATGGCTGATCCTATGTGTTTAGACAATATCTTAAATTTTCTATTTTTTCAAATTTTTTTTAAACAATAGGATAATTCGATGAACTTTCTGTTATTAATGTCTTGTCCCTATAACATCTTGCAAGTTTATTTAGAATAGTGGAAATGATTTACAATTGCATAATAAACTCAAATTCCGTGTGAACTATGCAAACGTCAGGATTTTATTTCCATCAGACATGCCCAAGATAAAGACTTTCAAAACCAACATTCTGTGATTAAACGGTGACTACATCAAGCCTAAATCATAGGAATGTTGCATAAGAGAGTTATAGCCCTACTTTTAAAAACAATTTTATAGTTCATCATACTTACAAAGTCCATCATTTTATGGTTGACTAATAATTGTGGAACCTCAACAGATTAAAGTAGTTCTCTCTCCTTCCTTAATTTTAAATACGACTTTGGACATTTTCGATAATACGCAATTTATTATTTTTATCTTCAACATCTGTTTCTAGAGTGAAAATTTCTATCATTTATAAATCAAATAGATATATGTACAAGCGAAACAATTTTGCAGCAATACATTGCAACAATGTTTTTTAAGATTTTGATCGATAAACTTATATTTATTCATCTACAGCGGCATTTTTTTCCAAATACGAAATGAAAATGAAATAACACGAATTTCACACAAGATGTAATTACACAGAAAATCATAGTATTCTTTTGATATATTATTTTGCTCACATAGCTTCTAGGTCAATCCGGTGGAAGTCACAAATCGGTGGAGGCACAGGAAATGTTACGACAGTGTGAACAGGTCCAACATCATCTTAGATATTTGGACACTGTAACGGTCAATCAATTCGTGATGACGACCGTCAATTTGTCATCTCAGAGGAAGTTTTTACTCCCTATTGAATATATACTATTTTGTATGAATCAATATTGCAACTATTAATTATAAAATTGTTTCACAATTTCGCTGAACTAGTATGCATTTATATTGTTTAGGGGCCAGCTGAAGCCCGCCTTAAAGTGCGGGATTTTCTCGCTGCGTTGAAGACCCATTGATAGTCTTGGGCTGTTTTCTACTCCTTGGTTGGGTTGTTGACTCCTTGACACATTCCCTGTTTCCATTCTCTATTCTACAATCTTTCATTTCAGTTGAGAACTACCAATTTTAAAGTCTTCAACATATTCAAGTAAAAATAAAGTACATGTTTTCTAGCTAACTTTGTCCTATAGAAAATGTATTCCGCAAATCCATGTCTATAGCATAACTAAAGTTCTTATTACATGTATTACAAATATAGATTGCTTTGCTTTTAGAAGTTAATCACGGATCGGTACATGTTGTAACAACCACTTTGACCATCTACAAGATAATTCTTAGATCCTTCACATTTTTGTAGAGTGATTATATTTCTATATTGATACTAACGTATCAAAGCTTTACAATTATAAACTTACAATATATGTTTAATATGTTGCATGCATTTATCTGTGATAATGGTTTTGTAGACAGAATGCTATGATCGATATTATATATTTCCGTTCAGAGCATGGGTATAGAAATTTGTTTTTTTGACAAATTTTCTAGTTATTTAATTGTTGCACTTCTATCAATACTACAATATTTAAATGACTTGATTATGATAGAACATTGTCATGCGCCATATGATTATGATAAAACATTGCCATGTGCCATATGATTATGATAGAACATTGTCATGTGCCATATGATTATGATAGAACATTGTCATGTGTCATATGATTATGATAAAACATTGCCATGTGCCATATGATTATGATAGAACATTGTCATGTGCCATAGGATTATGATAGAACATTGTCATGTACCATATGATTATGATAAAACATTGCCATGTGTCATATGATTATGATAGAAAATTGTCATGTGCCATATGATTATGATAGAAAATTGTCATGTGCCATATGATTATGATAGAACATTGTCATGTGCCATATGATTATGATAGAACATTGTCATGTGCCATATGATTATGATAGAACATTGCCATGTGCCATATGCATTTGTTTTTACAATAGTACAGTTTAAACTGTATTTAGATAATTGAAAAATTTAAGAAAAATTCATCTGAAAGTGACCCCTTGATGTATTAAATATCGTGGTGTTTCCAAGATAATTATTTGGATCTTCCTTCAGAAACATGACACTCTTTCTGTAGTAATATTTAACGCCTCATGGAGTTCTATGCTCCCTATCTATGCCCTAAAGATTTGATTAAAATATAAAAAAAAATATATATATAATATAGTATTCTCCCATCCCTCCCCTTATTGATTGTTTTCTTATTTCAAATGAAAGATAAGGATGATAATTGAGAGTAACTTAGTGTTTATCTTTTTTTATTTATTTATTTGATTTGGTTTCATTATCATGAAGTTTTGATTCTTTCTCGTTCCTAGCTCCTTTTTATGTGCATGTAAGTTTTGGTTGGGATTTGCATCACACAGTGAATGTAAGATTTGTATTATTTAGTAATTTTACTTTGATCTCGAACACTGCTGAGTTGTCAGTCAACGAACTGGCCATACAGTGCATCAAAATTATTTGGTATTTTGTGATACGTTTTTTTACTATTTGCACAAGAGAAACTTATGTATGCATACAGAAAATAATAAAATCGTAATATTGAGGAGCTCCAGACAGAAAAGTTGCTCAGTATGCTGCTCCTAAGTTGTAGTCATCTTTATTAAAGTTTTATGGACGTCATCGTCACTTGGATTACAGGTATATAAAATCCGTTTCGAAAATGAAAATGGACCTGTTCCATTGATGTTCTCCCATCCTCATACCGGATTAGACATGGGCAGCATGGTGGGTGTCCTGCAGGAAGCAGAGGCTGCTTACTCTTCCAGAGCACCTGAGTCTACCTCCGTTTTTTTTTTTTTAGGTGGGGTCCATGTTCTTATGTTTTTAGTTTTTAATTGTAGTGCATGTATTTATTTGGTCTTGTCTTCGTTTTTCTCCGGAGTTGGCAGTTGTTTCGATTTTCCCCTCCTTCGAATATCCCTTTGGTATTTCTTGACTTACCTTACTACATTTCATGAATATTCATGGAATGGAAAAAACGAAGACCATCAGTTGATATATGTGCATGTACTAAACCTGTCTTGTCAAACTAACTAGGGTTTTTTCTTGGGGCTTGCCTAGTTTTATATTCTCATGGTCATGAGGTACTATTTTATTTAAGTATCATGATCTATTTGTACGAGGTTAACAAGGAATGTTATTTTTACTGAAACTTACCTTAACTGTTTTAACTCCAAAAATAACCAAATTAACAGTATTCCCGACAGATGAAATGACTAATATATGATTTCGAGAAATCAGTAATGCTTATTCCTTTTTCAGAGCATTAAGGTTTCTCGCAACCATAAATTGTCGAACATATCAGTTATGAAACAGCATCATATTGGTCAATCTGTCAGTATTAGCGCTGTCTGAAAAAAAAACTAACAGATAGGATAAAAAATTTAAAAATAAGGGACGAGATCAAAAGTTCAATGTAGGATAAAAAAAAAAAATTAATTCACATAGTTTTTATTCACTGACCCCCTCCCCCCTCTTAACTTAATTTGGGAAAAATTGATTGACCAATATGGGCATATGCTTTGAGAGTATACTTTTTCTATCATGTGTCCTGTTTTCCTCAACAATTTATGTTTGTTCTGTATATTGACTTGGACATCACTTGAATCCGAAAATCGATGTCGGATAACAAAACTTGCACCGATTTTTACCCCCCCCCCCCCCCCAAACTATTTGAATTAAGTTTTTTATCCTACATTGAACTTTTGATCTCGTCCCTAAATAAAATGATAAAGTTATATAAATCCCATTACGACCTGGCTTCAATGAAATAAAACCACCCTGCTTTATTTGATAGCACTAGAACTTTCTGACCTCCCTATCGTTAACAATTAAACATTACTCTGCTAAACAGTTTAAAATCATATTGTAATCTAACCAATCTATCATGTAATAGCAAACCCTTTTCTCTTCTCTGTGCTAAAGGATTTAATGCTCTTTGTATAATGACCTCTCTGCCATGTAAAGGCCTCTTACTGTCATCGAAAAATGACCATCTCTTATGTCATTTATAAATTGTAAAAACCCGTGAGTATTCTTTACTGTTAAACAATGGCATTTGAACCTTCTTAATCTCTGTGTAATAAAAAAGCACAAATTTCCTCTGTGTTTTACTTTTTAAAAACCTAATACTATTTCTACTTCCATCTCCGAGGTCCTGCTATGGTAAATATTTCCTTTCCTTTGTAGTAAGATTTAAAAGTTCTGACGTAAAAAATGAATACCCTTCACTTTGCTATAAATGTACTATGGTATTTTAAATTCCCTATTATGGAAAACTCGCTACCCCATCTTTAAGACAGAAAGTACTCCTTGTCATGAAAATATGAATTCTCAATGACAGAGGTTAAATCCCTTTTGCATTCAGGCAGTAAATTTTATAACCCATGGTATTACACCTGTCTCTTTTAAAAAATATGAATGAAATGGTGGTCTCCTATCTCAGAATAAAAGTTAAAAGCGCCCTGTTATTCTGACCTCTGTCTCATGAAAAACGAATCTCTGTAGTATATATCCCCTCTAACACTGAATCAACAACCAACAAAATGGATAGCAGGAAAGGTCAGCAATGACATTCCAATCTATCAACGCCAGCCTACAAACACAGAAGAAAGTAAGTAAGGGTAGTCTGACTTGTTACAAACACTAACAAGTGGTAGGGTTTAACCGGTTTTATGGGTAATAGAACCGGCCTTATCTATTGTGACATTCCAGTACATAAAACATACTATAAAAACCAATACAGTATGATTATTAACAAGGTGACCGATTGCTATTACATTATTTGGACGGTACATATTTTAGATAACAGTGTCACAATATGCTCGTTTTAACTATAAAGCTCTATTTAACGAAATAGTCAGAAATAATTATATTCTTACCTTTAGGTTAAAGGATGACAACCCTTACAAAAATAATTGACTGTGATATGTTTACCTCCATATCATTAAAAAGTAATCGCCACTCTATGAAAAACACAACCTTTCAATATGATGGTATTCAAATCTCTCATACTGTACCTAAGAATTCAATACACGTTGGTTTTCAGACTTTGCTGTCATGTAAAACTGACCTCCTCTATAAAGTAAATTTTAAATCCTTATGGTTCTCCTTTGCTCAAAACATTTTAATGCAGAGTGGTGCTCTGATCTCCCTTTTACATTTACGGAAAAATTACATTCATCGGTTTGATGTAAAGTTTTAACTCGCATGGTACTCTCACCTCCATATTACGTAGACTGTCAATAATAATGTTAAAGCCTAATATTTTTTTGAAAGATTTTCTTATTTCCTTGCCACAGAAAAGAAAACTTGCGTTTTTTCCCGCGTATTGTGTGTTCTTACTGCACATGCGCAGAAACAATGGAATTGGGAGAAAATTAGAAGTTGGCGGGATTTCTACACAACCTATGGTGAGTGTGTGTTTGTTTCATTTGATGGATGGATGGATGAATTATTGTTTAACGTCCAGTGGCAACCAGGTGCATATCAGGACGAGAACATGTTGATATGATAATGAATATGATCCCTGCTTTGTACTAGACCGACACGCTAAGTCGGATTTTTAATGTGAAGCAGCAAATACCAATTTTAATGTTTTTGTTTTGACCCGGCCGGGGATCGAACCCGCCACCTTCCGCACTCGGGGCGAGCACGCTACCACGAGACCACCGAGGCGGTCTGTTTCATTTGAAGATAAAACAATTTGCACAATCTAAAGTATGCATACAGACAATAATACAATTGTAATTTTGATATGTTAAGTTTCAATAAATATTCACGAAAAAAAAAGTATTCATTCTGTTGCTGGTGAAACCGCCAAAAAAGGCTAATTTTTTCTATCTTTTTCACAAAATTAAATAGTTTATTTAAAAAGTAATTACTTAAGAAAAGATAAATGCAAATGGCCTCAATTCGGAATTTAAATTGTTGTTGAAATGTGTTGGCTGTTTACTTTCATTAACGCGTTCCTTGGAGCACGCCATCTTTAACCTCGATTTGAAGCAACCTCATAACGAAGTAGTCGGAAGCCTTTAACTTCCAATCAGGCACATCCACCAATCATGCTACAATTAGTTAACACGTTTCAACATGTGTAAAATATTTACTAACCTTCTTATTTTTATTTAAAATATCAAAATACAAATAACATATCAAACGAGTGACTTTAGGATGTAGTCACATTCATCGTTTTTCTGATATACAAATGTACTTACATTTGAAAACAAAACACGAAAAATTGAATTGTAGTTAAAGTTGTTAAAACTTGTGTCCAATCCGTTTGCTCATATTAGCAAGTAAATATGTTTCATGTTGATATATACAAATACAGACTTGTAGTATTATAATTTGTTGATACTTCGTTCAATATGATAAACCATATTCATGTATATGTTAGTATAAGATGATCCAATATATTGTACTTGTTTTAAAACATCTTACCTCTTTGTATTACCATGTATTCCATTCTAATAATTCCTAACAATTAAGGTTGTCGTTTTAAGTGCTATACCTGAAATCTACCGTCTATGACATATGGCGTATATTACAAATATGAACATGTTTAAGGATACCCGGGTTTTCCTGATTTCCAAACGAGGCTGATTGATTTCATTTAAATATCAAATATACATAAGTAAAGTTTCCTATTTATAGACTCTTTGTAAAACGAAATTATCTCAAGTGTAAAATGTGCACAAATATATATTTTACAATTGACATGGGTGTTTAGTATTGCCTTATAGTATTAAAGACGGGGTCTAACCGAAAAAAAGTACCAGGTGGTAAGTGATTAAGCCAATATGGAAATGAGGTGGAGCTAGCCTGTGTGTTATCAATATATGTGTTAAAAATAGTTTGTTGATGTTCAGAGCACATGGCTTATCAATTAAGAAATAAAGTGACTTATACTTACCATTGATTTAATGCAGTACTACTTTTAATCCAGACTGACAATTAGTACAAGATTTTTATCAACACTAAACAAAAAAAAACACTTGGAAAATAATCCAGTTATTGAAAGAAATTGTATATAACTGATAAAATAAGTTCAAACATTGCATGATTGTGAGATTTTGCTGAAAAGCTATAAAATATTTCTTCTGGCTTTTCTCCTTGAATACACTGAATTGACATAACTTGTCCAGATACTTCCTCGGAATTTAAATGTTTTTTGTTTGTAATTTTTTTGCCCTTAACGCTTTAAGGTGTTCTCGGATTTGATATTGAAATAAAGTCCCTGTCAACATTCTCATTCCATTGACAAACTGCCAAGTTTGAAGGGCATTGTGCTGTTTGTCTCCAAAGGCAATACGCTTATCCTGGTAAATATTAATAACATTGTTGAAACTTTCAACATACACTGTGTCCTTCCCTAAAACATAATCCTGAGGAAACTTCAAAATATTTGAATTTAAAAGTAGTCCAAGTAAAAGTTTTTCAGTCACTGGATCTGTCAAAACTATCTTTGATGGTTAGTAATTTTTATCGTATCTACGTCATCCGGAGGAAGGATCACACGATAGTTTTTGTAATGGTCAACTATATTCAGAATTGATGACTTTAATTTTTCTGGATCTTTGCTACAATTTCTTATGGCCCATTGAATATGAGTTGAGACAGGTTCAAATTTATCACTCAGTTGAAAGGACCATGTTTTTTCTTTCAGCAGCAACTTTTTTCAGAGCTGTTTTCACTGCTTTAACTCAATGCCATGTATCATTTTGATTAGTTGCGTCCGTTTCTTCGCGAATGTACTTGTTAATTGACAAATTCCTGTCATGACATTGCATACCTACAGCAACCTCCTTTTCAGCCAAATATGTATATACTCTATCCGTACCAATTCGTTCATATCTTTGTGACAAAACATCGTCACCTTTTGTTACGTGTTGACATGATAATACTTCGTTGGTTTTTTCGCCAATTGCAACAACACATCTATGACTGGTATCTGTAAAAATATCTATATCCCTAGTTTGTCATCATAGTAGGACGCTGATTCTTCAAGTAAGGCCATTTATATAGAGTTTTCGTATTATTTTTGTATGTGATCTTCATACGAGTTTCGTTTTTCCTTATTAATTTTCCCAATTCCTGCACCAACTTCAAACTTGGTATGGTGAGATGACAACATTCCACTACAGATCAGACCATGTTGCACTCTGTTATTCGCCAAATATTCCTTATTTTGCATGTACGGCGAAGAAGACCACAGAAAGTTGTGAGAGGATTCACATTTCAATCGAGTCATAATCACATGTCCTCGTCTTGTCCATTTCTTTATAACTAGGTTGTCTTTGCAGTATCTGGCATGAATTCCACTACTTCTTTTAGAGAGTCCTCAGCACACATGAATATTTTTTGTTTACATCTTTCTTCCTAGTTTTAATGTAGGTACTTGGTATTGGATCTGATACATGTATTGACGATTGTTCATCAAAGGTACCATTCCCTATTTCCTGACTGGACCACATCTCCAATAACTTTTCTAAAACTTGCAAATTTCCTATCGGTTTGTTCAATCTTTGTGGCAGCATATTCCTAATATTTAGTATTTTCCCAAGAATTTCTGCTTTTTTTCATCACTTCCAGAAAACTTAATTATAAAACTTGGAGGTTTTTTTTGGTGAACTTGCCATACTGTTGTCTTTATAGATATAAATAACTATTGATATTAATTATATTAATTACCTAAGATGTTTGGACCCCATGCAGATAACAGGTGAGTTTATATTGTAAATTGGATGAAGAGGGCAGGATGGGTAATATATAATCTAAAAAATATGTCCTTATCTTGTTTTTAATTTTTTATTATTAATTTCAAAGATATTTGAAATTTGTTCTAAAGAATTGAAAAAATTATGACTGATGGCAACATCACAGAATGTAACAAGATAGAATTTCATAATTCCCTATCTCTCTGTGTATATTGCACTTGTCCTGAAATATAATATTATACACAAAAATACCGCCAAAATAGTGGAAAGCCTTTGATATTGAGATAAGTTATGATGCTGTGTGTATAAGTTGAGGTTCTTTCAGGATTTAGTTTTTCAGTACTATTTAACATATTAACAACACAAAATTAAACTTTTTTATTATTTTAACAATATAGAGATCAGTATCAAACGTGAATTAATACCTTTTTATTAAAATAAAAGAACTTAGTTTCACCCAGTAGTTCCTTTTTTCAATTTCTCATGGGGCATTTGGTTCATTTTGGTGAAGGGCAAGTTCTCTGGTTATATCTATGCTGTAAACTGAAAATGGATGACAGTGAAAATCAAGGAAAAACTATCTTGGCTCTTGAAGTTACAGAAGTTACAAAAGAACAAAAAGAAACTATCTATCATTTATTTTCTCTCTATAACTGTGATTATAAGGAAATTGAAATACAAGAAAAAGAAGAAGAAAATAAAGAGACAAATGAGGCAGGAACTCCAGAAGATTTTGATGATTGTTGTATTGAACAAAATGGTAACTTTGATGAGTGTCAGTACTGTTTATGCAAACCATGCATTACTCATGAACAAAACAGGCAAATGTGGTGGGAAAGGGAAAGTCAAAACCGCATTTGCGAAATTCGTCCTTGAGAAAAACTGATTATAAACGTTTCTGAACCAATCTTTCCACAGGCTTGTATGGCAGGATCCCAGATATCTAGACATAAAAACGTGCAGCGCTTCGTCGGGATCCAAGACGAAGGAACTATGTTTATCATAGACGAGACCTGATGCCCAAATGTGTCATTGACTTAGTGGGATCTTGGTTCCCGAATTCACCAAATGTGTCATTGACTTTGTGAGATCCGAATTTACCAAATGTACATGGGTCACATGTGGGAATAATTTTAATTTTCTGAATCACATCAGGTTACTTTTATCACATTTGACACAATCTTTAGAGATTTTTTTAAAACATATATTCTGTGGAGGTCAATTGTTTTCCTATGAAGGATTTAAATATAGTTGCAAATATGTTGGAGTCTTTGTGAGTATTGTATCATGTATGTAATCAACAAAAGATAGGTTTTCATTTATTTGTAGATAAAAGCATGTGCATGCTGTAGTATTTACAAACATTAGTAGGCTCCGCCTCAAGAGAGTCAATCAGACCATTTGAAATTCAATTATTGACCACCTCAGAATTTTATTTGACAATTATATAAAAACAAATTAATGAAATGACTCTCTTTTAACTTGTATTTTTTCATAAGTATGTGCTGCACTAATGATATTATTTGATTGTTAAACTAGTGAATCATAAAAATGCTTCCCAGTACTGAAACCTGCAAAGAAAATTGAATTTCCTTCCATTTTTCTTATTGGCTGCTATTTATACCCCAGACCCGGTCTTTAAGGATTGCACTGCTCTGTTTATTATAGAATGCGGTTGAATGTATGGTGATGATCATTTATTATATAGAATGCGGTTGAATGTATGGTGATGATAAAAAAATCATTATTGCTTTTCAAAACTGTAGATTTTATTTAATATACACATAACAAAGATACCGACCAAATACACACAAGTCGCTTGTTGAAACTTTAGACAGCTGAAATTATCAGTATATGTCACAATACGAAATATGTTAAATGCCTGGGAAACAAAATAACAAATTATTAAACCTAAACATGCTAAAGAACTAAAATTTAAAAAAGGGTGTCTAGAAATGTCCTTCCGAAGTGTAGGCATATCTTGTCTATCCTAATATTCTAGGTCTATCCCGTATTAGTAGAATATTATTTAAAAGCGTTAAATCTATATGTATTTTCAGTAACATAAAAACGACGATAATTTTGATAGATTCTATCATAGACTACACAAATTATAAGTTCACTTAATTTTATGTTCGCTGACTGGATATATGTCAGTATGGCATACTTATACGTATACTGGTATACCACTGTATAGTGGTACTTATTTGTTCAAGATGGCGTCAAAATTGCGTTGAAATAACGTTGGAAGCGAGATACAGTGGAACCCACGATATAGTGAGAACATGGTAATATTGCTTTTATTCTAAGTCGTTAACTTACTTCCATACATTGACTGTCACTACTTCAGCGTTTATTTCGACGATTTAAGAACGGGGTAATCAGCAACAGTAATCCTAATAAAAATTGGTGACGAATTCATAGATAAATATGCCCATATACCAAAAAAGTGTTATCAGTAAATATTCTGTCAATTTAAAGCTCTTCTACAGCAGAAAACTGAAACAATACATTGTAAAGCAGATTCCAATCCAGAATGCTTCAAAAGTGAGTCTACAGTGTGATTTTCAGAAAGATATGATTATGTTTATCAATGTTTTTTTTTTTCAGGGAAGACCATTTACAGACCAGTTTGGGCATATCATGCATGCGTACATTATATTAGGAAGAACTACTCCAGAAATCCACACACATGCAAGACATAGAGTTATAATTGGAGATTTAGATATACCAATTACGTTTTATATGTTGTTTTTAGTGTCCAGAAGGTTCCGGTATTTCACGGGTTAAACATATTTCTTGAGATTGCTGATTTTGGTATTATTTGCTGACCGAAATCAATATAAGGATTGTTAATTTTTTAGAAAACTGTGTGACAATACAATGACAAATGTGAGAAAACAAAATTTTGGGATTGAGGATATTGTTCAATTCCTTATATTAATAGGACTGTGAAAGCAACATAAAGACAAATGCTCATTCATTTGGACACGTGACTAGGTTATCTACTACTGTGAAATATCTATTGAATGCTGAATAGATTATATGTGTATAAAGATGTATGTGTAATTATATGTTAAGCTAAGCATTTTAAGATACAGTTTTTGTTCCAATGTAGTAAGTAGAATAGACAACTGAGATTACTGAAGTTAGTTATGAATATCATGTACATTTATGATTGTTTGGAGACTTTGTTTGCCACAATTTAAAAAATCAATCACATGCATCTTCACTGCCGTTTTGTAACATTCAGCAATAAAATATTGATTCATCACATGTAAAAAAATCGTTTTTCAGGAATAATGACTTTAGTTATCTTTAGTAATTTTTGTCATTTTGTTGCTATTCTTACAATACTTACATTCGTTATTCCACTGTAACAGAATCAGGATTACCTACAGAACAAGATGTATTACCTTGCAGTCAAACTACAGGCTCACAGGAACCTTTATCACTCACCTGGAGTCAATTTGCCGATCAACGGCCATAAAAACAGTAACTGAAAGGCTACTTCTACCAAGTTGGGTTCCAACTGGTCCAGTAGTTGAGAAAAAGAAGAATTTTAAAGGAATTTTCCCATATCGTACTATCTTAAACTACGTTCGATTGGGAACGGCCTTGTGAGACATTCCAGGTTATTTCTGATAAGCTACCGCATAAGGACCATTACTTCCAATTGGTTTCAGACATTAAACTTTTTCGGCTGTCTCTGCCATCTTGGTCGACCATCCGAGTCAATCTGACGCACTTCCGACCATTTAAAAATTTGCTTTCAATTGACGATTTTAGAGTTTTAAATTAATTTTCCCACAGGGAATGTTAACATAAGTTCGTTTTTGGTGGCGATCTTGGTTGAAAGTTCGGATCACCATTCACAATTTTGAAAAAGGACCACATGGAGACCTTTGATGCAAGGTTTTGTTTCAATACTCTCAGTGGTTCTACACTTGAATTGTCAAACATAATTGTCAAATATGTATCGAAGGAAAAAACTGAAATTAATAAAGTACCAAAAATTTCTATCAGCGCAGGTAAGATTTTAAATTTCATACTCTATGAGTTATTGCAATATCTAAAAGAACTACTGAAACTGTTGTTTATTTCTAGAAAAAAACTTGTCTAAACTTCATATTTGGCGAACAACTGTTTAAAAGATTAGAATCAACATTTTTTTTCCTTAGGCTGTACATATACATTTACAACAGTTATAAACTGTCGTGTATGTCTGCTTAAAATATGCAATGTTATAAATCATCAATACCTTCGGTAAGTTTTAGCATTATGGCTTTTTTCAATATTGCGATCTTTCCAAATTTTAGTCATTAATATTATCACTGAGTCAATACGGATTCTGATGGACAGTTGCCTGTACTTCGGTACAAGCCAGAAATTTATATTTTAAATTTAGTAACAAAAACATGTATTTGGTCTAAACTGAATTTTGTCTAAGCATACTACAGATACATCGAAGTCCAACAAAGAGGATTACTGCTTTCCCAAAAGCTTAACCAGAGTTTTATCAAGGATAAGTTGATGTCATTACTTAGGAAATTTTATGGTCGTCATTACGACCGTTACAGTGTTCCAATATCTAAGATGATGCAGGACCTGACCCCGCTGTTGTAACATTTCGTGTTCCTCCACCGATTTGAGACTACCACCGGATTGACTTTGTTGAACTTCACGACGTCCGATATACGGAGCAGAAACTGCTCACAATTCCGGAGAACCTGTTTCACTCCTGGTTTTTATAGAGTTTGTGTTGTTCATTGTTTTTAGTTTCCAGTTTTTATTGGTTGTGCTTGTTCGTTTGTCTGTGTAATGGATTGCGTTTTCTGATTTGCTTCTTAGGTATATTTGTCCTCTTTGTTGATCTGCTTCGAAAATACACAAGAAAAATAATTTGAATGTGTTAAATAACGTGGGTACAATGACTCTATTATTAAAACAAATTTGATCCGCATGTTTATGTAGACGAAGGCCATTTATTTAAATAATATGTGTATAAATACAGATATTTAGTATAAATTGTGCATCTTTGTATTTTTACAATCATGACATTGTAATTAGACATTTTTGTAGAAGAGTATAATTTTCAAAACGTACCTGTATGTATTAGTAACAAATATAGAAATATTTTACATGTATGATAGAATAGAGAATGGGGACGGAAAATGTGTGAAAGAGACACCAATCCGACCAAAATACCTCAAGGTTACCAATGGGTCTTCAACGCAGGGAGATAATCCCGCACCCGGAGACTGGTCCCTAAACAATAATGCATACTAGTTCAGCGAAATGGACGCACACTAAACTCAAACACATGCAAATGAACCAAAATTGAAAAAATACACAAGACTAACAAAGGCTAGATACCAGTTTTCTTGCAAGAGTTTCATCACAGATTCGTCGATTGTGCACAAGGCCAAATCAGTACCTATAGAAGTTACCAGTATAACCGAAATAACCTGAAAAATCTATACCAGACCATATTTAAATATATACATTTTGACTCATTAACGTGATGTACACTGTTTATTGACAACTTCTTGAAAACATGTGAGCACTACGTTTTAAACAGAACAATCAAAATCAAGGTTATAAACTTATGAGATAAGAAATCAAGATTGTAAAGGTTTAGAAAATTAACAGCCTTAAATCTAGAGACAAAGACAACTCTGGGATATATATAGACAAGGACGAGGACAAACAAAATAGAGAAAGACAACACAATCAAAGTTATTATAGTTTATCACCTATCATTCTGCCAATGGCTTCCACGAAGAGTTCGGAGATTTTCCAAGTTTTGCAGAATATTTATGAATCAAGTTGGAAAACTGGAAAACAAATTTCTTGTTTCAATTGTATCAGTCGAATATTTGGACGTTGGTTATAAAACCTTTAAGAGACATTTCATAACAGGACATAAGGATCGAAGCAGTATATTGTATTAATGTGTTTTCATGCATTGGAGCTCATAAACACACATTGATTACACTAAAAATTGAATATTGGTGTATGTTCTGACTTCCTGTATGTGTTTTTATTTCATGTCTGGCTTCGGAAAGGAAGAATGGTGTACGTTGATTGACGTTTACCTTTCCTCTATCATCACTTGTTTTGAATAATTAGTACTGATGATTCCATGGCATTTTGTCACATGGTAGGAGGTAATAAGAAAATAGAGTGAAGTAAATTTCAAATGCAACCGCTTGGTGGGTAGCTTCCATATTTGGTAAGATTTATTGTTATGAAATGTAGATGCGCATACTTAACCGACATTTTGTTTATTAAACAAAATTTTATTCAACAATTGTCTAGGAGTTATGGAACTTAGACTATTTTCAACATTTCTCAACAATAGAAGACCTTCTATGAAACCGCTTGGCGGATTGTTTATGCAAACTGATTCTGCAGCGGGGGGGGGGGGGGGGCGGGTATTTGTAGCGTGTAGCAATCTTGTTAACTCATAGCTCTTTAAATGTTGTAGGCTGCACATACCAAGACCCATTTGGCAATCAACTCCCTTATAGTGACAATTGAAAATACTATTCAAGTAATGGATTTGCATGTCATTTACAAAATTTACAAAACTATGAAATACCAAGCACTTGATAAATGCTTCTATATTGTTATTTTTATACATGTAATTACACATAACGATTGTTGAATATTCGTATAAAAAATAAATATAATGCAAAAAAGTGTACTTTAGCAAATTTATTATTACACATTTCTTCTATAAACGACTCATTAGCCGCAGCTTAGTGACATTTGAGAGTTGTGTTTCTTTTTATTTCAAAACAAAATAATAAAAAAGTCAATAACAACAAACTGGCAGGTTTTGATACAAAATAGTCTACGTTTTAATGTAAATCTTATAAGAATAATTATGCTTTAACTGGTGAAAATGTGAGCACGCTTTTTCGTATAATACAATTACCGATAAAAGTTTTATCTGATTGCCAATAAAGTTAAGATTATATTCACAAGCATCCCGAAAGATATATCCAAAGCGTTTTCAGCAGAAATTTACTGAAAATGATATATTAAAAAAACAGAGTACTTTCTTTTCTTGACAAATTTATTTATTGGGAAGCAAGTTATAAAACTGTTTCCCACTGTGAAAGTTTAATTTCTATTTTGAATTTCCAAAATTTTACTTTTCAATAGTAAAAACCAAAAATCTAACTTTAGATATCATTATATCATGAAACCTATTTTTTCAATTTAAGACTGTTTAGATAATGATATAATATCTGTTAAAAAAATTAAGTAAAATAATTATAATGATCAAAGGTATATTTTAATGAAAACAATACTGCGGCTTTATTTGATAAATCTATTGTCACTGAAGATGTTGGTAAATATAAGACAATATTATAATCAAAGAGCCTTTGATTGTTTTAGATTATGAAATTCCAGAACAATTAAAGCATTTATTCGATGAAAGCAGTTCAGAGGTGTTAGCTAACAAATATATTTTCAAAATCATTTATTAATAAAGTTTGTACTGAAGTAGATGAGAAATATATCTTTAAAACACGGCCACAGCTGGAAAATTCGAAAAGAAATAAAGATAAATATATAATGGAGAACCATAGCCCCTTTAGGTTTAACCATGTTAATGTTCAGTTACAAGAATACAAAAACAACTGATTGTGACGAAGGTTAAGTTAACCAAATCTGAACCAAAGTACGTGAAAAAAAGGTTTAAAGTCAGTTTTATTTCATTTACGATAGAAGGGAGAACAGTGTCGTACAAAACAATATTAAAACCATACACAACCCTTGTAGAAGAGATACTAAAGGGAGGAGCCACTACTGATAGGGGAAGACCCAGTAGTAGGGCTCCAATATTGAGGCGAGAACGTACTTTTTGTCAATTTTTCACCTGTTGCAGGGTAACGAATCGTCAAGTTCGATTGTTGTACAAACTAAAATTAAATATGACAATAGGGATGCAGTCGGGAAGTAATTAAAGTCAAAGGGTAAGTCGTTTAGTCCAAATACCACTTCAGACAAGGGCACTTGAGTAGAGATCCCTAGGCTCTAGTCTTTTTCGAGATCAGGTAGGTGTTCCTCGACCAACAACTGATCATCTGCGTTCTCATTTCAGTCCAGTTCAGTTGTAGAGATTGTAATACAGGATACGGCGCAAATTATTTACAAGTAGGTTAGTCAAAAATCGATAAAATCTGAAAAACCACTCATAAATATTAACTGAGTAAATATGAATAAACATCCAGGACATTTCAGATTATATATCCTGTCTGAAAAATGAATTGCAAATTCTATTCTGATGAACAATCGTTAATTCAAATGTTTCATAAAAAATATCGTTTAAAACGCCTTCTGAAACACGGAAATATAACCGATGTTAGTCGTTCAGTTTATCTCTAACGCCAAAAATAATGTAAACAAATGTAGAATTTGTTTATAACATTTTTTGTAAAGCACCTTCAGAAATGCAAAGGCATAGACCGTCTCCGTCGTATACTCATCTTCACAGGAAATTTAACATGTACAAATGTATAAGCTAATATACACATCTAGATATCAAATCAAATGCTGGCATTTTTCTTGAAATCGGAATACAAAAAAATGTACTTTCCAATAAAAGATATATCAATTACAAATGTATACGCTATTGAAGAGATCAGCACATATTTTTATAGACTTATAACACTGTATATCGTCTTATTGAAAATATGGACAATAAAGTCCGTAATTCTTAGATCCTCTGTAGCAATGAAATGTGTAACTAAAATCCCTGCTGAAAGAGGGAATAAGAACTGTAAACAAGGAATCAATAGAGAATAAATACAATCTTTCAGAATAAGTCTTCATGTGCTAGAGTGAACAAAGAAATTTTGAGCCCTTCAAGTTTCTCAGCTTGTGGAATATTATAAAGTAAAGTCAAGAAATACCAAAGGGATATTCGAAGGAGAGAAAAATCGTTACAACTGACAAACTCTGGAGAACAACGAAGACAAGACCAAAACAAAACATGCACTACAATTAAAAACTAAAAACGTATGAACAACATGGACCCCACCAAAAAACCGTTCAAACTTAAGATAATTCAGAAATATTTAGTTATTGAGTTAATACTCATTGATCATTTTACTGATTCATATAAATAAACTTAGACAACGACACTAAATTATAACACTTTAAAAACTTAAGCACCATCAATGTGAACTCCCACAAAAATCCGGGAGTTACATATGGTTTTCCGGAAAGATAAGACTTTCCTTTTCCGTTACCGCCACCCGATAAACTGAAAGTGGGTGAATGTGTTAATTCTCGTAAAACCTGATATCTAGCTGAAGATCTGAAGACTAAGTTGTAATATAAAAGCTTTGTACTGGTCGATCAATTTAAAAGACGCCCGAAAATGTTTTGAAATGGAAACACAAACAAACGCTTAACATATCCCGACCAACGAAATTAATGAAACACTAATTTCACTCATATATTTGGTAGGTAAACCTTTAAAGCTAGACAAAACCTTAAAATGACTGTATTGAATCATATTTTTTCGTAAATTTATATTTTTGTCAAATATGTTTTTATCAGACACTTTTTTGATAAATAGCAAACTGGTTAACAGGAAAGACCAACAATGAAATCACAATCAATATAGGTGTATAGGTATACAAGGTGATAGTATTATAATAGTTGTTGCTTACATCACTGACAATTTTATTCCCGTCTCGCATGCGAGACGGGATAAGTAATCAAAAGCTAAAAAAGGGGAACCAGTCGTTAAAAGGACCAGAATAAGTCTCCTGATTGGCCGTGCCAACATTATGAGATGCACGCATGCATGATCAATGACCAATGGCCTCTGATTAGTCAGTAAACCGGAATAGCTGATCTGCGGATGCAACTCCATACATCATTACGGGATAGCATCACCTAAACTAGGGAAAATCGTCATGGGCTATACAACCTACAATATTTGTTCAGTTTACCGTAGTTAAGATTTAAACTTATCGCTGGGTGTCTAATAAAACACAGGACTTCATTTGGCGCTTTTAATTTGTTGCTTTAAAAAGCGTGTTTCACTGTCGTACCTGTACAGCTGCATTCTATTAATAGACATATAGCGGTCTATTTATAGACACGTTGATTTCGAGATACATTTTTAAGAGCATTAATTTGGAATAAGAATAACTAGAGATCTGATTGGCTAACCCAACGAGGGGAAAATCACTGATTTGTCTTTCATATGAAAGAGATGAAAACTTGATTTAACTCCGTATATGTATACGGGATTTACTACCTAAACTAGGCATAATTGTTGAAAACCAAAACTTTTAAAACAATTATTTGTCATGCTGACAATGAATAAAAAGCTTAAGTGTAATTAAAATGATTGTTTACAATTTGTCGAAATAAATCGTGTATTTCCAATAACAAACTAACGGGCCAGGGGATTACCTGTCGTTTCCGACTGCTCCATCGGTTTATTTAAACAAAAGTCAGAAACAATTTAAGACAATTAGAAATACAAATATCACTTAAAATCTTCATAATATACTTAATATCTTCAAGTAACCACCACATGTCTCCTGTGCCTGTCCCAAGTCAGGTCGTGGTAATTGGTTAGTCTTTGTACTTTTTATTAATAGCCTTATTGTATTTACATGTATGATTGTTAAATTTTACAAATTTTACCACAATCATACATTTCAAAACATAAATATTGTCATAGATATCGTCAAATGTCACCCCTTACGTTTCGGAAGTTAACATTAAAGATAAAGCTATTACATATATCTGTATGGCAATTTTAAAAAAATCAAGTATAAAAAATTAAAATCTTTGAAAGGCAGTCCAAAAAAGCCATCAACACACAGACTTTAAAAAAACTATGTAGTTATATATATATTGAAAGGTAGTAATAATACATATAATAAGGGAAAGTTTAATGCGATGACATTACGAACATTTTATAATACATAAAAAATAATACTCTTTATTAAAAAGCTAAGAGACGGCTAGCTATTACTTGTTGGATAAACCGTCAGCTCAAAATTTAAAAATTTGTCTTAAATGTTCCATAAGAGATATCTTTATGACGAAATATATACCAGGCGTAGAACGGCATGTTCTAAAATCTCGTATGGTCTTGTCTGGTCTTATAAATTATTCTTCAGATGACTCTTCCCTCCCAATCAAAAAGAATAAACATGACTCCCCCCCCAAAAAAAATAATAATTTTTTTTTATTAAAAAAGACGATAAATAAATAGATTAATCATAATAATAATAATTTTTTTTAGATGCTTCTTGGATCTCAGTCCTTTTTCTAGACAAGTTTAAGATACTGAAAGGATAATACGCTTATTGAAAGCCAGTGTTGGTAATGAAAATCCCATAAAATACAGTATGTTACAATCTGCTCAGAACAGTCATGCTAAATAAGTATTTGATAAGTAAACGTTATAAATAAACAGTTTGTGGCCACTGGATTGACTTTGTTGAATTTAACGACGGGTGCCGTATACGGAACAGGAACAGCTTACCCTTCCGGAACACCTGAGTTTACTCCTGGTTTTATAGGAGTTCGTGTTGTTCATTGTTTTTTAGTTTTCAGTGTTTATTTCTTCTGCTTGTGGTTGTTAATTTGTCTGTATAATGGATTACGTTTTTTGGATTGCTCCCCTATTTACATGCAGTTTGTCAGTCTAAAGATGATATCAGCTACCACATACACATTATCAAGGCCACTGCAGAATTATACATAGGCAATATCAAATGACAGGTTTTTAAAATCTGTGTAGAGTTCAGTATTGGTTTAAAATTAATGAAGTAGACAGAAATGTATCTATAATTGTGGACTGAAAGCTATGTCTATTCCATACATAACATTTACTTTTTGTAGAAATGAATCACCAATATCTTTGGACAAATGTTTAATAAGATGTAGGATTAATTCTAAATCAATAAGAGGTTATATAAATAACATTTAAAACAGAATAATACATAGGACCTACAATTCTCTACTTATCACAACATATGTATTTACATACATGATTAAAAAAGGAAACGTGCAGCAAGGCGATTACCTTTTCCTTTTTGCCCCAATAAGACAGAACAAATGACTGAAAAGACCAATGTCAGTCGTTTTTTAACTGCAAAGGACATGTTTTGACTGTAAATGACTGCAAAAAAGATGCAAATGACTGCAAACGTTGTGTTGGACAAAATATTTGCTGCTATGGTTGCAATATGACTGCCTCAACCTTTTCCTTTTGGGTCAAACACATTTTAACAGACACAGCACTTACCTGTGTTATGGCAGTAGAAATTTATTTGTGACACCCTTGTAAAGTTTTAACAGATGCATATTGTTTATGTCAGTCGATTTTTAACTGTTAAAACGTTTTTTTGAGTTGGTACAACGCAATCTGGCTATTTACTTGGCTTGTGATAGACTGATAAAGACTGCATCAGTGTATTACATCGCAGACACATTTCGTTCAATCAAACATCATGAGGTGATCTATATAACTTTTTGGGTGTTCAGATTCAAATAAATTTAATTGAAAAATAATCCGTTATGAAATAACATAAACGCGCGGTGAAAATTTATATATATCAGATTACTTAGAAAATATACAAATAATATGTGTATTTAACTTTCAACTTTATGACACTGAAATTAATATGTTTTATAAAATATGAGTTGTTATGACAGTGTCCACCTGCAAAATATAATTAGCAGATACCTTGCTGTGATTATAACAGTAGGAGGTGTGAAAGTATCTCGCGTTATGTAGATAAACTTAACTGCAGTACACAAGAGGCGTAATTTAGGAATTTTTAACTAATAAGATTTCATTGACTTTTTAATATTTCAGTGATGAATGATAATCTATTGATTAATAAAAAAAATATGGAATGAATTAATAAATATGCCATATATTTTAAAGGTATTATACAGATAAATTTTATATCACATTTTATAATAGAAATAACAATTTATCTTTCATATATCTTGTCTTTGATTGTCTTTATTTTAATGTCTATTTATATATTTATTTTGTACACATTTTTTTATAAAGTAAGGGCCGGATGGATTTGATCCATTTATACAGTGTGCATTAATAAAATTTCATGGAAAGGATTAACACTTTTTTCACTGTTTCGAACCAAGTAAAAAAAATTTTAAAAAAAAGATGAAAGAGAAAACTATTCGTTAATGTTGAGAATTTTCACCTTTTTATTATAAATTCTTTCAATTTACTATTATTATTTCTTTTTGTTTTATGTTTAAGTCCAACTTTATTTTATTTATATTCTTTCACTTGGTAAAAGATATCTTTCTTTAAAGATCTAAAAATTGAAGATAGAATTATTTATGAACATATAAAGACCACGCCTGAATTAATTTTATTTTTTTTATAACATATATACTCTTGATATTAAATAAAACAATTAATGATATGGGCCCATCAATATTTCTTATCTAGGAGCTGTTTAAATAGATTCAGTCATTTACACACAGTGAAATAAATTTCAAATACATGTATCATAATCACATTACCAGCCACCTGTTGTTTTACACGTTTTTACAGGATGTTTATTTAACACCTGTTCTTTAAAATTAATTATTACCTGTCAATTTGAAAGCCATATACTTACATCGGCATTTAGAATTATTGAAATCTACAACTGCATGAGTTGTTTTATTTGATAAAAGAAGAATTAATTGTCGTATAATTACAAAGTCGTACTTTTTAAATAACTAAACGGTATTTGAATGAAACAAAATGTTATAATAGAATACAATTTCTATATTATAGAATATACTAAGATCCTAACAATAATTTTAACGACTGAATGTCTTAAAAATAATTTGTGTTCATTATATATAAAATGTTTAATGTTATTATAATATATGGTGAACAGTTCATTAATTCATTAGATTTCAGAAATTCTTAATATAATAAATATATATTATTGAAATTCCATTGTGTTCATTAGCATACTTTATAATTGGATTTAATTCTCCAGTCCCTTCATTTATAAACATGTGTAAAAAAATAAATAAAATACAGACAATCGACAGCACAATAAATGAAGATAATGTTATTTTTTATTATAAAATTCGTTATAGGTTTTTGCATAATAAGTTTTAAAAAATGCACATATATTTATTAATTCAAAACTGAACTATTAAAGAAAATCTATGTAATCTTATTAGTTGAAAATTCATAAACCACGCCTATTGTGTACTAATATTAAGTTCATACCTCCTACCGTTCTAATCACAGCAAGTGTCTGCTATTTATATTTATGAGGTGGACACTGTCATAACAACTCATATTTCATGAACTTTTTTATTTCAAAATCATTTAAGTTAAAAAGTCAAATACACATGAAATAGGTTACTTATTATTACTTGTATATTTTCTAAGTAATCTGAGGGAAATAATTTTTCTCCATGCGTTTATTTTATTTCATAACCGATCATTTTTTCAATTAAATTATTTGAATCTTAGCACCCAAAACATTTAAACAAATCACCTGATGATGTTTGATTGAACGAAATACATGTACATACATGTATGTCTGCGACAACATGTAAAACTCTGATGCAGTCATTATCAGTCTATCAACCCAGGTAAAAATCGACTGACATGAACAAAATGCATCTGTTACAACTTTAAAAGGTTATCACAAATAAATTTCTACTGCCACAACACAGGTAAGTGCTGTGTCAGTTAAAATGTGTCTGACCCAACGCTAAAAAGGGTTGAAGAAGTCATATTTCAACCATAGCAGCAAATATTTTGTCTCACACACGGTTTGCAATTATTTGCAACTATTGTTGCAGTCATTTACAGTCAAAACATATCCTTTGCAGTTAAAAAACGACTGACATTGGTCTTTTCAGTCATTTTTTCTGTCAGCAGTGATAGACTGTTGGGGGACAAAATAAGAATGCTGCCAAAAAACAACTACTATAACAAAAAAAATTACATATATTACTATTTTTTATTTATTTATCGATCGTTTTTTATATAAAAAAAAATTGGGGTAAGGGGCTGTCATCGAAGGAATGAATTGTAAAACCAGACCAATGTCATGGCACAAGAGCAAACCAGGTTTAAGAACTTGTCAATGAATGAACATTTGAGCAATAATTTGTTTTAGGAAGCAGTCATTAACACTTTTGCCCTTCGTTTGAATTGTTCGAAGTTTGAATCTTTTTTCCCTTTATAAAAATTACATGTATTTTATCCATTATGATCGGGTTTTATTTCTTCTGGTCAATTTTTCCTCCTTTTTATCTCATGAAGTGAAAAAGGCTATTTTTATTATGTTATTTTTAATATCAGGAATTAAATTACAGGCTTAAGGACTCTACCAGCGATATTTTATCAAACCGTGGAAATCTTCTATACTTAACAACTGTAAACTGTCTGTTAAAATACTGTAGCTAGCCAGGGGAGACTAAACTCCACGGATAATTTCAAATGATAGGCCAACTGAAACCCTGAGTCCAAGATAACCAAGAAACCACTTCGGTTTAACCAAAATCTAAGCTTAATGAACTGAAAACTGAGACACGGTGACTGGAATGACTGCATGCAGGGTTATGAGACAAGATATTTGAGTTTCCATATTTATTATATTTTGATATTTCCAATAATCAGTATATCCATTTCTATAATATATTTTATACAACCAAACCCAGTCCACTGTATCAATTATTTAGAAAAAAAATGGAAACGTCTATATTTTAAAATGTCAATAATTAATTAAATTCTCAAACAACCAATTCTAAAACTCTTTAAAATAATTCAGAGTTTAGTACAGTATACAACATATATATTTCAAAAATCAGGTTGCGACCAGAATTATCAGTAATACATGTACCTGTATCCTGTAGGGTACATGCACAAAAAAGGTAAAAATTTGGAACTCTAAATATATCTCTATCCTTTAGAGATATAGACTTTAATATTTAGTAAATTGTGACTGATATGGTTGTTAATTGCATTGGAGCTGAGTCTTGCTACTTATTTATTTAAAGTGTAAAGTTTAAATCCTAATACAATGCATGTAATTATAATTTTTTTTTTTTGAATTTCTGCAAAATTTGTCAGAATCCTTTTCTGAGAAGTAAATTTTTAAAGCTGAATCCTTTTCAGCTTTTAGTTTAAAAATGTAATAAATATGTTATTTAAAATTATAATTCTGCGAAATTGTCAAAATCCTTTTTTGACAAGTGATTTGATAGCCGAATCTTTTTCAGCTATTCAACCGTAAGGTGTAAAAAAAAATGTTATTTAATTACTGAAAGGTCCATCCATGATCAGTGTTTGTTTATTTTACAGTTAAATCCTTTTCAACTGTAAAAGTTTAAAGTATGGTTTCACTCCTTATGAAACCATACACCCTAAGATCCAAATATTTTTCCTATTTATATTTCCTATTTATCACCTATTTAATAATGTATGAAAATTGCAAAAAAAAAATGGAACATTGTCAAGACTGAAATTCTACGGTACCGGAACTGAAGCTTTTGCCAGCAAAACGTACAATAATTAAATAAATGTAAGATTAAATTTCCAGCAAGTATTTCCAAAGTTCACTAAATTAAACTGCCTTGAGCAAAAGATAAAAACAGTTAGGAAACCGGCTCCTAGAGCCCGCTTAAAATTAAATTCAACTTTACAAACTAAGAAAACATTTTTCTTTTGTTTACAATCAAAACTTTGCCGAAAATTTGCAGTTTTCCTTACAAAAATAAGCAGAACAAAAATACTAATTGTTCAAGCCAAAGTTTAAAGCAAGACTGACGTTGCGTCAAATTTTACGTCACTTGTGGAACTTGTGGGTTTGTTGGATGTTGGAAGTTGGAAACGTAAGGTTTCCCGCTAAAGTTCGAAAAATAAATACATTTCTTTAATACAATTTTAAAATACAATTAAGATATAAAAATTATCTTCTTTTATCGTACAATTCCTCGTATGATTTACAATTGCATTTTCCATGGCAACAATAAATAAAAAATTATGACAGCGCCACCGGAAGTAGCGGAAGAAACACAAAATTGTAAACAGAAAACGTGTGTGTTTACCGGCTGGCAAAAATGACAAAGTTCGCCCATAAAACAGATTGACAACTATGAAAAACTATATGGATAGTTTAGAAACAACATATGAAATAAGGAGGAGCTGGGGAGTGCAGCTGTCATTACGTAAAACTGTTATTTAATTGAAAATGAACGAGTTACTCGACAGGTTACGACCAATAGTCAATACGCATGTGCAGAACGTTACTTCAAAATATATCGGCAGGTGCCCGAAATAATTACGAAGATTGTTTGCAGAGCAACTTCGACAAAAAAAACAGCGATTTCTACAGTGGACTGGCAACAAACAGTATTGAATATTTTAATAACTATTTACATGTATCAAATATATTTATAATCCTACAATAATAATGTTACAACGTTTTAACCGCCAATTTAAAAGTGATCACCACGTGAGCGTAAAAATATTGTGAAGATATTTGGAGGGAAACAGCAGATGACAGTTGATGATTCAAAGAATATGCAGAATTTTCAAGAAAATGATGTTTTCTGTCAATAGGTGAAAATAACCAGTGAAGTAATTAAAATGTGAAGTATTTTTCTATCAATATTAACAATTTCAGAATTAATGGAATAATATTTGTGAAATTCGCCAACAATAATTGTAATGAGAAAAATGTCATTGATTTTAAGCTCGATTAATAAAATAAATAAATATATGAGTTATTCTGATTCCATTTAATCTTAATGCTGTAGATGAGACAGGGAAAAACTGCTTATGATTGGAATGTGCTGTTATACTCTGTCACACACAAGAAAAAGAATACTACAAGTCACCATATATGAAATAACTAATGTGATGCACAAAAAAATAATATAGACATCATTTGCATACACTAATTTTAACCTTTACATTTTATCCCCCAATTAAACATTTAGCGTCCTCGCAAATGTTTTAATTACTGATTTATACATGTATAATATTACTTTATTTGCACTTTATTTTTTTTACAGATGAAGTTAACAGCTATCCTTACTTAGGGATGAAATAACATATAAGGATTATTACAAGAAGAATTACAGTATAACTACGAGTGACAAGCAACCACTGTTGATCAGATGCCATGGAGAGATTTAGAAGTGAGACATACTTTTGCGAGAAAAAAAATGAAATTTAGATATGCTAAACTTTCCATCCAGCATTACATGTATACATCACTAATAATTCAGAGGTTATAATTGGCAAAAATATTGACTGGTCATTACTGATTCGTTTCTGGATAACTTTTGAGTGTACTGTTCAACAGTTGCATGAGGAAATCTTCGAGATTAAAGAAAACCAGTCATATTCAAAACCTATTTATTATTCTGGGCAGAGGAGATGTCCGCAACTTAAATACATTAACATCTGACCCAGGAATATGGAAATACACGTAATATTACGACAGAACGAAGTATACCTAAGTCCAGCTTGACCAGCAACATGACTGACAAAGAAGATGTACTAGATATATCAACATGATGATGAAATATGTCGCCAAATCAACATACTAAAGAGGAAGTTCGTTTATCCCAAAAAAAACCTTCTTTTTTTAAATATCTCATACCATTCTATCTACAAAGTCAAGTTTAAAAAATATATATATAGCCCCTGTCTCCTCTGAGTGGTTGGTGTTGAGGTAGCAGCCGGAATCCTAAAGTTCCCATTACTGAGCTGTCCAACAGGAAGCAAGGTTGCAGAAGCCAGGTGGAGCCCCAGTCTCCCCTGAGTAGTTGGTGCGGTAGCTGTAAAGTTCCCATGATTCGGCTGGCCAGCAGAAAGCGGACTGGTAAAAGAGGTACGGGTTGTTGTGGTTGGCAAACTGGCTGGTCGGACCATGGTGGCCCAGTGCAGCTGGCTCTCGGCCGGTGACAAAGCTCTGTAATCGGGTAGGCCTGGTCTCCAAAGAACTCCTTCCGGGCGGTCGTCAGGTTCTTCTGGTGGAAGTGAGGTGGAAAGCTGTTCACATGTTTTTCCAGCGCCCTACGGCTTTCACACCTGTACATGGAGAGAGTGCAAAAAAAAACGGTGCTTGGTCAAAGGCCAGGTGCTTTTTCCAGAGGTGGGCGTCCATCCTAGTCTTCTCTGCAATGATGCTCTCTGATAGGTCACATATCGGGCACATATAGGCTAAGCCACGTTTAGATAATCTTAGTTGAGACGACATCTGAAAATAAACAAGACAGTTTGTGAGCCTCCTGTGCAAAACAGACTCGCCTGTTTCAAATTTCCAAACATATCAGTCATTTTTTTCTTTTGTGTTATTTTCTGGGCAAATTCTGGCACAACTTGAGAAGATCTTTGGTAAACATTAAGGAGGTTCGCTACTGAAATTCAAAATAACAAGAAAGTTTTCCTGTTGTGTTTTTTTAAAACTCCTTTCATATGGGAGTGGAAAAATGAAAAAAAAAGGTCAATACGCTTTTTTTTTGTAAGGAGGGCATTAATGGTCACTCATACTGTCAGTATTGCAAAATCCTGTATTTTCAAAGAATTGGAACATCTGCATTGAAGTTTTAATTACAACAACAATTCATACAAATATAAATATATTTTATTTTAATATCAATTGAAATATACCTTTGTTTTATTTTCTACAAAAATAATACATTCAAGGCATATAGTCAATGTATTTTTCCCGTAATAAAAAAATAAACAAAAAAGTCCGGGAAAAAGAATGATATTCAAATGAAATCTTTGATTTGACCTTTATTCAAAGGCCAGGTGCTTTTTCCAGAGGTGGGCCTCCATCCTAGTCTTCTCTGCAATGATGCTCTCTTGAATTGGGTATTCGCCAACCCAGTCGTCAGACTTGTCTGACATGATTATTCATTGATTTGTTATCAGTATTTAGCAAAATTCAAAAATAAAAGAAATACTAAGGGATCATTCCTTGTATTGCACATGGTAGATCTCCTTAGCTGAAATTTGGCTTCCTATTTAGGTATTTTTGGTTGAGTAGTTCTTTTTTAAAACAAGTTTGGTTTTTGGTCTTCCAAATGTTTCGGTTTTAATGCTGCTGATGAGAGGTAACTCCTTGAAATGCGTCGTATACAGCATACTATAAATTTACTATATCTAATATTAGTATCTTTGGATTGTTTATATAAAATAACAAGAAATAACTCCTTGAAATGCGTCGTATACAGCATACTATAAATTTACTATATCTAATATTAGTATCTTTGGATTGTTTATATAAAATAACAAGAAATTTTCAAAAAATTCAGAAATTGTTCACAAGAATTTATTCTTGGAAATTATTAATAGAAAAGTATAGGTCAATATGCAAAATTTTGACTGAGAGCCGAAAAACGTTCAATGAAAAAGTATGGGAAATTTAAATTTAGACATTTTCTATAACATATATGTCAATTTACCGAATACTTTCATCTTTTTTAACAAAATAATTTGTATTAAATTTAAATCACTGCATACTTGATATAACAAAGACCTTTTTTCATTAAATAAAATCTTCAAATATATTACTAAGGGCTGAAAAACATTCAAAACAACACCAAAAAGTGCTGGAAAATGTCAAATTTTGACATTATTCTTTCAAAGGTAATTTTAAAATAATCTATTAATCTTTTTCAACAAAATAATTTGAAAAAAACCTGGATCACTGTGTAATTGATATAAATGAGTCATATGTTTTCCTTTATATAAACAAATATGCTCCTTGATTTTATTTCTGGAAATAATAATGAAGCCATAATTCTGATTTGATTATGATTCAATTCAAATATCAAACATTTATAGAATAAAATTAAAATTACAATTAATTTGAAGAAAAACACTAAAGAACGTGTAAAATACTAAACTGAATTGTTCTGCATTAATATCTGTATTTTGCTATTGGGACTTTGGATGAGATTATCAAGGTCAGAATATACCCAGTGGTTCAGAGTCAGCAATCTTTAGAATGACATCTAATTATCTTAGTATCTGTAGGGCCCACTTGAACAAAGCCTTTGTAATCACTTTTAACTTGAAATTTTGCAATTATAATTCACATGAATATTACAAATTTTTTTAAACTTTGGCCCAATACTTAATGAAATATGTATTTGGCAACAAAACGGGGTAACACTGCTACAGAAAGGGACTTACTGTGACTGATCACCAACAAAGTGGGAAATTTTAATTCTTTAGACTTGTTACCCTGATATATTTGCACTAAGTTAGACCTGACCACAGCAATAAAACATGCTGGGTTGGTCAAGGTTTACAACCAATTTCACACCTGTGAGGCTTTTGATGTTTTCTGGTAATAAATATTACCAGAGAGATATTCTCAATAAGCGTATTAAATTAACTTGATGAAATTTACTGGTAAAAGTAACAGTTAATCACGTAGCCGGATCGCCTGGATTTTTTTTACCCCATAAACGATGAACAGGTAGAAATTTTAATCCATACAACCAAAAGAGTGGGAACCACTATCACAGTGATCAGTCATGGTTAGTCTCTTTCTGTACTGTATTGTAATGCTACTTAAAATTCTACATTTATTTCAGTTCACCTTCTTGAGAGTCTTATTAGACAAACTACAATTTTCTATAATACAAAAGATACTATATTCACAGAGAGAATCTACCGCTCCACTGAACTACAATTGGTAGATTTAGATTAAGTAAAAACTCTGATTTTGTGACAGGTACACCTGAACCACACTTTTCTGTGAAAAGATCTTTGATACCTTTACTACCATTCCTAGAAAAGGCCAACTTCAAGTGCTCTAAGCATAGTCCACTACTGGCAACAGTTCGTGCCATTCCTAATGAAAGTATCTTACGGTTAGTCAACAACTTCAAAGAAGACAAATTTTTATGCAATTCTTTCATAGTATTGAATTTGTCTGATATGACATATTCTGGTATATATACTTTTTCAAAGTGAACATTCAATTCAATATTTTATTTACAAGTGTGCAAAGTGCATCAACATCTTCATCAGCCCTGTGGGCATCATATGATTTGCCCATAAATGTTTCAAACAAATTTGTCTGTGAATATGAATTCAGACCTGGATGGGAAAGTTTAAATAATGGCAATGTGTCGATAAAACCTATCACAGTTGTCTTGAATTTATCAAGCAAATTACATTTCTGTAGTGAAGTGTACAATAACACACAGTCATAGGTTTGCACATTATGGCCTATCAAAACATTGTTCATAGTATTTTTAAGAAAAGAAATAAAGTCATTGAGGCACTTTTTGATATGGACAGCAGGCAACACATTTCCGTTTGATATCAACTGCCCATTCTCAAATGTCAATCCAGAAATCTCTGCCGCCTTTGGTGTTATTTGGTGCTGGGGTAGAACAAATCTGGAAAAAGATTCTCCTGCACTCTTTGCTGCTAATTGTGTGATATGGGATGATCTACCTACAAAAGCAATATTGATACAACTTATTCCAGTTCCTAGATGATTACATAAGCATTACATGTATCAGTAGTTGTAAAAGGTTTTGTATCGAGACAAGTTTACCAATATCACTACAAGTTGTATAGCAATGAGTAGTGATGCCATTAATTTCATATATAATGAACAATTATTTTACACAAGAAATCCACATTCCAAACTATATTCATTGCATTTATTTCAAAGAACATGCCAAAATACATTTGTTTTATTTCAACGTACATGCCAGATTAAGTGTTCCTATATAGTGAAGAATGCTAAAAAAATTAAAGTCCCATAACTCTCTGAGGAGTTGCGCATACAAAGTGTTAGTATATAGTGTAGAATTTCAAAAACATTAAAGTCCAATAACTCCAATAAAATGTGTTGAATCATAATGGCAGGTGCAATAAGATCAAGTACATATGGTGACTAACAATCCTGCAAGATTTGAACGAAATCATATTAGTGAACTCTAAGGAATTGACCATATCAAGTAACTGACTGACGGACAGACACATAGCATCACTAGAGCCCTCCTTCACGTTGTGGCGTGGACAATAATTGTAATGCAAAAAATATTTTTCATTATAACATATTTAGCCCTGTAGCTTCTATATCAAAGAAAATTTCTGTAACAGAATCATGCTTGGGTGAGGCTTCTATTCTTGAAGTTCTTGGAGGGGGTATTTCAGTTATGTTTTCTGGATCCAATCTAGATTCGTCCATGTCTATGCCGGACTGGTAGCTGATTCCTTCCCTCACTTCACAGCTTCATATATCTTGATTACTGAAAAATATATTTTGAAACATCAACATCAATTGAAATGTTAAGTCCCTACTGTGATATAAAATTACAATAGGCTATTTGTTATCATCCTTAATCTCAAAAAAAGTATTTCTTATCACTACAAACTGCTCAGAGTTGTTATGTGGTTTGGCATATTGCTGTCAAATTTAAGGATTTAATTAATCGAGGTAAAAAAAGCTAGAATTTTCAGTTCGGACTAAATTCAGATAGTCATCTTTAAATTTTTTATAACTATTTCAAAGCAACTTGGATTTTCATCAAAATCTATAGCTATCTCCATTATATATTTACATGTATCTTACAAAATACCAGGTTATTTGGTAATTTGGTTTATTGCTGTCATATTTAAATATCTAAATTATAGGTGTCTATCTGAATTTAGTCAAAACTGAAAATTTTAGCTTTTTTATACATATTGACTTAGTCCTTAAATTTGACGGCAATACACCAAAATACAAAACAACCTGGCATTCTGTAAAATAAATATATAATAAAGATAGCTGAAAAGTTTGATGAAAATCCAAAGTTCTAAAAAAATTTAAAGGTGACTATCAAAATTCAGTGCAAACTAAAAATGTTAACTGTTAAAATAAATTTCTTTTTAACTGACATGACAACAGCCACAATAAAATAAAGATTACAGACAGCTACCTTTACAATGACATTTCAACACTCCGGGTGCATGCGGCAAGATGATCTGCCAATACTCCCAGCTCTACGACCCTTCTTCCATCTCTCCAACTTTCGTCTGTTGTTATATTTACACTGCTTTCATCTATAACTTCCTCATATATAAAATAAGACAAATCTGGTTGTTTAAATGAAGGTGATGGGTGTGAAGTTACATATGAGTGATCTAATAATACTTTTCGAGCCGTTTGTCGGATTGTCTGACCTTTTCTAATGGACTCTATTTTCAATTTCTGTTTACAAGACAGAAATCCACGTCTAAACTTTCCCATCGAATAAAAATCTTATAAAAACAGCTGCGATGTATAATGGAGTAAATTACTATCAAAATGCATAAAAAAGTTTCACGTAAAATGCTAAAAAGAAGGTCAAAATATACGGGTAAATGATCTGTTGACGAGTGTTGTTGTCGTCTGGTGTCAATGTAAACAATTGCCGGAAATGCCGCGTAAATTGTTGTCGTATATTCGGGATTATTTTGACATTCAAAATTGTTTTGAAATCCAACTGTCGCAAAAAATAAAGTAAGATATAACATCTGATAACTTTGAGTGAAAAATATTTTATTAAATGTTATGAAACCTAAAAAGTATATTACGGCATTCATTCTCAACTACGGTGCGCGAACTGTGTCAAAATAATGAGTAGCGAACATCCTTAAAGTGCACTTGACCTTTTAGATCACATATTTGGCAAAAAATCAAAAGTACATCTGACCTATATCAGGCCCCATTTTTGGCAAATTATACCAAAAAAATCATTTGACCTCTTTTAGGCCAAATTTTAGGCAAATTATACAAAAAACATTTGACCGCATTAGGCCAAATATTTGGCAAAATTAAAAGTTCATTTGACCTTTGTCAGGCCCAATTTTAGGCAAATTATACCAAAAAATCATTTGACCTCTTTCAATCAAATTTTAGGCAAATTATACAAACAAGCATTTGATTTGGCAAAAATTTAAAAGTACATTTAACCTCATTAGGCCTAGAATTTGGCAAAAATTAATAGTACATTTGACCTCATTAGGCCAAGCATTAGGGCAAAAATTAAAAGTATATTTGACTTTTCAGGCCCAATTTTAGGCAAATATAAAAGTGTATTTGACCTTCTTAGGTCAAATACTATTTGCAAAAATATTTGTTTTCAACAATTGGCATTAAACCAAAATCGCTTTTTAGAACAAAATTACGCAAACAGTGGTACAGTGGACACAGGCTTTATTTCTGTCAAACACTTGAACTTCGTATAATTCTGTACCTGTACTTTTTAGTACTTGATATGTTTTATCCATTTAGGATTAGTTTTCCCCCATAGGGTGTGAGCTTGTTATGGTTGACAATCTTTCTTTTCCCAGAACTGTCCAGTTGAATCTCATAATTGAGATTATTTATTTTCTTGGTCACTACACATGGACCTATAAAAAGAGCTAGTAATTTTGGACATTCTCCCTCTCGTCTGCTCTCATTAAGGTACCACACCTTATCAGAGACGTTATAGTCAAATAATTTCACTTTAGTATCATAAAAATCTTTTCGCCGCTTTGCGTTTACTTCGTGCGACACAATGTGCCCGCTGTTATCTTTCTCTTGTTTTCCATGCATGGTCCCCCTATGTAATATTGTCTTCATGTACCCCCATAGTCCTGCCCTCATTGGTTATTTCAAATGGAATTCGAACTTCCCTTCCTAGCATAAGTAAGTTAGGAGTCAGACTAGTGGACTCATGAGGACTAGCTCGATAGGCACTTGCCAAGTAGCCCAAATTCATGTCCCAATTGGTTTGCTCCCCCCTGAGATAAGACTTGATCATGGATATTATACTTCTGTTAAACCTTTCGGTTTGCCCATTACACTTGGGGTTTCTGGGACTTGTTCTTGTTTTTCTTATCTCCAGAAGTTCGCAGAGTTCCTTGAAAATCTCACTCTCATAACAACGTCCCTGATCAGAATGTATGGCTAGGGGACAACGGCTTATGACTTCATTCAACATAATTTGTGCATATGTAACAGCAGTTTGGTCTTTTACAGGGAAAATGGCCACCCATTTGGTGAAAGTCAGTTACGGACAAAATATATCTATCATGTCTATTTCCCCTAGGTGTTAAGGGAAGGGGACCTAATATATCAGTAGCCAATCTATCTAGTGGTGCACCAACAGGCATTTTTCCAAGAGGAGCTCTTGCGGACTTCTGAGGGGGTTTGTTAGCACCACAGATCTCACACTGACTTGTCCAGATATCTATATCTTCTCTCATTTCGTACCAGTAGTACTTTTGAACAAGTTTTCCCTTAGTTTTCTTTTTGCCTAAATGCCAGGACAATACTGAATTGTGCATATTTGTCAGGACTTCCTTTCTAAGTGTAAAAAGAACTAAAAACTGGGTAAAGTTATCTGTGCCATCCCTCCTGTAATATTTCTTAAATAATAGTCCATCTTTTTTGTCTATGGAATCCCATGGGTGCCAGTAATGTCTTGTAGCATTGCTATCTTGCTGTATTTCAGAAAAAGTCGGTTTATGACCACTTTCCTTCCATTTGAAGAGGGGTTCTAAATCAGAGTCATCCCCCTGCATCTTGCTTAATTCTGTCTTTGAGTAACCTCCCTCCCAAGGCGTCCAAATATCTTTGTCGGCCGTCTGTTGTCTGGTTTTTACTGCACATATGGGGGTAGTATTGTTTTCTTCAATGGGGTCCTGAGAGTCATCGTTATCTTTATCACTTTGTTTTTAATACTTTGTTATGATATTGTAATTATTATATTTATTTATCTTGGCCTAATTTGTTTTGCGTAGCCTTATAACATGTATACTATGTTTACATAATACTTATAGTTGTTTACCAAATAATGTTATAACTGCGCAGTTTAGAAATCACTGGAACAATAATGGATACTGGTGGAATGACTAGAACTTTCTATTTGACTTACGTAATAATTATGGTGTGATTCGAACTTCTACCGTATTCCAGAAGTTTCCGTTCTACAGTATATATACGGACAAGAAAGTTAGACTTTCAGAACATCATTTAACGGACCACAGATAGACATTCTTGTGTTCTCAGCTGTTGGATTGATTTACGTTTCACACATCATCCTCGACCTACTTTTATATGCGTTGCATCATACTAGATTGTGACTGATTGGATATAATATTCCGTTTGGATTCAGGCAACAGTGACCAGAATTCCGGATCAAGAAAAAACAGGATTTTGAACAGTTAAGTTGACATTTTAGTTTCTTTTTGTAATATTTTTTTGTAAACTTTGTATATAATAAATCTTGTTAAATTTTATTATTGATTTGTGTCTTTTGTTGGCTACAATTTAAAAGGTGATTTCGGCCGTAACAGAAATTGGGGGCTCGTCTCGGGATAACGTTAATATCTTATAAAATTTTTTCAATATTTTTATTAGAATTAGCCAACAAAATTCTACAAAATGGAATTTGATGCTGGTAAATTTTTGAAAACGCCCCACCTGGAAGGGTTTGATAAATTAAAGAAAGAAGAATTAGTGTTGCTTGCTAAACATCTAAAAATAGATTTTAGAACATCTATGAGAAAACAAATTATAAAAAATTTGGTAATAGACAATTTAGTTGATTTAGAAATTTTTGGTGAAGAGGCTCTTGACCTCAAGGTCGAAAATGTTGATGCTTTAAAATTAAAACAGCTTGAATTAGAACATGAACTTAAATTAAAACAATTGGAAAAACAATTGGAAAACGAAGTTAAATTAAAACAATTAGAAAAGGAAGATGAATTTAAATTAAAACAATTAGAAAAAGAAGATGAATTTAAATTAAAACAATTAGAAAAAGAAGATGAATTTAAATTAAAACAATTACAGGCAGAACTTGAAATGAGGGAAAGGTTAGAGATGGAGAAAATAAAAATAGAAATGGCTAAAGTAGAAAGCAACACTAAGTCAAAATCAGAACATTTTGAGGCAGCAAAAAATATACGTTTGGTTCCAAAATTTTGTGAAAAAACGGTTGATAAATTTTTTCCACAATTTGAGAAAATTGCTCAAAATTTGAAATGGCCAAAGCCTTATTGGACTACAATGCTGCAAAGTGTTTTTGTGGGCAAGGCCGCTGAAATTTACTCAGCTCTATCTTCGGAAAAAAGTTCTGATTATGACACTGTTAAACAGGAAGTTTTGAAAGCTTATGAGCTAGTGCCAGAAGCATACAGACAGAAATTTAGGTCTTATAAAAAGTTTGAAACACAAACCTATGTTGAATTTGCTAGGGAAAAAGAAGATTTATTTGATAAATGGCTTACGTCAAAGAAAATAGATAAAAATTTTGATAAATTAAGACAATTAATGTTATTAGAAGAGTTCAAGCAGTGTGTTAATTTAGACTTAAAAACACATTTAGATGATAAAACTGTTGAGACATTGCAAGATGCAGCTGTTGTTTCCGATAATTATACCATTTCACATAAAAGAAGTTTCAAAGGTCAAAATTTTAATATTTCAAGCGGAAATTACAAAAATCAAAGCACTGAGCGTACTGATATTAAGCCTGTTGCACAGAATAAGAGTCCGTCTAGTTATAATATGTCTGGTCCAAAATTTGATACTTTTGAGAAGAAGTCACTAACTTGTGCTTATTGTAAGAAAAATGGTCACCTGATGGCTGATTGTTTTAGACTCCAGAAGAAGAATGAAAGAGATCATAAGCCCAAGTCCAGTGCTTGTACGACACCCGTTGTTACCAATAAGTTGGAATGTCCTGCGAGTCAGGCTTTTAAGTCCAGTTTTTGTGATTACATGGAGGATTATAAGCCCTTTATGTCTGATGGGTTTGTTTCTATTGTTAATAATACTACTCCTCAGCCTATTAAGATTTTACGGGACACTGGAGCTTCTCAGTCTTTGTTGTTAGAAGGTGTGTTGCCTTTGTCCGAGGAGACGTCCGTTGGTGCCTCCGTTTTGTTACGAGGTGTGGAGTTAGGTTGTATAGATGTTCCCCTCCATCGTATTTATTTGAAGTCAGATTTAATTACTGGACCAGTTGTTGTGGGTGTTCGTCCTACACTCCCTGTTGAGGGTGTTTCATTATTGCTAGGAAATGATCTAGCTAGGAACAAAGTGGTCGCTGAACCAATTGTTACAAGTGAACCGGTGGTGGATGTTAAATCACCTGAAGAAGATGCTGAACTGTATCCAGCTTGTGTTGTTACTAGGGCAATGGCAAGAAAACAACAAGACGAGGATTTACAAGAAGGCCAGTATGATTATATGGACCTTTCTGACACTTTTCTTGCCGACATTGAAGGTCCCGGTACTACAGAAAAGGCCATAATAAGATCACCTGGTACTAACAATCGTGTACTTATGCCATGGACAGACGTGAACAGCCATTCATTAGACAAAAGAACATTTAGGGAAGAACAGAATAAAGACCCTGAGGTTCTTCAGCTCTGCAAGAGGGCTCTACCCCAAGAAGAAGCAGACAAAGTGGCCGAATGTTACTACCATCAAGACGGCATTTTAATGAGGAAGTGGAGGCCCCCTGATGCTATCCCAGAGGAGGAATGGAGAGTGGTATACCAAGTGGTGGTGCCTAAAGTCTATAGGCAAGAAATTATTGGTCTTGCCCATGACACCCCCTTGGCTGGACATTTAGGTATAAGGAAGACTTGCCTTAAGATCTTGCAACATTTCTACTGGCCCAGACTTAGAAATGATGTCACAGAATACTGCAAATCATGCCATATATGTCAGGTTGTTGGCAAGCCTAACCAGAAAATACCACCAGCACCACTTCTGCCAATTCCCGCCTTTGAAGAACCTTTCAGCCGAGTACTTATTGATTGCGTTGGACCTTTACCAAAAACCAAGACTGGAAATGCTTATTTATTAACGATCATGTGTACATCCACTCGCTTTCCTGAGGCTATTCCCTTAAAGAATATCAAGACACCAACTATTGTCAAAGCTCTTATCAAATTTTTCACATTAGTAGGACTTCCTAAGTCTATACAGTCCGACCAGGGTTCAAATTTTATGTCAGGTTTATTTCAGCAGGTCGTTTACCAGTTAGGGATTGCTCAGTATAGATCAAGTGCTTATCATCCAGAATCTCAAGGTGCCTTAGAACGTTTTCATCAAACATTGAAGAACATGATTAGGACTTTTTGTCTTCAATTTGATAGGGACTGGGATGATGGTGTTCACTTTCTACTTTTTGCAGTCCGAGAGGCTGTTCAAGAATCCCTTGGTTTTAGCCCCTTTGAGTTAGTGTTTGGTCATACTGTAAGGGGACCTTTGAAATTGATTAAGGAAAAATGGCTTACTGAACACACTGACTTGAATCTTCTAGACTATGTATCTAGATTTAAAGAAAAATTGTATACTGCTTGTCAAATTGCTCAGAAAAACTTAAAAAATGTACAGAATAAGATGAAAATATGGTATGATAAAGATGCCAGGGACAGAGTTTTTGAGCCTGGTGATAAGGTACTTGTATTTTTGCCAGTCCCTGGGCATCCTTTACAGGCTAAATACTGTGGTCCTTATACAATCGACAGTAAAATCAATGATTTGAATTATATTGTAAAAACTCCAGGTCGGCGTAAACAAAATAGAGTGTGTCACATTAATATGTTAAAACCATATTTTGAGCGTACTAATGAAGGTGAGAGTAAACCAGTTGCCACTTTAGCCATTGTTAAAACAGAGAACGATCATGACAAACCAGACATAATTGAACCATCTTTTGATTCCAAGACTATAGAACAAACTGTTAGATTGAAAAATTCTGAAATTTTATCAGATTTAGACTCAAAACTTGCACATCTGACTTTCGATCGCAGAGAAAAATTGAAAACTTTGGTATTTTCTTTTAAAAATCTTTTTCCAGATGTGCCAAACAAAACCACTGCTGTTTGTCATGATGTTGATGTAGGTGATGCTTCTCCAATTAAGCAACATCCTTACCGGCTCAATCCACTTAAACTTGATGTTATGAGACAAGAAATTAGATATATGCTTGACAATGATATTATTGAGCCGAGTAACAGTGAATGGAGCTCTCCTTGTCTTCTTGTACCCAAACCAGATAAAACCTTTCGTTTCGTTACTGATTTCAGAAAAGTAAACTCAGTCTCAAAATCTGACTCCTATCCGATTCCAAGGATAGACGATTGCATTGATAACATTGGACAATCAAAATTCGTAAGCAAATTTGATTTATTAAAAGGTTACTGGCAGGTCCCCCTGACACCGAGAGCTCGTGAAATATCAGCTTTTGTCACACCAGACGGCTTATTTCAATATACTGTCATGCCGTTTGGTATGAAAAATGCTCCAGCTACGTTTCAAAGAATGATCAATAATGTTATAAAAGATTTAGACTGTTGTTATGCTTATATTGATGATCTTATTGTATGTAGTGATAGCTGGGAAGAGCATTTAACACATTTATATGATACTTTTGATAGATTGTCACAATCAAATTTGACTGTTAATCTTGCTAAAAGTGAATTTTGTAAGGCCACTGTTGATTATTTAGGGCACACAGTTGGCCAAGGTCAAGTGAAACCTATTATGGCTAAAGTGGATGCAATTACCAATTTTCCTCCTCCTACAAATAAAAAACAACTTATGAGATATTTAGGCATGATTGGATTTTACAGAAAATTTTGTTCAAATTTTGCTACTGTTGTTCAACCATTGACTCATCTTTTACGAAAAGATTCTAAATTCATCTGGAGTGATAATTGTCAAAACTCTTTTGAAAAAAGCAAATCACTTTTAATTAACAGTCCCGTTCTTATCACTCCAGACTTTAAAAAGCAATTCAAACTTGCCGTTGATGCAAGTGATGTAGGAGTTGGAGCCGTTTTATATCAAGAAACAGATGATAATGTTGAGAAACCTATATCATATTTTTCCAAGAAATTAGATAAACATCAGAAAAATTATTCCACTATTGAAAAAGAATGTTTTGCACTGTTGTCTGCACTTCAACATTTTGATGTATATTTAAATCCCACTATGCATCCTATTCTGGTTTATACTGATCATAATCCTCTCACCTTCATACATAAAATGAGAAACAAGAACCAGAGGTTGACTAGGTGGAGTTTATTGTTACAGGAATATGATATTATTGTAAAACATATTAAAGGTAAAGATAATGTAATAGCAGATGCTTTGTCTAGATCTTATTAAAACACTGTATACATACTATATATTTTTGTATATATTGTTCATGAAGTTCTCGTTACACTCAAACTTCTTTTAAGGGGGGAGGTGTTATGATATTGTAATTATTATATTTATTTATCTTGGCCTAATTTGTTTTGCGTAGCCTTATAACATGTATACTATGTTTACATAATACTTATAGTTGTTTACCAAATAATGTTATAACTGCGCAGTTTAGAAATCACTGGAACAATAATGGATACTGGTGGAATGACTAGAACTTTCTATTTGACTTACGTAATAATTATGGTGTGATTCGAACTTCTACCGTATTCCAGAAGTTTCCGTTCTACAGTATATATACGGACAAGAAAGTTAGACTTTCAGAACATCATTTAACGGACCACATATAGACATTCTTGTGTTCTCAGCTGTTGGATTGATTTACGTTTCACACATCATCCTCGACCTACTTTTATATGCGTTGCATCATACTAGATTGTGACTGATTGGATATAATATTCCGTTTGGATTCAGGCAACAGTGACCAGAATTCCGGATCAAGAAAAAACAGGATTTTGAACAGTTAAGTTGACATTTTAGTTTCTTTTTGTAATATTTTTTTGTAAACTTTGTATATAATAAATCTTGTTAAATTTTATTATTGATTTGTGTCTTTTGTTGGCTACAATTTAAAAGATGATTTCGGCCGTAACAACTTAGACAAATTTACTAGAGAGCTTTCCGTATCAATAGCTCTTTTATGGCATTTCTTGCAAGGGCCACATTTAAAATACTCAGCATTATCTATTTGGGGACAGTCACAATCTTGGGGGTATTGGTATCTTGACAAAGCGTCTGCATTGCCATGTTTAGTACCAGGACGGTACTCTACAGTAAAATCAAATTTGGACAGTATCTCAAGCCATCGGGCAACTCTGCCTTTTGGCTCCTTCAAACTGAATAGCCAAATTAAAGCATGATGGTCTGTTCTCACACAGAATTTTCTGCCTAGCAGGTATTGTCGATAATATTCTACAAAATATCGAACAGCCAAAAGCTCTTTATCTTTAACACAATAATTCTTTTCGGCTTTATTTAACGTTCGACTTCCATAGGAGATGACCTTCAGTTGGCCATCTTGCATTTGGCTTAACACATCACCAATGGCTATATCAGAGCATTAGTGTCAAGGAAAAATACACCCTCATCTTTTGGGAAGGCCATAATTTCTGTGCTAGTGAAAGCACTTTTTAACTTTTCAAAGGCAGTTTGACATTCAGTAGTCCAATTAAACTTCTTTGTTTTCTTTATTAATTTGGTCAATGGCTTTACAATGGTTGAAAAATTTCTGATAAATTTCCTGTAGTAGCTTCCCATACCTAATACCTGTCTGACTTGAGTTACAGTTTTAGGAGTAGGCCAAGTTAGTATTTTGGCCACATTATCAGGATTTGGTTGGAACCCCTTTTCTGAAACCACATGACCCAGAAAAGCTACTTCTGTTTTAAGCATCTGACATTTTTTAGGTTTTAGTTTAAGTCCAGCCTTTGAAATTCTTTGTAGAACCATGTCTAAACGATTTAGATGTTCATCAAAACTTTTACTATACACTATAATATCATCAAGATAGATGAGGCAGATTTGCCATTGAAGACCATGTAAAACAAGCTCCATCAACCTCTGGCAAGTTGCTGGACCATTACATACACCAAAAGGCATAGTTTGAAATTCATAAAGCCCATATTTAGTGGTAAAGGCAGTTTTGGGTATATCTTTACTCTGAACTGGAATTTGGTGGTAACTACTGACTAAGTCGTACGTGCTAAATAAAGTTGCACCCGTCACAGCATCTAGACAATCTTGAATTCTGGGCAAGGGATAGGCGTCCTTTAAAGTTTTACTGTTTAAGTCTATAATCGACACAGGGTCTGATCTTGCCATTCTTTTTCCTTACCATGAGCAAAGGACTTGCCCAAGGTGAACTGGACTTTTGAATGACCCCTTGGTCTAACATTTGAGTAATTATTTTATTTTCTTCATCGGCGAAGGCCAGAGGGACACGTCTCGGGGGTTGTTTAATAGGCCTTGCATCCCCAGTATCTATCGAATGCTCAATCAAATGAGTAAGGCCCAAATCTGTCTCGTGAGTTGAAAATACAGCTGAATGTTTTTGAAGAAGAGCTACAATAGCTTCTTGCTCTTCTTCTGAACGTCCTATTGACGCCTCTTTAAATAAATCTTGCACATGTTGTGGAACAATTCCACTTTTCCCCCCATCTGCTGTACCCTTTTTCGAAATATTGCGTATGATTCCTTCGTTTGTCTGCCAAGTGACAGGATTTGATCCTAAGTTAATGCGTCTAACTCTATTAAAATTTTCTTGATCTTCATTATTTTCAGAGTTTAACAAAAATAAAGGGTTTTCTACTTTTCCACCAATCCTACGACTACCTCTTGGTTAATTTGAATCTTGTGATTCAAAGAGTTCATTAGTCTGACTTTATTTGTCACTTCAGTGCTTATATAAACACGACTGGGTGCCATCAGCACAGGGTGATTTTCAACAAAATGGAAACTGGGTTCTATCAAATAATCTTGGGGACTGGAAACAGGATCATTAGCAAGTTTGTCAACAAAAACATCAATGATCATTTCACTTTGTGGAGGAACAATAAAATTGTCAGCAGCTCTGACTTTTCTAACAGGTTCAGGTTGTCCAATCTGAATACAAGGAATTGTAATGCCATTTAACAATATAACTCCCTCAGTTAATTTCATATCAACAGGGCCCTTATCTCCTTTCATCAATATATCTAATCCTAACAAAACCTCATCTTCAATTTCAGCAACTACTAATTCTTTCTCTAAACTTAAATTTCCCAATTCTATGTTAAAAATAGCTTTACCCTTTTCAACTAAGGATTGGCCATTGGCACTAGCCAATGATTTAGACTTTTGGTCTATCTGACTGTAAAATTTTCTGTAAGTTTTTGTGGAAACTACAGTCCTAGCAGCCCCTGTGTCTGCAGTAAACGTTACTTTAATACCCTGAATGCTACCCTCAATATAAACACCCTCACTACGTAAAACTGGTCGTCCAACGACATCAAATTTTTCTGTCAGAGGAGCATCGCCATCTCCTTTAGACGAAGCCTGAACATCCTCACCAGTTTCAGAAAGAGGAGGCCTATCATCTGTAACCAAAGATGATTTCTCGCCCTCCTTAATGCATAATTTCTCAACTGTAGGTTTCACTTTCATCTCACCTAAATTTTCACCCCCTTAAATTTACTGACATCTTCTTTAACTGAAATAGCAATTCTATGGTTGTCTGCGACATTCAAATTTACCAAATTTTGACCTTTGAAATCAACTGTTAGGGTCTTCTCCTGACCCTTTCTAGTTTAACCCAAGTGTTGGACCCCCTTTATTGGAAAAGGTCCCTCTCTGATTATAGTCCTGTCTGTTTTGGCCCCATGAAGGCTTATATGGTCCCTGTTTTACCTCCATTCTAGTGTTTCTTTTAAAATTACTAGTACAGTTTCTAGCAAGGTGACCAGGCTGGCCACAATTAAAGCACAGTACTGTGTTTCTTGAGCCACTGTTTTGGTTATAACTAGAACCAGCCGTTTGGCTTGAGTTTGTCTTTGCAAATGTCTTGTTTTGGAGTTCTGATTGTTTACTTTCAAAAATTTTGTCAAATAAAGATTTCAGTTCATCTTCACTGATTGTTAATGTTTTTGACTTTTGTTCACTGTCAGCTATAGTCTTTGATTGGGGACTTTCTTTATGACTGTCTGGTCCTGTGGACCTTTTACCATTAAGTTGTCCAAAATTTGTCTTTTCATTTTTCATAACTTGTCTGACTGTCTTTTTACTATTGTCATTTTGATTTGGGTTTTTCATGGTCTCAAAATAATTTGTACGGCCTCTTCAATTGTCAGAGGGTCTTTATTAAGTTCAATATGGATGCGTGCCCTATAATCTTGCAGTCCCAAGAGGAACCTTTGAAGTCCCTATGTCTATATGCCTTGTTATATAGCCTTTTAAGCTCTGCAGCAAACTTTTCAGGTGTCTCACCTGGAAATTGTCTTCTCCTACTAAATTGTAATCTGTATGTTCTACTTGTTTCAATTACCCCAAATCTGTTATTCAATTCTTTGATTAATTTCTTGTATTTCCCCAAAGTTTTACTGGGCAACTGATCAAAAGTAAAATCACCTGCCCCCCCCCCCCCCCCCCTTGTAACCTTTGAAGTAACTCACGAAGCTTTTCGTGTTCATTCTAGTCATTGAGACGAGCAACAGCTTCAAATCTGTTGAACCAAACCTCCCATTTTTCTTTCCCAGTATATGCAGGGAGTTTGACAGTCTGTCCTAAACGGGTTTTAGATTTTGATTGTGCAACTTTACTAGTTGCTTCACTGTCGTTGTCAATGTCAGAGTCTTCAAACTCATTGTCTGAACTAGAATTACTAGGATCAGTATCAGGTACATCTACATTTTGTACAGCAGACCTCTTTGGTCTTGTCTGGCTAATGTTCTTGGACCTCTTGGATTTTGGTCGAGGTGTGGACTTGGGATCCCCAGTATTATGAAACATAGACAAAGCATTGTCCTTGACGCCATTTTCACAGTATTTGTGCAAATTGTGTTGCACTTAGACCAAAAAAAAAACTTTCACATAGCACATTATTGATATGCTTTTTTGAAAGTACAATACCTAAGCTTACAATTCCCAAATTTTTTTTGTACAAGCATTCTTATGTAAAAAGTTATGCTAAGTCAAATTTTGAGTGAGAACTTGTGTTGCGGACACTACATTACACCTGTTATATCTTAAAAACTTATGTAAAGATATTGATTTATTCCAAATTTCTTACTGGTTTCCAAAATATACCTGATTACAGTGAAAAACAGGAAAAAAAGTTTTGGTTCTCTTTGAAAACGAAAATTTTGTCCATAATGATATCTTGCTACTTTTCTGCCTAAATTATCTCCCACCTTTCACTTTGTCTGCCTTTTTAATTACACATAACAACTATATAAATGCCAAGTGAAAATTTGACTAAATATTTCTTCAATACAAATACATGTATTACAATATTCTCTATTCCTTCCTTTGAATCTTGTTTAGTTTTGAAAATACATACCATTTTTGTTGCGGACACTACAAGTAACCATATATTGCATATGTGATCTTTTGTTATTTCTATCAAAATCAATGTTAATAAATGCTCTTTTCTAGGCTGAATTATGCACCATAGGGTCAACTCTTGAAAATGAGACATTAAGAGATGTAGAATGTGGTTTATTGAGATTAGAATTACCACATAACATGGACCATCAGTTATTTCTGGATGTAAACTGTTATGCAGTTTCAAAAAATGTTAATGGTTTCACAGATGTTCATACTACTAATTAAGTTAAAGGAAATAGTTGATACAATGCATTTCACTATATTAAGAATTTGCTGATGAAACTTTAAACTTTAATTTCAGTTTTTCAGTTGTTGCGGACACTACAAATATATTGAAATATTGCTGGATGACTTCATATTGGTATGAATGAAGTTAACTGAAAATCTTAACCTGTAACTTGTTCTCCTTGTACAATGAATGGTATTATTTAATGGGGAAATGAAGAAAAATGTCTAAAAAGATATTTATGAAAAAAGTATCCATATAATAATAATAAAATTGTATATAAGTTTAAAGTGTTATCTTCACCAAAATTCACCATTTGTTGTCTTAAACCAGTTATTCATCTATATCATCAAAGGAACCACATATTAGAAAAGTATTTCATATATACTTGTCATCTCAGAAATATTTAATGAAATAAAAGTGAAAAAAAATAAATGAAAGCTGTTGCGGACACTACGCAGTACTGAGCATAAAACAAATTTGTGAACAACTCTTTTATTTTCTTAAATCCTCAATTTTTTTTCTTGAATTAAATGAACAGAGAACACATGAACAATTAGCAGTCATTAAAACAATAAAACACTCTGTCATTTGTACTGTTTGGGGCAAGAGTTGGCTCAGACAGAATGGCTCTAATTTTATCAACAGTTTCCCATGAGGAATCTAAGTTGTCTGGCCAGAAATAACATCCAGCGGTCTTTTTCATATAACGAATTTCAACCTCATCCGTCTCCACATCCACATCTGTGATCTGCAAAATAAGTTTTGTCACAATTATAGTTTATTAACTTTAACAATGGCCATATAAGATATAAATTAAATTGTGTATATATGTTATGATGTAAATGCAAGTCTGCTTTTCGGTTATCATATCTATATATTTATCTGTCTGTACTCACTTGGCATGTTTGAGAGATGGACTTAATTCCATTTTGCACATTCCTTACCTTCATAGATGTTTAGCAAGTATGCAGTTGTGGATAAAGAAACATTTCATAACACTATCTAACACTATCTAAATACATGTATGTTTACATAATTTTCTCACCTCACCAACAAAGGTCTTTTTAGATCTCTTCCCAGATAATACAACTGATACATATGAAGCAATCTGTATTTGGTCAATACTGAAAAGATAACAAAATAATTATTTTTTCTTTGAAACACTTCTGCATGCATATGTCTAATTGAACTACATGATTGGGAGGAGGGTTTATAAGCATTAGTAGTAGATTTCTTCTTACTAATCACCTTCACTAATACTCTGATACTCTTGGCAGTGATATTAGCATGTGCATGTTTAATATATTGTAATTATTTATGTATTAAGTTCTGATTCTGAAATTTGAATGCTTACATTTACCAAATACAGTGATTTCGCTTCATTTCTATTGTATTTAACAAATGTCATAATAGAATCATGAAAAAATGAAAAAATGAACAATAAGCAGTATTAGCTTCTTACCATATTGCGTACTTGCTAAAGCAAAAGTTAAAAAAAGCAAACTATTAACAAACAATAATGAACATGCATGCATTATACCTAACAGACCCATCACCACTGCTTCCAGTAGAGTTTGAAGTTAGTGTGTTTGTGTTAGCTTTAGATCCTTTTGATTTTTTGTTTTTTTGGACACCCTTCTCTAAAAAAGTTAGTACAGTTATAAAGATAAAATAAAGGTCAAACTTTTTAATTCATGCATAAATAAATGTATGTACATATAAGGCATTTAGGTTTTAAATCAAATTTATTGTCTAAAATGTTGTCACATGGCATTCTGTTAATTTTGATCTTGTTTGATTAAAACACATATTGCCCTGGTTTCACTTTCACTTGTAATTTTTATGTAGAGTCTTTTGTTTCAGTCAGTATGAGTTTCGATTGACAAAAAAACTTAATATTGACCTCGGCCTATGGTCTTGGTCAATATTGGTTGTATTGGTCCATTAAACCTCATATCGACCTATTCAAAAGACTATAATGGTAAAATATTTACCTTTAACAGTCTGATTTATATCAACAGCAGCAACTGTAGTTTTTGAAGTGCCAGCTTGTTCCATATCATCTGTAGCCTTTTTGTTATTTGCTGTTACAAATGTCAAGGATATAAATTAATATTCTAATTTAGTATTCAAATGTTAATTTTTTGATGACCTTAAATTGAAATTCTGTATATTCATGATACTTTTTACAGTTTTTTTACGAAACATTAACTAGCATGAGCATAGGATTTCTTGTATTATGATAGATAGCTTGTTCTTCATTATTAACACACAATATTGACTACTAAACTGATAAATAAAGGATACTAGTTTTAACATTAATGGATTTGTAGACCCATGGTTGCACATGGCTCATCTCACATGATGTTCCTTCTTCATCTTCTTTGCAGCCCTCACAAAAGCAGGAGATGTTACGTGTATACAAGCTCAAGTCTGTTCCACAGTTCTTCACACAGTGCAGCTTCCTTGTTCCAACAAGGGTAGTAAAATCTTGTCTGTCCCTATTAATTTGATTAGTTTCAATAAACATGAATTCCCTCTTAGATTCTGTAGTATTTACTCTAAGTTTCTCTGAACAGTAGTTGTAAAGTTCTCTGGCATTACTAATGACCTGTTTACCACTTATTACTGCTCTGTGACATACATTTTTGACTGTTGCTCCCAAGCCATCACAGACATTTTTGCCATGACTAGTCTCGAAAAAATGACGAAATATCTTTTTTCTGTCCTTGCTGATGTCAGCAAAAGCTACTTTCCCCTTATACTGGCTAGCACACCCGTCTGTCCATTCATGAAAGGTTTGTACCAATGGACATTCATCTTCCAACTTTTCGTATAATTTCTCCCTAAATTGATGGACTGAGTGGGCATCATGTTTTGGGTCATCACTGATACCGATGACGGAGTGCTTCCTTACTATCCAATCTTCATGGGTTTTTACTTTGTAGTACACCATCATTGGGTGTATCGTGACTTGATTCGAATCCCAAAAGGCTGACTGAACTTCGTTTTGAAACCGACATGTGTAATTTTCGCTGAAATCCATTACTATGACTGCTTCTGTTTCGTCAATCATCTCTTTACATTTTTCAAGCTGAGCTAGTTGCCAGGATGCTCTGAATAAGTGACTTGGAAGAGGTGTTATGTCCTTTACAAAATCATCTATAAAAGTTTTAAAGTCACATATCTTCAATACGCAAGATACACATCTCTTTTGTGATTCCTTGCTAGGTACAAGTATTGTCTCCCATCTGTGATACCTGATTTCAGACTTTCCATACTTTTCAATAGCTTCATGAAAGTACCTCTTTATTCCATCTGGGCCACATTCCTCACATTCTTGATTTAAACAAACAGCCTTTGGGTATTCCTCTTCATAGTTACATAAAGTTAAATTGGCTGCTACTCTCTTTGTTACTGATTGGTTTGGAAGTTTTCCTTGTAAGAAATTGTTAATAGCTTCACATTTCAAAGAGACGTTGCAGCATATCTGACACATACAACACCTTCTGTTTGTTTCCGAGACCTTTTTTACTGCTTTTGGTTTGAGCTTAAAGAATGCAATAAATCCAATTTTTGAGTCAGGGTGTTTTTTCTTGAACATACAGAATGCGTCTCTTATCGTCATAGTCATTACAAATTTAGGTACATTTGACTTGGACACGTCTTTCTTATTTGGGAGACATCTACTTATTTCACCAGAAGTGTAAAATTCTGTCACACTCTTCTTTAATTGATCTGAAATTCTGTCTTTTCTTTTTTTCCGGGTCTGGAAACTTAAGTCTAGATCTAGACCAGCTGTTTTCTTTCTGGATATTCTAAGTCCTGTGGTCTTTTCTAGTCTGGTCTGTAACCCTCTTACTTTCTTTGATGGTTTGATAATATGTTTTAGAATTCTCCTTGCATATATAACCCCTCTTTTATCAGCGTCCTTTTCTGGTTTCTTTGTTTCTTTACAAAGTTTCTTTACTGATGATAAAAGAGTATCCCCAACTTCTAATTTCCTCTTTAAATTTGGTGAGACAAATGTTTCATCCTTTTCAAGAATTTTTTTACAAGTGGGAGATTTAGCTAACTCCTGTATAATCTTAAATCTTTTCATCGGTGTTTCAGGCAGAACTTCCTTTGCTTTTTTAATGGCTCTGTACTTTGACCATCTTGAGTTGAATGGGTCATTCTTAAGTTCTTCACTCGTACTACTCTCTTCTTTTTTCTGATCCTGTGTATTTTCTATAGTTTCATGACTTTCGTGTTCACTTGGAGCAGAATCATCAACACTTTCACAAGAGTTCGTGTCAGTTTGAGGTTTATCTTTCAGCTTTATTCGCATCCTCCACATTTGTGTTCTTAAGACAGCTTTTTCTTTCTTTGCCTTTTCAATATTTTGTTTTTCAATTCTTTTTCTCCTAAGTTGCTCTTTTCTTCTCTTTTTGTGTTCATTTTTTTTTGCATTAGCACGAGCATTAACCTCTTCAGTTTCAACCTTTTCTTTATGTCTCTTTTTGTCTCTATATTTTTTCATTTGTAGTCTCTTTTTTTCTCTTTCTGTAGCAAGAAGTTGGGGACTGTTTTTCATGTCTTCACGTTTCTTCTCTCTCTCTTTCCTTTTTCTTAATTTGTCTGTTTCCTTTGCTTCATTATATTTCTTCACATCACTTTTCATCTTCTCTCTGAATTTCCTGGACCTTTCTGTGCTGCTCATCTTAGTGGCTTACTGAAAAATATCTTTATTGACATTTTGGAATGTATAACATTACTGTAGTGTCCGCAACACATTTAATTGGTAAGAATTAGATTTATCAATAAACAATTAACATCTTGATATATTCTTTAGTTTCCACTTATTTAGTTTGATATTCCACATGAAAATTTACTATCAATATATAAAATAAAATTGAAAATTGAAGGATTTTGAATATTTATGAACTAGTCGTTATGCATGTTATATTAAGGTGAAAGCTATATTTTCAATAAATTTTTACTAAATTACATGTTTAAAGTGAATATTTGGAAAGTTATATAAATGATAAACTAAAATTATATGACATTTCTTTGAAAAATCTTTGAAATTAAAAAGCTGTTGCGGACTCTACAGGGTTGCGGACTCTACAAAAGAGAATATATCTGCCAGAAAATCTAGCAGCACTGAGCTAGAGCCTAGTTTTTTGGTAGATAGACTAGTAGTTGTATTGCCTCTTATCTGTAAAAGAAAAAAAATATATAATCATTATGCATTACAAAATAAGTATATGTTGCGGACACTACAGAATTTTGGGACATTTTTATGCCAGTTGAGGGGAAAAGCGTCATTTTCTCAAATTTTGAACAATCTACTCAAACTTTTCTATAATGTTTCAATTATTATTTGACTTTATTTTCCATACAAAATAAAGGTCAGAATAATGATTTAACATTTATTTTTTAAATCTGTGAGATCAAACATTGGAATTTTATGAAATTATATAACGAACCTGCATTTTCACATATTTTAGCATTATTTCGCTAATATTTTGTTTATTTACATACAGTAAATTGCATATGAAAGTGGAATGATTTCACTTTGATTTAGCTTATATTACCTAGAGCTTCTTTTATTCATCTCCTGGAACAAAAACTCGAAAAAAAGCGTTTTTTTAGCTGCAACAGCATAACACATAATATACCCCATTTTTTCACCAGTACATCTTGAGTATTTCTGTTGTATAGAACGCCGGAGTGTTATATATCATTTGCCTTGTTAGGGGCACCATTTAGTCATCATTTGGTCATAATTATTAAGGGTTAAATCATATATCATGATGCAGACTGCATTATAACTAAAGGGGGTATGAATTATCACCAATACTGTGAAAATGGCGTTAAACATATTAAAAGCAGTTAGGACAGCAGAAACTATTTGAGTAGTCATTTGGTGGAATGTTCTTGTGTTCATTTCACCCACGGTATTTGAATCGCCCTGAACTTCAGGATTTATTTCATGGTCAGTATAGTCATTAGACTCATGTCCAGTTGAAATGTTTGGTTGCTTTTTCTGGAGCAACCTCAAGCTTCTCTGAGCTTGTGGGACTGGCTTGGTGTTTTTCACAATACTTTTACTAGGCCTTGAAGGTGACAAGATAGATCTTGTTATCACCGTTTCATCCTGGGGGTCACAGTCTGAATGTTCAGAGGTGACAGGACCTTCCGTGTCACCTTGTCCAGTCATGTATTCTTCTGTGTCAGTAAATTCAGTCTCAGTTTCAGTTGCGGTTTCATTGTCAGTAGCTTGACCCTTTCTTCGAACCATTTTTTCGTCTGGTAACGTATCACAGGATCCACTTATTTAAAATGGATCCCCCGAAGATGCCAAAAATCTGTAGCGAGCCAGGGGAGACTAAACTCCACGGATAATTTCAAATGAACCCTGAGTCCAAGATAACCAAGAAACCACTTCGGTTTAACCAAAATCTAAGCTGAATGAACTGAAAACTGAGACAGCTTTTAGTTTAAAAATGTAATAAATATGTTTTTTAAATAACAGTCCAAAGATACTAATATTAGATATAGTAAATTTATACTATGCTGTATACGACGCATTTCAAGGAGTTACCTCTCATCAGCAGCATTAAAACCGAAACATTTGGAAGACCAAAAACCAAACTTATTTTAAACAAGAAGTACTCAACCAAAAATACCGAAATAGGAAGCCAAATTTCAGCTAAGGAGATCTACCATGTGCAATTCAAGGAATGAACCCTTAGTATTTCTATTATTTTTGAATTTTGCTAAATACTGGTAATTTCTGTAACAAATCAATGAATAATCATGTCAGACAAGTCTGACGACTGGGTTGGCGAATACCCTCGGGGACCTAGGGTCCACCAGCAGAGGCAACATCCCAGAGTTTCAAAATAACAATCCAAAGATACTATATTAGATATAGTAAATTTATACTATGCTGTATACGATGCATTTCAAGGAGTTAAAATTATAATTCTGAGAAATTGTCAAAATCCTTTTTTGACAAGTGATTTAGTAGCCGAATCCTTTACAGCTATTCAACCGTAAGGTGTAAAAAAATGTTATTTAATTACTGAAAGGACCGTCCTTGATCAGTGCTTGTTTATTTTACACTTAAATCCTTTTCAACTGTAAAAGTTTAAAGCATGGTTTCACTCCTTATGAAACAATACACCCTAAGATCCAAATATTTTTCATAATTATATTATCCTATTTATCACCTATTTAATAATGTATGAAAATTGCAAAAAAAAATGGAAAATTCTACGGTAACGGAACTGAAGCTTTTGCCAACAAAACGTACAATAATTAAATAAATGTAAGATTAAATTTCCAGCAAGTATTTCCAAAGTTCACTAAATTAAATTGCCTTGAGCAAAAGATAAAAACAGTTAGGAAACCGGCTCTTAGAGTCCGCTTAAAATTAAATCCAACTTTACAAACTAAGAAAACATTTTTCTTTTGTTTACAATCGAAACTTTGCCGAAAATTAAGTTTAAACTTTGAAAATTTGCAGTTTTCCTTACAAAAATAAGCAGAACAAAAATACTATCAGTTCAAGCCAAAGTTTAAAGCAAGACTGACGTTGCGTTAAATTTTACGTCACTTGTGGGTTTGTTGGATGTTGGAAGTTGGAAACGTAAGGTTTCCCGCTAAAGTTCGAAAAATAAATACATTTCTTTAATACAATTTTAAAATACAATTAAGATATAAAAATTATCTTCTTTTATCATACAATTCCTCGTATGATTTACAATTACATTTTCCATGGCAACAATAAATAAAAAAATTATGACTGCGCCACCGGACGTAGCGGAAGAAACAAAATTGTAAACAGAAAACGTGACTGTGTGTTTACCGGCTGGCAAAAATGACAAAGTTCGCCGATAAAACAGATTGACAACTATGAAAAACTATATGGATAGTTTAGAAACAACATATGAAATAAGGAGGAGCTGGGGAGTGCAGCTGTCATTACGTAAAACTGTTATTTAATTGAAAATGAACGAGTTACTCGACAGGCTACGACCAATAGTCAATACGCATGTGCAGAAAGATACTTCAAAATATATCGGCAGGTGCCCGAAATAATTACAAAGATTGTTTGCAGAGCAACTTCGATAAAAAAAAAACAGTGATTTCTACAGTGGACTGGCAAAAAACAGTATTGAATATTTTAATAACTATGTACATATATCAAATATATTCATAATCCTACATTAATACTGTTACAACGTTTTAACCGCCAATTTAAAAGTGATCAGCACGTGAGCGTAAAAATATTGTGAAGATAATTGGAGGGAAACAGCAGATGACAGTTGATGATTCAAAGAACATGCAGAATTTTCAAGAAAATGATGGTTTCTGTCAATCTGTGAAAATAACCAGTGAAGTAATTAAATGTGAAGTATGTTTCTATATCAATATTAACAATTTCAGAATTAATGGAATAATATTTGTGAAATTCGCCAACAATAATTGTAATGAAAAAAATGTCATTGATTTTAAGCTCGATTAATAAAATAAATAAATATATGAGTTATTCTTATTCCATTTAATCTAAGTGCTGTAAATGAGACAGGGAAAAAAATGCTGATGATTGGAATGTGCTGTTATACTCTGTCACACACAAGAAAAAGAATACTACAAGTCACCATATATGAAATAACTAATGTGATGCACAAAAAAATAATATAGACATCATTTGCATACACTAATTTTAACCTTTACATTTTTTTGTTTGGTGCCTTACCAGAACATTGTTACCTTTTAACTCACTGAAGAAAATTTGAGTTAGAACATTAAAATACTGTTAATCTCTGGTAACACATGTTTGCTGAGGACGCCGTGATGTAGTGATTAGCGCATCGGACAACGAAGCCAAAGATTCCTGGTTCGATTCACGTTCGGAATGAAAATTTCACGGATCAAATTTGCGACGTCCTATCGACCAAATTTGCGAGGATGATCTCGGTAAAAGATGCTAGCCGTCGGATTGGGACGAAACATAGCTGTCTGTTAAAGGAGAGCAACATGCTTAGCACGTTAAAGACTCCTCTGTGGATGTCGAAAAAGAGTAGGCTGAAATGCCGCTACAGGTGCCTTCTCGCTCCCGCCAAGTGGAGAGGGATTAGTATAAGTTGGTATAACTTGTTGAATAAACTAAATTAAACTACATGTATGAGTTTGGTACTTTTTATATTAATATTGGAAACCTTTTGTTGGGAAAGCGAATGCTGAAAAGATTTAATCTAGTAAAAGTGCATTATTTTACATAAAATGTTTAATTGTGCCATTTGTTTTTTGCCAATGTGCTTGACTAAATACTTTCATTGAATCCAGTGTATCACCATACATTGGATAGTTTGATTTCATGATAAAAAGTACTGAAACATTGATATTTATTAGATACCATTTTAAAAAAATCAAAATTATCAGTTTGCATTAATATCAAACAATAAGGTCTCTTATAGAAATTCCGATCCGATTCTAAATAAAACAGCTTGCAAAACAAATAAAAATCAATTGACTAATAACCAAATAATTTTATTTTCATTTCAACAATTGATTTCCGAAATTCTGTAAATTACCAATATACTGAAAAATATTTCTGATAAGCTATATTTCATTCATCATCAATGTATCGTTAATTAATCAAGACAAATAATGAAGGAAAATGAAATATACGGATTAAAAGGATATTCACAGGTAACATCGATACTGCAAGAATCATATAACTGGTCAGCTGAAATGATGGTATTGACGTCACAAGTAAGGGTATATGGTAAACTTCGTACAATACACAATACAAGATCAATACACAATCAGCTAAAGAACCAATGCTTTTAGTAATGTGTAGATTTTTCTGTAATTATTGGGTTATTTCCCTTTATTGTTGATCAATCTTTAACCATTTGTTGATGCCGAGAATGGAATAATACGCGATTAGCACATGGTATGAACGTATCTTAAGAAAACCTTGTTTTTCTTAAAATGAGAAAATTAAACGGTAGCCGGCGACCTCAAACATTGTATGATGATCCTGAAGATGAAACATTGGATCTTAAAATTGATAGTATTGGTCCTAAAAAGAAAACACCAACGTTTGTATATGTGTTGACATTTTTCTCCGCTCTTGGAGGATTTCTGTTTGGATATGATACTGGTGTTATCTCCGGGGCCATGATGTTACTCCGAAATGAGTTTCTCCTATCGTCTCTGTGGCAGGAGCTTATAGTGAGTGTGACTGTGGCCGCTGCTGCTGTCTTTGCGTTGGTAGGGGGATGTCTAAACGACCGCGCTGGTCGTCGTCCAGTGATTATGTCCGCAAGTGTAATTTTCACGATAGGTGCCCTATGTATGGGTATAGCTAAGGATAGATATCTCCTGTTGGCAGGGCGGGTAGTTGTTGGTGCAGGAATAGGTAAGTAATAATCAATTCTATTTATAAATGTACAAATGTTGTATTCAGACGGTTTACATTTAGAATAAAATCCTATTTAACGAGTAGGTATTCAAATGTAGGAGCATGGAAAGAAAAGTTTACTATAACCTTTTTTTATTTTGTGAACAACTACGTGTACATAAATATCCAACCTCATCTTTTGTGAACAACTACAGGTACATACATATCCAACATCATCTTTTGTGAACAACTACACATTGACATACATATCCAACCTCATCTTTTGTGCATGTACATACATATCAAACATCCTCTTAAAACGTTTTTTTAACAATATATATACGGTATTTTGTGAATTTGATACTTTTGGAACTTTATAGAAAAAATGTAATAAAATAAACATTACAATTCACTGATTCTTCCAATATTTTGATCTCGAACGCTGCTGATGATTTGTCAGTCAACGAAACGGCCATACAGTGCATCAAATGAATATCGGTATTTTGTGATACGTTTTATTATTACCACTGGGTCTATGTCACTGCTGGTGGACTGTTAGTCCCCGAGGGCATTATCAGTCCGGTAGCCAGAAATTTTGTCCTGGCATGATTCATTACTAAAATGCGTTTAAATTTTCCGTTCAAAATTTGACATAAATTATAAATTTCTAAGGCTCTTCCTTTTGATGCAGAGGTAACCCTTAGCTGAGTTTGGATACCTGTTTGTTTCAATTGTTTATATTTTTTATATGGTTGTAATTATTAATTCATCATTATATCTTTAATCAGTGTTCAAATATTTTGATCTCTAGCACTGCTGATGAATTGTCAGTCAACGAAATGGCTATACAGTGCATCAAATGTATTTCTGTATTTAGTGGTACGTTTTATTATAATGAAATATTTTGATAGAAGATTATGTCCATACACAAATATTAAATCAAATGCTTTAAACGTTTTCATTTCAATTATGCTGCATGATATATTCTTGAATAGAAGAGTACATTATCCTTTATTGAAAATCATTTTCTAATGTGATTGAAATACATTTGTAACCACAATTAATAATTTATAGAGACAATTTTAAATCATTTCAATTTTAGTATCAAATGTTGACAAATCATAGCATGATATTGATTTCACGATCTGATAGTCGATGTCCTAATCAAACAAACTCAATAGTAATCACTATTTGCTGGTGCCAAAAACAGTGACACTTGTCTAATGAATAGTTACCAGCTAGTGAAAATGATCATCATTACAAGATGATTATACATAGTGATCATTATTTTATTGAAGCTTTATCGATTTATGTTATTCTTTTCTATACGGTTTCTACTTACTCAGACTGTTTGCTTTTATTTTAATAACAAGTTTCTAGCTGGAACTCCGTGGCAGATGTTGGTATGTTTTCAAGTCGGCAAACAATTTTATTTTGAGGGGTTTAATAAGAAGTCCAATTGATATAGTCATCAACACTCTAATTAATTTTTTTTTATTGATATGAATATTTTGTAGACAAGCCAGATTTCCAAAGTACCTTTCTAGTCATCTCTGATAATGGGTATATAGCGTGAAATTGTATCATATAACCTGTTAAAACCTTTATATGTTTATATTCGTTTTTCGACTCGGCATTCCACTCTATACATGAAGAATACAAAGTCTTACGGATTTACTAGAAATTATCCATCATGAGAAATTATGTATGATGGCGCTGTTTTTCCCAACAATAAAGTCTCGAACTAAAATGCCTCCTTACAATTTTTTTAAGTAACAACAGAAATGAAATATACGAGCTATTTATCTTTTCTAATACAGACGATCGATGGCAACTTTTTTGTATGACACCATGCATAAAGTCTTCATGTCAAGAAAATATAAAAGTCAATTAAGACGTCATCGGTACATGATGATACTAGGAAACATGTCTTACTTTTATCCTTGAAAGCTTTCATTAATTCAAAACCATAAAGAAACCGGAAGCTGAATGTTTTACATCGCATTTAATTTTACAATTTTTATTACCTACTGATGGAATGTCGTCTGTTCTAAATAATAACGTCTTTTTTTTCTCAGCAAATTAACATCATCTAAAGTTTATGAAGTGGATATATTAAAGATTGAATATATTTCTAAACTTAAGGGGGAAATCCAAGCTAAAATCTGTTCATACATAAAACTCATATTACACAAAGAAGACAAATATATATTAGAAATTAATATAGTTAGTAAATGTATAGACAATCACCAGCCAGTTCACACTGAGTTATACGTACATGTCTTCAAAACCAACACTAGAAAATACTTGTTTTTACATATATATAAAGATTTACGAAGTTAAAAAAATATATACCACATTTCACAAAGTCATTTAGTCAATAAATATAGCGAACCGGGGGATTTTATTTTGTCATACAAATGAATTCGTTGATGCCACTTATTGTTGTTGTCTGAATATATGGATGACGTCATTCGTTCTGCATCGTTTGGATGTTCTTATCGGGAAGTCTATCTTCAATCTTATATTAAGTTGCACCACTACTAGTATGTACAGAATGGTCGGAAATTCATGACTTTACGGAAGAATTCCTGAATAATTTAATGTAAAGAAAACCACTATAAGATTTTTTCCAGGAGTGATGGAATGAGTATTGATCGAGCTATTTTCTTGGAGAAATAATCAGGAACGCGATCTACTGTCAGCAAGTGAATTTTCCAACACTGTCTTTGAACGATAAATGTATTGAAAACGTAAACTTGTCAGGCAGTATGTCATTTTAAACACTCCAATAAATCTACTTAAACTATTAACTTAAACTAAACATCATCGAACGCATTCATATACTTTAATTAGGCAATATGCAGATGGTTCTTTGATAAAAATTCTCCAAAGAACATTTGATGTTGTAATGACTTTAGATTAAAAAGAATGATATTTCAATCAACGAAATGACTAATTAACTTTCATACAGTTGATTAGGTTAAAATTGAATCAAAGCACTGATTTATTTAAACATGTTTCAAACAATACAAATATAAATTCCGTTACTGGATTCCGTATTTTATTAATCTAAGCCTAAATGACTGTTCTGTGGTAGAAAATCATTGAAATAAATCTTTTAAAAATATATGCTTTCCAACAAACATGACAAAGAAAGTAGAGTAAACCCTTTCATCAAAACTTTGGAGAGTACTTCATGTTTGCTAGAGACTGACATTTATTGTTCTTATAACTAACATTCAATAGAATATTGATTGGTTAATTACTTTGCATGTGTATGGAAGGCCCCATATACATTTAAAATAAAAAACGTACCATTTTATAGATTTGTTTATTTTTCATCCATAATTTGTAACACTTCTGGAAAATTATGTTAACTCATTTTCTCACTCAATGGTAATACGAGAAAAAAAAATTAAAAAATAACAATTCGTACGATATATAAATTTATGAAATATGTAAAGTCTAAAAGTAAACACTTTATCTGATGCCAGCACGAGCTACATTGATTTACTAATACGTTATTGGCCTGCCGGGTCACGTAAAATTGATCTGCTTCTTCTAAATATCGGATAAAAGATTAGTACATATAGTAGTTTACGGACAATGCTGCAACTAAACCTCTCTAAGTTGCTACTACCAGTTGGTTATCATGAATTATAAAAAATATGAAGGTTTTAGGTAAAGTAAAGGCAATTGCACTCCAGATACATATTGACATAGAGTTCTCATATTGTCATTTATAGATAAATCAAGATTTATATATCCTGTCCATCTGAACTGTAATTCCTATTTCAATATTGTGATTGTTTCTTAATTCTATATTGATGGCTCTTTCTACAGAGGTTGAGTTGATGGATTGAAGAAATAAATGGGGAAATATCATTAATCTTTATTATTGGAATACGATGTGAATACGTTGCAGCTTGATAACAGCGTTATCTTTTAGAACTAATGAATCTTAAATGTACTGGATAGAAACTTAACGAGACATTTGCAATCCTTTTATGAGTCTATTTTCATAAAAAAATATGTTAAAGTGTTATTGTATCTTTAAGAAATGAAGAAAACGATAGAATTACAGTACGGACGAAAACACTTCTGGCCACTATTGAAAAAGTGCTGTTAGATGTTCCAGGATATTTTTTTGTCGTCCAACAAAATGAGTGTCTCCTTTGATTAAATTTAATTAAACATATATAGCTTCTTACATTGGTAAGGGTGGATTATCGGGTCCCTCCGATCGGAATATTAAGCACAAGCGTTGGAGAAATCCGATAATCCACGAGTCATGATGTAAGATGCTGTTTCTCTAATTTTCAAAACAAATTTTATTTAATATCATTTAACAACCTCATTTTAAAACAGGGTAGATTATCTCCATATTTCAGTTTCTATTTACACCGGACATATATTTCATAGCGGAAGTTGTATTACACAACATCTGTCAAAATTTTGGATGGGAAGGAACAAGAAGAACACGGCGTGTAAGGATATCTTTTATTACAAAGCAGACGACGGGATCGAGTTTGTTTATATGTAACTAAGGAAATTTTTTGACGACCACTCATATTCCGGGAACCATAGACTCAGTAGTGAGACTTTTAATTTTTCCAACACCGATCGAGAGACTGTTACATTTGCTGAAAATTCGAGAAAAACTATTCACTCATTTTGTATAACGGTTTTTTTTGTATTTTGCATAACGGCTATATCAATGTCTAATTCGGATAAATCATTTTGGTTTTTTCGTCACATTCCATGGTTTACCTAAGTAAATCGCAACAAGCGGTGTGTCAGTCATCCGTCCGAAATTTCAAAGTAAATAACTGCAGAATTTAACAATGTGCTTGACGTCAATATTGACATTATAATGCCATATGAATGAATAACTCCACCGTGGAAATGCCATACATAGGATTTTATAAACGCATCTCCTGAATAATTGATGAGGAGACTATCATCGTCACATTGTACTTTATACAGTGCAGCTGACGTTCAATACTTTATTTCAATTTTTCAATAATATCGCGCAACTTTATATATACAGTGGTTTCTTTAAAAGGGACGTCATATAACTATATTAGACGATATTATTCTTTCGGAGTAGGACATGTAATATTCTTTAACATGAAACATCAGAATATATTGCGTCTATACGATACATGGGAACGTTCATAAGATAAAATCAGAACATTTTTTTAAAAAGTAACAAAGACAAGAGTACCAGAAAAAAAACAGAACAGTGCAACATAAAAACTCAAACAAAAGTAGTTTAAACGATTCAAGCATCAGGTGAAGGTCTGAACCCTGTCGTAGATGGATGGATGGGTGGATGGATGAATTGTTGTTCTAACGTCCAGTGGCAGCCAGGTGCATATCAGGACGAGAACATGTTGATATGATAATGAATATGATCCCTGCTTTGAACTAGACCGACACACTGAGCCGGATTTTGTTCTAGCTCACGAGGTAACTGTTGGCTGGAAGACATATCACCCCATTCGGACACATTATACTGACCCCGAGTCGACCAATAGATCTTTGTTCTTACTCCTAGATGCTTGGCGGAGAAGCAGCAAATACCAATTTTACTGTCTTTGGTTTTACCCACCCGGTGATCGAACCCGCGACCTTCCACACTCTATCACGAGACCACCGAGGTCGTAGAAATTTATGGGTATCATTAGTTTCGCTGTTTTGGGGGATATATGGATCACCCTGCCGTCCGTCTGTCTGTCCATGTACACTGTAAGCGCAACTCTTCCTAAACTGTTCAATTGATTTTGATGAAACTTTAGATGAAGGTTGGGCATCATATGATGTAGATATGCATCAAGCAAGATAATGACTGCAGTGTGCTTGCAAAGGGAGATCATTCAACTTAAGGGTTTTACATGTTTAAAACTTGTACACAATGTAAGCGCAACTCTTCCTAAACCGTTCAATGGATTTTGATGAAACTTTACTTGAAGGTTGGGCATCATATGTAGATGTGCATGAAGCAAGATAACTATCTCTGGTGGCTTGAAAAGGGAGATAATCCAACTTAATGGTTTTACATGTTTGAAGCTTGTAAGCGCAACTCGTAGTATTGCAAGCGTGGGGTATCACTAAGTGAAGTCACTCTCAGTTCTAGTTATTTCTTTATTGTCTTTTATCGAATTTGTACATGTATAAGTCTATGTATTAATCAGAAATGATGTATCGTGGTAGGTAAGGTGCATGTCATCCGCAGTGTGTAGACTATTTATAGAAAGTACCCCACTATTGAATGGAAACTGAAAAGTAAGGACTGGTCTAGTGTCTTCTTTTTCTTCTGAAAAAGCTTTTACCTGAGCTTTTTTATACGAAATTAAAACCAGGTCAACCAAAAAGAGGCATATAACTTTTCCCTATAAGACTTCCAATATTTTGTTAAAAAAAACACAAGGAATATGTTATCAACTAGAAATATAAGCAAGGAAGGGGAATCAATTATAAATGTTATAGGTTATATGTTATATAAATATTAGAAGAGAGATTTCTCTGTAAGTCTTCAGAATTATCAGAATCTCTATCTCATTCATACCACTCGAATAGGCTTTATCACTCTTGAGTCATTCTTTAACTGTTGTAAATAAAGTCCACATGTTGTAAGGAATTTGAAACGGGTTCAGTATGACACTTGGTTATGTTATTCTCCTTGGCTTTTGAAAATGGGTTTTTTTCATGACTGAAAATTAGATTGATGCTATTTTTAATCTGTATGTAGCTGCCTTATGTGTTTTTGCCTAAAGTATTTCCATCCTCACCTTATTACAATTATATCAAGTAAGAAATAAAACCCTTAAATATATACTTGTTTTCAGTCAAACACTGAGGATACAATACAAAACAATGGTTTTAAAATTTTTAAAAAGAGATATGTGTGAAATGTAAAATCATAAAGCCACACCTTTGCGTGATTGGCCCGGTCATAGGACAGACACATTCAGTAAATGTTGTAGTAAGTAAAGTCAATAAAGGGATATTCGAAGGAGGGGAAATTCGAAACAACTGACAAACTCTGGAGAACAACAAAGACAAGACCAAAACAATACATGCGCTACAATTCAAAAAAACATATGAACAAAATTGACCCCACCAAAAAACTTTAGGTAGACTCAGATGCTCCTGACGAGTAAGCAGTCTCTGATTCCGGCACGACACTGCCATGGTGCCCATGTAAAATCCGGTATCAGGAAGGACAAAATCAATGGAACAGGTTCATTTTCATTTGGGAAACGGTTTTTTCATATCTGTCAACCAAGTCACGATGACGTACATTTGTAACAATTGATGAGCTCAATGTGCATATATGTCGATATGTTGCATTTAGGTTGGTAGGTTAGAAAATGTTTCTCATTGTGTTTGACTAGTTCAATAGTGAGGAAACCGATTACAGTAAAGCAACCAAATGCTTAAGGCTGTTTGCATCTATTCGACATTGGTACACGTGCACTCAAGCAAGGAATTGCTTCTAATTATTCTTTCTGATGAGTCGTAAATCGACAAAATGTTCACATCTTGTGCATCAAAATTGGTATCAAAGAATTTATTCTTACTTTGATAAATGGTGCTACTCAAAATAGCTACATATACATTTTTGTAGTTCTTTATATCTACTTTATTGTGAAGTAAGTGATAATCGTTCTTGAATCTTTTTTCCATGTTAATTCAATATTGCGACTAAATGATTTATTTGGTTTGTTATATTGGATAAGTCCTACATGTGCCTAAAAAAGACCGTTTTATTGGTAAATAATCAAATTATGACATTTAAAGCATCTTTGACTCTCTATTTATTAATCTAAAAGACAATAAATCTCCAAGGAATAGAGTTAGTGCAACAATCTCATGAAAGAATTTGTATAATAAACATTTAAGCAGTGTTAAATTATGACTGAACTTTGTAGTCAATTTTTTGAAATGCGCCGTATACAGTATAAATTTTCTATATCTAATATTAGTATCTTTGGATTGTTATTTTAAAACTCCTGGGACGATGCTTCTGCATGGTGGAGGGTATTCGCCAATCCAGTCGTCAGACTTCTCTGACATGATTATTCATTGATTTGTTACAGAAATTACCAGTACTTAGCAAAATTCAAAAATAATAGAAATACTAAGGGTTCATTCCTTGTATTATACATGGTAGATCTCCTTATCTGAAATTTGGCTTATTGAGTACTTCTTGTTTAAAATAAGTTTGGTTTTTGGTCTTCCACATGTTTCGGTTTTAATGCTGCTGATGAGAAGTAACTCGTTGAAATGCATCGTATACAGCATAGTATAAATTTACTATATGTAATATTAGTATCTTTAGATTGTTAGAAGTGTATTTTTTGACATTTGTAAATGCTCGTCTTCGCTTCATTCGTCATTTGTATCTATAAAAGCTATATGTTTGTGTTTTCAATTATTTCTGATATGGCTCCATTTAAAGTACTTCTTTTTTGTTACAAATAAAGGAAGGATAAGTATAAAGAGTAATTTTGCATCGTATACAGCATAGTATAAATTTACTATATGTAATATTAGTATCTTTAGATTGTTAGAAGTGTATTTTTTGACATTTGTAAATGCTCGTCTTCGCTTCATTCGTCATTTGTATCTATAAAAGCTATATGTTTGTGTTTTCAATTATTTCTGATATGGCTCCAAAAGTACTTCTTTTTTGTTACAAATAAAGGAAGGATAAGTATAAAGAGGAATTTTGAATGAAAATGATCAAAGTGATGCAGCTGTACATTTATAACATTTCTTTAATTACTACCGGGAAAATAGTACATGTAAACATTTTTTGACGGGGAGTTGATAACCATGATATGTTTGTATTAGCAAGTGTTTTTACTGTCGTCAGTTTGACTGCTGTTAAACTTTATGCTTCCTTACAATTGTAATATAGTACTTCATATGAGCGTATTGCTTTACGATAGTGTCACTATTAACATTAAGTCCTTTATATCGTGATTGCCAGACCAGTCAGTTCGGCTACTTCACTCATATTTTCAGGATAATGTTTTTGAGTTGTAACATCACTATCAGTGAATCCCATTTTGATCCCCCTTTCCAAAGACTGTATAATAAGTCCATTTAATTATGGCATTCAACACCACTTTTATGCCAGGAAACTTTTCAAAAAATCAAATACAAATATCTTCCTTTGATTGTTTTATTGGCAATTCACATGGCATTGAAATTAGAACCTTTTTTAATTGAATTTTATTGTAAAACATTAATCCCATTGAACATTATAGCTCTTAAGTCTCGTATAACAATGAAATTCTATTATTAATTGAAATAAATTACTATAAATAGTAATTAAATATTCAAAAAAGAATTTGTGTTATATTCCAAGCAAGACATGGTTGTGTTCCTTTGTTAAAAGTTCATATGTATTTAATCTTATTTATTAACCAGTAGGGTAAAATACGTTAAAAATGCCTTATCTTTATAAGCAAAATGAATGCATTACAGCAGGGCCATTACAGCATTTTGTTCATAATAACCGGGCCATTACAGAATTTTGTTCATAATAACCGGTTATTACGGCTTTTCCAAAATGGCTGCTTTTTTTTTATACTCCACTTGGAAATTTCAGGAGAAGCAAACTAGAACATTTTAGAACATATTTTTGAAAAAAACTGTCCGAAATTAATCTTTAAAACTGTTCTCACAAGTTTTGCTTACTTACCATTATATTTGTGCTATTCGGATTAATGCAAATGCTATATACAAACTGGTTAATAAAAGTATTAAGAAATGGGTGTTTTCATAATGGCCCTGTTATATGTCCTCGGTCTGTAATAATGGCCTTCGGATGCTGTAATGGCCCGAGGCAACGCCGAGGGCCATTACAGCAATCCTCAGGCCATTATTACAGACCTTGGATATATAACAGGGCCATTATGAAAACACCCATTTATTAATACTATAATAATACATTGTAAATACTCAAATTGTGCATAATTGCCTTACATGTACACGTAGGCAACAGTCTGTTTTAGTGTTCCTTTTTGTATTACACGTTTTTAAAAGTAACACAGAACAAAAGCCTAAAATTTATTCACACCTTCTACTGATGATTATCGCGAGCCTCGAATTAACATGGGATTTATCAACAAATATCTTGTCATCAATGTTCTTTGAACATCTTTATTTATGGATGTTTTCGTACTTTGTAAGCTGTATACGCATGCACTAAAGTAATAAATCAAAGTTAAATCAGATATGAAACATTTTTGTTCAGCATGGTGGAACATTGGTATATACGAAATTGTATTGCTATTTTATTCAATGTATTTACATTCTTCTACTTATAACAAGGGTTATATCCTTTTACCATCTGATATTGCATAATCTCGTTAAAAACGATTTGTCTGCCTGCTACTCATATCCTATATACAAAGTAATTGGCTTATTTACATTTTATCAGTAAGCTGAGCACAGCCTATTCTTCACTAATCAACATTGTCTATTTGATCATCAGTACTATTCAAATATTAATGGGAATTATCAGACGCCAAAACAATGTTTGTCTCCTGTAATATTTATTTGATGGAACCTCAATTGATAAATATAAAACTTTGTTGACCACGCGTTGTTGTTGATAATTTAATATTTATCAAATTGTGAAGTCAATTTTTGTGTTGGGTTCCTTGAATAGAAGGCGACCTTGGAGTCAATTAAATTATCTGGTTTTACCGTCGTCACGGAAACAGAAGCCCGTGTTCAGATTTCGATTGGAAACGCGAGACAGCTATTTTTCGTGCGTTTTCTCGGAAACGCTTTAGCTTAATGCCTGAAGGCGGAAACTGATAAAAAAAATCCAAAATATTGAAATCACTTAAACATTCCACATTTGTAAAATGAAAAGATTGTTATATGAACTACGGAAGAAAGAGAATACATGTACATGTTATTGTAATGTATGGTTGCCGTTGGTAACGGAGATGAAATCCATTTAAACCCCATGAAAACATTAAACAAACAACATGAGGAGATCTGCGTTCAGTGTTTAGATTTTGTTTAACTTCGTGGTCGCTATAGAAATTAGGTTTATTTTTTAGGATTTTTGTTACCGTTTACTGATTTTGCAACTTATTATTTTTTATATTTTACTGGTAATTTTCTTATCTTTAGTAATGAAATTTCTCGAATGCTATCTCAGAGAAACGTTATGCGAAGGTCTGAGGCCCGAAGTTGACTTATGCAAGATGATTTTAATTCCTGAGATACTGGTTGTCCTGGTACAATGTAACAAAAATCACAAAAAAAAATGAAATTTATCTTAGCCATTTTAACATTACGAAACTCCACAGAGAGATAACAATTGAATTTAGTTCTTCCAGGGGTTGAGGAATGCCTTGAAAATTTGATTCACATTCAAACTGCCAAACATTCCAAAATGAAATCTCCTGAATAGGTTATTTATATTGATGCAGCCATTTGAGTGCTAGATATGTTCGACTTCAGAGTTTAATAAAACGTATCACAAATACCGAAATAAATTTGATGCACTGTATGGCCATTTCGTTGACTGACAACTCATCAGCATACTTATTTTTTAATCAGTTCCTCTGAAGATTTTTTTTTTCATTTGAGAATAATTATATGTACTTTCATGTACTAGTAATTTCTTTAGAGGATAACATTATCACCAACTCAGTTGCCAGTATTTCGACACTAGTGTTAAATTGTATTTGAAATTACTGTTATAAAAATGTCAAATTTATGAAAATAAGAACCACATGTAAATAAATAATGTATCTCTGGACTTTGATGGATTGGGGTTAACTCTATTGGTCATTTTGGCCAATAGATCTATTTTTAATTTCGGATTTCACTTTTTCGGCCTTAAACACAAATACATAATGTAATGAGTCGTAAAAAGAATAAATATACAAAATTGTTGCAATAAAATATTTATTGCCTAGAACTATACTCCATTAACGGTGTACAACCTAGTGTAAAACTCGTTCGTATGTTCTACTCTCAACGACTCTCAGTATCATTAAGTGTTTATGGAATAGACAGGTGGTACTGATATTCAAATGAAGGATTACAGGACAGTATAAAATGTAAAGCTCCATCATAACTAGATCACTGTGTATAAGCATTAGGATGGTTTAAGGGAAATTGATTTTATGCAAATATAAATAATTTTATTAATACGCAAATGCCAAACTCTGATGTGTTTCTGTGGCCTGTATTGATGGGAATGGAGTTTATTTACGTAAACCTTATTTATTTTAGTAATCAATATTGTTTTCAGCTCATGTTTAGTCAAAATGGCAGACTAACGTGTTTGAGAGTAATTACTTTAATTAAACTTTACAAATTGTATTTGGTTAGGTTTAATTTGTGTAACAGAAGAAAAGCTTATTTGATTTACAGTTCAATGTTGAATCCATACACTTCACAGTGGAGTTAAATGTAATCTACATATGGAATATTGAATCAATTTGCTCGTCGAGCATTATATAAAGTCTGTGGAACTTGCATTACTTTTTCGAAATGTTGATTCAGAACTGACATGGACAAAAAAACAATCCAAAGATACTAATATTAGATATAGTAAATTTATACTATGCTGTATACGACACATTCCAAGGAGTTACCTCTTATCAGCAGCATTAAAATCAAAACATTTGGAAGACCAAAAACCAAACTTATTTTAAACAAGAAGTACTCATTACCAAAAATACCGAAATAGGAAGCCAAATTTCAACTAAGGAGATCTACCATGCGCAATAAAAGGAATGAACCCTTAGTATTTCTATAATATTAAAGTAAATGTACAGGTATTGTGATATAGTCAATTTGTTTGCATATAGCTAGGAAATGTATGTATATCTCCGCTGAATGGTCACCGGATGCAGCCGTATCAATTTTTGATTTGGCATTTTGGCTACAAGAATTGAAGTTAGGGTCACTAAGTCAAAGACCATGTCGGTAGTCATTAATAAATACTGGAGTGTTGCAACAATTGTAGTATCCAAGCATTTAGTGAAGCTTCTCGTCTTATTATAGCCAATTTAGAATGGTAGTAATTGAAAACGTGAAACAATTAAAGGTCAAAGGTCGAGTTCATAAATAGACATAAATTTCTAAAATTTCTTATGTCGTGTATTGAAATATTAAGTTGATCTCGACCAAATTCGGTAGAAATTAAAATTAATAAAATAAGAATGATAAGGTATATAGGTGAAAGGTCAATGTCACAGATGTTACAAAGTGGACAGATATTAAGGAAATCATTATTCTTTCAAGTTAATGAACCTATTTTGATGGCTTTCAAATTTTCACTAACATATAAAACCATAAAGGATGAAAATGCCAAGAGTTTGACTTTACAGTTTTTGTTTGAAGAGTATATACTATTTAGGAATTTGATGTTCATCAATGGAAACTTTACATGGCCAAATAAAAACTAACAAAGAACGTACATGCAATATATATATATTAGAATTTCTATTCAATTTAAACGTAAATTAAATATCTGAAATAAGGACCAATGCGAAAGGTCACGAAAAGAGACTTTATCTGCCAAAGCGAATTTCTCTTCAGGTAAATGTTAATAAATGGGGCAGATTACAGGTGAGACAATACCATTAGCAAGTAAATATTTCAGATATATTGCTTGCATCCTTAAACAAAACTAGAAATAGAAAGATCCAACAGGGAATATCGACATTGAAGAGTCTATAATGTAACAAATATTTATCCTGACAGAAAATAGCAGTTAGGGAATTCGATTAGTGACAGAACGCGATTCAATCTGCACCTTTGTTATAAGCATCTAAACCAACTGAAAAATTAGTGACATAAACACGATTTAATCTGCAAGTTTGTCATCAGCTTGTAAATCAACTGAAAGAACTAGGTGCCTTATAGTTTGGTTTCACGTGGAATTGTGTTATTGCAAAATGAGGAACGTTATTTTCTCATTTCTATGTCCATGGAAATATTATCACTAGTTCAGTTGCTAGCAATTGAATACTAGAGTGAAATTTTAATAACATTTACTGCTTTAAAAAAAAAAAATTTAAAACAACGTAGCACCCCTTTCTTAATAGCCCTATTATTGTATGGTTTTCGCTGACTCAGTTGGTTAATTTGGATATCGGGTATGTAGTTTTTGGCTGTTGTTTCGGCTTTCGGCATTTTTGGTCTTGACCGTAGCTGGTTAGTCGAGGATCGATGAGGTGTGTACAGTTTGTGTATAAAAGTTGGTTCCGTGCTGTATTAAGTTTACATTGTTTACTTATTATTTGTTAGTATTATACAATTAATTCTTTTGATGACAATGCTAACTTTCATGTACTTGATGTTTATTAAATTGTCTTGTTCTATAATAGCTATATTCCCATCAACACCATGATCCTAGGTTAATGATTATAGATTGTTCAAGTAAAGATCTTAAATGTCTAGAATTTCCAGACATTAGTAAAGAATCTTAGTGTAAATGGTATTTAATGTGGTAATTTTGTAGTTTTCCCATTTTTTCCCTAGAGTAGTTAGCTAATCCATCGAACTGTGCACATCTAATCCATATAATCGATAATAATTTTTCTAAAGACATAGAAAGAACATGTGAGCTTGGCGTCCCTCGTCCGTCCGTCGTAAACTTTTTCAAAGATCTTATTCTCTGAAACCACTGAACCCATTATAGCCATACTTAGTCTGTATGATACTTAGGGTATCTAGAATAAAGTTGTATTTTATTTTCTTGTCTGTCAAGAAACATGGCCGCCATGACTAAAAATAGAACATATGGGTAAACTGCAGTTTTTGGCTTATATCTCAAAAATAAAGCATTTAGAGCAAGATCGACATGGGATTAAAATGTTCATCAAGTCAAGATCTACCCGCCATGAAATTTTCAGACGAATCAGTCGACCTTTTGTTTTGGTTTATTTTAAGGAAATGTTATTATCTTGAATATTATTATAGATAAAGTAAACAGTAAACAGCAAAAATGATCAACAAAGTAAGATCTACAAAAATGACCAAAATGGTTTATTGACCCCTTATAGGAGTTTTTGCCCTGTAAAACAATTTTTTCATTTTTTCGTCATCTTTGTAAACTTTAAAAAATCTCCTTTGAAACTACAGAATAAATTTCAGTCATAACAATAAAGGTCATAACAAAGGTACCGTACTCCAAGGTGTATTCAATAGGGGGAAGTCTACAAACACTGACAAAACCGAAAAGAAGCTCAACCGTATCAATCAGCGGAACAACTGGAAAACAACTGTCATATTCCTGGCTTGGTACAGGCATTTTCCAAAGAAAGTGGTTGGTTAAACCAGGTGTTACGGCTAGCCAAACCTCCCACTTGTATGACAGTCGTTCATAGTTCGGTATGACAAAAAACGAGGGGAGCAATAAATTAAATAAAAAACTGACTAGTGGGGAAAATCTATTAGAGTTACCAGAATCTATAATTCAAAACCATCATGTACGATTTGTGAAACCGAAACTGAATATTTGTTTATAAGGTCTTGATATATACCGATGAATCTCTTAAGAAAAAAAAACGAGACGTTCTTTGTGAAAACCTTGGCTCATCAACTTCTTGGTCAGACATCGGTGACTTTTTACAAATTCTGAGTAGCTGCTGCAAGCTCTTGCATATCGTATAAGTTAATAAATATATACCCCGTAAGCGGTATATTGCTGGTAAGGTGTGGAAAATTTATAATTTCAAAATTGAAGTCGTCACGTTTGTCATAGATTCTGGTACTGAGATGACCTCTGGACTCAGATTCGATGTATATGTCTAAAAACGAGGCAGAGTAAGCTGAGTCAGTGGTTTCTTTAATTTATAACTCTGAGGGATATATCAATGAATCCAATAAGAAAAGTTTGTTCCCATAGGAATATCGAAGATTTGTTGAAATATCCTACCCCAAACACAACAAATATCTTATCAATGAGGAACTCCAGCATACTAATTACCTGTTCCTCTGTAGGATATTTTATCCTCGGGTTCACATTTGACAAAATAAGCTGCATTGTATTCTAAAACAATGTATTTGTATTGGATTTTGCGGCTCTTAGTGACAAAAGCATTGTGGATAATTTGTTTCAAACGGGTTTTCAATTTTTGATGTAGTATGCCAGTGTAAAGAGTGGAAAAACCAAATTATTTTGATAGAACTAACATTAGAGAAGGATCGAGATTTAACATTATCCAGAAGTTCTTTAGAAGCTTTTAGAATCCACGTATGGTTTATGCCACTACGCGTGTAAACAGTATCGCAATATTTCTGAAGTCCCTCTTTCACTGCGGATAAAATTTTCGTCAATCCAATTGACAATTCTTTGGTAGAACATGCATTGGCAATTTACCGTTGTTTGTAAGGATTTTTGTGAAGATTAGGGATCCAATACAAACAAGGTAGGTCCTCAGATTCATAACTCAGTGGAATGTTTACTGGTGCCATGAAGGATTTCATCTTTGTCAAAAGTTATGTTTTTCTAGGTGGGATTACCCGAGCGTTCATTAATTCCTATATTCTTATATACTAGTAAGACACTCGTAGTAATACGATTTACGGACAAAAACAGTGTTGTTTGAAGCCTTATCCGCAGGAACAACAACATACTTACATGTATCAGAATGGAGGAAAGACACTTCATGGCTTCTTTGTATTTGAATACAGACTTTGATCGAGCATTTACACAGTTTTTCAACTTGTGTATTCGACGTTGTACCAATTTCAGCCAAATTTAGACTGAAAGATCCTTAGGGTATCTAGTATAAGATGTATGTTTTATTTTCTTGTCCATCGAGAAACATGGCTGCCATTGCTAAAAATAGAAAATATGTAAACAAAAATGCACTTTTTGACTTATATCCCAAAAACTAAAGCAATTAGGGCAAAACTGACAAGAAGTAAACATGTTTATGAGGTCAAGATTTAGTTGCCCTGAAATTTTCAGATGACTCTTTATTTTACCTGTACAAGTCAATATTAAGGCGAAAGGGCGACGGTATACATAAATAGTAAAAATAATTGATGCAAGAACTTAACAAAAAATAACTTGAAAGCGACTCAGGCTCTTGTCTTGTCATATATGTCTTTTTCATATTATTTTAAAATTTTCCATCATATAAAATATATATTCCTCATTACTAAGAATGCTTATGTTTATTTTTAAAAACGCATACACAAAATGCTAGACGAACTTAACCAAACATAATTTCTAAATTTAAAGATTCAAGAAAATAACTTTGAATAAATGTCCTTGCGTATTTGTTCTGTTCATTTGTCTGAACCTTTATTAGGGCTCAAAGTACGGATGTTTTGTTTTTGGCTTGTTTTTGGCTTTACTAGTTTTGTCATTTTAGCATTTCGAATTTTGATCTTCCACTCTTTGTGTTTTCGATTTTCATCGTTTCCTGTCTTGATCATATTTAACGATCAGAAATTCTATGCATATCATTTGTACCAAAATATTTATCTTTTACATTTAAAGACATCACTGTGAAAATTACGAAACATTTGTTATTACGATTTGCATTGAAGACTTGGAAAACTTTTTTTAGAACAGATTTTTTTTTTATTTAAATCTGTGTGGTAATGGGATCAGAAAGATATGCATCAAAAGACTGCAGCTAATGTTTTGATAAATTTCTATGTCATTGACTAATATGTATTAGAAAAAATCTAAAAAATGAAATCATAACTTTGATAAACACCTAGAATTGAAATATCATTTCTCATTTTATTTTATATATGCATGACAGTAGATCATTTTGATAAAAACGGGTTTCGGATTGGTATATAACATCCTATCAAATAGTTTGTGTGCATCGTAGGAAATAAACTCACTACGGATCATTTGAATTTGCTTCAGACTCCTGAAATCCGTTTGTCCTTAAGTGGAAAGAAATAGGTGAAACAGGGAGTGCATGTAAGGTTTGTGATGATGATCACTTCATATCTCAGTGACTTTTGCTTTGTTGTTATATTATCTAATGCTTTTTGATTGGCTGTCTGCATTCAGAGGCTACTTGCTTAAAGAATACAATGTCTTCATTGAAAACAAAACAATACTGAATCCTGGCCGAAATCCTTCAGAGCAAATAAACAACTAAAATCAGATATCTATAAATGTATTTATCTGTGCCTATCTGGTGTGATCGGTAATTTAACGAAATTATCTTACAATGTATATGTACGTGTATATGCATTTCGAACGATTCAAGATAACATTTTGAGAATTTTTATATAGCCAGAAGTCCTAAGAGCCCAAAAAGAACTAAAAAGTAATCTTATTTTTTATTTTGGGTAGTTTCAATGAATGAGAAGGGCTCACTGAGGATATTTATCTTATACATGTTAATACATCGTTAATTAAAAGGGGTATCAATTTGTAAATCGTTCGAAATGCATATAATCGTACATATACATTCTAAGATAATTTTGGAAAAGTACCGATCACACCAGATAGGCACAGATAAATAGTTAAATTTCTAATTCTTTGTGAAATTGTACCTTGAAATGTTTCAATGTGGAGAATTTGGTGGATATAAACTCTTAGATTGCTACATTTTTATCCTAACGAATACGCATATATACATATATGTATACATTTAAATTCGAAAAGTCTTTCTGACTGAAAGTCTTTTACTCTCTTCCTGGTGAAAACTAGCAATTACATTATATTTTGATTAAATTCGTATTTACATAAATGTAAATGAATTGCCTCAATAAGCACAAAATAAGAATATATGTAAGTCATGCATATGATTTACACCCACGTCTAAGTTATACATAATCTTATACACCAAAGTTCTATTCTTACGCTAACACTATAATGCTAATTAGTGATTATTGTAAGAAGGGCTGATTATTGTAATTAGGATTGTTTTCATAAACATATCAAGGAATCAGTCATGAATAATTCATTTAAAGTTTTTTTATGAGAAATTCTCTAACTGGATAATTGGGTGTACTGCTCAACTTTCATCCTGGGTATGATCCTTTCATTTTAAAGGAAACCGGTTCAGCTTTTATCCAAACCTGCAATTTCATCTTCGTGCGTAGGAACTCTGATAACAGCTTTACATGTTATTCAAGAAGTATTTGATAGGGACTAACAAGTCATTTTATTTTCATATGTTTCATTGATCAACCGTTGAGGTTTCCTATTTCTAATATACATGTATGTAGACCACACGAGTCTAGAGAATTTGCCATAGTTCCCAGATGTGGAGCATGACAGACTCTTATAACAGCTGTTTTATCAAAGTTGGTAGTGTAGAACGTGTATTGCATTGTCTAAAAGAAGTCGACTAGGAGGAAAATTTTTACGAATTAAGAAATCACACCCAAAACTCCAGTGTCAGTAAACATTCATGGACCTTCACAATAAAAAAAGAATAAGGGCCCGACAAACAATGGAAAGGTGAGTAAATTCTAAATTCAAAGAAAAGACAACGTCATGGGAATTGAACACAACAAACAAACTCCACAATGATACATGTGTAACTAAAATAATAAAAACAAAATGATAAACTAAACAAAAATAGAAACAGAAACTAAAGCACTAACAATGTGAACTCCCACTAAAAACCAACTAAAAATTTCAGAAGGACGTAAAATCTAATTGAAGATATCTAGTCTCATACGTGAGATTGGAATTTTGTATTGGCCAATCAATCGTGGTGACGACCGTAAAATTTTTGGAGTGGTGAAATTAAGTCCGTGAATATGACTTTTATTATACCAACTGACGTGAAACACTAAATTAATCAAACCCCTATTTGCCGCAGGTGAATAGTTTGTAAAACATGATATGCCTAGGCCTGTTTCACTATCCCGGATCTAAATCATTGTATAATGTCGTCCGTCATCAAATGCTTTCCTGTAAATTGAATTTTAACGCAAGTTATACCACTGTTTTATGTTTCATTAGCATCATCAATGTATATATATAGTCTACTTGTACATCAGATCTATACAAATATTTACGGTTACAATAGATTTAGACGCTTCTATGATTTATGTTAGTTTCATTTACCATGAAATTACAAGAGGATTTCTGTCAGCCGGTAATTTGTGAGAGATGTATTTAGACGATATTGAAAACATCTATCTTAAGTGATTGTATATTTGAAAGCCATTCAAGTACAAAAAGAGGGATGGTCCACGATTTAAAAGTCCATAAAAGCATTAACTATTATAGCGTAGTCTTGGAGATAAATGTCGAGAAATTAAGTACTTGAAGTTGGTCTTATTGCTCTAGATTTTCATTTTTCTACCTTTATTTAAGCACTTTCACAATTTTCGTTTAGCATAATGCATGTCGTTTAAATAATTTTAGATATTATATATTACAAATACACAAGTATGTAAGAGAGGTGCAAAATAGAATACATTATAAATAGTGAATAAAACACGCAACAAATATTATTTTCTATATGAAAAAATCTGATGCATTATTTATGCATCCTCTGTCTTTAAAGTGCAAGATCAGTGATAGACAAAGAACAATTTTGATATGCCATTGTAAAATCGTTCAGAGATGTTACAGAATTCCAGAACTATACAAACGCTATTGAAAAGACGCATTCATATCAGAACTACATTTCAAAAAGCATAAAAAAATGATAATTATTCGTAAAGATGGGAAAGATAATTTAGGAAATTTAAAGTTGAAAACTTCATTAAGAACTGGTAGGCTCGGAGTCAGTATAATGTGTCCGAGTGGGGTGATATGTCTTCATACGGGCAGTTACCTCGTGAGCTAGCACATTAAAATCCGGCTCAGTGTGTAGGTCTAGTACAAAGCAAGGATCATATTCATTGTCATATCAACATGTTCTCGTCCTGATATGCACTTGGCTGCAACTGGACGTTAAACAGTATTCATCCATCCATCCATCCTTGATTAAGGAAATCTCAAAGTTTGTAAATTTGGAACATTGATTTCGCGATTTTGACATGAAATTAATTTTTTTTTCTCTTAAACGATGTAAATATCATGAATATTAAACCAATGGTATTTTTTAAGTTCGCATTCGCATGGACATCATAATTTCTTCACAATTTTATGATTGAGTTTTTAAGAAAACAATATTTCTTCCCGTTGTTACTATTTAAGATAAGTGAGAAATTAATCGAATGTCAGTAAGTACCAATACAAGAAATTATACAATCAGTCATTATTAGAGACATTTCCTGAACATTAAACTGTAAATCGTGTCTATTCCACCTAATGATAAATGGATACACCGCCTGTCCCTTCCGTATCATTAGATATGTCAAAGCTAGCTGATAGCGATTAGACTGTCAATACAATGATAACCTAGCGATCATACACCCCGATTAAAAAAATATATTTGAGAATACAGATGATTCCATATGCTGAGAAAATAAATTTTTCGCTGTTACATTTTAAAACATGTCAACAAACTTCCTTAAGAGAGCCTAAAATTTCAAACTACTTTTCTCAAAATAGATGTTAAACTGAAGTTGATTTCTGTCTTAACAGTTTTCGTTTCATTTCATTGAAATGTAACTTGTTTATAATGGTAAATTTGTCCAGAAGCAAGGAAACTTACATTTTACAGATGCATATTTTGCCAAACGATTGACATACAATGTAATTTTCTGAAAAAAATAGGGTTTTAACTCTCTTTCCTAAAGGAGACCTTACCCGGATTATCTCTACCCCGGCATGGTGTGTTTGATTCTGTTGTTCACCCAGTTTGGCGATTACATTAGTCTCACAAACGTTTTTTTTTTAAAGTAAGTCCAGGAACCTTCACATTGTACGTCGTAGTTGATGATATTATTATTGCATCATCTAACATTATCGTATTTGTTATCATCTTAATATAAAAATGGATCCGTGAAAACGTTATTGCAATGGTATAAAAGACAATTATTACTTCTCGAGAGCACCTGGTCTCATATTAGACCATTAATGAGATTTGGAAGACCAAGTTTAAATTCTTTTCAAATAACCTCGCTACTACCATCCGTGAAAAGAATTACATTTGAATGTATTATATTGACCTCGTATATTTGATCAACTATGGACATTGACGTGGTCAATTCGTTTAGAGTTATGTCGATCAACATGAACAATTACGAATTCCAAGGTTGATATCACATTGAGAAATCAATATCATACAAAGACATACAAAATAATTATAATTAGTAAAAACATATTCATAAATTAACGTTTCCAAAAAAAATACAAATAGACAAAAAAATGTTAAAATGAATGGGATTCAGATACAAGCAAACTAATACTTGTATAGACGGCTTTCTGTGTATAGTTTTTAGTTCTCGCTCGATATCACTTTCCAATAGAAAAGAGAATTGAAACGGAAATGTGTCAAAGAGACAACAACCCGACCAAAGAGTAGAAAACAGCTCAAGGCTAACAATGGGTCTTCAACGTAGCGAAAAATCCCTCACCCGCAGGCGAGCTTCAGCTGGCCCCTAAACAATAATGCATACTACTTCAGCAAAATGGACGGCACACTAAACTCCAAAACATACAAATGAACCAAAATTAAAATAACACACAAGACTAACAAAGGCTAGAGGTTCCTGACTTGAGACAGGCGCAAAAATGTGGCAGGGCTAAGCATGTTTTGTGAGATCTCAAACCCCACTCCCCCTATACCTCTAGCCAATGTGGAATAAACAAACGCGCAGTGATACACACAGTAAAACTCAGTTCAAAAGATGTCGGAGTCCGATGTTAAAAAAGGTAACAGAAGAAACTAAGCAAAATGACAATGATCAATATATATTAACAAAGGACTACATGCAAGGCTATTTAAGCTGTATTATAAAACGTACGTAATTTTTTGTCTGCATATTTACTATGTTTAGGTACTAGTTGAACAGACAATATTCGGTTTTATTTTAGAACCAAATTATCAGTTAGAAAAACAATACTTGTGACAGTTTAAGCCAATATAGAAAAACAAGTTGTGTTTATATTGGATTCTTGCTTTATGTGCATGGTAAATGCCTAAATCCGCGAAGTGACCATTTAATGTTCAAATTTGGATATTCATATCGATCAAATTTGAACGCCATTTGTCGAAATTTTATCCGTTAAAATTTACTGCACATGTATTGAAGAGAATACACATCTGTCCTTGCATGCTGTCTTGAAATGTAAACTTAATTGCCTTCTAACTTGCGTGAAAGGATTATTTTATTTTTAATTAACTAATTTCTTGTACTAATAGATGATCTAATCAACATTTTTTGCTTTTTGATTAACTCGTATTCAAATATTAAATTAAATTTGTATTCAAGTGCTACTCCCAATAGACTGTATTCAGTAGGATATTTAAAAAGACATGTTTCACAAAATTAACTTTTTCTATTCTTTTATCCGTCTATTTGTAATTTGCATCCTGATCACATTATTTTATTGAAACTCATTTCCTAAACTAATGAATATTTGCAGCTATTTTAACTGTATTTGTACTATTTACACCTTCAGAAGATATCAGAACAGAGGGCTTCTCAAGGTCACCTCAACAAATTGAAAGGGCTATCAAAACAAAACCATCTATAAACTGTATACCTAGCTGAACTATGAGTTTTAACATCTCCTAAAAATTGTAATAAGTTTTCAAAGATACTATCCTAGAATAGAGAAAGAAAACGCCCTATTTTCTTAAAGGTTTAAAACATGTAGTTCTGGAACCGAACAGTTTTGAACCACAATATATCCCCTGTGTGTTACAGTTATAGCGGACGAAAGGTCGAAAGGTCTAAGGTGTAACTCTTCCCTAGAACAGTTTTTTTTATAGCACTATGCTTTAAAACGTTGATAGAAGCTCTACTTAAGAATGGTAGGGCCGTCCCAAAATTACCAAAACATTACCAGTATATGTACAAAATGCATTAAACACAACAGAACATTTTTTATTAGGGGATCCCTAGAAGTAAGGCACTTTGCAGCATTTCTATGAAATTTTATCCTCACAAGTTTCTAGATAACGACTAATCCCAGGTATTCCTAACAATTATGCATCATTTGTATTTCTGAGAAAAAATAATTTTAGAGCGGAGATGTTACAGCTCTTGCTTATATTACTTAATTTAGCTACTTTTCTTGCAAGAACAGGTTAACTGTTGAAAGCACTAGATGATATAAGTGCAGTTAATATGAGCACGAGAGTATGGTAGTATACAGTTGTATTTGATACCGTTGGGGGTACAAACACTCCCCGCTGGTAGAACAGTGTTGACAACAACGTAGAAAATTGTAGGAGAAATAGAGACAGATACCATGAATGTTCGGTACATAGACAAATGCTACTTTTCTCAGCCTTCGTGGAGAAAAAAACCCTAAATGCGTGCAAACGATCTGCATGCTTACATTGTATACATTTTATATACTCGTCACACGTCATCCCACAAAGCCATTAGTATCCATACGAATGACTACCAGCATGGTATAATCAATTTACTTCGCGTGCTGCACACTAAAACTAATGAATTGGTTCAAATCTCAAAGATTAATAAATCTGTAACCTGGAAATAGAATGACGTTAACTGAAGTGTCCTGTTTTTCATGTTACACAATATAACACACACCGATTCGTAAATAAAAAATGTGTATTAAAGTATTGAAAATGGAAAAAATATTTTATTTTATATGTTTAAATAATTTTCTTTCAGAGGACGAGTTTCCTAGAAATCTTTTATTTTTTTTTAATGTAAGATGAGCAATGATGAGAAATTTCTGTTACACAATGTAATTTTGTTATATAAATGCTCTATAAATTGAAAAAAAACTCTTCTATAAATACTAAACAAGGAAACTTTATATAATTTTTTATATTTTAATAACTTATATAAGTGAATTCTTTTCTTAGAGAAATATGTTATTTAATCTTTGACGAGAAATGACCTGAAACAATTTTATAATAGACTTATTTGTTGTGACAGTAATCTATGCCATTTCTGTTCTATTTAGAATTAAATTTATCTAAAAAAATTTAAAAAAAACAGATCCAAATAAAGAATAATCAAAGTACAAAATGTATTTCAAGAATACTTTTAAGGATAGTTTTGGTTGAGATTTCATCTGATATTCTAGTGTTTTAATTCAGAAATCCATTACTTTACCCTTTTGGTCATTTTGGAATTTGCAGCTTTTTGGTTGGTTCTAAGGCTTTCAACATTTTAGCCCTTGACCATAACTGAAAAGTTGCAAATCGACAAAATGTGAACATCATGTGCATCAAAAGTGGTATCGCATAATATTTATGAACCAATCAAATTCAGGCAGGTGGTTTACAGATCATTTCAAGTCCAACAGTCCGAAAACCGTTGCCCTGCAACGGTCACGACATAAGGGATAGTGACATGTACCTTGTTATATGATGAAATTAGAGGGAGTAAAATATAAAGGTATAAAAAAAAACTAGATAAATAGGGATAACCTGGAATCCTTTGAGGTGATCTGGTCATACGCTAAATTGTTCTTGGTCACACAATTTACATGTAGCTACGACAACTAAATGATTATTTCTCTTAGAAGTTAGAAATGTATATCAAAACATGTAAAAAATCTGAAATTTTTACAATAATAAATCGGACATAACACTGCTGGTATAAGGGTTTCTGAAGACATTTACTATTTTAATTGTTGATAGACACTTACCAACAACACAAGACGGTTATCCATCTTGTCACTTATTTTCTTTTTTATATTGTCTAATAGAAATATCGCTTCAAAGAAATTGGTTTATGGCTTTCAAAATTTGATATTTAAAGTCTAGACTTATTACACAGCCTTTCATTACTTCCTCAGACCTTTGGTAAATGCCCCTTCCAAAGTAAAATAAAAATAGCCAGAGTCGACGTAGTTGTAGTTTTAATGGGCAATTCCATTGACTTCTATTAGAGTAATAGTTTGACGATGATAACAATATTATTGATTCCTGGAATCAAAGTACTTGTATTTTAATTGCGAACAAGCCTCAGCAATTTTAATGAAACAACAATATTTCAATAGGCTATGTTTATTTTTTTTATGTTTTACATTCGTTCAGTTTTCATTGATCTTCAAATATCAAAGGTAGAAATATTTTAGTGATTTGAAACGATGTCGTAGTTTTATTTGGTACTATGAAAGGAAAAAATTACAGATTTCGCATAAATAAGAAAAAAACGAATATTTATTTAAAATTTAATGGAAAAAGCTGTTCATGGAAATAGTTTCATACAATCGCCAACGTAAATCTGTGATTGGAAGATATGCTTATTGTAATACGCATAAATTGGAGATACCTGTTCCTACGCATTGTAGTAGTTTTATCTCATTCAACTTCAAAAAGATAAAGATGAATTCGGTTATTGAACAAAAGGCTTATGCAAAGAATTCTGGTAAAAAATTAGTTCTTGACTACATGTTACGTGTGAAAATAGAGACAGGCCAGTATGTATTTCTGAGGAAACTATTTAATAAAGAATGAATAATCATGTTTTAGTGTTTGGGAAAACCGTTGTAAGAAATGTAAGAATATAAGGATCTAACACCGGTGAAAGTGCAAGACGGAAAAATCTCAGACACCCAAGGGAAAGATTTCTGGTCTCCAACGAGGCTCTGCCGAGTTGGAGACCAATGAAAATCTTTCACGCGGGTTCTGAGATTTTTCCGTCTTGCACTTTAACACCGGTGTTTTGATCCCTTTTCTCACTAATATTTACTCAAGCAAGTGTGTCAGACGACGTAAACAAACGGAGTTATCTCCCCATGAAAGTATTTTGTGTGTGGTCTGTATTGGATGTATTTTGAATAATTCAAGCCACCGACGAGTGAAACCTTTAAATATAAAACGGTATGGACAATATGGAATAGGTAAGACTAATAAAAACTCAAACTATTTGTTAAATATCGCTCAAACAGTAAATAATCACGATTGTCGGAACCGCGAAAATTTTGCGGGAAAACAAGCGTGAAATTCTTATCTCACCCACGGGAAAGACAAGGATATCTCACATGGGTAAAAATAGGTACTGGGCTGTCTCATTAGTGAGAAATTTTAAATCTGAATAGCTTATTATAGAATATCGGTGTTTTAGCACAGAAAATACTGAAATGATAACCGAGTAATCTTTTACCTAAAAAAATCGGAATATCCGTTAACATACAGCAGCTGGATACTAGTATTACATTTTGAATTTTTTAAACAGATGATAAGTTTTTGTTTCGAATTTGGTACAAACGTTTTTGCAATCATTTATAAAGAATTGTTAATATTTGTTTTCTAAATACCTACGGTGATAACGTCTGATTTATACTCTCAGTCGCTACTTGAAAACATAAACATGTAGGAATTTTTTGCGTGTAGAGAATTCAGTCTGTCTTTTCCGTCTGTCCAGATTACCTTTGCTCAACCTACATGAATCTGTACAGAGGAATTGACCTTGACTTGATATTGATACGGATGACCGTCACATCCGAACTTATGTTGACATAGGACCCTATAGGAAACTTTATTGGAAAATCTTCTAGTATAAAACCACTTTGCTAACTGGGACCAAACTCGGCAGAAATGGTCCTTCGATTTTCCTCTTTCAGAATTCTTTTCAATGATGCCCACTGTCAACAACGATGAACAGCACAGTCGATCTAAATTGTTAGAGGACCCTATGGGAAGATTCATTGAAAAGTCTTCTAGTCTAAAACCACCGAGTCACAATTTGAATTTGTCAGAAATGGTCCTTATACGGTCCTCTTTTAGACTTGTGTCTGATAACCCGAGACCAGACTGTTGATTTGTTAGAGACATTTGAAACTTGGTTCATTGTTAGATACTAGCTAGCTGTTGTCGGATGTTTTAGTCCAATGAGTTTTGCCCGAGTTATAACAGATGTAGATGTGCACGTGGGTATGATGTTTTTAGTCCGTTAAAATTTTGTTAATTTTGTGCATATTGTCACTGCGATTCCTGTAACCACATGTACAAATAGAATTTTTTTCAACCGTAAATCGGGGGGGGGGGGGGGGGGGTGGGTTGGGTATTAGGCTTACTCTGTGGGCAGTTATGCCTTTATTTAACTGACGTACATATAAATATACCATACTTATATCTTTTATATTCCGGATATTTAAATCAATCATCAATAGTAATTTTATTTCAACCCATTCTTTATCATTAGGAAAAAAATCCAGACAAATTACTTGTGTTAAAGGAAATTGCATGCTTAACTATAACTTAAAGGTCACAGGCTTTTTATAACTTTATCCGCAAAGGGCATTACAATTGATTGGTTCATTAGAGGTCATATCATTGAATTCTGGCTTTCATATACTTGGTGTACTAAGGAAACCAAACAAAACACAGAACATCAAGTACGTGTATCAAAATTAGTATTTAACCTAGACAAAGTCGATTTCGATATTTCACAAGGATTCTGACCACCAAATCTGTCATCTCGTCATCTCCTGCATATTCTGATGCAGATATATCCTGCATTGATGCAACAGTCGTTAAATTCTCAATTCGAAAAAATTAGTATTTTCAGAGATCAGGTAGGAAAAGGTTAGTTTATGATAACATTAGGATTTTTGTAAACATTGACTATAAATTCATGATTGCATTCATGCATCTACCATCTATTGTAATGTTGATTTATCCAAGTTCTCCAGAATTTCAGACCTATTAACAAGCAAAAATGGCATGTGTTACTCACAATTGCACACAAATCTTTTATAATTTTGTAAATGAAAATTACCCAAAGAATTCCACTCTATATAGATTAAGTGTCTGTCTACGTAAAATGCAAATACTCTGATATACAATCCTTCAGACTGAAGACATTAAGGAAACATTTTCTCCCTACTTTAATACATTTTAAACATATTTTTTCCTCATAAACCAGATTGATCCTGGAGTAGGATTTGTATTTCAAAATATGTTTCATTTTGGTAATACCCTTGCCCCTCACGTACCAATCAGACATTAATCCAGAAGACTATATGTCCTTGTATATAACATATTCTCTTCAATTTTAATTTATTGCCTGGTTTCCAGGAAATTGATCAAGAAGCAAATCATTCCACTAAATTAAAAAATGCTTCGTGTCAGCACGTCTCAGGAAGTTGGAAGCTTTCAAGGAAAATTATCGGTGAAATATTTTCATTTGAAGACCATCACATACTGTTTTATCGTCAATATTGATAAGGAATCTAATGTGCACTTATTCGTTGAGTAGATGTCATTTTCGGGGGAAATGTTTGATATGTACGGGCAAAATGTTTGTTAAGGCATTACGTACAATTAATTATTGTGTTCTGTGCGCTGTGATTATTATATGTAGGTTTTCTTGAAGTGAGGAAGAGTTACAAATGGATGCCTGAACATATTCATGTATCCGTAAATGTCATCGAGGTTTAACTTGCATGTAAAACGAAACAAACAAAAAATGACACCAATACGACGTGAAATGTGAATCCATTGATCAAATTCTACAACCATAAAGAATGTTCACGATACAAATAAAAGTTTTACAGACTTTTCTCTAACATGTTCATATTTTGAAAACATTCTCTAAGTTTTCAGTAAAGAACTACTCCTTACATTAACTGAGATACAATTCAATCGCCTAAGCATAATGTCCCACAGGGTTTTCAGACTTTCAAATTAATTGCTTTAGATCTTAAATCCAGAAGCAAAGTTCATGGTGGTAAAATTTGAAGTATTCGTATATTCTAAGCTTTTGAATAACCAAAAGGATTGGATGTTCGGAATAAAATAAACATAGTCATAAATCCTATTGTCAAATGAAAACTGATACGTCAGCAGTGGAACGAATAATATTTTACATCTGTGCACAAGATATTTTCAGAGTTTGAAAAGGATGAAATTTAGAAAATCATCTGAATCCAAATTGAGGGCAGATATGAAAAAAGTGTTACATTTTATGTCTACTCTTATTCTTTTGATAATTACTGATGAGGCACGTTTGATCTGAATGGCCTTTCTGGTGTTTTTCGCAATATTTTCAAGCAAACTCAAGATGTCAAGAGCCAATGAAGGTATGTTGTTTTGTTGTCAATCAAGATCGGTCAAGACAATTTTAGATCAGTTCAGCACAAGTAACATTGCATAATTCACGAACTGTTCTTAAAGATTCTTGATTGACTGCAAGACAACATACAAGTACGTTCATTTGGTATTGTTATCTTGGTTTTTTCTGAAATCTCATAAAAAGTCAAGATAAAGCAGGACAGAAATGACCGGTTAAGATCAAAAAGTATGTTTCTATATTGTTGGCTAAACTAAACAAATTTCAGAATTAAGAACCAAAACGTAATTTATATTGGGAATTTTTCCACCAACAATACCGAAATGTCAGTTAAAAACTTAATAAAAACCAATCCGTCGAACAAATGTTAATGAAAATGTGAAAAGTCATATTTTGATTTATAATCGAAGGGATATTCTCTAATAAGCAATTAAAGTGATTTCTAGGAGGATTTTTTTCCCATTTCGATGCACTTATAACAGACAGTTGTAGGTGTAAGTCTGCGCACTTAATAAAAGTGACGTTTGTCCTTTATTTGACATTCTGTCCGTGATAGTTTCTCGTCCTTTGAGAACTGAAATCAATTACGCGTATAAAATGTAAGCTGGCATTGAAATATAAAACTTGTCTATCATTTGTTTCTGTTTAAGATTTGCGTTGCTATCTTTGGATATTAATTTATAACCCTTTCACTTGAATTACTATGATAGTTTTATAACGAAAGTTCAATCACGACATGATCCCCCACTTTAAATAAATAACTAAAATATTTTGGGTGCAAAAGTTCATTTCGAAAGGCTGTTTTTATAGTAAGATGTATTTTGTCTATATAAGCTGACGAAAAACTGTCATTACTAGTATTTAGTTCTCTCTAATTTAGAAGAGGTTCACAAAAATATCTAACGATAGTATACAATTAATATATTCTAAATTCTAACACTTTCTACGTTTTATTTGATTAAGTTAGTTTAGGCTTTCAAAATTCACGCATATAGGAACTAGCTGGTTTTGGGTTCATATCGAGACCTATGTAGACAAACATTTATTTACTTTGTTCTCAAATGAATTGTTCAATTTAATAATTAAACCTTTTCCCCTATTAGCCAAATCATCCAATACCTACAGTTAAGGCAAAATAGGACAACATGCTTCCTTACTCCAAAATATTTGCCCATCTTTTTGATGGGGCTTTCTATACAAAACCGTGAACCCGGGCTTACTGGAATTTACTCCTCTTGAGATCAGTCCCAGTCAAACGTTTTATTATTTTCCTTTCAATTTTAGGTTTGACATCTACAACGATACCAATGTACCTGGCAGAATGTGCTCCAGCCCATGTTCGTGGACGAATTGTTTCAACAAATATTGCTATGGTAGCATTTGGTCAATTTATTGCAAATCTGGTGGACTGGATGTTTAGTCCTGATAAAGAAAATGGTTGGAGGTACAAAACTATTTTATAGTCATTTTAGGGGGTTTCTTTTGCATTTGTCATGTTGCACAAAATGGGCAAGAATTCCTATGATCCACCCAAAACAACGAAATATAAAACTGGAATTATAATAGAATAAATTTATGTACAAAAGATCGTACAGAATCTCTGAAACACAAAATTTGAGGAAAACATAAAAACTAACTCCATTTACAGGAACAACACCATTTCATTGTATCATTTACTTTAAAATTTCCAAAAATACAGAGAAAGACATAAATGTGACCGTATTTTAAAATGGGGGCTTTTAGTATGCTTTTGTTTATCAATTTACTTTCGTGTCAACAAACAATTCTTTCCATCTTAATTACTCCTGTTTCTCCGCTGTTTATTTGTATGTCCATTGAAAAAACAAAATTGATTTCATTATTGGACAAAAAGAATTTCGTTTTAATTCGACAGATGAAGTAAAAAATAAATAAGTGACTTTAAAAAAAGATGTCTCATTTTTTATGGATAAATAACCGATGATGTTATTATTATTAAATCGTACAAAATATATGTATTACAGTTTTTGACCTAGGAAAGACGAAATTAAGATTTTTGATTGATTTTTGTATTGACATATTTCACATCTACTTCCTTTTTTTTTACAAATCAGACTGTTTGATGTAAGAGGTTGTCTTCTAATATAGTTATACAATATGAACGTAACATTAATTTAGAAGAAAACCACTCAAATTATTGCCTCAATAAATAACCTTTACTAGGGAATATCTCCATCGTGCATAGCTCGGTCCTTATTTGACCATTCTGACGGTTTTTGAAATTGCTCTTTAAAGTATTGGATTATTGTTTTGGTTTTCATGAGAAAAACTGACGAGTCTTTTATTTAATCGACGAAATGTGCAGATCTTGTGCATCAACATTGGTATCAAAGAATTTATTAATGGCGCTATATGAGTTTATATATATATACTTCGTTGTATTCGTCAACAGTACATGCATATTACGATCTACATATTTAGTAGAATACATATTGGAATATCTGTTTTACATGTAGAGTTTCTGTCCGTTATATATAGCATAATACTTATAGGGATCATTTTACAAAAGGAAGGAAGGTTTTTGATGATTGAACATTTGTTACAGTAAATATTTTCTACCAAGAGATTACATACCACATCCCTTTCCCTTCTGTCCATTTTTTCATCAAAATATTAGGATAAATTCGCTATCGGTTCTATGTATAAAACTATGTACATGTATGTAACTTAATGCGGGTACTATCTTTCAGATATATGCTAGGACTTGCTGGTATACCGTCATTTATTCAGTTTCTTGGATTTGTATTCATGCCAGAAAGTCCAAGATGGTTAATTATAAATCAATATGAAGAAAAGGCAAGACGAGTTTTACAAAGTATGAGAGGACAATTGGATATAGAAGAAGAGTATCAAGCCATCAAAAACAGTTTTAGACCAGAAGACAACGACCAAGAAGCTTGTATGTATTACTGGTAAGGGGAGGGATCGAGTAGTCGATGCACCCCGTCTGTATATTATGTACTACTATTGAACAACACTGATGTTGTACATTCGAACTGTAATCGCGTCTGGGTGTGTTCGGCTCGCATATTACAGTTTGTCCAAAATACGTTTTATTACAGCAAACGATTTCTTATAGACTAGTGGCTTCACTAAAGTTCCGTTTATTTTAAATAACAAGTACTTGTTAGAAGAGTGGGGTGGCATAGATTGTTGCTTTACGCCAACGTGTTTTTGAACAATGTAATGCATGTCCTAAATCAATGCTATAATCACCAAGCAGTGTAAAATTCACATTTAATAAATGTCATGTGTATTGTCATGTGTATTGAATTGTCTTCCACGTCTTTGGTTTTAATACACATTTGTCCGCTTCAGTTTCAGTGTTGGAATTCGGATTTCCAAGGCGGCTTTTTCATGACTGAATGAATTTTGTTTTGATTATGTCACCGATTATAGAATAATGATTGAGATTAATTGCCTTTTGGCAGATAATGTATTTTAATGTATTTTAACCCTGTAAAATAAGAGCACATCAATTAATCTGATAGATGCTTTCCCGGATTTAGTCCTTGATTTACAATTGGATTGACATTTACTTTTGCAAAAAGCCTAAAATCATTATTTAAGCGTTCCACGGTAAAAGCATCAACGACATGTATAAGTGACAAGTGACTTTGGAAACATATTTAAAGTGTGTCGTTTTAAATAGAAAGATGTCACAGTTTAGATGGTTTATAATATTTTTTAACGGAAATTTCAATAATCTGTTAATTTTGGTTCAACCAAGCTTGTTGAAATTAAAGTAATTCTGAAATGTAACTCTTAATTATTGAAAATGGTGAAATTAAAGAAATATTTCTGTGTATTAAAGTCTGCGGGTACATCTCACACCTACCATTTTACAAGTGAAAATGTGCTTAAGTGCTTAATTGATTAATTTTTAATTACACTGTATTGGTAAATGGATTCTAAAGTAGAATATTGTGAAATTTAATATCAGCCGCAAGTGTAATTAGTTGTTTTCTTAGTAGACAATGACCAATATAGGTGTCCCAATCACATGTTCATTTATTCCTGTGTTTGTATACTTCTTTAAAACATAACAAGGTTGGACGCAAGTTTAATTAGTTGTTTTCTTAGTAGACAATGACCAATATAGGTGTCCCAATCACATGTTCATTTATTGCTGTGTTTGTATACTTCTTTAAAACATAACAAGGTTGGACGCAAGTGTAATTAGTTGTTTTCTTAGTAGACAATGACCAATATAGGTGTCCCAATCACATGTTCATTTATTGCTGTGTTTGTATACTTCTTTAAAACATAACAAGGTTGGACGCAAGTGTAATTAGTTGTTTTCTTAGTGGACAATGACCAATATAGGTGTCCCAATCACATGTTCATTTATTGCTGTGTTTGTATACTTCTTTAAAACATAACAAGGTTGGACGCAAGTGTAATTAGTTGTTTTCTTAGTAGACAATCACCAATATAGGTGTCCCAATCACACGTTCATTTATTCCTGTGTTTGTATACTTCTTTAAAACATAACAAGGTTGGATATCAAAGAAATCAAACTGGTTAAGCAATACTTTAATCGGTATCAAGTTGAAATTAAGAGAGAGTAAAATGTCCCGAAGAGAAAAAGTAATGAAAAATGTAATACACGGTAATGGGACCAGAATATCTAAATATTATCATGTGGCCTTTACTCGTGGTACTGGACATATCAAAATGGCTCCAAAAATAATTTATTTTCAAATATTAAAGACAGATCGCCAAAACTCTTAAATAAACAAACTATTCCTTCCAAACTCATTTTAAAACAGTAAGTAAAGTTGCGATGATTTCTCCGTTTTTCCCATGATGATAAAATTTCACTTTAACAGGTCTTGAGCTTAAGTGTTCTTCAACACGACAGAATGACGACAAATCCCCTGATCATTTTAAGCATAATTTAATAGATTTACTGATCTATCTTTAGCTAGACTGGTTTTATGTTAAGTGTCATGAATATTTAATCGTTAAAGAGGGAGTCAAATTAATTTTTGCGTCAAACTATGGAATGACAGCATACGAATGAATATTATATGATATTTTACACGACTGCAGTTATTTTTAATGATATTTATTTGTAGATGATTGTGATAATATGTTGTCAGTTTAATTTATTTTTGGAAATCTCATTCCTTGCTTTCTAAAAAAAATGTCCATTTCTAGTACTATGACGCACATTAGAATTCAATGTTTTCAACTCTGGTAGGTTACTAAGTATAGAATGAAATATTGATAATACTGAAGTAACATGTTTTTTTATCAAGACAAGAAATTAATATAATTCAATAACAATTTTGCTATGTACGTTTATGATATCATTTTAGGAGATAACGAGGACAATAAACGTTTATACGTATGAAAATATAAGGGGAAATGGCAATCTAATTAAACTTATTTCTCCCCACTTTGTCCTTATTTTCGTTCGGTTGTTTATATGTAGCGCGTGGAAGATCTAACTAACATAAGGCTAAGGTCATGTCTAGGGTCAAATTTGCTGAACTTTGACCAGTCAATCAGCGTCTAGAAAGTCATTTACACTTAACCAATCAACGAGGCGCTCTCAAACTCTGACGGGGTTCAGCTTCAGTTTTTGTTTAAAGAAATTTTTTCTTCCCGCTCTCACGTTGCCAAAATTTCAATGTTTATGAACGAGAATCCAAACAATACACCACTGTTTGTTCTCATACATATTTATCTCGGTGTTAATAATTCACCTGAGGCCATTGGAATTCTTTGGTAGAATTAAAAACAACAACTTTTAACGATTCAGATTATGAAATAAAATCGAATGGAGGCTGCCATATTTGTTATTTTACAGTCGGAATTACTCTAGATGCCACAATAACTTCTATGCCACTTCAGTACCCTAAGATTGTATAGCCACATTGCTGATTGGCTACAGCAAATTTGACCTAAGACATGACCCTCAAGCGGCTGTACTTAGATCTCCCATGCGCGACATATAAACAACCGAACGAAAATAGGAGCAAGTGCGGAGAACTCATTTTAATTAGATTGGGGAAATGGTTGGTAAGATTTACCTTTGGTAATGTGGTCTCCTTTTGACAAGAATGTTGATCTACCATTTTTTAATACTTGGCGAAATTCTTATCAAGCTGGGTCTGAAAATATTAAAATCTTTTTTGCATCCTAATATATATACAAGTATATTAATAAATTTAAAACTTCGTAACTTTTTCAGCAAATAAACCGATAATTATACAGATGTTACAGACACCTTCGGTAAGGAGAGCTCTGCTGGTTGGTTGTAGTCTGCAGATGTTCCAACAACTATCCGGAATTAATACAGTAATGTAAGCGCAATACTTTATCACATGTATTCACATATATAGTTAATGTAATTGACCTACTTTGATGCTGAAGATCATACATGTTCATCTAATTGTTGATTTTCCACTGTCATTTCTATAATACATGTGAATATTTTCGGCTTTGTGTATCATTGAAGAGACACAATTGGGATAAAAATGTATTTTAATATTTGCGGGCATCAATTTGGATTTGATGGTTGTAAATTTAGTTTAACGGCAACACGTTAGCGGAGCCAGTAAAAGGATATTTGCAACCATCTAATCAAAACTGATGCCAGTAAATATTAAAATAAAATTACTGTTGTTTCCATTTTAATATAAATGTAAAAAAAATTAAATACGGGATTTTTTTACAATCCGGAAATGACGCTTTGCACGTTTCATCACCTCAAATGGCATCAATTGATGGCTTGAAATTTTGAACGTTATTCAATGAAAATCCGCACCGTAATAACCAAATTTGTTATATCTGTTATCTTCATTGTTTTTAGATTTGTTTTTATTTATATACTATTGTCCGTGGCAAGTATCACACGCACTTTCTGGACGACGACAGTTCAAAAATTCATTAAAAGTAACCATTAAATGGCAGAGGTACGGGAAACAAAAGACAACTACTTTTGACTGCCACCTGAAATTGTGGAAAATTTAGATGTGGAAGATTACCTTTTTAGTGGTCATTAGTCTACTTTTTTAGGAATGTTCAAAAGTGGTATTTAACATGCAGTGAGTGTAGTCTTCTTCAAGACGTCATCCCTTTCCTGACAATCACTTAAATGCCACCTGGGGACGAGGTTGTGAGATCTGTTCATTGAGCCCTTGTTATCCAACAATTATTTATACATTTATTTATTTAAACTTTTAGAAAATTTAAAGGAAGGACTATTCCGATTTGCAACGAGCTCTCGTGATCCAACAATTGATTTATTTACTTTGAACAAAAAACCAAAAAAGGATTGTTCCGAATAGCCCTGAAGGAAAAACAGTGAAACTGACTCGACAATATTATACTAGCGTAGACGATCATTTACAATAGAAGATTGGGTTATTTTTCAAACCTATTTCCGTCATGAACAATTGCGTGTTAATTCATTTAACTGTATAGTTGTATTCATTTTATGTATGGGTGATTGATTACTCTAGAGAATGCTAATATTTATCTATTAAATAAAAAATATGTACTTTTGTAATCTTTCGAGTGTACTTTTAGTACAACTGTTCAGTAATTAATCATTTCAAAGTGTGCAGAAAAAATAAAGATATGGTAACTACATTTGTATACATTAAAGATGTGTAATCAAGACAATGAATTGAAACACATTTAATTTTCAGAAAAACAAATAGTTCAAACAAAAGTACTACAACTTCGTAATGACTTCTCCATTTTTACAGGTATTACACAGCAACAATAATTCACATGGCTGGAGTAAAGAACGACCAAACAGCCATATTGCTTTCAGCTGTCATGGCTGCCATTAACTTTTTATTTAACGTCCTTGGTCTCTATTTAGTAGAAAGAATTGGCAGGCGAGCATTAACCATAAGCAGCTTAATAGGTATGTCATTTACGTATGCCATACGTGCCCACGATACTGAATGTAAACAATAAATTCCTTTTTTAGGAACGCAGTGAAGGCACATCATTTTAAGCTGGAGAAACAAGATTCTTTCTTTTTTCTAGGACTTGTTTTCCTGTCGTTTGTTTACATTTTTCTGTTCAGATTGTTGATATCATTAGTTTCGTGTAATGATTATTTGTCATTCAATCGATGATCGATCCATCGATTTTAAATTTGAGGATTCCATCATTTAGCAGTTAATATATGATTAAGGCTTATTATTTCCTGTAGCTCTTGAGCTGCTCCCCTGGAAATTGCAATCTTTCAGAATTAAAATGGCTTAACTTAAGCACATTTTCAAAGAATCGTACGTCTTTTTCACACACAAACAGAAAAATGGCAGCTGAATATTTATAACAACATTTGTGTCCAATAAGATCAAATAAACCAATGAATTCAGCATCAAGACTTTTTAATTCTGCATGAAAAAGTCATTTTAATAATATAATAAAAATATAGATTAGATCTGAAAGTGTAAGTGTTATTTGCATTTTAGCGTTGATTCATCAAAGGAATGTTTATAAACGACATATCTTAATTGATCCTCCGTGTTAAATAGAAAACAATATATACATACACTCCAACAGTCCTGAAAGTTATATCAGTGTGAATTAAATAGCCCGCAAACTGAATCAATGTAATCGAGAGAAGAAGAATCATACCAACAAATTTTAAAATCATTTATTCACTTTTTATTATTCATTACAAGTAACTTTGAAAATGTTCGCTCGGGTTATTTTCTTTACAGCATAATTTTAGATTTTAATTTCATAATAGTTCTGAATACGACGGGAAAGCAAACGTATATGTAAACAAGGCATCCAAGCATTCTTCAAAAGTGTAGATACATTTTGTATTAGTCAAAGTTGTACCGGAGTATTTCATTCGGAATATAAATTCAATGTTATAATGTACCTACAAGAACAGCATGGCATGTTTGAAGTTAAAATATATAAATAAACAATAAATGCAGACGTCTTTGACAGAATTAAAGCCAAGGGTGCAATTTCCTCTTCTTTCCTGGAAATCCTCCAATATTATTGTCAATATATTGCGTTAAATGGATATGAAATAAAACATAACATAGAATTAGACTGCCAGCTGTGATTTTTAATTTTGCAGGCCGTACAACATGGAAATTACAGTTTGTTGACATGTAGACTGCGCAATTGACGTTCTTGCATTAATATTTAGACTCTTATTAAATGATTTTAGACAAAGTTACAAAAATGTATTATTGACCTAAACTTTTGATGTTATGTAATACATTTGCTTTGTTTTATTTTTCATCGTGTGAAACTGGTAACGCTGAAAGATGACATAATTTTCGATTTCATTGCTTAAAAGTCAGAATAAACTTTGGTGCATTAGGATCTAGAGGCTTCTTACATGCTTACAGAAGTACAGTTGTTTTATTTCTTCTATTTACTTGAGGAAACGTTGATTTTCTAATAAAGATTAAAAATGTATACGTTTAATAACTCGATTGTACTTCGGTCAACTATTGTAGAAGGGAGCAAACAAGTGTGCGTCTTTCCGGCGTTACCGCTTGTACACGGTTTTATGGTCGAACACTATTGTATTCATAAGTAAAAAAGGCATATAAATGGTATACGTACGCTTCATTAAAGTTTTCATCTTAATGAGCAATGGTATATGTGTATAAAATATAAACAGATCTGCGTGTGTCTTGAAGTTAACGTCATTTTACCTATTTACAACGTAAATTGCAGTAGCCTAACAACATGTATTAAGAATAGGGGCTTAATAAACTTTTGAGAAGTTACCGGCTAATATTCAACACTTTTTTTCAAGGACAATGTCAGTTGAGATGTTTCGTGATTTTATCTGGATTTAACGTATCATTATTGGAAATTTAACATTTGAATCCTTTCATAATCCTAATTGAGTTTCCGGACCTAAATTTATGAGTGAAAATATATTCCCAAAATTTCTACAAATAACACATCCACTCATATAGTTGTATATCCAGAAAATGTGGCTGTTGTCTGTTTTAAGCATACTTTATTATATAAAGCAATGAAATCCTGTCCGGCGAGGAACATTAGTCTAGTTGAACCTTTTAGCACATGACATCTTTCAAACAATTTATCAGAAGCCGTTTAGCTAATGTATTAAATCTTGAAATAACGTCATATATTACAAATAAAAGGATTTCGATCCATTTTTCCTGATTTGTAAAAATTTGGTAGCAAAATGTTATAGTATTTTACTTTATTCCGATTATGATAAAAGTGGAATCTGAACAAAACAAAAAAAAAAACTAAAAAATTAAAACTATTTTTTGAACGAGAAAAATCTACAACTGTCTTCTAATTTCTAACAGGTGCGGTAGTAAGTTTAGCATGGTTGGCTGTAGGATTTCATCTATCAGCGCTTCATACTCCTGGAATTTCATTAGTGGAACATTCTTCTCGAGGAACATCGTGTTCATCATACAAGTACGTTTAATAATCTTTAGTCTTACCATATTTCTTACGTTTCTCAGATACCAGTCTAGTATTCTGTACCCTCATATTAGTGATATATAGTGTTAGGAAAAGCACATGCCCTGAAAATTAAACAGAAACAGAAGAGTATGTCCATACATTTCCCCTTCTCTCGTTCCCATTTATATTAACACAATTTTCGTTATGTTAAAAAGCCTTAGTATCTTTGTATTGTTATTTTTACTATCCTCACTCTCTGTTGTGATTATGTTTGTGTTTATTCTCTTTTATGGTATTTTTTGTCCGGGGTATGTCTATTTAGTTACGTTGATTGATTTGTATGTCATTGTTGACCTTTCTTGGTAATCTATTTTGTTGTTCATTAAACGTGTCAGGACTTCTTTATAAAACGTGGATTACAGAAAAACGAAATATGAAAAAAAACTAAAAACTTGAAGAGTTGGAAAGAAAGAAATGATAAGAAGCTACAAAAATATAACTGCATTTTGCTTTCTTCATCTAAACATCATATTCACGCACAAAGCTATATATGAACTGATAAAAGTCTACATTTAGAACATCTTAGAACCTGTATGTAAATAAATGTTATTCTCAATACTAATACAATATTTATATACTGAAAGCAATATTTTTTCATTCGATTAATGGACTAATGTTATATCATTCCTTTGTCAGACAATAAACTGTTAATAACATCACTTTTCACATTATAGGTTGGTTAAATTAAAGTTATTTACACAACCACCGAACAGTATGAAAAACAACTAAATCGATGGTGTAATTTGGTTTTATATTCATCTTTGTAATCCATACAAAATGAGGGTTATTCAGCTATGGATATAATTGGAATTCTTGCTGTAATGCTAGTTCGGAAATTCTATTGAAGTTCTAAAATTGGGTGCCAAATATAAACTACACTTAAAGAGACATTTAACATTAAAACCACCAGTTACATTAATGAAATTGCACAAACTAATTGGAAAATGATGTAAACGTAAACATTTTGATGTGCAAAGAAAGCAAACTGTCCATTAATTGTAGAATTTGAAATCGATAATAATGCTAATTTAAACATGCTATCGTTCTTATAATAACATATTATATAAGATCTTAAGCTTTTTGTTAAAAGAACAAAACTATGAAATTAAAAAAAGACGTACAGAGGATTAAAGTAGGTTGTTTAATTTTTCACAATAAAATAAATGCTGACAACACTTCTGACTTTGTTGAATAGCCCTGAAAACTTCAACTTCTCATTCACAGAACATGTAATGATTGTATGCAAGACCTGTTTTGTGGATATTGTTATCAAGATATTCAGCATACCGTCGTTAATAGTTCATGTTTACCGACGACATACGACAATCCATGGGTAGCAACAGGAGGCCGCTGCAACACCACTGATCTAAAAGGAGATCTCACATGGGCATATGACTTCTGTCCGACAGATTTTTCATGGATGCCAATGATTGGACTTGTTCTTTATCTTATATTTTTTGCTCCAGGTCAGTAGAATAAGAAGGGAAACCATCCTTAAATCTAGGAATAATGTAAAACATGTGTTTAAAATGTAGATCTTGAACGATCCTTTCTAAGTTTGTTCACTCTTTTACCAGGATATTCACCTAATAACAATTTATATCGTGTTTTAAAAAAAATATTTTACACAAGACAAAGAACAAAACTATATAATAATGTATGACTATTTATGTGTTAACAGGTATGGGACCAATGCCATGGACTATAAATTCAGAAATTTATCCTCTGTGGGCCAGAAGTACAGGAAACGCAGCATCTACATTTACTAATTGGGTTTTTAATCTGGTTGTGTCAATGTCATTTTTAAGCCTTACCGAAAGTCTTACTAGATTTGGTGAGTAATAGTCAAACCTTTAGGAAAGATATTTCCTGATTGTGAAAGAATGTCTAATTGTTAAATTCATGATAAAATCTTTCCAGAAACTGAAAAACTCCAAACCGCTTAGCATTTTCTTGAAACTTGAAAAAAAAAATAACCCGTTCATATAGAACTCAACACATATGTAATATAATTGTTATGCTGTAGACGTCTATTTACATTTTGATACCCCAATGGGAGCAGTTATGTAAGATTTATGTACTTATGTGATATCTCTTTGTCATAACGAAGTATTGAAGGAAAATACATAGTGTCTGACTCATTGTTTATGTAATGTTAGGATTTAAATAAAAAAGTGAAATGGGTCAGAAGTAGATTTGAAGTATAGAATCCGCAGCAGAACATTTTATGAGATGTACTGAAAAAGTGTCTAAATATTTGTTTGGCGCTATACTTTGTATACTATACCTTTTTGATTATTTTGGGTTTTGTTTAATGTTGTTTACTTTAGCATCAGTGATGCCGCAATGTGTATTTATTGTGTTACAATGTAAGACTATGCGAGTTTAAGTTAACACTTAGGTTTTCTATAGCTTTATCATGCTAAATGCCATATCAATAAAATGCCATAATGTATTGCAATTATTGAAGCATTTGTGATACATAGACCAAGCTTTTTGCAATACTGAAACAAATTTTGAGTTTAAAGTACGTTGATGTCCGACAAATAGATTAAAAAACGTTTCTATGTAACAGTGATGACGTCCTCAGGTATAGTAAACCTACTATGTTTCATATGCTTTTGTACTTACAGGTACATTTTGGTTGTATGCCGGACTAGCATTTGTTGGAGTCCTGATAATCGGGTTCACTCTACCCGAAACGAAAGGCAAGACGCTAGAGGAAGTAGAAGGCCTATTTGCTAGACCCTGGTGTGGTACAGCTGGTCCAACGATTGACTATAATACACAGACTATACAGTATGTTCACATTAGAGGGCTGAATAGAGATGGACGCGAGTCAGAATTAGAGTCTCCAGAATGAACACGAACTATTAAGCAAACATAGGATTGTACGTAGTACAGCTATATCGCAATATATAGGCACGAGTGTTACTAAGTCTTCTGTGTGATCATGAAATTTTTATATGGTCATTACAAAACAAATACGCATGCGTAAGAATGCAAAGGTTGAATGAGATATAGTTATTAATAAGAACTAACGAATTGATTCTTACATGAATCAGGAATTCCTGAACGACGCCTTTTATCTTTGGTTCTCATTTCCGTCGTCACCTGGTTAATCACTAAATATTTAAATGGGTTGATAAAATTTGCTATTATATATAATTAGTAGGTTTATAATATATATAGTTGGGGAAAAATGTAATCATTACTAAGGTTTTGTGCTCTTGTTTAATTTTGACAGATACTTTGTTCAGCCGGATGTACATTAGTAGCTTAAAGTTTTATTCCCTATGTCAGATCCAAATGTAATTCTTTTAAAATTATTTATTTTTATAGATATTGTCACCATCAGAATCTTATAAGCTTGAATTTATTCCTATAAATAATAGAGAGAGGTTTTCAAAATTAACTACCAAACCTGATATTCATTAAATATTTTGAATATTATACAGATTATTATGATGGGCGAAAACTGCATTTTTATAAAATAATAAATGTCGCAACAAAATTTACTAAATGATTTACAAGATGTTTCTCATATCATTCTCTATTCCCCTATTGGAAAATATTAACGATACATGCTTTTATTATACACTGTACTAGCAACTCAAAAAAGAACTAAAATATCCACACAGGGCGTAGGATTCAAAATATTAAAATTTGAACACATATTTTTATAAGCATACCATTGGGTGAATTGATTTCTAGTTTTGGAATTTAAAAATTAGTTATTTTGTTTATTACACTGACTGATGTAGAAGGTTCAATGAGAAAATTCAAAGAATTATGTTTATGCGACCACGCGTTGAAGTTTGTATAGTAATGAAGTATGAGATGGCTACTGTTATTTAGCTTCCCAGAGTGAAATGTGACTTTATTGTTCACTATTGATAAATTAGATTTCCTTTCAGTATTTCACCTTTCTCGATCTAATGAATTCAATTTAAAATACCATAATAAACTGAAAGCTTAACTGTTCTAAACGTATTCTTTTCGGTAGCATGTCTGAAATGCAATCAAATATTTATTTCTGTCCGAAATGAACTTTGGTGAATATTGTGCAACTCTTAACATGAATGTCGGAAATAGAACGGGTTCTGAAAAGTATTAGCATTCGTTGGATATAATATTGAACAAAGAATCATAAGGCCTGCTTAAGTTGTAAGGTGAAACTAGCTATCAATATTCCTGAGGTTAAGTCATGTGCATTGTACAAAATATTTTGTAGTTTTATACTTTCATATAGTGAAATGTTTATTGAGCATTTGTTGTAAAAAAAATATCAATTTAGCCAAAACCTTGATGACATTTGGCAACCGTTTTATGTAGATATGTATGTGTGAAGTAGAAGCTTTTATGTAAGTCATATTGAAAACATGACTCAATATTCCTATTTTGTCAAGTTTGATTTTTCATCAATATCATAGAACGTCGTTTTTTATTGTTACTGACATTCAAAGTCATATGATTATTCGAATTTAAGGTAATACAGAGTTACCAAACTAGTGCAAAATGATTGTAAAGTAAAAAAAAATGACATTTAAAATCTGCAACCGTCAGTTAAGTTTATTTTTATTTGTGTTAAATAATGAGGATCACACAACTAACACGCCATGCAACTTGTATCTTCAATTGTATATTAGCATACAGAATGACATTTTACTGTTTTCTGAACAAAGTTGAATAAAAAATATAACTCTTATAATAAATACGTAACAATAAAACATTCCAAATAAATTATTTGGAAAAGGGCAGTCGTATACTTTGATACAGAAATATTTAATAATTTTACAAATCTTTATAAACAACAGAGTTAGTCTCTCTCCCATGCGTGTGTATGAAGAAATCATTGGTAATATTCTCCATGAACAGCGACCAGCATAAATTATTGAACTTTTTTGGCGTTATTCCATGTAGTGTGAATTTATTGTGCTTTAAATATTCAGAGTTGAAACAATGAACAAATGCAAAACCTATCCCGTTGTAAAATATATGTATTCATTTAACCACGGACCTCAAAATGTTTTTTTTTCTTAAGAAAATACTACGTTTTGTCGCATTGTTTAGGAGATATATACATGCATATCGTCATTGAAAAACTGGAATTTACTCTTTACTGCTGGACTGTAAGTCCCCGATGGCATTATCAGCCCAGTAACCAGAATGTTGGTCCTGGCATGATTCATTACTTAAATACCTTTACATTTTCCGTTCAAAATTTTACAAAAATTTACCAGAAATTTTTAAGGCTCTTTCTTTTGATGCAGAGGTAACCCTTAGCTGAGTTTGGATTCCTGTTTGTATTGGGTTTTGATGGTTGTGCTTAATAATTCATCATTATATCTTTATCCGGATTTCCAACATTTTGATCTCGAGAACTGCTGATGAGTTGTCAGTCAAGGAAATGGCCATACAGTGCATCAAATTTATTCGGTATTTTGTGATACATTTTATTAACAAATGTCATTGACAAATTCTAGCTGTTTTTGTACCTGGCAGACCTTACTTCCGTTGCCAATGATCATGTAGAAACGTAACAGATGACTAGTGCTGGCATTCTGCCAGACAATACGGTTTTGTACGTCTGTAAAACTATTGTATGTATGTAATTGTTTTGTTAATGAGATATTTATTGTGTGTTATTTGTTATCAGATATTACATAGACGTAACAAGTATATATATATATATATATATATATTTTTGTGACAAAATAAAGTGGTGCTTTGAGTATAGTATTTCTTTTTTTATTTAGTTTAAATTATATTGATTTAGGCGTTATTACCATACCAGATACGTTGAAGGAATGTGCGTCTAGAAGTTGTAAAATTCGGTCAGTTTATTGGCTGTTTGTATGAACTAATAACGATTGTTGTCTTGTAGAAAAATTGTTCAGAATGGAGAAATTCTAGCAGCTGGAGATATGAGATACCCTGATATCACTTTTAAATATCTATATATAGACGTAGAAATCATTTTGCTTAAGAATAAATCTTCCGTAGAAGATGAGAGGACATAAGCATTCTGTGATACAGTTTTTATAAGGTTTATATTACAACAATTTGTGTTTCACCTGTAGGACTCGAGGTCTAAAATGCGAAAATTCTAAACCTTGTAGAGTAGATTCAAATGCTGAAATGGCCGAAACTGGTAAAATCAAATAACATCTAAGTACAGAGTCATAAAAATACATTTCTCATAACTTAGGACAAGAAAAATACATAATGTTTGGTATATGTAGAATGTATTTCAACAGTTAAAGATGATGGTGTGTTCGAATAAAATATGTAAATAATCACCTATCTATGGAGAGACAGGGCTGAAATAGATATTAATTTAATATAATTTTTTTCTGATATAATTAAACTGGTTTCTGTAAAGATTGAGGCTATTAATCATCAAAGGAGTAGGGTATTTGTTTCACTCTTAACCATTATATATCGACCTACTTTTTATCGTAAACGATTGTATCCAATGTATTTTTATGTAAACAAACCTATGCTTAATCATTAATAAGTTCAAATTTTCTACCTTCAAAGTCGTGTATAAATGTGATTTGAGTCAATTTGTACCACTTTTTGGAATATCGTCACGAAGGAAGTTCAGAACCAATACCATTCTAATGTTAAATGAAAGCAGTTACATAAACTGACTTACAGGACAGAGCACGGCTCCTGACAGAAAAAGTTGCTCAGACAGGGGTATGTTGCTTCTATGTTGGAGTCATCCTTATTAAAGTTTTATGGACTTCATCATGACTTGGTTGACAGGTATTGAAAAACCGTTTCCCAAATGAAAATGGACCTGTTCCTTTGAAGTTATCCCTTCCTCATACCGGATTAGACATGGGCAGCATGACGGGTGTCCTGCAGGAAGCAGAGACTGCTTACTCTTCCGTAGCACCTGAGTCTACCCCTGGTTTTTTGGTGGGGTCCATGTTGTTCATATGTTTTTGGTTTTTAATTGTGTATCGTCTTGGTCTTGTCATCGTTGTTCTCTGGAGTTTGTCAGATGTTTCGAATTTTCCCTCCTTCGGATATCCCATTGGTATTTCTTGACTTTACTTACAGCAACATCGCTTTGGTTCTGAGTGTCCTTCACTGAAAAACTGTCTTGAAGACATTAGTTTGGCAAATTCGTGTTAAAATTGTCCCCAAATGCGATATTCTTGTGTGTTGATAAATATGTTGGTAACTTATTAGTAAATCTTTACAGACCACATACCAGACAATGCCCCATGAAATTTTGAACGATCTTTGGCGACTTTTATAAAACGCATGGCCGGAAAATGGCACTACTTCAAATTTTGCTCCCACTGTTATTCGCCAGTGTTGAAATGAGTAATTATTTCTTATCTGATATGTAACTTGCATGCCGTTTGGACGTGCATTGAGGTGAGAGATTTTTTCGAGTTGAGGAAGCTACTGTAACTTAAAAAAAAAACATGAAAAAAAGAAAACTAAACTAATAGCACTGTCCTTATATTTATCAATGTTTAAAACATAGCCTGTGTTTAAGGCAATTGTAAGAACTCTTTTTGTACTTTTTGAATGCCTTTCCAGAAAAGTGTTCTTATTGACATTTACTCCATATAATTCCTAATCAAATATTTTTTTGACTCATTCATGATAGATTATGCAAGGAACTTTCTTTTCCAGGTTATACGCATGCTTAAATTATAAAATGTGTGAGTCTTCCAAGGAAGACATGTGTCGCCTGCGGACGTCAATTTTTAGAAAAGATATTAAAATTTTCTAAAAATGAAATATATATGCACACCTTTGCATTAAAGTTAATGCACAGAGAACGTTTCATCACATTGCTGTGAGCCGTTATGGAGTAGTTGAGGATAGAAATTTTGAACACCCCCTTTTTTTTTCAAAAATGTCAACTTTTACACACACAAAATTTATTAAAAATAAAATATATATGCACACCTGTGCATTGAGTTAATGCACAGAGAAAGTTTCATCAAATTCCTTTGAGCGGTTATGGAGTAGTTGAGGATAGAAGTTTTGACCCCCACTTTTTTTTTAAATGTCAATTTTTAGAAGAAAAAAATTAAAATTTTCTAAAAATGAAACATATATGCACACCTCTGCTTTAAGGTTAATGTACAGAGAAAGTTTAATCAAATTCCTTTGAGCGGTTATAGAGTAGTTGAGGATAGAAGTTTTGCCCTCCCCCCTTTTTTTTGCAAAAATGTCAGTTTTCGCAAAAAAATTTTAAAATTGTCTTAAAATGATATATATATGCACACCTTTGCATAAAGGTTAATGCACAGAGAAAGTTTCATCAAATTCCTTTGCGTGGCTTTGGAGTAGTTGAGGATAGAAGTTTTGAACCCCCCCTTTTTTTTCAAAAATGTCAATTTTTACCCAAAAAAAAAAGAAAATTTTTAAAAATAAAATATATATGCACACCTGTGCATTAAGGTTAATGCACAGAGAAGGATTCATCAAATTCCTTAGAGCGGTTATGGAGTAGTTGAGGATAGAAGAAAAGTCTAACGATGCAAGACGACAGATAGTGATCCCTATGTGTCGACCATGCATTCCGCAGGCGACACAATACAGTCTACGTGTGGCGTTAATAAAAAGATGGTTTAGAAAAGAATGACCCTATATTGTAAAATGTATACCAGATCAGAGTACAACATAGTATTACATGTATACTGTATATAAGAACTTAAGGGACCAGTTTGAACGGGATTCTCTACAATTGTCAAAGGAATGAATTTTATTTTAGAAGATACTAAGCAAACTTTTTATCTTTCATTAACTTCAAGACTTAGTCTTTTTTTTCTGGAATATATCAAAAATTTTTAAAGTGGAACTAAATAGCTATGTTGTTTCATTTAGTAAAAACTAATATGACTAACATTTTCCTTGAAAGTGTGTTTTTCATGTTTGTGTGTGTGGAATTCATTGATTTTCACGTAGATTATTACGTTATAAGAAAACAGATGTGACTTTGTCGAATGTGTGCAAGTTTTGTTTTAAATAATTTCAGCCTTGTTTACTGTTATTGATATTTTGAATGTAAAAAATTGTAGTAAAGTTTTTTTCATGAAGAAATCAGTTGTCTATGTGATATAGAACGAGACAAAGTGGCCTCCTATAAAACGGTGTTGATATAGAACGAGACAACGTGGACTCCTATAAAACGGTGTTGATATCAACGAGACAAAGTGGACTCCTATAAAACTGTGTTGATAAAGAACGAGACAAAGTGGACTCCTATAAAACGGTGTTGATATAGAACGAGACAAAGTGGACTCCTATAAAACGGTGTTTATATGTTTGTGTTTTGTGCTGTTTTACGTTATTTTCTGTCATGGGTTCTGTCTGTTGTTTGGCATTGATTGATTGGTTATTTTCTGTCATGGGTTCTGTTTGTTGTTTGGCGTTGATTGATTGGTTATTTTCTGTCCTGGGTTCTGTCTGTTGTTTGGCGTTGATTGATTGTATGATGTTATGCGGGATGTTCGTACCGCCTTGGGTAACAAGACTTCGTCGTCAAAAAATCGATGTTTTCTGTTTAATGACATCGGACATTGTTGATAAACGTCGTTTTTTTCACGCGAGTCGACACAATATATTGAGTCAGATTCTACACTTTGTTCTAGTTTCATTAAATTTAAGAATTTTCTTTTTTTTTCAACTTATTATTTTGCGTATTTAAATTTGTTTTAATTGAACAATCAGTGTTTTTTTAATATAAATACCGTCGGGCAACGGATGGCATAGACTCTTATTAATCATTTTGCTGATAATTCTAAAATACATTTGCAGCACAAAAGAGGGAAATGAAGTGATAATCGGTAAATAGTACCTACCGAAGGAACAAAATGTAGTTATTAAGAACTTCTTCCAGGGACTTTCAAGATGAAGAACAACAATCAAACCGTTGTGTCTCTGTTAAAGTTTTCCCTCGTATTTCAAGACATTTTGTCTCATGTATATTTAGTCCATATCCATTTCTTTTTCAGCATATCTAATACATAACGATTACTGTCTTGTATTTAATAATAAGAAAATGTTTTAATGCAAGTTCAAACTTTACTTCTAAAATATACTACTAAATTAGACAGTAAACTGCACATTTCATCCAGAATAGATAAAATGTCCAGATTAGTTGTTTCAGGTAGTTTCAGGGCTCCATGTGAACAATGCAGCTGTGGAGATATATAAACAGATACCGTGGGAACAATCAAAAGTGTTTTTGTTTATCAGCTTAAAAGAGACTGATGTTCTGATTTTGTCAAAGTATTTACCACGGATGACGTTAGAACCTTTTTTGAATGTAATGCCCCAGTCATCCATTGTGTCTTTCCTAAGTATTTCAGAACAATCGGAGGCCTAAAAAAATGTAGTAGTCGGCATCCGATTCATCGGTGTAAACCGCTAGAATACTGCCTTCAGTTCTATTCTATTGTATTTGAGTTTTGATTATAGTCAACTGATATAGTTATGGTTTCTGTACAACCGATAGCACTATTGTTGCATTTACTCGTGAACGAGCTTAAACGAAATGTTTTCTCCGTCAATACTTTCTACATATCTAAAAATACGCCGTTTACGGAAATTGATTTTGTTTCTTTAAATGTTTTTCACTTAAACGATAAAAATCTGAGGATATTGAAATATATCTTCTCCCCGATAAACAGCCATATCAACTTGGTGTTTCATCGGGACTAATTACAAAAAAGTGTTCAGTCACAATGTAGGTAAACTTTCAATTCCGTCAACTTCAAGAAAGGCATGTTTGCTGTACATCTTGCGTTTCCTTACAGCCGTAGTTTTCAGAATAATCGTGTATAACAAAACAATGATTTGGTAATCCATTTTCTTGTAGACTTTTTAGCTAAGTCCTCTGCCACTGTGCTCGAAATTGGTGACCAACAAAATTCTTCAATATTTCTTTAAAATAACCAAACATTTCACAGGGTTTAGTACATTTTCGGACTAAGGTAAGTTTTCTTTTTTTACACTGGATACCTATTCGTACCTTTCCCAGTAAATCTTCGGGCATCATCAGAAAAATGTAATTTGAAACTTGAAAATTCCAACAAACAAACACCGCATTTACTACACTTACACTAAACTTAGTTGTAGGTAGAGCAAAGGCTTATTTCGTTAAAAACCACTCTGATTCTAACAAAAAGTATTCTGAAGATGAAATTACAAACATGTTAGATTTTTTCATAGACAACATATTTATTGAATTTGGTGGTCGAATATTTCAACAAACAATCGGCATTCTAATGGGAACCAACTGTGCTCCTCTCCTCGCCGATCTGTTTCTGTGCTCATATGAAGCGGACTTCATTCAAGGGCTTCTACGTGAAAACAAAAAGAAACTATCCCAATCCTTTAATTTGACTTTTCGTTATATAGATGACGTGTTGTCGTTAAATAACGATAAATTCCATGCCTTTCTGCATCTCATCTACCCCAGTGAGTTTGAAATTAAGGATACTACAGATACATCAAAGTCCGCTTCATATTTTGATTTGTTTCTCGAAATAGACAACGAGGGACATCTGAAGACATAACTTTATGACAAACGTGATGACTTCGACTTTCCTATTGTTAACTTTCCCTTCTTGAGTAGCAATATCCCAGCATCGCCTGCATATGGCGTTTAAGTTTTTCAGCTTATCCGATATTCAAGGGCATGCGTGAGTTACCATGACTTTCGACAACTGCTGCCACAAAAGCTTCATAACCAGGGGTTTATCAGGGATAAGTTGATGTCATCACTTACGAAATTTTACGATCGTCATCACGAATTGATTAACCGTTACAGTGTTCCAATATCTAAGATGATGTTGGACCTGTTCCCACTGTCGTAACATTTCATGTACCTCCACCGATTTGTGACTACCACTGGATTGACTTTGTTGAACTTCACGACTGGTGCCGTATACGGAGCAGGAACTGCTTACTCTTCCGGAGCACCTGAGTTCACTCCTGGTTTTTATAGGAGTTCGTTTTTAGTTTTCAGTGTTTATTTGTTGTGCTTGTGGTTGTTCATTTGTCTTCCCGGGATTTGTCTGTCTAATGGATTAAGTTTTTTGGATTGCTCCTTAGGTATATTTGTCCTCTTTATAGTAGTAATTATTAACAGGATCATTATCACAAAAGGTGGCTAAAGTTATGTCAGTGAGATGTTCAAATACAGGGAACCGATGTTTCTCATCATCTGAAATATTCGGAATTGTATATTTATTTCTGACTTCTATAGATTTAAAAAACAATGATTTTGCTTCAACATAATAGAGACAGCAGTAAATGTGGTCTTTATGCCTATCTGCTCGAAAGAAATACGGTTTGAGTCGTTCGAAAGTTCTTTGATTGATTTTGATATTCGTATAATTAAGACAAAATTCATTAAACACTTCAGTTTCTGATTTATCCAGAATATATGTAGGATATTTAAAAAACTGTTTGGGCCCGATACGGACATGTTTTACATCTTTTTGTTTCCGTATGGACGGGAGTTGTTTAGATCAATAAAAAAATTGTATGCCATTTTCTTTCCTTCTTGAGAAACAATGTCTTTTCGAGTTTTCCTTTCCAGATATTTCCAACAAAATTTGTCCGAAGTGAAAATCTGCGTTCTAACTTTTTTGCCACCAGAAAGTCCCTTAAGAGGAAGACCAATTTTCTGTGAAAGTAAAGTTTTCTTTTGTTGTTGTTGTATATTGGCCCAAATTGTACTAGCAGCTATAACACTTAAAGCGGGTTGTGCAGAATCAAAATTTTTGTCTGATTTACTAGTTCGTGTAAGTCATTTATCACTGCGTTTCCTGGTTGCAAATCCCTTTTTTCTTCAGGACGTAAGACAACATTTAGTTTTCAAGGACTTCACTGTTGGAGACTTTTTATTTGTCAAGTAAGAAGCCATTACACTCTTTTCTTAGGTGTTGTAGGCAGCGCTTTCTTCAGAGTTTTCAATGCCCTACTTTTTCCATCTTATTTGCAAAATAATTTTTAAAATCATTTACAGAGTGAATAATGGCATCTTTTTTCACTTTATTCCTATACAGTATTTTCTTTTATTTTTCTCTGTTACGTTTGTTTTCTTCACTTTGTCTTTGTTTACTTTTTCTCACAAATGCAGGTTCCATTGAATATTTACGTTCTTTTGGTAATAAATTGTTCATTTTCGCTAGTGTGTTCTTTTCATAGTTTTTACTTTTTTCTCTGTTTTTCGTCAATTTCTTTTGTTTCCATTCCCGCAACCTTTGAGCAGTCGAACGTTTTTCTTCTGTAAAGAAGATATGAATAACCCAAAAGTATTTGGAAATGTACACCATACACCATATAAGAAATCCTTTGAAAAACTAATAATTTTTTTCAGAACTTTTTTAGAACAAAATCCCGGTAATGAAATAACACGTCGCGAAACCGTGCTTTGCATACATTCCCTATTAAATTTTATTTAATAGTCCAGAAAATCATGGCGTCTCAGGGGTTATTTTTGAATTTTGTTTTTGATCCCCCATCGATGGAATATACGTCCAAGTAAAAATTTTCCAATAATTTTTAATTATTTGGACTAACCTATTATGTACTATTGGTATTGTGTACACGCCATGTGATTTTTTGGAAACGCGTTGAGTTCTTAATTACACATTAAAATGCTAAAATGCTAAAAGATTTACATTGAATGAATCACGCGTTTCCTTTGACGGTGATGAAATAAAATGGGGGCTTTCATATCTTTAAATCAATTTTTACCTACTATTGATACTGTTTAAACAATATTTTCATTCAATGTTTCACAGCGGTGTTACCTGTTTGGTACGAAAAGGAAATGTAACAGGAGGGTCTGATAGCTATGCGTTTCCAAGCCCCACTGTGTAGTAAAATGTATAGAGTTCCAATTCCGACAAACCTCAAATAAAAGTTTCACAATAAACCACTAATTTACTGACAAACAAATGGAGAGACTGACGGACGGTAGCAATTAAGACATGCAGTTCGTTCCACTGGGACTCCAAGCTGTTAATATATATATATTTTTTTTTAAGTTTTCATATTTTATTAACCATGTTGGAAAAAAAAACACTACCAAAGTAAAAAAATACTCCAGAATTAATAATCCTAGAAAAACATACTTCGTTGTAAAGGCATTAAGCGGAATTTTTTAACGTAGTCTCCATTTTAATTTAGAAACTGAAATCTTCGATTAAACTTCAAAAATTTAAACCGAACCTTCTAGGTTTGCATTTCGTAAAGTATTCAAATAAGCAAGCTCCAAAACAAATGCAGAAAGTGTTAACTATATCTTTTGCAAAATATTTAAGTTAAATCGAATATCTAATCATAATAATTATTTTTTTTTATGTTTTAAAAATGATAATACCCGTTTTATAGAATGTTAAATTTTACAAAAAATACTATCACACAAATGAAACTAACTTTAGCAAAAATGTTATTTCAAAAGTACTCTTCAATAATACTCTTCCCAATGTCGGGCGTTTTTTTTCGAAACATTTTCACACAAAAGTCAGTTTTCTAAGAAAAAGAAATTCTTCTGGGGGCAAACTTGTGAACTACTGAATGTCGCCATTATATTTTATATCTCAAATATTTTCAACATTTTGTGGTTTCAGAGTTTTTACCGCTTAAAGAAAACGGTCTCTCCCTTTAGTATTAATGATGTTACGTGCACATGCGGTGTTTTGAATGTCACTTTCTGTTAATATCTTTAGCTTTCATAAACACAGAAAACATCACAACTGTAAAAAAAAATTCGAATCATTTTAATTGACGTTGGTATTATTTTTAAATAAAATTGGTTTTTTTTGTATGTTTTTGCTAAGGTCATTTTATAATGGTTTCTTTCCCGACTGTAAATCCTGAAAGGGCAATATTAATATGACCAGTGTGGTCTGATAATTCAACATCTGATTTGTTAGTCATGTGACTGTTATGTGGTGAGAAGTCTTATCAATAGCTATAGTCTGCATTGTGTTTCTTATAGAATTCTACGTGCTTTTCACATGAGAAACCATAACACTTACATGTATATTATTACTTTTTCAATGTTTCACTTTCAAAAGTTATTAAAATAACAATCCAAAGATACTAATATTAGATATAGTAAATTTGCTATGCTGTATACGACGCATTTCAAGGAGTTACCTCTCATCAGCAGCATTAAAACCGAAACATTTGGAAGACCAAAAACCAAACTTATATTAAACAAGAAGTACTCAACCAAACATACCGAAATAGGAAGCCAAATTTCAGCTAAGGAGATCTACCAAGTGCAATACAAGGAATGAACCCTTAGTATTTCTATTATTTTTGAATTTTGCTAAATACTGGTAATTTCTGTAACAAATCAATGAATAATCATGTCAGACAAGTCTGACGACTGGGTTGGCGAATACCCTCGGGGACCTAGGGTCCACCAGCAGAGGCATCATCCCTTGAGTTTCAAAATAACAATCCAAAGATACTAATATTAGATATAGTAAATTTATACTATGCTGTATACGACGCATTTCAAGGAGTTACCTCTCATCAGCAGCATTAAAACCGAAACACCAAATCTTAACTTGATCTTTTGTTTTTATTGAAAATTAAAATGCATGACTCGAGTCTTTTTCAGTTATTCCAAAAAATTGCAGTTGCATGTCTTAATGAAAATAAATTGATTGAAAACAAACAATTTAGTTCTTTTAACCAAGAAATGAAAGACTTAAGAAAAAATTTCAACCTACTTTTCATTTGGTCAATTCTTAAACAATACATGTACTTACAGAAATATTAATACAAAAAATGAATTTTAAAATTTGAAAATCAACTATTTCCGGATTTTATATTCGTCCCCGTAGAGACTTACGGTGCATTTATTCTTTAGGACGAAAACATATGACGCTATTTGCTTCGCATCGCGGTGCTGAGCTATTAGTTTCAGTAGACATACACCCCATCTTGAAATAATTACTGATCGCTGATTGGTTACTTTATGATGCGGCTGAGATACAGCAACAGCCATTGGTTTAAGTGAGATAAAGAATTACAGACTTTACTCGTTCAGGATAGTTCATCAAAAGCCGGAAAATGAACTATGTGTATATCAGTTCCGATTAACTGTCATTACATGTTTTTGTAATATTCATATATTCTGAAATTCATTATTGAAATCAATTATTAATACGTGTATATTTGCCTTGTTTATCTGCAATACACGGTTTGTTTTGCTTAATCGTTTACACTATAATCCTATGTTTACAACAAAAAATGCATGATCTCTACTTTATAACTTCTGCCAATCTAGGCACACCTCCACAGTCGTGTCTATTTGTTGTTTTCGCGCTGAAAATTTTACTGGTCAACAGAACGCTTTAAGATATACTGGGTTTGCATTCATAATTCCAATACTAAATCAACAACCACATGCTCACATATTACCATAAATTAAGATACAGCGAAGCTGTCCACAGCTTTTTAGAAAGTTAAAACTTGTTTAGACCTTAAAAACCAGATATAAATTCATACATAGAAAAAAAACACGCATTTTTATCAAATTACACTAAAATTCCGGGAATTAACAGAAATGAGCATACAAACTCTCATGTAGGTGTTAGCTCGAAAAATAAGTTTTATACACAGTCAACAAGAAGTAAAATCTGATAATAGGACGATAACCCATACCACAAGGAAATTATTTTCAAATTCACGTATGTTAAAATTATTGATAAATACACAAACACGGAACATATAAATGATACTGGTCGTGTCCGCCATCTTAAATTAAGGAATTTTTTTTAAATAACATTTTTAATCGACGTGGAAGCAATATAATCCATATATGAAGTACTACATGCATATAGAGTTGTAAATTTTCTAGCTTGACTCTTTACCATGTCAACTAGATATATACATTTTTTACAAAAACAATTCAAAGTAACTACAATTCGTTATTTGTAGGACAGTTTTCCGAATTAACAATGATTAATAAGAATTTTAAGGAAAATCGACCCCGAACAGTGCAATACTCAAAGCCACAGAGAGGCAAGAAAATATTTACCTGACCTGAAATGAAAAATATATAATTCTACAGAATTTCATGCCCTAAATAATATAATATGTTAATTTGTATACATTTAGATGGCTATTACGGTTTAACTATACATGCACTCTATCCACGCTTATGTTAAATCGATGCATAAGTTATCGAACTTGTCATCCAAATATAATTTAGTATATGCGTTTTTATAAAGTTTCATTATCATGTCAATGAAAATTATGTAGCATGCAACCGAATATAGAATATTTTTAATATATCTTTGGATTTTTAGTGTCATTGTTTGTTATTGTGTTGGTATTATTGTGAAAAGATTTTGAAATATTTCGTTGAATAATAAATTTACTTACTTTGCTCACAAGACACGGACATTTCTTAGTATTTTTTTTTATGAAATTGTATCATGCTCGACTATATAAGCATACATGGATTTGTGTATGCATCAATGCATTTGTTACATTTGGACCAGTAAGTCTTCCAGTTGTACATGTAAAATGCTTTATCACATCACATCATCCCCTGGTTTATGATGTTTTGAAGCAACCAATGTCCTCCTTATTTGTTGGGACATGCTTCCTAGTCTTGATTGGAAGTAAATCATGTTGGCTACAATAAATAGGACCCAAATATGGCAACAGGAAATTAACCTCCAACGATCAGCAAAACAGACATTTTATTATCGTGTGGCATTTCAAAATAGTATTCTAGGCTTCTGTGATGGATCATGGTAGTCAATCCACAGAGCTATCTAGCATGCCCGCGGTCTGACCGCGTACCATAGTGGGTAACGTGTTTGGAGAATGCCATAAAAACATTCAGAATATTGTGTTGTGGTTGATAATCGTTTGTTATATGCAATAAGCTTGTAATTTTTGTAATTTTAAATTTTAATTTTTAAATTTAAAGTTTGAAAACAGAAGGTGGTACTTAAAGAGTCGTCTACATTGGTCTGTAATGTTTTAGGCGGAGTACCTCAAGATCTGATCAACTTTGGTCCCTTAGTATTTTTCATTATATAAATTATATACATGAAACATTATATATTTGTGATAGGGGATAGGGTAGACCCTCTCGTTGGGAGGGGTGTCAGGTCTGATCTGACCGCGGACCATAGTGGGTAATGTGTTTGGAGAATGTCGTTCTCCTTGCACGTTAAACACCCCTTTAGTAGTTTTCGAAAAAGAGTATGCTAATGGCCGCTATTGATGATGGATGGATGAATTATTGTTTAACGTCCAGTGGCAACCAGGTGCATATCAGGACGAGAACATGTTGATATGATAATGAATATGATCCCTGCTTTGTACTAGACCGACACGCTAAGTCGGATTTTTAATGTGCTAGCTCACGAAGTAACTGTATCACCTACTCGGACACATTATACTGACTCCGAGCCGACCAGTCTTTGCTCTTACTCCTAGATGCCGCGTGCTTGGCGGAGAAGCAGCAAATACCAATTTTAATGTCTTTGATTTGACCCGGCCGGGGATCGAACACGCGACCTTCCGCACTCGGGGCGAGCACGCTACCACGAGACCACCGAGGCGGTGTTATGATATTGTAATTATTATATTATTTATCTTGGCCTAATTTGTTTTGCGTAGCCTTATAACATGTATAATATGTTTACATAATACTTATAGTTGTTTACCAAATAATGTTATAACTGCGCAGTTTAGAAATCACTGGAACGATAACAGATACTGATGGAATGACTAGAACTTTCTATTTGACTTACGTAATAATTCTGGTGTAATTCAAACTTCTACCGTATTCCAGACGTTTCCGTTCTACAGTATATATACGGACAAGAAAGTTAGACTTTCAGAGCAGAACGTATTGGACCAGACATTCTTGTGTTCTCAGCTGTTGGATCTATTTACGTTTCACACATCATCCTTGACATACTTTTATTTACGTTACATCATACTAGATTGTGACTGATTGGATATAATATTCCGTTTGGATTCCCGCAACAGTGACGAGGAGAATTCCGGATTAGGAAAAGACGAAGGATTTTAAACAGTTAAGTTGACATTTTAGTTTGTGTAATATTTTTTTGTAAACTTGTATATAATAAATCTTGTTAAATTTTATTATTGATTTGTGTCTTTTGTTGGCTACAATTTAAAAGGTGATTTCGGCCGTAACAGAAATTGGGGGCTCGTCTCGGGAGAACGTTAATATCTTATTAATTTTTTTCAGTATTTTTATTAGAATTAGCCGACAACATTCTACAAAATGGCATTTGATGCTGGTAAATTTTTGAAAACGCCAGACCTGGAAGAGTTTGATAAATTAAAGAAAGAAGAATTAGTGTTGCTTGCTAAACATCTAAAATAGATTTTGGACCATCTATGAGAAAACAAATTATAAAAAATTTGGTAATAGACAATTTAGTTGACTTAGAAATGTTTGGTGAAGAGGCTTTTGACCTCAAGGTCGAAAATGTTGATGCTTTCAAATTGAAACAGCTTGAATTAGAACATGAACTTAAATTAAAACAATTAGAAAAAGAAGATGAATTTAAATTAAAACAATTAGAAAAAGAAGATGAATTTAAATTAAAACAATTACAGGCAGAACTTGAAATGAGGGGAAGGTTAGAGATGGAGAAAATAAAAATAGAAATGGCTAAAGTAGAAAGCAACACTAAGTCAAAATCAGAACATTTTAAGGCAGCAAAAAATATACGTTTGGTTCCCAAATTTTGTGAAAAATTTGAAATGGCCAAAGCCTTATTGGACTACAATGCTGCAAAGTGTTTTTGTGGGCAAGGCCGCTGAAATTTACTCAGCTCTTTCTTCAGAAAAAAGTTCTGATTATGACACTGTTAGACAGGAAGTTTTGAAAGCTTATGAGCTAGTGCCAGAAGCATACAGACAGAAATTTAGGTCTTATAAAAAGTTTGAAACACAAACCTATGTTGAATTTGCTAGGGAAAAAGAAGATCTAATTGATAAATGGCTTACGTCAAAGAAAATAGATAACAATTTTGATAAATTAAGACAATTAATGTTATTAGAAGAGTTTAAGCAGTGTGTTAATTTAGACTTAAAAACACATTTAGATGACAAAACTGTTGAGACATTGCAAGATGCAGCTGTTGTTTCCGATAATTATACCCTTTCACATAAAAGAAGTTTCAAAGGTCAAACTTTTAATACTTCAAGCGGAAATTACAAAAATCAAAGCACTGAGCGTACTGATAGTAAGCCTGTTGCACAGAATAAGAGTCCGTCTAGTTATAATATGTCTGGTCCAAAATTTGATACTTTTGAGAAGAAGTCACTAACTTGTGCTTATTGTAAGAAAAATGGTCACCTGATGGCTGATTGTTTTAGACTCCAGAAGAAGAATGAAAGAGATAATAAGCCCAAGTCCAGTGCTTGTACGACACCCGTTGTTACCAATAAGTTGGAATGTCCTGCGAGTCAGGCTTTTAAGTCCAGTTTTTGTGATTACATGGAGGATTATAAACCTTTTATGTCTGATGGGTTTGTTTCTATTGTTAATAATACTACTTCTCAGCCTATTAAGATTTTACGGGACACTGTAGCTTCTCAGTCTTTTTTGTTAGAAGGTGTGTTGCCTTTGTCCGAGGAGACGTCCGTTGGTGCCTCCGTTTTGTTACAAGGTGTGGAGTTAGGTTGTATAGATGTTCCCCTCCATCGTATTTATTTGAAGTCAGATTTAATTACTGGACCAGTTGTTGTGGGTGTTTGTCCTACTCTCCCCGTTGAGGGTGTTTCATTATTGCTAGAGAATGATCTAGCTAGGAACAAAGTGGTTGTTGAACCAATTGTTACCAGTGAACCGGTGGTAGATGTTAAATCACCTGAAGATGATGCTGAACTGTATCCAGCTTGTGTTGTTACTAGGGCGATGGCAAGAAAACAACAAGACGAGGATTTACAAGAAGGCCAGTATGATTATATGGACCTTTCTGACACTTTTCTTGCCGACATTGAAGGTCCCGGTACTTCAGAAAAGGCCATAATAAGACCACCTGATACTAACAAGCATGTAATTATGCCATGGCCAGACGTGAACAACCATTCATTAGACAAAAGAACATTTAGGGAAGAACAGAATAAAGACCCTGAGGTCCTTCAGCTCGGCAAGAGGGCTCTACCCCAAGAAGAAGCAGACAAAGTGGCCGAATGTTACTATCATCAAGACGGCATTTTGATGAGGAAGTGGAGGCCCCCTGATGCTATCCCAGAGGAGGAATGGAGAGTGGTATACCAAGTGGTGGTGCCTAAAGTCTATAGGCAAGAAATTATTGGTCTTGCCCATGACACCCCCTTGGCTGGACATTTAAGTATAAGGAAGACTTGCCTTAAGATATTACAACATTTCTACTGGCCCAGACTTAGAAATGATGTCACAGAATACTGCAAATCATGCCATATATGCGAGGTTGTTGGCAAGCCTAACCAGAAAATACCACCAGCACCACTTCTGCCAATTCCAGCCTTTGAAGAACCTTTCAGCCGAGTACTTATTGATTGCGTTGGACCTTTACCAAAGACCAAGACTGGAAATGCTTATTTATTAACGATCATGTGTACGTCCACTCGCTTTCCTGAGGCGATTCCCTTAAGGAATATCAAGACACCAACTATTGTCAAAGCTCTTATCAAATTTTTCACATTAGTAGGACTTCCTAAGTCTATACAGTCCGACCAGGGTTCAAATTTTATGTCAGGTTTATTTCAGCAGGTCGTCTACCAGTTATGGATTGCTCAGTATAGATCAAGTGCTTATCATCCAGAATCTCAAGGTGCCTTAGAACGTTTTCATCAAACATTGAAGAACATGATTAGGACTTTTTGTCTTCAATTTGACAGGGACTGGGATGATGGTGTTCACTTTCTACTTTTTGCGGTCCGAGAGGCTGTTCAAGAATCCCTTGGTTTTAGCCCCTTTGAGTTAGTGTTTGGTCATACTGTAAGGGGACCTTTGAAATTGGTTAAGGAAAAATGGCTTACTGAACACACTGACTTGAATCTTGTAGACTATGTATCTAGATTTAAAGAAAAATTGTATACTGCTTGTCAAATTGCTCAGAAAAACTTAAAAACTGTACAGAATAAGATGAAAATATGGTATGATAAAGATGCCAGGGACAGAGTTTTTGAGCCTGGTGATAAGGTACTTGTATTTTTGCCAGTCCCTGGGCATCCTTTACAGGCTAAATACTGTGGTCCTTATACAATCGACAGTAAAATCAATGATTTGAATTATATTGTAAAAACTCCAGGTCGGCGTAAACAAAATAGAGTGTGTCACATTAATATGTTAAAACCATATTTTGAGCGTACTAATGAAGGTGAGAGTAAACCAGTTGCCACTTTAGCCATGGTTAAATCGGAGAACGATCATGACAAACCAGACGTAATTGAACCATCTTTTGATTCGAAGACTATGGAACAAACTGTTAGATTGAAAAATTCTGAAATTTTGTCAAATTTACACTCAAAACTTGCACATCTGACTTTCGATCGCAGAGAAAAATTGAAAACTTTGGTATTTTCTTTTAAAAATCTTTTTCCAGATGTGCCAAATAAAACCACTGCTGTTTGTCATGATGTTGATGTAGGCGATGCTTCTCCAATTAAACAACATCCTTACCGGCTCAATCCACTTAAACTTGGTGTTGAGACAAGAAATTAGATATATGCTTGACAATGATATTATTGAGCCGAGTAACAGTGAATGGAGCTCTCCTTGTCTCCTTGTTCCCAAACCAGATAAAACCTTTCGTTTCGTTACTGATTTCAGAAAAGTAAACTCAGTGTCAAAATCTGACTCCTATCCGATTCCAAGGATAGACGATTGCATTGATAACATTGGAAAATCAAAATTCGTAAGCAAATTTGATTTATTAAAAGGTTACTGGCAGGTCCTCTTGACACCGAGAGCTCGTGAAATATCAGCTTTTGTCACACCAGACGGCTTATTTCAATATACTGTCATGCCGTTTGGTATGAAAAATGCTCCAGCTACATTTCAAAGAATGATCAATAATGTTATAAAAGATTTAGACTGTTGTTATGCTTATATTGATGATCTTATTGTATGTAGTGATAGCTGGGAAGAGCATTTAACACATTTATATGATACTTTTGATAGATTGTCACTATCAAATTTGACTGTTAATCTTAGTAAAAGTGAATTTTGTAAGGCCACTGTTGATTATTTAGGGCACACAGTTGGCCAAGGTCAAGTGAAACCTATTATGGCTAAAGTGGATGCAATTACCAATTTTCCTCCTCCAACAAATAAAAAACAACTATATGAGATATTTAGGCATGATTGGATTTTACAGAAAAATTTGTTCAAATTTTGCTACTGTTGTTCAACCATTGACTCATCTTTTACGGAAAGATTCTAAATTCATCTTGAGTGATAATTGTCAAAACGCTTTTGAAAAAAGCAAATCACTTTTAATTAACAGTCCCGTTCTTATCACTCCAGACTTTAAAAAGCAATTAAAACTTGCCGTTGATGCAAATGATGTAGGAGTTGGAGCCATTTTATATCAAGAAACAGATGATAATGTTGAGAAACCTATATCATATTTTTCCAAGAAATTAGATAAACATCAGAAAAATTATTCCACTATTGAAAAAGAATGTTTTGCACTATTGTCTGCACTTCAACATTTTAATGTGTATTTAAATCCCACTATGCATCCTATTCTGGTTTATACTGATCATAATCCTCTCACCTTCATACATAAAATGAGAAACAAGAACCAGAGGTTGACTAGGTGGAGTTTATTGTTACAGGAATATGATATTATTGTAAAACATATTAAAGGTAAAGATAATGTAATAGCAGATGCTTTATCTAGATCTTATTAAAACACTGTATACATACTATATATTTTTGTATATATTGTTCATGAAGTTCTCGTTACACTCAAACTTCTTTTAAGGGGGGAGGTGTTATGATATTGTAATTATTATATTATTTATCTTGGCCTAATTTGTTTTGCGTAGCCTTATAACATGTATAATATGTTTACATAATACTTATAGTTGTTTACCAAATAATGTTATAACTGCGCAGTTTAGAAATCACTGGAACGATAATAGATACTGTTGGAATGACTAGAACTTTCTATTTGACTTACGTAATAATTCTGGTGTAATTCAAACTTCTATCGTATTCCAGAAGTTTCCGTTCTACAGTATATATACGGACAAGAAAGACTTTCAGAGCAGAACGTATTGGACCAGACATTCTTGTGTTCTCAGCTGTTGGATCTATTTACGTTTCACACATCATCCTTGACATACTTTTATTTACGTTACATCATACTAGATTGTGACTGATTGGATATAATATTCCGTTTGGATTCCCGCAACAGTGACGAGGAGAATTCCGGATTAGGAAAAGACGAAGGATTTTGAACAGTTAAGTTGACATTTTAGTTTGTGTAATATTTTTTTGTAAACTTGTATATAATAAATCTTGTTAAATTTTATTATTGATTTGTGTCTTTTGTTGGCTACAATTTAAAAGGTGATTTCGGCCGTAACAGCGGTCTGGCCGCTATTGAAGGCTAAATTACCCGACGCTACCCAGTCATCCACCCTTTTACAGTGGCAGTCAAAATTGGTTCCATTTGTGTCCCGTCCCATCCCTATTTGAATTTTGTTTGATAAATGTTGAACTGTTTCTCGTCCTGAAAAAACATGAAATATTCGCCACTGGACGTTCATGTATAGCATTTATATAAATGAGAAATAGTAAGGGACCAAGGTTGATCAGATCTTGAGGTACTATGTGATAACGCTTCCTTCAACTTTGCAAGTACTGGTGGTCTTCAAATAAAAATGAGAACGATCATGACTTGAAAGAGCTGGGTGAAATGTCCTTTATTGCGGACAAAAAAACCGAAATAATGCTATTTTCTAATGAAATATATTCCGGTGCTGTCCTTTTCCCTGATGAAATTACTATTCCATTTTCCACTTCACATAAAGCAGTGATGTAAAATGGAATAAATGCGTAAACGTACATGTATATCCAGCATTTAAACGTTCTACGTAAACTAAAAAATAAACTGAGCAGACAAAACATATCTGGTATATATAGGACCGATATTTGAATACGCTAATGAAGGATGTGACAATTGTTGGGTGTGCTACAACTTAAAGCGCGGAAATAGTCACTGGGTTATCAACATTTACTAACTTTAATCGAATTTACAAGGAGCTTGGATGGGAAACTTCAGCTCAACTTTGGAAAATGCGAAAACTACAAAATGTTTTATAAGATACTAGTATATTATAATCCTACTCTAAATTATATTAGTAACTTGATACCCCCTTACTTAAAATGCACTTGAATTTACCTCTTAGTGAATAGTGAGGATATTATTGTTTCTTTTGTCCATTATCGGCTACTGGAGAATTATTTGTATCTTCAATGTGTGTCTTATCCTTTTTTTCATGTTATTTTGCAAACAAAATATGTTTAAACTAAATTCAAACGACAGCATATTTGAAATGTACAGATACTTTTATCAGTGCGAATAAAAATGAATTGCTGCGGAACATGCATCAATGAAACAGCGTTATGGGATTAAAGTTCCTTTGATACACATTTTCATGTTCAATATATACTTATTTGTACAAATTTATCTCGATTACGCTGCTTAACTGAAATTCAGTTCATCTCGACATTGTGGTTTGGCTTGAATGATAAGAAACACCAAAACGTATATATAAGACAGGTTATTTTACGTTGATATTATGGCGAAATGTTTGGAAATGAGAACAAATTAGCTTGAACAAGATATGAAAAAAGTTATATGCATGATAAATCCTGTATACTATTTTTATCACTAAATACATCAGATGTTTAATAAATTCCAACGAGACATCCCCCAACCCCCAACCCCTTTAAAATTAAGCTATGTGCATGTGCATTCCTTTTGCTGACATCTTTGCTGGTGTCTTTAGCAAGTTTTACAAAATTTGACCACTAGTTACCTATGATGGATCACGGGAGCTGAATGCACAGAGTCGCCTGTCGCATCTCCAACTGGCGGATTAAGGGAGATCCTCTCGTTGGGGGTTGTCTGGTCATAATACGGAAGCCTGACCTCTTACCATAGGTGGTAACGAATTTTGAGAATGTCACACTCCCCACACGCTAAAGATTTTTCTGCTTTTCTGGTGTAACCTTTATCTCTTCTCTGTGATCTAAAATGATATAAACTGGTATTAAAAGAAGTTCACACTGAAAAAATAGATTACATCTAGTTGAAGAGGCAAATCATTTTAATTTAAATATAAAAAGTCACTGAAATGTTGACAATTAGTTTAGATCTGTTAGCATCTATTCGATTCTACTTATTTAATTATACCTTACTGAGTTAGAATTATGAATCAAGCTATATAAAATGCACATTATGTACCTGCAGCCTTTAACAAAACTTTCTGAGAACTTTGCAGCAGGTGATACTTTTGATAGAGCAAACCTGGGCTTAAATAAGGATAGATAATAAATATTAAGTACTGACCAGATAAAGAATGTATACATATGCAATATAAAGTTATCTGAAGCAAACATTATTTGGCACAAATTTTAAGGCACATAGACAAAAGTAAGTGTTACATAACAACAAGAAAAATGCATTGTCAAATCATGAACTGCATTTGTAGGAAATATATTATTATTTCATTACTCCATGCAGCCATATTATTATAGATAACAAGAAAAATAAATGAAAATGGTGAGCTGTCAAAAAGGGCAAAAGACGACTAAAATGTACGAAATACACAAGTCGAACAAAACAAATACAAAATCGTAATAAAAACAACAGCAATCAAACTTAAAAGTTAAAATTACGCAACGTTTCGACCAATATGGTATTGATCACGAGCATGTAAAAAATAAAAATAAAACGGTGTTGACTCTTTGAAACCCAGAGCAAGTGCTTCTATTGTAGATATTATATACAAATTTTTTGTACAAGTATTCCACAAAATTGAATATCATTTATTGTCAACTTACTTGTGTAAGTTTTTGACATGTTGTCGGCAACTTCTTTAATCGCAGCTAACAAATGTCTTCTTTTTCCTAATACTTTGATACCATTTCTTTCAAATCATCATCCGTCACTTGTGTTAAGGTCAGTATAGGATCAAATTCATGCTCTACAAAAATATATTTAACACTTTCAGGTGCATACTTTCCAAAGAAGTTGTCATATTCAGCATTCATGGCTACAGTGACTTCTGTTCTTGAAGTGAATGTTATAGAAATACTTTTCTTAGGTATTTGGGGTGGGGTAAAGGTTTAGATGGTTAAGAAGTTGACCTTTGAAGTAATTCGTGATTGATATTGATGTTTAACTATACAATAGTTCTTAATTCAACAATTTATCATTATTTATTGGCGCGAGTAAGGTATTCTGTTATCCTTTAAAAAAAGGATACAGGAAGAGCTAATTATTTAAATTTCATGGATTTTCTGCACCTTCAGTATTTTGAGACAACCAAGCTGTTCAGATTTTATCACATCTATGATAGAAATATTATATAACTAATTATCTGATGCAAAACTAATAATATTACACAACAATTTATTATATCCGTATTAATCATTTTATTATTAGCAGTATACCAGTATTTGTTTTATTCCTCCTACATGTATGTTTGTTTCCCTCTTTGGTCTCAGATTGAGTGACGTCAGTGATACTTTTTGAAAAAATTCTGCATTTTTAAAAAGGTAAGTAAATTAATGAAGTTAAAATAATTTGTTGATAATACGATGGTATTATAAGTTACAAGTGCTAATTTCAAATAATAAAACAGTGTAAATATTCATATTGACTAGACATTGAACCCGCGCGAGCGCGGGAAAATAAGCATTTTTTGTGGTGGCCATATTGACTTTAAAAAGTTTTTGCGGCCATGGCATTCGTGGAACAGTAACTCAATGTGGATGTTGTGGCAGGCTTCCCATAAACTTTCCTGTCAAGTAGGTGGTGTCAACTGATAGTTTCATGTCTATATATGCTGTAGTATTCCAGAAATGGATGTTAATGCAAAATTTAACCAAAGTCAATGAAGCGTGAAATGTAGGTCAACGTGACCTAATTGTCATATGGTTGTTCGTTACTACCGAAGATGTATCCACTGATGAAGTAGACTGTATGCCACGTAGAATTACCAAAATGGACCTTAAGGTTCCATCATAGTCAAAATCTATGACGAAAATACAACCACTTAAATTGTCAATATGTTTATGTTACAATTAATTCTGAACTGGAACTTGATGAAAAGCTTTCATTAAATACACATTTCATAATGCATTACCTTTTTCATTCAGAATAAATATGAAAAAGAATATGAATAAACATTTCCTTAGTGACGGATGAATTTTTCAAAAGATGCCGTGAGTTAAGTAGAGCATATTTTTGGAAAATAATTGTTCCAATTGTTCATTGTCATCATGGGCAGGGCAAGCGAGGCTTAATTTCACAAATAAATCCAATAGACGATAAAAGCATTTTTAATGTGTGGCTGAGTGTGCTGTCCACGTTTATAAAGATGTCAGAGATAAATTTCGTCATTAATGATAAAGTAGACCATTTGTTAAAAATATTTTTATCTAGAGCTTACAGGGAATTGTACGGTAGAGCTATATTTAGACAGGTCACATGACAAATAATGTAAAAATGGATAATGGCTGGTTTTATCACTTTGTGCAAAGTAAACATCCGAGCAATCCAAAAAAACAACTAAGTTAGGAATTCCTCTGAATTTTGCCTTACTTCTTCATAATCTTCAAAGTTCATAACCTTTAAAGTTAGGAGAAATTGCGTTATTGTAAAAAAAACAATCCTGAATACATGAAGCGGAAACATCCCACTCGAAGGAGAATGTTTTTAATTTGTTTTATTCTTCTTCCGTAATTTCAAACAAAAATACATTTAAAATATGTGCATAATTGTTTATTTAAATCAATGTGTTAAAATGATGCATTCGAGAACCTTGTAAGGGATATGTTGGAGAATTCATACCGGAAAAGTCCATGCAAATTCAATTTGCACATAAACAAAACTGCAGTTTAAAATTTATAAATGCAGATTGTCAAATCCGATAATAACCTTTATAATCTGAACCATACATCGTTTATTTTGAACCACGCGTTTTGCCGCCTATTCGGCTAATTCGTAAATTTAGTATTATAGATATATGTTAGAACAATTCTCTGTAAATACCAGAACAAGAAGGAAATTCATATTTTCAGAATTTGTCTTAAACTTGCATATAAATAAAACATCACTGGATTGTATTCAAACTAAACAATTTTTTTTATGAAATCATAACCTGTTTCCATGGAAAATTATGTTTTGTTTTATAATCTGAAATTCACATTTTGTCCGAATTAAGAAATGGGAAATTAGCATTCATGTAGAAAAAATATATACTTGTAAATAAAAAGGTCAGTAAAAAGAATGTTTTGTTTTGAAACCTTTCCAATTTTTTTAAATTGTTTTTTTTTGTTTTGAATTTATACTGTGTTTTGATAATATAAATATTACACTGAAATACTAATATAATTTCTATAGAATTTACATGGCTAAAATGGGTTGCTTTCTGCTTTAGTCCAAAACATCTTTACATTCATAACAGTTAGTCGTTAACATCTTTTTCACTACCCAGAGTAATGCTGAGGAATTGAGTGCTTTAATTAATCATTAGCTTATTCAGATTTTGTGTATTATGCATAATTCTGAGTGTTTTGAATATTGATATAAGTCCTGAACCAGGAGAAAAATTTGTGAAATACTTCTTAACCCAAATTAATTTTTGTTTTGGCTAATGATAGAGTTCTTTTTACTGACATTTTTATTTACAAGTATATATTTTTTCTACATGAATATTCTCATTTTTTATCTGAATGAGTTATTAATAAACTGAAAATTTGCTAATAAATTCTTTGATATCAAATTTCGACTAAATTTTTATAAACCAAAACAATAATGTAAAAAGGATAAACCATTTTCATCCTTATGCTGAAGATACATGTGTATTGTTGCATTAATAAATTATTATTAAATTAGATACCACTACTAATATTTCAAAAATTGTATGCCCATTGCCATATGGATGAAATTGTATATTGACATCTTCCAATAAAACTCAAATTTGAGATCACCTCATGAGGCATAACACAGATGGCTGGCGTGTTATTATCACATTAATAAAATGTATTTCATCCAGATCCCCTATAGAAATTTGTATATGGTTTATACTACATAGATAAAGTTTGAATTGAGCTTTACTTTTTTGTTTCTTTTAAAAGTTTATTTGTTTATTAAGTATTCAAATTATAATTCGAATGACAGTCACATTTAAAATACAGTGATGCTAATAAAAGTGTCCATTGTCCTCTGCCATACATTTTTGATGGAATAGGACTGTAATGATAATTTCATGGTAAAAAATTCCATGACCAATTTCAACTGGGATCGGGTGTCATGGCTCATTAAGTATCCATGCAGTTTCTTACCACCATTATATAGCTGCTTCAAAGATTAAACAATCTGTTGTCGTATTACAGGAATTTTTTTCACTTAAGTGAACCTTTCAAAAATAAGAGTGAGGTTACTATGATTTTTTAGGTTCATTTGAAGTAGTAATACAAGCTAATTTTCAAGTCCAAATTTCATGAAATATTTTTTTTTCAGCTGTGTCTAATGTGTTTTATGCATTCTAAAGTTTTGAATAAATATGATTGAAATAACAAAAATAAAATGTACACTAAATATAATTCAATGTTCAAGCACATTAACTTCAATACATATATATAACTGAAATACATACATTGTCAAACTGACAACTCTTAATTATTTTCGTTTTTAATAAAGAGGACAAATATACCTAAGGAGCAATCCACTAAATTTCAAATGCAACATAGAGATGCAATTCTAAATGTACCTGTAACATGTTACAGGGACATATTTGCTTTGTGAGTAATGTTGGTAAATTTAATTATTTAATACAAAGTAGTATTGAAGAATGCTCCTTGTGATATTGTTCAAAAGTACAGATTAACTAATATATAATATGTACATGTTTCCAAGTAGAACTTAGGAATGTATTTTAAGATAGGAAAAATAAATACATCGCTTTCCCATTACTAGTATTAGAAAATGTTAAGTATAAAATAATGTCTTTTTAAGGTATTACCACTCGTTCAAATGAATTTTTAAAGAAAAGAGTTTTTGGTCATTTGTTGAAGAAATTTGAGTGTGCAGCAAGAAACTGATTTGGAACTTAAAACAATTAATACAGAAAGAAACAGTTGGTATTGAAAACTACAGATTGCCTCCTGTTAAACAAATCAATTCAATTCCCACTTTATTGAAAATTATATGGTGACCAGTACATATCTGTTTTATGTTTGTTTGTTTTTTTTTATTTTGTTGGATGTTTGTTCCTCGACATCAACATTTTTTTCATACGAAATCTTAACAGCTAAAGTCTTTTTCAATTTTGATCCAAAATTATTATTCCTCTGTATATATATATATATATATATGTGTGTGTGTGTGTGTGTGTGTGTGTGTGTGTGTGTGTGTGTGTGTAATAATTGTCTAACTCCAGACATGAACAATTTATTCAAAAGGAAATTTTTGAATAAAATATTTGAAGAATAATTTTTCGAACATATTTATTTTTTAGTGTAATAGAAATATGATATAATTCAATATTAAGATAAACTTTCATATATTTACCCTTTTTGTTTAGGTGATACAACTTGTAATTTAATTTTTCCACGGATTTAGACATATCTTGGATAACCCAAAGAATGATTGATTGATTGATTGATTGATTGTTGCTTAACGTCCATTGGCAAATATTTCATGCTTCTTCAGGACGAGAACCAGTTCAATTTATCAAACAATTCAACTAGGGTTTGGGATGGGACACAAAGGGGAACACATTTTGACTGTCACTGTAAAAGGAGGATGGTTGGGTAGGGTCGGATAATTTAGCCTTCTGTAGCGGCCATCAGCCTTCTCTTTTTTGAAAACTAGAAAAGGGGTCTTTAGTGTGCAGGGAGTTCTCCAAACACGTTACCCACTATGGTCTGCGGTCAGGCTTTCCGTATTATCACCTCAAAATCCACCAACGAGAGGGTCTCCCTATCCGCCATCTGGGGACGCGCTAGACACCTCTATGGGTTGAGCCCCTGTGATCCATCACAGGTGCCTAGATAACCTAAAGATAAATCTTTTACCCATGATATGTTTATTCAGTTTTCCTCTAGTGGTTGCCTCTCAGATCAGATCATGATCAATTAAGAGATCAAAAATTCAGAAACTAAATGCAATCACACACTCAAAACTTCATTATAGATTTAATTTAGAGTTACTGCTATCTCAACTGTTACATTGTACATGAGTTACCCTATATGATCAATTATAAAGTGATAAACAATCCCTTTCCCTTTATTTAAGTTTTCTAAAGACTCCCACAAAATCTTATAGATAGGAAAACTTTCTGAATGTTTTAGCACAAATGTAGAATGTTACCTGCAGTCATGAAGACTTGTAGAACCCTTTAGGAATTTTATTTTTTAGTTTGTTTAAATAATATGTTGGTACATTTTGTACATGTACCTTACTTTTGCTGATAGTCATATGGTTATTTAATGCATACAGAGTTATGTAATACATATTGTTATTTTCAGGAAAAGAAGGTTATTCAAAAAGATGATTGCAGGTCTGCAACTGAAGCAACTGTACCTTCATGTTCTGAAACCATTTCATCAACTGTTTACACAAATACAACTGATCAACCGAAAGTTATTATTGAAAATAAAGAGTTTGCAGATCACATTAAAAGTAGGAAACATATTAACTATGATCAAAGTACCTCATGTGATCCTATTGTAAGTAGAGCACCATCCAATGATACTGAAGAGACCAAAACAAATGAAGGTATAGTTTTACAAGAGTCTGAAGATCGAGTTGAAAAGGACGTATTAAGAAATACACATGCTTTGAAACAAAATCTCAATATTTCCTGCAAGAAACCCAGCTATGTACCACAACCGAACCACTACTGAAATCAGATCTTTCAGATACCCATACATAACAGATAAATGTCAGAATGATAAACGGACATCTTATGAAAATGTTAGTTTTATAAAAAAAAAAAAAAAAAAAAAAAAAAAATGGGACAACTTTCATTAATGTTGTAAACGTCATGATACAGTCAGATATTTCAATCATAAAAGTTCATCAGAACAAAGATTCAAGTGTTTAACGATTAACACAAGTTTTAAAAGACAACAGTGTTTCTTCATGTTTGCAGTCGTTAAACAGAAAAATGTTATGCGAGATAAACAGAGACAAATGAGCGCATCTTAAGGGTAGTATATCCTGTTGAAATTATCTGTTACAACATGGCCCCCTTGTTAAGATACACATCTTGCGTTCAACTATTCGGGATTAAAAAAAATATTTATTTAGGAAAATACCCAGAAACAAAAAAACCGAAAGCTCTCGATAGAACTTTTAGAAACTCTTTCCAAATATCTTCCAGTTATGCAAATATGTATTGGTGGAGCTGGATATATTATGGAATATAGACAGGGACATATTCATGGATCCATTGATAATATATTCAAATTCATTAAATCTGAAGGAAATTGCAAATAAAAATTTGGAAAACTGCTTGCACAACTTTAAGCAATATTTAAACTTTACAGATACAGGACTAGATCGCAGTATTATTGGATCAATACTGGTATAACTATACACTGTAAATGCAGTAAGCAGACTACCTGGTTCTAGAAATAAACAAACCCTGCAACGATCACGTGGTGAAATTCCTATTAATCTAACAAAATTTCATAACATGAAAAGAAATCTTCTACTAGTAAGAAACGATGTGACAAATTACCAGGAACATTTGCGTCACAAACGCCTAATTTCAAAATCAAAGGCAAAACGTTTAAAAACCAGAGCAACAGGAGCAGGTAGAGAAAAGGTTGCAGATAAGTTTCCCCAATTGGCAGGGGTTTTAGAACTTGCTTTTGGAAAAGGTGCAAAAATACATCCTGGTCTTACTACAGACAGAAGATATAAAGAGCCTAATTTAGCACTCACTATGCCATAGGCAAGGTAAATTTTAAGGGTGGCTACAGCTGAAAAGGTTCTAACTATTGCCCTTTCCACTAGCTACACAAATACCCAGAATTATAGGAAAAATACAAAACAGACTATTAGACATCATCATGCCCAAAACGTGAATGCCAATATATCTTTTAAAAAACTGCCAAAGGTTGGAATGATTGAAGAAAAAATAAATGCACACTTCTGCAGAACATTGGTAAATGTCATCTAGAAACTGCAGCAGCAGCAGATGGCTATTTTGTTGGTGCTAAAGATGCCAAAGCAATTGTGTATGCAGACATTGATACAGAATATAGGGAAAGCTGGAGATGTGAAACAACACAAGATCATCACTCGGGGGGGGGGGGGTCACTCAATATGTTTTTTGGTAGGGGTGAGCAGCTGGCACACCAGGACCCCCACCCTTATCATATATTAAAAATCTCAAAAATGTATACCTTATCCCATATTTTTAGCAGAAAAGTATACCTAATCATATATTTATGCCGAAAAGTATACCTTTTCATATATTTGGATCAAAACGATTATAATGAACAGAAATTCTTTATTTTCATATATTTGGATCAAAACGATTATAATGAACAGAAATTCTTTATTTTCATATATTTGGATCAAAACGATTATAATGAACAGAAATTCTTTATTTTCAAGAAAAACAATGTTTGATTTATACTGCAATGATTGATTATACACATAAACTTTCAGACTGAATGATATTTTATTTAGATGCAACATATTGACCTTATCACATAATCCCATCAGTAATTCCTATCCTTATCGCATATTTTCATCTCAATTGCACACCCTTATCATATATTACGAAGCGTGAAAAAGGTACCTATTCCAACGGCTCATCCCTACCTCATCATATATTGGAAGTGAGCCCTCTCCCCCCCCCCCCCCCCCCCCCCCCCGAGGATCATCAGTGGGGCCAGTCAAGAACGAATGCCTGCACACCAATGACACATCTATTCCTTGAAACAGTTATATCTAATTCTGTTATCAAGCAGACAACTTGACATTGATGAATGTAACCAGAACTGGCAGCCTGTATCTCTTCTAAATATATTTTATGATCCATAATCCATTTTTTCGATGCTTTAATGAATTTTTACCTTTGTCAAATCCAGCACTTGATTCATTTTTCAGAAATCCTACTACAGGTCATCTTAAAAAGAAATGGATTTTTGTTGTTGATAATGGTCCATCAGAAGCACCTGCAAGCTGTTTAATAAGAATGTTAATAGTTCGTGTAGTTAATATGTTAGAAATGGAGAAAGTTACACAATTGTCTTTTGAAAAACTGAACTCTAAGGATAACCCTGCAGAGCGTCCTCATGCAAAGAAAAATTTGGCTTTGAGTCGTCATGAACCATTTAAAACCCAAGATATTTTTTCCGTACAAAAATGCTAAACCTGAGAGTTCAGATCATAATAGATATAATATGGAAGCTATGGCAAAATAGGTTATCTCTTATCTGAGAACTGTTAAATTTGGAAGCCTTCACTTCCTTTGTTTTCGTGGTGTTCAACAACAATCAATCATGAAGAAAACCTTAGAATTTCTTTAAAACTGTCAGAGTAGGGAAAAGATGAAAATAATGATGAATATTCACTTACTTCCTGTCCTATTTTGAAAGAAATATGTAACACATTGAATGGCAACATAATCTCTGACAATTACATATCTAATTAAAATCAACTTTGCAATTCTGTATTTGACAAATTAAATACGGCTATCTATTCTAAAAACCAAAAGATGACAATTGAAAGATTTGAAAAAGATCCTGTTCTAGATTTCATCCGGTGGATACGAACCCCAGGTGAACTACGCTACATGACTTTTGAGGCACGAAAAAGCATGCCACATAGTGAATGGGATAAACCAGAACTATTTTTGCTCAAAAAAATTATACATCTGTTTAGTCTTATAACAAATGAAATACCAGATTCTGTTTTGCAGCCGTCAACCCTTGGCGTGGTTAACCCTAGAACAATTCAAAGATAAACTGACAAAGATCAACAGAAAAATATTACAACTTTTGGAGAAAGACGAGATACGTGAAAGATGGAATGACCATATCAGCCACAATCCCTCATGTTAGGGGTTTAGTATCATGCGATCATAAAGTATACGAGAAGAACATAACCTGTATCTTGCCAACAACTGGTTTTAGAATAATTGTCTTTATTTCCGATGCAAAGACCTGCATGAGTGCATCAATTTTAATTTTAAAACATGCCATCTTTAATGACTTGACAACAGTATCGTAACTATATCCCTTGTTGATAAGCCTGTTTAAAGGTTTGATTAGCTTTTCAGGTGAATGACGACATTGTTGTGCTTTGTATAGAATATTACCATAAAAGATGGATGTGAAATACCTGAACATATAAGATGTTTGCACGTTGATTTATATTTACGAATGGGGTCCTTGTACCGATGATAATATTTAGTAAAGGATTTGACAAGTTTGTGATACCGAAATCCCTGTATAGCATTACTTATAAAGAAAATTACTATGAACAGTGTAAACAAACTGGTTCCAAGTTTTTTAGTCAAGAGAGGAAATAGGTACATCCAACTAATTTGGATGGTATTTTGCTAGAGTTTTAGGATATGATCCATTGTTTTACAGTTTGGGTCTTGAATATTTAAGAGAACCAGGTTGTGAATATACTTTAGATTTTTCTTCAAACTTTGCTTCATGCAAAATTAGGTTTATTTCCTACCCTTTTTATTCAAAACGGCAATAATATAGTTCTAAGTAACACTAGGGCTGACATCAAAAGATCAGTTTTGTGTTAAAAACTAAATTCATGTTCTATTTGGGTGAAATTTCAACTTTATGCATGTTTAGTCGTCTGAATTTAAACTTTTGATGTGGCCCCCAATTTAATTTTTATTGTGTTTTACTTTCATATAATTATCAGCGTTCTTATAACTATTTGCTAATATTTGATCATGAGACATATAAGTATACATGCACAATTAATGTTTAATTTAGATTTTCATGTAAATTATTTAAAGAACAACACAAGAAATGCTGATATTGTTTATGAGGTTAAAGGTCAAATGATGTCAAATATACTGTATAGTTAATTACTTCTGAACTGTAATTGAAGTGTTAGTTCCCAGCATGTTTTGTAGGTCAATATAAATGAATAGAACTGAAGGCTGATTAAGATAATTGATTATAAATTATTGAATTAATGTCCACATTTACACCATTATCAAAATTTATTCAAAGAATTTTTATTGAATTTTGCAATGTATACAGAGTGTGAATACATTGTATATAGAATTATTTCTGTCAAAAAGTGTGAAAATATATCAATATATTTTATATCATGAATATTAAATATTGCAAAAGTAAAAACAATTGGATAATTTTATCACTCAATTTATTTAATGATGAAAAAAAAATTCTCCATGATTTTATCAAATTAAGCTGGGATGTCACATAAATTTCCTTATAACAACAAATTATAGACAAAATTTGTACAGAAAGTTATTCATTAAAGGACTGTAATTTTAATTATCTTAAACAGTAGAAAAAAGTAACATCTTGCTTATATGTCCAACTGTGAACAAATGTGTATATAATGTAATTGCACTAAGATATTTTTATCTTATTATAAATTTTATGAAATATTAAACTATACATGATGATCAGCGGAGTGGTAATTTCCTATATATATACAGTTGGCAAATAATATATGATTATGGTTGTCATGAAGTATTCTTCTTAATGTGATCTTCAGAATGGCAGAATAAAAATTAACTGACCAAGACAATATATAGTACAGGGGAAGGTCTATTATGATAAATATAATTAATGTTCAATTATTAACCATCATAAATTATAAATAAAAAAAATATTGAGCATGTATTTTCTTAAATAAACTGTAGATATTCATATCAACACCATTTCGCCATGCAATATTTTAATTCTATATCATGTACATTGTGCATGTACTTTGAGGCTTACTGATACTGTTATTTTTGCAAATTCTGGTAAATAAGAATATTAGAAATCCCTTCTTTCATATTCTGTTAATAACTGAATGACTTTTAATTCATTCTCGCAGTGTTCTTATAAAAGATGAATTGATTATAACACTGATATTGCTATTCTCCTTCATTTTAAAGTCACATTTACTATTGGTGTCAAAAACTGTGTGTACATTTTAGCTCGATCTTTGCAAAAATCTATTGAATTGCACTTTTCCAAAAAAAGAAATTGCTTAAACTTTGTAGCAAAATGAAAAGTTCCACGGGTTTTTTTTCAGCAAATGTGGTATTTTCAATACCATGTATTGATTATCACCACAAAAAAAGTTACAAAAGAATAACTTCCAGTATTTAAGATCTTAAGATGTTGGAAAAAATCCATGGAGTTTTCTCATTAGTACTCCATCTTCTGGACACCAATTTGGAATTCCAGTATATTTTCATTTTATTTTAAAAAATGTCCATGGATTCTTTTTCTGTTATTCATTCTTGTACGTTTTTAAGGGGTTCTGTCTGCAAACATACCTGGAGCGGTCTTACCAACAGAAGAAAATATTTCGGTGAGTTTCGTGCTCAATTAGGACACAGTTGCTTGAGGACAGGACCTGCCTTGGGCCCCTCATAAAGCCCCCATACCACCGCCCACCCCCTTCATTAGCATAAATATCTGTTTTCTAATTTTTACCATTTAATTGTATCATACGGATACTATTCTACCATATATTTACACATAATACACATGTTTACTATCTATGTGCCATTCGACTAAAGAAGGCACACCACTAAATCGAGCACCCGTTTACTTCAATGTTAAATTCGTCATTTTCAAAAATTAGGGAAAAATATAAAATGAATTTTCCCAAGTCGGGCAATATGTTGACATGTTTTTCAAATAAAAGCTGTCTTAGAAAATTGTACTTGAACAGTACATTGTTTACCAAATAAGAAATTTTTTCTCGTTTCAAATTTCCCGGTGAAAATTTGCCCCATCACTTCAAACTGAATACCGGAAATTACAGGCGCATTAATATGTCCAGTTCTCGAAACTTTTAAGGGTTATTGACGTGCCGTAAAGTGTATTTCGTAGGGTATTCATTCCTTTCCAGAATAAATTCACTTGTTTATGCTTTAGATTGTGGCATTAGTTGTGACAGATCGACGCCGAAACCCATAGGAATTATTTTGTACTACTTTCGTACTCTGTCGAAATTGCTCCAGCTATTTACTGTAGTGCCCCCTATATACCGCAGCGGAAGTTTTCCAACTTATTTCTAAGGAATTGGGGCACAAGTCAGGGAAAAATGTTCTAAAATGTTATAAAATAACACTTACCGGTTGAAACAACAAGTTCTCGCGGTCTACTGACGATAATCCTTCAAGAATATTTACATCCCACAATAAATAAATACAATTTAAACACAATAAGATTGATTTTCGCTGGCGATGTTGCTGTTTTTTGGTAAAAATTAGAAAATAGATTATGCTATTGTGTGGAGGGGGCTATGAGGGGCCAAGACAGGGTCCTGTCCTCAAGCACCTGTGAACTAGTACTTAACTTTCGTTTTGACTTACATGTTAAAACAAGAATTTAAATCCTTGGTTAAAAAAATAACCCGAAATCATTTGTGTACTCCTATCTAGAAGGATAATTTTGTAAAGATTCATTTAGTATACACTTTATTCAAGATGAATTATTTTGGCATCACCAGGGGTAAAATTAAAGAATGTTATATTTTAAGCAAGACATAATCCTCATATTTTGTCATACTGTACGTCCATACTGAATATTTAGTAAGTTTTAATATCAACAGTTTTTGTCTTTAAACATTACACCCAAAATTGTATGTATAATTCTTTAACACGCTCTGAGCTTGGGAGAACAAGTTGTCCAATGTACTACTGCTTATATAGGTTAATTACACAAGGCTAATTTTTGCAATTCATGTACCGAAAAGAAGCACGATGAATTATTTTGACACCACTCGGGCTACATAACATTGATTCCAAAGCAAGACAGAATCGTTTTTATCTCGCTTATGGACTTCCTGTTGACTATTATTTTTTAAAATCAATTTATTCAAGAATTAAATGACATTTAAAATTGAAAGCCCCAATTCAGATTTCTTGTATATCTGAATTATTCTACATTTTGAGAGGAAAGTATTTAAATTTTAGTGAATAAATAATATTGTTTTAGAGATAGTTTCCAAGAAAAACTTAGACATTTCCATATTTTTCATTAGTACATGTACTTTCTTTACATATTAGATCCCAGTTTAATTTTCAGAATTGAAAAAGATACAATATCTTTTTTCAAAAAATCCCCATCCATAATGTAACAGAATTGTCTGCCAAAATTTAAATATACATGATTCACACATACTTTTTACAATACATGTAGCTTGTAGGCTTAAGAAACAAAAGTTTGGTTTGAAAATTTGACTGGCTGGGTAGAATATATACACATGTATGTAATATTGTATATACCATTTTTTTTACATAGGAACATACCCATAGAAAAAAACTGATAAAGTATTAGTAAAATCTTAGGTGGGCCAGATTATTCAAATCTTTTAGTCGTTAAAGTTGTATAATAACAATCCAAAGATACTAATATCAATTATAGTAAATTTATACTATGTTGTATACGACGCATTTCAAGGAGTTACCTCTCATCAGCTATAACTGCACCAAATCTGCTATTTGGAGAAAATTATTTTAAACCATAGCATATTTTTATCTTTCAATATTAAATAAATTGTCTGTCTGCATTTAAAATTACCATAGTGTAAATGGAAGTAAATGTAGTCTTTATAAATTCTTAAACTTAAAAAAAATGGTGTTTTTATAAGTTCTCTGTGATTACTTAAATGATGAATAATATTGTAATTTTAGAATTGAAATACATTACTGATAATATTGCATGTGGAAAAAATGTTCAAATGTAATGCCAAAAATTGTAAAATGAACGTAAAACTGGACATTTCCACATAATTTCGGGTGTTACTAAAAGGCGGAAACGGAACGGAAACGGAATACGGAAACGGAAACGGAAAACTTCACGATTTTTATTTAAAAATATAATAATTACATTGTGACGTAATAACATGCTTCTTAACCAATAACATTGCGACACGTAGTTAACAAGCTGTCTTTTATGTCTAAATGAAAATCAGCAGCACGAGACACCTGTGTACTAATCAATTACATATTATTGAGCGAAATTGATTAATACCGCGTGCATTACTTAATATTATCAGATTAAAGTATTTTTGCACTAAAATGTAATTATAAAAACGGAATGCATCTTTTTGTAGCTTCATGTGCATGTCAAAGTGTGGACCGAAGGCACCGTGATTTTTTGTATGTAGCGCTTCCGCGCTTCATACAAAATGTGCTTCGGTCCACACTTTTACATGCCAATGAAGCTACAAAAAGATGCATACAATTCTTAATTAATGAATGTTACATGGTTACATGTATATACTCTTAATGCTAAGAAGCCGGGTATAATCGACATAATATGGGACTTGGTTGCATTGTCTGTTGTTACGTATAATCTGCACATTTAGTTTCTAGTTAAATAAACAGTCATATTTATGCTGTATTGTATTGAACAACTTGAATTATCATAGATCGCTTATGCATATCTTTATACCACGTGGTCCTCTGTACTGTAATTTCATTTTTAAAGATCTGTTCCGACTTAACGCCGAAAAATTAGCTCCGCCCGCGATATCTTCTTACTACAAGCAAAGTACACGTGGTATGCTTCTAGGTATTTGCCACCGAAAGTCTTTTGATGCTTTAATATATTTGTGTCGCCTGCGGAACGCATGGTCGACACATAGGGATCACTATCTGTCGTCTTGCGTCTTGCGTCGTCCTGCGTCTTGCGTCTTGCCTCGTCACACTTTTCTTCTATCCTCAACTACTCGTAAACCGCTCAAAGGATTTTGATGAAACTTTCTCTGTACATTAACCTTAATGCACAGGTGTGCATATATATTTCATTTTTAGAAAATTTAAATTTTTTGGGGGTAAAAATTGACATTTTTGCAGAAAAAGGGGGGCAAAACTTCTATCCTCAACTACTCCATAACCGCTCAAAGGAATTTGATGAAACTTTCTCTGTGCATTACCTTAATGCACAGGTGTGCATATATATTTCATTTTTAGAAAATTTTAAATTTTTTTTGTAAAAATTGACATTTTTGCAAAAAAAAGGGGGGGGCAAAACTTCTATCCTCAACTACTCCATAACCGCTCAAAGGAATTTGATTAAACTTTCTCTGTGCACTACCCTTAATGCACAGGTGTGAATATATATTTCATTTTAGAAAAATTTAATTTTTTTTTGTAAAAAATGACATTTTTGCAAAAAAAGGGGGGGCAAAACTTCTATCCTCAACTACTCCATAACCGCTCAAAGGAATTTGATTAAACTTTCTCTGTGCACTACCCTTAATGCACAGGTCTGAATATTTATTCCATTTTTAGAAAAATTTAATTTTTTTTGTACAAATTGAAATTTTTTGAACGAAAAAGAGGGGGGGGGTCAAAACTGCTATCCTCAACTACCCCATAACCGCTCAAAGGAATTTGATGAAACTTTCTGTGCATTAACCTTAATGCACAGATGTGCATATATATTTCATTTTTAGAAAATTTTTATTTTTTTTTTGTTTGTAAAAATTGACATTTTTGAAAAAAAGGGGGGTTCAAAACTTCTATCCTCAACTACTCCATAACCACTCAAAGCAATTTGATGAAACTTTCTCTGTGCATTAACCTTAATGCAAAGGTATACATATATATTTCATTTTTAGAACATTTTAATATCTTTTGTAAAAATCGACGTCCGCAGGCGACACATGTCTTCCTTGGAAGACTCACACATTTTTTTAACAAGGATTTTCTTGCCGTGATAAATATCTGGTCTTATCTAAATCCTTTAAAGGGACTGAAGTCGAAATGTGTTAATTGAGAATCCAATAAATCATTTATATCCCCCATGGCATAACGGTCCTAAGATATTTTTAAACTAGAAGCGGTGTTAGAGTAATATATAATGTGTGAAAATGTGGATTTTAAAACTTGGTTAAAACAATTTGTCAAAAATCTTCCCTGAAACTACTGGGCATAATTCAGTGGAAGTTTGCATGCATGGTTGTTCTTTAGGTAAACCTGCAAAACAATAACAATCAATTTTATTGCCATGAAACATGTATAAACAGTTTGTGACAAAGACATGTCAATGATCTGTTGACCTAGGTCAGACCCTGAAATAAATGTTTTTACGTTTATCTGCCAGAGCGCAAAATATTCAATAAAGAAAATTAATTTATATATGCATGCAGCTGTTTTCAAGGTTATTGTATTTGTGATGAGTTTAATGTTCAAGGTGAGTGATTTAGGCTCTTTCATAGCTTCTTGTTGGTTTTTTAGCTCACCTGGCCATGGATCAAGATTTAATGCCATCATAATGCATCCGTCTGCGATCACCCGTCGCCGTCGTCGTCAGTTAAGTTTTAAAAAAGAAAACAAACCTTCTCTGAAACCACCGAAACTTGTTAGACATTGTCTCTCCATCATATGGGATGCTGGCTACATGTAAAATCATAGTAAAAATAGTCAACCTTTTCTGCAAATAATTTGAAAACAAAGGCAACTATCAAAGTTTTCACATAGACATTTTTAACTTTAGTTTTTGGTTACGTAGATCTGTCATTGTGCAAAACTCCGCTTCAATTGGACATCCAGACTGATTTATTACCATTGAAATAACATTTTTTGTAAATTTTAATTGCCTTAACCATTTCAATGCAAACAAATGGAGATAAATAATCAATGTAAGGATAAAAGTTGCTCGGCTAAGAAAGGGTCGTCATTGTGCAAAATTTCATTATATTGTACTAGTAGGAGACACGACTCCTCCCCACTTTTCAATTCTTAACTGTTTATATATGGTACTCTGGGATAAATCGTGGTTCTTATGCCCTGCCTTTAATTAACAAGAGGCTCTCAAGAGCCTGAATCGCTCACCTGGCAAACAATGCAGTATAAACTAAATTAATATATTAATGTTTGTTGTAAATTAAACTGAGTATTAAAGGTCATGTAAAATGCTGAAAATACATTTGTACCTTTAAAAGCCTTTCAAGAACCACTGGAAAGAAATGGGCATGAGTTCTCCTACGCTTGATTAAGATTCAGTCATGGTCAATCTGATGATTCACAATACAAAATACAAGCTTTAATTCATCTTCAAATACAAGTTTAAATCTTTTGGTCTATATGTTGTCTTCGTTTTTAAAATGTTTGAAAGAAGTTATGTAAAAATTGTGGGTTAAGACTTTTTATTGTACTTGAAAAGGAAATATTGCAGGAACAATCATGCTAAGTTTCATCCAAATCCCCCTAGTAGTTTCAGAGGAAAAGATGTTTGAAAATTTGTTAACAACGATAATGACATACACCAAGTGATGGCAATTAAAAGCTCACATATTATGAAGTTTAATCATTGTTATACAACATTCTCATCATCACCATTCACTAAGGATACCATGTTTGCTTAAAAAACCAAATATTGTTGAAATCCGAGCAAGTGTAAAAAATGGCGGGAAAATGGCAGCCATTTTAAAAATGGCCGTCCAAAACAAACTTTCATCATCACCATTCAACTCGGGATACCATGTTTATCTTGAAAGTAGCTTTCATCTTCATTTTATTTCTATAATTCAGGAAAAAATTGCAAAAAACAGCATTTTGACCCCTATGTTCTATTTTTAGTAAGGGCGGACATGTTTTTCGACCAATCAAAAATCCAAGCATTGACTTTTTGCAGGATACCCTAAGGAACAATCTTAACAAGTTTCATTTGATTTTGAATAGTAGTTTCAGAGAAGAAGATTTTTGAAATAATAACATAAAAAAAAGCCAAAAATGTCAAAAAAGGGCAATAACTCTAACATCAGTTGACAGATTTTCACGAAAATAAGCACACAGGTAGCTCTCATCACGCTGAACACTTTCAACCTGCCAGAATTTGCCATAACCTAATTATTTTTGAGATATTTGCGAAAAACTGTTGTTTGCCCCCTATGTTCTATTTTTAGTAACAGTGGCCATGTTTTTCGACGGATCAAAAATCGAAGCATAAACTTTGTGCAGGATACCCTAAGGAACAATCATGCTAAGTTTTATCCAAATCCATTCAGTAGTTTCAGAGGAGAAGATTTTTGAAATAATAACATAAAACAAGAGGCTCTCAAGAGCCTGAATCGCTCACCTGGCAAACAATGACTATAAACTAAATTAATATATTAATGTTTTTTTGTAAATTAAACTGAGTATTTAAGGTCACATAAAATGCTAAAAATACCTTTAAAAGCCTTTCAAGAACCTCTGGAAAGAAATGGGCATGAGTTCTCCCTATCCTTGATTAAGATACAGTCATGGTCAATCTGATGATTCACAATACAAAATACAAGCTTTAATTCATCTTCAAATACAAGTATAAATCTTTTGGTCTATATGTTGTCTTCGTTTTTAAAATGTTTGAAAGAAGTTATGTAAAAATTGTGGGTTAAGGCTTTTTATTGTACTTGAAAAGGAAATATTGCAGGAACAATCATGCTAAGTTTCATCCAAATCCCCCTAGTAGTTTCAGAGGAAAAGATGTTTGAAAATTTGTTAACAACGATGATGACAGACACCAAGTGATGGCAATTAAAAGCTCACATATTATGAAGTTTAATCATAACATTCTCATCATCACCATTCACTAAGGATACCATGTTTACTTTAAAAACCAAATATTGTTGAAATCCGAGCAAGTGTAAAAAATGGCGGGAAAATGGCAGCCATTTTAAAAATGGCCGTCCAAAACAAACTTTCATCATCACCATTCAACTCGGCATACCATGTTTGCCATCAAAGTAGCTTTCATCTTCATTTTATTTCTATAATTCAGGAAAAAATAGCAAAAAACAGCATTTTGACTCCTATGTTCTATTTTTAGTAAGGGCGGACATGTTTTTCGACCAATCCAAAATCCAAGCATTAACTTTTTGCAGGATACCCTAAGGAACAATCTTACCAAGTTTCATTTGATTTTGAATAGTAGTTTCAGAGAAGAAGATTTTTGAAATAATAACATAAAAAAAGCCAAAAATGTCAAAAAGGGCAATAACTCTAACATCAGTTGACAGATTTTCACGAAAATCAGCACACAGGTAGCTCTCATCATGCTGAACACTTCAACCTGCCAGAATTTGCCGTAATCTGATGATTTTTGAGATATTTGCGAAAAACTGTTGTTTGACCCCTATGTTCTATTTTTAGTAACAGTGGCCATGTTTTTCGACGGATCAAAAATCGAAGCATAAACTTTGTGCAGGATACCCTAAGGAACAATCATGCTAAGTTTTGTCCAAATCCATTCAGTAGTTTCAGAGGAGAAGATTTTTGAAATAATAACATATAAAAAGTGCAAAATTTGGAAAAAATCAGGAAAAAGGGTGATAACTCTGAAATGAGAGGTTGGATCTTCTTCAAAATTTCAGGGCAGGTAGATCTTGAGGTGCTGATCACTTTAACCCTATGCCAGAATTTTGATATCTGTGACCGTTTCTGACTTATTTGCAAAAAACTGCGATTTACCACTATGTTCTATTTTTAGCCATGACGGCCATGTTTTTATACGAATCAAAAATCCAAACAATAGATTTGTAGCACCCATACCAATTAATAACTGTACCAAGTTTGGTTGCAGTTGGACTTATGGTGTTGGAGGAGTTAACGTTTGAAAAAGTTCACGGACGACGGACGGACGGACGACGGACGGACGACGGACGCCAAGTGATAGCAATAGCTCACATGACCCTTCGGGTCAGGTGAGCTAAAAAGCATAGCCTTCGGGTCTCTGTGTCTGTTCGTCCGTCCGTCCGTTCTTCGTTCCCAAGTCCGGTTTACCTACGGGTTTAAGTTTCGTTTCCGCAAAGAAAGTATATTACCATCAACAAGCTTTATCATACGTGTGCATCAAGATATGAACAAATAAAAATTTTAGGGATGGCAACGAGTACCCGAATACTCGAGTATCGCTCGGAAGGTCCGAGTATCGAGTGCCAATTTTAGTACTACGATCTTTCTTTTTTTAAATATTTCTTTCTGAAAACTGTTATGAAATTTGTTACGTAACAATAAACAGATCATACTGACTTTTTATGCGTCTAATTGTCCAGATAATTAACTGTTTTACTGTGTACACATCACAAGTTAAATAAACAAAACTAATCAGTGTGCTGTTTATTCTTTATTTCATAATTAACAAACCTAGACCCTTGAAATAATTAAAAATCTTCTTATCTGAAACTGCTAAGTCAATTGAGACCAAGCTATGATGAAAAGGTCCTTGGGTAATGCCCTTTCAGAATTGTGTGGGCTTATTTGAGCTAGGTGAGCCTCTAGTTTTATCATAAAAACAAGGTCAAAAGTTACGTTAATAAGATATATGTTATGGTTGTTTACCTTTTGAATATTTTTTCTCCACATTTTAAAGTTTTTCGGAAACGAAAACAGCTCCTACTCCGCAAAATTTTTTTAGGTACTTAGTATAGAATCGTCTGTGTGTCTGTCAGTGTGTCCAAAATGTAGTTGTAAGTGCAACTCTTATACAGATTTTCATGAAATTTACACAAAGGGGTATATCATATGAAGATGTGCATGTCGAAAAAAAGTATATGCCCACACTTTAAAATGATATAATTTGACTTAGAATTTTTTTCCACAGACAGCTGGATGAAGATTGGCGTGGGCATCCTTCATTAGCTTTGCATACAAGACATCTAGCTTGAAAAAAGGACATTTTATACATGTTTTTGTACTCCCGCTCCGTAGGAGAGAATGTACACTGTTTTACTCTGACTTATCTGTCCGTCCGTCCGTAACTTTTTTCCGTCGCAGTTTTCTCATTAACTACTGGTCGCAGCTGCTTGAAATTTTGAAACATTTCTGTATGTTATGCCGTATATTGTGATTCATTTTCGTAATATCTGTAATCAATTTCCTATTTACTAGGGACTTGGTTTTTTACTTAATTTTTTGGAATGTTGAAATTTCTGTCGCAGTTTTCTCGGCAACTACTTATCGAAATTTTGACACAATCTCTCTGAATGATGCCAGGGAACAACCAGGTCTTCATGTTTCTAAAGGATCTTCAATACAGGAAAATGTGAAGGCAAAATCAAGACAGTCCCTCATATCTCATTGATACATATATATGTACATATTATCAGGTTTTTCTGCAAACGTATATCGTAAAATATCAGCCGCGAGACACAATGTGAAGCTTTTTCGGTGAGTGAGCGTAGCGAACGAGCTAAAAAGCTTTATATTGTGTCGAGCGGCTTATATTTTACAATATTTGTTTGAAGAAAACTTGATGATAAATTTATCGTATTGTTAACTAGCAATCTACTTTTCTTTTTTCTCTTTAATTGATCATATCTATACGACAAGGCCCGAAGACATAATACATGTACATGGATCAATTCAAAGCTAAGTAAAGAAGAAAATTTTTCTTATACATGTATTTTACCAGAGGAGGTTTTAACACAAATGTTAACAGTCAATATACACAAATCAAGTGGATTAGATGGTCTCAGTCCAAACATAGTAAAGATGTCAGCTCTAGTTACATATCAATCTCTTACACATATATTCAATCTTAGTTTATATACAGGTATATTTCCCGCAAAAATGAAAGAAGCTCGGATTACTCCTTTGTATAAAAACGGAAATAATGCAGATATGAATAATTATAGACCCATTTCAATACTTCCAGTTATATCTAAATTATTTGAAAAAATTGTTTGTTCTCAAATATTTGAATATCTAACAAAACATAATTTGATACATCGAAATCAATCGGGTTTTAGATCAAAACGTTCATGTTTAACAGCACTTACTAAAATTGTAGATGAAATTCTTATGGAAATGGACAAAGGCAATTATACTGGTATTCTATTTCTTGATTTTAAGAAAGCATTTGATTTAGTCAATCATAATATCTTACTTTCGAAATTAAGAGAATATAAATTTGATGAGCTGTCTATGAAATGGTTTAACTCTTATCTATCAGAAAGACCACAAAAAGTTGTCATCAATAATTTTGAATCAAATGGCCAAAATATGTATTGTAGTGTTCCACAAGGTAGTATTCTTGGGCCTTTGCTTTTTCTTTTATATATAAATGACTTACCATTATATTTACAATACACTAGTCCTGATTTATATGCAGATGATACTACCATTCACTGTTCATCTTCTAATATCTGTGACATCAATAGCAAATTGAATTTTGATATACAAAATGTGCAAGAATGGTGTAATGAAAATGATATGATGATCAATGTAACAAAATCCAAATCAATGCTTGTATCATCCAGTAAAATAATTAGAAACAATACTATCAATGTGTTCTTTAATAATACATTGCTGGATAATGTTAAATGTGAAAAATTATTAGGTGTTATGATTGACAACTGTTTATCTTGGGCTGAACATATTAACAAACTACTTTCAAAAATTTCTTCTCGGCTTGGGCTGATGTGCAGATTAAAATCTTATCTTCCATCAGAAGGTTTAATTTTGTACTATAATGCTTATATCTTACCATTGTTTGATTATTGTTGTACAATATGGGGCCAAGCGAGTTTAGCAAATTTAGAAAAGTTGTATAAGTTACAAAAAAGGGCTGCAAGAATTATACTTCATGCAAAAAGAGACATACCTACCAATATACTATTAAAAAAACTTGGATGGCTAACTATTTTTAAAAGAATTGATTATCACAAAGGTGTTTTAATGTTTAAATGTGTCAATAATCTTGCTCCAGAATATTTATGTGATGTTTTTAATACTGCTAATAATGCTTCAACTTATTCTTTACGATCAACAAAAAGAAGAAACTTGTTTGTACCTCGTCCAAATACAAATTTTATGAAGAAAAGTTTTTACTATTCTGGAATCATTTTATGGAATGCTTTACCAACAGACCTAAAATTAAATAAAAATATAGAAACCTTCAAAAGAAAGTATACAGATTACTTAAAGCTCCGTGAAGCCTTCTAAATTTGTTTAATCATAGTCACAGTATTGAAGGCGAGATGTTCTATTCTTTCAATGTTTATATTAAATGTAACAATTTTATTGATTATATATATGTATATATGTATATAGATGGTCCTCATGGTGTGGATCTTTCTTTGTAGAATTTGGATCAATGTTAGATTAATTTATTGTGTGTGTTTTATTAATTTATATTTTAATTGAGGGCCTCAGGGAAGATTAGTATTTTAATACTAACTGTGTTACCCTCTTTAAATAAAGATATTACTTACTTACTTACTTACTTACTAATGGCCATCTGCCTATAACCGGATGTTTTCCTGATATATTCGGGTCAACGTTGGGTCAAACATTATGACGTCGCTGATATATTCGGGTCAGCTCATATTAGGGTCGGGTCAACTCTTTACGACGTCACAGTGCCGAAATACGGGAAATTGTGAAGGCCTCAGCAGGTCGATATAGGCATGGGGAAATACGATAAAGATAAATAATCAAACCTTTCTTGTTGAGCAAAGAAGTCTGGGATATCATTGAACATGCAAGCAAAATTTTCTACCTTCTGTCCGAGATTATAGCTTCCTTAAATGGCTGACGTAAATGCAGAAGGTAGGTTAATATTAGTTTTAAAATATGGTGGTACGTCAGCATTCGTTCTCTGAGAATTCACCAAGATCCATCATGACAATGTCGTAATCTTGTAGTGCATGATGAGTATCAATGTATTATATATTAGAGTATTACACTTCACCCAGTCAATCCTAAACAATCTACCCTAGTTTTATGTATGAGGGTGTAATTCCCTTAAGAACCGACTACTATGTAAAATCGCTTTAAGTACCATGCAAATTTATTTTATCAGCATTTTCGATTTTCTGAGTGCCGAGTATTAAAATTTCGGCTTCTCGAGTACCATGCTACCAAGTGCTGCCTAAAATTTAGCCAAAGGGCAAAGTAACAAAAAGTGGGTTATATCCTCGAGTATCATGTATTAGTGTAAGCCCGTGAAGGTACATGTACTCATTGACTCAAGCAAGTTAGCCTGATTGATTTCAGATGAGGTGGTTTTATTTCAGTCCTTAGACTCAACCACATGGTTTTACGTGTACTTTAAAACATATATATATAAGACAAGTGGCGAATATATTAATTTCTCATAACACTGCAGATGTCGCCCTCGTGCATTCTAGTTTCATGTGATGTTTAATCTCGAAAGAGTATCATTGTTTACTGATTACTTCACGCCAAACAACCTTTATTCCATTTTGAAGACGTGTGGAATTTTAACACGCCTAGTTTGAAGACGTGCGGATACGAAAAATGTAGGTAAACTAAGGAAGCAAATTGCACATCTGCAGTTGCAAATATTTTGCCCATCAATAGTTTTATAGTTTCAACCATTCACTTTTAAATGGTGCTAATGGTATTTTCAGCAATTCAGCAGTTTTGCAAACATAGTGCACAAAAAGTAGCAATCGAAAGTGAAAATAAAATCAAGTGACAGACACTTGAGGCTATAACCCCTCTTTTCGTACGCAGGATTCGGGGCATTTTTTAGAGCGTATTTCGTACGCAGACATGGTACGCGGTACGCAACACATGCAGTATACCGTAAGCAGATGCAAATTTTGGAATATTTGCACAAAATAATGGTTTTCAAACCGTAATTTAAAAAGTACGCTGGTTTCAAGCTGTAAATTTATAGCGTATTCCGGATTCAAAGGGGGGGGGGGGGGGGTTATAGCCCACAATTCCGGGCTATGTACTAATACTCTATATGCAGTCGGTAAATTCTCCGCAAATCCCTTATTTTTCTATCGTCCTCACTTTTTTTTATATTTCTTCCTCGCTTGCAATTCGTTGATAAATAATCTTAAATGGTCATTTTTAATTCTCTTGTCCGACGATGATGTTCGTTAACATCGACTCACTGTCTGACTGTAGTTCGTTAACATCGACTGTTTTTGATATATAACTAGGTGGCCTTATTTTTTTATATTACAATTGAAGAACAACTGAAGGTTGCACGTTTTTTTTTATGGAAATAATGCAATTTTTCCGTTCCCGTTTCCGTATTCCGTTTCCGTTCTGTTTCCGCCTTTTAGTAACACCCCATAATTTCTTAGACGTCAGGATCAAAACTTTTGTTCATAACAAAAAATTGCTGTTTTGGGATAGCGTCTAATCGTATAGTAGTAACAGTGCAGATGTGCTTAACTGTAGTAAAAATAAAATGGAAATTTAAATAAAATGCAAATTATGTATAGCAATATATGCAAATCAGTGAACATAAAACACGCCATTCTTGTATAATGTATGCTGATTGTTGTTTTTTTTTAATCGTTAGGCCAAATGAAAATATATATTATTTTTATTACTATCTTAATGATAGTCATAAAAAAGTGAAAGTTTTGTAGAAGGAGTGAAAATTACTTCCATAGGCACAAGATAAAACAAACAGCAGTGAAAGTGACAAAATATCTACCTACCTACCTACATTTGTACCCTAATTCTTATAGTCATGAAAAACTTAAAACAGACATATTTTCATTTTGAACATAATATAACACATCATAGGAAACCATTTTTTTAAATATTTTACTTTTTCTTTACACCTCAACAGCTATACATGTAGTTTTCAATTTGTAAGCCAGGTAGGAATTTGACTATGGGTGAATACACACACATGCCAACTATCATATGCCTAGCTCAAAAGATTAAAAAATTTGATCTTGAGGTCAAAAGTCAAGGTCATATGTGGGTCATGATCCTACATGATCCATCGTCTTATGGTGATACACCCACATGCCAAATGTCATAGGCCTAGGTTAAAAGATAAAAAAAGTTTGATCTTGAGGTCAAAGGTCAACGTAATATGTGGGTTATGATACCACATGGCACATCGTCTTATGGTGATACACCCACATGCCAAATGTCATAAGCCAAGGTTAAAAGATAAAAAAAATTCTGCCCCGGACATGGTTGTAAGAAAAAAAATCAATAATTTGACATTGAAGTCAAAGGTCAGTCATATTTAGCGCCATGACACTACGTAACACATCGTCTTATGGTCATACACCCACATGCCAAATGTCATAGGCCTAGGTCAAAAGATAAAAAAAAAGGTCTGGCCTGGACAAGTTTCACTGTGAAGAATAAGAAGAACTAGAATTGCAATTGCGAGCAATAGCAGATGTCTCCAACGTCGGCCATTTTGAAGTTTTTGGTATTTCGATGATTGCATCTTGTTCGTCATCCCAAACTTAGCCTAGATATCAATTTAGTTGAAATCGGACAATATTTCTGAGACCTCATTCAGACAAAATTAGATGGAAGAAGATCCACTCACTTTAAGGTATAAAAGTCTTATATGAAAATGTTTATTTGAAAATAAAGTGGCAAACAATTTACATACATGCTTGATGCTTAATCTGATCTAAAGCTTACATGCATTAAAGCCAAATAACATATTTCGATACCCTGCTAAAAATAACAATTTACATCATTAAAATTGAAAAACTGGCTAGAGCTTATTAAGTAATTAGTGTATTATTGGCTTCAATACAACTAAAACTGCCTTTCAATACACTCATAAACTCGGTCAATACATCTGACTCAGTTGTCTCCCTTGGACAAACTCGGCCAATATAGGATGAGTTAATTTTCTCTAGACTTTAGATAACTCCGAAGTTATATATATATATATATATATATATATATATATATATATATATATATATATATATATATATATATATATATATATGGGCTTGATTGCTTTAAATAAGTTTGTGACACTTCCTTTTTGGAAAGATTGGAAATGGTTCCTATGGCATCGGTCTCAAAACCGGAAGTGTGGCCGCTTCGATACCATTAGACATTAGTTCAGAAAATGTAGTTCCAATGATGACAGCATTTTTATAATTACGAGTGTTTTCTTGTTGATAATATATAAACTAATATTTTTAACTAACATAAATCTTTATTGTTTACCGAAATTACCAAGACATTAAAATGAATTCACCGCAGACGGCGGATGAATTTATCTATCATAACGAATGTAAAAGAAACAGTTTCCCATATTCGTTGTTGGGAACTTTACTTTTTAAATTATTTCATTGTCAAAACTAATTGCGCATTTTAATAGTTGACTATTATTACCCATTATTTGACAAAAAATACTTTAAGATTATCAATTAACTTTCGAAATCTAAATGTTTTATGTAGGGATCGGAAATTTTCAACAGCCTCTGTCTGACATTTTTTTGATAGACATGAATTGTCAGTTTTAACTCTTTTTAGCAATTTCAACACATGATGTTATTCCATACAAATGTTGTTTTGCACGATTTATCAATGTTTTGGGTAAGACCTGAAATAAATGTCGGGTGTATCAACTCTTGTACTAATGTACTGTGTGTTGTTGAGGTCCGCGTTTTGTACGTATAAATTAATCAACATGATCAATAGAAAAATGTACCACACAACGACGTACGTAGAATGAATTAAATAAATAAATAAAATAATTTAAAATACTTTGAAGTCATCCTATGAACGTCTTTCCGAAAGATAGAATTATTATTCGTTTTTCATGTTTACATATATGTAACTATAAAGATTACAGTCTGACACCTGGCTTGGAACTTTCACGTCAATTTCATGCTTTAGTGACTTTGTCACATTTTTGTGGTTTCAGCAACTATAATACCTAGACCCACCATGTTTGGTCAATAGATAGTTTTTGGTGGGTACATGTCAGTCTGACACCTATATTTTGACCTCAATTTCATGGTTCGCTGACCTGCGTCAAATTTTCGTGCTAAGTCTATTTCTTAGCTGCTATAATACCTAAGCACACCATATCTGGTCAATAGATAGTTCTTAGTGGGCACATGCCAGTCTCTGGATCTTGGCCTAAATTGCGTGTATGAGTGACTTTGTCACATTTGTATGGTTAAATCCATTTCCTAGCAACTATAATACCTAGACCCAGCATATTTGGTCAATGTATAGTTCTTGGTCAGTACATGTCAGACTGACACCTGCCTTTTGACCTTGACCTCAATTTCATGGTTGAGTGACCTGTGTCACATTTTCGTGATTAAGTCCATTTCTTAGCAGCTTTAGTACCTAAACCCACCATGCCTGGTCAATAGATAATTCTAAGTAGGCACATAGCAGTCTGACACCTGTCTCTAGACCTTGACTTCAATTTCATGTTTGATTGACTTTGTCACATTTTTTTGTTTTCACCAACTTTAATACCTAGTCAAACCATATTTGGTCAATAGATAGTTTTTGGTTGGTACATGTCAGTCTGACACCTACATTTTGACCTCAATTTCATGGTTGAGTGACCTGCGTCACATTTTCGTGGTAAGTCTATTTCTTAGCTGCTATAATATCTAAGCCCACCATATCTGGTCAATAAATATTTCTTAGTGGGCACATGCCAGTCTCTGGATCTGCACCTAATTTCATGTATGAATGACTTTGTCACATTTGCATGGTTAAATCCATTTCCTAGCAACTATAATACCTAGACCCACCACATTTGGTCAATATATAGTTCTTGGTCGGTACATGCAGTCTGACACCTGCCTTTTGACCTTGACCTCAATTTCATGGTTGAGTGACCTGTGTCACATTTTCGTGATTAAATCCATTTCTTAGCAACTATAATACCTAAGCCCACCATGCCTGGTCAATAGATAAATCTTAGTAGGCACATAGCAGTCTGACAACTGTCTCTGGACCTTGACTTCAATTTCATACTTGATTGACTTTGTCACATTTTCGATATTAAGTCCATTTCACAGCAATGTAATACCTAGACCCACGATGTTTTGTCCATAGATAGTTCCTAGTGGGTACATGTCGGTATGACACCTGCCTTTTGACGTTGACCGCAATGTCATGCTTGAGTGACTTGTTTCATGTTCGTGATAATGTCCATTTCTCAGCAATTGCAATACATAGACCAACGGTATTTGGTGTAAAGATAGTCCTTGGTGGGAACCTTGCTGTCTGAGACCTTCACCTGTATTTCACATTTGAGTCACATTCGAACACCTCCACTAAGATTTCGAATATTGAAACTAAAAACTTGACTGTTACTAACTTCTATCCTGGTTTTCCATACCACAGATCTATTTTGAAAAAAAAAATACTCAATATTTCAACAAAAAAAGGAATACATTCACTGGAATTGATCTCATATAACAAAGAAAAAATATGTGATCAAATTCAATTTGAAATTATACACAACTACAGTTGGGATATTTCCACCATTGCTTTCCAGCACTTTGATTTACTATAAGTGAACAAAGAAATATAGAATATATACGAGAGGTATACTGGGACATCATATATGTAAATGTTCAAGATCCGAAAATTGATCAGTGTTAATATTATTTAGTGTGTAAATCAATTTTGGAATGTGGTGTCCGACACATTAGTGAATACGTTTCATTTGAACAATTTAATCCCTCGATCTGAATGCTCTTGTCAATATCACTGCAATCATGAGACAAAGATAAAACACAAAAGAAAGTTTGATCTGGACTGCTAATGAACGATTTTTGTAATGAAAATTTGTGGAAAGAGTCATCCGCGAAAATCTCTAAAATTAGTACCCAACAGATTCTTTCTCATTATCTGCCAGATTAACATAAGCAATGTCAATAAGTATAGTTTCTTTAGTATTTTTTAGAGAAAAGGAGTTCTTATTAAAAAGACACATTATCCAGGTGCATATTTGGCAATATTGCCCCTGAATTGTCAATTGTAAGGAAATTTTGCAGTTTTAAGTTATTAATTTATATTATTATAGATAAAACAAACTGTAAACAGCAAAAATGTTCAGCATAACTTCAAATAAATTAAAAGGTAGCTGTACAAGTAAAATGGTGGGTCAACGGTCAAGTCATAACAGACCTATACAAGTCAAAAAGAAAGGCCAAGGTCATTGAACAAAATTCATAGCAACACCTATGGAAAAGTCCCCAGCAACAAGACATTTGGGATCAGACGCTACAATTTACCTGTTCAAGTCAAAATGGAAGGTCAAGAGTCAATGTCATTGAAAAAGTCCTTAGCAACCATATATATTTGAGTTCAGGATTCTATATTTTAACTGTACAAGTCAATATTAAGGCGACGTTATACATTAAATAGCAAAAATAATCATTGATGCAAGATATACACAAAAGATAACAGGTGATTTCAGGCCCTTGTGAGCCTGTTGTTGTTCAATAAACAGGAGAATGCGATTAAATAAAATTTTCTATGGTAAAGGAATACCATTTGGTATGTTTAAAACACATCCAAGTTTTTGAAATATATAATTCTTTTTTCTTTACTTTTAGTAACATGTGCATCAATAAACCTACTTTTAATTATTTGTTTTTTTTATAAATGTAATTTTTTGAATGGTTTTCAAAGTTTAGATTTTGTCAAGCTTACTTTTGATTGGCCATGAAATCATAAACTAAAATAACTATATGAAATATAAAATAAAATATTGACTGATGTTTGGAAATTAATGATATAATATAATATTCTACAGCTACATATCTAAGTTAATCTAATTATAAGCATGTGACAACAAAATATATACATGTATCTGTATTGTAAAACCAGAAGCCGTATTTTCCCAAACTGCACAAAGAGATGAAAATACGGCAAACGTCTTTAACGAAGTATCGACAAAATATATCAAACACCTTCAGAAAAAAATAGTATAAAGAGTGTTATATTTATATATTTGATACAAATGAAAGCTTTGAACAATTAGAAATCAATTTCAATGCAACCTTTCTTAATTGTATTTGTTCTTTAGCTGTAAAACAAAGATGCATGCTCCCGTAAACTTTTAACGACTTCACCTCGATTCTTTGCAATTGCAATGTTGAGATTGTTTCCATAATTGTCAACGATCTGCATGGTACCGTAATAACATATCTGTAATGGTTCTACATCCAACATTGCTCGCAATGTGTAATGGAGTGAAGCCATCTCTGTTCTTCATATTTATCTTAGCTCCATGTTTAATCAAACAGTCAGCTATTTCTACATTTCCTTTGCTGCATGCAGCGTGAAGGGGTGTCGAACCAGATTTATCTTGGACGTCGACATTAGCCCCATGTTCTAATAAACATTTGGTAATAACGAGGCTCTCAAGCACGCAACACATATGAAGTGGAAATTCACCATTTTTATTTGAGATATTCACTGAGGCATTATGTTCCAGTAGTAGCTGAACTATGCTCTCACTGCCCACTTCACACGCAATGAAAAGCAGTGTTCTACCGTCCTTATCTTTGCTATTGATTTTGATTTTATTTTTAAAAGAAATAATGCATTTAACCACGTCTGATTGGTTGTTCAAACAAGCTATATATAATGGTGTACAATTGTTGCTATCCTTAAACTTAATATCCGCACCATTTTTCAGCAGCAAGTCAACTATACCCTTGTATCCAAATTTACAGGCTAAATGCAGTGCTGTCATCTTGTCATTATCAGGTATATCTGTGATATCTGTGGGTGATTGGTCCAGCAACTTTTTAACAAAATTTACATTCCCTTTTTCACTAGCAACATGTAATGGAGTTCTTCCTTTGTTGTCCTTAGCAATTATTTGATCTTTATCGGCCGAAAATAATACTTGAAACAAGTCATCAATGCCAACGTTTGCAACAACATGAAGAGGGGTTGAACCATCGTCGACATCCTTCTTTATATAATCTTTTACTAATTTGTTTTCGAGGAACGTTTCTAGTTTTTGCCTGTACCGTGAAAACTCAGACTGCTTATTTTTGATAGCATCCCAGTTTCGACCACATTTTATATCATGGAGAAGCCGATCAAAATATATACCTTCTTGTTGTTCGTTTAACATAATGGTAAGGTCACTGTGTTGTTCATTTAATGATAAAAATTGAAATCTATCTCTGATAAATGCACTATCTCCATGTTTCAGAATACTAAGAATGATTTTATCTCCGATACAGAATGATACATTATCAAATAACTTCGTGTGAAGAAAGGAGAAACAAGCGTTTGTCTCCATCAAGTATGTCCCGACTAAAGTATTCATGCTTGAGAAAATCAACGTCTTTGAAGGAAAAGCTTGTAATCCTGATTCATTGAATACATCTCTTAACAAAACGTCTATCTCATAATCAAATACTTCTAACATCTTCTTTTCAACATTATTATTAAGAACGACCAAGAGAGCCAAGGCCAAGTAGGTAACATCTGATTTCTCTTTCATTTGTTCTAGTTCGTGTTTGAGAAATTGGGTTGGATTACAGAAGAAACTTTGTGCAGTTTGTTCTTCATATACTGTGAAAGAGGAGCAAAGTAGAGGAAAAAAGTTATATAAGTTGATATCACCCTCGTTTAGTTCATTCATAATAGATGGTTTTAAATAGGCTTTACACATCTGAATTCTCTCACTTTCTATAAGTTTCAAATTATCTGACAACAGATCACAGTCAACTGGATGTAGTTGTAACTCTTTCATAACATTTTCTTTGTAAATGTGTGATCTACAAGTTGCCATTATTTTAATATCTTCATTGTCAATTAATATTCTTTTGATATACTTTTCCTCTTTTCTCCACATTTCAAAGATAATCTTATGAAGTGAATATCTACCAAATGCATCATCAAATAGCAATATACGCTTCCTATTCTCAAAAGCATATTTTCTAATGTCCTTTGGTTTTGATATAGGAATAACACTATATCCATGTTCTTCTTGTTTAAATGCCACATAATATGCTATAAATGATTTTCCTGATCCAGGAGGACCAGTTACAATAAGAAATTGGCGATGACTAATTTCTTCTAAGGCGTGTTTGATAGCTCTAGTAACGGCAACATATTTATGTCTTTCTCTCCATTTTTCGAGCACTCGGTTCTGCTCGTCTGTAAGTAAACATATTCTTAATGTGTAATAGTTACCAATGTTCAAAAAAAATTTTGGGTAAATATTTGCATATTCTGAAACTGATTTGTCCATTTGTAACTTGCAATCCTAACAAAAATCTGAAACTTCGAGAAGAGTTTTTTTTTTCATTATCCACCTGGTGATCCGTTAATCTGTGTTGTCTTTGAATTTTGTATAAGATATAAAAAAATATATTGTTTTTTCTGTTTATATTTAAAAGATCATATCTATTTATTTTATATTATTTATTTCTTTTCCATTTTCAAAATGATAGAAAATATAATACAAAAATCAAAGTTTGTTTGGTATTTATGTTAGTTACAAAATGCAGACTGTTTTAACCCTTCCAAATAACCCTGTTATGTGCAAAATTACCCGTAATGTCGGAGACTTCTTCTGTAATTTCTTCCAGTAACACTGCATCCATTAGCGTCTTTTGTTCATCTATGTTATTAGACTGTCCTTTAATAAAAAAGAAATAATACAGCAGACTTTTTCAACTGTACTCCTTGTTTAAATCATACATAATATACTAAAAATGACTTTCCTGACCCAGGAGGACCAGATATCATAAGGAACTGTTGATGAGAAATATCTTTTAGGCGTGTTTGGTTGCTTGAGTAACGACTGCATAATCTATGTGTTTCTCTCCATTTTCGAGCAATCGGTTGTGCTCATCTGTAAATAAACATTATCCTCATGAATAATTGTTGAAAACTTTGGGAACAGGTTTCCGTATACTGTAACTAATTTTCCCCCATTGCATTTTGCAGTCCTAAATAATTTCTAAACTTCCAGATGTTTTTTAGCTCACCTGGCCAAACGCCATGTGAGCTTTTGTCATCAATTGGCGTCCGTCATCCGTCCGTCGTCCGTTAACTTTTCACATTTTAATCTTCTCCTCTGAAACCACTGGGCCAAATAGACTTAAATTTGGCAGGAAGCATCTATGTTTCTGATTGACTGAATTTTAAAAAATCTTCTCTGAAACTTTGCTGGGCAAACTGAAACAAAACTTGACAGGAAGCATTAATGTTAGGTTCTTTATTAAGGTTCCTCATATCGTGCCAATCGGACTATAAATATGGCCGTCATGGGCAGTTCTTGTTTCTGATTGGTTGATATAAAAAAAAATATCTTCTCCTCTAAAATCGCTTGGCCAAATGGAATGAAACTTGACAGAAAACATTTATGGGAGGTATTTCATCCCGAATGAGCAAAAAACATGGCCGTCATGGGCAGTTCTTGTCTTTCATCGGGTGATAATCTTCTTCTTTGAAACCGGTTTTTGAAGGACAGGAAGCATCTGTTGGAGGTTTTTTTCAAAATTTCTTCATTTTGTCGACAAACATGGCCGCCTTGGGCAATTCTTGTTTCTGATTGGTTGATTTAGAGCCAAACTTGACAGAAAGTGTCTATGACATATAACAATATCCTGCATAACCGCAGAATTGATTGAAACCAAACACGGAATGTTCCTCTTTAGTTGCTCACCAAGAGTTCTTACTCTGGTGCCGATCCCTAATTCAAAATGGCCTACAGCAGAGGACTTGGGTTAACATAAGACCCTATAGGAAACATGCAAACATCTTCTGGAGAACCGCCAAATTTTAGAATTTGCTGACCTTGATGAAGAAAAATTTGGTTCCTACAAAGCTTACCACAACTCATAATGATAGGGAGAAGTGACTTCTCTCTTTGATGTACATAAGTAAAAATGTTTTTATGCGATACAGGCTCAGCCCTCTGAGTCTCTAGTTTTCAATGCTATTTCTTTTATATTTGTATAAATATAATAAATGAATGTTTGTCGCTTATCAAAATATCATATCCTTTTATTAAACATCATTTATCATTTTTACCTTTTACTCTCACTGGCCCGAAGGGCCATGTGGGTTATTGCCATCACTTGGCGTCCGTCGTCGTAAACTTTCCTTTCAAGATCTTCTCCTTTGAAACCATTTGGCCAAAGAGAACAAACCATTGCCGCAATGGCTCTTAGATGGTACTCTTTCAGAATTGTATCCGATGACCCTGCCCGTCATCAAAGATGGCCACCACAACCGAAAATAGTGCCTATGCAAAATTTACTTGAAGATCTTCTTGCCTAAAACCACTGGGCCAATTGGAACAACACTTGGCAGCAATGGTCATTAGGTGGTCCTCACTCATAATTGTATCCGATGACCCATCCCGTCATCAAAGATGGCCGCCATAACCGAACGCACTTTAACGTAGGACCCTATGGAAATTTACTTCAAGATCTTCATGTCTGAAACCACTGGGCCAATTGGAACAAAACTTGGCAGCAATGGTCCGTACGTGGACCTTTTCCATAACTTTATCCGATGACCCCGCCTGTCTTCAAAGATGGTCGCCAGAACAAAACATAGTTTAACATAGGACCCTATGGGAATTTACTTAAAGTTCTTGTCTGAAACCACTGGGCCAATTGGAACAAAACTTGGCAGCAGTGATCCTCTTTCATAATAATATCCAATGACCCCGTCCCTCATCAAAGATGGCCGCTAGAACCGAACATAGTTCAACATACGACTCTATGGGAAATTTACTTCAAGAGCTTAACATTCCAGAAGCGCCAGCAAATGGAGTGTATATTTTACAACTCATACGTTATTCCAGAGCTTGTGACATATACATTGACTTCCTGGACAGAGCCAGGCTCCTAATAGAAAAGTTACTCCTAAGTTGCAGTCATCCTTATTAAAGTTTTATGGACGTCATCATGACTTGGTTGACCGTTTCCCAAATGAAAAATTGACCTGTTCCCTTGAGACTGCTTACTCTTCCGGAGCACCTGATTCTACACCATGTTTTTGGCGGGTTCATGTTCATATGTTTTTAGTTTTTATGTGTAGAGTTTGTATTGTTTTTGTATTGTCTTCCTTGTTCTCCGGGGTTTGTCAGTTGTTTTAGATTTTCCCTCCTTCAAATATCCCTTTGGTATTTCTTGACTTTACCTCTTGTCTAAAACCATTGGGCCAATTGCAACAAAACTTGGCAGCAATATTCCTTACGTGGTTCTCTTTCAGAATTATTTCTGAGTACCCCGCCCGCCAGAGCCGAACATATTTTAACATAGGACCCTTTGAAAATTTTACTTATAGATCTTTTTGTCTGAAACAATTCGGTCAGTTAGATCAGAACTTGGCAGCAATGGTCATTAGATGGTCCTCTTGATGACCCCGACTGCAATCCAAGATGGCCGCCTGAACCAAACATATTGTAACATAGACCTTATGGGAAAATTCACTGAAAGCGTTTCTCGTTCGAATCCAGCAAACAATTTGTCAAAACCGAGTGTGCCAATTGCACAGCAATGTTCCAGACTGTCAGTCAGGATGGATGCAGTCAAATAATTTATTCTGCAAAAGATTTCCAGGTGAGGGATACCAGATCCTTGGAGCCTCTAGTTTCAAAATCAAGGAGTTTATTATTTAAAAACCTAGAAGTTTTTTCGTTATTGCGTATGGTGTTTATTGTTTCTAAATTACCCTTTCAAAAAAGTGGTAACTGTGTGATATCAATTTTTGGTGCATAATGTGATGTGTTAAATTACCCGTAAAGTCGGAAACATCTTTTGTAATTTCTTCCTTCGACACTGCATCCATTTGTGTCATATGTTCGTCTTTTTTAAAACACCATCCTTTAATTTTAAAAAAGGAGAAATAATAGAGCAATCTTCGTCCACAACTTATTCAATCATCCTTACTTTTATCAGATATGGACAAAATCCTTTGCTTAAAGTAGTCAAGGTGATTAAATTTTGTATTTACCTTTATAAACTACATATATCCAATGTGTTCCAAACAATTCCAATGCAATATCAAAACACATTCATCGTTATCATATTTGTTTGTTCTGTTACTTTCTGACGAATTTTCCTTCTCTTTTGATTATTGAATTTCACCATTGTTTTATCGTTTTTGGTATTCTTTTGTGAGAAACTCACAAGGCGCGAGTCGAGGAAATATATATATGCTGTACATCGCAACTAGTATCATAGAATAAGCGTTATTATCCCTGAGTGGATGCTCATGCTGGTCGAATTTAGGTACCCGAGAGTATCACCAGCTCCGCTGCTAGTTTTCGAAATTAGGGGCAAAATAAAAAATAAATAAAACATATAAAATAAAATAAATTATACTTCAAAATTTACTGTTCCGAAAATGATAAATTTTGTGAAAACTAAAAATATCTCCTTATACAAGGTATGTCCTTTGATGGCTTTGGCCTCTTGGCGATTTTTACATTTGAATCTACTCTTTAACATTTTTAAGTATTGGCATTGTTTTCGTTCTAAACATTTCTGGTTTTGAGAACAACTGATTATTTGTCAATCGATGAAATATGCATATCCTGTGAATCGAAATTTGTATAAATTCAATATGTATTACACGACACGATGTGTCCGATTATGTTACAAGCGTTAAAATAAAAATTGAAATTAAAAGTTCAAAACCTTCGAATATATCTTTCACCAGGAAATGATAAATTGTGTAAATTCAATATAATCTAAGCAATCATTCATAAATTCTTTGTTACCAATTTTTATATGCACGAAATTTGATCGGTTTACGCTCACTAGTTGGGCTCAAGACCTATAAACAATAATTCAAATCTTGGAAAAGAAAATGTAAAAATGGTCACATACTGAGAACATTTGACTAGGATTCATAGACTGTGATACATACTTAGTATTGTATGATACCAGTTTTGATGGACAAGATTAACACATTTCGTCAATTTACGAGTTATCAGTCGTGCTCAATGTCAAATTCAAAAATTTACCAAAATGGTAAAGCCAAAGTCAATATTTTTTTTACCTGTTTCATTTGAGGCTAATCTGATTTTAAATGTATAATTGTTTATTGGTACAGTTTACTAGACTCATTAGGTTGCATATTATAATGTGTTTGATTTGGACCATGACGTGTTGTGTAGCCTTACATGTATATCCATATACAGCGTGTAAAAATAACATCACTAATACTGTTTAATTTTTTTTATGGAACTCACCTTGTAATTTTTTTCTAGCCGCCAAATACACAGACTCTGCAATGGATACTAACAGATAAAAATGTCAGTGCATAGGATCAGTCAAATATTATAAAACGTTTACAAACATTACTAATGAAAAGGAAAGACGTGACATAATACATATAGAATAAAGGGCTTGTTGTTTTTTATACTTACTTTATCAGGGGTTTTATCTGGCAAGCCCGATTAGGCGAGCCATATAATACCCTGATAAAGACAGTATCAAAAACAAAAAGACCTTTATTTTGTTTATAAGTTATTTACATGTACACTAAACAAATAGAAAAGTTCACATAATAATGTTATTTGTTCGTTAAATAAGTGATTTGTTGTTGAACTACTTTTTTCTCGAGACTTTTTTGGCGTATTTGAGAAGAAAAACGTCATTCATTCAAGGAAAGCGCGTGCTTCACTTCAGTTAATGGTCTACAGAGTCTAAATGTGAAATTCATTTGTTCCTCAAATATTTTGAATATTTTTTTTTATTTTAAATGACGGTACTGTGTATTGAACATCAAAGGTTGGTAGATCGATGTCATTATCTTAGGACGGCTGTAAATTTTCGTTTACGATTGCACTGTTGGGATCAATTGATTTGTTTCTTTGTTTATTTGTTTAGTAGATTCTTTCCTGATTGAAATCTCGCAAATATTTTGTATTTTAAATTGGGAATAATCTATTTTAAAAATATGTTTATTTCTATTAAATCATTACTTTTAACTAAACATTTTATTGTAAACAACTACGATTTATAAATAATTTCCCGTTATAACGTTAACCTTGCGTCATTATTCACGTTAGATACGATTGACATGGTAGATATTTCCGCGGCGGTTAGCGCATGTCAACTTGTGTACTCACCCGATAAATTTCTGATATGGTCCATTACGTTGAACATGACTTTATCGGTCGCCAGAAATCAAAGGAATACTGTTCAAATTACCAATAAATTAACATAAAGCGTAAAATATTTTTAACTGCGTTTTCTGAAGTCCTTACACATATTTCTAGACTATTTCGACTTTTGTTTGGGGTGTTCTCCTTTACTAAGTTGAATATAGTTTCTTAAACTTGCTAATACGCTTTCTTGGAATAACAATTCATTCATTTTTGTTCAATTCTAAATAAATGTTCCCTAGTTATTGAAAGAATTGATCCACCATGTTGTTTTTTTAATGCGCGTATGGGTGGATCCATCTGTTATTAGGTTCAAGCAAGAATAATATTTGTATCAATACTTACCCGTGAAAAGACAAATACATATTATAATAATAATGTATATTATATTTACTCCAAATCTTTTCTTTATTCCTGCGAACAAAATAAAAATATCACAAATAGGTTATTTTGGATACGATTATATTTTGAATTATCACATATTTGACAGAAATAACAGATTTTGTAAATCTATTAAAAGCGAAAATTGGTGACTGGTACGTTTTGTTCCTAAGAGTGCAGATAATATCATCGGAGGTTGTTAACGTGTTTGCCATCCTAATGAGCAAAATACATTTACCTTATCGTTTTAGGGTCGGTGGCGACTTAATTTGGAGAATGATCAGTCAGAACATCGATATTCTGACTGGTTTCTCGACATTTCTGAACATGATAGCGACATATCTATCTATTTGGTAGTTTTTATATATTATCAAATATGTAATAAAATATTACTAGATTGTCTTTGTCAAATCGAACTTGTCACCTTCCCTCGACTAAAGCCCTCGGTGCCAATACCAAAATTACGAGATAACAAGGCGGATATGAAAAAAACATAATGTATCAATCGAACATTGTTTGGTACATGTGCCTGTCGTAGACGTGCTAAAACATGACACACTAAAATAAAAGTTAATAAAAAAATACTTTATTAAATAGGAGGGCGTAGCCCGATAGTTTAATAAACTTGAGGTGAATTACCGATTTATTCTATGCTCTACCTTGTCATTTAGTTATCAACAGATGTGAATTTTATCGTAACAATAGAGTGCAGAAATGGTAGGAGGTGGTCTCTTACAAATGGCACATCATAGTAATAATTCCAGAGGTGTCAATTAGGCTATTTAGAAACCAAAATAATCTTTTATTTCAGATAAATTTTCAAGTTCTCTTTTGCTGATTCTGCACACATTTGTGTGTAAATTGAATTTTAACAATTGTTTAATAGGTCTGTATCATTTTATCAGTCTGTCTGCAAAACTTAAAGGAAAATTAGTTGGTAATTCCACTATGAAATCCACTGTCCGTTATCTGGCTATGTTCACTGATTGGTTAAAGTGTACCTCATTAGTATGTATATCATAGAATAAAGCTACTAAATCCTTTTACACCTTAACATTGTGTATAAATACGGAAAGCTGTCCTACAAATAAGGGATTTGTGTTTATTTTGAACTATTTATTTTAAAAACATATATATCTAGTTTGCATAGTAAAAGATCAAACTGAACATTAAACAATTCTGTTAAAGCTTATTTGTTGATTTTATTTCTTCCAAATCATTTTTAAAATGATTCAAGATGGCGGACAAGGCCAGTATAATTATTTCCCTAATTGATTGATTGATGTTCCTTTTTATAAGTTCTGTGTTTCTGTATGTTTCAATATTCAAACATATATGACGTTTATTGGCAGTTGATCTATTCCCAATTGGTCTATGATTGTACCATTCCCATCAGTCCTATTCCCATTTCGTCTACTGTAGAATATGAAAAATTTTCCCATTTCGTTTATTTGTTTAAATTAAGTGTGTTTACTAGGGAACAAGAGGCATTTCCCATTTGGCTACACTTTTTAATGAAGAATTTCCAATTTTGTCTAATAATTTACAGTGAGAGTGTGTCTACTAGGGAATAACAGGTATTTCCCATTTTGGCTACATTTTATATGAAGAATTTCCCATTTCATCTTGTTTCAAATAATATATTTTTAATTAAAACTTTAATTTGAACATTTGTTTAAAGTAACAAAACATAAAGTTTCTTCAAAGGGCAGAAATGATTTTGATTTTGAAGTTTTTCAAGGTATTTTCTCAGCTTTTATTAGATCAAACACATTTGTATAAAAATTGTACATGAATATTAATTACTAGTTTGAATTGTTGATATAGGAATTATGTAATTCTGCATTTGAAGTGAAAGTTTGGGACCTGTTCAATTACATTTTATCTCATCAGTTGTTAAAAAAATAAACTAGACATTTTATACATAAACAGAAATGACATTACAGACATTTGACATTAATTAGACAATTGCGGCCATTTAATTAATGCCAATAATCATGAAAATGTCGGCTATACTTTTGTTATCATATTCACAGACATTTAATATGAAATAGTGTAAAAAAAAATTACATTTATTTTTTTATAGTTAAACGAGTAGAAAAAATGGGAAATTTTTCATATTCCAAAGTAGAAATTCCTCTGGTTTCCTAGTAAACACACTCTTGCATAATATTTTAAACGAGTAGACGAAATTAGAAATTCTCCATAAAAAACGTGTAGACAAAATGGGAAATGGCTCTCGTTTCCAAATAGACAATATTATTATAAAAGAGTAGACAAGATGGGAAACTCCTCTTGTTCCCTAGTAAACACACCTAAATTTAAACAAGTACACGAAATGGGAAATGTTTCATATTCCACAGTAGACGAAGCGGGAAGTTACTTGCAAAAGAACTACCTTGCTGTTCGTCTCAAGATGGCCTTGTATCTAGATTTCCTGTGGATATGGCAAAAAAAAAAACAAGGACGCCAGTTGTCAATTGGAGTTCCATTACACAAGTCAAGGTAAGTTAAATATGCCATTGAAGAACAAATTGCGACACTGACTCTCATTAGGGGTTCTTTCTTTTATTTTGTTAATTAAAAATTAGTAAAAGCATAAAACGCTGTATAAATATAAATGTTTGCCTCTGTTAAAAAAAATAACTATTAATTAATTCAAATGAATACATCATCCAGTAGTTTGAAATGAGCAGTTCGGATCGCAAAAAAATTAGAGATATACAAAGTTTGACTAAAAGGGAGTTGAACAATTTTCCTAGTTATGAATGCGTGTTAAATCTCAAGTCTCGATAGGTGCCGGAGTAAAACGATACTTCTCACTCATGCAAATCTTAATCATGTTAATACGTATATTGGCATTGTAAAAAAAAATTAGGACTCCATAAAAAATTCGATTATACAAAATGCGAGTTTGAGATAACGAGAGTAATCTGTTCTCTATTTTTTTTCTTATTTCAAACGATCAAAGTGTATAATCTTGTTTTCTTTTAAGTTAAAAAAATTTTAAATTATTAAATTTTCTTATGCTGAAAATCTTAAACGATTAGCCATAGACGCTTTGTTTTGAATATTATTCATTAAACCAACCCATTATGTTGATACAGAGATATGGGTAAACATAGAAATCTCTCTCTTGAACTGTCTTGGATAGCCAGAGCCTATATAAAATGAACCTATTGTGTACCCGAGATATTCCAAGAACTTTGTTCTTGACGAAAATATCGTGTCTATACTAAAATTATATGTATTTCAAATAACGATCATGTTTGTCAGTAACGTTAAATACGGTTCAATCGTTGGAAACATAACTCGGATTTCTCTAGTATTAACACATTCGTTTCTGGTAACATCAAATTGTACTAAAAATATATGAATTTAATTACACAACTCAATACTCACTCCCATGGACAATTGGTTACAGAATGTATAGTGTTAAGGTAACATTTTTTAATATAGCCCTCATCTAGGATGATGTAAGGAATTTGAGTTATCCTTTTTTGGTTAGCTTTACTATTTATGTAACAAGATATATATAGATATATTGGTCAGGTGTTAGACCAGCCTAGCAGGTTGTAGACTGGTAAAACAGGTTATTTATAGTTACTTGTTCAGGTCTTGAGGTGTGTCATTTTCAACTGGACATTGGAAAGGTGTTGACTTTAAATGGAATAAGTTTAGTTTGGGAGTCAGAATTGCCAGAGAAATTTATTACACCAGGAATAGTCATGGCAGGACATTTAGTAATATATATTTGCTCACCAGGGCAATTATTCCAGGGGATTTATGGTTTTTGGGTACTTAGTTGGCGGTTGACCACAAGTATGTTTCGGTGATGATTTGTATCAAGATGAGGGGTGAATTTACTGCATCAAATATGGTGTGAGAGACAATTTGAGATTGTTGAAGTCAGTTTTTGAGTGACGGTCTTTATGATATAAATTCCATTACAAAGGTTGAACGGTAACAGAGTAATGAATTTAATACATAATATACAACTAAGTTGGAGACTAGCAGTACTACAGTGGAATGTCTTAATGGCAATAATTTTGATGTGATAAAGACTGTGATGAAAAACTGTGATTGATATTTATATTTATTTCAATTTTTAGTTTTTAGTTTATTTAGTTTTAGTTTGTTTTGTAGAGTGTGTATAGTTGTAGTTGTAGCTCCCAGGTGTGATAGTTGGAGAAATAGTTTGTATTTGTGTTCCTTTAGTTTTGTTTTGTTCAGTTTTGTGGTAGTGGTGTGAATAAATATTAATTTTTTATAGTGTCATCACTTTGGCCAAACTGACAGATCTGATAAGACCTATAATTATTTACTCGAATCCGAAGTGGGTAAACTCACTTCATTACAGATGATATATCCATTTAATAATAAATGACTGTTGCATTCATCTTATTTTCAAAGAGGCATATGCAGTGTATTAGGATTTTAATAACTTTTATAATTTACACAGTTCTTAAGCATTCTCAATGCGATCAGCAAAAATGACATTTTATTATCGTGTGGCATTTTAAAACAGTATTTTAGGCTTCTGTGATCATGGTAGTCAACCCACAGAGCTGCCTAGCGCGTCCGCACGTGTCGGATAGGGGAGACCCTCTCGTTTGGAGGGGGTGTCAGGTCTGACCGCGGACCATAGTGGGTAACGTGTTTGGAGAATTCAATACTCGCTGCACGCTACAAACCCCATAAGTAGCTTTCGAAAAAGACTATTCTAAGGCAGTTATTGAAGGCTTAACTACCTGACCCTACAAAACCATCCACCCTTTTACAGTGACAGTCAAAATAGGTTCCCCTTTGTGTCCCGTCCCATCCCTATTTGCGTTTTTTTTTATTAATTGTTGAACTGGTTCTCGTCTTGAAAAAAAAACATGAAATATTTGCTACTGAACGTTAAGCAAAAAAACAGTAAATCAATCAATCAACAAGGGAAGACGCTCTCGTTTGGAGGGGTGTCAGGTCTGACCGCGGACCATAGTGGGTAACGTGATTGGAGAATTCAATACTCCCTGCACTCTAAAAACCCCTTTAGTAGTTTTCGAAAAAGAGTATGCTAATAGCCGCTATTGAAGGCTAAATTACCTGACCCTACCAACCATCCACCCTTTTACAGTGGCAGTCAAAATAGGTTCCCATTTGTGTCCCGTCCCATCCCTATTTGCATTTTGTTTGATAAATTGTTGAACTGGCTCTCGTCCTGAAAACAAACATGAAATATTTGCTACCGGACGTTAAGCAAAAAACAGTAAATCAATCAACAAAAACAGTGTTCGTGGCTAGGTTAGTCTATAAATAAGACTAAGGTAGAAAATTAATTTAAAAACACCCAGAATATGATGTTGTGGTTGATAATCGTTTGTTGATATTTAGTTATATATGCAATTAGCTTGTACGATGGATGGATGGATGGATGAATTATTGTTTAACGTCCAGTGGCAACCAGGTGCATATCAGGACGAGAACATGTTGATATGATATAAATATGATCCCTGCTTTGTACTAGACCGACACGCTAAGTCAGAATTTTAATGTGCTAGCTCACGATGTAACTGTCCACAGGAAGACATATCACCTCACTCGGACACATTATACTGACTCCGAGCCGACCAGTCTTTGCTCTTACTCCTAGATGCCGCGTGCTTGGCGGAAAAGCAGCAAATACCAATTTTAATGTTTTTGGTTTGACCCGCCCGGGGATCGAACCCGCGACCTTCCGCACCCGGGCCGAGCACGCTACCACGAGACCACCGAGGCGGTCAGCTTGTACGATGATACATGTAGTTGCATTAATACATTTTTACATACCGTTTTCATTCTCCGTAATAATTGTTGTGACCATTACTTTTGAACTTAAATCTACCACATCGGATCTAAAATATTAAAAATTAACTAAGATATTGTAAGAACACTGCACCATGTACTCTTCTGAAACCACCGTTGAGAATGAACACGCTAAATTATTATAACAATTATTTAAAGCTGTGTATTTCCTATTAGAATCTGTTAACACTTGTGCTTGTACAAAAGTCGAAATTATTCAAATGTTAGAATTCTAATCTAAAACGTGTTTGCGCAATTTGGTTGACGAGTGTTTCAACAAACTACCGGTGCTGCTTTCTTTTCCAATTGTTTTTTTTTACTAGTACGAGTCAAACCTTCTTCAAGAGCTTCTAAAAATTAAGGATAAAAAACTAGCACAATCATTAAATTTCAGCTTCCTCTATATAGATGATGTTTTATCACTAAATAATTCACGATTTTGTGATTAATTGCATCATTTATAACCCAATGAAATAATATTACTGACACTCAAAAGTCGGTCTCCTAAGATTTTTGTTTTTTCTTAACAAATGTCCAGTTTAACCCGGTTTCTATGCATTTTTCAAATTAGTGTTTTGCAGCTCAGTAGTATATTCAACGATATTATACAATTATAGCCTTTAGAGGAAGTCGATACATGTTTTATCGACCTGATGAAATTATATCCACCTCGGACTTCGTCCTCAGTCGATATAATTTTATCAGGTCGATAAAACATGTATCGACCGACATTTTAAAGGCTATAATTGTTTTATTATAATATTCAAATTCACAAAATATCAATGTTCTATTTCAATAACCACCGAACTAACATGTGCTTTACGGTTTTGAATCTCTGACATTTTCCCTATATCCTTTTCATTATGTTGATATTGAATTGAAAATGATAAACTTTAACAATTTAATATTAACAAAACAACATGTAGATATCACATATTTAATGAACTTCCGAAGTAAGAATGAAAGATCGATTCTGATTGGTCCTTAGACTAATCCAACAGCCAACCAAAATATCGCTTTATAAATTTGTTCTTCTAAATTCTATTTTTGGAATAAGGGGGTCTTTCAACTAAATTATTTTAAGAAACACTTAGTCTTTCAACATTTTTAATTTTATTTATGGAAACACCTATTTCACAAGCTTTTTACAGGTTGACCATGTGATCTATTTTGACAAATGACAGCTTTTGAATTATACAATATTATATATCATATGCAAATATAGATAATTTTAACATACATACTGTTCACCAATCTCTCTGCAGCTAAATGTTGTTTTCCAATTCTGAACAGCAGTGCATTCGTAATCTTAATAGGAATATATATATATATATAATACAAGTACATGTTCTCATCTAATGGAAAACTATGAAAATTCTTATCAAAACAAATAAAAGAAAATTTAATGAAACCTATTACTTTAGATATCAACGAGGATATGATAGATATAATTCAAATCCAAGCAAAGCGCCAGGTAGAGATTTAATCGGTGAACTATATATGCTACATCTTTGAGAAAATGTAAAGATCCCTAGCAAATGGAATATGACGAATTTCATTCCTCTTCAAAACAGATAACGATTCATTACCCTCGAATTACAGACCTCTATTGCAAATCATCTGAGTTGGTAAAGTGATAGAGCGGGTTTATATAAATATGTATACAATCCACCTCCGACACTACACATTAATTTATGAATATCTGGATTCCACCTAAATAAATCATTGTGCATTAATTGTTAGAAACACATGATAGCATTTATAACAGATTCAACTGAGAATAAAGAAAAAACAGCTGTTCTGTATTTGTTTTATTTTTTCATAGCATTTGACAAAGTTTGCCATAATGGACTTTTACACAAAATGAAATCTTATGGAATTGATGGAAACCTACTGAAAAGTTTTGTAAAAGTTGAAAACAGAAGGTGGTACTTAAAGATTCGTCTACATTGGTCCGTAATGTTTTAGGCGGAGTACCTCAAGGATTTGATCAAGCTTGGCTCCTTACTATTATCATTAATATAAATGATATACATGAAAACTTTATATCTCTGTGATTACAGCTATGCAAGTACTGGTGGACTTCAAATAAAAATTAGAACGATCATGACTTGAAAGAGCTGGATGAATGGTCAAAGACATAGCTCATGTCTTTTATTGACGACAAAAAAACGAAATAATTCTATTTTCTAATGATGTATATTCCGGTTCTGTCCTTTTCCCTGATGAATTTACTATTCCATTTTCCACTTCACATAAATCATATACATAATAAGAAATAACTCTCAGTAGTGGTGCGAAATGGAACAAACGCGTAGACGTGCATGTATATCCAAGCATTTAAACGTTCTACGTAAACTAAAATACAAACTGAGCAGACAACACTTATATCTGGTATATATAGGACCAATATTTGAATACCCTAATGAAGGACGGGATAATTGTTGGATGTGTAGTTGTAATAAGCTTGAATAGCTACAACTTAAAGCCGCGGAAATAGTCACTGGGTTACCAACATTTACTAACTTTAATCGAATTTACAAGGAACCTGGGTAGGAAACTTCAGCTGAACTTCCGAAAATACGAAAACTACAAAATGTTTTATAAGATACTAGTATATTATAATCCTACTCTAAATTATCTTAGTAACTTGATACTCCTTTACTTACAAAGCACTACAATTTACCTCTTAAAGAATAGTGAGATATTATTGTTTCGTTTGTCCATTATCGGCTACTGGAGAATTATTTGTTTTTTTTAATGTGTATCTTATCTTTTTTGAATGTCATTTTGCAAAAACAAAATATGTTTAAATGACAGAATATTTGAAATGTACAGATACTTTGTCAGTGAGAATAAAAATGAATTGCTGCGGGACGTGCATCAATGAAAAAGCATTATTGGATTAAAGTTTCTTTGATACAAATTTTAATGTTCAATATATACTTATTTGTACAAATTTATCTCGATTACACTGCTTAACTGAAATTCATTTCATCTGGACATTGTGGTTTGGCTGGAATGATAAGAAACACCAAAACTTATATATTAAACTGGTTGTTTTACGTTGATATTATGGGTAAAGTTTGGAAATGAAAACAAATTAGATTGAACAAGACATGAATAATATTTAATCATATTCTATAAAATGGTATAGAAGGCTTTTACTTTTACCTGGGTCAAGTAAATGCCCATCTGGGCAAGATTTAATGTGACAGGAACAATCTTCTTTTGATGGAACACAATAGCATTTTTCTTCTGGCGTTACTACAAATGAATAATTTCTTCTATAATCACAATGACAAGTTCGGTCAACTCTTGATAGTCCATTGTCATATAGAATCTGACCCTCGTCAGTACAATTTGACTTTTGGTAAGCACAAACGCTGCTTTCGTTAGTCCAGAATAGGAACGGTTGATACCGATCTGGCGAACATGATCTCCTACTCAATCCACCAATTAAAATTTGCTTGTATCCTAAATATAACCATTAATTTGTCCAATTATAAACTAAAATCTCAACTGAAATATACTGAAGATTATTATTTTAACGTCACACTAAAGAAAACTAGGGATATGGTATTATTTTTCCCGATAATTTGCCCCTTGAATTCTCAAATCAAAACGTAATAATGTTTAATAATACTTACTTAATGTTGCATTTTAAGGAACATGTTTTTTTTCAACAATAGCGAAAAACACCTTTCACTCATTTTTGGACTTTTGATTTTATAAAAGTTTGATATGAGTTGTAGATTGCCCAAAAAGATATTTCACTGAAATGTGTCTTTATGGAAGACACACATTATATTAAAAAAAGGTTGTTGCTCATAGTTGTTTTGAATAAAATCTACTTTGAAAACACTCAATTTTCTTCGAAACCTTGATTTAGCAGACGTTTATGACGTCACTGTTGCATCATGAAAAGGATTTTTTTCACAGTGATTGATAGATTTTGAAAGTTCGATCATTATATAAAAATAATGCAAATTCGCATCTGAAATCTTAATTTTAATTTTTCATCTCAGATAGGGGCCAAATAATGCATGTTAAGATCATACCCCCTTTTCATTTTCGCAAAGTAACTTTCAATCCGGAGGGGGAGGGTCATTAAACAAACCTATACGGGTATGTGCGGAAAATTTGGATGGGTTTTTCATGATTTTTGGTATTAATTCGGGGTGTATTTACACAAACTTTTAATCAATTCCTCAGATATTTGTATATAAACATCAGATATAAGTTCGCGTGTGCTTTTTCCATGTGGCTGTTTTTTTGGGGGGTAGGTATTTTTATCAAAATTATTTTTTCCGGTATACTATTGACATGTGTGGCACCGTTAAAGTCCACAATTCCTCTAAAGTCCACAACACCGCTAAAGTCCATAACGCCGCTAAAGCCCACAAACTTTCCGCTAAAGTCCACAAAATGACCTCCGCTAAAGTCCACAAAAAAACGCCGTTAAAGTCCACACAGCTCTTTTCTTTGTTATTGAAAAAATAATTCTTTTCTTTTTATCCCGGTATTATAGTAAAAAGCATGGACTTTTGTTCTTGGCAGTTTTTTCTTATCGATCTGATTTATATATTAAATAAATGAAGATTACATGTATCTGCAGAAGATTTTGATCCTCATAATTTGATCTATCATGTATTGTGAATTTTTGTGAATCAACATTTATGATTTTGAAAAAGAGCAGTTCTAATGTCGCTACAAGGCAGCACTCGCACCCGCAAAGTGGAGAGGAATTAATATAAGTAGCAAACTTGTTTTTCAATCCACTATGAATAAATTTGTATAAACTACCATTTATGAAAAGTTATCTGGTTCTATCTATAAACATAAGATCGAAACCCTTTCAGTTTCTGTCATGCTTCCCAGCAGCAAAAACGGTCCATAAGCCTCAAAGATAGACTTCAAACCATAATGTTCACGTTTGAAATCACAATGATAATAAATTTTAAAATTCCACAATTGCAGAATATTTTGTGGTGCTCAGCAGATTTCGTTCACTGATTGGTTTGTATGTTTGTTTGGTTTGCTACAAGAAATAGATATTTGTTTGAGAATGTGTTGAAGACGATTTGAAAAAAAAATGTGTGGATGCTCTTCATTGTGTTTTACCAGTGACGAGTAATAGAATTAAAGGTTCTATTTCAACCATGATATATGTATATGTTGTAGGGTACTGTGAAAACAATTTAAAGTTGTTAGTTTGATTAAAACACAGCCCTAATGGAAATCGGTTAAACTTGCATAAACTAGATTTAAGATTTAGATGTGAAATTCATCAGACTATAATACCAATCATTTTTATAGAGTCCTTTACACAGGAATTGAACCTGTCCCAAGTCAGGAATTCAGTGGTGTCGTGTGTTATGTGTAACATATTTGTTTTTCATTCATTTTTTGTACATAAATCAGGCCGTTAGTTTTCTCGTTTGAATTGTTTTACATTTGTCATTCGGGGCCTTTTATAGTTGACTATGCGGTATGGGCTTTGCTTATTGTCGAAGGCCGTACGGTGACCTATGGTTGTTAATTTCTGTGTCATTTGGTCCCCTTGTGAAGAGTTAAATCATTGGCAATCATACCACTTCTTCTTTTTTTTTTGATATTGAACAACAACTTTACTTTCGGTTAACCAGTTAAAGAGTTCGAACGATGATCCGAGTAACCTGATGAGCAAAACTGTTGAATTGACAACACGAAAATATAGTATCAATGACAGGAAAGGTGATCAACATAATTTTTTGTGTTTTATGAGAATTGATAATAAACAAAAACGTAAGAAATCAAAATTTAATAAACGACAGGAAATTCTGTACAATATATACATAGATCTTAAACGTTTTAAACCTCGGGAAGCATGTGATCTTAAGGTTGTATCGCTCCCTGACATAAATAAGATTTAAGAAAACACATGATAGTTTAAAGTTTTCTAAACTTTAGAGCTCCAGTGCTCGGGCCTCTTGGACATGCATTTCTTTCAACAAAAAATTCACACCCACCCTACTGAGGGTTAGTACAAAAGTTTTAATTATCTTTTGCAAAATATTTCTAGCAATGGTGGTCATCTTGGATGCTATTGGATACGAATCTAAAAGGAGATTATATTAAAAGAGTGATTCAAATTGTCGTATTGTTTTATCGAACGTATTTTGAAAGAAGACACACGCCCCCCGCCCCCCTTTCAGAGGATTTTTTTTCAAAACAGAAAAAAATACGACGAACTGATGTTTATACGTCGACAATGACGGTCGCTCAGTGTTGGCAAAAACTCACATGTATAAGCAAAAAGAAAAAATGATATTTTAGTCCATCGAAACAAAATACTTTTGGTAGTTAACCAGACTCAATTTTGAAAGAGCAGCAATCGTAGACTTATATAAAAGTTCGGTCAAAATAGAAAAAAAATGTTTTTAGAGGAGGAGATGTGCTATTTGTGAACAAATGAACAACGGAGGCAGTAATGGCAAACGCTTACATGACCAGGTCATACATATGACTTGACTTTCTACCGTAAAATAATGGCTTCGATACAATTCTTTACTTATAATCTTATACCGAAATCTAACTAAATGTTTAAGACATTTTCAGTCAAAAAATAATGTACCTCATTATAGAAAAAAAAGGAAAATCAAAATTAAATTAGATGTACAAATACTCAGACTTCTTATCTAACTATTTCATTCCTGAAAAAAGCAAACACTGCCTATATAATAACTAGTGATTAACTGACAGAAAGACATTCTGCATCAAATAAATGAAAATATAACTTCTTCCTCTTATTGTGAAAATCAACATAACTGTGTAATATACAATTTAATATATTCAGGTTTCTTTTTCTGAATTTTTTATGTAGTTTACATAATAATTTATAATTCTTTTTATCCAATTGCTATGTACAGATGATCCATACCATATGCGCATTTTGTCCATACGCGTACGGTCAGAACCGTAGTCGTATTTTTTTCAAAATACTATACGGTCGGACCGTTCTGCCCAAAATTAAGAAATGAAATAAAAACTTATTTTAACAATAAAAGTAATGTTACATTGTAACTTAATATGTCAATATATCCTGTATCCAACTTGTCAGTAATACATGAAATGAGTTAAAAAGCTTAAATTCAAGTTGAATGAAAGAAATCTAATATTTAAAGATAAGCTTATAGAATAATAAGTAACTTTACTACAAAAACCGCCAAACCAGCTGTTTACTCGTGAAAAGACATAGAATTACTAATGGAAAACTTGATAAATGAAATTAAAATATATCCTTTGTTTTTGTCAAATTGTACAAACAGTCCCTGTTCCAGAAAATAATCTAGAATTGTCTCATTCACACTCAGTCTACATCTCTGATTTACACCTGTTGCAGGTACATTGGGTCAAGATGATGTTACTGTTCACCCCTTTTAATTTTTCCGAGGCAATACTGTTTACAAAATTCTAATTGGAAGTTATTTTTTATATAGATAACTTCTAACTATCTATTCCGTGCTATCTTAAGTCAAAATTTTAGCTTTTTTTTTGTTATGTTGGCAAACTATATCAAGTCGAAAAAAAAATAGCTGGAGGGGAGGGCATGATACATCACCATGACCCAATCTTCCTATGCTTATGTTAAGTAACAATTTAATTAAATCTAAAAAATCTTCTTCATACATTCTTTGTCGAATTTGTTGTATTGGCATGTCTTTCAACAGCAAAATCAAAAAAATGTGTGGACTTTAGCGGAACTTGTTCTTGTGGACTTTAACGGCGTTTTTTTTGTGGACTTTAGCGGAGGTCATTTTGTGGACTTTAGCGGAAAGTTTGTGGACTTTAGCGGCGTTATGGACTTTAGCGGAAATTTGTTGTGGACTTTAGCGGTGTTGTGGACTTTAGAGGAATTGTGGACTTTAACGGTGCCACAACATGTATTCTAATATTTACTCGGGTACCTTTTCTTAGGCCATTTCCGAACATCCGTGTCAAATCCAGAGAGTTACCCCCAGTTTTAGAACTTTTGTTTTTGTTTGTTTGTTTATTTTAAATTATTCCAAGATTCATTTGACATCAAATGGCATTATTCAAATTGACTGTAGCCATACAACAACCGATACAACGTCAGACTTCATTTCATGTAAATGCTAACCAGAGTCGGCATTCATCAATGTTTCACGACTTTCATTTTTTTTTTCATTGAAACATTGTACATTAATTGTATTTTCATTTCTCAAACTATTTTTTAATCAAACTGAAAACATTTATACTTTGTATTAGTTTAAATGCTTGGTTATTTGTTGGTTTCTTTTCATCATATACATGTATCAAATAATAAAGTAATCAATACCAAAACCTTTCCTTAGATCAAAATATTCATATCTTTTCTAGTAAGCAATTGCATATCAAAAGAACAAAACGTTTTAACAATGCAGGCCCTGTATATTGTTATTGTAATTAAGTATTAGTATTATTCATTCATTCATTTCTTTATTTATTTATTTTACCTTCAAATTACTCCTTTTTTACCCTCACTCTTGTCCTAGAATGTTCCTCCATTTTTGTTTTGTTCTGCTTTATTATTATCATTATTATTTATCCCTTCTATTGCTACTATATTATATTCTAGCAGTTGTTATTTTCTTCATGTTGCAACATATCTGTTTATATTATGGTATAAGGGAAAGGAGGTACAATAAAGTTCTATAACGTGTGTCCAATCCCCTCTGCTTCTAATTAGCAAATAACATATGTTTAAATTAAATCAAGGATTTATTTTAATTTTAGTCTACATGGCCTTGCTAAATATTGCATTTTTTCTGTTTAGGATGCAAATGGTTATAAACAAGAGGCTCTCAAGAGCCTGAATCGCTCACCTGGCAAACAATGCACTATAAACTAAATTAATATATTAATGTTTGTTGTAAATTAAACTGAGTATTAAAGGTCACGTAAAATGCTGAAAATACCTTTAAAAGCCTTTCAAGAACCTCTGGAAAGAAATTGGAATGAGTTCTCCCTACGCTTGATTAAGATACAGTCATGGTCAATCTGATGATTCACAATACAAAATACAAGCTTCAATTCATCTTCAAATACAAGTATAAATCTTTTGGTCTATATGTTGTCTTCGTTTTTAAAATGTTTGAAAGAAGTTATGTAAAAATTGTGGGTTAAGGCTTTTTATTGTACTTGAAAAGGAAATATTGCAGGAACAATCATGCTAAGTTTCATCCAAATCCCCCCAGTAGTTTCAGAGGAGAAGATATTTGAAAATTTGTTAACAACGATGATGACAGACACAAAGTGATGGCATATTAAAAGCTCACATATTATGAAGTTTAATCATTGTTATACAACATTCTCATCATCACCATTCACTAAGGATACCATGTTTACTTTAAAAACCAAATATTGTTGAAATCCGAGCAAGGGTAAAAAATGGCGGGAAAATGGCCGTCCAAAACAAACTTTCATCATCACCATTCAACTCGGGATACCATGTTTGCCTTGAAAGTAGCTTTCATTTTCATTTTATTTCTATAATTCAGTAAAAAAATAGCAAAAAAAAGCATTTTGACCCCTATGTTCTATTTTTAGTAAGGGCGGACATGTTTTTCGACCAATCAAAAATCCAAGCAATCACTTTTTGCAGGATACCCTAAGGAACAATCTTACCAAGTTTCATTTGATTTTGAATAGTAGTTTCAGAGAAGAAGATTTTTGAAATAATAACATAAAAAAAAGCCAAAAATGTCAAAAAAGAGCAATAACTCTAACATCAGTTGACAGATTTTCACGAAAATAAGCACACAGGTAGCTCTCATCATGCTGAACACTTTCAACCTGCCAGAATTTGCCATAACCTAATGATTTTTGAGATATTTGCGAAAACTGTTGTTTGATCCCTATGTTCTATTTTTAGTAACAGTGGCCATGTTTTTCGACGGATCAAAAATCGAAGCATAAACTTTGTGCCGGATACCCTAAGGAACAATCATGCTAAGTTTTATCCAAATCCATTTAGTAGTTTCAGAGGAGAAGATTTTTGAAATAATAACATAAAAAAAAGCCAAATGTGTCAAAAAAGGGCAATAACTCTAACATCAGTTGACAGATTTTCACGAAAATAAGCACACAGGCAGCTCTCATCATGCTGAACACTTTCAAACTGCCAGAATTTGCCGTAACCTAATGATTTTTGAGATACTTGCGAAAAACTGTTGTTTGACCCCTATGTTCTATTTTTAGTAAAAGTGGCCATGTTTTTGACGGATCAAAGATCGAAGCATAACCTGTGTGCAGGATACCCTAAGGAACAATCATGCTAAGTTTTATCCAAATCCATTCAGTAGTTTCAGAGGAGAAGATTTTTGAAATAATAACATAAAAAAAGCCAAAAATGTCAAAAAAGAGCAATAACTCTAACATCAGTTGACAGATATTCACGAAAATCAGCACACAGGTAGCTCTCATCATGCTGAACACTTTCAACCTGCCAGAATTTGCCGTTACCTAATGATTTTTGAGATACTTGCGAAAAACTGTTGTTTGACCCCTATGTTCTATTTTTAGTAACAGTGGCCATGTTTTTCGACGGATCAAAAATCGAAGCATAAACTTTGTGCAGGATACCCTAAGGAACAATCATGCTAAGTTTTATCCAAATCCATTTAGTAGTTTCAGAGGAGAAGATGTTTGAAAAATTGTTAACGACGACAGACGACGACAGACGACGACAGACGACAGACGACGACGGACGCCAAGTGATGAGAAAAGCTCACATGGCCTTTTAGGCCAGGTGAGCTAAAAAGCAAAGTATGTATTTTTTGTGGAAGAAATCATAAAAAACAGTGTATCCTACAGTTATAGATCAACCGAAAAAGTTTTATGTCAGTATTCTAATCAAAATTCTTTGATACCAATTTTGATGCACAAGATGTGCACATTTCGTCAATTTACGACTCATCAGTTGTGCTCAAGGCCTAAAAGGTTAAAAATCAAAAGCATAATCATAAAAGTTGAAGAGCAAATTCACAAGTTCCAAAATGGCCGAAAGGGTGTAAAGCCAAAACCATCTAAGGGCAGAGCTATGCACGAGGGAGATACTCCTTAGTTTTCACAAATTTTACAATTTTGTAACAGTAAACTACATTCAAATATTCCAATATAACAGCATTTAAAGTATCAAAAATCATGTTATATAATAACACTAAGAGCATGTCTTCAGTGTTTATCATCCGTTTGGTGCATTGTTGATTATAATACATGTAATAGTAATTAAAAAAAAGAAAAGTACCTGGACGTTCAAAATGTGGACCAGGTGCACAAAACTCTGCATATTCCAAAATATTTTCATCGAAAAGACATATATATTGTTGTGTTGAGTTACATTTACTGCCTGCTCTTGAATTCCACTGTGACTGAACGGGGCATTTGAACTCACTACTGCATTTTATAACCTTAAATGAAATATTTAATCAATTAGTCTAGATTCTAAAAGCGCCACGGACTGGACATTTGTATTTTCCTAGTATAATGTGGATTTGTTTCGTGCGTGCGTTAATCCTATATCCGTAATCAAATAAGGAGAACGATTTTGCCGATTAAGACACAATGCTTTAACAGAAACACTTTACTGCCAATTATTTTAATTTTACTGTGCACCTTGAATGATTTCTATGGAAAAACTTGCTGTATACTTTGTAATGGATTGAACTTCTGCAAAATCTAAGAGATACTAATAACCACAATAGCAGCTTCCGTAAATGTTTACAGCTTTATGAATTCAACAAGGTTGGAAAGTTTGTTCAAATGGTTTATTCACACTTGTCCCACATTTGAAAATTAACATATTCCAGTTGTCCAAAATCAAATATTCCTATCTACGTATTTTATTTCCCACAAATTAATCTATGAAGGTACAGAGACAGTAAATAGTATTACATATACTCTGGGAAAATAAGGTTCACATAATATACATAAGAAAGGTAAACCATCCCTGAGAACATATCCTCTGGTTAACAGTACTGGGAATTTAAAGATTTTTGCTGAGTACAGTAACAGAGTTAGATGACACTTTATGCTATTTATGTATCTAAAATAATGTATTTTAAAAATTGGCAAATTCTAAGCTCTCTATCAAACCTGCCCCATCTCACAACTTTCAGTTCATTATTTGCAGTTTCTAATTTAGACAACAAAAGTTATCTGAAAAAATATTAAGATAATCCTAAATATTTAACTTATCTTAGAATGATAAGTAATTACAGGTAAATAAACCATGACTTGAGAACGGTTGAAACCTGTTCGTATAAGGTACTGTCATTTTAAACGCAAATGAAATATATTCAATTTCTTTTACTTATACATATTTAAATTAGACGATCATGTTGCTGAAATGTACATCTTTGTCTTTGTTCACATAGGAAGTAGATGTTAATAAATATACTGACTCCCTCCAGACAAATTTACTCATCACCAAAACATTTAACATTATGAAAGTGACTCTATGGGCAACTTTATACAGAATATCAAAACAAATTCTGAAATTGATCCAAAAAAATAGTTTGTATAGAACAATTATATGTATAAATACAGAAAAAGCGAGGAAACTACTGACCAACAGGCAAGTCGATCCCCGTGTAGGATTAAATATGTCCTCCATGGAAAAATGTCCATTGGATATATCCTGTACGAAAAGTTCCATATGGATTTTTTTCATATAATCAACAATGATCAATATGAATTAATAATAGGCCCTCTATTATAAAGTCCATACGGATTTTATACAATCCATTGGACAACTTATGGATTAGATATGGATTTTTGGTCAAAATATTTAAATAGTCCATAATATGTCGATATGTATCATGTAAGTTATTCCATTTGTGAAATATATATATCAAGGAATATTTATATATGGACTTTATATAAAAATGGTTTCGATGAAAGTCTGCAAAAAGCGAAGAACAAAGATCAATGTATAGGTTATAATTTGCCGACACGACACATTAATGCGTGTATCCGTGCAGGTGAGGCAAGATTCTCGATATTCTAGGACGTTGTCCAAAATATAAAGCAAACTGGGGACGTTGTTCCAGTTTATACTATTTACTTAATAAAATACTAAAGAAGTTGACATTCAATTCCTTTCAGCACACACAGGTGCGGAAGACAATGATGACATTTTTGGTCCATGAATTTGGACAATAACGAGTTTCAGTTTATAGAGATTGACAGGCAATGAGCTTGTATCGCCTAGAAACTCTTTTGTGAAGCCTGAGTCTAAACGTGACACCCTTGTCATAGCTTACAATAAAAGTTTGTACTGTGTTCTAGTTCACAGTGTTTGATGTCTAACTATATCTAACTCTCCTACAAATTAAAAGTATATTTTTTGAAAATTTGCATATTATACATGTATACAATCTGTGTTACCACGTGAGATATCATATTCATATCTAACATTTACCTCGCGATATCATGACTAAACATGTAAAATATAGATTTGTCTTTTTGCGGTTACTATCTTATATTCATATATTATTCTCAAATATTAGAATTAGATTTGGCACAAATCCATTATAGAATAAATAACAAGGACAACCTTTATGGTTAATACATATAATAGGAGAAAAAAATATAAATAAAATAACTTCCTGGTCAATTATTTAAAACAAAATAATTAAAGTATTCTATGAATTTTATAAAATTTGCCCTCCAATATTATAAAATCTTGAGTTTTGTCATTAACAGCATGATCAAAATGTATACAAGGAGAAATAATATGCAAATTAGACATATAAATGCTTTTAAAAACGAAAGTCGTGCTCTTGAACTAATAAGATCGATCATACACTAACCTCAAAAAGAGTAAGCAAATGCATAAAGTTCATATTTCTCATTTTTTTGTTTCTTTTCAAACTCGATCACATAATATCATAAATATTAAGCTATCCATCCAGGATCGGGATTTACAACTGGAAACCGGATATGGTATGAATTCCTCAACGCTCAGGTAAAAATGGGTCAAACTAAAAAGATATACATATTTCGTCGAATTGACACTCAAAAGGTACGCCCAAGACCTAAAAATGATATCAAGAAATGAAAAAAAACATGGATGTCCAATCTATAGTTCGATTTTTTATTCAATTTGAAAAATACATGTATTTTATAAAATAACTTTCAATAAAATAACTTTTGGTACCAACAGTATGAATTTCTTATATATGTTTCCACCATCATTTTTTTTTTTTTTTTTTTTTTTTTTATCAAACTGAATTATTTTTCATTACATCCCAGTCCTATTGTTACAATAGGATCTCAGGTGAATCACCAATACCAGATCACTACTGTTAAAACAAAGGTTATAAACAAAATTATTAAGTAAAGCCAAGAAATACCAAAGGGATATTCGAAGGAGAGAAAAATCGTAACAACTGACAAACTCCGGAGAACAACGAAGGCAAGACCAAAACAATACATGCACTACAAATAAAAACTAAAAATATAATAACAACATGGACCCCACAAAAAACCGGGGGTAGACTCAGGTGCTCCGGAAGAGTAAGCAGTCTCTGCTTCCTGCAGCACACCCGCCAATTAACTAGTGTATTATTGGCTACAATACGACTAAAAATGTTCTTTCAGTAAAGAATCTTCAACAAGGCCGATATAATTTTTTGCTGTATTGGCCGACGTTCAATGTGAAAGACGATGAAGGTCAGTTATATTTCTCTGAATGATTTTGCTGGAAGTATAAGGACATTATTCTAAAAGGTTTTTAAAAATACCAAAATGAGAGAAATCAAAACAATTTGAGAAGAAAGCTTGGAAATTTAAGTGAAATTATTCATTTTTTGCAAACTCGACATTCCATTCTGCAAATCATAGATAATAGTAAAATATACTAATTTGAACTTTTAATTATCTACGTGACATACTAATTCAGTAGACCTGAAGAGTTATTGGGCAGGTATCAACAAGTCAACTACCTCGCAACATTGTACGCATAGTCAAATATATTCATCATTGACTTATGCTGTTCAAAGCAAGGTGTTGAAAAAATTATAACGATAAATCATTCAGTAATAGTCTGGCTAAATATTTTGATTTTATAACCCTCATTAAAGTCCTCCAATGAATGAATAGTACCCGATTTTATATTTATACGCTGCTTGACGTCTTCCTAACTTAAGGGAATACGATATAATAAGGTTCCTTTACTGAATTTTTGATGAAATTTTACCATATGGTCAATTTATATACATAATTTTCATATATGCAAAGAAAAACATGACCTTTAAGACTCTGATTTTGGTATATTTTAAGACAACAACCATGAATTTTTCGTTTTTGAAGACTTTTACAAAACCCTGCATAACTCTATAACGAAAAAAGATAACTTCACCGGGTCTTTTGTAAAATAATCCAAAAGTCACAGACACTGTTGTCTGATAAATAATGTGTTTCAAAGGTCGATAAATTAATTACGAAATTATGAAAATTCTGACCAAATAAGGAATACTGAAGATCATAAGGTAATTTTAGATGCATGTAGAAAAAAAAATTCTCTACTGACTTTTTCTTTAACTTTTGGTCCAATTATCTCGATCTAATAGACTTTTGATTGAAAAAGATAACAATTGGGGGTCCATGTGCTCATTACGGAAATATTTAAGAAAAACCTCAAATTTTAGGATGATACGAATGATTTTTCTTGAGACACACTATGAGGTCACAATGTATCTAATGACAATAATTTATCCATTCATCCATACTTTAAAACTATGTGAAACTGACCTAGATTAATCAGTTCATTCCTCTAAAATTATTAAAACAAATAGGTGTTTAATTAAAAAAATATATTATAAGAGTAGATTTAAGTTGTATATATGAAACTTAATTTTCAACGTTTGAACTTAAACATATTGATGTATCTGGACCGTAATAGAGAATAACCGAACATGTTTGTTTCCTCTTGATGGAAAATAAAATAAATGTAAAGTTTAAAGCAGGAATTGTGTAGATGTGTTCACGTGGAAATATTTCATTAGTTTTTTTACCGGGTCTATGAAAATAACTTATATGTACAGTGCTTCCGATAATTGCCGAGGCATTTGATATTACTCTGAATGGAACACCCTGGACCTTTTGGATAATCAGGTTGTAAATTTCTTGACTGATTTATTCAGTCTCTGCTTACTCTTAGCAATTTACAATAGTTTTGACAATAAATTAATTTATGAGTAAAGTTCCCAAGAACGGATGATAACTCTCTACACTATTATACGTGAATCGAGCAGAAGGTAAACAATTAAAATGGCTGTATTTTCAAAACATTGATGGAAATGTGTCAAAAATGTTAGTTTTAATGTATTTTGGACCAGGGCTCGGCCTACCTCAGGATGACAGGGAGAAGTAAAAAGCACCAATCGGCACTAATTCTGTTTTTATTTGAAGAGTTAGTCTTATTCTAATGATTTTTTTAAAATAAATTAAGATTCATTATTCATTATTTCCCTTTGTTTGCTGATTGAAAAAATGGCGGCATGGATTTTATTTACACTACACGAGTCAGAGTTTCCTTAAAAGGACGGCTGTCATATTTGCGATTTCGACCATTGAAATGGATCAGGCGAGTAATTAAATGTATAGTCAACTGAAAGTTTGCTTTTGACACGAGTTTGGACGATTTGACAATTTTTAGGGCGACTTCAACTTCGCTTTTGACGAGAGTTTGGGCGAAGTGAAACACTACAATGCGACTTCTTCCCCCCGAATTGCCCTCCAGGTTGAGTCCTATTTGGCACAATACAAATATTTTATACATTGAGAAAGGTTAAACATCCATTCTTGCTTTTCAAATTTCAACTCCAAAAAATCCAACTTCCACGCACATGGAAGTTTTTCTATACCTTGAATTACCAATACAAATGAATGGGGAGTCCCGGAGTTATTTTTGGGTTCGCGAAATAACTATATCCGTTCTACTATTTAAATGCTTAATCCATTTCACCGTCAATATATTAAAACTGTGATATGCATAATTATCAATGGAAATTTAATCAGGGGTTTGGCAGATTGATTTTTAATAATAAACAATTTAAATGAGTAACTTAAATGCCTACAGCACGTTTCTCAGACCGAAATGTAAACATACAAAATGGCTTAAAGTTCACAACATGCATAATTTAAAAGGGTCAATTCTAAAAGAATAAATATGCGTTAACATTATAAAGGCAAGATAATACTTTTTATTGATCGATAATCTCTAAAATAAAACTATGAATGTATATATATATGCCCTCAGTGAAAATGTAACTTCGTAGATTCGCTTTGATAAATTCATCCGATGCGCGTCATGTCCTCGAAATAATGTTCGGGTATTCATTTTATTTCCTTGGTAATTTCGGTAAATAATAAAGATTGTTAGTTAATAATATTACAAACAAGAAGGTACTCGTAATTTAAAAAATGCTCTGTCATCATTGGAACTACATTTTATGAAGTAGAACACAAGTCTAATGAAATCGAAGAGGCACATTTACGGTTTTGGAGACCAATGCCATAGTAACGATTTGCGACCTTTCCAAAAATCAAATGGTTGGTCCCTTCTTGTTACCACTAGCGTAACGGATGTTCCCCCAACGTTCCCATTGTCGCAGGGGCTTCTTTTATCAATTTCTACGGCTCCCTGAATTTTTTATATTTTTTTTTAATTTTCGAGTGGCGGCCATCTTGGAATTTTCAATATTGGCTAAACAAAGTATCAAGTCTCTACGATTTGTTTTCTAATTTTTACGATTTTTTCCACTTTGACAGCCGCTATTTTTAAAATTGCCATCGACGGGAAGTTCTTTATATGACGAAGCACAGCTCCAAGTGATCCTTGATTTTTGTGCGAATTTAGGCCGCGAACACTTCGGTCGTTTTTGAGAACACTTGCGAACAAAACTCGGTCGGACGACAGTAGAAAAAATAAAAAGAAGAAACAGAGTAAAACAATTTATTACATGATGGTATTTTTCCTTGATCATGATTGGCCGAAAATAGAATACATGACCTAAAAATAGACTGGGGAACTTACTAAAAGTGTTAGATTACGCAGAATTTGATAGCAATCTAATATGATCTAAAAATAGAATGGAGACTTTACTAAATAGAATAGAGAATGGAAAAGGGGAATGTGTCAAAGAGACAATGACCCGACCAAAGAAAAGAAAACAGCCCGGGGCCACTAATGAGTCTCCACCACAGCGAGAAAATCCCGCTACTGGAGGCGGCTTCAACTGGCCCCAAAACAATAATGCATATTAGTTCAGCGAAATGGACGCCACACTAAACTTCGAAACATACAAATGAATCAAATTTTTTAAAAAAACACAAGACAAACAAAGGCTAGAGATTCCTGACTTGGGACAGTCGCAAAAATGCGAAATCTCAACCCACCTTGGAATCTACTTGAAGTTATTCAAAAAAGGCTGTACTTATATAGAATAATTTTGTACCTATGCCATGAAAAGTGGATAATTCATCTTTGGAAATAATTCAGATTTTGTCAAAAAATAACGAAATGAGGGTATTTTAACTATAATACCTGAGGTTAATATAACAAATATGTATGGAAATGGAAAGAAAATTGTCTATTTTAGATAATATTTTCTGGAAAAGCAGAGAAATAATCAACTAAACTTTTTGAATGTATTATGCTAAAAGGTGTTTAGCAATTGAAATAGAATCGGTAATGATTGGTGCCTATGTCTGAGCTACATTTGAAAATCTACCAGATTGTGAAATGTAATCCTGAACTGCCTTGAACACATCAATGTATTGTTCGAAACTCGATGAAGTATCACCACACTGTTATAAATCAAGAGAGATCATAATTATAATAGAATCGATATTAGCAAGTTTTGTAAATAGTCTATCTCTTATAGCATCATAAGCTGGACAATCAAAGAAAATGTGCTGATTGTCCTCACAGTGAGAATGATATGTAGGACATGAAGGGTCATTAGACAAAAAATCATGGAACAAATGGGAGTTCAAATTGCTTGCTTCATTGCGTAACTGACAATGTAAAACATTTAGTTATACTTACCCCAAAATTATTGTATTTTGGATGACATATAGGCTGATATAACTTTTTATTCTATATTTAAATTGACCAACACTTGATTATTGCTTTAGCTTAACCCCGAGCTCAACACTAAGTTCATTCCAAAGCTTAATAGCGGAAGGTACAGTATGATACAGTTCTACATTAAAGCAGTAAATAGTTTTGACCACTATCTCTTAAATTAAATATTGTACTTGCCTCTGAGAAAATGGTTCAACTAATTCTGATAAATATCCAGGTGACAAACCATGTATAATCTTGAAAAAATTTACAAGTTTATGTTTCTTTCATTGCAGTTTGGAGAAAGAGTAATTTTTACATAATCACGTAATAAATTTTTGAAGACTAATTTTTAAGCTTAAGAGGTGTACACTCGGTCGATTTACGACTTACAGTTGTGATTAAGGTCTAAAATGTTGAAAAACTTTCATATTTGTAGCCCTTACGATTGGTTATTGACAAGACGTGAAACAGATCAAGATTATCTAGAAATATGGGTCGGGCGAGACACAAAGTGCAGCAAATTTTGACTGCGACTTAAAAATAGAGGATTGCGAGGTAAAGCGGAATAGATTGGTCTTCTGCAGCGACCATTAGCGTACTCTTTTTCGATATCTACAGAACAGAATTTAAACCCTGAATATTTGGGAATGTTGGTTCCTGAAGAATTATGCAATATTCAAGGCTAAATAATAGACCATGGTTTTATAAAAACATATTTTTCAACCAGAGGATATCAGTAAGAAATCAAGGAAAAATGCTAATTTTATTAGAATAGTAATATATTTATAGATCTAGAGATTGTATTTTATCTAGTGAAAGGCTTATTTAAGGCCTTGTTAAGCTTTTAGTTGTTATCTTTTGGTTTTAGTTTTGACTTTATATCGTATATTTCCCAGGACATTATTTTTGAAATAAAAAGTACATATGATTCATTTGACACTTGTTTGAACAAATGAGGAACTGCAATTATCCATTTCCGTTTATCAAAATTTCCCTTCGTAAATAGTTCCTCCGTGACCCAGAACGGCAAATCATGGCACCACTGAAAATATTTATTCTTTTAGTTTTGTTATGTGGAACCTCAATTTGTCAATACAGCATCAAAGGCGACTGCAGCAAAAAGCGTGGGTAAATATGCATTGTGAAGTGATTTTCTCATTAGAATTTACATTTTGATAGAGACATAAGTTGGTACAATCATAATAGCTATGCTGTAAGGATGAATGCGATGACAGTTTAGAATTAATTTAGAAAAATGTAATATTTTATTTAAGATAAAAAATAATTACAAAATTATAAAGTCATATACTTTGTCCCAACTTTTGTTGTATGTTTTTATAAACTTGAAAACCTATTTACGAAAAAAAAATTGATACAATAAAATCTCATCCCTTTTGGTATCAAATAAACTTTAAATTTAATTAAGTACGGTATGCGTTAGAATATTCTAGATGATTGTAATATCAATAAATTGGAAAAGTTTTATATATAAATTAGATACGTGAAAAAGAGCATTTTATCGGTAAAGGCGGCGGCCATGATAGTTGGTGCGCGGACGTTTTGGCCAACGGACGCTTCGGTCAGGACATTTCGGACACGGACATTTCGGCCAGTTTTTTAAGAAGTTTATATTGTAATAGCAAAGATAATTCGGACATTTTTTTTATGAAGTTTATATTGTGTTTATATTATATTGCAAAAGAGGCCATACAAATATGTGTAAAGTTTTAAAATATAAAAATAACAGCCAAAAATGTTAAAAACAATAGATATAAGGTGATGATTGCTTTTGATGTTTGCCTCTATCGTTTTTGGCAATTAAACAGCTTGTTGATCATCTAAAGCACCTCGATGTCAGACTGAGTTTTATCTGATTGCCACATCTCACTTTAACATTAATTGTTTGGTATTTGTTTTTGAAACACAAGCGTTTATTATTTTTTAATCCATTTGATATTTAAAAATTAGATAATTAGAGGAATAAATTAATTATTCTAACTAAAAATGTTCTCAAAACTGATATTTATTATTAATCAGCAGCAAATTAAGGTAATTAATATGAGTCCGTAGAATTACCGTAAAGGACTTCCTTAGTGCACTAAGAACCATAAAAGTGCACTAAGGACATGATAGAGAGGTCCTATACGCACAAAGAAGGTTGCAAATGAATTGTCAGCTTAAGTAAACCTTATTTGATCATTTTTATAATAATTACTTTAAAATTAACGACGATATTTGCATTTTTGTCGACATGCGCCCTCAATTAAGTGGTGATCAATACATGTTGATTGTCAATCAACATCGAACAGGTAAACAATGACAATCAGATTCCAGCTAATTATATAATAAACAATTGTGTATGAGCTTGGACACAGGGTCTTTGATGTTGATCTTTAAAACATTCTGTTTTTTTACGATGAATTATAATAAAAACAAATGTGAAGGAAATTATTTCGCCGGAAAAGTTAAAAAGATCGAGTGTTTTTGCAGGATTTTTTTAGTAAAAGTTTAGATATTATTTAAATGCTAAATCGGTTTGTTTGACATTCATATCGATTGCACATTTATAAAATAAGTTAACTAAGTAAAACAATTCTAGAATTTTAAAACAAAATCTGGCGTCCCTGGGGTTCATCTCCCAGACATACTGACTACCAGATGGTTTTAAAAAGAAAGCATGGGGTAAATATTTCAATTATTGGTTTGTAAATGAACGGTCATTATTTTTTGTATAAGTGGCTTTATAACAATTTTGGTAAAAATATCGGTAATAGATTATAATTCGATTAATTTTATTTTAACTAACTCAAGTCTTTGAGATTCAAATGGGTAGGACAGAGACACTTTTATACGAAATAGCATCAAATAGTTTTTTTCTGACTACTACAACAAATATTTGAAAAATAGACTGTTACAACATGTGAACAGACCATGTAGAAATAACTCCCGACTAAGGTTATGGACCCACAATAATTGCGAAAGCATGAACCATCGATTTAAGTTGGCAACTGACTGGAAACCGCAACAGATTGCAGATCTAGTAAACAATCAATGGTATAATAAATATTCACTTCGCAGCTCTATATGGTATGGGGAACTTTGAGCTTCATGAAAATTTCAGACGTCATTATATACAATACTACTTATACAGCACTAAGACATCCGATGAAAAGAGTTAACGTTTCAACAGACTTCTGGCAGACAGAAATTTATCTTATCACAAAGTGATTTCTTTCGACGGTACACCTGTCATTCCCGCCGTCGGCAAGCTAGCAAAGAAACCGGGCCAGAAACACCGCCCGAAAAGTTTTGCTGCCAAAGCCAAGTCAAGATTTTAGACATGAATATTACTAATATTCATGTAAATCAGATAAATTGTTAAAGTTATCAATGATACAAAAGTCAATACAATAAAACTATAAAATTTGAAAACTGTTTTTTATTTCCTTATTATTATTATTATTTTATTAATTATTTATATAATCTGACAATGGTTCACTTCATGTAGTGACACAGTCACTGGTCAAACCATACACACCTTTCATGTTTATTGGTAACACTTGGATGCACACGATACACAAGTTAGATTACACAAGTTAAACGTGTCGATAAATTATTAAATAACTTCTGAGTCGGTACAAATATGTTTTTAAAAATTTGGAATCAAGTATTTAAAACCATTTACTTTCATTTGCAACCTTTTTTTGCGTATAGGACCTCTCTATCATGTCCTTGGTGCACTTTTATGGTTCTTAGTGCACTAAGGAAGTCCTTTACGTTAATTCTACGGACTCATATTAATTACCTTAATTTGCTGCTGATTAATAATAAATATCAGTTTTGAGAAAATTTTTAGTTAGAATAATTAATTTATTCCTCTAATTATCTAATTTTTAAATATCAAATGGATTAAAAAATAATAAACGCTTGTGTTTCAAAAACAAATACCAAACAATTAATGTTAAAGTGAGATGTGGCAATCAGATAAAACTCAGTCTGACATCGAGGTGCTTTAGATGATCAACAAGCTGTACAGTTTGGAATTAAAAGTCCTATGGAAAATTTTCTGTTTTATAAAGTAGATGTGGTGGAGTAAGGTAATGTAAAACGTCAGGAGTATTTACAAAATGGATATGAGATACGATTTTGTATCATACCTTTAACTACTATTTTCTTAAATTCATACTTTTATTATGCGTCTTTTTTTAAGAAGAATTTATCATTCAAATTATGATGAAAATGTTTTTTTTATTTATATAGTCCTCAGTTTCAAGGGGTTGATTTAAACATAAAGGTATGCTGCTCGAACTATGAAGACAGGAATGGAAGGTGTGAAGGTAATGTGCTTTGAGTATGCTTGTTTCTTAATTTTTCTTGTGTGTCTATGTTATTTTTTTTTCGATCTGTTCTTTCTCTTCTTTCTTAATCGTTCTGTTTTATTTATTCGTACTTTCTTAATATATATTATATATTGATATAGGACATTTAATAAGCTCGTCAAAATTTTGTCCATCCTACTAATCCACGCTATTCAATAAACCATATACCAGGGGCAAATAATCCAAATTTTAATGTTAAACTTTTAGGATACGATGCACCAGTATTTAAGTTGATTTTTGGCACAATTCTGGTTCCTACTGTGTGGAGGAAAGCAATATTCATCCAATTTTGAAAGATTCGTAGTCCAATTAACGCATTCCATTGAATAAAGGGGACATTAACTCGTTATTGTTTGTGAGCATCTTTACAGTGCATTTACGTGTATCCACGAAAGGATAACCAAGAAGAAAATTGTTTCAAAAGAAGCAAAGGAATTCCGCTGTGCAAAAATAATCCTTTTGTTAGAGTGAAGATTATCCCAATATGTGTGAAATGATTTATTCATGATGTTAGAGACAATCTATGATTAAATATCTTTAGTTCAAAAAAGGGGAAAACATGTCGTATTTTGTATGTAACATTTGTGTACTTCCGCCTATAATTGTTTTTAAAGAGGACTGTAAAATAGTATTTTCCTTATCACCATGACGACACATTACACCATGAAAATGATTGATTGATTTATTGTTGCTTAACGTCCAGTGGCAATATTTCGTGCTTCTTCAGACGAGAACCAGTTCAATTTATCAAACAATTCAAATTGGGATGGGACAAGACACAAAGGGGAACCAGTTTTGACTGTCACTGTAAAAGTAGGATGGTCGGGTAGGGTCTGATAATTTAGCCTTCTGTAGCGGCATTAGCCTACTCTTTTTCGAAAACTACAGAAAGGGTCTTTAGCGTGCAGGGAGTGTTGTATTCTCCAAACACGTTACCCACTATGGTCCGCGGGCAGACTTTCCGTATTATGGCCTGACAACACCCCCCCCCCAAAGAGAGGGTCTCCCCTATCCGCGCTAGGCAGCCTGTGGGTTGAACTCCCGTGATCAATCACCGGTGCCTAGCACCATGAAAATGAGGTCAAGGCGAAGTGACATATGCCAGATTGAATCTAATGCATAATACGCATTAAATTAATTCATTTCATTGAGAAAAATTGACGCAAGTTACCGGACCCTGAAAATTATGTCAAAGTCACGTAACACCTGCCAGAATGACATGAGACAATATATAAATTGATAGATCTCTTATATTTAATAAGAAACGGACCCAATCGAGAAAATCACACCATACAATTTATCAGAGTCAGTCAACGGTAAAATTGAAGTCAAGGTTAGGTCATAACTGTCAGACATGTACACCTTCTAACGTATCTATTAAACATCAATTAGTATTTATCTATCCATTATAATGTTTATAATGTCACATGACCATGAAAATGAGATCAAACTGGTAGACTGACATGTGCATCTTCCAATGTATGTGCACACGTGCATGTAATCTATAATACAAAAATTAAGGGCTCGATTTCTTTGGGCCGTCATCACGTAACAACTGCAATAGACACAATTCAAATCACAATTTGACAGTTGATTGAGGATGAATGTGTTGTCTGAGAATTTAACACGTTTAGGTCGATACGTTTCTTTAAATTTTGCAATTATCGATAAGTTAACACGATCCTAACCAACCTGACATGTTTCCATCTTTCGTCATTCGCCTCAACTTCCGTTCTAAGGATAATTGTTCAGCTATAAGGTGACCAGAGGTAACCGGACATATAACCAATACACGCAGTAATTATACCATAGATGATATCATTAATAAAGATCCGAGACAACAATTAATTCATAGTGCATATTTGTATCTATGGCTTACAGGGAATTGTATGGTAGATATATACTTAGACAGGTCAAGTGACAAAAAATGTAAAAATAGATAATGATAACATCCGAGTAGTCCAAAAAACAAATAAGTTAGGAATTCCTCTGAACTTTACCTTACTTCTCCATAATCTTCAAAGTTCATAACCTTTACAGTTAGGAGAAATTGCGTTATTGTAGAAAAACAATGCTGAATACATGAAGCGGAAACATCCCACTCGAAGGAGAATGTTTTTTCTTTTTCCGTAATTTCAAACAGAAATACATTTAAAATATGTGCATACCTGTTGATTTAAATCAATGTGTTAAAATGATGCATTCAAGAACCTTCTAAGGGATATGTTGGGAGAATTCATATCGGAAAAGTGCATGTAAATTCCATTTGCACATAAAAAAAACTGCAGTTTAAATTTATAAATGCAGATTGTCAAAATAACAACTAAAATAAATAGAATGGTGAGTTGTCAAAAGGGGCATAAAACGACTTAAAGTCGAAAACCAAATATAAAATCGTAAAAAAAACAACAATCAAGAGATCAGTGAAATTTTATGTTAATTATCAACACATAACTTATTTTTTAAAAAACTATTTTTTAACAATATGATTTGGATGATTTTGACATGAAAAACTTTATTTTTTGACAACTGTTAAAATCAAATTAGAAGAAGAAGAAACTTTATTGCATAAGCATATACAGCTATAGCAATACAATATATTCACAGTAAACGACATGACATAAAATATAGTATTAACAAAATAATGTCAGTAAACAGTAATTGCAGAGAGCAAGCCTACTTAGTTCTAATTCATATATTTAGTTTTAAGACAGTGTATGAGATCTTAATTTTTTCTCTTAAATAACATACAATATTAGATAAACTTCTTCTAGATGTTGTCTTCAACAGACGATATAGTTTATCAATATTAGGCAAAGAATAATAGTAACGTGAAAAATATTTCAACCTGATTTGTTGGTATGCTGAGCATACCAAAATGAAATGCTACTCATTTTCAACACACTGCATGTTACAACAATTATATAATCTATCAATTCTATTCTGTGGAAGATATCTACCAGTTTCAATATTCAATTTAAGTACACCAAACTCAATTGTGTAAACAATGTGAAATTGATGTAATGTAACAAATATTCTTCTATAACAAAGTCAGTTTTTAAAACTTTATATAAGCAAAGGTTATCAGAGTTCTGCACATTAGAACGCCAGTTTTGATTAAATTGATCAATCAATCGTATATTCAATGTCTCATAACAAACATTTATATTTTCTTGGTCATACCATAAATCGTTATAGCCTAACTGAAACAGTAAATTACGAATATTTGTTGCCCAGTTTTCCTTACCATTATTACAATCTGTAACTAAGAGTATATAAACATCATATACAATAACTGGTTTCTCTAGTACAATTTTAAACAAATATTTCAAAATCTTTTGTTTTCTGATAATATGTATGGGCAGATGACCAAGTTCTCCCAATAAACAACAATTAGGAGTAGATTTTGGGACTTTTAAAACAAATCTGCAAAATTTATTATGAACTAACTCAACATCTTTAGCACGGTGAAATCCCCACACCTCAGACGCATAATTCAAAACAGTCGAGACTAAACTATCAAACATACTACACTGCTGATGCGGTGATATATATATCGATTTTAGAGTGTTAAGTAATGAAGACAATGCCCTGCCTCCTTGGTCGGCTAGACGCTTTTGTGTACGTTGAAATTTGCCGTTATAATTAAATAACACACCTAGATAAGAGGAAAAAAGTTGGTCCATTTCACCTTGTTTTTTCATCAAATTACTTCAGATTTTTCACATGTAAACATCCCTATAGTTAAACGTTCAACAGATTGGGATATACAATGCTGGGCAAATGATGATTTTAATACGGATGGGTGGGTGAATGTTAAATAAATTATTAATGAAACTCTTCTATGAACTATTCCCTATCTTTTGAACATAATTCATTGATATATTAACCTTTATTCTTTATTTTCAGCAACTAAACTTCAATATAGAATATATATTCTATTTCTTTTATACTGGGAGGACAAAATACGAAACTTACATAATAAAATCATGTATGAGGAAGGGATAACATCAATGGAACAGGTCCATTTTCATGTGGGAAACGGTTTTTTCATACCTGTCAACCATGTCATGATGACGTCCATAAAAACTTCAATAAGGACGACTCCAACTTAGGAGCAAAATACCCCTGTCTGAGAAACTTTTCTGTCAGGAGCCGGGCTTTGTCCAGGAAGTCAATGTATATGTGACATGCTCTGGAATACATGTAACGTACGATTTGTGAAATATATACTCCATACGCCGTTCAAAAATGGGAAGTTGACGATTGGAAAGTCGAAGGCATCCCGTCTGTCGTAAAGTTTTGTATTCGACTTTCCTCTGGTGTCAATTTCGAGATGAAGGTCAAGATAAGATGCAGACTTGGCAGTGTCTGTGGTTTACTTAATTTCGAGCTCATTTTGGATAGATGAGATGTAAGAAATTCCCAAAACGTGAATTGTTGAGTGATAAAACATCATCTATGTAGTGGAAGCTGAAATTAAAGGTACCAGCTAACTCATATGAGTAAATGAACAAGTCGGCCACTAATGGCGCACAATTCGTATCCATAGGAATGCCAATTGTCTGTTGGAAAACACGTCCACCAAATTGAACAAATATTTTGTCGATCAAAAATTCAATCATCAGGACAATTTCATCCTCTGTATATTTTTGTTAGATTTAGAGTGGTTTTTAACAAAGTGGGATTTATCTCTACCAATGACAAGGTATGTGTATCTGTTGTTGCCAATTTTTTTTTTTTTTTTTTTTTTTTTTTTTTTTTGAAAGCATTGATGGATTAGATCTTTCAACTTCCCCTTCAGTTGTGAATGAGGAATGGTCGTATATAGGGTAATGTATCACTAGGTAAACGACTTAAAATTAAGGTCTTTCTTCAAAAAGTGTATTATATCTCCTCTGCTACTTTCAAGGACAAAATGTTAAACGCAGAAACAAAAATCCAAAAGTTTTGTAGAGATGATTCATATCCAACATTTAATTAATAAATAAGTTAAAACAGACATTCTTCTTGTTTTTCAAAAAATTGATATTCTTACATCCAGATCTGTATATTTGGGTATCAACCCACTCTCTAAAAGCTCTCACTCGCTACTTTGGGCTTATCTTTAAGTGTCAAACTTTTACTCACTTGTATTGTAAGTAATAAAGTTTTGTCATTAATACAACATGAAATAACCCTCGGTTTATATTATGCATTTTCGACTCCTTCCAAAGAGCCCACCTACTTAATAAAATTGTTTTAAATCAAATTATAAATATTCGGTAGCATTAATAGTTTCTTCTAAATGCATTTTGCCTTCTCACACAGCTTGTTCAGCCGGCTACACATCTGAAGAAGGCTCAAGCTGTAAGCCATGTCCATCTGGCTGGTATGACATAAAATGTTCTATGGAATGTCACTGTATTGGAAAAGAGAGGTAGTGTAGTAGTTTGATTTCATCTTTTTATCTTCATCGTTTAATATATAAAAAGGATATATCATGTATGTGCAACAATTAGAAAAAAGTCTATAAATGTGCAAACAATTGGATCAAAGAACACTTATTTCCCATCACTCCGACAATATTTTAGGGTGTCTTGTAAAAAGAAAGAGGCGAAATAAATACAGTAAGTTGAAATTAACCCAGAATACACAGTTGGCAATACATCTGAGGGAGACACAAATTGTAAACCTTGTCCAGCTGGGAAATATGGCAAACAATATTCTGAAAATTATACTGGGAAAGAGAGGTACTGTAGAAGTTGGATAAATGACTGCAAAAAATTTATGGTTGCGAATAAAGATTTAAATATTAGTACAATTGACAGTGAAATTTGATTACTTTGTTTTCTGTATATTTGTGTTTGTTTATTTAATTGTTTGTTTTTCATTTACTAGCCTCGGAGGTCTAAGACGGCTTAGGAATGTCCGAAACACTGTCTCCAGTTAGTAGTAAATAAATATTATTTAATTTTCTTTTCCAGATTCCTCCTTTTGTTCAACCATATATGTTGTTAACAAGTGCTAACATTGCTTTTTTCAGCTGCAATCATGTAAGAGGATGCGTATTGACTAACACTTTACCTGTTAATAGTAAGTCTTAACATGTCAAATAATATAACAGTCGAACCTGTTATAAAGGGCATCAGATTATTGTTATTCTCAGTAGTAACCGTATGCATAATAGACACGTTAAAAGAATACTCTAGTTATAATATGACCTTTCGTTTGACAACTATCAATAACTTTAGAATAACAAGATGCTCAGTGGGCTGAGCCTGTATCGCTCACCTGGCAGCCACAAACTTTTGATTTAATTTGACAGACTAGATTGATTTCTGGAAACTTTGTAAATTATCTTCTGTAAATGCTTCATACCAAGTATAAGTTCATTGGCCAAACGATTTCAGAGGAGAAGTTTTAAATTTTGACCAATCAGAAAATATAAAGGTTCTGGCGGCCATTTTGTTTCACGGACTAGAGAGATTTATGCAAAGTTTGTAAAGGACCTTCCATAGATGCTCCATACCAAACATCAGTTAATTTGGCCAAACGGTTTCAGAGGAGAAGACGTTTTAAATTTCGACCAATCAGAACATGTAAATGCTCATGGCGGCCATTTTGTTTCACGGACCGGGATTACTTATGCAAACTTTGCAAAGGACTGTCCATATATGTTCCATACCAAAAATCAGTACATTTGGCTTTACGGTTTCAAAGGAGAAGTTTTAAATTTCGACCAATAAGAACATGTAAATGCTCATGGTGGCCATTTTGTTTCACGGACCGGGATGATTTATGCAAAGTTTGTAAAGGGCCTTCAATAGATGCTCCATACCAAAAATCAGTTCATTTGGCTTTACGGTTTCAGAGGATAAGTTTTAAATTTCGACCAATTAGAACCTGTAAATGTTCATGACGGCCATTTTGTTTCACGGACCAGGATGATTTATGCAAAGTTTGTAAAGGATATTCCATAGATGATCCATACCAAAAATCAGTTCATTTGGCTTTACGGTTTCAGAGGAGAAGAAGTTTTAAATTTTGACCAATCAGAACATATAAAGATTTCTGGCGGCCATTTTGTTTCACGGACTAGAAAGATTTATGCAAACTTTGTAAAGCATATTCCGTAGATGTTCCATACCAAAAATCAGTTCATTTGGCTTTACGGTTTCAGAGGAAAAGAAGTTTAAATTTTGACAAATCAGACCATATAAAGGTTTCTGGTGGCCATTTTGTTTCACGGACTAGTACACAGATTTATGCAAATTTTGTAAAGGACCTTCAGTAGATGCTCCATACCAAAAATCAGTTCATTTGGCTTTACGGTTTCAGAGGAGAAGAAGTTTTAAATTTCGACCAATAAGAACATGTAAATGCTCATGGTGGCCATTTTGTTTCACGGACCGGGATGATTTATGCAAAGTTTTGTAAAGGGCCTTCCATAGATGCTCGATACCAAAAATCAGTTCATTTGGCTTTACGGTTTCAGAGAAGAAGTTTTAAATTTCGACCAATTAGAACATGTAAATGTTCATGACGGCCATTTTGTTTCACGGACCAGGATGATTTATGCAAAGTTTATAAAGGATATTCCATATATGATCCATACCAAAAATCAGTTCATTTGGCTTTACGGTTTCAGAGGAGAAGTTTTAAATTTCGATCAATCAGAACATGTAAATGCTCATGGCAGCCATTTTGTTTCACGGACCGGACTGACTTATGCAAATTTTGTAAAGGACCTTCCATAGATGTTCCATATCAAAAATTAGTTCATTTGGCTTTACGATTTCAGAGGAGAAGTTTTACATTTCGACCAATCAAAACATGTAAATGCTCATGGCGGCTATTTTGTTTCAGCGACCGGGATGATTTAAGCAAACTTTGTAAAGAACCTTCCATAGATGCTCCATACCAAAAATCAGTTCATCTGGCTTTACGGTTTCAGAGGAGAAATTTTAAATTTCGACCAATCAGAACATGTAAATGCTCATAGCGGCCATTTTGTTTCACTGACCGGGATGATTTATGCAAACTTTGTAAAGGACTTTCCATAGAAGCTACAGGCCAAGATTCAGTTCAATAAGTCCAAGGGTTTCAGAGGAGAAGATGAAAATGTAAAAGTTTACGGACGACGGACGCCAAGTGATGACAAAAGCTCACATGACCTCTGATGAGTTTAACCATTTAACATAAACCAAGAAATGAGATTTTCAAAGATTGAACAAAAATTATTAATATTTCAAATTAAGCAGAAAATTTTAAAAGCTAGAACTATAAACGAAGGATGCAAGAGGCAACTACTGGATATACTGTGCTAAAACTTCAGCAAGGCACGTAAAAAAATGACTAACTGAAAAAAAATATTGTTAAACTTAAACAAGAAAACAAATCAACAAGGATTCAAGGCTTCTAAACAATATGAAAATCTTTTTTTCACTTGTAAAGGTTTATTTATTTCTTGTTTCCCTTAATGTGGTCAATCTTTTCTACATTTCTTTGAAGATACTACTGAAAATTTGCCAGTACTTGTGTTACGAAAGGCAAAGTAAATAAATCAGAGACAGAGATTTTTTATATTAGATTTAATATCATTAAAAACTATTTAGTACTTGCAATAATATTTACAGATAATAGTAATCATTAACTATCTAGACTCCAAACACCTTTCATCTCTGGAAATCCAACAAATAATCCACAGGCCAATACATGATTTCCGAATTAGTCTGGAATTACCGCATCTGGGGCAGAAATTATTATTCCGATCACGTGACTTTAGTGTTTTGTTAGGCATGGGAATAGCGCTTTCCATGTGACGAGCCGAGTGAAGGGAAATTTGAAGGATAATGCAAGTCGGACGACTTTTAGCTTTGTGTATTCATGGCATGATATACCCCTCTGGGAAAGAAATTGTCGCAACTCTGGTACAGTTTTTATCGCAAAATTTACAGGTGCTGCCATATCGTTATTGGAGTGCACACAACAGTTTTTCTTAGTACTTTTCATGACGTCATGAATTGAAGGAACTTACTCAACAGATTTATAGCTGGACAATTGGCTGTATCATATACCCATAGAAAACCATATATCAAATAAAACATATTTCTTCATGCTTTCACTGTATATAAGTATTTTTAAGGAATTCCTTTCTAAATTCTTACCATTACAAAAAGATAACTGCCCAAAAATAGGCCGCCCCCTTCAAATATTTCAAAAACATACCAAACTCAGAGCATCCTAGCAAGGATTCCTGCGTAATTTAGAGAACTGAGTATATGTGTTTTCCAAAGTACACATTCAACTGGTTTCAACACATGTGGTTTCAGGGTACATTCGCCGCCTTTTAAAATTGCTACATGAAGTAGTATAAAAATGTTGTGTTTTCACCTACCCTATTTTTGGATGTTTTCAGAGTAGTCTCCCATTAATAAAACTTTTCTGAAAAAAATTACTTTTTTAAGTTTCATGCATTTTTTTAAACTTAAAATAAAGCCAAGACTCTTATTTAAATAATCAAACCAAAAAACAATCAGAAATCAATATCTAGAACTTATAAATAGAGGGAATTCCATACCTATGACATAATATATTTAGGGAAAAATCACTGGAATTTTATACGAAACTGTTGTTTGCATTCTTGCTTCTATGCCTAACAAAACGTCACGTGATGCGTCATTATTTACCTCCGTCGCAAAGAGCGCATATGCAACTATATCGCTCATAATTATGTTAAGTAAGTCTGTTTAGACTTATTAACTGGTTACTAAATTATCGTGTACATGCCCCGTTCATGCCAGGCATTTGTAGTAACATTTCACATGGATTATAATTCCATATATGAAATTGTAACGATAATTAATAATATTAAATTTATCAATGTTCATTTAATTCCCATCAAACATTCCGACGTTTCGACCGGCTGCCTTCTGTGAAAACTTATATCAATATCACAAATTTTTGCTATTCCATCAAGTCATTAAAATTATAGTTATTTTGTTATTCTAACGCCACTATAAGTAATCATGACGCCATAGTTGAGATGAAGTCTTCATGACGTCATAAACGTCTTTGGGTGTGCTGATAGAAGTTAACATCTTTTCCACAAAATACCCATATTAGATTTAAACATTTAAACCATTTGGCATAATTGTATTTAGTCTTTCCATCCAATCATGTTCTTTTATAAGTCTGTTATTTCTGGATTAATCACATATCCGCTCCACTATAAATATTTCTATGCTTTGTAATCCATGCTCTTGTTTACAAAAATGTTCCGCTCCGCTACCACAGTTTCATCAATTTTTTTTTTCATTTTTGATATTTAATGCAGCATTTTAAAAAAGAGGTGTGTGTGTAAAGTGGTATCACAAAGAATGGGACCCGAAATGAATTGGTCTTCATAATTATATTCTATCATATATTAACTTTATTTTGTGGGATTGGATGGTATTATATATCAAGTAGATAACATCGAAATTATTTTTCCAAAATGAGTCCTTATGCAAAATTCACGTATCTGATATGTATTTATCTATCGTCTGTATAATCAGGTGTGTGATACCTTATGTATGTTTTACAAAGAATGTTCTAGTTAAATCACAAATATACTCCATCTAGAACGGTCTTAATAATAAATCTTTCGGTGGGGGGGGGGGGGGGGGGGGGGGCGTAAATGGATGTGATATTTAGATACGGGACGTGCGGCTAATTTACAAAGCCGGCGGAGGTTTCGGGTCTGGATTTTTTTTTACACTCCGGTCAGGATTTTAAAAATTTATGCAGATTTTTATAAAGCACTAAGGAGAATTCAGGTCTATCAATTTTTTTAGATATCATAACAAATGTTTCAATATATAAATGTTAAATGTATAAATATGTCTCATCATGATAACTGCCTTTTATTATTTTTGGATAATTTCGGGTATGTAATTTTAGCTTATCCCGATATTTTTGGGTCACAAATTCGATATAACGTGGATAATGTCGGTTAGGCGTTTCAAGTTGTCGGCTCATTCCCGTTATAAAATGGTCAAGTATCACAAATAATATTAAAGATGATCACTGCAGAATAGAAAATATTGCCTTTATATCATTTTCCATACGTTTTACTCACATTTTTAAGGAGGTTAAAATGTCATCTAAAAGGCTAGGGATTGGTCAAGAAATATTGATTTTATCATCTCCCGAACATTTCATTTCCTTGTCTCCTATACATTGCATTTCAGGAACTTTACAAGTGTCTGGTTCTATTTGATTTTCATCAGACTTTTCAACCACATCAGATTTTGGCGCGGAAGACTTAAATTTTGTATTATAAACATTCTTCATCATCTCAGATGCTTACTTTTTGAAAAAAAAATCCGAAGCAAAGAGCTTTTTAATATGTACTAATTCTTGTCTATATAGGTCGAATTGATTCAAGTCCATTTAAGAACAATTCTTCCACCCTGATTCTATATTCACACTGGTAAGATAAATTGTGAAGCCAACATTTTTATAGGTTTCATGTGTCAAGGGCCCATTTAAAACTATTTATTCTATTATGATAAAAAGATTATAAAGACATAAGAAAAGAAAGGGAAAGTCTCAATCTATAAAGCAAGTACCTGTACCTAAACCCAGTCAAAGTGAACGGGAAAATGATTGTAACAGTTTTGATGACAGTGGGGATTTCATCATTGAGGAACTCAGTGGGACATATACTTCCGAAAGTGATAATAGTAACAATCAAATTATCATATCCAAAGAAACAAGAGACCCACAAATCATCATCCCTACAAACAAGACTATGTCACAAAGTTTGGGAGAAAGGCAATAAAATTTAAAACCTCTGAGTGATTTCCAGGATATACTGGGCATATACTGAAATTTTCTAAATACATTTGTTCATATAGAGAATATACAGTATCAACACTCTTCTTATTATGCAGACATATATATGACTAATCCCTTTCCATCAAAAAGGCAGGGTCATAATTTTAAGTGAGTAAACGGAATAAAAAATTTAGCATAAAATTCAACTGGGGTGATTAAAACTTTATATAGGTATCATTTTCAGAATGACCAGTCCACGCCCCCCCCCCCCCCCCCTCCCAGATAAAAATTCTAAGTCCGATTGTTTAGAAACAGAAAATATATCGAATCAATGACATTTATATGGAGTCAGACAGTATGAATTAAATGATTTATTTTTTGGTAACTAATTAATGCACGATTTCTGACGTCATGTGATAAGATGTACGCTACACGGTATCATATTTATCAGGGCAATAGTAGGTTCGAATCTGTCTTGACAGGTGGCCATTTTTGACAACAAAACATTATTTGAAGTAGATAAGTCTTCGAATATATTCGCATAGCAATAACCATGATAATATTAAAAATCATTCAGACCGGTGAACAGTTTTAATTATTACCCGCAGCTACAATGTAGTGTAGGCTCGTAAAAAATAGTAGACAGTTTGATGAATAGACTGACTCACAAGAATGTTTTAAATTAATTTCAACTCCTGATATCTCAGCAACATTTTTGATTGCTTTGTGATTAGGGACGAGATCAAAAGGTCAATGTAGGATAAAAAACTTAATTCAAATAGTTTGGGGGGGGGGGGTAAACATCGCTGCAAGTTCTGTTATCCGACATCGATTTTCGGATTCAAAAATACGGATTCAAGAGATGTCCAAGTCAATATACAGAACAAATATACATTGTTGAGGAAACACAGGACCCATGATACAAAAAGTATACTCTCAAAGCGTATGCCCATATTGGTCAATCAATTTTTCCCAAATTAAGTTAAGAGGGGGGGGTTGGGATCAGTGAAAAAACTATGTCAATTAAGTTTTTTATCCTACATTGAACTTTTGATCTCGTCCCTTACTGTTTTTAGATTATTTCACGTTTCATCGAGATATTTCATGAGAGTGAAACAAAAAAGGTCTGATGAAGAATTCGTACACAAACCGTTATGTAAAATATATTTGTTATATGTTTGTTTTTTCTAGATTTTCATCCGCAGCATATTGTATCATTGGTTACATGTTCCATAATTCTGAACGCAATTTTCATTGGTATTGCCGTGTTTGCTTGCTACATGTACAAACGGAGAAAGAATAGTTCTGGTGAAACTTCAGATGATTCACGTCGACAACAATCAGCCAATCAGGATATTCGTAACAGCAGTGCTACTGATGAACATCAAGATATATCAGATCATTATGAGGAAATTGATGAAAACTATTTACTTCACATTTTGCCTAATGTGGATGTCGAAGCACAAAACAATAAAGATGACGTGGAAGATAGTGAAAACATCTCAGAAACGAAAAGTTTCGATTCAGCAACCATTAATGAAGGATATTTGAATCCATATCAACCTGTGGAGGTCAAAGTGGAAACGCATGACTATACCTCGGTAATCCACGAAACCGATAGTGATCCTTCTGATCACGAAGCCTCGGGATATCTTAATCCCTACCAGCCTTTGTCACTAGAAATAAATGATGACGATAAAACGAATTATTCGGTATTGGATCAAGACAAAAATATTAGTTTCAACAACAAATAGGAATTATCCTTTTGACAAAATTTTCTTCAATGTATATTTTCGTCTGTGGTTTTCCTGTTAAGGAATGTAGAGTTAGAACATCATCGAATATTAGTTTTATATTGATAAAATACAAGATTTTTCTGACAAAAAAAATCAGAAACTCTGTGTGTTACATGTAGTAGTTATTGCTTGTACAGTAGAGTTTATATTTAATCTGTACTACGTATTCACCTAATTAAAGACATTGTTCTGCTACTGATAATTGCTAATAATAGTTTCCCTGTAAAAAATAGATTGAAGGGCAATAACCATGAGACAGAGATCTGAAAATATCGGCCAAATTAACCATTTAAATCTTGATTTACAGTTCATATATTAGTAATTACAGGTTTTCGCTATCCTTAAAAAGTATTGAAAATGTGAGAAACAAGAAAATATGTCAACAGCACACTGATGCATGACGCAATATAATTTTCTATGTTCATGACTTTCCAAATTTATATTGGGGTGATTAAAAAACAAATACAGTAAAAATAAAAGTATTTTTAAAAACAAAACTGTCGAAATACACACCGCACACTGAACATTTTATTGCAATTACAACATTGGTATAGTATTATTATTGGATGATAGACTTATCGCACTTTGAACATCCAAAACCGTTGAGTTATACTTGTACAATCACTATCTCTTCCGACAAGAAAATGTAGATCTATGGGTTTAATGTTTAAAAAACAAAGCTTTAAAAAATTACAACTTGGATACGAGTTGGTAATAGAATGAGGTGCTTTAAGTTCGAGCTGGTAAAAATAAGGCACGAGTCGTATATCTTGAGTGACTAGTTTGTCGAGTTTGCTGAACATAGCAAGGCCATGAAAAGACGTAACAATGATTTCAATAATTATTAATACGACTAAAAGAATGAGACAAATTTTTGTTAGCCGGGTTGCCGTTTCAACAACAAATGCAACGTGCGACCTTTATATATCAGAAGTATGAGAACATTGTGCAGTTTAAAACTTTTATCAGTACATACGCAATTGTTGCCGCGTTTTGCTAATTACCCCTAATTAATTAATCCGGATCACGAAAACCGATACCGTTCCGGAAGTATACATCACAAGAAGTTTCCGGTATCGACCGAGGAAAAGTTTGTCTAAAGACAGCTCGACAGAAAACGGTTTAGGATTTCGTTGCGTAAGTGTAAAGAAAAATGCACAAAAGAAAATGAACAATCGTCTTTCTATTCAATCATCTGCACTGGGAATTTAAAAAGCGACCACATGCCCAAAATGAATGAAAATAAAAAAGGCAAATATGCTTGCTTCCCCGTCTTATAAAGAACACTTCACCCAAGGCTCCAGGGATTAAATATCCAAAAAGAGAAGATGCACATCGCGTCTTTATGTTTGTAAAAACAAATATTTTGTCGCAACTGGAAATTTTAGAAACAGAAAGTGACCACATGCCCAACTTGACATGCATGAATATAAAAAAACTAGGCAAATCTGCTTCCCCGTCTAAAAACACTTCACAGGTTACTACCCAAGACAACAGAAGATGCACATCACGTCTTATTTATTATATTTGTAAAAATAAACATTTTGTGGGCAACTGGAAATTTTAAAAACAGAAAGTGACCACATGCCCAACATCACATGCATGAAAATAAAAAAGGCAAATCTGCTTCCCCGTCTAAAAACACTTCACAGGTTACTACCCAAGACAACAGAAGATGCACATCACGTCTTATTTATTAAAAAAAAACTATCGTCTGCAATAATGTGCGTACACTTCGTAACTTGAGTTAGGGCACCATAGCCTAAAATCAATTTTTAAATTTTTAAACGAAAAAGTAAAACCATGAAATTTTCTCTTGACTCGCGATATTGACCTAAACGACGTTACGTATTTTGCAGATTTGACAATGATATACATGTATTCAGGTATAGTATATCAGCCTGTAGTAGGGGTTAGCCTACAGGTTGAAAAACATACACAGACTAATCCCATTTATCTCGACAAAATTTAGTGGCAGATGAGAATAGTGATCAGATAGATGTGGCCAAGTTCCCAATGGAATTGGCATATTTAGTAAAATAACATGTATTATTTTGCTTCAAACCTATTTTTGTTTGGGTTATAAAATTGTGAATGTTGGGCGGGCAGGGAAAGACAGACATGAACTTCCATAACAGTTTTCTCAGCAACTATCAGTCAGAGGCTCCTGATATTTGGTATGCAGCCTCAGGTGAGTGACCCATACTATATATGCAATTTCAGGTCTGTCGCTCATCAACTTTCTGTTTAAAAAAATTCAGCTTTTTCTGACTTTGACCAAAAGCATATTACGTTCACTGCTTAGTACTTCAGCTATGAATGGTGCATTAATCATATATCATCATAAACCACGGGTTTCTACTAGTTATTTTTATTATGCCTTATCTTCACCATATTGCATATACACATAAAAGGCAACAGTAAGCACCCTAAACATGCTTTATCAATGAAATATTCAAGTGACACAATTTGTTTGAAAATCTTAGAGAGTATTTGCATGCGAATATCTATATTACCGAATAAAGAGACTCGAATTTGTGTGTCGCTTGTTCTTTTGAGTAATATCCATGAATACATTTTTATAACATAAATGATCAACGCACAGTGTAGTTTGTCATCACAGAGTCTGATGATCTGTTTTGGCTTATTTTGAGAGAAAAACGGAAAATAACCAGTTTGGATACACAGTGCTAGCCGTCGCCCAGTTTTCAATCATTTCAAACGGTACATGTCAAAACACTGTATTCTTTGCACTTTCAATTTTCATTCAGATAAATCATTCTATTGTTTAAATTTTAAAGTTTGACCTGTGTTTCGACCCGTCCTATATTAATTCTCACAAACCAATATTTGCTTTCGTCAATTAAGTACAAGCCATTTCGATACCTGCTGAAATCCGCACCTGGTCTTTTCGGGACTGGTGAAATAGTTACCTGGTTAAATCGGCAACACTAGAGTCATACCGACACCTATCCATATTATAATTAAATAGACTCGAATTTGTGTGTCCCTTCTTTTGTGTGCGAAATCTATGAATATGCTATTATAACATAAATGATCACCGCACAGTGAAGTTTGTCATCACCGAGTTTGAAGATCTGTTTTGGCGTATGTTTTGTGTGCTGAAAAATTGCCGGACGTTAAGTTAAAAACAAACGAGTGGAATAGGTTATTAAAAATAGATAAAATGGGTCGAATGGATTATTAAAAATAGATATTATAACTTCGTGCCGACGATTTTGCGGGTGTAATCTAGAAATATATATTGTGAAAATAAAACTTACGCCTCACCTCAAAGATTTCTAGTGAACGAGGACATGGAGGAGTTTAGGTCACCATGCCTTAATACTTAGTTTAGTGTGTTGTCTATTTCGCTGAACTAGTATGCATTATTGTTTAGGGGCCAGCTGAAGCCCGTCTCCGATGAAGGATTTTCTCGCTAAGTTGAAGACCCATTTGTAGCCTTGAGCTGTTTTCTGCTCTTTGATCGAGTTGTTGTCTCTTTGACACATTCCCCGTTATATAATAATACTTTGCAAAAGGCATCACCTTGTAATAAGTATCAACAAGAAAAACTAGATTGAGGCAGTCGGAAATGACAGGTATCCCCACATACTGTTGTATCCCAGTGCACCACTTTCATAATCATATGTTTGAATACACCCATTTTTTTTCATATACTTCTAAAACCTTTCTGCACATCTGAATACAGTATACGACAATACTATATAGAAATAAAATGCATAACATGAAGAGGACATTAGATAACAAGTTTAAATTCCAAAATTTTAAAATAGCAATTCTGCCATCTTATTTTGTATCTACAAACATGTACATATAGTATATAGAAATAAAACGAAAAATTAAATCGGCCCTATGGGTCCCAATTTTTTAAAATCAAAATTATAAAACATAATTGCGCATCTAAATAAAGTGTGTGACAATACTGCATAGAAATAAAATTAAAGAGGAGTTTAGGTCACAAGTTTAAATTCACAATTTTTGAAATTCGACCCCCAATTTTTTAAAAGAAAATTCTAAAAACTAATTGCGCATCTACATACTAATCTACATTTACATCTACTAATCTACATTTTTATTTCTATACAGTAGTGTCATGCACAATATGTAGATGTGCATTAAAGGTTTAGAATTTTGATTTTCCAAAATTGAGGCCCACAGGAGTCGAATTTTAAAAATTGTGACATAAACTTTCATTTTCCAATGTATGTTTTTTTTCTATACAGTCTTGTCATGTACAATATTTAGATTCGCAACAAGATTTTAGAATTTTAATTTTGTAAAATTGGGGCCAACCGGGGTCTAATTTGGAATATTGTCAATTTAAGCTTGTGACGTAAACTCCTTTTTCATTTTTAAATTTATGCATTTTATTTATATTTATTCCCGTACTTTCGAAGAAAGTTCGGGGATATAGCGATTGTCTCCGTCCGTCTGTCACACTTTCTTTTGACACCAACTCCTCCTTCACTTTTGGGTTTAGAAATTTAATTTTTATATAGAATAGTTGCATATTACCTGTAGATGCACAATAAGGTTTTAGAATTTGATTTTCTAAACAAGGGGCCCACAGGGTTCGAAATTTGAAATTTTCAATTTAAGCTTGTGACCTAAACTTCTCTTTCATTTTGCATATTTTTCTTATATATAGTATTGTTCTACACTACATGTAGTTGAACAGTTAGGATTTAGAATATCATTTTTAAACCGGGGGTCCACTCAGGTCAAATTTCAAGAAGGTGTTTTTGTATTATCCCTGCACTTTCGAAGAAAGTTTGGGGATATAGCGATTGTCACCGTCTGCCCGTCCGTCCGTCACACTTTCTTGTGACATGAACTCCTCCTTCATTTTTGGGTTAAAGAATTTAATTACTATATAGAATGGTTGCATACTAGCTGTTAATGCGTAATAAGGTTATAGAATTTTGATTTTCTAAACAAGGGGCCATCAGGGGTCGAACTTTGAAAATTTTGAATTCAAGCTTGTGACCTACACTCGTCTTTCATTTTTCAATTTATACATTTAATTTCTATACATTACTGTCATGCACCATATGCAGATGCGCAATAAGGTTTTAGAATTTTGATTTTCTAAAATTTGGGCCCACAAGGGTCGAATTTCAAAAAAACTGTCAATTTAAGCTTGTGACCTTAATTCGTCTTTCATTTTTCAATTTATGCATTTTATTTCTATACATTATTGTCATGCACCACATGCAGATGCGCAATAAGGTTTTAGAATTTTGATTTTCTAAAATTGGGGCCGTCGCATTTCGAAAAACTGTCAATTTAAGCTTGTGACCTAAACTCCTTTTTCATTTTTCAATTTATGCATTTTATTTCTATACGATATTGTCATACACCACATGCAGATGCGCAATAAAGTTTTAGAATTTTGATTTTCTAATTTTGAAAAACCATCAATTTAAGCCTGTGACGTAAACTCGTTTTTCAATTTATGCATATTACTTCTATATAGTATCGTCAAACACCAGATACAGATGTTAATAAGGTTTTAGAATTTTAAATTTCTAAACTTGGGGCCCACAGGGGTCGAAATTTGAAATTTGAATTTACGTTTGTGACCTGACTCTTTTATTTTGCAATTTATGCATTTTGCTTATATATAGTATTGTCCTACACTATATGTACTTGAACAATAAGGATTTAGAATATCGATTTTTAAACCATGGGCCCTTTCGGATCAAATTTGAAAAATTGTATGTTTAAGCATGAGAACTGTTTTTTTTTTTTTCATTTTTCAGTAGGTTTATTGATTTAATTTCTTCACAGAATGATTGCATACACTATTTTTGGATGGTAATAAGGTTTTATATTTTTGACTATAGGAAAGGGGCCCAAATACTTACAGGGATCACTGACGATTCCGACAGTATAGATTTCTAGTTTTCATTAAGTTTATTATCCATGCACTTTCGAAGAAAGTTCGGGGATATAGCGATTGTCTCTGTTCGTCCGTCCGTCACACTTTCTTGTGACATCAACTCCTTCACTTTTGGGTTTAGGAATTTAATTTCTATATAGAATGGTTGCAAACCACATGTATATGCGGAATAAGATTTTAAAATTTTGATTTTCTAGACAAGGGGCCTACAGGTGTTGAACTTCGAAAAATTTGGAATTCAAGCTTGTGATCTAAACTCGTCTTTTATTTTTCAATTTATGCATTTTATTTCTATACAGTATTGTCAGGCACCATATGCAAATGCGCAATAAGGTTTTAGAATTTTTATTTTCTAGAACTGGGTTCCGTAGGGGTCGAATTTCAAAAATATTCTGTTGAAGATGAGGATGTAAACTCTTTATTTTTTTTTTAATTTATGCATTTTTTCCTATCTAGTAGTGTCATGTACAATATTGTATATGTGCAACAAGGTTTTACAAGTGTTATTTTCTAAAATTGGGGCCCACAGGGGTCGAATTTCAAAAATTCAATTTAAGCTTTTGACATAAACTTGTTTTTCATTTACCAATATATGCATTTTTTCTATACAGAATTGTCATGCACAGTATGTAATGGCACAATCATGTTTTAGAATTTTAATTTTCTTAATTTAATAAATTGTACATTTAAGCTTGTGACATAAACCTTGTTTTTAATTTTCCAATATATGCATTGTTTACTATATAGTATTGCCATGCACATTAAGCAGATGTGCAATAAGGTTTTAGAAGTTTAATTTTCTAAAATTCGGGCCCACATGGGTCGAATTTCGAATATTGTCAATTGAAGCGTGTGACGTAAACTCATTGATCATTTTTCAATTAATGCATTTCATATGTATACCATAGTGTCATGCACGATACATATAGATGTGCAGTAAGGTTTTAGAATTTTAATTATCTAAACTTGGGGCATACAACGGTCAGATTTCAAAAATTGTCAATTTAAGTTTGTGACATAAATATTTTTTCATTTGTGATTTCTTCATAGGATGATTGCATAAAATCTTTAAATGGGCATAAGGTTTTAGCTTTATGCAATTGGGTAGGTGTCCCAACTAATTGCAGGGGTACGGGGATAACTGTCGATTCCGACAGTCCAGCTTTCTAGTTGATTTAATTTCTTTATAGAATGATAGCCTGTTATTTTTTGACAGGTTCGACTACAGGTAAGTAGCCCGGATCACTGTCGATTCCGACAATACAGTTTTCTAGTAATCAGATGTACTGGCATATTGATTCCTGCCACTGTGAGTTTTACCTGTTAAGAAATTTTGAATAGGTTGTTGGTGAAAAAGGATATGAAGAATAAACTCTTGACAAGAAAATCCACATGCAAGCCCAAGCAAAGGAACAGAGCTTTTATTGTCCTTTTCCATCCTATAGTCACTATGAGAACTTCCCCATAGAGAAAAATTAGGCCCTTAATGGTTCATAGCACTGGATTGAGTGACCTCTTTGCTAAAAATTGATAATGTTACATCTATGTATGTATATTGAATAATCACTTAAATAATGTATTCACAACTTATGACTTGTATTCTTGTACCATATTTTTCTGAATAATGAAAAGGACAAAAGATTTGGTCAAATTCAAAGATTTACCTGAATTTTAATGGTTGCATTCTACCTGCAGATGCACAATAAGGTTTTAGAATTTTGAATTTCTAGACAAGGGGCCATCAGGGGTCGAACTTTGAAAATTTTGAATTCAAGTTTGTGACTTAAACTCGTCTTTCATTTTTTAATGTGTGCATTTTATTTGTATACAGTATTGTCATGCACCATATGCAGATGCGCAATAAGGTTTTAGAATTTTTATTTTCTAAAATTGGGACCCACAGGGGTTGAATTTATAAAATCTGCCAATTTAAGCTTGTGACCTAAGCTCTTTCATTTTACAATTTCTGCATTTTATTTCTACACCTTATGTATTTAAAAAGAGTCACCACAAGTGCTTTCGATCGGGCGTATTGGAAAAAATTCCCAAAAAATCGAAAACATTCAGGGAGCCGTAGAATTTGATATTAGAAGCAAATGGAAACGTTGGGCGAACATCCGTTACGCTGTGCGTAACAATTATATCTAGTTTAAGCTTGTGACCTCAACTTTTCAAAGAAGTTCGGGGATATTGTTATCACCCATGTCCGTCTGTCCGCCCGTCACACTTTGTTGTGATCTAAGCTCCTAGTTCATTTTGATTGTAAAAAAGAAGGTGCACAGTGATACAATATGTGGGGAGTGCATTTGTGTAAGTATCCCAACTAATTACAGGGGGTGCGGGGATCACTGTCGATTCTGGCATGCAGCCAAGCTTTCTAGTTTTTAATATCATAAGCTCTTGACTAATATTTGGAATCAAGGTTAGTTTTAATGATTAATTGTTTCTATCTGTTTAGGATTTTGCAACACTAATGCATTGGGTACAGTTTTTTCTTTCTTAATATTATTTAAATTGTGCATTTTTTTAGAATTATACCTTTGAATACAGGCCCAAAGTTTGGAAAATTAAAATTCTAAAACCTTATTGCACATCTGCATAGAGTGTATGACAATACTGTATAGAAATAAAATGTATAAAATGAAAAATGAAAGAAAACATTCAGACACGCACTTATAATTCCCAATTTTTTAAATTCGACCCCTAAAGGCCCAAGTTTTTGAAAATCAAAATTCTAAAACCTTATTGCATATCTATATACAGAGTGTGACAATACCGTTAAGAAAGTAAGTACATAAAATGAAAGATGAAAGAGAAGTTTAGGTCACAACTGGGACTATTATACTAACGGGACTGGAAACTGATCAGTCTGTTGAGATTTCATTGTCCCGATAGCGGATTATTGATTTTTTGTTTTGATTGACAGCTTATCGTGTCACGTGGTTAATTAGCCGTCGATACATGTAAACAATTGATTTCGGTGAACATGTCAGCATGTTTATACCGTTAAAATAGGTGGATTTAAAATAAAAAATATAATTAAATGAACAAAAAATTAAATCAGATCCATTTATAAATATTCAATATGCTTATATATGGCAGCAATAGCTGTGAAAGGCCTAATTTTGTAGTTCTGATTGTGGAACCTATTGTACATATTTTCACGAAGTCAAATGCTCATGCCACCCAAAGACCATTACTAAGCAACAAAAACCCTGATTTTACTACAAATATTGCACACATAAATAGGAGTAGGCAATTTTATAGGAGCAGTATAATTTATTTGAGCCCTGCATGTGGTTTCCGGTTGTAATGAGAAGGAGATTTATATTCCACTTTTCACTTTAAAAAGTGACAATAAAAATAGGTCAATCCAACCTGTAATCAATAAATATGATTTAACAACAAACAGAACTCGCGTATCTCTTTTCAATCAACAGTTAGAAGAAATTTTGTAAATCATTTTTTCCCACAGCGTCCCCACGCTGTAATCATCCGGTAAAATTTCAACCTTTAAATGTCAGTTTTTCACATTTAAGGCGGGATTTGGTGATTAATAACAACTGTAAAAGATCGAAATACCTTTTATCATAATAGTAATCATGTTTACATAAAGGATTTTCTTTTTAAATAACTATAAAAACAACTTATAGAAATTATGCGATCAAAGCACGCTGTCTATATCACTGTCAAAACAATATGGCGTATCGTCAAGTCTCGCGCGCGTTTTAACGACCGTGATGTTGACTGATTGGCGTAACGGTTTCCAGTCCCGTTAGTATAATAGTCCCAGTTCACAAGCTTAAATTCCCAATTTTCAAAATTCAACACCTGTGGGCCCCGAGTGAAGTAGTCCTAGTGAAATCCATAGGGTTAAACCTATTACTGTTCAATCAAGGACCGAAAGCGTACGAATGACCGAAGGCAATGGCATGATAGGGGTCTCTTCTATTTTCACGCGGTTTTTAAAAATGTGGTGGGAAAATTCGTCACTTCCAGATGGGCATGCGCGCAAACCATTTCTGGTGACTTCACATCATGTTACGTAATTTACTCTTCAACAAATGCTTCTTGAAAGCCTTCCCTATACTACTTCCACTGGATTTAATAATACAAGCTTAATCGTTTAAGCAGTTATCATGCATGGTTAATATCTAAAAGGTATAAAGTACGATAAAAGCAGTTGTAGCATTAAGTATGATTATTATGTCCCTTAAAACTGGTGGATATACCCTTAGCAACGGCTATATTGCATGTGAAAAATACGGTGGGGTGTCAATTTCAGGAAATCTGCTGTTATCTACAGCTATTTACCGTAGCTGTCACAGTCTTAAATTACCGTCATCAAAATTATGTTTTAATCTAAAGCCACGTTATAAATAGTTATTCAATTATCTGTAACAAGATATTATTATAATTTGATTATTTAGTTAAATAAATAAATATGTCATATATTTATAGCGAGCCGTTTAAATCACGAGAGTATGACAAAACATGTAAAATTAGATCGATTAGGGAAATATTCTCTTATTGTGCGTTTATTTTATATGCTTTTGCAAATAACTATTTGACCTTTCCAAAATATATAAATGGGGATTTTTATGTCAATAAGGAAAACAATCAACTCTAATTTCCTGCTGAATTTTTTTAAACAGTTGAAAAAAAAATAAAACTAGAAATTGGTGCCATCAGAAACGATGTCAATCCCCGCACTGCACAAGTAAAAAAACAATTAACATTGAAAAACTAGCAATTTAACAATTTCAGTCTGAAAATTGGAACCCTGAATCAAATTTAAAAATTGAAAACCTTGTTGCACATCTACACATAGTAAAGAACAATATTATACACAAATGAAACCACTGAAACAAAAAAAAAATGAATGAGTATTTCCAAAGACAAAGCAAAATTAGCAATTTCACCATTTTCGGTCCCAAAATTTGATCCCTTAATAGATTATTAAAATTAAAAACCTTTTCGCATATCTACAGAGCATAAAGAACAATAGATTTAGAAATAAATTTGTTAAATCTAAATGAATAATGAAAGAGCAGTTTAAGGCACAAGCTTTAATTCACTATTTCCGAAATACAACCCCTGTGGGCCGCAAGTTGTCAAAATCAAAATTCTAAAACCTTATTGCGCATCTACAAACAGTATGTGACAATATTGTATAGAAATTAAAAGCATAAAAGGAAAAAATAATAAGCAGTTTAGTTTAGAATTCCAGTTTTCGAAATTCGACCCTTTGGGCCCCTTTTTGGAAAATCAAAATTCTAAAACCTTATTACGCATCTACATATAGTATGTGACAATATGGTAGAGAAATTAAATGCATGACGTGAAAAATGAATGAGGAGTTTAGGTCACAAGCTTAAATTCCAATTTTCGAAATTCAACCTTCGTGGGCCCTATTTTTAAAAATCAAAATTCCAAAACCTTATTGCGCATCTACATACAGTATGTGACAATACTGTATAGAAATTAAAGCATAAAACGAAAAATGTATGAGGAGTTTAGGTCACAAGCTTAAACTTCCAATTTTTGAAATTCGACCCATGTGGACCCCAATTTTTAAAAATCAAAATTCCAAAACCTTACTGCGCGTCTACATACAGTATGTGATAATGCTGTATAGAAATTAAAGGCATAAAATGAAAAAAAGAATGAGGAGTTTAGGTCACAAGTTTATATTTCCAATTTTCGACAATTCGACCCCTGTGGGCCCCAATTTTGGAAATCAAAATTCTAAAACCTTACTGCGCATCTACATACAGTTTGTGACAATACTGTATAGAAATTAAATGCATGAAGTTAAAAATGAACGAGGAGTTCTGGAGACAAGATTATCTAATGGACGGACAGACGGACAAACGCAGGACAGACTGACGGATGGACAGGCGGAAGAACATACGGACAGACGGACCGATTACAAATATCCCCGAACTTCATTCGAAGTACGACTCATCAGTTGTGCTGAAGGTTTAAAATGTTTCATATTTGTAGTTCTTACTATGGGTTATTGGCAAGATGTTTGCATTTATTCACAATATTACAATAAAAGCTAGGATGTAAAAATCCGTTTATAACAAGTGATTTTTTTTTATTTTTTTTTTTTTTTTGGAGCAGGGTATTTAGCTGAAATACGTTGACAGATATTATAAAACTGCATTTTCAAGACTTCAAACTGTTCGCTAATATAACAAGATGATCTAGAAATAAAGATCTGACGAGAGACACAAAAAATAACTGATGACTGCCACTTGTACAATGTTGATTGTTGGGTAAAGACGGATAGTTCAGAGTTCTGTAACAACCGTTACCGTACACCTTTTTGACATCTATAGAACATGCTCCCCGCTTTTTAGCTCACCTGACCCAAAGGGTCAAGTGAGCTTTTCTCATCACTTGGCGTTCGTCGTCGTCGTCGTCCGTTGTCGTCCGTCGTCGTCCGTTAACTTTTACAAAAATCTTCTCCTCTGAAACTACTGGGTCAAATTGAACCAAACTTGGCCACAAGCATCATTAGGATATCTAGTTTAAAAAATGTGTCCGATGACCCCGCCTGCCAACCAACATGGCCGACATAGCTAAAAATAGAACATAGGGGTAAACTGCAGTTTTTGTCTTATATCTCAAAAACTAAAGCAATTAGAGCAAAATTGAAGGGATAAAAATATTCATCAGGTCAAGATCTACCTGTCATGAAATTTTCAGACGAATCGGTCAACCCTTTGTTGGGTTATTGCCCCTGAATTGTTAATTTTAAGGATATTTTGCAGTTTTAGGTTATTATCTTGAATATTATTATAGATAAAGACAAATTGTAAACAGCAAAAATGTTCAACAAAGTTAGATCTACAAATAAGTCAATATGACCAAAATCATTGATTAACCCCTTATAGGAGTTTTTGCCCTTTAAAGACTACATCCAGCTTAAACTTTCCTTTAAAGATCTTTTCCTCTCAAACCACTAGGCCAATTTAGACCAAACTTTGGTGGAATGGTCCTTGGGTGGCCCCCTTCCAATATTATGTCTGGCATCCCCGATTTCAAACCGACATGGCTGCTGTTAATAAAAATAGAAAAAAAGGGGGTTTAAAAAATCTTCTTATATGAAACTACAAGGCCAGTTGGAACCAAAGTTGGCAGTAATGGTTCTTAGGAGGTTCTCTTTCAGAAATATGTTTAATGACCCGGACTGTTAACCAAGATGGCCACCACAGCGGAACTTAGTTTAACATAGGGCCCTATGGGAAAATTCATTGAAAAATCTTCTTGTCTTAAACCACTTGACTAATTGGAACCAGACTTGGCAGCAGTGGTCCTTAGATGGTCCTCTTACAGAGGTGTGTCCGATGACCTGGACTGTCAACCAAGATGGCCGCCACAACCGAACATAGTTTAACATAGGGCCCTATAGGAAAATTCATTGAAAAATCTTCTTGTCTGAAACCAGTTGACATATTGGAGCAGGACTTGGCAGCATTGGTCCTAAGGAGGTCCTTTTTCAGAAATGTGTCTGACTTCGTGGACTGTGAACCTAGATGGCTGCCACAGCAGAACTTAGTTTAACATAGGACCCTATGTGAAATTCACTCAAAAATCTCGTCTGAAACCACTAAGCCAATTAGAATTAGACTTGGTAGCAATGGTCCTTAGATTGTCCTCTTTCAGAATTTTGTGCGATGACCCAGACTGTCAATCAAGATGGCCGCCACACACGAACTTAGTTTAACATATGGCCCTATGGAAAAATTCATTGAAAAATCTTCTTGTCTGAAACCACCCAACATATTGGAGCCAGACTTGGCAGCATTGGTCCTTAGGAGGTCCTCTTTCAGAAATGTGTCCGATTACCCGTATTGTCAACCAAGATGGCTGCCACACACCGAACTTTTTTAAATATTGGACCCTATAGGAAAATTCATTTAAAAATCTTCTTGTCTGAAACCGCTTAGCCAGTTGGAACAAGACTTAGCAGAAATGGTCCTTTGATGGTTCTCTTTTAGAAATGTATCCGTTGACCTGGACTGTCAACCAAGATGACTGCCACAGCTGGAATTAGTTTAACATAGAATTCTATAGAAAAACCAGCCAAATTGACTGCAACACTTAAATTTTTAGGTCTGCTCAAGGTGAATAGTTAAATCAGGTGAGCGATACAGGCTCTTTAGAGCCTCTCGTTTGACAATGCTAATTCCTGAGAAATTATGCTATATTCAAGGCAAAATAATGGACAATGGTTTTATAAAAACGCGTTTTCAACAAGAGGATATCAGTAAAAATCAAGGGAAAATGCTATGTTTTATTACAATAGTAATATAGTTATAGATGAAGAGATGTTATTTTATCTATTGAAAAGCTTATCTAAGGCCTTATTTAGATTTTTTTTAACTCGTTGGCCTTATTTAGATTTTTAAGGCTTTAGCTGTTCTCATTTGATTATAGTTTTTACCAGGACATAATTTTTTAATAAAAATTGCACATGATTCATCAACTCTGGGTACGTGTTTGTACATGTACAATTAATATGAAATTCAGTTATGCGTTTCAGTTTACAAAAAATTACCGAGAACGGCATAACATGGCATTGCTGAAAAGATTTATGATTTTAATTTTGGTATGTGGAACTTCAAATAGTCAATACAGCATAAATGGCGACTGTAACAGAAATCGTGGGTAAATAATATTTAAAATAAAAATATAATTTCAAAATTATAAAGTCATACACTTTGTCTAAACGTTGGTTGTATATTTTTATAAACTTGATAACCTATTTAGGAAAAAATTGATACAATAAAAACTCATCCTTTTTGTATCATATAAACTTTAAATGTAATTAAGTACGCTATGCTTTAGAATATTGTAGATGGTTGTAATATCAATAGATTGAAAAAGTTTTATATATAAATAAGTTTCGTGAAAAAGAGCATTTTATCGGTAAAGGCGTCATGTGTATTGGAAATTGCTATATCCGACAGAGAAAATGAACCAATTGCTCTGACAACCAACGATAGTGTACCATTTCGCCATTCTGAAGAAATTTATGATGCTGATGTGTTGTCGTTAACGCTAATATAATTGATAACTTAGAAATGTCGCTTTCTTATATTCACTAGGAAAGGTTCTTAAGATTGAGCAATATGTCAGAGTTTTCAAGAAGCGAAATAAATACATATGCATTTTGGGTGAGTGACTGTCTGATATTTGGGTGAATGAGATTATTAAACATGAAAACTGTGTATATCTTTAAGTAGTCCGACGAACTGTTTAGAAATATATGGGGACTTGGATATTTAGACCCTACTCCTTGTATAAAACTCGGAAATTTTTGCAATTAAAATTTATCAATTTTTCTCGAACTTCAGAAATTACATCTACAAACATTTTTTGCTTTGAACCTGATCAGCGGGACAATGAAAGGTGACACAAATTCGTCATCAATATCAAGCAGTTGGTATTGAATAACTTCTAATAATCAGTAAAATATTGACCTTTTAAGGACAAAAATGTTATAGACGTTAAGCATATAGGAATAGAAATGTATCAGTAGTAAAACATTGATAGTGCTGGTTATGTCAAAAATGGAGAAATTTCCTAATTTTATATCTAGACTACACCCTGACGTCCCACGGCAACAGTCAAATCTTAAACAGATCGTCTGCGTTAAAGGAATCTCGGACTGGCGAGAGAAATGTATTACTACTTCAGTCCTTCCTTCGAGTTTTATAAGAAAATTATTATGAGTTGTGTACAGATTGAACAGGGTGAACTAGAATCTGGTAAACCACTAGCAGTACGGCTCAGTATACGAATCAACACCGTAAGGGATCAGTTACTAATTAAAAACTAAATGCGTGTGTTTCAAACAACAAATACCGAACAATTAATGTTGAAGTGAGGTGTGACAATATACAATTTCAATCGTTTGAAAGGGCTGAATTAGATTGAAATTAATTTCTTCAGGTGTCTTCCCATAGACCGTTAGCTAGTTTTCCTGCGTTTCATGTTCCCAGTCATTCAGCACGACAGGGCCAACTCGTATAGACGTGTTTTTCTTAACTTTTATCTTGCTTAAATGTTACAGATATAATTTTTCATGACTGACTTTTTATTTATCGCATGATAGGTGGTAAAATATGAAGCGATGTTATTTCTATAAAATAAAATCAGCACATGGCACTGTCGTGTGGTTATCTAATTCACATTGAAGGACAGTTGCGGTGGTAGAAGTGGTCGTTGTTGTCTATGTAAATTCTAGAAGAACAAATAAAACTCAGTCTGACATCATGCAAATTGTTTGAGGTTCTTTATATGATCAACCAGCTGTACATTTTGGAATGAAAAGTCCCATATAAAATTATCTGTTTTATAAAGTAGATGTGGTGGAGTAAGGTAATGTAAAAGTTTAGTCATGCAGCGGTTATAGGAGTATAAAGTGGATATGAGCTAAGATTTTGCATCATACCCTTTGCTACTATTTTCTTAAATTCATACTTTTATTACCCATTTGTTTTTTTAAAAAATTATAATTCAAATTATGATGAAAAAGAAATTCTTTACACAGTCCTCAATATCAAGGAGTTGATGTCGAAATAAAGGTATGCTGCTCAGACTTTGAAGAAAGGAATGGAAGATGTCAAGGTAATGTGCTTTGAGTATGCATGTTTCTTAATTTTGTGTGTGTCTTTAGTCTATTTTATTTTATTTTTTATTTTATTTCGATCTCTTCTTTCTCTTCTTCCTTAATCGTTGATTTATTTATTTGTACTTCCTTAATGTGTATGTTAAAAATATTAATATAGGATATTTAATAGCTCGTCAATATTTGTTTCCATCTTACTATTCCCACGCTATTCCATAAACCATATACCAGGGGCAAATAATCCAAATTTTCAGTAAAACTTCTTTTAGGTACATAAATTATTGATACATTGCATCAGCTATTCCAGTTAATCTTGGCACAAGTCTGATTCCTACTGTGTTGAGAAGAGCAATAATTTATCGAATTTTGAAAGACTCGTCAAATGAACGCATTCTATCGAATAAAGGGACATTAACTCATTATCGTGTGTGAGCAACTTCACAGTGCATTAACATTAATCAACGAAAGGATAACCAAATAAACAACTGCTTCAAAGGAAGCAAAGGAATTACACTGCGCAAGAATAATCCTCTCGTTAGTGTGAAGATTGTCCCAATATGTGTGAAATGATTTACAAAGAGGATTAATGCTGTCACAAAAGCCTCTTAACCAGGGTTTTATCAGGGATAAGTTGATGTCATCACTTGGGAAATTTTATGGTCGTCTTCACGAATTGATTGACCGCTACAGTGTTCCAATATCTTAGATGATGTTGGACCTGTTTCCGCTGTCGTCGCATTTCATGTGCCTCCACCGATTTGTGACTTCCAGCGAATTGACTTTGTTGAACTTCACGACGGGTGCCGTATACGGAGAAGAAACTGCTTATCCTTCAGGAGCACCTGGGTTCACTCCTGGTTTTTAAAGCAGTTGTTCATGGCCGCTGTTACTATATATAGAACATAGGGAGAAATTGCTGTTTTTGGTTAATAACTCAAAAACCAGTACAGATATCGAAATTCTGACATGGGATAAAAATGATCAACACGGCAAGATCTACCTACCCTGCAATTTTGAAGTTAATTGGAATACCCATCTTGGAGTTATTGCCCTTTTTTTGTGAAATTTTCAAATTTTTTTATACATTTTGTCTTATATTTTGAAAAGTATTAGAGACAGAGGTTAAGTTGTATTGCAAAAATGTTCAGCATGTCAAGATCAACATACCCTCTAATTTTGTTATAAATCAGAATACCCATCTTGGAGTTATTGCCTTTTCTTTGTCAAATTTTCAACATTTTAATATATTTTGCCCTATATTTCATTAACTATAAGACATAGAAGTTAAGTTTAAATTGCAAAAGTATTCGGTTTATCGACTGCATCCTTCATGACACAAAACCGAAAGGATTTCAATTGTCGTAATAAGAGTTATGTCCCCTTAATGAAAAGCAGTTTTCGCTAAAAAATTTTTACTCGAAAACTATGACATGTACAGGCATGGGACTTTCACTATTGGTCATAGAACCAAATAAGCTATTGAAAGGGGTCAAGGTCAAATCTCAATTTTGACCTTGATTGATTGACCGCAGACCTTGTTATCGAAATAACTCAGAAACCTTAAGAGATAGCTGATGAAATGTATTGGAAAAAATGTTTATCTTGTCAAGATCTAAAGTTGTCTAATTAGAACTGACTCCATATAGAAGTTACTGCCCTTGACGCGTGTTTATTTTATACGAAATCTCGAAAACCATTATAGATATGAAGAAAACGTCAATACAAAAAAGATCAGTTTCAAAAGATCTACATTTTAGTACCAAGGTCAAAAGTCAGGGATCAAGGTCATTGAAAAAGCCCTTAGCAACCGATGGAAAAGTACCTAGCAACCATATATATTTATGCACAGGACCATATTATAGAGCCGTAGAGATCAAAATGAAAGTTCAAGGGTCAAGGTCATCGAAAAAGTTCTTAGCAACCGATGGAAAAGTACCTAGCAACCATATATATTTATGCTCAGGACACTATTATAGAGCCGTAGAGGTCAAAATGGAAGGTCAAGGGTCAAGGTCATTGGAAAGGTCCTAGCAACGGATAGAAAAGTACCTAGCAACCATATATATTTATGTTCAGGAATCTTTTTTACAGCTGTAGAGATAAAAAGGAAGGTCATTGGTCAAGGTCATTGAAAAAGTCCTTAGTAACCGATGAAAAAGTACCTAGCAACCATATATATTTATGCTCAGGACACTATTATAGAGCCGTAGAGGTCAAAATGGAAGTTCAAGTGTGAAGGTCATTGAAAAAGTCCTTAGTAACCGATGGAAAAGTACCTAGCAATCATATATATTTATGCTCAGGACCATACCATAGAGCCATAGAGGTTAAAATGGAAGGTCAAGGGTCAAGGTCATCGAAAAAGCCCTTGGCAACCGATATAAAAGTATCTAACAACCATATATACTTATGTTCAAGGACCTATTTTAGAGCTGTAGAGGTCAAAATCGAAGGTCAATGGTCAAGGTCATTGTGACAGTCCTATATTTTGACTATACAAGTCAAAAGAGGTCAACAGTCATGCTTAATAGCCTTAATTGCAATTTGACACGGGAAAGACCTTGCAATTGTTCTCTGAACAATTGTCTTTTGTCCCATTTAAAAATGGTATCGGACATGTCCACACCTGGTCCAAGATGGCCACCACTGGAGTGGGGAACATAGTTTAACATTGGACACTCACCTGATCCAAGATGGATACTAGCAGGGAACATAGTTTAACATTGGACCCAATGGGGAAATGTATTCAAATATCTCTGAAACCGCTGGGCTACTTTGAACCACACTTGGTCACAATAGTCTGGACGTGGATGGTCCAATTTAAAAATTGTATCTGACATGTTCAGACCTGATCCAAGACGGCCACCAGCAGGGAACATAGTTTAACATTGGACCCCATGGGGAAATGTATTCAAAGATCAATTAAGTTCTCTTCTGAATCTACTGTACCAATTAGAACCACACTTGGTTACAATGATCCTTGGGTGGTCCCCTTTAAAAAATTGTATCCAACATGTATGCTCCAACTGAAAGAACACTGCCAGCAGGGAACAAGATTTAACATTTGACTCTTATGAAACTACTATACCAATTGGAACCAAACTAATTTACAATTGTTCTTGGATAGTCCCCATTAAAAACTATCTGACAGGTCCACATTACATCCTATGCCAGCAGAGTGGTGTATCCAGGTGAGCTATACATGGGAGCCTCTAGTTAAAATGCCCCCATCATTTCCGGTTTGCCTTCACATGTGGGTATCTGTTTCCTCTAAGTATTTGGCGATCTTCTACAAATTTAAAAAGAAGGGATGCTGACAATGTCAGAGAGATACACTCCCTCCTCTAAACAACATTACATGTACTTAACGCGTTTTCCAGGTCACATTAAAATATTTACGTTATCCACTTGACCATACAAAGTAAGGTGTTCTCAAGGACAGGGAAAAATAGAGATAATAAAAAACTATGTCTAATTTCATGATCCTCATACATGACCATACATATCAAAAATGAGTTTCTTGACATTGGGGCATGCACAATTAATGCACCATTGACAACATTCCAACATTGTGTATTAATTTGCGTACGAGTCGGAGGCAGGCCTTGTTCGTAAAATCAGTATATGCTTTAATAAAGACCTATGCCACCTATATAATATGGTCATATATTAATTCAAATTTGTATTAAAATCGATTGATCTGGAAAAAGACGGTTGTTAAGGTGGAAGATGGAAGCAGAGGGGCGGGAGAAAGGAGAGAGGGGGCGGGAGAAAGGAGATAGGGGGCGGGAGAAAGGAGACGAGGGGCGGGAGAAAGGAGAAAGGTACCCCCCTTTCCACCCCCTCTAATAGACTGACATGTACATCTTCTAATGTATGCGCACACGTAATACAGTTAATATATCCTTAAAGATCCTGAGAAAGGATCTCATCATGAAAAATGTGACACAAATCATTTTAATTTATCAAAGCCAAGCAATTGCAAATGTGCCAATTGAAGGGAAATTAATGAAAAACACTAAGACAAGCAATACTAAAAATAAAGAAATAACGGGTCTATTTGAAGTGTACATTCCCTAAATCGTACAATAATGCAAAATTAACCTGATATTTCTAATTGGGGAATGATATTTTGTTGTATATCAATTGAAATGCAAGACATTTAGAATTTGAATTACACACAAAGATTTCTTAAATTAATTGTGAGACAGATTTCACATTTACCTTAGAATTGATACTACTACACAAATCAAGTTACTTTAAATTTCCGGACAACGTAATCCTTACATACCCCAAAGTACTGTTAATTCCTGCCAAATGAATCATTCAAAATTGTTATGATTGAAGTTAATGTCAAAACAAAAGTCAAAGACAAATAAGGTTTATTAATGGTCGTCTGGGTCAACTTCATATCCTTAATAATAAAGTTTGGATATATGTTTATATCTAGCTAAGAAATTGCTTTAATGAATCGGTTCGTATTAGTCTGGGAAGTCTTCTTGAAATCATATTGAATATTTTCTTATTTTCCTTAATTACTTACCACTTATTTCTTTTGGGACTTCTGCTACAAGATCAGTGTCATGGATGTTGGCATTTGTATTTATAATAGCGTATTAATGCATGGGAGCAGAAGAAAGGTGATATCGTTATGAAATTAGAAATTGACTCGGTTAATTTTGTGTTTGAAAGGTATCTAAATGAACATATACTGAACCGCAAAAGAAACGTCGCACAAAATGACATGTTCACATACATTTATTTCAAAGTGACATTTATATATTTTAAATTAATTTTTACAAAATTTAATGAATGATTTACAGTCTTTTGGTTACAATGTTCACAAAAACGTCACAATTGTCGCAACGTCACATGTTTTCAATGCTGTGCTCCCACGTCCGTTAATAACGTGTATGTCCTCCACCGGCACCAATTACTGCGGCACATCTTCGGTACATGGAGTTGATGAGCCGATTAATAAACGCCATCGGAATACGTGCCCATACTCTCTGAAACGCTTGTGAAAGTTCAGCTGCAGTTGTCGGACTTGGCTGCTCATTATTCAACCGTCTTTGAACTTCGTCCCATAAATGTTCAATAGGGTTTAAATCTGGACTCAAAGCCGGCCAATCCATAACATTAATGTTATTCTGCTGTAGGAAGTCTCTTGTGGCTCTTGCGGTATGCGCACGTGCATTGTCCTGTTGGAAAGTCTTGTTTTGATGACGTGCGAAATGGGGCTGAACATGGGGTGTCAAGACTTGGTCGATGTAACGGGCAGCTGTTACGCCATTTCCTCTGCCTGGGCCAAGGTTCTGAAAGATGACTGGACCAAGTTTAACGTTAAGGCCGATTCCACCCCATACCATGATGCTAGGTCCTCCCCACGCGTCTGTTTCCAGAATGCAGCTGTCTTCGTAACGTTCCCCGCGTCTTCTCCACACTCTGGTTCTGCCATCGGCTGTTGAAATGCAGTAACGGCTTTCGTCAGAGAAGATGATGTTACGCCATTGTCGATTTCGCCAATTCTGTCGCTGAGTGGCCCACTGAAGACGAGCTTGACGGTGTCGAGGAGTAAGAATAGGTCCTCTTGCTGGACGGCGACATCTCATGTTTCTAGCAGCTAATCGCCGACGAACCGTATCATCACTTATGGGTCGTCCATGTGTTCCAACAGTGTTTCTAGCAGTTTCGGCAGCTGGGGTGAACCGATTCATCAAATGGTGACGAACAATGCCTCTATTCTGTCTAGGGGTAGTGACTTGGGGTCTACCACTCCGTGGACGGTCATTTGTGCTGTTTGTTGCATTGTACCGTGTCCGTAGACGTTCAATTGTTCGAACAGCACAGTTGAAGTCGTTGGCAATAACTCTGGCAGATTGCCCAGCATCCAATCGACCAATGGCCTGTTCTCTCTGTTGTGGAGTCAGACGTGGCATAGCTTCTGTGTCAACACTGATACTAACACTCTTTAATTTTCTCCGGCCTTTTATACCCATAAAGGAGCATGAATTTCACGAACATTTAAGATTTAAGAAAAATTACCGCCAAGTGTGTCCCACGAGCGGTTTTAGGTACGGTCGCTCTACGATACCAACTGAAAATTATTCAACCGAAAATTTAATTCAAAGGTAATTTAATCTTACCTGGTGATGTAATCGTAATACTGATTATATAAAAATCATTAATTAATATTTATTTTGAATTTTGCTAACATTTTGAAAAAGCGACGTTTCTTTTGCGGTTCAGTATATATTAACAATAACCGGTTAGATGGGGAAAAAAGAATAACAAGAGAACAAAAATAACTGATCAAAAACTGGTTTTACATCGCCGGAGAAAACCAATATGGCGACCTTCAAAACAGTTGATCAAAACAACTATGTTGACTTGTCACAAGTAATTAGCTCATGAATGCATACATGGCCACATCAGTCCAACCGGATCTTTTATCGAATGATGCAATCTACATCAATGTAGTCAACCAAACTTTAAGAGACCCCCGTACCACCCTACCCACTAAAAAGTACCCCTATACAAGGTGTTCTGAATACTCAACAATATCAAGTGCCAGCCCAAAATATGGTATCAAGGAACAATATGACGCCTTCCGCCCATCCCACATCAACGACATGCCAATATAATAATACAGACCCAAATGTTGAAAAATGTATTTGCAAACATAAATATTATATACCAAAAACTTGAAAATATGGGCAGTGTTAACACAGTAATACATCAACAATTACAGAAGTTGGATCTATTAGGTGATATTAAACATAGGCTACAAACATTTGAACAAAATATGAACGATATGAGAACAGAAATAACTAGAACATCAAAATGGACAACTAGAAAGAGAAAACATTGATTTGAAAGAACAGTTTTTAAAATTTCAAACACACTCCAACACTGCTGATGAGTTGTCAGTCAACGAAATGGCCATACAGTGCGTCAAATTTATTTTGGTATTTTGTGATAAGTTTTATTATTACCACAGGGGCTATGTCATTGCTGGTGGACTGTTAGTCCCCGAGGGCATTATCAGCCTAGTAGCCAGAACTTTGTCCTGGCATGATTCATTACTCAAGTGCCTTTACATTTTCCGATCAAAATTTGACAAAAATTACCAGACATTTCTAAGGTGTTTCCTTTTTATGCAGAGGTAACCCTTAGCTGAGTTTGGATACCTGTTTGGTTTAATTGATTGATTTTTTATGGTTGTGCTTATTAATTAATCATTATATCTTTAACCGGTTTTCCAATATTTTGATCTCGAGCACTGCTGATGATTTTTCAGTCAACTAATTGGCCATACAGTGCATCAAATTCATTTTGGTATTTTGTGATACGTTTTATTACATGTACATGCAGTTCCCGAAAAACTGAAATTTAAACCTAGGTATTCTGTTTAGCAACAATATCCGATTGAAATCGGCGAACGCATAAAAGCTTTAGTACCTAAACTTAAAGAATTCCAGAGAACAGGTAGAAATGCTAGAATTGTTTATGATCAGCTTATGGTCGACGGACAACCGTATGAGGCTCCTCGTAGAGTACCCTGTAATCACAACGCATGTATGGGTTTTGTGATATGATAAATGAATATGTTATTCTGTCTTTTTCTGAAACAAAAACTAATAAATTTGATGTATTACATGTAGATGTACCGCTTAATTATTTTTATCGGTAATTTGAACATTATTCCTTTGATTTGTGGCGACCGATAAAGTCATGTTCAACGTACTGGACCATATCAGAAATTTATCGGGTCAGTACACAAGTTGACATGCGCTAAACGCTAAACGTAAACAATGACGCGACATCAACGTTCGAACGGGAAGTAATTTTCGTAGTTGTTCATTGTTGAAATAAAAATGTCAAATTAAAAGTACTAATTCAATTTAAATAAAAATATTTTTTAAAATTAGATTAGTCCCAATTTACAATACAAAATATTTGCGACATTTCAATCATACTTAAAAAAAACAAACAAACAAACCAATGGACCCCTGCACTGGCTACAGTGCAATCGTACACCATAATGACATCGATCTACCAACCTTTGATGTTCAATGCACCGTGCCGTCATTTTGAAACGCATAAAATATTCACAATATTTGAGGAACAAATGAATTTCACGTTTACACTCTGTCGGCCATTACTGAAGTGAAGCGCGCGCTTTCCTTCAATGAATGATGTTTTACTTCTCAGATACGCCAAAAAATGTGGTTCCACAAAAAAATCACTTATGTAACACACAAATAACATTTTTATTTGACCTTTTCTATTTTTTAGTGTAAATAGCCGATAAACAAGATAAAGGTCTTTTTTGTTTTTTATACTGTCTTTATCAGGTGTATTATCTGGTTGCCCTATCGACAAGTATCAAAACCAAAAAGCCCTTTATTCTATATATGTCATCCAAAACATCAAAAAAGTTTGAAAAAAAATTAGTCGGTATTGTCGTTGTATACAAAAATAATCTGGAAACATATGTACAAATTATAGAGTCAGATTCTGATTTTGTGCAGTAGTTTGAAATTTCTCCAGGATTAACAGGTTTAAAGGGTAAAATTTTAGTTGGATGCATTTATATCCCAACAGAGTACTTTAAATATTCTACTGAATTCGATGAAGTCTGAAATGATCCAGTTTTCTCAAAGTTTCAATGCTCGAACAGCAACAATCCCTGATTTTGTAATTCCAGATGATACTTAATTTGATATTCTGAACATTACTGATGTACAAGATGAAGAACTCTGAAAAATATGTATTCATACAAATTGTTAAGCGAAAATAATATATCTTTCCAAAGATATTCTGATGACATTCGATCTAATAATTATGGAACAAAACTTATTATCCCATTATATATATTAATTCATAGCTATGTACGTATTTCATTGGTGGAGACTCTCCCACGTGATATTGAACAAAACATCGCGTTTCCATCTCAGATTCTTGTTTCACCATCACATCCCAGTTAATCGAAATACACTAGGGATAGTGGAATAAATCATTAATTTCCCTTACATTAGTGAAATATGAATATTTGTTCAGCCTCGAAAAGTCATGTTTCACTCGGGCAAGTCCTCGGAAAACATGACTTTCCTCGGTGAACAAATCTTCATATTTCACTAATGCGAGGGAAATAAATGTATATTGAAATATGTAAAAGGTGTTCTTCGTATATAGTTAATGACAGTTTTTTTGATGACAAGAAAAAAAGGTAAAGTCACATGTAAAAATGTTAGTCTTGTTGACTATCATATTGTCTTTTTTATTGCGATGCTTTACACGTTTAGTGTTTTGGACTTTGATCCCATGTTTTCTGAAGTGCATAACGGAATTCACTTTACCTTAAATATTAGCGGAATAAAAACCAAGTAAACCCTAATGATAAACAATGATAAAAAAACACAGGACAAAATTACGTTAAATGGAACCCAAGGCTGACAAATTTCAACAGGTTAATACCAAAACCAAAACGTAACCTAGGATCAGGTCGATGTCAATAACCTCGGCAATCCAATTTCTCAAACAGTCGGATATGTATTGGGCAACTCGAATACTCGCCCCAGAAATTCGAATATAAGTAATAAACCATGGGTTGTAAAGAAAAGCGCGATGATTAAGGAAAAATATAAATTAGATAAGTCAGATGACGCCAAATTATCATTGAATCTTAAATCCAAAGGGTTTAAGAAAAGGTTAAATTATAGCTTCAATAAATATACACAAAAATGCGCTGACGAATTACGAAGCCACTTGAAAACTGATACGATGCAATTTTGGCGACTGCTGAATAAACTTGGAAATTGTAAAAGAAAACCCGAATATACCTATTGTAGGCTTTTTACTTGACGTTTTTCATTAAGTCAAGGGTAAATTTCATTAAATTAAAACACAAAATAGGAGTTGAAGCTATATGTTTAGCATTGATTAGCAGTTGACCATTAAAAGATACTTAACTTAACAAAGTATGTTTTATATTTTAACAAGAAATAATGAGCACATCTAAGTCCACATGTTTTGTAATTCACCCAAAAATTGCTAATTTTGTGATTTTTCTTGCATATTTAATTTTTTTATTGAAAAGGCGATATAACTCCAGTAAAAACATCTGACTTTAATAAAGTAACAGTATAGAGGAGCCTAAAGAAATTTCAGTCCAGTGATTCTTTTTAGCAACTTCAAAACTTTGATCACAGATACAAAGAACTTGGCAATATTTTGAAGCCATTTTTCACCATTTTAGTAACGATGATTTACGTTTTTTTGAATACCTATGATTATTTACACTGAAACAATAAGAAAAATGCTTTCATGTTCTTATTAATAAAGTTTAATTTTTTTTAAGTAGAAAGGCTACCTATTGAGACTTTTTATGAATATTTTAAAAACCTTAATTCAGCTGAGATAGACGAGTCAGATGAAGAATATACATGTAGTATTGATATTGATGCAATGGTTGATGCACATCCAGTTTATGATGAAATATTAAATGGTGAGATAACTGAGGAGATTATAAATTCTATCAAAAATTTGAAAAATTATAAAGCACCAGGAATTGATAATATATATATTACACGTTTTTAAAAAACAATTCTCCTACATCACCTTATTATATCGTAAGCTCTAATATTTTTTTGGGGAAACTGGTTTTATTCCAAAAAGTTGGCTCGTACGTGTAATTAAACCTGTCTATAAAAATAAAGGGTGTCCACAAGATCCAGACAATTATAGAGCAATTACTCTCATTAGTTGCTGGGTAAATTATTCACTTCAATAATGAAGGGCTGAATTTCTTTTCTAATTAACTAGAATTGATTTCTAAAAATAAAGCTGGTTTTAGGAAAGGTCATTCTACCAGTGACAATATTATAATATAAGCTTCCGTCTTCCTATATAATAATTTTGGAAAAAAATGTTCTGTTCATTTATTGATTTCAGAAAAGCATTTGGTATCGTTTTGAGAACCGGCCTGTGGTTTAAATTACATAAAAATTAAATAAAAGAGAAATGTTTCCGGGTTGTATATAATATAGTAATATAAACTCCTATGTTCATTATAAGAATAGTAAATCTAATTTTATTCTAAACGATCTAGAAGACTATTTCAAAGAGTAAGATGGTATGCGCTTGAATTTAGTTTTAGAAAAGTGTTATAGTTAATTACATATATTCTTAGAAATATTTGCTTTGTTGTATGCAGACGATACAGTTATTTTTGTTGATACCTGTAAAGAAATGCAAAATTCTCTTAATATTTTCAAAGCATATTGTTGTCAATGGAAACTTTCTGTTAATACAGATAAAACAAACGTGCTGATTTTTAGAAAAAGAAAAAATAAATGTAAATTTTGATCTCAAACTAAAAGGTGACCTCCTTAATATTGTAGATATACCTTTACATTTGCATCAAATTTCACTCCTGTCTTTAAAGGAGTTCGCGTTCTTTATTATTTTTTAGTTTTGTGGTTGTTCATTTGTCTTCCCGGGATTGTCTGTCCAATAGATTACGTTTCTTAATTTGCTCCTTAGGTATATTTGTCCTCTTTCATTGTCTTTATTATCTCTATTTTGTGATATGTTTTATTATACATATCCTGGTATTTTGTTGAATTATAATGGGTCATTTGTTAGTGCATAGAAATAACTAGTGGAACAATCCCAAAAAGCACTTTTTGCTGTCTACACTAAAATAAGAAATATGCATTTACCTATTGATATATCTTATAGAACCAATGTTATTGTAAATCATAAAACTTAGATATAATTGAAATAATTTCATCTAAAATTTTGCAAAAGAATTCTTAAGATTAGACCAAGAACTCCACATTTTATGGGGAATTAAGGAAGTTTCCACTACAAATAAAAGTCAAAATGAGAGTGTTGTCATTGTGGAATAGATTGATTAAAAATGGAAACAAAATAATTAAGCAGTATAATATATACATAAACATACACAAGGAGATTATATTTTTATTATTATTATTATTGTATTTGTCCTCTTCAAAGCTTCAATATGTTTTAGGCGTATCTGATCAGATCAAAAATGACATATTTATAATGAATTCTATATGATTACTTCAACATTAATAGTTCATAGGAAAAACTCCAATAATAAAAATGTTTTATTTTTATTTTGAAGCTATAATGTATATATATTGAAAATGAAGTTGAAAAATTTGTTCATACATTGACATGATAAATGTGCATGCATTATGTACATAAATGCTATGTTATGTAAAAAAAATATAATTGCTGGATTAAAGTCAAATAAAAATGCTTTTTTTATTCCACCAATTAGCATGTGGGATGATTTTAATGTTTATTTTTATTTATTTTTTTTTTTTTATCAAACTCTGATGTTCTCCGGTGACGCACAACTGGTACTGACCAATTTGCTTCTAAATAAGTATATTAGGAACCAGTTTATGATGACACTGCGTTCAGACAGAAGTATATATACAGAAGGAAAATATCGAGGTATTCCGATTCAATATGAACATTTGCAAGATTACTTTAGTCTAAACAAAGAGCTGAAGTAAGAGTCCCAGATGGGCACAAGATGCCAATTAATTATTTTTAACACCCAAAGTGAATTTACAAAATTTATTATGCACTTTTTCAATTGGACTTTTTTCTATGAACGACAGCTTATAAATTTGCTGTTCTGGGCTTTAGGAGTTGGATTATAAAATGAGCTATAAACATCCATGAACCAAAGTTCGCTGTTGTATGTAAGAATTGGGCGAATAGATGTGTTGAAACATTTGCTGTTAGATCACTCAAGGTATTTATACAGCTTTTAATGGAATACATTACCGTGAGTAATATACTATTTGGCTTGCCAAAAATCATTGTTTTTGTTTTTTTAACAGTTAACCGAGAGTTGTCATTTATTACAGTATGTGGATAATTTATTCAAGCCTTATTGGGGACCATTTTCAGAATTCGACAAATTAACAAGTCATCTGCGAATATTAAACAGCAGCTGCCTATCTTTGAATTTTCTAATACCACTGGTCGACATACATTATCAGAAATTGTTTCAGGAGAGCGTTTACGTATATATTTAACAATGCAGTAATAAATGAGTCTCCTTGACGTACCAAATTGAATCAAAAGTCTTTACGTAAATCAATCAAACATGAGAATATTTTTATTTTTAATAAGGCTTTTATAATGAATAAACTATCTGCTGTCCTCAGGAAGGAAGGAATGAAGGAAAACTTTTCAGCCTTTTTCATGTTTTTAACTAATTCTGTTGTACATTACCATTAAGTAGAATTCCCAAAATTGGATGTTCAATTAATAATGCAATAAATGTTTTTATCTTTTAAAAAATTAACCAATTGGCTTTGTAGTTTTCAGGATCATAGTTTTGGTTATATTAATATTTAGTCTGAGTTGTTAAATTTCTACACTATTCTGAAGTTCTTCTACAGATTGCGACAATAGTAATAACTCAATGGAATGGATTTGATGCTAAATTTGTAAAGTAATATCATTAACATTCAAATTATTTTGAATAATGTAGAAATCATTGAATCCCCTTGCTTCACTCCTTACCAAAATAATCTGAATTATAAGTATTTACCTAAAGAGATGACATTGTATAGAAATGTCCGCTAAATTATTTGTTTGTCCAAATAAGTTACAGTAATATTTTTAAGAAATCTGCAAGTAAACACCAATTCATCTTCTTCTTTTTTTTGTCGCTTATCGGTGTCCCCAGTCGCACATGATCACCGTCCACGCAGCATGGTATTGTAAGGTATTAATCGTAGAAAGTAGTTTTTTCCCTTCTTGAGTAGCAATATACCAGCATCGCCTGCAAATGGCGTCTACGTTTCGCAGCTTATCCGATTTTCAAGAGTATACGAGGATAAGAGGATTACTTATGTCACAAAAGCTTCTTAACCAGGGTTTTATCAGGGATAAGTTGATATCACTTGGGAAATTTTACGGTCGTCATCACGAATTGATTGACCATTACAGTGTTCCAATATATAAGATGATGACCTGTTCCCACTGTCGTAACATTTCATGTGCTTCCATGGATTTGTGACTTCCCCCGGATTGACTTTGACTTCACGACGGACGCCGTATACGGAGCAGGAACTGCTTACACTTTCGGAGCACCTGTGTTCACTCCTGGTTTTTATAGGAGTTCGTGTTGTTCATTGTTTTTTAGTTTTCTGTGTTTATTTGTTGTGCTTGTGGTTGTTCATTTGTCTTCCCTGGTTTGTCTGTCCAATGGATTACGTTTTTTTTTATTGCTCCTTAGGTATATTTGTCCCTTTGTGTATACATGGTACACTGTTGAGAGTTTCGGATCATATTGTATAAAAAGAGAGGGGAAGATATCAAAAAATTAAACGAGAAGTCAGACTTTGCAAATATTGTAATCAAAATTAGGTAGATGATGAAATACATTTTTACTTATTTGTATATTCAATCAATATCTTAGAAAAGATTTTTTCACGAATATTGAATACTGTATTTTACTTTATACCAAAATTGTTTAAGTCAAAAGAATTTTTAATTGAATTTATGCATGTCTTCATCTGAAATTGTGGAGTATTTGACTTCACTCATAACAAGTCGTGGTTGCTGAGGAGAGTGAACTCAAACTCTGCATAATTTTGAATTATGCCACCCCCTTTCAAGGGGAGACATATATTGTTTTTGTCCTGTCTTTCTCTCTGTCCATCTGTCACAAATGTTTGTTGACACAAAATCTCCTAAAATTTACAGCGGAATGAAATTAAACAGAATTGATGCCATGCTAGGTGTAGTTGTGCATATTTTTTTTTTTTTTTTTTGATCGGATTGATTTGAGTGGTTTCCTGTATCAAAACATTGACTTTGCCATATTTACATGCCTGGAAGTTTTCTGGAATTTGCTGGATATCCGGATTTTGAATATTTTAGTCTCTTTATATTCCTGTATAAAATATTGGATTCTTCCCAATTTCTGTTTTTTGGCACCATCTATAATTTCACCCATGTATTCACATATGGGGAAGTTTATGAACGCAGAATCTAATGCACTTCTGGTGTAGTTGTGAATTACATCAAATATTTTGGATTGGATTGATTTTTGGCCGGGTTATAGTCTGTTGAATGTCGGGGGAGGGGGGGGGACGGTCACTCGGTCGGGCGGAGAAAGTATGGTACCTATCTTGTGTAACCAATTTCTCCTACAGTTTTCAATCCAGAGCCTTCAAACTTGGTAAAATGTTTGTATACATATTGGACCTCCTATTATGGATACATTAGGGACACTTTTGCAGAATTTCCAGTTGCTGTAACATTACATATTCTTATAGTCTTCATTTCATCAATTACAATCACATTTACAAATTTCCACTCATTAGTCATTGTTAAGAAATGTAACGTAACTCGGCCATCTGATTCTTTGACCCATTTTTAGGGTCCACCGTACCAAAATAATATAGCTGGAATTCGATATTTTTACATATGGAGGAGTTTGTGCAAGACATAAAGGTTTTCCTGATTGGCTTAACTGCGTAGTATTGGTCGGGAGCTTGCGTGTAGGTGACCTAGGAAGACAAAATGACGACGTCACAATGTGTGTAAAAATAAGCGATAGTTCCAAGTTATATCTATATAGTCATGATAGTAAACTTAGAATCAGTTTAAAATTAGAAGAGTACTTGAAAAATGAAAAAAGTTTTACAATCACTCTATCAATATCGAAGTTGGCACATATAAAAAATATTCCCACAGAAAAAAGACTTTGCTCTGGATGCAAGCTGATAGATGATGAATACCAATATTTTTTGCATTGTAAATCCAATACTCAGTTAAGAGCTAATCCATTTGAAAAGCTAGTAGAAATGAATCAACACCTTCTATCGGGCGACGAAGGATCGCAAATTTTTTTATGTATTTAATACCAAAAATGATTTTTTACCAAATGTCTGTATCTTTATAAAGCGGTCATTGGAACTGCGAAAATATGGTCCACATCGGTCAAGTTAGTTAGTTATTTACTTTTTCCTGTATCTTCTTTGTCTGTATTTGTTTGTTGTTGTTCATTCCATGTAATATTGTTTACCCCCGTGGGTATAACTTGTAACAATAAAAGTTACTATATATAATAACCCTATTATTACGTTATGAATATTTGATCCCATCAATAAAAATGTTATAATACTTCCCGCCCTTCTAATTAAAACAAATGTTGACATTAATTGTTTCTTTAATATTGCATAGCATGTTCAGTTGGTTACACATCTGAAGAAGGCTCAAGCTGTAAACCATGTCCATCTGGGTGGTATGGCATTAAATGTTCTATGGAATGTGACTGTACTGGAAAAGAGAGGTACTTTAGTAGTTTTCTTTTGGTATATATAAATTAAATAAACGTATGCGATCTTTGTATGACCAGGAAGAAAGTGGTTGGGTTGTATATTTTAGACACTTTTACGCTTCAGATATAAAATAAAGACTAAAGCTACATGTAATAGTCGTTAATAATTTTAACGTATTTTACATACACAAGTACACATAGTATACCGTGTAACAACCGAAAATTAACAGGGCACATTTATACACAGAAATATAAATAATCTGATCAAAATGTTTCTAGGTAGCTTTTAGCAATTTAACGACACAATTAACTCACTCATAACATTTCAAACAACAGTCAAAAATCCTTAACTCAGCTTCTTACAATATCTAACGAATGCAACTTTAAAAAAAATATACAATTAGGGCCCTCTGGGGAGGGAAATATCCAAAATGGTCAACCCTGTTGAGGCAGGGTTTACCATTTTGGATATATCCCGACTCACAGGGCCTTAATTGTTTTATTATACCGAACAAATATTTTGTGTAACATATCGATTGTAAGGGTTATTAATCTGCTTGGAATAATAGGGTTATTCATCGGACAAATGAATTTTGTCGAGGTTATTCCCCGGCACCACCGATTATAATGAAATATCTGAATTATTCTATGTCATGTGATCATTTATTAGCCAGATTTATTTAATTATACTGTAAGGTATAATAATAATATGTATAAGCTATTTTCATCTAAAACATTAAAAGATAAAACTGTCAGTATTCATAATTAAACTACGTGTATAATGCCGTAATGTAAATACAGAAATATAAGTACTTATTTCCCTTAATCAAGTGGTTCATTTACACTTAACCGACATTTGAAAAATCATTTATTATATTAATCAAAATATTTTAAAAAGAACATTTTTTATAGACAAGATATTTAACGTATGTAATGATCTTATTCAATTATATAAACAAAATATCAGAAATTCACAAATATCTTTGCTACGATCTAAAATGATGCAGTGAATGCATGTATTATACAAAAGAAGCCAATATTTTGTACGTAGATATCGTTACAAAAATTAAACTTTTTACATCTTATATATAAATGATTTGTTTTAAATCCTGTACATAGAGATTTTTTTATAAATAATGTCATATATATAATTACTATCGAAATTTTATTTATTTATTTTTTCTTTGTTTTTGTTAAATATTATTTGGGTACTCACAAAATCATAAATACAAAAAACTTATTTATTGAACATTATTTGCTTTTCAAGACCTATTTCAGCATCTATATGTACATGAATGCGGGCCTGGACAATAGATCTCTTTTTTCCATTATAATAAAATGTGCTTATTCTGTAAATCTTTTGAGGTTGAAATATTTTAGCTTAGAAATTCAAAATTGCAAAGATGAACTGAAATAAAATATAGGTTTGTTAATTGCAACTGACATCCGGTTTGTCTTTTATAACTTTTGTTTAAGCTATCAATGAAATATATATGACATAATATATTTTTAAGAGCAATTTTCTGTTTTCTGTATAGCGGTTATTTTCTATATTTTTTATATTAAAAAAAATTCTTTATATTGCAGAACATCATTATTCTCTTATCTTTATTTTTAGTCCTTATTCTATGTTCACTTATCATTTTGGCCATTATCATGATTATTCTCTATTCTATAAAGACTATACACACTCTCATGTAAATATATATTATTTTTTCTATATCTAATTAATAATATATGTATATATTACAATTTTATAGTAGTTAAAACAATAATCATTAGTGTACAATATAAACAGGCTATAGCAGAAGATCTCATTAAATTACCTAAATAAACAAATTCCTAAATCTGACTTAACTTTACCTGCATCTAACAAAATTTCAAAAAGTTGGGTAAGTGTGAAGACACCTTGTTATCCAGAATAGATAATAAAATAACCTCCCTTCAGTGAATACGACCAACGGGAGATAATACAATTCGTTTCTCTATCGGATGGATGATGGATGAATTATTGTATAACGTCCAGTATCAACCTTTAGGAGCATATCAGGACGAGAACATGATGATATGATACGAATATGGTCCCTGTTTTGTACTAGACCTACACACTGAGCCGGAATTTTATTGTCGGCTAGCTCACTGGGTAATTGTCCACAGGGAGACATTCCACCTGGACAAATTATACCGACTTTGAGCCGACCAGCCCTTTATATTTCTGTATTTACATTACTCCTAAATGCCGCGTGCTTGGCGGAGAAGCAGCAAATACCAATTTTAATCTGTTTAGTTTGACCCGGTCGGTGATCGAACCCGCGACCTTCGGCACTCAAGGCGATATCGCTACCACGAGACCACCGGGACGGGTTTTCTCTCTTCGGAATTAAAAACTGACTAATATGTCTCATTATGGCAATAATGATTTTATTGGTGATTAAGTTATTGTATATGTGTTTTATTTATTTTGCACAGTCATACATACCACGATGAGAATATAACTATAATCTATAAATTGTCAGCCTACTAAGATATATACTAGTATATAAAAAAACCTGTATACTTGTTTTGCTTTTCTCCAATTAGATATATATCCTATAATGACATGTTATTTAAAACACAATGAAACAATTTTCACTATTAAAGACTTTAAATGTCATAAATACGGTTAAAATCAAATGTGCTTTACATTGTTTATTCAATATTTATTTTTGTTCATTTATCATTACTCTTTCCTTTTCGAGGTTAAAAAAACATGTTCATATTCTTTGTCTTTTCTTTTTCATGTTTTTGTACACTTAAAAATGAGAAGTTTTAAATTGCCTTTTTTAGTTGCAATCACTTGAGAGGATGCGAGTTGAATGAAACAAAATCGGATTCCGGTAAGTGCTTAAAATTGTGTAATGTTTTGTGTTTTGGTTACTTACTTTTCTTTACATAATAAGGTATACATATAAAGTCTTCGGGTATATACATAGAGAGAAGGTTACATGTTCCTCAAATGTGACAAAAACTGCATTTAATCCATATTTGCTCACTTGGATCAAAACATATTGTCACTTTTTGTAAACTTTCACATCTTAGTCTTGTTCCTTGCACTTGTCCAATTTCAACCAAACTTGGCAGCAAAAGTCCTCTTTCAGATCCAAGGCCGTCTGGAAACTAAGATTTGGCTGTCATAGTCAAAATCATTTTCACATAATTACATTTGAATCCCACAGTTTAAATAAGCAGTCTTTCATTTTTAGCTGAAAGAAAACTACAAATTTTCAAATGAAAATTCCCTATATAATTACACCTGATGTAAGACTACTGTAATATGATTGGTTCATTAGAGAGGTATTTTTGACAAATTTTATGCATTACAGAGGCAGTGGGGTATTTGCCAAAATGTATTTGCCACTTTTTACCATTTGCAGTGGTATTTGCCAAAACGTATTTGCCGATTTTTACCCTCGCTATGCGATACACTTCTAATTGTTCGTTAATGTGGCGATCTTACCAAAGTCCGAAAATTCATGAACACGAAATGGCAGACGAGACTGCTTTCAGTCGTTATGGAATTTGTGAAATTTAATTTGTTTTATATACTATTATGAAAATGAAAAATGGTCTGATACTTAAATTTGAATCACATTCGGTGTACAAAATTAAACAGATACATCATCCTCGGGAGGGGCATTTGCTTTTGTAGTTTCATAGTGTTGTAAAAGAGTTTCGGAGGCACATTTTTAGTATGAGGCTTCGCACAAAATGTGCTTCCTGTTAACCCTTTTACACGCTAATGAAAGTACAAAAAGAAGCATTCAATTCTTAAACAATACATTTGTGATATTCGCTTAAAGGTTTTCTTTTCTGACACCAGTCAGCCTTGCAAAACTAACCTTTGCACCAATAATCCTAAATGGCGAAATTTGATCCTCTATTTGAAGTTTAATAATTTACTTCAAGATTGCAGAACTTAGTTTTATGTAGGACTGTGTGTGACAATTTTTTAGAAAATTCTCTTCTGTAACCATTGATCCAAATGAGACCAAACTAGGCAGCAGTTCTAATTTGTTCCGCTGACAACAGCCGCTGTGGCACCGTTAAAGTCCACAATTCCTCTAAAGTCCACAACACCGCTAAAGTCCACAACAAATTTCCGCTAAAGTCCATAACGCCGCTAAAGTCCACAAACTTTCCGCTAAAGTCCACAAAATGACCTCCGCTAAAGTCCACAAAAAAACGCCGTTAAAGTCCACAAGAACAAGTTCCGCTAAAGTCCACAAAAAAACGCCGTTAAAGTCCACACAGCTCTTTTCTTTGTTATTGAAAAAATAATTCTTTTCTTTTTATCCCGGTATTATAGTAAAAAGCATGGACTTTTGTTCTTGGCAGTTTTTTCTTATCGATCTGATTTATATATTTAATAAATGAAGATTACATGTATCTGCAGAAGATTTTGATCCTCATAATTTGATCTATCATGTATTGTGAATTTTTGTGAATCAACATTTATGATTTTGAAAAAGAGCAGTCTAATGTCGCTACAAGGCAGCACTCGCACCCGCAAAGTGGAAAGGAATTAATATAAGTAGCAAACTTGTTTTTCAATCCACTATGAATAAATTTGTATAAACTACCATTTATGAAAAGTTATCTGGTTCTATCTATAAACATAAGATCGAAACCCATTCAGTTTCTGTCATGCTTCCCAGCAGCAAAAACGGTCCATAAGCCTCAAAGATAGACTTCAAACCATAATGTTCACGTTTGAAATCACAATGATAATAAATTTTAAAATTCCACAATTGCAGAATATTTTGTGCTGCTAAGCAGATTTCGTTCACTGATTGGTTTGTATGTTTGTTTGGTTTGCTACAAGAAATAGATATTTGTTTGAGAATGTGTTGAAGACGATTTGAAAAAAAAATGTGTGGATGCTCTTCATTGTGTTTTACCAATGACGAGTAATAGAATTAAAGGTTTTATTTCAACCATGATATATGTATATGTTGTAGGGTACTGTGAAAACAATTTAAAGTTGTTAGTTTGATTAAAACACAGCCTTAATGGAAATCGGTTAAACTTGCATAAACTAGATTTAAGATTTAGATGTGAAATTCATCAGACTATAATACCAATCATTTTTATAGAGTCCTTTACACAGGAATTGAACCTGTCACAAGTCAGGAATTCAGTGGTGTCGTGTGTTATGTGTTACATACATGTATTTGTTTTTCGTTCATTTTTAACCGGATTTTCATAGGAAAATATCGGTTATTAAATTGGTGATGTACGGCGGGCGGGCGGCCGGGCGGACGGGCGGGCGGGCGGGCGGACGGGCGGCTGCCAAACAGTGTCCATGCAATAACTTATGAACTGTTCAACCAAAGCTTTTCAAATTTTAATATGTTGTTACTGATGACAAAATGGAGGTCAAGTTCGATATTGACGATTTTCACTTTCACCGTTCAGGAGTTATGGTTCTTGAAAGATTGAAAAATGGCTTTCCCAGTGGTGTCCGTGTGATAACTTATGAATTGTTCAACGAAAGCTTTTCAAATTTTAATATGTTGTTACTGATGACAAAATGGAGGTCAAGTTCGATATTGACGATTTTCACTTTCACCGTTCAGGAGTTATGGTTCTTGAAAGATTGAAAAATGGCTTTCCCAGTGGTGTCCGTGTGATAACTTATGAATTGTTCAACCAAAGCTTTTCAAATTTTAATATGTTGTTACTGATGACAAAATGGAGGTCAAGTTCGATATTGACGATTTTCACTTTCACCGTTCAAGAGTTATGGTTCTTGAAAGATTGAAAAATGGCTTTTCCAGTGGTGTCCGTTTGATAACTTATGAACTGTTCAACCAAAGCTTTTAAAATTTTAATACGTTGTTACTGATGACAAAATGGAGGTCAAGTTCGATATTGACGATTTTCACGTTCACCGTTCAGGAGTTATGGTTCTTGAAAGATTGAAAAATGGCTTTCCCAGTGGTGTCCGTGTGATAACTTATGAATTGTTCAACCAAAGCTTTTCAAATTTTAATATGTTGTTACTGATGACAAAATGGAGGTCAAGTTCGATATTGACGATTTTCACTTTCACCGTTCAAGAGTTATGGTTCTTGAAAGATTGAAAAATGGCTTTTCCAGTGGTGTCCGTGTGATAACTTATGAACTGTTCAACCAAAGCTTTTAAAATTTTAATATGTTGTTACTGATGACAAAATGGAGGTCAAGTTCGATATTGACAATTTTCACTTTCACCGTTCAGGAGTTATGGTTCTTGAAAGATTGAAAAATGGCTTTCCCTGTGGTGTCCGTGTGATAACTTATGAACTGTTCAACCAAAGCTTTTCAAATTTTAATATGTTGTTACTGATGACAAAATGGAGGTCAAGTTCGATATTGACGATTTCCACTTTCACCGTTCCGATATTGACGATTTTCACTTTCACCGTTCAGGAGTTATGGTTCTAAAAAATTGAAAAAAGGCAGTTCAAGTCGCCGTCTCCATGCAAAGGTCATTTGTTGCAGGAAAATCCGGTTTGCTGTCATTCGACAGCCTCTTGTTTGTACATAAATCAGGCCGTTAGTTTTCTCGTTTGAATTGTTTTACATTTGTCATTCGGGGCCTTTTATAGTTGACTATGCGGTATGGGCTTTGCTTATTGTCGAAAGCCGTACGGTGACCTATGGTTGTTAATTTCTGTGTCATTTGGTCCCCTTGTGAAGAGTTAAATCATTGGCAATCCTACAACTTCTTCTTTTTTTTGATATTGAACAACAACTTTACTTTCGGTTAACCAGTTAAAGAGTTCGAACGATGATCCGAGTAACCTGATGAGCAAAACTGTTGAATTGACAACACGAAAATATAGTATCAATGACAGGAAAGGTGATCAACATAATTTTTTGTGTTTTATGAGAATTGATAATAAACGAAAACGTAAGAAATCAAAATTTAATAAACGACAGGAAATTCTGTACAATATATACATAGATCTTAAACGTTTTAAACCTCGGGAAGCATGTGATCTTAAGGTTGTATCGCTCCCTAACATAAATAAGATTTAAGAAACCACATGATAGTTTAAAGTTTTCTAAACTTTAGAGCTCCAGTGCTCGGGCCTCTTGGACATACATTTCTTTCAACAAAAAATTCACACCCACCCTACTGAGGGTTAGTACAAAAGTTTTAATCATCTTTTGCCAAATATTTCTAGCAATGTTGGTCATCTTGGATGCAATTGGATACGAATCTAAAAGGAGATTATATTAAAAGAGTGATTCAAATTGTCGTATTGTTTTATCGAACGTATTTTGAAAGAAGACACACGCCCCTCCCCCCCCCCCCCCCCCCCCCCCCCTTTTCAGAGGATTTTTTTTTCAAAACAGAAAAAAATACGACGAACTGGTGTTTATACGTCGACAATGACGGTCGCTCAGTGTTGGCAAAAACTCGCATGTATAAGCAAAAAGAAAAAATGATATTTTAGTCCATCGAAACAAAATACATTTGGTAGTTAACCAGACTCAATTTTGAAAGAGCAGCAATCGTAGACTTATATAAAAGTTTGGTCAAAATAGAAAAAAAAAATGTTTTTAGAGGAGGAGATGTGCTATTTGTGAACAAATGAACAACGGAGGCAGTAATGGCAAACGCTTACATGACCAGGTCATATATATGACTTGACTTTCTACCGTAAAATAATGGCTTCGATACAATTCCTTACTTATAATCTTATACCGAAATCTAACTAAATGTTTAAGACATTTTCAGTCAAAGAATAATGTACCTCATAATTATAGAAAAAAAAGGAAAATCAAAATTAAATTAGATGTACAAATATAGATAACTTCTAACTATCTATTCCGTGCCATCTTAAGTCAAAATTTTAGCTTTTTTTTGTTATGTTGGCAACCTATATTAAGTCGAAAAAAAAAGCTGGAGGGGAGGGCATGATACATCACCATGACCCAATCTTCCTATGCTTATGTTAAGTAACAATTTAATTAAATCTAAAAAATCTTCTTCATACATTCTTTGTCGAATTTGTTGTATTGGCATGTCTTTCAACAGCAACATCAAAAAAATGTGTGGACTTTAACGGTGTTTTTTTGTGGACTTTAGCGGAACTTGTTCTTTTGGACTTTAACGGCGTTTTTTTGTGGACTTTAGCGGAGGTCATTTTGTGGACTTTAGCGGAAAGTTTGTGGACTTTAGCGGCGTTATGGACTTTAGCAGAAATTTGTTGTGGACTTTAGCGGTGTTGTGGACTTTAGAGGAATTGTGGACTTTAACGGTGCCACAAGCCGCAAACCAAAATGGCCATATTTGTTAATAATGAACCCTATAGCCATGGGATAAATCACTCAAAGATCTGAAAGTACTGAGTCAATTGGAACTCTTTGCAGCTCTATCTTCAGTTCAAATTCAAATCTTTATTATCATATAAATCAACTTATATGATTTGTGACAAAAATAAACAAAACATAGTATAACATAATGACAAGAAAAAAAAATGTATTAATTATATTAATCGAAATAATAAGTATAGTTCAAAATTCAATTATGAGTCTATCCTTATTACTAACGACTGTTTTATAGAGGAACTTATATGCTTTTTACCTGTTTTTGTGTTGATGGGCAGAGAATATATTTCATTTTATCATTATCATTAAGGTGATAAAAATTTTCTGTATTGAGAAATTATAAATTAACCTATCCCACTAATCAAGGCTATCTATTTTTTGTTTTTTGTTTGTTTCTACCATATAAATATGACTGAATGATGTATGACCATTACAACGCATTTTGTTATCGAAATGTTCGCATAAATACCTCGTCGTTCGGGTGAATTCGTTTTCACCAGTAAGCCAACGTTACCGTTTAAGGTAAGGTTTGCGCTCTCCTTGGATTTTTATCATTATAATATTGTAGTAATGTGATATATTTTTTTGTTCATTGGAGGATCATCTCTTATTTTGTGTCGTTTTTAAGAAAATCGCCCGTCCAGTTTTTTTGTAAGAACAGCTCAAAATTTGGATTTTTGGTAGTTTTGACACAATGTATTTATTTTACTATTTTCAAGAAAAATTATCTAAGTATTAAAACTATTAAAGTTTTTAATGAAAATTGTAAAATCGTTATGTTCTAGATATTATTTATCAAATCTTTATGAAAAGTTTAGAAAAAATCACGAAAACACAACATTTTAACATTTCCTTGAAAAAATAGAAACGTTGCCATGGCAACAAAAAGGTGAAAATGTCCTGTTTCCGGATCCCACGATTTCATGAAAAATTGAGAACTCATAGATTTAAATATTTCCATTATAATAAAATAATAAAATTCATATGTCCCCGATCTCGTTTCCATGGAAACGGGTGCTATATTAACCCCTCTTAACACATGAATAAAGTATTTTTTGAGTTTTGTAAGAAAATCAATCACTGAAAGCAGTTTTCATAGAATAAATTTTGTCCCCGTCGGAACGCAATGCGGTGACATAGAAATGCTGGGCGTCCATCCATCTGTCCTTTCGTCCCCATTGTAAGCGCTCTCATGGCTATATTCATTGCAGATTTTTGATGAAATTCATATGGAAGACTTGTTTTGATAGTATCTGGATCAAGTTTAAATCCGAGTGCAGTAAAACAAAGTACTAAGCAAATATTGTGTTGGATCTTTTAACTTGCATCGTGGCGCAATGTATATTCAAGTAGAAAACATGTCTCATGCATGACATATGTGATTTTTTAGTTTTTTGTTATGTATGAAAAATACTGCATAGTTTTCCCTTTTTATATTCTAAATAGAAATAAGAAAAAACATCAAATTATAAATGTAAAAGGCTATGACCTGCATCCCTCAGCTAATCATATCCCTACCAAATCATAGCTCTACGATAAAAGAATGGGCCCTAAAGTAGATGAAGACCAGAAAATCAATGGACATTTTTATTGAACTTATGAAGTCAAAATACACGTAGCTATTCAAAATCTCTTCTTGAACTGTTTTTTTAAAAGTTTAGATTTAAACTATGATTACGAAAATAAAACAACTGGCTCCGAATCGCATTTCATTGTGACGTTCTGTTTATAACGTGATTATACACATCTTTACACTGAATTCAAAGCCGCTAATACATGCTTTAATGAAATGGTAGTCGGTGTGATTGGGGTGTCCGTAACAGTTTTATTTGAAATTAAATCTTGATGCAGGATGCAAAATAATAAGAAAATCATGTCAAACCAAAGTTTCCAATTAGAACATTTCTTAACTGCAATGCATCCACGGGAGGGCTGCATATTTTTTACCCACCCATTTTACTGATGGTAACTGAATTTGATTTTTTTTTTTTTATTTTCACAGAAGCAGATGTTTAAATGCTAAAAGTAATGTATTAAATTACAAATATTATTAAATGTTTCTGGGACAAGTGGGATCGTTAAATTTCTGGAAGAGGTACTATACGGGTTTGTATGTGTAGTGGATTGTGTTTTTTTTTTTTTTTTTTTTTTTTTTTTGGTTTGCTCCTGAGGTATAGTTGTTTATATTTCGATGTATAACGTTACTGACAACAAAAAATGAGATAAATGTAGGATACTTTCAATAAATTCGACAAGACCTTAATGAAGAAATGAAGCATTCTAAAAAAAAATATCGTAACTGCAGACCCTTCAATCCTTTCAAGATTACCGTTGCACTAAACAATTGAAAAACATATACATAAATAAAACAATACAGCACAACAGCGACAGATACAAATAATCAAAGAAATGAACAAATAAGGTCATATAGTATACATTTAAAATGACAAAGATGCAATTTCCATGCAATTAGACAGAAGCGTTATTTTCTTTTTTTGCAAAACTGTAAATCTAAAACAGAAACTTTCCTAAATGATATATCGGAATGCTTTGGAAAATATGTCTTGCTTTTAGCCTAAGATTTAAACCTGCCATGTTACAGGTTTAATTTAAAACAAGTTTTAGGCTATTTGATACAGGGTTTAAACCAAGTTTATTTTAAAACATTTTCTTGAATACAGTTTATTTTTAAACTCCGTTTAGGAAGGTTTTAAGCTCAGTTTAAATTTAAACTACCGTTGTGAATACGGCCCTTAGAGGCTAGATTTTCAGTGGAAAGATCAGGATTTATGACATCCTTGCGTTCGTTGTTTGAATCTTGTAGCAAGTTGCGACTCTAATAATGATTTATTCACTGTATCCTCATAATTTCTGGCCATGTTAAAGACGATCAGTTTCTGAAATATCTAATAATTCAAAGCATCGGCTACGATGAAGTCGTTCATAAACATGAGACTTTGTCGTTTGAAAAAATATTCTCCCAAATCATCGTTGGTCAATATTCAACACATAAATACATGCTTCGGCAGTTGTGTAGACTTTCAACTGTTTCTGGCAAAAAACTTTGCTTAAATTGACATTGATATAGTTCCCGTATGCATTCCAAGCAAGAGAGCAATGTTTTGATTCTTAATCGTTAAACATGTGATTCAATTCACTGCTAGGATGTGTTGACATTTTGTCAGACGATATTTGTACGCAATGCACTTTTTCGACGTTGTTAAAAATTCAACAGATTAAACGCTCAGGTGATCAGAACTTTAGGCAACTTTTTGCTTCGAATCACGGTGCGAAGCTATTAGTTTCAATAGACACTATAAACGCCATCTTGAAATAATTACTTATCGCTGATTGGTTACTTTATGATGCGGCTGAGATACAGCAACAGCCATTGGTTTAAATGAGATAAAGAATTAAAGACTTTACTCGTTCAGGATAAGTCATCAAAAGCCGGAAAATTAACTATGTGTATATCAGTTCCGATCAATAGTCATTACATGTTTTTGTAATATTCATATATTCTGAAATTCATTATTGAAATCAATTATTAATACGTGTATATTTGCTTTGTTAATCTCACTACACACGGTTTTTTTGCTTAATCGTATACACTATAATCCTATGTTTACAACAAAAAATGCATGATCTCTACTTTATTACTTCTGCCAATTTGGCACACCTCCAGAGTCTTGTCTATTTGTTGTTTTCGCGCGGAAAATTTTACTGGTCAACAGAACGCTTTAAGATATACTGGGTTTGCAGATATACAAAAATTGATATTGCAAGTCTAAGACACATTTCATATCAATCAATATCTAAGTATCAATATCAATTCCAATACTAAATCAACAACCACATGCTCACATATTACCATAAATTAAGATACAGCGAAGCAGTCCACAGCTTTTTAGAAAGCTGAAACTTGTCAATTCTAAGGGTTCAATCCTTGTATTGCACATTGTAGATCTCCTTAGCTGAAATTTTGCTTCCTATTTTGGTATTTTTTGTTATGAGTACTTCTTGTTTTAAAATAAGTTTGGTTTTGGTCTTCCTAATTTTTCGGTTTTAATGCTGCTGATGAGAGGTTACTCCTTGAAATGCGTCGTATACAGCATAGTATAAATTTACTATATCTAATAGTATCTTTGGATTGTTATGTTTCAATTCGAGTTATCTCCCTGTGACCGAAAACCTTAACTTTAGTAGTAAAATTGTCTGATAAAAAAATATTCAGATTGGAAAACAATTATTTTAAAAAAATTTATAATTCCTCTTCGCCTGACGAATGCAAGAGTGGCTCCAGTAGCGGCAAACAACAATCAATCAACCAAACAGACTTATATTATATAATTTGCAAAGTCTTGTACATAAAGATCCATAATGATGTAATCTCCATTATAGACTAGATTTGTGTGGGGCGGACAAACGAACTTATTCACTAATGGACACATAAAACGAAAGTTTTTGGCCGTACTTTTGGTTGATGGCGCACAAAAATACAAAATTTATGAATATTTACTGAAGTATTGATAAGCAGGAGTAGAAACTCGCAGTGTTAAAAAATTTACAGAAGTTGCAACTTTGACTACAAAAGCGATCGTTATGGAGTCATACTAGTTTGCTTTCATCTTTTCAGAACCCAATTATAAAGATTTCGTTTTTGTTAAAATAGAATCATTTTATGAAAAATTGAAAATTCAGACGTTTATATAATTTTGATACGAGAAAAAAGCATGTAAAAATCACTTATGTCAAAATCTTATGTTTCGCCTTTCTTGCAAGAAGCTAACACGACCAAATTTTACATAAAAGTGAAACAATTGTTAGTGCTGCATAAAAAGCTTGTGTTAAATCGTCGAAACATTTATTTTTTAATTTTTTATATTCAATAGAACAAAAGACACACGAGAGACAAGGTGGTGATCAAGGTAAAGATAAGAGTCAAACTGAAATTTTCCACAGGGCTTTAATATTAACAGACTAATAAAGGCTATATATTACTGAACGAAGTGGTTGGTTATCGAAACTCAAAAACTAAGCCTTTGTCACAGTTTGGTTTTGTGTTGTGTCTCTAACATTGTCTTTTCATCTATTTTACTAATATAAGTATTTGCCCGATGATGCATTTATTTAGTAAATATTATTCTTCGTTGTCTTTAAAAATATTCATCGTAATCTCTGCAAAGAGGGAATAAAGAAATGAATTGGTGGCTATCAAACCTCATCCTTTGAACAGTTTTTGTCCCACAGATAACACGAATACAATTTTTTTTAATTTCATATGTCCAGTACTAGTATTTGATATCAAATGAAATGTTTAATAAAAAACTTTCAGTTATCCGGAACACATACACGATTTTTAAACTCCAGAATAACTTTATTTTAAGAGTGATCTCGCACATAATCTAGGGGGTCTTTGTAGGAAAAACTTGCACTGAGTCGATATCATATGTTTACTTCAGGGACCGGTTTCACGAAGCTATCCTAGGACATGTCATTAGATATATCTTAGGACATATCTTAGGATCCTCCTATGACTATCTTAGGACATATCTTAGACCTCGTCTCGAAGCTGTCTTAGGATGATCTTAGCAAAGATGTCCTAAACGTGTCGGAAGTTCAATATTTATGAAAAAACTAATATAAATTTATTATGTGTTTCCTAAATATTGCTAAACGTATTGATTAATATTTCCTTATTAGATAATTTGAAAATTGATAAATAAATAAGACACCAATATACATAAGAAAATTAAAATACAAAATGAAGAAAAAAAAGAATGAAATAATTACTACATTTTTTCTACAAGTGAGTTGAGTTCAATTTGTCACTGTATCGGTTATAAAAAAAAAGGTTAAAGGATAAACTCGTGCATACTTGTTATAAATACATTGAATGTTCATTGTTGTTAAATCATTTTAAGTATTCCGTCAACCTGTTACGATCCTAAGACCATCATAAGACATGTCGTAAGAAAATCCTAAGACATGATATATCCTAAGATAGCTTTGTGAAACTGGGGCCAGATTTTTAGTGTTGTATTTCCTGGGCGAGGACAACATTCTGGTGACATCAAGGATATAGTAACAACATTTGATCGTAAAAGGGAATAACCATAAGAAAATTGCACATAAAATGAGGACTTACTGCCTACAGTTTCGCCCTTCTTGCTAGGAGATATGTAGCCTCGCTGAAAATTTGAAACAATTCGTTACGGGCGTTTTAAAACATCGAAACATTTAATATCTTTTTCTTTATCACAGGTCAAAGGGGACACGATGAAAAAGGTGGTGATCAAGGTAGAATAGTTTAAAATTTTCGTATACATGTAATAAAAAGGAATATTTTTAAAAAATCAAATAACATGTACTGTAATAAAAATTACGTTGCGGTAACTGATACTGACCCGATACTTTTCTTAGGATGACTTTTATTCTCAGTGCCAGCCCATAATGACATTATCGGCCTGTAAGATCAAAGGAAATGCACACGAATTACCGAAGGAAAAGAAACCAGATATAATCCATATAAATCATAAATGTACAACCATACTTTTGCTTATTACATATAGTTGGTATGACTAAGATATCTGATTTTGTGCGTATTACAATTACTGGATTGAACTTCATCAGCTACGCTTATAAATTACTAAATCTTTCGAAAGACGGGAAATCATGGTAAACTTTACAAGAAGGAGCTGGGGTTGGTTATGTACCTTTTCCTTTTCTTTTTTTTTGCAGGAAATAAAGTCCTTGTTTATATGGCTTGCGTTGGTGCCATCGGTGTCCTCGTCGTCGTGGTTTTTGCATTGTGGAAATGCAGAGAACACATGTTTGCATTCAGAAGTCGTTCTGCGGACAACAGGGTCAGCTCCTTGAACATGAGCAAAAGGCACGGCGTTGACACTCTATGTAAAATGAACAAATCTGCAAAGAAACGTGAAACCACGTACGATATTATCAATGAAAAGTACATGGTGAAATCATTCGACAAACTTGCAGGAAAAAACAATATATCTTTATCACTGGATATCCACTAAACCGAAAGTACGAAATTATTAAAAACCCAACAGACAAATACTCCTTCCCTATTGTTTTCAATTAAAACTTTGCAAATATGAAATGGGTAAAGGCTCGATCGGCTAGTTTGCACGTAATGTATATAAAAGGATTACAACCATACCACATGTAGGTCTATGAAGATCAGTAAAAAAAATTAATGTGACATGGAAGACCAAACATTGTATGTTTCATAAAAAAAAATGTTTTTTTAGGGGGAATACAATTTGTGTGACAAATCTAGGAAATGGCCCTCAAATGGCATACCACTTCATAATTCACATCTTCAATTTTCTAGAAAGTTGTAAAATTTTGGATTATAAGATGTAGGGGGAATTAATTACACAAAATTTACATTTGTCATAAAAACTGAGATTCCGTATATCGCTAAGTTATCGGATTCCAATGGGGACTAACTGTGCACCACTTATTGCGGCCTTTATGTATTGTTACGAATCACAATTTATGTCTAAAATCAGCATAGACCCAACGAAACAAAATCTGATACAAAAATTTAATAACACTTTTAGATATTTGGATGATATTTTGGCTGTCAATAATGACGACTTCAGTACACTAAAGACATTTATCCTGTTGAACTTACTTTAAATAAATCTAATACTAACAATTAACACTGTCCTTTCCTGGACCGTGATATCTATATCTCTAACGGGAAACTTAATACTAAAATTTACAATAAGAGGGATGATTTTTCATTTCCTATTGTTAATTATCCGTTTTTAGATGGCGACGTTCCCTTGGCACCATCGTATAGTGTTTATATATCTCAACCTGTTCTATTTGCCCGTGTATGTAACAACATATTTGCTTTTAACGAAATAAATCTCTGTATTACTGAAAAATTATTACACCATGGATTTCGATATCACAAACTTTTACTAAATTTTATCATCGGTACAAGGACCTCATTCGTAAATATATATCAACGTGCAAACATCTTATATGTTCAGGTATTTCTTATCCCATCTTTTATGGTAATATTCTATACACAGTACACAAATGTCGTCACTCGCCTGAAAAGCTAACAAAACCTTTAAATAGACTTATCCACAAGGGATATAGTTACGATACTGTTGTCAAGACAATAAAGATATTGATTCACTCATAGGGTCTTTGCATCGGAAATAAACACGTTTATTCTAAAACCAGTTGCTGGCATGATACGGGTTATGCTCTTCTCGTATAATTTATGATGGTATGATACTTAACCCCTAACGGGAGGTATTGTGGCTGATTTTCTATATGATAAAGACATAATCTTTCGTTCAGTTTAATTGAGATGCGGAGCTAGCATGTCCATAACAGATAGTAGTCCTTTGTTAATATATATTGATCACTGTCATTTTGCTTAGTTTCTTCTGTTACCTTTTTTAACATCGGACTCGGACATCTTTTGAACTGGGTTTTACTGTGTGTGTCGCTGTGTGTTTGTTGATTCCACATTAGTTAGAGGTAATGGGGGGTGAGATCTCACAAAACCTGTTTAACCCCGCCGCATTTTTGCGCCTGTCCCAAGTCAGGAACCTCTAGCCTTTGTTAGTCATGTGTTTTTTTAATTTTGGTTCATTTGTATGTTTCGGAGTTTAGTGTGCCGTACATTTCGCTAAACTAGTATGCATTATTGTTTAGGGGCCAGCTGAAGCCCGTCTACGGGTGCGTAATGTTCTCGATGCGTTTAACACCCATTGGTAGCCTTGGGCTGTTTTCTGCTCTTTGGTCGGGTTGTTGTCTCTTTGACACATTCCCCATTCCCATTCTCTATTCTAATCTCTTGTTAGCAAACCACAAAATGTAAATGACATCACCGCTTAGTAGCCCTATTCATTCACCGACTTTTTTTTTATGCAAATCCAAAATTAATACAGTATTTCTACATTTTTCATATGAATGAGGGGATATAGTGACACAAAACCCCCAAGTTCTCATTTAAATGTAGAATACAGCAATCAGTCTGTTCAGTCATTTTTTACACAGAAATATTCCTTTATTTCTAAAAAAAAAACCAACGTATACTAGTTAACAAAAGAAATGATACAGATTAATACAATTTATACATGTTCAAAAAATCAGACTATTTAGCTCTGATGTTTGCATTTTTATGTTCACTTGGAAACTTCGACATACCAAACTTCAGATTTCAAAAGCACAATTTTTGGCCAAAAATTACAAAATCATCATTTGAATAAAGTGATATTTTTTTTTCAGGACAGCTACCTTCTAAATTTAAATTTGAGCAAGAAGCTCACCTGGGAAATATGCAGTTCTAACATTTATTTTTACCTTTATTGTAATCATTTATGTTTCCCCATTTGTAGATCTTATGAAGTGGCTGTTCACTGGCATTGTGTATATCTTGTCTTGATGATATTTTATACTGATTAGTTTTTACCTATCTATTTTAGTTTTTGGGATAATAATTACTGGTTATGTTTGTCCATCTGATTTATGTAAAACCATGACAATATTTGATCTTAGCCTAGTTGATATATATTTGTTAATATTGTAATGTTGATCATTTCTGATATTTTAAGTTTCTCTCTATCTATTATAATTTTCAAGATACAAGATAATTAATGTATTTTACCCTTATGTTTTATTTTTAGCCATGCCAGCCATGTTTGTTGACTGATGGAAATTTTAAAAAATATATACTAGTTATCTTAAGGATCATTCACCTTTAGTTTGGTTGGAATTAGTTCAGTAGTTTAACACATATATTAAGAGATATTTTACAACAAATGAGCTAAAAATATAAAAAATAGTCTTTCAAGGGCAATAATCCCTGTAAGGGATCGATTGACGATTTCAATCATGTTGACTTAATTGTAGATCTTACCCTGCCAAACATTTTTGCCATTTAAAGAATCTTTCTATCAATTATAGTTTCTATAGGTTAAATAAATATTATAAACAAATTGAAAATTTGTCTTTCTATGGCAATAACCCCTATAAAGGGTCAATTGACGATTTTGGTCATGTTGACTTATTTGTAAATATTACTTTGCTGAACATTTTTACAGTTACTGTTTTTCTCTATCTATAATAATATTCAAGAATTGTGAAATTTCCTAAACAATAACATCTAAGGGGCAATAACCCCACAGTTGGTTGTCCGATTTGTCTGAATTTTAAAACAAATTTTTACCTTGTCAGTTTTGCTCTAACTGCTTTAGTTTTTGGGATATAAGCCAAAAACTGCATTCTACCCCTATGTTCTATTTTTAGGCGTGGCGGCCAAGTTTCTTGACGGACAAGTATAAAAAACACCATTGTATACTAGATACACTAAGGATCATTCAGCCCAAGTTTAATTGAAACTGGTCTAGTAGTTTCAGAGAAGATTTTTTTTTAAAGTATACAACGACGACTACGGATACCAAGTGATGGAAATAGCGGACTTGGCCTTTAAGGCCAGCTGAGCTAAAAATCATGTTTCATAAACTTATATTAAAAATGCTCTTTGTGAATTTTTTTTATCCCATTGTTAAAGATTTTCATAATTTACACTTTTCAGAAATTCTCAGATTGCAAAAATAGCATGATTTTAATTTGAAAATCAATATCCAGTGTCATTTTGTAAATAAACTCGACAGTAGTTCTACATCTAATAAATGTTCACTACTAATGTTTTAGTTTTATTAATTATAAAGCATCTGAAAACAGTGGCATCAACTAAATTTGGAGAATCAAAAATTATTTTAGATGTTCTCGGATATTTAATACTCTTTGGAGGACTATTTCTGTAAATACGAAAATTCATGTTTGATAAGTAAATGTGATGGTGTGGTATACAGTATTAGCTCTCACTAGAATGATGCTTTGAAGGGTCCTGTTCATTCTGTTGATAGCTACTACTGTATACTATAGCCTTTCTACTTAAAAAAATGAAACTTTATTAATAAGTACATGAAAGCATTTTTCTTATTGTTTCCAGTGTAAATATTCATAATTATTCTAAAAAACTTAACTCATCGTTACTGAAATGGTTAAACATGGTTACAAAATATTGACAAGGTCTTTGTATCTGTGATCAATGTTTTGAAGTTGATAAAAAGAATCACTAGACTGAAATTTCCTTAGGCTCCTCTATACTGTTACCTTATTAAAGTCGGATGTTTTACTGGAATTATGTCGCCTTGTCCATAAAAAAATCAAATATGCACGAAAAATCACAAAATTAGCAATCCTGAGGTAAATTTTAAAAAAGTGTCGACTATATTTTGTTAAAATTTGAAACATACTTTGTTAAGATAAGTATCTTTTAATGGTCAACTGCTAATCAATGCTAAACATATAGCTTCAACTCCTATTTTGTGTTTTAATTTAATGAATTTTACCCTTGACCTAATGAAAAACGTCAAGTAAAAAGCCTATATACTACACCATCACATTCACTTATCAAACATAAATTTTCGTATTTACAGAAATGGTCCTCCAAAGGGTATTAAATATCTGCTGCTGTAGTGAAAACCCTTATAAAAATTATACAATCTGGAAACTGTTCATGCAATCAATTTCATAATCGATAATAGATGGTTGCTTTGGTGATAAAATTTACTGCCAACTTATAGGCATTCCTTTATTACATATTGTGTCTTTTTAATAGCAGATTTGTTATGAATCCAAGTTCATATAAGCTAAACTTTATATGGATCCAAACAAACATCTTACAGAAATATTCAATAACACATAAAGATAATTAGATGACATTTTTAAATAAAACAGTGATAGTTTTTCTGATTATATGGATAAAATTAATCCTGCACATTCATGACAATTGACACTCAAAGGTAACATCGAACTGGTCTACTCCCATTTGGTTTATTCCCATTACGTCTACTGTGGAATATGAAAAAAAAATTCAGACACTTAATTTCAACAAGTAGACGAAATGAGAAATATTTCATATTCCACAGTAGACGAAATGGGAATACACCTAGTGGGAATGGTACAATCATAGACAAAATGGGAGCAGACCAAGTGTCAATAAACCCACTCAACCATGAATTCGAATAGTAACCACTGCCCATTTTTGGGCCTTGACGTTGCATTTTCACAAGGAAATGTTCATACCAAAATATTACAAATGTGATTAATTTTCTTCCCTACTGTATATATTATTTTTTCTTGTCAGGATAGTGATATTCCTCTTCTGCCTTCTTATCATGTTTTTATGTGATGTTGAAGATTTAATAAAACTTTAAATGCATATTTTTATTACTAAAAAGAACTAGGGATATTACAAATTACATAAATTAAAAGCTTTAGGAATTTTATCATCGTTATAAGGAAATGTTACACAAGTATAATACCACCTGTAGGAACTTCATTTTTCATGTCCAGATTTTTATGGCAACGTTGTTAAAAGCTTTCAAGTTTTAAAGCGACAATCCATTGACTTTAATCCCTCTACCAAATAAACTAATGGGAAAAGGATATATATATCATGTTCAGATTTTTATGGCAATGTTGTTAAAAGCTTTCAAGTTTTAAAGTGACAATCCATTGACTTTAATCCCTCTACCAAATAAACTAATGGGAAAAGGATATATATATCATGTCCAGATTTTTATGGCAATGTTGTTAAAAGCTTTCAAGTTTTAAAGTGACAATCCATTGACTTTAACACCTCTACCAAATAAACTAATGGGAAAAGGATATATATATCAAAATGCAATTGTTAACTCTTTAAACATTGCACTGTTTTTAAAAAAAATGTTGATGGTCTTCTATCGTCTAAAATGCAATTAAACATATGAACCATAATATCATTGACCCTTTTTATCATATGTCCTTCAGTTTCACTTGATTGGCTTTTACCTTACCATTTTGTCAAATCAGTATTATTTTCACATTTATCTTGCACTTTAAGGAAGTTTATTTAAACATGTATATCAATAGAAAGTAGGAAACAAAATGATATAAATATCAAACAAGAGTTGACACACTAAATGTCTTGACTGAGTATGTACATAGACACAGAATAAAGATTTCTGATACCCAACATTGTAACTACAAGAAAAATGCATTAAAAGAAATAGCTGTGGCCAGGTGACATTTTTCTGAAAAAAAACTGATGCAAGTCACTCAAGCCTAAAATCACAAAAATGTGACACAAGTCATTCAAGCGTAAAAAAGAGGTCAAAGTTCATGGTGTCAGATTGGTATATACCAATATGATCTTCCATCGACCGAATGCACAATTGTGGATCTAGTTAATACAATTGCTGAGAAATGTGCTTAATAAAAAAAAGGAATGGCAAGTCACTCAAGCATTAAAATTCAGGTCAAGGTGAGGTGTTAGATGTAAGACTGTCATCTGTCTAATAATTCTTGGAATTTAGACCAAATACGACAGGTCTACATATAACAGTTTATGAGAAATGCAGTTAATCATGAATATGCAATGCAAATCACTGAAACATAACATGTAGGCCACAGTTTGGTAACAGTTGTCAGACTGGCAAATACACAAGAACTATCTATAGATATGATATGATAGGTCTAGGTATTATAAATCCTTAAAATGGACCTAATAGACAAAATATGATGCATGTACTTCAAGCATGAAATTGAGGGCAAGGTCAGTGGCATATTACCACCAAGAACTATCTATTGACCAAATATGGTGGGCTTAGGAATTACAGCTGCTAAGAAATGGACTTAATCAATAAAAAAGACACAAGTCATTCAACCATGACATTGGTGTCAATGTCTACATACAGGTGTCAGACTGACATGTACCCATCGAGAACTATCAATAGATAATATATTTTGGCTCTAGGTATTACAGTTGCAGAGAACTGGACATAATCATGAAAATGAGAAAAGTCATTCAAGCATGAAATTGAGGTCAAGGTCTGCAGAAAGGGGTCAGATTTGCATGTACTCACCAAGAATTATTGATTGGCCAAATATGTAGGGTCTAGGTAAAACATTCGCTAAGAATTAGACTTGATCATGAAAATATGACACTAGTCACTCAAGTTTGAAACTGAGGTCAAGGTCGGTTGCAGAATGGCGTGTACCCATTAAGAACTATCTATAGACCAAATATGGTGGGCATAGATATTAAAGTTGCTGGGAAATGGATTTAACAATGAAAATGTGACACAAGTCACTACAGCATGAAATTGAGGTCAAGGTCTGTAGACAGTTGTCAGACTAGCATTTACCCACTAAGAACTATCTATATACCAAATATGGTAGGCATAGATATTAAAGTTGCTGAGAAATAAATTTAGCCACGAAATTGTGAAGAAGTCACTCAAGCTTGAAATTGAGGTCAAGGTTTACAGGGAGACTGCATGTACCCACTAAGAACTATCTAAATATGTTGGGCCTAGGTATTACAGTTGCTGAGAAATGGATTTAACAACAAAATTGTGACTGGCATATGCACAACAAGAACTATCTATAGATATAGTATGATAGGATGATGGATGAATTGTTGTTTAACGTCCAGTGGCAGCCAGGTGCATATCAGGACGAGAACCTGTTGATATGATAATGAATATGATCCCTGCTTTGTACTAGACCGACATGATGAGCAGGATTTTTAATGTGCTAGCTCACAAGGTAACTGTCCACTCGGACACATTATACTGACTCTGAGCTGACCAGTAGATCTTTGCTCTTACTCCTAGATGCCGCATGCTTGGCGGAGAAGCAGCAAATACCAATTTTAATATCTTTGGTTTGACCCGGCCGGGGATCGAACCTGCGAACTTCCGCACTCGAGGTGGTAAGTATGTTAGGTCTAGGTATTATAAATCCTTAAAATGGACGTAACAGAAAAAATATGATGCATTTAATTCAAGCATGAAAGTGAGGACAAGGTCGGTTGATGGATGTCAAACTAGCTTAGGAATTAAAGCTGTTACGAATTGGACTTAATAAAAAAGACACAAGTCATTCAACCATGAAATTGAGGTCAAGGTCTGCAGACAGGTGTCAGACTGTCATGATGTACCCATTAAGAATCAAATATTTTGGCTGAGAAGTGGACTTAATCATAAAAATGAGATAAAAGTCATTCAAGCATGAAATTGAGGTCAAGATCTACAGAAAGGGGTCAGATTGGCATGTAACCAACAAGAACTATTGATTGACCAAATATGTAGGGTCTAGGTATAACAGTCACTAAGACATGAAAATGTGACACTACTCACTCAAGTGATAAATTGGGGTCAAGGTCAAGAGACAGGTTACAGACTTGCATGTACCCACTAAGAACTATCTATAGACCAAATATGGTGGGTATAGGCATTACAGTTGCTGAGAAATGGATTAAGGGAGGAACCACATTTGGGGGGGGGTGGGGGGAGGCACCAGGATTTTGGGCAAAATAAAAAGACATGATCACTTTAGGTGTGAAAAAAAATGCTGTGTCGATCAGAAAATTTCTGGTTTAAATGAAAATAAAAATTTAGGCCACAATACAGCCGAAAAAAAATCCAGGACCAAATGGTAGCTCCCTAACCACGAAACTTGGATGCAGGTTTTTACAAATATTTATTAAATAAATGAACAATGAAAACAAGGTCGGAGACATGTACAATGCTGCAAAGTTTATATCATAATGTTTATGTGGACCAAAGATTTTAAGTGTGGGTATTAAAACCTTAAAGTTATTTACGTTACACCACCGGAAAGTAATACATGTACCTATATCTGGCCTTTTGCGACTTTTTGTCGCAAGCCAGACAAAAACCAAACTGAACTAGTTGTGTATAAATTTTCAAAGAAAAGAATCATTATCCCATTCAAAATAAATTTTTAAAAAGCTGTGAGTAATGCTCCCTTAATTATACCCCTACTTGCAAGATAAAAGACCACAAGGAATGGCAAATTCAATGTTTTGCTATGGAAAACCCAAAAATCTAAAATAGGAGGTGCACTATGGCATCATGTGATAAAGATTCTCTGAAAGTCTCATGGAATTCCCTTTATCCAAGATTCAATGCCAAAACTGAGGTTCAAACTGCAAAGAAATCATCCGAACGGAACAAAATTTGAACTTGATCTGTAACTTGTCATGGTAAAACTATATACCAATCAAATCAATATCTTGAATCATGACGAAAAAAGTGCGGAAAACTGATTATGTCCGTGAATTTTGTAGTCCGCAAACCATAACTCTGCAAAAAAATCATCCAAACAAAATGAAATTCGAACCTGATCTGTAACTTATCATGGTAAAACAATATGCCAAATATCAAATCAATATTTTTAAGCATGAAGAAAAAATATGCAGAAAACTGATTATTTGCGTGAATTTTCTAAGTCCGTGAACCATAACTATGCAATAAAATCATCCCAACAGAACGAAATTCAAATTTGGTCTGTAACTTGTCATAGTAAAACTATAAACCAAATATCAAATCAATATCTTCAAGCATGAAGAAAAAAAGTGTGGAAAACTGATTATTAGTGTGAATTTTCTAAGTCCAAGTACCATAACTCTGCAAAAAATCCTCAGACCGGAACAAAATTCAAATTTGATCTGAAACTGGTCATGATAAAACAACATACCAAATATCAAGTCAATATCCTCAAGAAAAACCGAAAAAAGTGTGGAAAACTGATTTGCCAGAGTGACGGATGGACGGAGTGCACACCTAAAGTCCCCTTCGGCTTCGCTGGTAGGGGACTAATAAACTCTTAAGCTATCAATAAAGACTTGCAATAATCAAAAGTTTGAACTTGTGACTGGAAAAAAATGGTCCAGCTTCCACAATAAGCTGTTAAATTGAACCTTTGCTAACTATTGTTGCTCACATTTAGACTTACAATGTCAAGAGCTGCAATCTATATGAGAGCCTCACATTTAACTTTTGTTAAGCTCTTACTGTACCAATATAAGTAAAGGCTGTCATTAAGCAGTATTATGTTCATTTATAGTAAAATGTTATATACTATGCACATTTAAAACTGTTTAGTTCTACATTTTAAGGTAGACGCCCATGATATTTCCTGCTGTAATATAAAACTCACAAAAGAGACAATTAGCACAGAAACTGAATTTTAAAATACTATGTTTAAAGAATCTTTCATAACTTAAATTTATTAAAATAGTGCTTTTTTAAACAAATACTATTCTTCATTCTGTCAACTTGTCTTTTGATAGTTTTCTTGACCTCAAACAGTATGTATCATTTTTGTTATCAGACTTCACATCGATACAGCATTTATCTTCTAATCTATCTAGATACACAACAGGACAAGGTTTTAAAGGTATTACACAGAGGTCAGCTGAAACTGGCTTACAATTGTCACTGCAAGAGTCCATAAAAGTTGGTGAAACTCCTCTGCTTACAGAACACTGAGTACTTTTATCCTCAGTAAAGTTTACGACTTGAATCGGTGATGTCGATGAGTCCACTAGGACTTTTGAAACTGTCTGTGTCTCTGAAGCAGTTACCATAGGAACAAATTCATGACTGACAGATTTTAACTGATTGAAAACAGATGTGAATGTTGATTCTACAGTAGATGAATTATAATCATTCTTAATTTGAATGATAGGTGATGTTGATTGAGAGTAGTCTATCCTTTGATAGTCTTCATCATCATCATTTTGGATTTTGGAGACAATTTCAGTCAAAACACTGTTCACAATACCATTGGTTACTCTTTCTTGTCTTAAATCAGCACTTAACACTGGTGATTCCTATAATGAATGTTATCATTACAACTACAAAAAAATATATGTAGTAATAGTAAAATTTCTGAAGTTTAACACTCAAATACTCTGATAAATTCACCATTGGACACATATACCTTTGACAATCAAAAACATTTTTAACCAATTTTCATTTAAATACAAGTTTGTATGAAACTTTGCTGGGTGGTTTTTAATGAAATTAAAGTCAACTTTAGGAGATTGGTTTCATCTTTTAATATCCAAGATCTATAATTCCATATGATTTTAAATTTTATAAAGAAAGAAAGTCTTTAATTATGTCCAAAGCTTATGATCAGTATTTTTTCTCTCTAAATTATTCAATTACTTTGGTATGGAAAAATATATTTCAGTTAAATGATACCTTATCATTTAATAACTTAATAGAAATCAAAGTTTAAAGATTCACGATTATTTTGGATTCAAAGAAATAAGAAAACTGAAAAGAACTGATATAATTAACAGAACAAAAATTAAACAAGTAGATCTAACATGCTGAGATTATGCTTACTTCAATTATACTTCCATTCTTTAATTCATTACAGTCTGAAAAAAATGTGAATGACTTTCTGAAGTCTCTCAAAATAAATGGGAATTATTTTGCCTGCATATTTGCAAATATACAAATTAAAGTAATTTGTCTAATTTATTAGCATAATAGACACACTTTTCCAAAAATAAAAGCACAACAGAAAGGAATTTTAATCTGAATTACTTGGTCCTGTTATTTTTTCTTGAATCAAAAGTGTAGTTCTGTATTAAGCTCATTATTTATTAACTTAGATATATTGAGATAACTCAATAAAAGCACAAACTATGCCAATATGGCATGTGTTATGCCAATATGAGATTGGGCCATACTGGACTGTGTACGACCAATGCCAAAATGAGTGTGTCTCAGAACGCTCTTGATTTATCCTATCCATCTATGAAAACATCTGAGATCTGTTAATTAATAAAGGCATCATTTCCTAATGTTTTTCACATTAGCATAGTTATAGGTTCAAGGTAAGCCATATAGGCCTACTTCGGACCTATAACTATGCCAATATAAAACATTACGCAATAATACTATAATATTATGTCAGATCACTAGTGTACTAGGTAGTACTTCTGTGCTTCTATAAAGGAATTCAGAATGACCACATGATTTTTGAAGATCTCCTGGACATTCCAAACAACTTAGTAATGACAATGTCCTCAGTAATTATCAGCAAACCTTTGAAATGCAGTATACCTAAGTTATTTTCATAGATGCCACACTGAACAGTGGAGTGTGCTTCAACTTGAGAAGAAATATCTACACAATTCCTGCTTTAAACTTTTGGTTCAAGCTGTTTGTTAAAAAAAAGAACTAGAACTGTAAGTGACCTCACTGAGTGATATCCCCCGCTTGCAATACTAGGAGTTGTGCTTACAAGCTTTAAACATGTAAAACCCTTAATTTGGATTATCTCCCTTTGCAAGCATCTGGCGATAATTATCTTGCTTCTTGCACATCTACATATGATCCCAAACCTTTGTATAAATTTTCATAAAAATCCATTGAATGGTTTAGGAGGAGTTGCACTTACAAGCTTTAAACATGTAAAACCCTTAAGTTGGATTATCTCTCTTTGCAAGAATCCGGCGATAATAATCCTGCTTCATGCACATCTAGATATGATGACTAACCTTCCTATAAAGTTTCATCGAAATCCATTGAACGGTTTAGGAGGAGTTGCGCATACAAAACATATGAACAGACAGACAGACAGACAGGACAGGGTGATTCCTGTATTCCCCCCAAAATTTTGTTTGTGGGGGGTATAAATATAATTAATGGTTCTGATCTGTTATGGTCCATCTAGATACCTTAATGATCATTATAATGATTTTCCTTTTACATCAACAATCAAATAACTATTCCAGATCTGTTACTTTTTGTAACATAAGTAATACTTTCATATTTACTATTAGTAAATCATACTTTAGAAAAAAGATATTTATGGACAAAATTAAACACATTTAGAGGCTTTTACCAAATTCATTATCTTCAATCATATCCAATTCTTGACACTCCTCATCTCCAGTTAACTCTTGCTTTTCTAATTCTGTCAACTGTGGAAAGAAATATAAACATACTGGTGGGAGATGAAAAAATTGTTCAATACTGACTTAACTTAATATACAAGGCCAAAAATATAGCAAGGTTTCTTCCACTTGACTTAAATTTTTATCCTCTGATCCAACAATAGTTTATTGCATTTCTAAAAATGAAGTATAGCATATAAATTTCAATATGTCTCAATCAAATCTATTGTTAAACTGTCTTTCCATAAACCACTAAATCCTTTTATTAAAATTTGTAATCTGGCATACTAAAATTTCTGCCAATGTCAGTATTTCTCAAGTAATCTGTTAATATGTTGTGTAAAAATAAACCACAATGGATTTGGTCAAAAAGCTTATTTATTTCAGCCACACGATGAACAATACATATATTTAGCCATTTCACAAAAAGAGAGAATTCTGAACTATGGCAAAGTTCTTGGAATTCCAGAAGACCATAATATTTTTGGACAGGTACCAATCACATTTTTTTCTGAAATCATTAATATGAATTTTATAATAAAACAAAAAATATTTTGTTTCTAAATTTGGTATATTTCCAGAAGATTCAATTCAATAGCTTAAAAGATTACATACAATGCATATACATGTAGAATTATAACCATATCAGCTCTACTAAGGAAAAATGTCATATTTTTTAAATGGTACACTCGGAGGCTTTAGGCTTTTTAATTTTTAAGGAATATATTGCATATTAATTTGCAAGTGTGGGGAATATTAACTTTCTGTTACATTAAGCATTATCTAGTTTGTTTATGTTACACTGCACTATATGTTAGTTACCTCAAACAGGACTTCTTCCATCTGTGATTCTGTGCTGGTCCTTCTTATTCTGTAAAAATAATTTGTAAATTGACTTTGTGCTTTAATTTGTTTAAAATGTTTAGAAATTTAAGGCTTTAAATAAATATTTTATATTTTGCTTAGAACAACAGCTTCAATCGAACATTTCAACTAATAAACTTTACTAAAAATATTTTCTTAAAGTTAAAATGTGCATTTCCATCATATCACTGATACAATGTATCAGAGTGTCTTTTTCACTATAATCATAATAAAATTCTGTATTTCAAAATCAATAAACAACCTAAGGGCCGTCACCAATCATTTTGATTCCAACAGGCTTAACATTTTAGACAAAAAGATTTTTAAATTAATTATTTTATATAATCCAACCTTAAACTAAGTCTGGCTGTGGTGGTTATTTTAGTAGCCAGTCCAGATCATTTCTGGAAAAAATCATTCACATGTGAATTTGTTTTATATGAAGTGGCCTCAAGCACCTGTTTATCATGGGGAAGTTTCCAAGTTATTAATATTCATATTAATGTATACTATATATATTCAGAAACAGCTTAATACAGATAGCCCTTCAAACACTCAAAAAATAAATGAAAATTGACCATGGAAACAGTTACCACAGCAATATTTGAATTTTCTTGTGCTTGTTTAGTTTGTTTAGTTGGGGTTTTCCTCCATTTTCAGCACATTTGGTGGAAGAAGCCAGAGTACCCGGAGAGAACCATGACCTTCGGTAGGAAATCGGAAATCCTTGTCAGATTCGAACTCACAACCTCAGCGTTGACAGGCCAGTGATCATTACTAGTCATGACGAACTACCTAGACCACTCCACCATCGAGGCCCCAAATTTGTATGCCCCGTCCACAAATGTGGATGGGGAATATAATTACCCTTGTCCGTCCGTACGTACATCCGAACTATGTGGTTAAGTTTTGCATTTAGGTTCATTTCTTTGCAACTAAGCATAGTGTGTCAATGAAACTTCATCAGTGGATGTGCTTTGGGTAGTACTGAGCAGTCATACAATAATTGGGTCATTATGACCTACATTTTGTGCTTGAGCGACTCTGGTTAAGTTTTACGTTTATGTTCATTTCTTCGGAACTAAATACAGTGTATCAATGTAACTTCATCAGTGGATGTGCCTTGGGTAGTACTGAGCAGTCATAATATAATTGGGTCATTATGACCTACATTTTATGCTTGAGTGACTCTGGTTAAGTTTTGTGTTTAGGTTCATTTCTTTGGAACTAAGCATAGTGTGTCAATGAAATTTCATCAGTGGATGTGCCTTGGGTAGTACTGAGCAGTCATACAATAATTGGGTCATTATGACCTACATTTTATGCTTGTGCGACTCTGGTTAAGTATTGCATTTAGGTACCTTTCTTTGGAACTAAGCATAGTGTATCAATGAAACTTCATCAGTGGATTTGCGTTGGGTAGTACTGAGCATTCATACAATAATTGGGTCATAAGCATGGTGTATCAACGAAACTTAAGTTTTGTGTTTATATGGATTTCAGGGTGGGGAATCTGTGTATTACAGACACAATTTCTATTTTTTTTTGTCGTAAAAAATGGTTAAAAAAATATCCAATTTTACCAATGTTTTAATGAAATTAAGTTCTTATGTTGCATTTCAATGGATTGTTTGTTTGTTTAGTTGGGGTTTAACGCCGTTTTTAGCACATTTGGCTATTTTGTGGCAGCCAGTTTTTATTGGTGGAGGAAGCCGGAGTACCCGGAGAGAACCACCGACCTTCAGTAGGAAAATTGGCAATCCTTGTCAATTAAGATCAGAGTCGAACACACCCCGCCACAGGTGAGATTCGAACTCACAACCCCAGCGTTGACAGGCTAGTGATTATTAGTAGTTATGATGAACTACCTAGATTACTCGGCCACGGAGGCCCCCGCATTTCAATGGAGATAAGCCATAATTTTCAGATTCTGCATAAAAATGCATTACATTTGTTAAGAAAGAAAAAATGTTTTCCAGTTCTTTTTCCCACAATTTAACTTACCAGTTCATGTTACAAAAACTGTGGTCATAAAAGTACTAAAGAACTCTTACTTTTGGTTCATAGCTTCTTCAGATGATATTTTTGCATTTTATTGTACTTACCGGGTAATCTATTATCTTTAACTCAATATTCCTTATCTGTGGGTAACATTTTCATCTTATGATTATTTACCAAATTTAATAAAATGCTCCGCTGGGCGCAGCTAGATACGACCGCAGATGTCGAACCCTGAATAGTTGGGGCAATTATGAACACAACATTCAAGCTTGATACAATACTGAATTTGGATTGTGAATAAATATTTTACACAGCATAGGTTTCTGACACAGAATGAATGTTGTCTAAGAACTTAAAAATTTTTAATTTACCTATTCAAACCATATCAGTATTATTTGTTTTTATATATAAATCAGAAATAACCAATTTAAAATTTAAAATTGGGCACACATATCAATTTCTTGCTATTGCGCAATACTGTGCAATTGAAAATTTCTTCAAATATTTGACACATAATAGGTTTCTGACACAGAATAACTGAAATCAAAGAACTTAGAATTGGTCATATGATTTCAATTTATATTCAATTTTTTGCTTCTTGTGCAATACAATATGCTGTGGAGAATTGCCCCCCCCCCCCCAAAAAAAAAATAATTTACCCCCTTTTTTAGCTTTTGTGCAATACACTATGAAGTTGCACATTGACCCCCCCCCCTCCCAAAAAAAAAACCAAAAAACAAAATTTATTGTAACCCCCCCCCCCCTTTTTTTTGCTAAAGAAAATTTGAAATTTTCTTTTTAATTTATGAAATATGAAATGAGAAAAAAATTACCCCCCTCCCCAATTTCTCATTTACTCCCCCCCCCCCCTAAATTTTGTTTTCAATCCCCCCCCCCCATTTCTTTATACTTTGCAACCATAACAGCCCATTTAAATACACCATAACATATTAAAATAGAAAATGACATCATAGTCATGGATGGCAAATTTTAAATATACATAATTTAAAAGCAGTTTAGATAAGATAAACAAAAAAAGCTTCATCAGCACATTTTATATTGGCAAATTTCCAATGAAGTTCATTAGAGTTATTGGCAAATTTCCAATGAAATTTGTTAATAATAAAGTTTTGATAACAGGGCACACATATCAATTTCTTGCTATTGCGCAATACTGTGCAATTGAAAATTTCTTCAAATATTTGACACTTAATAGGTTTCTGACACAGAATAACTGAAATAAAGAACTTAGAATTTGTCATATGATTTGAATTTATATTCAATTTTTTGCTTCTTGTGCAATACAATATGCTGTGGAGAATTGCCCCCCCCCCCCCCCCAAAAAAAAAAAATATACCCCCTTTTTAGCTTTAATTTTGGACCCCGATTTGGACCAACTTGAAAACTGGGCCCATAATAAAAAAAACTAAGTACATGTTTAGATTCAGCATATCAAAGAACCCCAAGAATTCAATTTTTGTTAAAATCAAACTAAGTTTAATTTTGGACCCTTTGGACCTTAATGTAGACCAATTTGAAAACGGGACCAAAAATTAAGAATCTAAATGCACGGTTAGATTTGGCATATCAAAGAACCCCAAAAGTTCAATTTTCGATGAAATCAAACAAAGTTTAATTTTGGACCCTGATTTGGACCAACTTGAAAACTGGGCCCATAATAGAAAACCTAAGTACATGTTTAGATTCAGCATATCAAAGAACCCCAAGAATTCAATTTTTGTTAAAATCAAACTAAGTTTAATTTTGGACCCTTTGGACCTTAATGTAGACCAATTTGAAAACGGGACCAAAAATTAAGAATCTAAATGCACGGTTAGATTCGGCATATCAAAGAACCCCAATAGTTCAATTTTCGATGAAATCAAACAAAGTTTAATTTTGGACCCCGATTTGGACCAACTTGAAAACTGGGCCCATAATAAAAAAACTAAGTACATGTTTAGATTCAGCATATCAAAGAACCCCAAGAATTCAATTTTTGTTAAAATCAAACTAAGTTTAATTTTGGACCCTTTGGACCTTAATGTAGACCAATTTGAAAACGGGACCAAAAATTAAGAATCTAAATGCACGGTTAAATTCGGCATATCAAAGAACCCCAATAGTTCAATTTTCAATGAAATCAAACAAATTTTAATTTTGGACCCTTTTGGCCCCTAATTCCTAAACTGTTGGGACCAAAACTCCAAAAATCAATCCCAACCTTCCTTTTGTGGTCATAAACCTTGTGTTTAAATTTCATAGATTTCTATTTACTTATACTAAAGTTATTGTGCAAAAACCAAGAAAAATGCTTATTTGGGCCCTTTTTTAGCCCCTAATTCCTAAACTGTTGGGACCAAAACTCCCCAAAACAATCCCAACCTTCCTTTTGTGGTCATAAACCTTGTGTTAAAATTTCATAGATTTCTATTCACTTATACTAGAGTTATTGTGCGAAAACCAAGAAAAATGCTTATTGGGCCCTTTTTTGGCCCCTGGCCCTGATTCTTAAACTGTTGGGACCAAAACTCCCAAAATCAATCCCAACCTTCCTTTTGTGGTCATAAACCTTGAGTTTAAATTTCATAGATTTCTATTAACTTATACTAAAGTTATAGTGCGAAAACCAAATGTCTTCGGACGACGACGCTGACGACGGACGACAACGCAGACGACGACGACGACGCCGCCAACGTCATACCAATATACGACCGCAAAAATTTTGCGGTCGTATAAAAATCAATAAAATTAAGCGAAACTATAACATAACTAGTAAAGACACACTTAAGAACCATTAGTGCCAAGTTTCGATCCAATTTTCCATAAAGTTCTATGTATAACCAAGTTCTTCAAATAGAGTTTTTGGTCATTGCATGACGTTCAGTCATTTTAATTCCAACTGACTCAGAATAAGATCTCCTAAATGAATTTTCCCTTTATGTCTCACATTTTAAATTAAGTTTGGCTTGTCAGTTATCTTGATAGGTAGTCTGGGTCAACACTGAAAATTTTGAAAGTGGACTACGTAAGGAGCATTGCTTCAGTTTAACCAAATGGCTTTGTGGCTTCAGTCAAAAGAGGGAGGTCCACTATGGCAGTTAAGTTAGTTGGACAGGCCTGACGGGCAGGTGACCAAAGCAATAGAGTAACACTTTACATCTGAATATTCAGTTGCTAAATGAAATGTACTGGTGGAAAAAATATCTAATACACTATCATAAATTAAAATATACATGCAAAAAAGTAAAATGATAACCATCCAAAAATATAACACAATTCATTAGTACAAATAACAAATCTGAACTAAATAAATCAATTTATGTTGCCTACTTTTCATCTTTGTGTTTTGATTCATCACCTTTTAAATCACAAAACGGTATGCACAAGATAAATGATAATATCTACAGAAACTATGAAGTTCAAAATATTTCTGGATTTCTTTTTGTATTGATTTTTAATTACAACCCGAGATAAACTAAAAGGAATAGGTTGTTTAAGATGGAAGTTTTAGAAAACTAACAGGTCTATAAAAATCATAAGCTGCCCTAGCGGACACCTTTTACTCAGTAGAGAGGGTAGTTTACAGCTGTATGAAAGGTCCTGGGAGGCAGCAGAAAATTCTTGAGGTAACTGATATCATGAACGACAACTATTACTACTATTTTGATATTAAGATAATTTAAAATGAAAACATGTATACCATTTGTATTGTATAATTGAACGAGAACTTATTTTCTAAGTGACAATAACTAATGTAATCATATTTTCTTATAAATTTCCAATAGTTTGATAAATTTATAAAAATAAAACAAATTATACAAAATAAGAATTATCCATCAAACAATTGAATATTTAATTACATATATTTATATAATAATGTTGTGTTTAGCATTGACTATGCGAAAATAGTAGCCAAGGTTGAAGACATAGTGCACCACCCAAAGGGGAGTGCACTATATCTTCGACCAAGACTACTATTTTGCATAGTCAATGCTAAAGACAACATTTTTGTTATTATTATACTGACTATCAATAATTGTTTGAAAGTAATGCACAGATTGTCTTTGAAGATTCAGATTTGAATAAGGATTATCTCCACCCATCTAAACATTGCCTATGCCTACTCACGTGAATAGAACATTGATTGACATATCAGGCCACTACTATTGAGGACAGCACTAGTGACTATCAGAAGAAAGATCAATTCTATGCAAAACTAAAGTATTCTAATTATCAAAGGACATTCTTACAAGAAGTATAATAATAGGTAATAAATGACCGACATCAACCAATAGTATCCTACATTGTAAAACAAAAATAACCTTGTCGGAGTAAATGAATATATTTGGAAAATAATGAAACAAGACCAATTACATATCTGGACCTGCGTCACCGTTATACATGTATGTTTGTCAGGCTAAGTTCAACATGCAAAAATTCATAGTAAAAATTTGTCAAATTTGTCCCAAATAGAAGGTGCACATCTTCAATATGTATATAAACACTATGCAAAGTTTGAAAAATGTCAGTTCAATACAGTCGAAGTTACAGATTACACAAAGTATGCATTGTTCATAGTATGTATTACTGAAAAATGGCTAAGTTCAACTTGCAAAAGTTTATAGTAAACATTTGTCAAATTTGCCCCCAAATAAGAGGTACGCATCTTCAATATGTATATAATAACCAGTAAAGTTTGAAAAATATTGGCTCAATACAGTTGGAGTTACAGATTACACAAATTATGCACCATTCATAGCATGTATTGCTGAAGTTCAACATGCAAAAATTCATAATAAAAATTTGTCAAATTGGAGGTGCATATCTTCATTAAAGAACCTTTGTGAGCACGCTCACATACCCCACGTCTTCATATTGTCACTGGAGAAACAAAATCTCACTTCACAAGTAAAATAAACACAATCAAATGCTTACCTTCACATATTTATCCTAATGTAAATGGCAGCATGTTGGGAAATTTAAATTCCAAGCAAGAGGAGTCAACAGTAATAGTATAGTGAGGCAAATAAGTTCAAAGGGGTGTAACTCCTAGAAAAAAAATTGAATCGTAATTTCCTGTCGATATGCACATCTACGTAGTATGTCCTTATTATCTGAAAAGGTTTCATGAAATTCTGTTGTGTGGTTTGAGAGGAGTTGCGATGACAAACTGTTGCAGTAGTACATTAAAGTAAATAAGTTCAAAGGGGCGTAACTCCTTGAAAAAAAATTGAATCGCAATTTCCTGTCGATATGCACATCTATGTAGTATGTCCTTATTATCTGAAAAGGTTTCATGAAATTCTGTTGTGTGGTTTGAGAGGAGTTGCGATGACAAACTGTTGCAGTAGTACATTAAAGTAAATAAGTTCAAAGGGGCGTAACTCCTTGAAAAAAAATTGAATCGCAATTTCCGGTCGATATGCACATCTACGTAGTATGTCCTTATTATCTGAAAAGGTTTCATGAAATTCTGTTGTGTGGTTTGAGAGGAGTTGCGATGACAAACCGTTGCAGTAGTACATTAAAGTAAATTAGTTAAAAGGGGTGTAACTCCTGGAAAAAAAATTGAATCGTAATTTCCTGTCAATATGCACATCTACGTAGTATGTCCTTATTATCTGAAAAGGTTTCATGAAATTCTGTTGTGTGGTTTGAGAGGAGTTGTGATGACAAACTGTTGCAGTAGTACATTAAAGTAAATAAGTTCAAAGGGGCGTAACTCTTAGAAAAAAAACTGAATCGAAATTTCCTGTCGATATGCACATCTACGTAGTATGTCCTTATTATCTGAAAAGGTTTCATGAAATTCTGTTGTGTGGTTTGAGAGGAGTTGCGATGACAAACTGTTGCAGTAGTACATTAAAGTAAATAAGTTCAAAGGGGTGTAACTCCTAGAAAAAAAATTGAATCGCAATTTCCTGTCGATATGCACATCTACGTAGTATGTCCTTATTATCTGAAAAGGTTTCATGAAATTCTGTTGTGTGGTTTGAGAGGAGTTGCGATGACAAACCGTTGCAGTAGTACATTAAAGTAAATAAGTTCAAAGGGGTGTAACTCCTAGAAAAAAAATTGAATCGCAATTTCCTGTCGATATGCACAACTACATAGTATGTCCTTATTATCTAAAAAGGTTTCAAGAAATTCTGTTGTGTGGTTTGAGAGGAGTTGCGATGACAAGAAACAGGATTGACGGACTGACGGACTGACGGACAGACGGACGGACGGACGGGTCAAAAACATTATACCCTCCGCAACTCGTTGCGTGGGGTATAAATATGTATATAAACACTATGCAAAGTTTGAAAAATATTGGCTCAATACAGTCGGAGTTACAGATTACACAAAGTATGCACCGTTCATAGCATGTATTGCTGAAAAATGGCTAGGTTCAATATGCAAAAATTCATAGTAAAAATTTGTCAAATTTTTCCAAATTAGGAGGTGCACATCTCAATATGTATATAAACACTATGCAGAGTTTTAAAAATATTGGTTCAATACAGTCCGAGTTTCAGATTACACGAAGTATATACCCCTAAGCGTGACGGAACAACGGACGGACAGAGTCAAGCGGCTTCTAGACCTGCTTTCACTGTTGCTGATGCAAGTAAAAACAAGAAAAGATTAAATTAACATCAAACCAGGTTTGTTTTCATCCACAGGAGCTGCCTGACCCACTACCCATATACACCTTTCATATGAATTTAGTTGAAATCCGTTAAGAAATGTAGAATTGAGAGCATGCACTAACAACAAGTGTTGATGGACAGACAGACAGTGAAAACTATAGGGTCCTGCATCATCTGATAATAAACAGATATTTGCTGTTAGAAAATCTAGTTGAAAATGATAGCTTCATTAGCATATTGTTACCTGTGTTGGGTTGGACTGTATTTACTAAATCTGCTGGGCTACATTTCAGTGCTATTTTCTTTGACAACTAAAATAATCAAAACAGAAGAATGAATATCTTTATTGCCAACAATCTAATAGGCATCCAGTTATTTCATATAACATTAAACCTTGTTGAAGTTAATTTGTTTAAGCTTGTATATAAATGTACAGTTTAAACAGTAATTACCAAGTACACGTATATTGTAGTAATTTAAAGATAATCTTATGCTTTCATTACCAAGTTTAGATAATAATTCCATTTAAAAATTGGTATTTAACCCACAAAAATGTTAGAGATTAAGAATACATGTATTGAAAATATGTCTTTTTGATTTATCTATCAATCAAACATTCAACCCATGGTACGTCAAGCAAATATGAACATTTTGGAACCCCCATATGGCATTGTACATTGCTATTTTACCACATTTCTGTCACATGTTTTTTCATCCGGCATATATTCTTTTCTGTCTTCTTTAAAATCTACTGAAAATACTGATCCTTCATATGGAGAAAAACATTCCATATTTTCTTTCTTTCTGAAAAAAATAAAGTGTAAGTGAAACTACTCAGCTCTAGCAGCTTGTATCACTCATCAAACATTCGAACTATCCATTTTGCCTCACACAAATTTGAGTTCATATTACAAAGTAGTTTCAGGGAAGATTTTCAAAGACTAAAATAATTTAAAACTGTGTATGCTTACCATAAATTTGGGGCTAAAAGTAGACAGGCTCCATAGGTCACAAGGTTGTTTTTTTGCCAAAATCCGGAAAAAAACATTAGATTGGTCGAAGCATATGACAGTTCAAGGGTCCAACATGAAGATATTGGTAAGTATTGGTAAATGTCCATTTATCACAATCACCAACCAAGCAACCTTTCAATTACTGTTTTATGGCTGTTAATTCACAAATTGATTCCAGGTGAGCGATACAGGCTCATGCATGGTTAATAATTACTAGTATTTAGCCAAGAACAAATTAAAAAAATATCAACATTGTAGAAATCTCTTACTTTACATAATGGAAGGCAGCTTTGATAACATGCGTTTAGTGTCCACCATAGGAAGACAATACATGAATAAAGTTTTGCATTTAAAAAGTTAAAATTAATTTAACAGTGCTTAAAGTTCTTCATTTTGTCTTTAGAGGCAGATAATGAATTTTTTTTTGTAGTCACTATAAACTTCATTTATTAAAAGAATTTTGTAATAATAAAATTTCATGCTACTGCATCATACCTTCCAAAATAAAGGGTTTTGTCTTCCAAGTGGTAAAACTCTTTGACATTAGCAGGAAATACAGTTGGCTGATGACAAACTGTATTATGTTTGATATCTGGAGTCTGTAATCTTTTTGAAAACATGTGCCCTGATTCTGGAGTAAGGCATTTTGATGATTCTGACAATTTGTTATTTTCAATTGTAGATGGACTGGCAAAGGAATTTTTTCCATTAAATGCAGCTGGTCGGTTCTTAGAACAGTTAATGTCTTCCTCTTTATCAGGTATCTGTAACAAAGTTTTGGCTTCTGGAGTTTGCTCTGTTAAATCCTTGGATATTGGAGTTGATGTATAAGGATAACATAGGTATGAGGATTGTGACTCAGAGAATCTTCTCCTTTTTAATGGTGTATCAATAAAATCTGCAGAACTAAACACTGTTTCACGAACATCTGGTGATAGAATGGAACCTCTTTTACAACTACTACTGTTATAAGAATTCATTTTATGCACTGATTCTGATGATAGTGAATCGTTCTGATATTTTCCTAAAGGTGTTAGTTGGAAATCTTCGGATACAAAAATACCATGTGAGGATGGTTCGTCCACATGTTTCTTTTTCATGTCAGTTGCTTTCTTATGTTTTTTTATTGGTTCACTTGGTATGATATTTGTTAACTTTTCACTGAACTGCACATTTGGTTCATTTCCTGGAATATCTTTATTACAACCTGACACAAACATTGGCCTGGCTGAATATTGAAAACTTGAATAACTTTGTTCACTGAAAACATAACATTCTCTGTTTCTCTGTGAATCTTTTTTCAAAATATTTTTTTGGTCAAAAGCTGAATATTGATAATCGCTTTTGGAAGGAACAGAAGATTTACCAAATTTTTCTATCATTGGTGTCTACAAACAGAGAAAAATCATATGGGAAAATAATTTAAAAATTACAAGAATAACATTCATTCATTCAAACAGAAAAAAATATTTGTTTAAACTCAAGTTTACTGCTGTCAGAACAATATGTGGTTTCAAAATAAATTGCTGAAGTATCTCCTCAACGTCTGTATGATAAGGGGTTTACAGCTAGATGTGTACGTTATTTTATTAGGCTATTCACACAATAATGACACTCCATAAACTCAAACAGTGCAGGGATAATTCTAGTTTCAGAAAATGGTAAATTGAATCATAAAGGTACAGTTAAAGAATTTTTTAAGGTGGCAGACATAACTCAAAATAACTGTTTTAAGAGATGAAATTGTGTTACAGTTTTTACCTGACCTGGCCCAAGGGACATGTGAGCTATTGCACTTTGCACCCAATTTCCAACCAACATGGCTGCTTTTAATAAAAAGAGAAAAAAAGATGTACTGTGAGCCATTGCTCACTAGTGAGACCCTTGCTTTTCCATAAAGTCAGAAAACAGGAAGTTGATGTCACCTTGGTCCAAAAAAAAGCCCACAATATGGCAGACCTATAGAAGACTTGTGACAAAATATCAAGCGGTTGGGATGAGTAGTTGCAGAGGAAAGTGTGACGTAAAATTTTATATTCAAAACCATAAGGTCTTCAAACCAGAATTTGATGACAACTTGGTCAGAAAATGTATCCCACCATATGGCGTACCTATAGAAGGCTTGTGACAAAATATCAAGCGGCTGTGATGAGTAGTTGCAGAGAAAAGTGCAACGAAAAATTTTGTATTGTAAATCATAAGGTTGAAAAATAAACAGTGTAGTCAAACTGGAAGTTGATGTCGCCTTGATCCATAAACGTATCCCACAATATGGCGTACCTATAGAAGGCTTGTGACAAAATATCAAGTGGCTGTGGTAAGTAGGTGCATGCACAAATGGACGGACGCAGACACTGACAGAAGGAACCACAAGGGTAAAACAGTATACCCCCTCTCTTTTGGAACTTGGGTATAAAAAGGGGGATGAATTTTTAGAATCTTTTCTATCTGAACTACAAGGCCAGAATGGTGTCCAATAACCTGGACTGACAACTAAGCTTGGTGAAACTGCTGATATTTGTTTAAGATATGACCCTGTGGAAAAATTCTACTTAAAAATCTTCTTGTCTGAAACCATTAAGTCAGACAGAATTAAACATGGTACAATGGATCCTTATGTGGTCCTCCAGTGACCTGAAATGTTAACCAAATGGTCTTTAGAAGGTCTTCTTTCACAACTGTGTCTGATAACATGAAATGATAACCAAGATAAACCACTACAGCAGATATCCTTTTAACATAGGACCATAATTCATTTTAAAACCTTCTTGTTTGAAACTACAGAGGCAATTGGAACTTAACTGGGCAGCTATGGTCCTCTTTCAGAATTTATCCTATGACCAAGACTGTTAACTAAGATGGCAATCAAAGCCTGAGGACAGTATGGGAAAATTATCTTCATAAAGCCTTCTTCTGTGAAACTTGATCCAATTTGATTAAACAAAGTTGGTAGCAATGGTATTAACATTTAGAGGATTGAATATATCAAATGGAAGTGCTGTAAGCTTAGAGCTTACAAATACCCCTGCTCAAATGCATTTCAGACAGGTCCAGTGGTTAAAAGAAGCTGTCTCAGCATTACGATATCACTATTTACCTTACAACTCAACATGTCCAGGCTTCACACCAACAATGAATTAGTTGTGGTCTAGCTGAGAATTTTATGACCAAAAAAACTGTAGCAAGTAAGGTGAAAAATCTAAGGTAGCATTGATAAATAGGAAGTGGCTGTGCAAAAGGTATAAAATTGGGACCTAAATTACAACTCATTATGATCATGCTTACAACCAATGTGGTCGATTCTTGCTGAGAAATTTTCAACCAAACATTTCTATACTTCATAGGGTGAAAAATGTGGTATCGTTAAACAGGAAGTGGCAGTGAGTGGTATAAAAATGGTACCAAGTTTACAACTTATTATGATCATGCTTTACCAACTATGAAATAGCTGTGGCCAACATTTTCTGAGAATAGGTCTGACCAAAACATTTTGTGATGGAAGGATAGATGGACAGGGGTAAACACATACACTTCTCACTCAAGAAGTATTTCTTTTAAAATTTTGTAAAAAAAAATAATATTTACATGTAGTTAAAATTAATTATTTCGAATTTTGATTTAATTACTCAGTTGTTACCTCTGGTTCCATATCTTTATGTTTAAACTTTCTTGAAACATCGGTACCAAAATCTGTGAGTTGTTTAAACTTTAACTCTGGCTTCAATTGAAAAACAAATACTAATTGAAAAAATACACTATAAAATAAATTACAGCTTTACTGATACAAAAAATATTAAAGAACCTTTGTGAGCATGCTCACATACCCCATGTCTTCATATTGAAACTGGAGAAACAAAATCTCACTTCACAAGTACAATGAACACAATCAAATGCCTACCTTTATATATTTATCCTAATTTGAATGATAGCATGTTGGGAAATTTAAATTCTAAGCGAGAGCAGTCAACAGTAATAGTATAGTGAGGCAAATAAGTTCAAAGGGGCGCAACTCCTGGAAAAAAAATTTAATCGTAATTTCCTGTCAATATGCACATCTACGTAGTATGTCCTTATTATATGAAAAGGTTTCATGAAATTCTGTTGTGTGGTTTGAGAGGAGTTGCGATGACAAACTGTTGCAGTAGTACATTAAAGTAAATAAGTTCAAAGGGGCATAACTCCTAGAAAAAAAATTGAATCGCAATTTCCTGTCAATATGCACATCTATGTAGTATGTCCTTATTATATGAAAAGGTTTCATGAAATTCTGTTGTGTGGTTTGAGAGGAGTTGCGATGACAAACTGTTGCGGTAGTACATTAAAGTAAATAAGTTCAAACCTGTGTAACTCCTGGAAAAAAAATTGAATCGCAATTTCCTGTCGATATGCACATCTACGTAGTATGTCCTTATTATATGAAAAGGTTTCATGAAATTCTGTTGTGTGGTTTGAGAGGAGTTGCGATGACACTGTTGCAGTTATACATTAAAGTAAATAAGTTCAAAGGGGCGTAACTCCTAGAAAAAAAATTGAATCGCAATTTCCTGTCGATATGCACATCTACGTAGTATGTTCTTATTATCTGAAAAGGTTTCATGAAATTCTGTTGTGTGGTTTGAGAGGAGTTGCGATGACAAACTGTTGCAGTAGTACATTAAGGTAAATAAGTTCAAAGGGGTATAACTCCTAGAAAAAAAATTGAATCCCAATTTCCTGTCGATATGCACAACTACATATTATGTCCTTATTATCTAAAAAGGTTTCTTGAAATTCTGTTGTGTGGTTTGAGAGGAGTTGCGATGACAAGAAACAGGACTGATGGACTGACGGACTGACGGACAGACGGACGGGTCAAAAACATTATACCCTCCGCAACCAGTTGCATGGGGTATAATAATAATACAATACTCAATAGTATATTACTTTTAATATACATTTTCTGTTCAGGATATGGGGAGTCAATTTCAATTTATCTCCCTGTTTACTTCATGCATAAAAATTACTTATAATAAGAACATGTCTCAGGACAACACTACTGTCCCACCTTCGAAATAGCTGACAGAAATTATCCATTTAACTGTGTAACACATAGAAGAATTTAACTTTCTATTTTTGCAGAAATTAGAGTTATCTCCCATTTATTAGACTTATCTTTCCTAACACTATTTCATTTCCTATGTGAAACAAAAAGTCATAACCATGAAAAGGCATAAATTTAAGAAAGTTCATATCATGATGTACATGTGTACGAATTTTGATCATGATGTGACCCAATCTCAATAGAAAATAATCTTCAATGCAAACCTTAACCCAAGGCCAAGTATTCAACATCACATTTCCCATGTTCACTGAACATTGAAATTTAGGCCAAGACCTTAAAACACATATATTTTAGAAAGTTTATATCATGACTGTGTAACAAGTTTCATGATGATGTAACACCATTTTCATAGAAAAAAACCTTCAATGCAAACCTTAACCTGATGATTCAGCCATGTTCCCTGAACTATGAAATCTATGTAAAAACCTAAAAATGCACATATCTTAGAAGTTTATACCATGATGTAAATGTGTACCCAAGTTTCATGATTATGTGATGCCATCTTCATAGAAAAAAAAAGCTTCAATGCAAACTTAACCTGATGATTCACCATCTCATTTCATGTGTCCAATGAACTGTGAAATTTAGATTAAAATGGCTTATATTTTAGAAAGTTCATATCATGATGTAAATGCTAACCAAGTTTCATAATGATGTGACCCCATCTTCATAGAAAAAAGATTAAACCTTAACCGGAGGCAGGACAGACAAATGGATGGACAGACACAAAGACCGAAAATCTATATGTCCCCTAACTTTTGTTGGCAGGACATACAAACGAAAGGATGGTTTTCCATGTTAATTTTATGTTTAGCTAAGATATTCACCACAGATCTGGTCTACAATAAAGTATACAATTAATTCTCTTATATTTGTCTATTTATGTGACTTATGCTACTTTTAACACAATTGGCTATAGCATGGCATCCCGTTCTTATTGGCAGAGGAAGTTTAAGTACTCAGGGGAAAAACAGCAACCCTTGGCAATCTAAGAAAACTGACAATCCTTGTGAACTGATGTCAAAAAATATTTGCCACAAGTTAAGTATTTGTTTTTACTTTATTTATTGAGAGTAACAGTTTAGTAAAAAGCTAATATTTCCTGAATTCCTCTGTAATACAGACCAGCTTTAGACAATGCACTTTGAATAACATCAAAGCATAAGTATCATTTCACTGCAAATATTTACTTCTTCCTGTTTGAAACATAAAAATACAAATGAAATAAATCGTTAATTTAAATTATAACCACCTTCTTAAAATTGTATGAAGATGGACATGGCTCAAACTTTAAAGGCACTTTCAAGTCATTTTCTGGTGATTGTTTAGGTTTCCTGAGATGGTCTATGTAGCTGTCATCTTTAGCAGTCTTCCTGTAACAGAAGTAAATGTCATGTTGTTTAATAAAAGATACACTAAAGAGAGAAGGTTGTCATCTATGGTATCTATGAAAGTAAAGACTCTGAAATCATAGACTTGAACAATGTAGAATTTATATTCAATTTATGTCATCTGCTTCATGACATTGAATTATGATGTCTTATATCGTTTTGTGGTTCATGTTTGCAGTAATCATCTTCTGTCAAAGCATCACCTCAAGGTTAAATTGTCTTCACAAGTAAGATTTATTATTGACAATCAGTTTTAATCAATTTTTGTACTATTGAATTCCCGTGCACGACATTTTACCAGATTGATAGGACAATTTAGCGGAAAAAAATGTACCTTTTAGCGGAAATTTTGTGACATTTTAGCAGAAGATTTAAAGGACAATTTAGTGGAATTTAAAATATTTATGTGGACATTTTAGCGGAAGAATTTTGTCATTAAGCATCTACCTCTTCCGATAACCAGACAAGCAAAAGTTGGATTTTGAGCAGGATATAGTTCACTTTAATACAGTTAGTATTTAAAAACCAAGCACTATTATAATCTCAAGTGAGCATTTAAAGCAAGATATTTACAATATTTACATATAAACATTGGCTCTGTATCCATCTAAATCCAACACTACAGACATAGTGGTCTCTACTAATGTCACTAATGCTGAACATTTCTTGTTTTCTGCATCAAACTATATGTTCTGGGGCAACTGACATGAAGTCTTTGCCAAATAAATAAAACCAATAAACAAAAGTTACATGTAAAAAAGTTCTGCTAAAATGTACAGGGTAGTATGGCTAATTCCCGCTAAAATGTCCATTCACACCGTTAGAAAATCGCTAAAATGTTCTGCCTCTGTGAATTACCAGTGTTCTCCCCAGAAATTTTGGATAGCATCACATTTAACGTACTTTCCTATTTGTAGATACTGCTTCGGATCGCGTCGCGGTAATGTACACGTACAACTGCCTTGCATGTTTATTTGTGAATGATGTATTGTATTTATATTATAATATATTAAATGCAATAATTTGTTCTATCTTTTCTTGTTTTTATTAAATAAAAATAAAGAAATATTTACTAGTTCATTATTTTTTAAAATGTCATAATGTCTGTCCATTATCTACATCTACCAAATAGTGACCATCTTCAACTTATTGAAGAGACATAGATTAATAAATTTACAATTTGAAAATATAATCAAAAAGAGTTCTTAACAAAAAATATGTACAGAATAAAAACCAAACTCAGAATGTATGAATAATATTTATATTTAGATATGGCTGCTTATAATCTTCATGTACATGTAATTGGAGTTAAAAGTCATTGAGTAAATCATATAAATCATACATGTATATCATGAGTGAATCTGCATAATACGTGTTGGCAGCTTGTTTGGAAAGATTCAATTGCCCCATCTGCACATCGTCGCTCGTTCGCACAGAGATCTCTTCATTCAATAATTGCTCCTGTATTAGTTGGAAAAGTATATTTTGGCAGCCTTTTGGTTTGCATTGGAATAACCAATTTTATTTTTCAAAGTTTAATTCATTATTGGCTAGTCCTGGTTTCCTATTAGACACTAGACAGTCAGATGTCTTGTTTACGTTTTGCATTTTCCTGGTCGCAATTTTGACCTTTGACATTGAAGTTTGGGATCGGTAAAATCTTAACAGTTATATAGCTTAAGGGCATTTAACATCTGTTTAATCACTGTTTAATGGCATTAATCAATCATGGGAATGATGTATTCTTTTAATCATAAGCGACAATTAGGTCATTCACAAGTTCCGCAAAATTTCAACATGTTCAAAAATATAGCATCTCGGCGATTTCTGATAGTCTCGGTGCCGAGATGCTAAAAGGGCCCAGGGAGAACACTGAATTACCCTTGATTTGAAAAGAAATTCACCTTGAGTAGATTAATTAGTGTCAGTTTATCTACAAAGGTTTATAATCAACAAGTTAATCAGCTAAATTATTTATTGCACTTAAGAGTGTATACATTACGGATTATTTCAATGGACTGTCAAATCTTTTTTATGCATTTTAATCAATTATTTGGAATAAATATAAAATGTTACACAAAGTGCATTTTACCTAAATTATATTTTATCATTGATAAGTAAACTGAGGTCCCGATAGTAGATATAAACTATCTTTTTACTACAGTAAGTACAGTTATTTTTTATTCACCAGAACTAGTAAATTACCTCCCCTTTGTAACTAGTCTAGAAAAATTTGTTAGTCCAAAGGACTTCGACATAACCAGAGACAACTGTACATGATAAAACTATTTTACAAAATATAGGCAACTGAGGCGGATTACGTGTCTCCAAAGATGACAGATAGGAAAGACCCTCTGAGGCCTCTCATTCAAAAGTCGGAACAAGGACCATTATAGTAGGTAACATTTTTGGAGAATACCACACTCAAACACGCTAAAGACCCCTTCAGTAGTTTTCAACTAAAAAGTAGGCTAATGGATGCTATAGAAGGTTAAAGTATCATTCCTTACCAAACCTTCAACCCTTTTCCAGTGGAATTCAAAATCGGTTCCCCTTTGTATCCTGTCCCATCCCCATTTCTGAATTGTGCTGATGTATTGTTAAACTGGTTCTCCTCTTAAAGATGCTTGAGAAAATTGCCACTGGACATAAGTGAACAACAATCAACAATTCCATTTTTTAAAATCCATATATTTGTTTGTTTGTTTAGTTGGGGTTTTATGCCGTTTTCGGGACATTTGGCCATTTCGCAGCGGCCAGTTTTTATAGTTGGAGGAAGCCGGTTAATTAGTATGTTGGAGTATACTTTAATTACTGAACAGAAACCTTAAACCTTCAGGTTTTCTTTCTTAAAATTATCAAACTTCACCCAATTAAATCCTAATTGCAAAAAGTGATGGATGGCATTACTTTGCAAACTCTTCCAGACCACTTGATGTTTTTTTACTAATACTATACACATTGTAATACATATTTAAACTATAAAATTTCACTTACATTTTTTCTTCATATCTCGGTTCCATTAAACTAATTTTTGAGACAGACGTGGTCGGCGATGTAGGTCCCATATCAATGTCCTCTACCATTCTTGGAAATGTTGGCTTTGAAACATCTAAATCAACCTTTTTTACAGGTCTTGATAAAAGGTCAATCCCTAAATTCAGGAAATACAGCAGGCAATATTTACATCTGTATAATACCATATTTAGTGGTTGACATTAAAAAGTTGTATTGAATAATACAATTATGTTAATCTCAAAGATATCTAAAAAAGATAATTTCATATTGAAAATGGAATATTAATGTGAAGTCCATTTCATGTATAAAATTTAAATATACAATAGATATCATTTAAAAGTGGAAAGAGTGGTAATATTCAGGAACTAAAATTTCAATACAAAGTTACTGACTTTCTAAATTTTCGAGAGTCAAGCAGTACTGTTTTAAGTACCTCAAAGTCTTGTCAATTAAAAAACACCAATTTTAAGTACCTAGAAGAACTTCAATTAACTGAACAAATTTGTTACTTTGTTAAGTTTACTGCATAAAATCCTTCAATAAGATAGTCAAAACTTGTTTAAATATATACATGTACATTTAATTTTTGTAGATGTAGTGTCTCAATTATTTCCCATTATAGTACACAAACTCACTACAAGTTAGTTAATGATTTTAATTATTTCAAAACCAGAGTAACATTGCATATAGACTTACCAAATTCAACCTAGACCTTTAGTACGAAAATTTACAAAAAAGGGCGCAATATCACCTTGTGATCGACGCCGTCCAACCCCCAATCAGATCAGGTGCACAAACTATTTGGAATTCCATGGTTGCCCTGGATAACTAACAACCGGAGACACTCATGGAATTTATTTTCTTCCCTACAGTTTGTCTTGAACAAATAGTATAGTGACATTATTTTTTATACTTGTCACTCAAAAAAAGGTTTTTTTTTACCCCCCCCCCTTTTGTGATAGGCTTGGCCAGTTCACAATGCAGAACCCCGGACAAATGGTCTGTCTTTATGTCTAGGTAACTCAAATATTGTCCCCCTCACTCGTTGCCAGGTTATACCATGCACCCTGAGACAGTGTGGGCAATTGAGGAGAAATTTTATTCTTCATTTATCTACACTGAACAAGGGGGTGTGTACCTGACCATTTGAGCGCTATTCCCCTTTTTCTCTATTTTTTAATATATATTGTGGACAAAATACTTCCACACTATTTTTCAGGAAATTGCATTATAGTGCAATACCCTATACTTCCTTAGGGATTGAAAATTTTATGATTATTTAATATTTTTTTTATAGTTACTGGACATGAAGTACCGTATATATAACCAGTGCAATTACAACAACCATGCACATTTTCTACTCCTACTCCTTTTTCGAAATAATTCAAATAAAGCTTAAATACATACCTTAACACTTATCAAATTCAACCTAGACCCTTAGTATGGAAATATAGAAAAATCGAACAGCGTTCCAAAGTCCCCCGCCACTAGAGCATCAGAAACCCTTGGACAAGTGAAACATAACAAAATTTTCTCAAAGAGAGAGAATAGAAGGACAAACAATTTGTGGTTATTGCTAAAGTTTTTTACACGTTAATGAGTGGTATGAAGACATTTATACAATATGGGTATAGTGTTGAAATCTTATTTTACCATGTGTATTGAGAATTTATACAAATGTACATTTACTTCTTTTCAATAAACAGAAATGCTTTGATCAAAAGTATTCCGCCTAACAAACTCTTAAAGACAGTATTTTTCAATTTTATAAGTTTCGATAGGAGTTTATGTATAAAACCTCCCTTTAGGTCCAAGTGTATAAATATTATTCCAATGCAAGGAGAATATAAATTTGCTAGAGCGCTTACATGAAAATTTTGTCAATTTTCTAAGTTATTAAGGGGCATAACTCCTACAAAAATATTTCGACATGACTCATCTTCGAACTCCCTTGAGGTATCATTGAGTTAAAGCTACTGTATAAATATTATCCAAATCGGTCAAGAAATAAATTTGCTAGAGCGCTTACATGAAAATTTTGTCAATTTTCTAAGTTATTAAGGGGCATAACTCCTACAAAAATATTTCGACATGACTCACCTTCGAACTCCCTTGAGGTATCATTGAGTTAAAGCTACTGTATAAATATTATCCAAATCGGTCAAGAAATAAATTTGCTAGAGCGCTTACATGAAAATTTTGTCAATTTTCTAAGTTATTAAGGGGCATAACTCCTACAAAAATATTTCGACATGACTCATCTTCGAACTCCCTTGAGGTATCATTGAGTTAAAGCTACTGTATAAATATTATCCAAATCGGTCAAGAAATAAATTTGCTAGAGCGCTTACAAGGTGGACGGACGGACGGAAGCACGGCGCGACGGACGGACGGATGAACGCCCGGCATTACCATATCCCCCGCATCGCGTTGCGGCGGGGGAAAAAAAAAAGGGCACAATATCACCTTGTGATCATCACCGTCCAACCCCCAGTCAAATCAGATCAGGTGATCAAACTATGGCAGTAAAAGGCATTTCCTTTTTTTTTAAATTTTCAAATACCGTATCATTTGTAGATTTTAAGTACTATCAAGGCCTTAGATTTCCTACATTAATTTAATGTATATTTAAGGCTTAATAATGTACTGTATTTGTTAATTCTAATTTCAATTAAATCCTGGATAATGACAATTAAAATGTTTTCACAGTGTGGTATTAATAACAAGTTTTATTTTCAGGATAAGCATGTCATTTACATAAAATACATGTACTGTATTTCAGGAATTAAGTTTCACCTTAACATTATCGACATAAAATTGTGTGCTTTATTCATTAACTAAATTTTATTTTAATTCAAATTTGAATGGAAAATATATGTATATTTTTTCATTTAGAACTAATTTCTTTTTTAATCACCTTTAACATTTGAGTGTGCAATGTTGTTGACTGTTTGGAAAGCTCTCAGATCTTGACTTTGTCCATTTCTTTTTACTCCTGTCCCTATACTGTGTCTGTAAACATGGACTTTTTCAGCAAATTTCTTCCTCTCAAAAAATTCCTAAGTTAGAAAAAAAATTTGTATACAAATTTATGATGTACCCAGTAATACATTTTAATAAGAAATGTTCTATACAAAAACTACTGCTTGTGAATAGTCATTTGATTCAGATAATTTTTGTCAAGTCTACAAAAACTGCATGTTGATTCGTATATATTGAAGTATATGTGTTGTCCCAGTTATTACTTTGTTTAACCTAATAAGTTAATTCCAATTAAACTTTTTACTTTTGAGACTGAATTAAAATGTTTGGTATACATGTAACTTAAATGACTTAGAACTTAGAAAGTAGCAGCTTAGAAATAAAACTTTACAGAATTTTGTAACTAGCTGATTTGTTGTGGAGTAAATTTAAGATGGGTTTATTTGTTTTGCTTTTGCACAATTTTACATGAACAGGCTGATTTGACTAGTTGGGATGTTCTGTTGTAACTTTACAACTGGTTGAAAATTTATTCTTGGAAGTGAAATAAACTAACCAGCCATAAAATTAAGGAGGAACTTTTCATCGATCATTCTCTTCCATTGTCAGAGATACTGTGACCAAAGCTAATAAAGTTATATTCAAGTCCTTTATATTCATTTTATCAGTCAAAATTTTTGAGATGGACACTACTTCATAAGAATTTGTTTATTTGAATATAGGATATGTGATTTTGAACTAAGTTTCTGTCCTTGACCTTGCAGGAAGATGGTCAAACTTTTTTTCATGACACACCCACTATTGAAGGTTAATAATGATCACTAATTAATAAAGATTAGTTAAAATACTAATAATTGTGTAGTAAGCAAGGCTAGCTTTTGAGGTCACTTACATTTTTGGTCAATAATATTTCATTTAGCATTAACTACATACCTATAAATTTGGTACGGGCAGTTTTCTTTTTTCAGTTCCTTATATTCATGCTCATTTTATTGCATGACATTATTGCTTATTTTCATATTCACACAAGAGCCAATCTGTAAGCGGAAGTACTTCAATCCATTTTAAGTTTAATGTAGCTGGTGGTAAGTTTGCCTGAGGTTTAAAAAAGTTTTAAGTATTTTTTAATTCTGTCTCGTAACCTGCCTGGCATTTTCTGTTTACTCCAAAGTTATATTTTTAGTAACCTGTCTCTGCATTTCAATTTCCCTCTCTCTGGTATAATTACGGGCCTTTTGGTCACTTACGCTTCAGTAGCTGTGAAAGTCTACTGTGGGCAAGGTATATAATTTATCAATATTTAAGTTACTTTACGTCATGTTCAGATGCTCTTGCTTCAATGGTTGTAATTGTTGTTAGCTATGCATATTTATAAGGGGATTCCCAGTATTCTGCATTATGAGTATTGCAATTGTTAGGTACCGTCTTAAAATGTTTATTTTGTAGTTTAGTCAGTCATTGTATCAGTTTATTTTTTCATTTAGTCTATTACACATCCTAAAAGTACCTGTTAATCAAAGTATTAGCCATTACAATACCCAGGAGGCCCAGTTAAGGTAAACTATTGGAAATTATTGTAGTTTAAAACCCCTATACTTACAAACTGTTTAATTCCTCCCAGGCATTCAAAGGTTGTAATTCAGACATGACTTGTTTATTTGGATATGGAGTATATAAAGCAGGGCTCGAAATAAGTTGTGTCAGGCAACTTAAAACTGTGCAATGTAACTGTTAAGTCATCCAGTTGTTTTATGGCCAGGCAACGAGAAAAATCATGAAATATTTCACATGAGAATGAAGCTATCCTCATCGGGCACCTCAAGACTTTTGTTTATAAAGACGACATGAAAACGTGTTGCTGCCAATCACAAAAAGTATATTTTAATTGAAGAGGAATGGGGTACGACACTGGTGGTCTCATTCCATTAAATAGTGTCTTGCATTTATTTCATTTAAAGGAATTATACTTTTATATAGATAATTTATTTAAGTGTAGCTGATGTGAGATAATCTTTTTTTATATTTTTATGTATTCTATATGCAATAATAAGCAGCCTTTTAAAGATTCCGTTGCTCTCTTCACCATGTTGGATATAATACCAATGCTTCTTAAAGAGTCGGGTTATATTTGCTGTAAATACAAGTGGTGTGTTTATCTTGGATTTGTTTTTTGTATTGAATTGTTCTTTCTCTGTCAATGTTAAGTTTTTCACGTTATTAAAGGTTCAATTTTGCATCGTTTATAACCCCTTTTGATTAGATTTATAATAAATATTTCAACTTGAGATATGGGGTCTTTTTTGACGGTAAGTCTAATCTAGTTATTTTTCCCAATATAAATCCTTTAAACACGGAATAGGGGTGTGCTGATGAGCTATGTAAGTACCGAAACATATACAAATGAACCAAAATTTAAAAAAACACACAAGACTAACAAAGGCTAGAGGTTTCCTGACTTGGGACAGGTGCAAAATTGTGGCGGGGTTAAACATGTTTTATGAAATCTCCAACGCCCCCCCCCCCCCCCCCCTTCCCAATACCTCTAGCTGATGTGGAATAAACAAAAACAGGGTTACACACAGTAAAATTCAGTTCAAAAGATGTCCGAGTCCAATGTTAATAAAAACAGAAGAAACTAAGCAAAATGAAAATGTTCAATATATATTAACAAAGGACTAACAGCAGTTACTGACATGCCAGCTCCAGACCTCAATTAAACTGATCGAAAGATCATGTCTTTATCATATAGAAACCTATATCCTTTAAATACTGTTATTAACCAGTAGGGTAAAATACGTTAAAAGTGCCTTATCTTTATGTGCAAAATGAATGCATTACTGGAGGGACATTACAGGATTTTGTTCATAATAACTGGTTATTACGGTTTTTTCAAAATGGCTGCTTTTTTTCATTATTCCATTTGGAAATTTCAGGAAGAGCAAACTAGAACATTTTAAAACATATTATTGAAAAAACTGTCCGAAATTAATCTTTAAAACTCTTCTCACAAGTTTTGCTTACTTACCATTATATTTGTGCTATTCAAATTAATGCAAATGCTATATACAAACTGGTTAATAAAAGTATTAAGAAATGGGTGTTTTCATAATGGCCCTGTTATATGTCCTTGGTCTGTAATAATGGCCTTTGGATGCTGAAATGGCCCTCTGCGTTGCCTTGGGCCATTACAGCAATCCTCAGGCCATTATTACAGACCTTGGACATATAACAGGGCCATTATGAAAACATCCATTTATTCATACTATATTAAATCTAGGAATTCCAAGCTATGGTCTGACATTTTACATTTAAACTTTAGTAATGAATGAAAAGTTTTCGCTATTTCAAAAAGATTACGTAATTCCTCTATTACAGTTAAAAATAATGAAACCGTCGTCCCAATACATGGACAGCAAGATTATTTTGTCTAAAAGTATGTACAGTTCAATTATATGTGTTATTATTTCAAACATACATAAATCAGTAAGACTGGGAGAGATTGGAGCAACCATTGGTACCCCTATTTTTTGTCTATACATTCTACTTTTGAACTCGAATTTGCTGTTCTGAAGAATAAAATTAAAAAGCTGGAGAAGGGAAAGAGATTTAAATAGTAGTGGCATGTATAAGTAGCGAGTAGTATAAAATATCACCATGCGAGATAAAGCGAGAAAGTACAAGATTTGTATCCTTCTACTATTTAATCCTTGAAATCACTAATAAGGGGGCGGCCAGGTCAGAAAAATAGCCTACGGACACAGAATCCCAAAAGGGATTATCTTTTAGATTGCAAGAAAAAAATATGGTGAAACACGGTTGTAGACCAGCTGTGAGTACACTACTGTACATGATGATGAACTGTAGTAGTAATACTGTGCAGCCTGTGAGTGTGAGTAGTGTGACTGTGGAAAGTCATGGACATGTATTGATAGATTTGAAAAAAATTGCTACAAACACAGGGACTTCTTTAGGGTGATTTAATGGGGGGTATACTATCAATGGGAGTTACAATCCAACGTGGGAGTGGATTTCGTCTTTGACAGTATACACCCTGTCACGATTAATCATTAATTTAATGTCCAAACTAAAAGCAAAGAACTTAAAGAGTGTGATAAATATGATAACAAAAAAGACTGTTTTTATCCATACACGTTGTAGTTTTCTTTCATTTTGCGTTCTTATTCGATTTCGTGTTCCTCCGACCCAGTTCATGTTGACAGAAACTTTTTATTTCTCAAGTCCCCATCAGGGGAATGTGAATATTGACAGCAGACGATGGAAAATATACTCTTCTCTTTGAAAACCAAAAATAGTCCAAGTTCAAAGTCTCACTTTATCACGTGTGATCTGTCATGGAGGGCAAGTAGACGACGTTTTGGAAATGCGCAGAAGTTTTTATTGATTTATGCTTAATATGCACCAACTTATCCTGTAAAATGTCTAAAATGATGCAAACAATTTTCCACTCAAACTCCAGTAAGAAAAAACTGGCAAAGGGAGCACTTCTATTTGTTTTCTTTGCAGTTGGTGCCAAAAAGTTAAGTCCGAAATTAAGAAATGTTTTGTTTGGAAAGCAAGGATTACTATCACAAAACGAAGACGGCCTTGAACACAGTGATAGTAATTCTGGTAGAAAAAATAGTAAAAGTAGTCTTAACAAAGAATTTTATAGACAGCTACGATATTTGTTGAAGATACTGTTCCCAGGAATATGGAATAAACCATTTGGCATTCTCACTTTGCATACAGGAACATTAATTGCACGCACATTTTTGTCAATATATGTATCAATGCTAGATGGAAAAATTGTGCGTACTATAGTCCGACGAGATCTAAGGTCATTTCTCATTCAATTATCCCAGTGGTTACTTATTGCAGTACCAGCCACTTTTATCAACAGTCTAATCAGATATTTGGAGTGTGAACTTGCATTGGTACTCAGAACGAGATTGGTTAACCATGCTTATAACCTCTATTTTGACAATCAAACATACTATAGAGTAAGCAACCTTGACAGCAGGCTTGCAAATGTTGATCAGTGTTTGACAGACGATATTACAATGTTTACTCATTTCCTGGCACATTTGTATTCTCAGTTGACAAAACCTATGCTGGATGTTATATTGATGTCTTTTACTTTGTATACTCTTGCAACCAGAAGAGGAGCAAGTGCAAAATATCCTACTTTGTTAGCAGGAATGATGATTTTTGTGACTGCACAAATTTTGAAAGCAGTATCTCCAAAATTTGGAAAATTAGTTGCAGAAGAAGCTAGACTGAAAGGGGATCTTAGATATGTACATTCAAGAGTAATTGCTAATGCAGAGGAAATTGCATTTTATGGTGGTCACAAGGTATAAATACATGTACATGTATTAGATAGAAATTCTGGGGGTGTTTGGTAAATATCAATGAGACAGCTACCCTGAAACAGAATCCAGAAATTAAGGAGAGTTTATCACATCTCCTTAGGAGATATATGCTCACATTGATATATGTAGCTTTTGATTGTATCATTTAAAAATTGAACAAAAAAATACAAATGAAACCCCAAAATATCCCAATATTCGTGATAGAATTACATTTATACTCCAAAATACATTAACGACAATAAGAAATATTCAGAGATTGACAAATGCTGTTAATTTGAGAGAGGCACTGGATGAAAAAAATCTGGTATAAAAGAACTAGTTTAGCTTGTATTAAATCTCCCTTCCCATCTTTGTACCTACATGTATGTTGATTAAAGTACAAATAATATGTGTTTATGCAGTAAAAAAAAAAAACAATGAAAAATTACATTTACAAGTGCAACTAATTTATGTTAGTTTAGAACTTTAAACATACATGTAGGACAAAAAAACACCAAATTTTGAAACATAACAAGACAGAAAGTAAAATGTGGGTATAACAATACCTGGTTAAAAAATAATCATAATATATATAATGAAATAGGAATAATCGAAGATTGCACAATGTACATTTTGTTACCTTCATGTATTCCATTGTCCAAAAAATGTTGATTTGTATCATTAGACAGAGTTCAACCTAGGCTTGTATACCACAATAACACCACTATGCTATAATGTTTTACCAGTGTGCTATTAAATTTGACTAATATATTTTTTTTTTGACTTTTGATGAGGTGATCTTGTATTTTTTCTATGAAGTATTATTTAAAAATTTCAGATAGAATTAAATCTACTGCAAAAAGCGTACAAAAAATTAGCTGATCAGATGCACTTGATTTTCAACAAAAGACTTTGGTATATTATGCTGGAACAATTTTTAATGAAATATATGTGGAGTGCCAATGGTTTGGTCATGGTTGCAATACCCATACTGACAGCAAAAGGTGGTGGGATCAGAAGTGATGGTAAGATTTTGAATGGTTGTGCATGTATATATATTTGTTACAGCAAGTGATAAATATGAATTGATTTCAAAAGGTTTTCCTGTTATGTGATCATATTTTCTTTTCTTTTTCCAATTCCAGGATCACAAGTTGATGATGATCCAGATGGAGGTGTAAGTGAAAGAACAAAGGCCTTCACGACAGCTAGGAATTTACTGATAAATTCAGCTGATGCTGTTGAAAGGATGATGTCCTCATATAAAGAAGTATGAAATCAATATCATTGAAGTGTTTTTAGCAAAGAAAAATAGGAATCTTTTAGTCAAGCTGAATGTAATGTTAAAAAATTTTGTTGACATAAAAAGCACACCTAGTGACAAAAGTTCAACCCATTTTTTCATTGCCATTCTCCATCTAAAGTGATAATATGTTTTAATGTTATGTTTTGTTAGTAGGTAATTTATAATTGCTAAAATAAATTTATTTTATGCCCTTGACTAAATTACATGTGCATATATTTTAGAAAACTCACTGCCTTCAATGCAGTATTATTTACTATATAAATAGTTGCCTGTATGGATACAGTTGTTTGCAGAATATTTATGAACATTTAGCTACAATGTATACATATTGACTCTGCATTACATGTAAACTCGCAATAAAACTCTGTCAATAAAAAAGGTATCGAGATAAAGCTTTTGTACTGTGTTTAAACATTTGAAATGGTATTAAATTTATTTTTTACATGTTTATTCATAGATAACTGAACTTGCTGGTTACACATCAAGAGTATCAGAAATGTTTGAAGCTTTTAATGATATTCAGCAAGGAAAATATGTTAGAACTACAGTAACCAAACAAAAACCTGGAAAGTCTAACATGGAAAAATTATCAGGACCACTAGAAATAAAGGGTATATTCTTCTGTGAAATTTGGTTTTTTTTTGTGAAAATTATTTTTTCAAGAATATTCAGTTTCTTGATAAAAACACGATATAGAATATGCTATTTGTTTAGTTCTTAATTGCACAGTGCCACGGTAGTCAGGAAAATTAGTATTAGATATCATAGACCCATAGTTAAAGAGTTTTTAGTCTTGCAAGAAGTTTTATTATATAGAAAATTGTAGGAAATATATGTAGAATATTTTCTTAGCTCTGGAATTCATATGTATTACAAATTGATAAAATTTTGAAAGTGTGGAGTTGATTTCTAAACTCACTTTATATATGCATATAATAGTTTGTATATTAGTTGAAATAATTAAGAAATTTACCTAACTTTGACAATAAGAACAGTTTTTGGTGCAGTAAATACAAGTGCAGTAGAATCTCGATTTCCCGAACTTGAAGGGGTCTGTAAAATTAGTTTGAGGCATCGGTAGTTCGAGCCATCGAAGTCTGGAAAATTTTCAGTTACGAACCAGCAATAAATTTAAAATCTAATTTACATCCTTTTAATCTATCCGATCGTTAAAACAACATCCAATCATGAAATCTTGATGTGGAAATAATCATTTAAGAATAAATCACCCATAAACATCAAGTGGATTATCAATGACCTGTATTCACAATTAGTCACCTTCTTGTCATCAATGATCTGACCTCTGGTTTTTCATACTTATATGTCATGTATGCCAATTAAAAATTATGTTCAAGTTACTGACGATAAATTAAATTATATTACTGTTGTACGGACCAGAAAATTAGATCGAGAATTCGAGAAATCGGTGTTCGAAAAATCGAGAGTTAATTTACATAGACATAATGGAAAAAATGACCTCTCATAAAGGTTTGAGAAATCCATAGTGTTCAAGCTACCTGAATTTGAGCCACCGAGATTCTACTGTATGTGAGAAATCTGGAAGAAATAAATTGATTTATCTCCCATCTATTCAAACTGTCCATTATATATGGTCTTTGTTTGAAATATAATGGTTGGGTTATCTCCCATTTATTGAGTTCAAAACTTTCATTCAAAATTTAGATTGTTATCTTAGTTTTTTATTTATTGATTTTTTTATATGTTTATCAGTCAAAGAAATAATGTCTTTAAATAAAAATTTTGTCCTAAAATATTTTGTTACCACAAACCAATGTGATGTTGTTTTGTTTCCAAAAGTTTGATCCATGTAGACTTTTAGGGCATACTATATTTTTATTTGAGAAGTACAGAATTGCAACTATGGAATTTTCATAAAGAAATCAGCTGCCAAAGTATATGGGACAGGCATTAGTTTTACTTGTACAAATACTGAGAAGTGTTTTGTTGATTATTGCTCTATTTAAGTGACGCTATTAAGACAACTTAATGAAATATGTTCATTTGCTTTCAGGTGAAGTAATAGATACAGAATCAGTGATAGACATAGAAGAATTAGCTATCATTACACCAAATGGTGATGTTATTGTTTCTAGTCTTACAATGAGGGTAGGTTATATCATAAAAGTAATAAAGTTTTGAAGAACTTTATTGATATGTAAACTCAACTTACTCACAGTTAAACACCAAGTTTACACTTCAATAAGTCCATAAAGAAATCTTCATAACATAAAATTCCAATTAAATGTTCTAGAAATAATGTTCATATTTAACATTTCATATGCATTCCTAAAATTATTAGCTCACCTGACCCAAAGGGTCAAGTGAGCTTTTCTCATCACTTGGCGTCCGTCGTCCGTCGTCCGTCGTCGTCCGTCGTCCGTCGTCCGGCGTCGTCGTTAACATTTTACATTTTGAACTTCTTCTAGAGAACCACTGAATGGAATGAAACCAAACATGGCATGAATGTTCCTTATGAGGTGCTGACCAAGTGTTGTTACTTTGTAGCCGATCCATCATCCAAGATGGCCGCCAGCGGGGAACTTAGTTTAACATAGGACCCTATGGGAAATGCATACAAATGACTTCTTTTAGAGAACCACTGAATGGAATGAAACTAAATCTGGCATGAATGTTCCTTATGAGGTGCTGACCAAGTGTTGTTACTTTGTAGCCGATCCATCATCCAAGATGGCCGCCAGAGGGGGACTTAGTTTAACATAGGACCCTATGGGAAATGCATACAAATGACTTCTTTTAGAGAACCGTTGAATGGAATGAAACCAAACATGGCATGAATGTTCCTTATGAGGTGCTGACCAAGTGTTGTTACTTTGTAGCCGATCCATAATCCAAGATGGCCGCCAGCGGGGGACTTAGTTTAACATAGAACCCTATGGGAAATGCATACAAATGACTTCTTTTAGAGAACCACTGAATGGAATGAAACTAAATCTGGCATGAATGTTCCTTATGAGGTGCTGACCAAGTGTTGTTACTTTGTAGCCGATCCATCATCCAAGATGGCCGCCAGCGGGGAACTTAGTTTAACATAGGACCCTATGGGAAATGCATACAAATGACTTCTTTTAGAGAACCACTGAATGGAATGAAACTAAATCTGGCATGAATGTTCCTTATGAGGTGCTGACCAAGTGTTGTTACTTTGTAGCCGATCCATCATCCAAGATGGCCGCCAGAGGGGGACTTAGTTTAACATAGGACCCTATGGGAAATGCATACAAATGACTTCTTTTAGAGAACCGTTGAATGGAATGAAACCAAACATGGCATGAATGTTCCTTATGAGGTGCTGACCAAGTGTTGTTACTTTGTAGCCGATCCATAATCCAAGATGGCCGCCAGCGGGGGACTTAGTTTAACATAGGACCCTATGGGAAATGCATACAAATGACTTCTTTTAGAGAACCGTTGAATGGAATGAAACCAAACATGGCATGAATGTTCCTTATGAGGTGCTGACCAAGTGTTGTTACTTTGTAGCCGATCCATAATCCAAGATGGCCGCCAGCGGGGAACTTAGTTTAACATAGAACCCTATGGGAAATGCATACAAATGACTTCTTTTAGTGACCCACTTAATGGAATGAAACCAAACATGGCATGAATATTCCTTATGAAGTGCTGACCAAGTGTTGTTACTTTGTAGCTGATCCATCATCCAAGATGGCCGCCAGCGGGGAACTTAGTTTAACATAGGACCCTATGGGAAATGCATACAAATGACTTCTTTTAGAGAACCACTGAATGGAATGAAACTAAATCTGGCATGAATGTTCCTTATGAGTTGCTGACCAAGTGTTGTTACTTTGTAGCCGATCCATCATCCAAGATGGCCGCCAGAGGGGGACTTAGTTTAACATAGGACCCTATGGGAAATGCATACAAATGACTTCTTTTAGAGAACCGTTGAATAGAATGAAACCAAACATGGCATGAATGTTCCTTATGAGGTGCTGACCAAGTGTTGTTACTTTGTAGCCGATCCATAATCCAAGATGGCCGCCAGCGGGAGACTAAGTTTAACATTGGACCCTATGGGAAATGCATACAAATGACTTCTTTTAGAGAACCACTTAATGGAATGTAACAAAACATAGCATGAATGTTCCTTATGAGGTGCTGACCAAGTGTTGTTACTTTGTAGCCGATCCATAATCCAAGATGGCCGCCAGTGGGGGACTTAGTTTAACATAGAACCCTATGGGAAATGGATACAAATGACTTCTTCTAGTGACCCACTTAATGGAATGAAACCAAACATGGCATGAATATTCCTTATGAAGTGCTGACCAAGTGTTGTTACTTTGTAGCTGATCCATCATCCAAGATGGCCGCCAGCGGGGAACTTAGTTTAACATAGGACCCTATGGGAAATGCATACAAATGACTTCTTTTAGAGAACCACTGAACGGAATGAAACTAAATCTGGCATGAATGTTCCTTATGAGGTGCTGACCAAGCGTTGTTACTTTGTAGCCGATCCATCATCCAAGATTGCCGCCAGCGGGGGACTAAGTTTAACATTGGACCCTATGGGAAATGCATACAAATGATTTCTTTTAGAGAACCACTGAATGGAATGTAACAAAACATAGCATGAATGTTCCTTATGAGGTGCTGACCAAGTGTTATTACTTTGTTGCCGATCCATCATCCAAGATGTTTAGAAGTCTATCAGAAAATTGTAAAAAAAATTCTGAATGGTCACAACTTGACCACATATTCAAAAATAATAATGATAAGATGTCTTCAGTAGCTATTGTAATCACATTAGATACAGGTGAGCGACACAGGCTCTTGAGAGCCTCTAGTTTCTTCTGTGAAGGAAATTTATACTCATAATGTCCCAAATAATATGTATAGATGTATTAACTTGTTTGTTGTAATGACATTAACCAATGAAATTCAATGTAACAAATTAAGTTGAAATTATTTGTGATTAGCATCAAATATACGTTGTTATTTCTAAGGTCATGTCTTTTGTATTCATCTGTCAGGATTTCCGAATTGATATATCATTTCTTAACTGCAACAAAACTAAGCAATTATTTGATGGGGAAAAGCACATTTGAACAATAAATTAATTTATACTGAAATGTTAATTGTACTTAGTGTCTTTAATTGGAATGATCAAAACTTTCTGGAAAAAAAAATTCAGGAATTAATGAAAAACCAAATAAGATAGATAAGAGAGATTGTAAATTAATATTCATTCTAAATGTGATGTATTAAATAAAAGAAGAAAAGAGGAAAACATCAGTAATATATTTTTTCTTCAAAAAGTATAATGATACATAACAAAAATAACTTTAGAAATACTGATTATCAGGTTGAACCAGGAATGCACCTTCTGATAACAGGTCCCAATGGTTGTGGTAAATCATCATTATTCAGAATCTTTAGTGGACTTTGGCCTGTATACAAAGGGAAGTTACAGAAACCACCACCAAGTTCCATGTTTTACATTCCACAAAGGTAGATTCAATGTATAGAAAGTTCCTTATAATGTGAATGAAAATGAAAGGGTATGTTTGAATAAGAGAGCATCCCATTAGGCCATATATGTGGTTCCTATGGCTATTACATCAGAGAATGTTGGTTATTTTTTTTTAACTGGCTTTTAAGTTTCCAACTAAACAGTTGTTAATGTGAAAAATTCTTTAAAATTATCAGTGGAACAACTTAGTTTCCTAGAAATTTGAAAATATAAATGAAAGAAGACTAGGGTTGGCTTCAAAACTTTATGTTATGTTGTGTAACTAGAAACACACATATTTCTTTGTTTGGTCTGAGATTACACTTTATATTATTTACATAAGATCTGGGATCAGCAGTCAATACGAAAAGCACTGATATAATGGTGTCAAAAATACAACAATAGTTAGTAAAAATGCTAGAACCAATCAAAATGGTTCATAAATTTTCATGAGAATGAGAAAAATGAATTTTTACCCATGGTCAGTAAGTGTAACATAGCATAACCGGTCCCTCTAAAACCAGTTATCTCTGTATATCGTCCAAATTCTGAAGTCCCTGACAGTTTGTATTAAAATATACATTAATTAATCCTAAGGAAACTAAACAGCTGTTAAAGTTAAAAATTCTTTAAAATTATCAATGGAACAACTTAGTTTCCTAGAAATTTGAAAATATAAATGAAAGAAGACTAGGGTTGGCTTCAAAACTTTATGTTATGTTGTGTAACTAGAAACACACATATTTCTTTGTTTGGTCTGAGATTACACTTTTTATTATTTACATAAGATCTGGGATCAGCAGTCAATACGACAGGAATGATATAATGGTGTCAAAAATACAACAATAGTTACCAAAAATGCTAAAACTGCTGGTATTTTCTGTTATTTAAATTTCATATAGATCAACTGAGCTGTTTTTAATTATACCCCCCAAAACGAACAGTCTGCCTGTCTGTCCGAACCTCGTGTACATGCTTTGTGTTATCAATTCCTGTTACAGTTTATTCGGACCTGTTTACCGCTACAATTTTAGCGTTATCACTACGATTTTCAGACCCCCAAATTACGCCTTCCGCCCTCTTAAACGTTTTTCTACGTCAACTAAGTAAAACGGTAAAAAAAGAAAAACGCAAAATTCGCTCAGAATCTTTTGCGACATGTCGATATGCCCAGGCATAAAGTTAAAGGGCGCTCGAATGAACGTTGAATTATCCTCACGGCGCTTTGACTGATGGTAGAACTTTCGTCTTTGCAAACGCCCATAAGATTTTGACTCGGCATCATTTAATGGCGGCATGATGAAGCCAGTAAAAAAAATGCCAGCCAAACGTGAATACACTAATCTTTGGAAATTCCTTCAATCTTCATCAAAAGGCGAAACCTTTATATTATGTACTACTCATGTTTGTCAGTCGGTGAAGTCTCACAAATATTTCCATGTGCTCACGGAGGTAAATTTTACTGGTGAAGTCTCACAAGTATTTGGAAAAGTGCCGAAAATCGGAAGAGGACAAAACGAGGGCGGCTGATGATGTGCACAATTATAGCTCAAAATGAATTCCCATTTAGTAAAGCTCCGCTCTTTACAATTTGCATTAAGGAAATGTTTCCAGATTAATGACTTGCTGCAGGTATGTAGATCATTTTATCAACTATCAACATAAAAATACTTTCTCACAAAGACAAGTAAGATTTCATTAGGATAAATGAAATTTGTCCCAGCTTGTCTTTTACTCTCTCTCCTTATTCCCTCTATTATGGTCTGGGTGATGGGAAAAGGGGGTAAAAAGCATATTTTCTTGGGGCCACTATGCCCAAATTTTTTTCAAGTTTGGAGTTAGTTTTCCAGCATTTTTTCCAGCAAATTTCTCCTCCCCCCCCCCCCCCCCCCCTTTAAGAACTTTGACTTATCCTCACGGCACTTCGACTGATGGTAGAACTTTCGACTTTGCAAACGCTCATAGATTTTGACTCGGCATGTTTTACTGGTGATCTACATACCTGCAGCAAGTCATTAAGATTTTCTATCGTCATTTTTGCATTTTGAACTTGCTCATTTTCCAACAATATTCTATATGAAGAGTACCCATTTTGTGTAATCAACTCCTCTTACAGCTTTAAATCAATGGTCTGAAACTTTGTAGGGTGTTTCATCTACTCTCCTTACAGCTTTTACTTTCTAAAGTGCAGAGGGCTCAACAGATGCATGATCGGGGGGTATCAATAGTCCGTTAAGGACAGATTATGTGGACAGGTTTACAAAGCAGTTAGCACAGGGGGTATTTGTGGGCCACTAGACCACAGTAACTCTAGTTCCTTTTGTGTACTTTTGTGTACTTTTGAAACTACATCGTGACCCCAACTATTTAAATGGTTTTATTGTTACAGACCCTACATGTCCATAGGATCATTGAGAGATCAAGTGATTTATCCTGATAATGTGGAAGACATGAAGAGGAAAGGGATGACAGACATAGACCTGATGAATATCCTTTACATCGTAAATCTACAACAGATTGTTGACAGGGAAGGAGGTAATGGGAATTTTATCTTAATACTTGCTCTTGTCGGTCAAATGTATATAGAGATGAAATTTTAATTTTATTGACACAGATATCAAAATTAAAACACAAATATTGTGTCCGAAAAATTGCTTTTTTAATATCATTTCCTAGAGGCTGTAAGATGTGTTATTACATTTCGTACTTTTAGATTTATATAGAAACAGTATGTTTCAAACAATTTTGTGATATTACATAGTGAACTATTTTAAGAAATCAGTGAATTTCCATAATTGTATAATATCTCTTTCACATTTGTAGGTTGGGATTCAGTAAGTGATTGGAAGGATGTTTTATCAGGGGGAGAGAAACAAAGGATGGGTATGGCAAGAATATTTTATCACAGGTTAGTGTCAATTTTAATCGGTTGTCTTTCAAAAAATTAAGAGCATCGATAGTGATAATGATAAACAACTGGCTAAAGAAACTACCAAAAATATTGATGGCTGTTCCACTAAATCTACATCCAGTGGGGACCCCTTACCTGAGAATTGTAGAAAATGTTATGCTGAGCGTCAGTGGAATAGGCCCAGTACAAATGGTAATGAAATTACCCAGAGTCCCGGGATCAACTGAAAAAAAAATGGTGTTCCACCCTTGGGATGAAGATTAAAATGGAATTGCATAGATACAAAAATGAGATATAAGTTTAATTTCTTTTACTGTTGGATCTCTTTCAGCAGGCATAATTAAAACATCTTTGATCGATTTTAAGTAAGCAAAAAAGCCGATTTTAATATTCACTTATTTTGATAATCAATAGAGAAAAGCAATTGTTGCTTAAAATTAGGAACTTCTAAACTACATAAATCCTAAATCTGCTGGGTAGGTTTTACCTAATTGTTTTATAATTTTTAAAAATGGTTTATGTCAAAAGTTTTTACTGATAATTTTATTTGAAAATGAAAATATGTATCAACAAATATTGTGATTCTGTGAACTTTATAGACCACAGTATGCCCTATTAGATGAGTGTACCAGTGCTGTATCTATCGATGTAGAGAGTAAGATTTACCAGACAGTTAAAGACAGTGGTATAGTTCTACTCACAATAACTCACAGACCATCACTTTGGTAAGTCTTTCTTGAGAAGAATTAATTTTCATAGATGTAAAATACAGTAAAACTTCTGAAAATCGGTCCCTCTAAAAACCAGTTCTCTCTGTATATCAGCCAAATTCTGAAGTCCCTGACAATTTGTATTAAAATATACATTAGTTAATCCTTAGGAACCAGCCACCATTTAAAACACAGCCAGTATTTTTGTATTTCTGTAGTTAGAAATTTTCCCTCAATAAACCTACCACACCAATTAAACAGGAATCAGTTATGGTAAAGGTAATCTGGTCACCTGATGTTTATTTCAACTCAATTTTGATGTCAGTTGTGTTTATTACAGATAAGAATAGCATGGGCTATGTTTGCAGTGGTAATGGATGCATGATTATACTGACAATGTTTTATTTCAAGAAATAATAAAGTTTGTTATTTATCCTTGCAAAATGGTTATAAATAAATAAAATCAGATGCTGTATTCTTATCTTTATGATGAATTTTAAATACAGAATTTACAATAGCCAGTGGAAAATATATTAGTTGTACTAATTCAAATTACAAAAAAATGCATATTAACTAAAGAGAAATAACTCTTGTCTGACTTTGGATTTTCAATAAACCGACCACCCCAGGTTAATTGCTTGAGCCCTAGAAAATTGGTCCAGGGAGATGACTGTCTATAACCAGTTCTTGATGGATGTTTTGTATACTGGTACATGAGAAAGTATGACTTGAGATTACAGTCACTTTTTATTCTTACTTAGAATTTCCAAAATGTTTTAATTAATTAGAAAAATGCAACAAAATGACTGTTTCAAAAACTGCATTTTTAAAATATTCTTATTCTATTGCAATATGTATTGGAATAGCTTTAAGGTATCCGGACCATAAATGACCACGTGATTATTCAAAAGTTCCCGTATGTTCCATACAACGCAATTGAAATGACCTCGGTAATTATCGGCAAACTTCGGAAATGTCAATATAACTAACTTATTTTTACAGACTCTGCATATAAGCAACAAAGTGTGTTTCAACTTGAGAAAAATATATTCACAAAATCCCACCTTTAATTTCTTTGGTTCAGCCATTCACTGTCAAAAAGAGATACAATTTTCGATCATGATCTATTATGGTCCGGATACCTTAATCAATCTCACATTAGACTTGGTCATCAGATAATAATTCCTTGCTGTAAAATTTAAGTGTTATAGTGTATGTTTATCACATACAGTGAAACAAGTTCAGGGGACTTAAAGAAGACTTTGACTTATCCAGTGCTTCACCTCATCAGTTTTGATCTCCAGTTTAATCTATGATGTGCATTTGGATTGTTTGTATGTCCTGTGCTTAAATGTGATAATAAATTTATAAAAACAATGTATTTACATCAATGTCATTGACTTTTGGAAAAAACAATTAGGTTTTACAATTATAATGATGACTTACTGGTAAAAGAAAAAAAACACATCTGATTGGTTCAGGCTATCAGGTTCGATTTCCAATGATAAAATAATTTATTATAATATTGTATAATTCAAAAGCTGTCATTTGTCAAAATAGATCACATGGTCAGCCTGTAAAAAGCTTGTAAAATAGGTGTTTCCATAAATAAAATTAAAAATGTTGAAAGACTAAGAGTTTCTAAAAATAATTTAGTTGAGAGACCCCCTTATTCCAAAAATAGAATTTAGAAGAACATATTTATAAAATGATATTTTGATTGGCTGTTGGATTAGTCTAAGGACCAATCAGAATCGATCTTTCATTCTTACTTCGGAAGTTCATTAAATATGTGATATCTACATGTTGTTTTGTTAATATTAAATTGTTAAAGTTTATCATTTTCAATTCAATATCAACATAATGAAAAGGATATAGGGAAAATTCAGAGATTCAAAACCGTAAAGCACAGGTTAGTTCGTTGGTTATTGAAATAGAACATGATTGATATTTTGTGAATTTGAATATTATAATAAAACAATTATAGCCTTTAAAATGTCAGTCAATACATGTTTTATTGACCTGATGAAATTATATCGACCTCGGACTTCGTTCTCAGTCGATATAATTTCATCAGGTCGATAAAACATGAATCGACCTTCTCTAAAGGCTATAATTGTATAATAACTTTTGAACTTTGGGACTATAAAAATAGTTAAAAGAAAACTGATGTATGTGACTCTATTTCGAATAAACTGTTGAATTAATAGTAAAAAAATTTGGGTCCGGACAGAAAATTGGAAATATCTAAAATATCAATTAAAGAGTATTCGATACAAACATGTTTCACAGTATATCAAACTTGAATAACTAGAAGACTAAATGATGTGTAGAAATATATTTTAAGTCTGTTCACTGAAATTTTTGTGTCTTATGATTGTATTAGAATATCCAATTCTTATATTTGACAGTTTTGTTGTTTTTTTTTGAGTGACTGAATTGGAAATGTCATGTCATCACTTTCATCCAAATAAGTGATTATAAAGCATTAACAAATATTGATCAGATTTTAAAATGAAATGCAGTATGTCTTTTTACAAGCATAAATTCAGATGTAAACCAATCCAGGAACTGTAAACCTTTATGGGATAATAAACAAAGGAAAATGTAGTCATCTTTCAGAAAAACTATTTTATTAATATTTTTATATTTGTCTTTAATGCTGGAAAAATTTTAACAAAAATATTATTTTGAATTAAAATTTCTACTGTTACAGGAAGTTCCATACACACTTATTACAGTTTGATGGGGAGGGAGGTTGGAGAATGGAAGAACTAGACACCAACACTCGTCTCTCACTGAACGAGGAAAAACAGAGACTAGAGACACAACTAGCCGGTGTTCCCAAGATGCACCACAGACTCCAGGAACTGTGTTCTGTCCTAGGGGAGGATTCAGTGTTGTTAAATAGACATGCCAGTATTGCTGATATAGGGTCTTTTTCTGAGAGTTGATGTAATTGATATTTTAGTCCATATAATCTTGCCATAGTGATTTTTAGGCTTTTTAAGGTTGTCGATCATGATTAAAATCTGTAAACTATCATTGTTATGACTGACATAGTAAGCTTATGAAAAAATGATTTTATGTTAAGACCATATGAGAAATTGTTCTCAGATACCATCACTCATTATAAAATAGGGAAGTGACATCTTCTTGAAAGTAAAAATACCTAAATTAGACATTTCCCTTTTTAAAAAAAATAACCCTTTTAATTCAGAATTTTCAGCAAATTCCAAATAGCAATATAAAATGGTTGTTTGCACTGGAAACACATTTTCTAATGGTTTAGGTAAAAGTCAAAACAACTAGATGATAGGAACTTACGACCTATGGATAAATAATCAACGGAATACTGTGAAACATATATTATTCATGGTACACCAATTTTCATGGATTTTATGGTCAGATCAGTCAATGAATGTAAGAACCCAACCAAATATGATTCGTTTCTACAATACTATGTTTTGGTTATGCCATAAATAGTCATACATGTATACATACAGGTGGAAATTAATTAAATGAAATCAGATAACGGATTGTGCTTCAAACGAAATCTGCCAAATTCTTGAATCATTTACTTAATTTAAATATTTTTGGCAATTATAAAAATTTTTCAATTCAAAATCCACAAAATTAAGTACCCACAAATATGCCCTTTTCACCGATCCATCAAAATTGATGTCAGCAAAATAAATGAATTCACAGTACTTTATTAATTAAAGAACTTGCAGAGTATATTTCGTCAGTGTTTGTCAAATGAATAAAATACCCGCATTATATATAAAAAAAACAAACTATCTGAGAACCAGGTATTTTTTCATATGGCCATATTGGTACTAGTATTTGGTTGATATGTATGTTTATGTTAACTTTTATTCATTTTTTTACCAGAATTGAAGGTGCTTTCTAACAAGTTTTATTTGACTTTACCTAAGACTTTGAATAAAAACATGACATCAAAAAAAAATGACTTATAAAAAAAATGTGAAATTTAATGTTGGATGTATTTACATTGGACAATCAGATTAACAGATTTATTTTTTAATAGTTTAATAGTTTTTGTTTAAAGTCTTTGAAAAATGTAAACATGGTAAAGGATAGTATTTAATTTAATTAGATATAAAGGGATTTATCCTTTTTAATAGTACATGTACCTCAAATTGGGATATTTTGGCTATGGTTATATTTTGGTTTATTTGCCACCTGTTGTAAATCTGCCAAAATTAAACACACCAAAATCAAACGAATCCAAAAAATAAATTTCCAAAATAATTTCATATTCTTGTAATCTGTAACAATGATTAACTTTGATTATAGTTGCAATGTAAGGTAAATTACTGTAATCAGATTTGTATAATCAAAATAAAAGAATAATTTTATTTTATCAGTTGTCAATCATGACAGCTTGTGGTGACAACATTATTTGCATTTAATCATACATATTACTATATCATAGTATAAATTTATTCTTTTATTTTTTTTCCTGAAAGTTCCAAAATTAAACACAGTACTGAAACAACGTGCCAAATTTAAACACACCTAATATTTATCACCCATGTTTTTAGCAAAAACCACCAAAATATCCAGATTTACGGTACTACATTTTATATCTTAATTTAATTTATTTGTCCAAGGAACAGTTAATTTGAATTTGTTTTAGATAAAACCTAAGTGTTCAAAAGTTTTATGATCAAAATTTTTATGATAGACTTAAGAGGTTTGTAGATTTTTGTTGTTGGAGCATTCCATAGTTATCTAGTCAAAAAGTTGTTTTTTCCCTAATGGTGCTTTCAGGATAAAAAGCATTGGGGTTATTTGTTTATATAATGTTTGCTTTAATATAAGTTCATGTAGAGGAATTTATTACTGGTAGTTAAAAATAACTTGCACAAAATGTAAATTTAAGTGAGAAGCTAGCACATGTAAAACTGTATTATTATACAAAACAGGACTTTTATTGCTGCTCTTCATCTTGAAAGTCGCTTTAAGATCTTCTGCAATGAGCCAGCTCACAACTTATAAGAAGTGTGAATGAAAAACACAGAACAATCCCAATAATCACTTGCCATTTCTTTGGTTGTTGCTATTGAAGATTAATTTAGCATTGCCTAGTTAAGTCTTCGTTGAAAACCTGTGTGCTAGGTAATATTTAGTGTGAGTGATTGTCCATCACTGTGAAATTGACAATAAAAGCAGCACTGAAAGTTTTTTTTTGTCAAGTCTCTTTGTAGTACAGATTTAGTTGTAATTTTGCATACTGAATTTCTGGGATATTGATGGATTTATTGGTGTACTAATTATTTATTGGAAAAAGTCTGTTATACAAGAAGTCTGATAAGAATATATGTACATGTGTGTGGGTTATATTACAGATACAATATTTCGGCACTTTGAAATAATTCTGCACCTGTGTATTTGTAAATTGATTCAAACACTGCAAAATATTAAATTCCTGGGTAAAAAATTGGTTTTTGTTTTTCATCCATGAAGTAGTTAAAGTTATTGAAAAGAAGTTTTCTAGCGAACAATAATTATTTTCTGAATATAGAATTTGTTTCAATACATTTCATTTTTTATTTTGTGATTTGGGTTCTCTGATGTTCAATTCATAATTTTCCTAATTTTGTTTAGATTGTGAAATGTTTTAAATTTCTTTAGGACTAATATGGAGGTTGTGTTTTCATAAGCTATTATATTTCTTTGAAAATCTATCCATGCAGTGTTCCTAGGTATCACACTCTTATCTTTTGAAAATTTGCCAGAGAATGTTAGCAATGGCATCTTCATATATGTATTTGGTGACAAACTTTTCCATTGAACATTATCTTGAGATGAATATACCTTTCTTACTCCATTCTCTCAGATTTAAATGATACTTATAAATATTTCATAGTATATGTATGTCACAGTGAAGTTTTGTTTGTTCAAGATCAGGGTTCTAACTGTGAAATGGTTAAATGAGTATAAATTTTCTATTTTTTAGTAACTTCATTAATGTTTTTCTTAAATTTCTATATGGTTGTGATGAATTTAGTATGAATGTATGGTAAGGTGTGCAGAACTTGATACTTGAAGATAAAAATTAATTTTTCAGTATTCTGTAAATCCTTCCAAATGTTTGGATGTGAATTAAATAGAATTAAAATAGAATTTAAATAGAATTAAAAATACTTTATTTGGTTTAGGACAGGGTATGCCTGGCATGAAATGGTATGTTTTTACTATTGCACAAGTGCACCAATATTGTTGCTAAGTAGCCCCTGGGGATTCATTTTTTCTAAAATTATTCATTATACTGTCTTTCAGTGTGTGTTGTTATCAACATTTGTGTGTTGTGTCTGTAAAGTAATATTACCAGTATTTATTGATGATTTTTTATTATTTTAAATCAAGAAATAAACTTTTAATTACTTTTCTGTGTTTTTGATAATATATTTAATTATCCAGAACTGTCTACAGAGTATGACTAATACTCCCACCAGAGTCTGACATAGTTATTTTAATGTAGCTGTTTAGTGGAAATGTACTTTTACATGAGCTTCTAAGACTATTTGAACTTACATGAACTTCAGAAATGTAAGTAGTGCCACAAGGGGTAGATGTAGTGCTCTGTTGTCATTAAGTTTTAATTATGAAAGGGCAAAGTACCAAAAAAAAACTGTTATAAGGACTTTGAAAATTTGTTGGTATTTTGTTGTCATTCTTCATTTAATAGACATGTTGCAGTAGACAACACCAAAGTATGATGAGGCATATCTAAGTACATTTGAAGAAATTAATGAAATAATTTTGTGGAAAAAAAAATTCTTGTTTTCACTTGATACACAGAAATTTGGTCAATTTTGGTTTCATTTCAATGTAAACTGTAGGAGATTTTATGTTCACAAACATGTGAAAATTTCAGTGTCTGTGTTCTGCCATGGGTAACAGCAAAAACCAACCAATTCAATGTAAACTGTAGGAGATTTTATGTTCACAAACTTCCCCATATACATATGGTATAGTAATAGCAATGCCCATAATCTGCTATGGGGAAACTCCATAAATAATTTACATGAAAAAACCTTGAACAACTACACGTCGTATTTCTGACAAGTATTGTTTTATTCTAATGTAAACTGTCATAGATTATATTATAAATTTTTGAGACAGGACGAAAACAATTGAAAAGGGAGAGAAATAATTTTTTGCTGAAAACTTGAATTTCTTTGGAAGCTATAGATTAAAAGAACAGCAAATATTCTGTCAAATTGACAGCAATCCAAATCATCTTTAATTTGGAGCAACCTGCCATTAGTCTATAATAAAATCTGGTTAAAATTATGTCATAGGTCTCAAACAAGTTAGGATTATTTAGCAACAAAGAATCTAGAAAAAACATACAAATATTAACAAGAAAATGTGTCAAGACAACACTAATGTCACACCTTCAAATAGTCATTTACAGTCACACCTTCAAATAGTCATTTACAGTCACACCTTCAAATAGTCATTTACAGTCACACCTTCAAATAGTCATTTACAGTCACACCTTCAAACAGTCATTTACTAATGTCACACCTTCAAATAGTCATTTACACGTTTTACTTAATTTTGCAAAGGAAAACACTAAATACTAATAGATATGGAACAAAATTTTCAGAGCAAAGCGATGGCACTATTACATTTCCTATGTGCAAAGAACTGTGAAACAAAAGTCATAACCATGAAAAATCATACATTTTAGAAAGTTTAGAAAGTTTATATCATGATGTTCTTCATATAAGTACCAATTTTCATCTTCATAGAAAAAAGCTTCATCCCAAACCAGCAGGCGGCTCCAAACCTAAGAATTCACCATCACATTTCCCATTATCACTGAACCATGAAATTTAGGTCAAGACCTTAAAACGGCATATATGTACATATTATCAGGTTTTCTGCAAAAGTATATCGTAAAATATTAGCCGCGAGACATAATGTGAAGCTTTTTCGGCGAGTGAGCGTAGCGAACGAGCTAAAAAGCTTCATATTGTGTCGAGCGGCTTATATTTCACAATATTTGTTTGAAGAAAACTTGATGATAAATTTATCGTATTTCTAACTAGCAATCTTAATGGAATTTCTTACTTTTCAATGGCCATCCGCCTATAACCGTATGTTTTCCTTATATATTCGGGTCAACGTTGGGTCAAACATTATGACGTCGCTGATATATTCGGGTCAGCTCATATTAGGGTCGGGTCAGCTCTTTACGACGTCACAGTGCCGAAATACGGGAAATTCTGAAGGCCTCAGCAGGTCGATATAGGCATAGGGAAATACGATAATTTATTGTATAACGTTCATATCATGACTTAAACGTGTACCAAGTTTCATAAAGATGTGATCCAAAAATCCCCAAAATAAAGTTCCAGAATATGATTTCAAATAGTTTTAATCGGTTAAAGTTACTGACATTGATTTTAGTTACAATTCTTTGGCCGACATTAATTTTTTTAAAGCTAAGTCTGTTAACTCACAGATTATCAAACACCCTTCTAATAATAAGGGGTGGTTGGGGGGATTTATTTTTTATTACATGGATGTTTTCTGTTATCAAGTCATCTTTTGCAAGGCCAATGCGGGCGAAAATTATTGCTTTCTGCGAGATGCAGGATGGGGGCGTGTGGTCTAGCGGGTACAAGTCACTGCATATATCAAAACAAAGATTGTACCAGAAATGGACACGTAAACGGATGCAGAAAAGTTTTTTGAAAAAGTGTTTCAAGATGGATTTTCAAGGGGCAAAGATGGGTGAGCTATAAATTAACTTTAATTGGCCCTATAAGGTGTAATCATATTGTCTAATCAAAACAATTCATATCAAGTTTTTTTAAACAACAATCATCAATTCTCAATCATGACAACTTGTACGGAACATGTTATAAACATTAAACAAGCCAATTTTAATCAGATTAGGTTATCCTCTTAGCAGTGATTCCAAAGAATCAAGTAAGCTATTCTCATTACTTGGCATCCATCGTCCGTCATCCGTTAACTTTTACAAAAATCTGCTCCTCTGAAACTTCTTGGCCAAATGGAACCAAACTTGGCCACAAGCATCATTAGGGTATCTAGTTTAAACTAGAGGCTCAGAGGTCTGAGCCTGTATTGCTCGCCTGGCAGAAACAAGAACTACCTATGGCGGCTATGTTTGTCGCATGATCTGGACAAAATGAGAAAAATTTGTAATAAACCTCCCACAGATGCTTCTTGTCGAGTATCGTTTCATTTGGCCAAGCGGTTTCAGAGAACATTTCTTTATATCAGCCTATCAGAAAAGAGAATTGCCCATGGCAACCATACTTTTCGTCCATGAATCAGGATGAAAAAAAATCATTTCATAAAAAATTTTCCATTATAAGATGCTTCCTGTCAAGTTTGGCTGATAATTTTGGCCAGGTAGTTCCCATATCCAACTATATCGGTCATCACGTGACTTTGTTCACCTGTGTGATGATCGTAATGTGGCGATGTCGATTTATATAGAAATGCACGGGAGTGTCATGTTTATCTCTAATTTGTATTAAATTTTATCGATAACAAAAAAATGTGCTGCTATCTCGTAAAAGTATGATCAATTACAAATATTTTGAGCCCATTTTAAATAGATATTGAATTGAGCAAATCACTTCCAATTTGATTTTAAAAAATCATATTTTTACTGAAGATTTTTATATGGCTAACGTTGAAAAATGTCGAAATCTATGAAACCTTCCCTAGTTGGTTCAAGAATTACATGATAATTCTTTACTTTCATAAAAATGTGCTGCCCATTTGACTATGATAAAACATGGAACTTTAAGATTATATCAACTAAATGAGATATTGAATTCGGGAAATCACTTCCAAATAAATTTTAAAATGACCGATATTTTGTAAAAATATACATGATTTGGACTCAAAATGGCGATACCGGATGTAGTTTTGGCGGTAAAATTCAAAATTGTATAAATAAACGGGTTTTGTTAAATAATACTTTTTCATTATGAAAATAGTCCCATTATTGTAATAATAATGTTCCTTTTGTTATTTCTTAGTGTTTAAGACATAAAACTATATTTATAGGTTGCTATATGTCTAATAAAATGCAAAAACCCTGAAAGTTCAAACAAAAATAAAGGTTCCATTTCAAACATGCCTTTTTTTGTTTTATGTCTCGGATGTTACTTATAAAGTATATCCTTTGGTCTTCATATATCATATGTTTGAGTAAAACCTTCTTTAACTTTTCGAAATATCGTAATTGCAATGGTTTAAATTTTGATTATGTCCCTTCCAAATTGATTTCAAAATTAGCTATTTTGAAATGTGTTATTTTTTACTATTATTATTCAAGATGGCGCCCATCCTAATCAGCTTCTACCTTGCCATAACAAAGTAAATATATATACGAGTAAATAGAATTACTCATATAATATGTCAAATGTTTAATATATAAATACCAAAAAGATAAATTATTAATTTAAAATAAATTAAAATGTTACTTATCTGACATTTGAAATTATATTTCACCACTGCATTCCTTGTGACCCCCCCTTAAACACACACACACCTCTTTATTAAAATGTTGCATTAATTATCTAAAAATGAAATCACGCTATTTTTGGTCAGCAAACGGTTTACCTGTATACATACAATGTACCTGTGTACCTTAATTAACGGTTGGAACAATAAACATCCGGACAGTCAAGGTATAATATACATGTCAAATCGTTAATTAGTTTTAATTACCTGAAACACACATGCATGTTAATTGCGCATAATAAATTTCTTCAGATAAAACTCAAATAAATTTTACCAAAAAAAAAAAAATCGCTTTTCTCGCGGCTTAAAAAATTAAAAAAAAACTTGCACTATTACCCTTTATCAAGTGTAATTATGTACTTTTGACAGTTTGTATAAATTGGTGATAAATTTCATATTTATTAATTATTGTCACAATTTCATATATTAAAATTATAATCCATGTGAAATGTTACTACATATTTCAAATATAAAGTTTTTTTAAAGTGAAGACGTGGAGAACGTGCTATAATCAATACAGAGTTATCGAAGTACTACGATGAATGCCTGGCATGAACGGGACCAGTAGATTCCCGATATTGGGTAACCAGTTAATAAGTCTAAACAGAGTTACCTAACATAATTATGACCGATATAGCTGCATATGCAGAATTTTTTTTTCTAAATCAACCAGTAAGAAACAAGAATTGCCCATGAAGGCCATATTTGTTTCCCGATCGGGACGAAATAAGGAAACTTTGTAAAGAACCTCCCATATACATGTTTCCCGTCAAGTTTCGTTCCATTTGACCAAGCAACTTCAAAGGAGAAGATTGTTTTCTATCAGCCAATCAAAAGAAATTACTACCTATGGCGTCCATATTTGTAGTGCAATGGGGACGAAATGAGGAATTTTATAAAGGACCTACCATAAATGTTTCTTGTCAAGTTTCGTTCCTTTTGTCAGAGTGATTTCGGAGAAGATTTTTTTTATATCAGCCAATCAGAAACAAGAACTGCCCATGATGGCCATATTTGTAGTCCGATCGGGACAAAATGAAGAGACTTTGTACAGAACATCCCATAGATGCTTCCTGTCAGGTTTCATTCCATTTGGCCAAGCAGTTTCAGAGGAAAGAAAACATTTTTTAATCAACCTATGAAAAACAAGAATTGCCCATGACGGCAACGTTTATTGGTCGATCGTTACGAAAAGAGGACATTTGGTAAACAACTTCCCATATATGGTTCCTGTCAAGTTTAATTCCATTTAGTCCAGCAATTTCAGAGGAGAAGATTATTTTTATTTCAGCCAATCAGGAACAAGAACTGCCCATTGTGGCCATATTTGTAGTCCGATTGGGACAAAATGAGGAAACTTTATAAAGGACCTCCCATATATGCTTCCTGACAAGTTTTGTTCCATTTGGAGAACCAGTTTCAGAGGAGAAGATTTTTGAACACTCAGCCAGGCAAAATCAACAATTACCAATGGCCGTCATGTTTGTTGTCCGATCGGGACGAAATGAGCAAACTTTATTAAGAACCTTAATAGATGCTTCTCGCCAAATTTAATTTCATTTGGCCCAGTGGTTTCAGAGAAGAAGATTAAAATCAGAAACTTTAAAGGACAGAGGACAGACGCCAAGTGATGACAAAAGCTCACGTGGCCTTTGGCCAGGTGAGCTAAAAATTTGTCCGATGACCCCGCCTGCCAACCAGCATGGCCGACATGGCTAAAAATAGAACATAGGGGTTCTACCTGCCATGAAATTTGCAGACGAATCGGTCAACCCTTTGTTGGGCTATTGCACCTGAATTGTTGATTTTAAGGAAATTTTGCAGTTTTATGTTATTATCATGAATATTATTATAGATAAAGACAAACTGTTGACAGCAAAAATGTTCAACAAAGTAAGATCTATAAATAAGTCAACATGACTAAAATCATTGAATGACCCCTTATAGGAGTTTTTCCCTTTAAAGACCGTGTACAGCATAAACTTTCCTTTTAAAAACTTCTTCTCTGAAACCACTCGGTCAATTTGGACCAAACTTTGGAGGAATGGTCCATGGGTGGCCCCCTTCAAAATCTATGTCCGCATCCCAACTGCCAACAGACATGGCTGCTGTTACTAAAAATAGAAAAAAGGGGGGATGAATTTAAAAAATCTTCTATGAAACTACATACATGGCCAATTGGAACCAAACTTGGCAGTACTGGTCCTTAGGAGGTTTTCTTTCAGAATTATGACCCGGACTCTTAACCAAGATGGCCACCACAACCAAACTTAGTTTAACATAGGGCCCTATGGGAATATTCACTGAAAAATTTTGTCTGAAACCACTTGACCAATTGAAACCAGACTTGGCAGAATTGATCCTTAGATGGTCCTCTTTCAGAAATGTGTCCGATTTCGTGCACTTTGAACCAAGATGGCCGCCACAGCTGAACTTAGTTTAACATAGGACCCTACGGGAAATTCACTCAAAAATCTTCTTGTCTGAAACTACTGAGCCAATTGGTACTAAACTTGGCAGCATAGGTCCTTAGATGATCCTCTTTCAGATTTATGTCCGATGACCCAGACTGTCACCCAAGATTGCAGCTACAGCCGAAGTTAGTTTCAGGATGTTCGCTGGTCACGTATTTGAATTTTTGTCAGATATTCAGAATCCTCTGGTTTTATCCATTTGAATGCCATAAATTATTTTTCCCGCTAACACCTATTTTTATCTTTTGCATACAAAATAATAAGCCATTTGTAAAAATCTTATAAAATCCTTGTTATTATTAAATGGTTTTTGAGAAATAAAACTTGTCAATGATAAAGCTATGTAAAATCAAGGGAGCATATTTTCCCGCCTAATTTTCAATGGCTTATATCTCGAAAACAAGCACCTATTTTTTTTTCGCTTTTTTTTAGTTTCTTTATTAATCCACTATCAATATTTACCAGTGTTATGAAAAGCTTGTTATTTTGAAACTGAGTAGCAGACATCCTTAACATAAGATCCTATGGGAATTCACTCTAAAATCTTCTCGTCTGAAACTACTGAGCCAATTGGAAACAAATTTGGCAGCATTGGTCCTTAGATGGTCCTCTTTCAGAATTGTGTCCAATCACCCGGATGATCAACCAAGATGGCCACCACAGCCGAACTTAGTTTAATATAGGAGACTATGGGAAAATTCATTTAAAAATCCTCTTGTCTGAAACCAATTAGCCAGTTGGAACAAGACTTAACAGCAATGGTCCTTAGATGGTTCTCTTCTAGAAATGTGTCCATTTACCTGGACGGCCAACCAAGATGGCTGCAACAGCCGAACTAAGTTTAACATAGAACCCTATCGAAAAACCAACCAAATGACTGCAATACTTAAATTTTTAGTCCTGCTCAATTTGAAGAGTTAAATCCAGGTGAGCCACACAGGCTCTTGAGAGCCTCTAGTTTAATTTAGTTATTTTATTTTTTTGACAGTGCCAGGACACAATTTAACAATTATGAGCAAACATATTAATATACCTACACCAACATGGTAGCATCAGAACCAAGATGTTCAGTAAAGTAATTGGCCTGCATTTCGTCCAGGTCAGATAAAAATTAATTTAATTAAAAAACAATGGAACTGTTATTTTCCAATGCAGTACTGCTGGGATTCAAATACAAGGTGAAAAGATGATTACTTGAAAGAAAAAAAATTAAATATGGGTTTTGACTGTTCTTCATACTATCATATTACTTTTGTTCCATGTTAAATAGACTATGGTAATCCTTCAAGTATGCAATTACAAGAGACAAAAGCTGACACACAAAAACTATTAAAAAGTACCCAATCAATAATCAGTTCCTTATGTGGAAGGAGAAATGACAATACTTCACTTCTCTCATTTGGGTAACGAAGAGAAAAGCAACTTTTGTGTTCGTTTCTATACCAATATCATGATTTCATAAGACACACTTCACAATGATTGTGCTTAAAGTGGTTGAAATGATGCCAAGGGTTTGCTCTTGCCAGGGATTAATATAAGTTGGTATCAGTTGTTTCTCAATCGATTATAAATAAATAATTTTCTCAGGTGATTCGCAAAAAGGGAGAAAACCAGATTATAAATTCCATTCATTTGCAAACACCAGGGGCACTATAATTTTGAAAACGTATTTCCTCAGTTGAAATGATTTGCTTAATTATCAGAACACACAATGCATCTAATATAACCTGAAAATTAGAACAAAGCATACAACGAGACATGACAATCTTTTGCTTCATATACATGTAGCATGCCAATACAGTTGGAAACAAGATGTACTGTGAGCCATTGCTCATTAATGATACCCCGTTTTTCGATAAGGTCGAAAAATAAACGAAATCGTCAAACAGGAAGTTCATGTCACCTTGGTTCAAAAACATATCCCACCATATGGCATACCTAAAGAAGGCTTGTGACAAAATATCAAGTGGCTGTGACGAGTTGTTTCAGAGAAAAGTGTGACGAACAACTTTGTATTCAATACTCATTAGGTCGAAAAATAAACGAAGTTGTCAAACAGGATGTTGAGGTCGCCATGGTCTGAAAATGTATCCCACCATATGTCATACCTATAGAAGGCTTGTGACAAAATATCAAGTTGCAGAGAAAAATCGCTTTTTTTTAGTTTCTTTATTAATCCACTATCAATATTTACCAGTGTTATGAAAAGCTTGTTATTTTGAAACTGAGTAGCAGACATCCTTAACATAAGATCCTATGGGAATTCACTCTAAAATCTTCTCGTCTGAAACTACTGAGCCAATTGGAAACAAATTTGGCAGCATTGGTCCTTAGATGGTCCTCTTTCAGAATTGTGTCCAATCACCCGGATGATCAACCAAGATGGCCACCACAGCCGAACTTAGTTTAATATAGGAGACTATGGGAAAATTCATTTAAAAATCCTCTTGTCTGAAACCAATTAGCCAGTTGGAACAAGACTTAACAGCAATGGTCCTTAGATGGTTCTCTTCTAGAAATGTGTCCATTTACCTGGACGGCCAACCAAGATGGCTGCAACAGCCGAACTAAGTTTAACATAGAACCCTATCGAAAAACCAACCAAATGACTGCAATACTTAAATTTTTAGTCCTGCTCAATTTGAAGAGTTAAATCCAGGTGAGCCACACAGGCTCTTGAGAGCCTCTAGTTTAATTTATTTATTTTATTTTTTTGACAGTGCCAGGACACAATTTAACAATTATGAGCAAACATATTAATATACCTACACCAACATGGTAGCATCAGAACCAAGATGTTCAGTAAAGTAATTGGCCTGCATTTCGTCCAGGTCAGATAAAAATTAATTTAATTAAAAAACAATGGAACTGTTATTTTCCAATGCAGTACTGCTGGGATTCAAATACAAGGTGAAAAGATGATTACTTGAAAGAAAAAAAATTAAATATGGGTTTTGACTGTTCTTCATACTATCATATTACTTTTGTTCCATGTTAAATAGACTATGGTAATCCTTCAAGTATGCAATTACAAGAGACAAAAGCTGACACACAAAAACTATTAAAAAGTACCCAATCAATAATCAGTTCCTTATGTGGAAGGAGAAATGACAATACTTCACTTCTCTCATTTGGGTAACGAAGAGAAAAGCAACTTTTGTGTTCGTTTCTATACCAATATCATGATTTCATAAGACACACTTCACAATGATTGTGCTTAAAGTGGTTGAAATGATGCCAAGGGTTTGCTCTTGCCAGGGATTAATATAAGTTGGTATCAGTTGTTTCTCAATCGATTATAAATAAATAATTTTCTCAGGTGATTCGCAAAAAGGGAGAAAACCAGATTATAAATTCCATTCATTTGCAAACACCAGGGGCACTATAATTTTGAAAACGTATTTCCTCAGTTGAAATGATTTGCTTAATTATCAGAACACACAATGCATCTAATATAACCTGAAAATTAGAACAAAGCATACAACGAGACATGACAATCTTTTGCTTCATATACATGTAGCATGCCAATACAGTTGGAAACAAGATGTACTGTGAGCCATTGCTCATTAATGATACCCCGTTTTTCGATAAGGTCGAAAAATAAACGAAATCGTCAAACAGGAAGTTCATGTCACCTTGGTTCAAAAACATATCCCACCATATGGCATACCTAAAGAAGGCTTGTGACAAAATATCAAGTGGCTGTGACGAGTTGTTTCAGAGAAAAGTGTGACGAACAACTTTGTATTCAATACTCATTAGGTCGAAAAATAAACGAAGTTGTCAAACAGGATGTTGAGGTCGCCATGGTCTGAAAATGTATCCCACCATATGGCATACCTATAGAAGGCTTGTGACAAAATATCAAGTTGCAGAGAAAAATCGCTTTTTTTAGTTTCTTTATTAATCCACTATCAATATTTACCAGTGTTATGAAAAGCTTGTTATTTTGAAACTGAGTAGCAGACATCCTTAACATAAGATCCTATGGGAATTCACTCTAAAATCTTCTCGTCTGAAACTACTGAGCCAATTGGAAACAAATTTGGCAGCATTGGTCCTTAGATGGTCCTCTTTCAGAACTGTGTCCAATCACCCGGATGATCAACCAAGATGGCCACCACAGCCGAACTTAGTTTAATATAGGAGACTATGGGAAAATTCATTTAAAAATCCTCTTGTCTGAAACCAATTAGCCAGTTGGAACAAGACTTAACAGCAATGGTCCTTAGATGGTTCTCTTCTAGAAATGTGTCCATTTACCTGGACGGCCAACCAAGATGGCTGCAACAGCCGAACTAAGTTTAACATAGAACCCTATCGAAAAACCAACCAAATGACTGCAATACTTAAATTTTTAGTCCTGCTCAATTTGAAGAGTTAAATCCAGGTGAGCCACACAGGCTCTTGAGAGCCTCTAGTTTAATTTATTTATTTTATTTTTTTGACAGTGCCAGGACACAATTTAACAATTATGAGCAAACATATTAATATACCTACACCAACATGGTAGCATCAGAACCAAGATGTTCAGTAAAGTAATTGGCCTGCATTTCGTCCAGGTCAGATAAAAATTAATTTAATTAAAAAACAATGGAACTGTTATTTTCCAATGCAGTACTGCTGGGATTCAAATACAAGGTGAAAAGATGATTACTTGAAAGAAAAAAAATTAAATATGGGTTTTGACTGTTCTTCATACTATCATATTACTTTTGTTCCATGTTAAATAGACTATGGTAATCCTTCAAGTATGCAATTACAAGAGACAAAAGCTGACACACAAAAACTATTAAAAAGTACCCAATCAATAATCAGTTCCTTATGTGGAAGGAGAAATGACAATACTTCACTTCTCTCATTTGGGTAACGAAGAGAAAAGCAACTTTTGTGTTCGTTTCTATACCAATATCATGATTTCATAAGACACACTTCACAATGATTGTGCTTAAAGTGGTTGAAATGATGCCAAGGGTTTGCTCTTGCCAGGGATTAATATAAGTTGGTATCAGTTGTTTCTCAATCGATTATAAATAAATAATTTTCTCAGGTGATTCGCAAAAAGGGAGAAAACCAGATTATAAATTCCATTCATTTGCAAACACCAGGGGCACTATAATTTTGAAAACGTATTTCCTCAGTTGAAATGATTTGCTTAATTATCAGAACACACAATGCATCTAATATAACCTGAAAATTAGAACAAAGCATACAACGAGACATGACAATCTTTTGCTTCATATACATGTAGCATGCCAATACAGTTGGAAACAAGATGTACTGTGAGCCATTGCTCATTAATGATACCCCGTTTTTCGATAAGGTCGAAAAATAAACGAAATCGTCAAACAGGAAGTTCATGTCACCTTGGTTCAAAAACATATCCCACCATATGGCATACCTAAAGAAGGCTTGTGACAAAATATCAAGTGGCTGTGACGAGTTGTTTCAGAGAAAAGTGTGACGAACAACTTTGTATTCAATACTCATTAGGTCGAAAAATAAACGAAGTTGTCAAACAGGATGTTGAGGTCGCCATGGTCTGAAAATGTATCCCACCATATGGCATACCTATAGAAGGCTTGTGACAAAATATCAAGTTGCAGAGAAAAATGTGACGAAAAATTTTGTTACGGACAGACGGACGGAACCACATCATGGTAAAGCAGTATACCCCTCCTCTCCTTTGGAGTGGGGGTATAATAATCGGGAATGATATGGTCAATGGCATGGCACAACCTTTTTTTGATGATTGGATGTGGTGTTGTTTCCACTGATTTATACACCTGGTTTTGTACATGTGGAATTTCCCAGTCAATGAAGATCATGTGCTATCCTCCAGATGTCTATTTTTGTTCAATTTAGAGATGGGATGTTGACTTACTTTTACTCATATCTTTCTCATTCAAACAGGAAACAATTGAGATTGAAAACTAGGAATTTTACACTGTATCAAAAAAAAAACAGAAGCACACATCTCCAGTATGTATCCAGTACAAGTACATGCAAAAGTTTGAATAATACAGACTAACAAGAGTGGACACACTAAATGTCTCGACTGAGTATGCACATAATGATTATCTGATATCCAACATTGCAAGTCAAAGGAAAATGCGTTAAAAGAAATAGTAATAATACATTTATAACATTTGTTGAGAAATGGACTTACTTGTAAAAATGGGACAAGCCTAAAATTAAGGTCAATTTGGATATAGGTATTATACAGCTACAGAAAAATGGACTTAATTCATGAAAATATGACTAAAGTCTGAAATTTAAGTCAAGGTCTCAGACAGCCATGTACCTACCAATCACTATCTATAGACCAAATATTGTTGGTCTATAGCTATGTAATGCAATTGTTGAAAAATGGATATTATCCCAAAACGTGAAACAAGTCAGTCAAGCATGAAATAGAAGTCAATGGTAAGGTGTCAGATGTTAAAGTCCAATGATACCTCAGGCTGCAATAACAGAAAAACAAGTAAAACATCCTTCATACATTATTTATTATATATTTACATATTATACATCTTAACCAATCAGAACATATTCTGAACCTGCATCTTCAGTAGAAATTACAGCAGTTGAAACTCTCATAATAAAAGTTTTAAATAGGTAATTGAGAGACTGATAATCTATACTATATATAATTATTTATACATTAAAATGTAGAATATAAATTGCCATTTTGTAAATCATATTAAAATTCCTTTTTCTAAATTACATTTTAAGTTGGTATGCACAGCCTTTTAAAGAATATATACAAGTAAGTTTGGGGTAAAAACATATAAAAATATGCACTTTTCTTTCATTTACCAGCAATAAATAAAGATTGACCTCAGAGCAAGCAATAATTTTAATCAGGACATAAATCCCAAATGTTCATTAAAAAAACTTTGTTTAAATGCAGGACAAAAGGTCCATTTAGTCTGTCCCTACTCCTATATCTGTTCATATGATAATTAACCAGAGACCAAGGAATTTCTGATGTTGCCAAATAACCAATTTAAACCTTACTATTTTCAAATATAATTACAAATGATATGCACCAATGTACAAAAATTAGGAAACAGTCATCTGTATAAAAAAGCGGATTAATGATGATAAAACATAAAATGAATCTCTTCTGCTTTATAAACAGGGATTTCTCCAATAAGAGGAAACAAATTAAAACATGAAAACAATTTAAAACTTCTATGTAGAGAAGTTTGTCAAGTTCAATGAACTGAGGTAGCACCCATGTAAAATGCTGAACTTCTACAAATTTACATCTTAACAATTAAAATAAAAATTCACAAACCATTAGAGACCATTTTAAAACTCACATTAAAAGTCCTCAGTAAATCTTAAACAACTAAATAAAAGCCAGTTTAACTGGAATTTAACACAATCAATCCTACTTTTCTTAACAAACTTTTTTGAAAAATTCTCTTAACTAGTTTTATACAAAAATAAAATACATACATTAATATATATGTGTAACAATCATTAACAAATTCTGCTAACGAACATAATATAACAATGTTTATGAGTATTAAATAGCACTACATGATGTTTGTTGGAAAGACATACGGCCTTTTACTGTTTATTTTTCGTGTCTTTATTCTTATCTACACAAGGTGCCTTTAACTTGTCTTTGCTGTCAACACACTTGGCTGCATCGGATTGTACGATGGGTACGAGGGTTTGTAAGCAATGTAACCACTGTCGCTTGTCATGTTCATCTGTAGCTATCAAGGTGTGTGACTGGCCTTTATCTGGGTCACTGAATGAAACCCGGAACACATTTTTCACTGAAAAAAAAACAAACAAAACATTTAGTATTCTACTGATACGACATCTACAAAAGTAACAACATGAAAATTTTTAAGCAAACAAAATAATCATTTTTCTCATCCCTGTACTCCTGTTTTATCCTTTTTTCCCCTTCCTTTACTTGGGAGATGATTTTCCCAGCCAAGAAAAAAAAAAAAAACAGAAATGGCGTACCAGAAGCCATTTTGCTATATGTAATAAAGAAACCATAATAGACAAATGGATTGCAAAAAGTGGAAAACTCCAAAAAAAAAAAACAACTTAAATCATCCCTGCCCTATAACACTGAGTTGATATACTGCACTTCAAAACATAAGGTCAAGTAATTTGCATTTTTTATATTTCAGATATTTTATCACAGATTCAGTGATTAAAGATTGATTGCATAGTGTTTATGTAGCAATTATTTGTATAAATTACAATTTGTTTGTACTTAAATGTTTATACCAGTTTGTCCTGATCCAAAAGCACTTCTGAAGGAACCCATCTTGACTTCACCATCTTTGAGGTCTGTGACAATGAGCTGGTCAACAGGTATTGGCTGCCTGTACACCTGGAAGGTCTGTTGTCCGTTCTGGCTGCTAAGGCGTGTCACAACTAACACTTTGTCGAACAAGAATACATGAAGCTTCTGTAATGTATAAGCAGAATATAAATTGATATCCCGTATTATTCACATGGACAACAAAATACTTTGTTAACATGTATCTCTGACATAAACAGCTGAATTCAAACCTTCAAATTACTGTTACTATGGAGATCTGAATTAAATCTTTTTTTTAATAGTCGGGAGTCTGGTCATGTTTCTTGAAAAAATGGTTTATCAACTTTCTCTTAAAAATCATTTTTAAAAACAATATGAAGAAAAAAGTTGAATATCTACTTACGCTGCTTTTATTATTCTTAAGGGAACCACTACACACTAATGTTGTAGACTCTTCTAATGCTTGACAACTCTAAAAAAAATAAATATGAATATCAATTCCATTATAAATATATAAAAACATATTTACAGATAAAAAAATTCAAAAAGGAAAACTGATATGGTTTTCTTAGATAATTTGGAGTCAGTCTGTTAAAACAGGTTGTTTGCATCATTGGAACTTGTGTTTACATATAAAAACCATTTCATGAACTCCTGTATGATGAATGTGAAAACTGAAATATTTTTTTGGGCTAGTATGCCATGTAAATGTAAATCTGATCTGATGACTTGTTGTATAATTTTAATTTATAAAACCAATTGTTTGTTGTTTTGCAAAGTACCTTCAGTCCATCAAATATTTTGATATAAATGTGCAGAAGATAAAATTTTATTCAATATATAAATATTTTCTAATGAACTCAATTTACAAATTATCACACAAATAACAAAAGAACTGGCATCTTTAAATACTTTTTATATCCGATGAACATGCTATTTACCAATAGAAGAATAAAACTTTTAAATTAACTCACTCTAAAAGAATTGATCCAAAGACTTATAAACTTACTTCTTCATCATAAATAAAGTTGATTTTAGCTCTGAAGTAACGACACTTGGCTTTACCCATCTCTTTGTCTGCTTCTGCTATCACATTTTCAGCCAGCTTGATCTGTAATAACAAAACGTTTCAAAAAATGTCAAAGTCAGATAATCCAGTCATGATGTATGTACAATAATTAAAATTATAATACTACCTTTGATTTAATTCACATTTATTTAAACCCCTTTCACTTTTTTCCTGGTAGCTTAAATCAGAGAAAACAGATTATTTTTAAGTACTATTATGAGACTTGTCTTAATTTTGGATTGGTTCAACTGGTTATAATTCCCAATTTTTCAAATGCAATTTTCATCTAAGGAAATTTCATTTGTCTACAGTAAAAATCAGGGTTATTAAAATTGAAAGGTGAAGTAGCCTTGTTAAGTAAATGTTAAGAAAACTTACAGCTTCTTCTAAATTCTTGTTGTCTTCTTTATCCTCTTCATTCACCTAAAATAGTAAAGAATCAAATTTTAAATATTTTTCAATATACTCTCTGATGTGAATGAAAAAAATTATTTAACTCACAAAACTTACACCTACAAAACTTTTTACTATTTTACTTATAAAATGTTTACTTCACAAAAAAGAATCATAAAAAAATATTAGATGAACTATGTACATATGAAGTTTTAAAAGTTATGATTAAATTGTCTAAAAACATTTTTAATAGCATGATACTTACATATTTCTGTATGCTCTTCATAAGGAGTGGATATTTCACAAACTTGCCTCTAGCACCATCTGAAATAAATAACAAGCTATTAATAGTCTTATTTCCAGGATGGAGTACACTGGAGAATTATGGTAGCTTCAAATAAATAAATGATAGAAGAAAACTATATTGAATGAGCAAGGCATCAGAAATTTTACAATAATAACTTAAAACTAGTTAATGAACATCGCAGGCAAATATTGTTAAACAGGAGTAAATATTGGTAAATTACTTTAAAATACTGCTTGTAATCACCATACCTAACAAAGTCCAAAGGTCAAGTTTTCTGCTGAATGGAGAATCTTGACATCTTTGTAAGAAGTCCTCTACAGCTTCATCATTTTTCTTCTCATCTAACAATGCTTTACCAAACACCTGATTGGCACAGAATGTTACATAGTGCTGTAGGTTAGGCACCTAAAATACATGAATATTAATTGTAAATGAACTTGTCTCATAAAATCACCTACAATTTAGTTTTTCTTTCAATTTCTATCATATCAACATTTCCCATAACATCATATTAAAATATTTATATGAAAAATGTTAAACGAAAATAAATGTCTTAAACAATGAATTAGATCTGATGCAATTTATGTTTTTGTCTATAAAAAGACTGTCTGCAATTTTTGAAATGTTCATGTTATGTTTTTAATCTTCTAAAGAGATGACTACTATTTAATTCATACCCAATCTTTTAATATTTCCCCCACACACTGTGTTGTACCATCTGGTAACCTCTGATTCTGTAATCTGTTACACAAGTCTAAAATACACAATGCAAAAATTACAATGGGCTAATATATGTATTACAAAAGACTGAGAGATATATAATTACAAAGGTAAAGGTGCTCTACAAACTGCCTTTCTCTTTTTCTTTTTAAGATTCTTGTCAAGTTTCAAAATCTCCCCTTATCTTCTACTCCCAACTGATTCAATGTGGAACTCAAACCATTTTGAATTATCACAAATATGCAAATATGTTAAGCCACAGCAGGCTGTCATTTTTTTTATCATTTGAGCTGCAGGAAACAATTAATTACTACCCAGGTATGTGGTCATATTTACCACCTTAGGCGGTTGATAATGTTCTTGGCTCAAGACTTAATTACTTTTCTGTGTACATGTGTATAATGGAAATGTTGATTTCATTACTTAGACTGATTACATCAATCATGTTTTTGTCATGTGAATGACAGTTGTCAATCATATTAACTATAATGACAGAATATAAACAAACAGGTGTTACAACACCAAACTGGAAACCACAGTGTGTGGTCATTGCCCTCAGGCCAAGAAAATAATGAATTGTACTAATTCCTAATTTCAAATTAATACAACTATTTGTCACTACTTTTGAAAAATTCATTTCAAGTATTTATGGTAACTACTGACATTTTACAGACAGAAAAAAATGAAGTTTTAAAAATCAAAAACTGTGGTTAATAAATTGACTTTATCAAAATATTCAATTTTTTCATGATTTACTAACCAATAACATATACAATATATCTGTGTAAGAAAATTTAGTGGATATACTTTTAGATGTTATACCTTCATGTATAGGAATGAGTTCATCTACTGGACCAAATATTTGTTTCAGTTCACCATCTGATAATAACTGTAACTTCTTCATGGAATCATGGTATGTCTGTTGAAAAAGATATTCAGAAAAATTTATTAAATAACAACATTAGATTGGGGAAGAATTTCCTGCTGAGAGCAAGAACAAATTTTCAGAAATAAAACATAACAACAACCACTTCCTGAAATATACAGTAAATTATCACTTACATCTTTGATTAATACAGAACAAATCTATAAATATGATTTCTATTTCATAAATTATATTTAAGTTCCAATCAAACTGAAAAAAAATATCAATTCTTTTTTACTTTTGGCTAGTTTGCATAAAATATCTGGTGTGTTAGTCCAGACAGACAATTCTTTATTAAAGTCTCACCTCTTTACATCCAAGAATAAACATATATATATTTATATATATAAAAGTATATTCGTATTTCATAAAATAAGAGCCACTCTAAAAATAGTTATGAGAGACTATACACTAAGTTAAAATTAAATACAATATTCATACATAGTATATAGAAATTAGATTTAAGAAATAAAGAAAAACAAATTACTAATGTACTGACTAGTTACCCTCTGGTCAATTTTATTTACTATCAACTTGGTTGATACAGTTTAATCAAGAGCCAATATAAAACTGTCACAAAATGACTACTTACAGAAACATTTTTCTTACCTTTTTTACAATATTGAGGTCTTCAAATAGGTCATTTTCCCCTTGATACAACTCATAAATTGCCTGAAACAGAAATGGTAAAATATAATTTACAAAATCAATGAAGTTTTTTGATGTCAATATAATTCAAACAACCCATAAGACTTTAACATTTCTAAGTTCTTTAAAATATTCTGAAAAATAGCACTTATAACATTTAGCAATATGGCACATCTTTTTCTTAAAAAATTTGTTACTGGGTTAATTCTACAAACCTCTTGTCTTTTAATATCTCTATGACTAAGTTCTTTAGGGAAATTGCCAACTGTAGACATCATGTCACTCCAGGTCCGACTAAGTCTACGTTTGGCTGGCGATGGTTGGGGTGCTTTGTATGGAGTGACATTGACTTTGCTGGCCGGTGATGATGGAACTTTGAAACTGGTGGATCTCTGCAAAAAAAAATTATTTTCATCAGGGATGACAAAAGCACAAAATAGGAAATCAACTAGTTATTCTATTAATCAATATCAATTCCATGTATGTATTTAAAAAAATAAAACTCTTTACACATTACACAAAAAATGGTCAATTAAATTTATTTTATGAAATGGAATTTTTACATTATAATGGTTGAGATAGCCAAAAAAAAACTCTTAACTGAAAATACAACAAAAGTTCAATCAAAGGGAGAAAATTTTAATTCTTGATCATCATCTTAAAGTGGAAGTTTGGAGAAAACCTATCACCTCAATTCAAGAAAGTCCCCATGCAAAATTTCCAACAGACCTTTTTATTTACAATCTCTATACTAGTATTTTATAATATTATATATTTAAACATCATGTATATGTACCAGTATGTTAACACTGCATATCAGATGCAAGGAAAATCATATGAACATGCCAATTGCACAAGAAGATATCCTTGAAAAACAAACTCTCTTATCAATTGATTATTTATTAACAATAAATAATCCTAGCTATTCCCAAAAGACAAACTTTATTTCTTCTCATGGGAATGTCATCTGCACTTGTTGCAAATTTATACAGTAAGATTAATTAATGAGTCAGTGTTTGTTGAATTCAACGGTTTCCAAGTTACCATGTTTGTAGATGATATGAAGGTGTACGCTATATAGATTTTATGTCATAGGATTTCAATATACAAGCAGCGTTGTCAAACATTAAACTGAAGTAGATCACCCTGAATGTGACCCTGCATTTGATTAAGGAAGTCAAAGGGCCAAAAATCAGCTTATATCATGATACATCAATTTTCTCTTTGAAATATATGAAATATTTCCACTTTCCTAACTCACATGAACATGTCATTAAAAAGGTTTATTAAAACTGATGGAAAATAGAGCATTAAGAACCCAGTCAATTCCAAATTTGGTACTGTCAGCAACAATGCCAGAAATGGGTGGTTGAATTGAGACAAGTAAAATGCCAATAATGTGATTTGTAATATGTGACGTGGCCCTGTAAAATCTGGATTAATCTTAAAAAGGAAATATGATAATCATCGTGAATAAATCTTTCAACTTTAAGCACTTATATAAAATACAGACAACCTACATATAGAATTAACACATAAACACACTGCTTTATATGTCATTACTGTAATCCTTTAAAATTATATTCAAAATTCTAAATTCAATTCCCAAAATAAATATATCTGTCTACTTTATAAAAATCATGACAAATAAAAGTCAGAATTTCATTAAAAATCAAACTACGTTAATTACTTAATACACAAACATTTAAACATGCTGATAACAAAATTGGAACATTTATCTCTCTTCAGTAGATGGTATATTTTTCCACTTTGCAGTAATATAAAAGCACCAACTTTGCCAAGTTCTGTGTTATTTAAATCAATTCATTAATAAACAAAATTACTAATAACATTGTTATGAAAATATGCTTCAGAGTCTGGAATTAGAATTTTGTCAGACAAAATGATCGTCTAACAATTTTGTATTGGCTACACATTCGCAGATTCCAATCAAAAAGATGTAGAAACACAATAGAGGATATAATATGTAATTATCACTAGACATTTGTTATATAAAACTTAAGAAACAACATTTTTATGAGACTTATATAGATCATAAATCTTTATGTTCTTGTTCAGTTCAGTTGGTAAGAATGAAGAGGATTGAAAGTGTGTTTGCACTACAGTACAAAGTGGCAGAATAAGTTGAAAATTAGTTTAAGGGAATACTCCTTTAGCTCAGTTTGCAGAGCATGTCATGCGAAGATCAAAAGCTCATGCCCAGATTGCATTACATTTTGACAATAAATTTATTTTTCTACAGTCTAGCACAATTATAAATTAGTTGTAAATTAAAAATCTGAATTGGACCACTGACAACGTACAGGTTACTTTACTTTCTTCATAATCAAGTTAATTTTCATCCAGTTAAGTAAGGACTGTTTTCATGAGGCATGAGACAATGACACTATCTCCAAATTAAGCTTTCTTTAGAAAATTGGGGATAAAAAGTTTTTGCCATGATATCTAATTGATCCTGGCCCCTAAACAATAATGCATACTAGTTCAGTGAATTGTTAAAGGATGTTTAAGACAAAAAAAATGAAGTTCTTCGAAACAAAAACTTCTTAGGATGAGATGTAAAAACACAGTTTAGGTTAGCAAGGATGTTCTACTAAATCAATTCAAACTTCCACTGAAGTCTTATTTTATTATGAAAGCCAAATATTTCATTACTTTCTATTCAGTTATTACATTTAGCATCTTTGCACTGAAGATGAAATTGTATATACCATGTATCTCCAAACAGTAACTATAGTAATTGAATCATTTTGTTCAAAGTTCTTCATGTCAAACATGAAAGATCACGTCCAATAAGTATATCAAAGTTTACAAAAGCTGACAATATTTTCTTCTTCTTTGTATATAAGACACACAAAAAATAATACAATCTACTTCAGTCATTTCCATAAACAAAAATTATTATTTCATTTAGACAAATTCTCATAAGATCATAAATAAAATAAAATTAAAAACATTGAAATAATAAAAACCAATCTCACCTGGAATGTCTCTGAACCCTTTTTGGCCGACTTGGATGGTGAAAGCAGGTTGGCAATTGATGACACTCTCAGCAATGATTTACGGCTCTTCTTCTGCAGAGTAACAAAAATCATTAAAGTGTTTAAATTCTAAACAAAAAATACAATCACACCAATAAAATACAAATCTCCTGCAGATGAAAGTGCTACACAATTGATAACATATCATGGTAATAATCCCACTGTATGAGCTTAAGGAGTTATAATGCATTGCAGTGATGCAGTGCATTTCAGATCAATATCGGTTTTATTAATACAACACAGCAAGGCTGAGAAAATCTTTGAATATTGATTTAACATTTATTATACGTAGTATTACAAGAATCTAATTTATAGACATTCAAAAAGTCTGTTGATGTGAGATTTGTTCTTTCTTTTTAACACAACTTTTTGGGGAATGAAAAATGTTTATATATTTTTCATAAGTGCAGGTATATATTAAGTTAAAATGACGATTCATGTGCCTTGGTTTTTTATGAGAAAGAGGAGACAGTTTTTCATTTTTATTCTCTCTCTCTTTGATTTGTTCTTGAATAAAAGATTTTATAAAAAGAAAGTTAAAAAAGAACCAAATTTAATATATTTTGGAAAAGTTTTTGTTTTCACTGACAATTATCAATGGACTTATATGGCTACTAACGAATATTTATGCTTTCATGATAATACTTAATTTTGAAAGAAAATATGTAACAACTGATCATATATTACATATAAGGAAAAAATTACCTGTTGCAGATTAATATCCAAATTACATTTTACACTACATGTACAACTAGCCTGTATAATATTTTGATGGAAAAAGTTATTATTTTTGGCAAAAACATCCATTAAATCAATCCGAAAAAATCTAGAAAAAACTGGAAATTCACTTTGCATGACTAAGACATTGGACAGGTAATGAAATTGACATGTAACTATATATGACTCACCAATAGGTAGGTAAATACAGGTATTTTGATCTTAATACCTTTAATCAAAAAGCCATTTGTTTATTGTTTCTATCAAGTGGGAGGAAATCCTTTCTGCATTGATATTTATTTTAGCACAAGTTCTTGGGTACAAACTATGCATTATGTAAACATAACAAAGTTGATAAGAATGACGTTTCCTTTGTAAAAACTGTTTCTTTTAATGTAAAATAACAAATTTAAAGTACCATAACATTTAGAATTTAACAAAAGGTATATTCATCTAAAAAATACATCTACATTGCATTTTCTGATATACCTTAATTAAATAAATATAAATTGGAAAAAGCAAACATAAATTTGGTATTTTAATTGGAAACAGATTAGTTTGTTTATTTTGCTGTCTTCTTCTAATTATATATTATTCTTTTTCCTTTTTCACATAGATTGTTTTACCTTTGAACATCTGCAATTTATTTGTAAATAATGAATTTCTGATGTATCACTCCCTACTACTTCTTATTTGTTAATGAGAATGTATTAAATCAACTTATCATAAAATAAAACAGAGTTATCTCCCATTTAACACTTTGTTTCAAACCACAAATGAAGTACAAATGGAATTATTTCCTTTCAAACAAATATTAAAACAATAACTGATTATTGTTATTCAAGCATTCTAATTCATCCCTACCAAAGTCATGCATACATATTTTATTACTGTGAAAGAACATGATTTCCCCTCCCCCTGTTTCGTCTTGTATTATTTTGACTGTTCTAAATTTCGTTTAAGAATTATCATTAATGTCATAATTTTTATTAAGAAAGATATTAAAATCGTTATTATTTTCATACCGATCAATAATAGAGATATCTAATACATACATCAACACTTACCTTAGCTGTGACATCTAAACTTTGTATGCTAATATTATCATCATCTGTCTTTCTCTTTCTTTTTCGCTATTAACAAAAAATTATGATAAACCCATCAGAAAGAAAAGATTGAGCAAAAGACTCTTATTATTAAACCAACGTCCAAGATAATTAATAATTTCTTCTATGTTCATGTGTAAATGTCATCTTCAGATATGTAACAATTCCAGAAAGATTGTGTAACTAAGGCTTTTGTCATGTTTTATAGCTATATCTAACATCTAAGGCAGTGTGTCTTTGTAATTAACTTTCAACATACAAATACACCAGAAACAGATTCTACAATCAGTTTTTGTACATTAAGGATGATGTAATAAAAATTAGCTGTTGATATCTACAAGTTCTGTATCACAGAAATGAAAACTTCATAAGAGATAAAACTAAACTCACCAAAACAGGGAAGTCAAAGCTGGCAAGACCAATAATTGAATGACGTCTGGATTTCTTTTCATCTTTTATTTCTGGAATTCTAAAAAAAAAATTAAAATTAAATAATTATTGCCAAGTTCAATTTCTTTTTATTGTAAATGATTTATCTAAAACCAAACAATAATTTGATGAAGACAGACGACTGTAATTAAATCAAACATATCATGAATCTACTCATATGACTTGCATATCCTTTTTTTTTAATTTTGCAATTATATGGTTGAAAGAATAAACCCTCTCCCTTCTGTTTAGACATACTCCTGCATTGTGCTGAAAGGATCTTCAGTAAGTATATTGCATGTAAAACTCTTTGAGTGATCAGGTCTAAATGAGACACAGATTGGAGATGAGGCCATTTTGAGTTTGTGATTGCTTTGAGATCTAATTTACTCAAGTTGTCTAATATAAATTTCCTTTTATCTTATGAAAGATCAAAGTAATTCTAACAAGTTGTCACATTAGTTAAGGCTTGGCCCCGCCTACTTTTTAACAATACTTCCCTAATTATCTAATGACATTTGACCTTTAGCAATATGATTAGCAGTTAATTATTGTTGTAAAAAAATCTAAAATTTAACAATGGATAATAAGACAATCAATAGTAAAGATAATTGTCACTTTGTTTAAAAAATGAAATTGAATAAAATATTTATTTATCTAAGAATCTGTGAAAATGCCCAGGGTTATTCTCTAATCTACTCTAACATTTGAAAAATGTGTCTGAAAAAGCAACCACAGGTGTCCTAAAATGTTTCTTAACTGTTTATTTTCACAAAATGATTCAGTTATTTTTTAATCTAGTAACTAAAATAAAATATTATTATTTACTTAACTGATGACTTAAAATATCAAATTACCTATTGCTTGTCAAATGTTTTTACAATTATACATTATATCAAATAAAACAATTTTGTTTTTTTTTCTGGTCTTATTTTGTAGAAATTTTAAAACATTAACAGATGTTAGAACACTATTGCAAAGTTCTCTTTGCACATTTTGTTAGCAAATATATTTAACATGCTGAAATTTATATCAATGTAGTGCTAATACCCTTCAGTTGCAAATCATTGTTAAAAAAATTAAATGCTCTATTTGGGTATTTGAAATAATCACAAAAAAATCACAACTCTGCCAATAAAGTAGATCAAAACTTGTATTACTGTTTAAATTATTATACAGTACAATAGGCATGTTTTAACGTGATTTGTAATTAAACTTAATGGAATCAATTCAATTTGCTTGACTTGTGTGTAACATTGCAGCTTCAAAATTAATACTTAAAATGCTGTTATCTTAAATTAAATTTGACATTTTATCAATATTTAATAAATCAAAAAGAAAGACTAAGTCTTTACAGTTTTACAATATGTTAAAATGGGATTTTGTACTTCCTATTGTTATAAAAATTTAAATTTTGAAGAAAATACTGATACATGTTAGGTCTTATTACCAAGTACAGATAATCTTCTAAAATACCCAGGTATTCTCATTGACAGTTAAATACCTTATGATACAGCTGTCAAAATTTTATGAACCTTTTTTCAGGAAAATTTTATATACTTTCTGAAACATTTTTATTAAAATTTAAAATTGTATACTTTAGAAAACAGCAGCATAGAAACCCTTTCAATGTTTTTGTCAAATAAACTAAAAATCAATACAGAAACTGGATTAGATTACATCCAATATTCAAGGAATTATTGTTCATGTATCTTATTATGATCTTTCCATAACAGGGAAAGCCCTTTTTATATCTCTGAATACCTAGATTTTCTTAACTCAGATTTAACTGCTCAACCTCTGTGCAACAGTGCCCTTATTAGGACTTGCATATCCAATGCAGAAAACTGAGTAAATCTCATTGAATTAAAGTCTTAAAAATTGAATAACTTCACTTACAAGACATGAAAAAACTGGATGAAAAAACCCAAGATAAAATATTTTTATCTGACCAGCATTTAGAAATGTTTACCCAGGACTATATGAGTTGTCTCCCTTATTTCACTCGATATTTTCTCAAGAGACTGTAACTAATTGATAAAATCCATGTTTAAATATGGAATCTCAAAGGTCATACAAAACAAAAAATAAAATACGAGGTGCACAGTGATATTAATTAGCTTATAAAGACTTCTGGATAAGTTTCATGAATATCCATTGACAGGTTTATGAGCTCTCTGTACATAAAGTATGACAACCCAGACACAAACTAAGAAGCTGACAACAGATCATGATTCCTACATGTATGTGTCAACATTGCTATGCAGGCAACATATTAAGCATCATTTCAACATGCCACCCATTCAACTGCTCAGACACTGCCAGATAAAAGGATTTTTCAGTAGAAAATCTGGCATAAAAATCTCTGGAAACTTCATTAAGACTGGTAGCCAAGTATCCCCAGTGGCTATTGGTAATATGAAAAGCATTGTAGGAATGCTATCTACATGTGTATATTGTAAATAAGAATGTATGGATACAACACGAATATCATACCCTACATACTGAACTAAGCTTATTACCCGCAGAGTAAACCATAAAATAAAGGAAAAGAAGATGATAGGACAAAACTAAATCAAGACAGTAACTCCCACAAAAATTAACCAAGAGTTCAAAGTAGATCAAGGTATTGTCCAAATACACCTTCCATATAAATTTGGTTAAAACCCATCAAGAAATGTAGACTTGAGAGACCTAAAAAAGGGTTGATAGGAAGAAACTACCGGTAAGTCAAGGGCAGTTACTCCCACAACAGGGATATGGACCTTATAGGGATTATGTGTCATGAATTTATACACCATATACCTTCTTTATCTTATAACCCTGAACTTCAACACTTTAGTATACTGAAAGTCTTTAATAACGCAACAGCATTGAGCATTCATGTTATATTTTGCAGAATATACACCCTCAAGGTAAATTTGGTTAAAATCCATCGGGAAATATAGAATTGAGAGCACCAACAAAATCAATGTGATGAACAGACAGTCACGGCATTTCTATGATCCACACGAACATGTTGCAGCAGGGGACAAAAACAGGGTAGGTACAAATGTAGGTAGGGATTTTTTTTCATAATACAATTTTTTTTAACTTAGAGTCTGTGGTGGAGACATTCTGACTTACTGAAAAATGCCCAAAAAAATCTTTAGGGTAAAGTAGATACGAAAAATAGGATACAATGTAGGTTGGGTAACCGGAACCATTTTTTATTTGGCCTAATGTCAATTAACAAATGAAGTGCATTATTTGAAGAATAAAAAAATTGATTTTGAAAGAGATGATTGTACAATGTAGAATAGATTAATTAACGAAAGGGATTAATACTAACACAAAAATTTCTTAGTTTTTTTATGATGTAAATAAATACAGAATAATGCCACGTCTTAAATACACAGTACTTATAACTTTATAGAGAATAATGATATCTCTCAAACATAAAGAATACATTAAAACTTCTGAAAATCGGTCCCTCTATAAACTGGTTCTCTCTGTATATCTGCCAAATTCTAAACTCACAGCCAAGTTGTATTAATATGTAATATTAAACTTTAGGCTTAGAGAAATGTTCCACCCCTTTAAAAAGTACATTGGCCTTAATTTTTTAGTTAAAATCAAAGAAATTTTCCTTCAATAACCAGCCATACCAATTAAATCCAACCAAGCGTACAGGTAACAGTTATGTTAACATTCATGGTAATCCGGTCAATGACTTACTTTGGATTTTCAATAAATCAGGCATTTACTGTGGCCCCATGACCAAAGTTCCACTGTAATTCAAATATGGAACTAAAGAAAACTAGAGGCTCTCAAGAGCCTGACAGTCCAGGTCAATGGATACATTTCTAAAAGAGAACCATCTAAGGACCATTTCTGCTAAGTCTTGTTCCAACTGGCTAAGTGGTTTCAGACAAGAAGATTTTTATATGAATTTTCCTATAGGGTCCAATATTAAACTAAGTTCGGTGTGGCAGCCATCATGGTTGACAATCCGAATGATCGGACACATTTCTGAAAGAGGACCATCTAAGGACCAATGCTGTCAAATTTATTTCCAATTGGCTCAGTAGTTTCAGACGAAAAGATTTTGGAGTGAATTTCCTATAGGGTACAATGTTAAACTGTGGCGGCCATCTTGGTTGACAGTCTGGGTCTTCGGACAAAATTCTTAAAGAGAACCATCTAAGGACCATTGCTACCAGTTCTAGTTCTAATTGGCCTAGTGGTTTATTCAAAATACCCTAAGGATCATTCAGACTAAGTATGGCTGTAATTGGTTCAGTGGTTTCAGAGAAGATTTTTGAAAAAGTTTACGACGGACGCCAAGTGATGGCAAAAGCTCACGTCCTTTTAGGACAGGTGAGCTAAACAAGAGGCTCCCAGGAGCCTGAATCGCTCACCTGGTCCTTAAGCTTTAAGGGAGTCTTTCAAGTACAAATTTTAAAAAAAAAATCAAGAAAAAGCGCAATAACTCCTACATGGGTGGTTACATCTTCTTCAAAATTTCAAAGCAGGTAGATCTTGAGGTGTTGAACACTTTAGCTTCCCATCAGAATTTTGATATCTGTCACCCTTTTTGAGTTATTTGCAAAAAACTGCAATTTACCCCTATGTTCTATTTTTAGCCATGGCAGCCATGTTTTTTTACAAATCAAAAATCCAAACGATAGTTTAGTAGCACTCATGCCAAGGAACAACTACACTAAGTTTGGTTGCAATTAAACTTATGGTGTAAGAGGAGTTAACGATTTAATTACAATGAATAAAGACTGCAAAAATGGTCAATTTTGACGATCTAAGGGGAATAACTCCTAAAAGGAACGAACCTACAACTTCGATTCTGTTACAAATTTTGTAGATCTTTGTGTGCCTAACAATATGAAATTTAAATTTTTCAAATTTCCTTTATAGCATCCAAGATATTGAGCTTAATAAGTGCAAAATTTGGAAAAAATGCAGAAAAAGGGCAATAACTCCTACATGGGTCGTTGGATCTTCTTCAAAATTTCAGGCCAGGTAGATCTTGAGGTGCTGAACACTTTTACCCTTTGCCAGAATTTTGATATCTGTTATGGTTTTTGAGTTATTTGCAAAAAACTGCAATTTACCCCTATGTTCTATTTTTAGCCATGGCGGCCATGTTTTTTTACGAATCAAAAATCCAAACGATAGTTTTGTACACATAATGCCACTAAACAAATGTACCAAGTTTGGTTGCAATTGGACTTATGGTGTCGGACAAGTTAACGTTTGAAAAATTGTTAACAGACGACGACGACGACAGACGACGACGACGACGGACGCCAAGTGATGGTAAAAGCTCACATGGACCTTTGGTCCAGGTGAGCTAAAAACTGGTCTAGGATGCAAAAGTTAACGCAAGTCAATGAAGCATGAAATTTAGGTCAAAATGACCTACATTTGACGGGAAGTTGTCATACTCCCTGAGATGCCTCGTTACACCAAGAAACATGGTTGTAGGTTACTTAGTATCCAAGAACTGATCTCAGATGTAAATTTAACCTAAGTAAACGAAGCATGAAATTTAGGCAAGAGTGACCTAATTTTGGTGGGTGGCTGTGTAACTCCTCGAGTTGCACCTTACAGCAAGTAATATGATTGTAGGTCGTTTGGTATCAGAAACTGAACTCAAACATAAAACTTAACCCAAGTCAATGAAGTACGATAAGTACGTCAGAGTGACCCAATTTTGTTGGGAGGCTGTGTTACTTCCCGAGATGCATCCTCATACCAAGTAAGTAGGTCGCTTTGTATGTTAAAACTGATTTTTGACAGAAAACTTAAAAGCCAGTCAACCGTGTAATATGGGTCATATGACCATCTTATGTCACATGGTCAGTCTCTTCAATGTGCACCTGCACACAAAAATATATGACCCTATCTCAACTAGTAACTGAGAACTAGCTGTGCACGCAGACTTGGACGTCATGTACTCCTTTAGCCCATCAACTTCGTTGAGGAAAACTAATGAGGAAGGGTGCCAAGGTTCTCCTTACTAAACATGCTAAAAGAGCCTTGCCTCATTCAAAGTGCCTCATTTTGAAGGAAATTAGAAACCTAATTTTTCAATTTTGTCCAATACTTTGAACTTGAAGGAATATTTTCAAATTGCTCACACATTCTTTGTCTCCCAAAATTTACTGTCTTCAGGTCAAGTACATGTAATCATCAGTGGGCAACCAAGTCAGAAAAATAGCTCTGGAGACAGAATCCCAAAAGGAATCAAGTTTTAACTACTTCATCTAAACTTTCACATAAGGCCACATTAAAAAATATGTTTGTTTCTTTGTTTCCCCTCTCCCGACCCTACATTTCAGAGGAGGGTAGGTAGGTTGGTCAAATTTTTTTTTATATTATTTTTAATTTCCAATGGTATAAGGTTTGCTTCCCTGCTTAGTCAGCATGACATCAAAATTGTTAGTTAAATACATGTCCACTACCAATCCAAACAAATATCCAATTAAGTACACCATTAACACACAATTTCTAAATCAATTACCAATTTTGTAATTTATAATTTATAATTCAAAAACTACTAGTCAAGAAAATCATCATGTAGTTGTTCAGTGTTTTGGCTTAGGTTTTATGAACTAAGGCCTATCCTTACCAGGCACCTCTAGCCTTTTGTTTATAAAGACATCATGAAAACATGTGGCTGCCAATCACAAAACTTATATTTTGATTGAAGAGGAATGGGGTAAAACACTGCTGGTCTCATTCCATTAAAAAGTGTCTTGCATTTATTTCATCTAAAAGAATTTTACTTTTATATAGATAATTTATTTAAGTGTAGCTGATGTGAGATAATCTTTTATATTTTTATGTATTTTATAAGCAAAAATAAGCAGTCTTTTAAAGATTCTGTTGCTCTCTTCACCATGTTGGATATAATACCAACGCTTCTTAAACAGTCGGGTTATATTTTGCTGTGAATACAAGTGGAGTGTTTATCTTGGATTTGTTTTTTGTATTGAATTTTTCTTTTTCTGGCGAGGTTAAGTTTTTTGTGTTATTAAAGGTTAAATTTTGCATCGTTTATAACCCCTTTAGATTAGACTTATAATAAATATTTCAACTTGAGATATGAGGTCTTTTTGTTGGTTAGTCAAATCAATATAGTTATTTCTTCCAATATAAATCCTTTAAACTCAGAAGAAGGGTGTGCTGATGATGTATGCAAGTACTGAAAGTATCCGTAGGTTTTCTACATAACGTTAAATCTAAAGTATGTGTATTTTGAATAGAAAAGAGAATGGAAACAGGTAATGGGTCAAAGAGACAACCCAACAAAAAACAGAAAACAGCTCAAGGCTACCAATGGGTCTTCAACGCAGCAAGAAAATTCCGCCCCGGGGGCGGGCTTCAGCCGGCCCCTAAACAATAATGCATACTATTTCAGCAAAATGGACGGCAACCAAACTCCAAAACATACAATGAACCAAAATTAAAAAACATGCAAGACTAACAAAGGCTGAGAGGTTCCGGACTTGGGACCGGCACAAAAATGTGACGGGTTAAACATGTTTTGTGAGATCTCAAACCCCCTTTATCTCTAGCCGATGTGGAATAAACAAACACAGTAAAACTCAGTTCAAAATATGTCCCGAGACCAAAGAAACTAAGCAAAATGAAAATGATCAATATATACTGAACCGCAAAAGAAACGTCGCACAAAATGACATGTTCACATACATTTATTTCAAAGTGACATTTATATATCTTAAATTAATTTTTACAAAATTTAATGAATGATTTACAGTCTTTTGGTTACAATGTTCACAAAAACGTCACAATTGTCGCAACGTCACATGTTTTCAATGCTGTGCTCCCACGTCCGTTAATAACATGTATGTCCTCCACCGGCACCAACTACTGCGGCACATCTTCGGTACATGGAGTTGATGAGCCGATTAATAAACGCCATCGGAATACGTGCCCATACTCTCTGAAACGCTTGTGAAAGTTCAGCTGCAGTTGTCGGACTTGGCTGCTCATTATTCAACCGTCTTTGAACTTCGTCCCATAAATGTTCAGTAGGGTTTAAATCTGGACTCAAAGCCGGCCAATCCATAACATTAATGTTATTCTGCTGTAGGAAGTCTCTTGTGGCTCTTGCGGTATGCGCACGTGCATTGTCCTGTTGGAAAGTCTTGTTTTGATGACGTGCGAAATGGGGCTGAACATGGGGTGTCAAGACTTGGTCGATGTAACGGGCAGCTGTTACGCCATTTCCTCTGCCTGGGCCAAGGTTCTGAAAGATGACTGGACCAAGTTTAACGTTAAGGCCGATTCCACCCCATACCATGATGCTAGGTCCTCCCCACGCGTCTGTTTCCAGAATGCAGCTGTCTTCGTAACGTTCCCCGCGTCTTCTCCACACTCTGGTTCTGTCATCGGCTGTTGAAATGCAGTAACGGCTTTCGTCAGAGAAGATGATGTTACGCCATTGTCGATTTCGCCAATTCTGTCGCTGAGTGGCCCACTGAAGACGAGCTTGACGGTGTCGAGGAGTAAGAATAGGTCCTCTTGCTGGACGGCGACATCTCATGTTTCTAGCAGCTAATCGCCGACAAACTGTATCATCACTTATGGGTCGTCCATGTGTTCCAACAGTGTTTCTGGCAGTTTCGGCAGCTGGGGTGAACCGATTCATCAAATGGTGACGAACAATGCCTCTATTCTGTCTAGGGGTAGTGACTTGGGGTCTACCACTCCGTGGACGGTCATTTGTGCTGTTTGTTGCATTGTACCGTGTCCGTAGACGTTCAATTGTTCGAACAGCACAGTTGAAGTCGTTGGCAATAACTCTGGCAGATTGCCCAGCATCCAATCGACCAATGGCCTGTTCTCTCTGTTGTGGAGTCAGACGTGGCATAGCTTCTGTGTCAACACTGATACTAACACTCTTTAATTTTCTCCGGCCTTTTATACCCATAAATGAGCATGAATTTCACGAACATTTAAGATTTAAGAAAAATTACCGCCAAGTGTGTCCCACGAGCGGTTTTAGGTACGGTCGCTCTACGATATCAACTGAAAATTATTCAACCGAAAATTTAATTCACAGGTAATTTAATCTTACCTGGTGATGTAATCGTAATACTGATTATATAAAAATCATTAATTAATATTTATTTTGAATTTTGCTAACATTTTGAAAAAGCAACGTTTCTTTTGCGGTTCAGTATATATTAACAAAGGACCACAAACAGTTACTGACATGCCAGCTCCAAACTTCAATTAAACTGATCGAAAGATTATGTCTTTATCATATAGAAACCTATATCCTTTAAATACAGTTAAATCTATGAATTCTAAGCTATGGTCTGATATTTTACATGTAAACTTTAGTAATGCATGAACAATATTTGCTATTTAAAAAAATTTACCTAATTCCTCTATTACCATTAAAAATAATAAAACCGTCGTCTTGATACATGGACAGCAAGATTATTTTGTCTAAATGTATGTACAGTTCAATTATATGTGTTATTATTTCAAACATACGTAAATCAGTTAGACTGGGAGAGATTCATGAGATTGGAGCAACCATTGCATGCATTGGTACCCCTATTTTTTGTCTATACACTATACTATTGAATTCGAATTCATTCTGAAGAACAAAATTAATTATGTCAAGCATAATTTTCTCAGGTGGTAAAGCTATCTCGAATCTATGTTTCATTAATCTAGGCCATGCTCTGTTAATAGCACTCGTGATTTCCATGTGTTTCATACAAGTACTAGTAATGTCCAACAATGCTAAAATAACATCTTTATGCAGTGTCAGGTATTCAATTTCATTGATAAAAAACTTAGTATCTATGTATATGTCCACTGATCGGATACAATAGGCAGACTGTTCAAGAACTTTTTGCACCATGACACTTTCTTGATTTTAGATCGAATCCAATGAAAAATAAAAAACTTCCGGTCACAGTAACGCGCAAATCTCGTCTGGAAGTCATGAAAAAAAAACAGAATATACACTTTGGCTACGTTTTCACAGAGTTAGGCGGGCAAGGGCAAACAAACAATATTTTTATTTTGGCTTACAAGTTGGATAAATTTATTCTAAACCTTTTCATTACATTTGATATCAGCACTTTCTCCTTTTTGAATGCTTTTCAAACACATCAGACACAAATATTCTTTAAAAGCTAAAGGTTTGTGGTCTTCAAAGGCCTTGAAGAGAAAAGTTTCTTTAAAATGTCTCAGTGATAACAAAAAAAATCTCAATTCAAGTAATTTTATTTCTACATTTTCTATACTGAAGATGGAAGATATAAAAAAAAGTTATCACTTGCAAGCCCGTCACTACGTCAGTTTTTTTTTTGTTTGTGTCAGTTTTGGAGAGGCAGGTTGCAACAGCAAACAAACCACAGTAATTTGGTTTCAGGCCTAATTGCAAGAGTTTTTCGTCAAGAAATCAGTTGTCAAAGTTAGTATGTTGGAAACAAGTCACAAATTATAGTAACCTCACCGTCAAAGAATTTTCTCAATTTCTTTAAACTTGAAACGGTTAAAATTTCAGTGTGTTTGAAATCAACACACACAACTTCTCAATGTGACAGGGAAACAGAACTTTCTTTAAAATATCTAAAAAAAAATGCATGTAGAAATGGAAAGTGGTGAGGTTTGGGAACTTGACAAGAAAAGGTACTCATCCATTTCAGAAATTATTGCAGTGCAGAGTATTTTTTTTTTCCACGTTTCCAAGGTCTGTGTGTGGCCAGTGTGAATGTCGTTTGTTGAAGTAACTTTATGATAAACTGTAGTTTTTAAACATACAGAAATAAAGAGAATATTTACTTGAATAAATTCTCATCACTGTCATCTGCTGCTGGCATTTTTTGTGTTTTGTGGCACCACCAAATAGATAAAAACAAACTTTGAATATGGCGGCCTCGAATATGTATTGACCAATCAAACCTCGAGATTGAGTTACATAAACCAATCGAATTATTCGATGAAAATTTAGGAAACGTATAAAACAGGTAAATATTACCCGTAAACAATATATGTATGTATATAGGTTATTTATTCTAAGACTTTACCAGATATCAAAATGCGCTGTCTTTTTTTTTCTCACCGCCGATGATTAACTTATCAAACATGTTAAATTAGGCTTAAAATAAATAATTTTTCCTGATATAAATCCCTTTCATTTTTTAGATAACAAAATGATAATGTTAGTCTTAATCCTCTTATGGCACTTGGTGGAAATATAAAGTGTATAAGTAGATTTATTCCTGTCAAATGTGCCGTCAAAATCTTACGGTTCATGTATATGTGTTCACAATAACGAGAAAGAAATTATTTTATTCCATGATTAAAGGTCCCACGAGTGCATAATGATTTAATACATTTTTTAAAAAAATTACAAGGTTTTAAACATGACCAAGTTTGGACCTGACCATAATTTGACATTTATAACACGTACAGATATAAACATATTAAAACTGTAATTCACTTAATGGTAAGCTGGATTTTATTTTTTCAAAACAATATTTTATGAAATGTCTAAATTCAGTTTTAAATATTCATGTCTTCATTATTAAAAATCCAATTAAATTAAGTCAACTTTAGTTCTGACAATATAATTACTAATATCATGAAACAGTTTTCTCTTATATATAATTATTTATAGAGCTGACACAACCACTTACCTCTCTTATTCACAGCAATTTGTTTTGGTTAACTTTTTACTATAGTAAGTAAGTAACTAATGAATTTATTCCAATTAAAGGACCCATTAAGAGCATAAAAATTTAAATATGAGTGATTACACAATCTGGGATTATAAATAAAACAAGAAAGAAAAAATAGAGTAATATCAAGACCTTTGTTAATGGAATCCCCTAATAGTTTCAATAAATCCAAATTTATGCTGAATACTTTCAAAATTTGGGGAATGTGATTCCATCATGTAGGAAAGCTTTCCGCTTGAAGAGTGTGTATTACCCGATTGAGAAATGATAATTGAAAAATCTGTTTCGAACAAATATTGGCTTTAAAAAAAATTAAGAGATTTAAAATAGTTTGTCACAGTGGATTTTGTAGCTTATGTAATTAACATGCGCGCGAATCAATCGAACCACATTTCTGATTTTTTTGTAAGGCAAAATAATATCAATTTTTATGCACGAGAGAGATAATCGAGCGCAATCATCGGGACATTCTAAATATTATAAAACTGTTATACCGTATTTTGCGTGCATGTTATCAAATAAAATCATTTTCTGGGAAGTTGGAAAAAAACTGTGACCGTGGCAGTCTGACAATCTACTTTAAGGTCTGCTAAAAGTTCACGATACAACGAAAGTGTAATTATAATCATGGAAACTAGAAAGGTTATATACAATATACATGAGAAAATAATATGTTTGATAATATCATTCAAATTGTTTTATCACCATTCAGGACTTATTGAAAATTTTAATCTTGACTTTGTCAATACTGCAGAAATTGCTTTCACCATTCTTTATGTTCATCGATTTGGATAATTTTTTAACAAAAAATAATTGAATTTTGACAATATCAAAAAGCTGTGTTGAAAGCCTATTTATCATGTTAAAGCATCCAAAATTCGTCGTCGTCAAGAGAATTCCTAGTTAAAAAAAGTTAGCGAAGAATTAAGACGTTCGTCGTTTTACTTTCTTTCATATATGAACACATGGAACAAGCTATGTACTACGCAGTTCTATTATTCCATTGCATCTTTTGTGATAAATACTTACTCTGGTGACCTTAATAACGAGCTGTCCTGTTTCGAAACAACGTGTAATCTTTGATATTCCGACATTGTAGGACCGATTATACACTGATGTCTATGGCTGTGTTCAAAGCTAGCCTTGTTTATTTCGTGTATTTTTCAGGTGATTTTGTTGACATCTGCCAGTGAAAGCAAAATTAAAAATATAAATTATTTAGCTGAACGTACAATAACATGATAAATAAGATTACTGCAGGAGGAGCATATAGACAGAATGGAAGAAAAGATGAATTGAGGCACAATTCTATGAAAGGCCTTTCATGTCAGAAACGGTATAAACTAACGCGTTAACATTTAACGTGATAAATGTCATTTCAACGCATAAAATCCTGTTTTAACGCGAAAAACAATAAGTTTATCGCGATAAATTCCCTTTTTAACGCGTTAAATTTTAACACGTTAGATAGCAAATTATGCTATCGCGTTAAAATCTAAGACTTAAATTCATTTATATCACAATTGAAATGTTTATCGCGATAAAAAAAAGTATACAGAAGCCAGTAATTTACATCAGGTAAATTTTATCGCTTTAAATATTCTTTTATCGCGATAAACATTCTTTTATAGCGTTAAATATTCGTTTATCGCGTTAAACATACTATTAACGCGTCAGTTAAATATACAGTTAATATTTGTTATTTGCATCTTTTAGTTTTTTGTCCAGGTCGAGACCCCTTCTTGTACATTATTATTATATATGAAAAGTAAATTTAGGCTTTTGTTTGTAATATTATCTCTGTGTCGTCAATTTCGAGATGAAAGTCAAGATATGAATTACATGTTAAATTTAAAAAATATATTATGAAGTGGTTACATATCTGATTTTAACAAACTAGACACCAAAAGACTCAATTTACGGAAATTATCAGTATTCAGGAAAATTCAAACCCGATAGAAACAGAGAGGTTTATTCTTTGTATTGCACATATAGCAGATGTTCTTAGTTATGATTAGTTTTCTCTTTCGTAATTTTTTGTGAGTGCACCTTATTTTAAATAATTTTGGTTTTCGCTATTCAAAAAAGATTCTGTTCTAATACTACCGTTAAGAGGCAACTCCTTGAAATACGTATATAGCATACCATAAATTTACAATAACTAAGATAAGTATCTTTGAACTGTTATTTTTTTAATGCTTATGCTCTGAAATTTTCTGTTTGTCATGTATTATTGTAAACTTTCACGTCATTGGATCATATTTGATGTCTGAGCAAATGAGAGGAGCTTGCCAATATGCTTTCTGTCATGATTTATTTCTTTTAAAATACGTTTGTGTAATTTAGAATTATCAATAAAAGAACAGAGACATTTGCATTTGCAAATTGTTTGATTGGTTACCTTACATGTATTTTTGTTTTGTTTTGTGTGGACCAAAATAAGGATCGAATTTAAGTTGTATAGGATAGGGCTGTAAACTAATTAAAAACATGTAGGCCATTAAATGACACCTATTGCCTATTGCGGCGGACTGGCAAAAAAGTATTTAGACCATTAAAAAACGTATAGATAACACAAATACCGGCCGGGTCAAACACAAAGAAGCTCACCTTTGACCTTTGACATGAATGGCAAGGTGTATTTGATTTTTATTATATTAGTTATCACGGAGTGATAATTTATAATAATTTATTTAATTCTACATGGTCTCTGAGCATCACTGAAAATGCATGAAAACTCTCACAACATTCTGTTAGTTTCGATGTGAGGGAACTAACTATTCCAATGATTGATTTGTTGAATAGCGATCAAAGTTATGATATTTATCACATGAAAAGAGGGGTCCATCAAATTTCTTGATAACATGGTGGCAGTCTTTCATCGTAAATTTTTGGAAATGTTTACAATTAAAATATTCTGGACCAACCAGTCACAGAAGGGGTGTTAGGATAACTCTTTTCGTGTGCTGGGTAGTCAACTCAACTTTGATCGCACTTCCACAAATCTAATATGAACTTTGTAGGTACATAATATGAATATTAACATGCATTTTTGCTGACACAAAATATTTCTTTAATCGTTATAAGCCATTTTTTGCATCCCTTGATATCTCTGTGAAAGGTAGTAAACTAAGCTGGAAAAGGACGAAATCATGACAGGATAAAGCACTTAAATCTGTTCAGCTTCTGGTGTCCTTGACGGACTCTAGACTAGAAAAAAAAACAGTTTTCAGCTAAACATTTTACAAAAAATTGTAATATTTTAAAGTGTAATGAACTTAATTATGAATACAACAAAGCAATCCAAACTAAAAAACTGTGCAAGTTCATTAGAGTGATGGATGATAAAATGGATTCTCTCAATTAACCACCCACTTTTTCCATCCTATTTTCCCTCTTACTTCACTAATCATCACATTTATTCTAACATGTTTATATATCCATGTATCATATATTGTATATTGTATTTATTTTATTTCCTCAACATTTATACCATTAATATTATTATTGTATATGTCTATGTTCCATGTCCCGCCTTATTTATTGCCTTCTTTTAAACAAGTCCTAATTTACGGCCCTGTATATGAAACAACACGTATGACCTCTTGATAGACAGAACTTTTAAATTATGTAAAGATTGTTTGAAAGCTATATATATGTTTTTAAAAATATATTTGAACGCCATAAAACATTGAATCATTTTAATCATTTGTAATTGATGTATGACATTAATGTTAATCATTCTTCCCCATTTGATTAAGTAATAAAGTTGTGTGTTTGTATTGGGGGGGGGGGGGATACACCGCGTAACGCTGATAATCCTTGGTTTGCTTGCTTACATATTGCTGTTTGTTCATTACATCAGGATTATATTTGAATAATTTCATTGCTGGCAGAATATCAGATCGCTTCCACGTCCACGTATATCATTCGTATGAAGTAAGAGAAAAAACACACAAGTTTAAAAACACTTGGAGTTTATTATTCGATACAGAAAAAGGGCATATCCATACACTCGTCATCTTTTTAAATACGTGAATGTACACACCAAGAACTGGAAAAATTTTCTCTTAACTGCCTCGACATAATATGCAAAATATTCAGTATAAAAAAGTTGTTATAAGGTTGCTGTCTTTGTATTTTCAAAACATATTTTAGTTCTCTCAACCCTGAATAACGGTTCCTGTAAACTATCAATTGGATCTAACGGTTTTTTAATCTAGTTTACCCTTCAACAAATCTACCTGAAATTCAAAATTATAACAACAATAAAATAAACAAGTGTCATATGTAATACAGTATATTATCTCATAACTTCCAAACTGAATACTACATATAAGTCTTCTAAAACGTCTCTAAATAACTAAGAACTCGTCCAAAAACGACAAATGAAATCAATTAAAGTATTATATCTGATGTTCTAGACTAAAAGTTTATATTTTACTAAATTATTTTTTAACGCGTTAAATTGGCGTTTTAACGCATTAAATGTATTTTTTAACGCGATAAATAGGTGTTTTAAGGCGTTAAATGTATTTTTAACGCGTTAAAAATATGTCTTAACGCGTTGATATTCTTCTTAAAGACATCAATGGCTAGTCTGCATCAGAATTTGCGACTTAAAATTTACGATATAAAATTTATTTAAGATGTTAGTGAATGACGCGATAAAATTTATAGCATTTTTCAATTTCTTTTCAGTGTTCTTATTTTTAACGCGTTAAATGTGGTTTTATCGCGTTAATTTACATTTTATATCGTTTTTGACATAAACGGCCTTTTATACAATTCGATCTGAAACTTTTATATGTATTGGACGAGTCAAAGACGAATAACAAAAAACTTAAATCATGTAAATGTCTTGAAAATACTGTTTTGCAACAAAGATTGCTTCTAGGGCGTTTCAAGCAACTGGAGATGTCCGTAAATCTTCAGCAAAACGAGATTCGGGAACTTAAAAATCAAGTGAACGAGTTGACTAAACGGAGTCAAACACTTAGCTCTTCAGAAAAGTTAGTGTATGAATAATCCGACAAATACTGAATGGTTTAGGGTATAGTAGGTACACTGATGAAGAAAAGACAATCAGAGGTAGAACGGATTTAGATCTTTTTCTGCGTTTTTCTTTCTGGGTGGTCTCTGCATGGGTCTTTCGTTGAAGTATAGAGATGGACTTCTCACCGCTGGACGAAGGACCGACAGGATATCCATTAGCATGACTTGGTTGTCTCCCCTTTTCCGGCGGGTTTTATTCCAGATTGTTCTGGGTCTTTCATCGGATAATATAGGGTAAGGTTTTCCCTTTGATCATGTCACCAGAAGGTAAATAAAAATGTTGCCTTTGTAAATAGCAACGGTTTTAACAACACACACGTTCTTGATCTTCGCTGCACGAGACTATACATACACTACTCTTCGCTACTCGGGACTATACTCACAGTGGTCTTGACTGGTCGGTACTATACTAAATACTTGTCACCGCTCATTACTACACCCTCATGCTCATTTCGGTTTTTTAGGAGAAGGAGAGATTCTTATATTTTCTGTGGCCCTAACCATTCCATGGCATCGTTGATCTTTAAATTCTTTCAATTTTCATCATTTCACGATGGTGGTTTTGATCTGTGAGAGCGCACCTCATACATTCGTTTTTTTGTCTAGATTCTTCCATTCGTAATCAGTTTACTGAAAATGCCAAAATGACCAAAAGGGTAAAGCCAAAACTAAGGGCTAGGACCCTAACCCCAACACTACCCTAACCCTAGCTCTAGCTCTAGCCCTAACCCTAAGCCAAACACTAACCTAACCCTAACCCAAACTCTTATCCTAACCCAAACTCTTATCCTAACCCTAACTATAACCCTAACCATAATCCTAACCCTTAAACTTACCTTAATCCTAGCTTTTACAATAACAAAACTAATCCTAATCATAACTGTAACAAAACTCTAACCCTTACCTTACCCTAACCATGCACTCTAACCCTAACCATAACTTTAATCATAACCTTAACCCTAACGCTAATCCTAACATTAACCATAAATCGAACTCTTAACAACCCTTACCCTGACTTTAACTTTTACTCTAACCCTAACCCTAACCCTAAGCCTTAACCTAACCCTTATATACAAAACTATAAATATTATCTGCTAACGCTAACGCTAACATTATTAATCATTAAAACTAAATTTAACCCTTATATGGAACTTTAGCAAAACTGTATCCCTAACACTGACCCTAACCCTAACATTATCCCTAACCTTAACCTAACCCTAATCCTAAACCTAACCTTAGCCCTTACCTTTACCCTAACTCTCACGTTACACGTACCCTAACCTTAATCTAACCCTAACCCTAACACAAACTCTCTTCCTAACCCCAATCCTAAAACTAGCTCTAACCATTACTTTAACCCTAAATATAACACTAACCCTTATTCTAACGCTAACCCTATCCTTTACAAAACCCCAGCTTAACACTAACACTAAGCTTAATCCTAACTCTAACTCTTAACCTAACCATAACCCTAACTATTATCCCAACCCTAACTCTAACCTTATCCTTAAATCTCAACCTAATCTTAACACTAACCCTAACTCTTAACTCGAACGCTAACCCTTGCCATAACATTAACCCTTACTCTAACTCTTACCCTAACCCTAACTTTATCATAACCCCCAACCTGACCCTAACCCTAACCTAACGCTACCCTATTCCTAAACTTGACCTAATCCTTACCCCGTAACCCTTACCCTAAACCCAAACTTTAACTATAACCATAAGCCAACTCTCAAGCTAACCCCAACCTAACGCTAACCCTTATTCTAACCCTAACTTTAAACCTAATTTTAATCCCGGCCTTTGTTGAAATATGTAATTGATAAATTTTGAAATTCTGTTAAAATTATTTATTTAACAGCCTCAAGCAATGTCGATCTTGCATGGATTTTTACTGAATCTTTTATGTCCGTTTAGTTATAATGCTCACAGTGTTTTGTTTTGTTTTGTTTTTTTTTTTCGGGTTTCGAGTGTACCGGATGATTAATCCAGAAATACACTGTACGTATCACAAGCAATAAATTAAGGTACACACGTATCTGAGTTTATTAGGGTTAGGTTAGCGATAGAGCTAGTTATAGAGTTGAGACTAGTAACATTGGGTTAGGTTACCGTTAGAGCTAGTAATCGAGTTGATACCAGTAACCTAGGGTTAGGTTACCGTTAGAGCTAGTAATAGAGTTGAGATTAGTAACCTAGGGTTAGGTTACCGTTAGAGCTTACCGTTAGAGCTAGTGATAGAGTTGAGACAAGTAACCCTCCACCTGTTAGTGGTGTAGCGTTTAGCGCAACGGACTACGAAGCCAAATGTCCCTGATGAAATTCCCGTTCGGGATGAAAATTTCAGCGATCAAATTTGCGACGTCCTATCGACACCATTTGCGAGGATTTTCTCCGTAAAAGATCCTAGTACGTCAGATGGGGACTAAAAATCGTTGTCCCGTATTAAGAGAGGACAACGCCCTTTGCACGTTAAATACTCCTCTGTAGATGTCGAAAAAAAGTAGACTAAAATGCCGCTACAGTGGCCGCTCTCTCACTCGTCAAGTGGAGATAGATTAGTATAAGTTGGTATAACTTTCCCAATCCATTATGAATAAATAAACTATAAACCCTTCCACCTCCTCAACATTAACCCGTCCCTTCCACCACCACCTCCTAAATGATCGAGATGAGCCATAAGCAGCAAAGAGCATTACAAGATGATAATCAAAGGAAAGTTCAAAGAGCCCAAAGAGCGAAACTGATAAGAAGCTTGATAGGGACAGCATGAGTCAGAATCTCCAATTCTCTTCCTCTCCCTATTCCTCAGGAGCGAAAAATCCTCCATCTGTCTATTTTGTTGGTAATTTTATGGTGTATTGATTTTTATAGTGAGTTTTATAATCCAGAGGTCAGCATTTTGGATATACATAAAACCGATTAATTCCCGCCTGCTCAGTGTCTGACTCTCTGTTGTTTCTCGGGTTGTGTTTTGTGCTCTTTTATATTGTATTTGTCTGAAGGATTGAATGGCGTTAATGGATTAGTATAATTGGTTTTCGCACGAGTTCAAAATGAAGACTGGGAGATCTTCAACGAGTATTTAAAATTCACGTCTTTCCTGAGTGGAGCGCAGCGGAACGAGGGCAAAGACGCTGAATTTTAAAAACGAGATTTTCCAGTTCTTCATTTTTGAACGAGTGTAAGTACCTATTTCTTCCGTAAAAACAGGGGGTTTTAGGCCTCGCACAACTATGTATTTTCAGGTATAGTGACGTTACATTTGAATGGTCAAGAGTTACAATAAACGAATGTATTAAGGATTCTCACTGGACGTCATACAGAGTTAAGACGAGCACACGTGAACTCGTCACCACTTGGTCGTTATTCAACGACCTGTACTGTATACAACAAAGACATTTTCTATAAAAATTTCATCATTTCATAAATATTGAATTAATACTATGAACATTTTCGAAAAACCTGTTCAAAAGTCTAGTATGTCACTTGCATCCCATGTATTTTATAAAATATTAATGCTGTTGTTTTACTGAACAGAGAAAAAAGGGACCAAAAGTCAATAAGTACAAAATCTGAGGGGTCCATCCAGACCCTTATACGTTGCGTAACTGATAGATAGCTATTCAATTCAATTCAATATTTTTATTGGAAAGAGCACATAAGAGGCGTGATCCAAACAGTGAAATTATACATATAATTATTATGAACATACAATAAAGTAAACATGTAATTATATATATATTCAAAGTGTAAGATATTTTGCTATCATTATTGTTCTTATTGAATTTTAATCCTGATCAAAATCCATTGAGTTAAAAAAATATATAATAATCTTAAAATGTAAAAATTTCATTTAGGACTATAAAGTGTGACATATAGTTTATAAGATATCTCATATAATTTATAAGATATCTTATAAAGAAAATTATATGAGATATCTTGTAAATTATATGAGATATCTTATAAACTATATAAGATATCTTATAAACTATATGAGCTATCTTATAAAGTTTATTAGATACTTTAAGTTGGAATAAATAGTAAAACGGCTTGCCATACAAATGACTGTTGCGTTCTACGCCTACCTGAGCAAGAGCGAGACGACTTCCGGTCCTCATTACAAATGTAGAAACAAACATAGGGAACCGTTACAACAAACATACGGGCATTTTCACTGTACCACTGGACAGAGTGTATTTCTTTTATACTGTTTTCAGTGCACAACATGGTATGGATCTTATGAAATTGTCAACATCGTCAGCGGGGGGAGTCTTTTTTTTTCTTACAATAACACAGGTTCACAAAATGTGTATACAGGTACCACTGGTGTTGTGGTTCTACATTTAACCAAAGGTGATGCTTGATTTGCTTCATTCGCACACATTCAACGTACCGGTATAAAGTTGTTGGAACAATCCGAAGTGATAATTTAATGAAAACTTCGTTTTCGGGAGTGAGAATTGTTTGAAATAAAAAATTAAGTTGAAATATACAAATAATATATTTTAATGAGCAAGATTCTTTCAAACATGTTTTATATTGTTCCATAGACATTCCATAACTCTTCAGTATGTCAGTGTTGTTTTGTATATTCTGATGGAGTTGTAAAGAAGATCATTCTGGACGAGCCCCAAACTTTGATTATTTATTAATAAATTAGAAAGATATAAATTTCTCCTAGTTGAACACCCATGGGTGGCCTAGTACTGCTCTTTGGTCAGTTTGTTGTCTCTTTGACACATTCCCCGCTTCCATTCTCAATTCTATTTGTGCATAAAAAAAATAATAGGGCCAGGTTAAGTTAAAATGGTGTCATTTTCAAAGAATTCATCAGTATAAATTGTTCCCAGAATCTGTATTGTTAAAACAGTATACATTATCTTAATAGTGTTCGGGTATCTGTTTCATTAAGGCCGTAAGAGTTACGACCGACCAGTCGTAACTTGTATATATTCAAAAGATTTACGATCAATCGTGAATCTGACGACTTTTATACCCCTTCACAAACACGGATTTTTCTTACCAGTCCTTATGGATCGCCAACTCGTAGTCAACTGCAAGCATCCGTACATAACACGTTGGGATCCCATTAATAACTCGTCACAACCCAGACACTCAGGATCGGTGAAGGTAGGGACAAACATTTCGACATGTCAAAAATTTTCTTCCGATTGTCCACGGATTACTTTTTCCGTAAATAACTAGTAAATAACTTGTAACAATCCGTAAGTATCGAAAACCGGTCGCAACAGCACGAAACCCTCCGTAAACTACTCGCAAGAATCCTTAAATGTAAAAAAATTCTGTTTCGATTTGCTACGGTTTGTTTACGAATTATTACGAGTGCATAATTAAGTTATCTTTACGATTTCATTCACGTCGTGTTACAATGGCTTTACGGATTGTTTTAAAAGAGTTATTACCAGTACTTTACGTATAGTTACGAGTACTTTACGTATATTTACGAGAACTTTACGAATACATATGTATACTTTTCAATTTAGGAAAGGTATAAAAATTGTCTCGCTGATGTCAGTTGACGAATGATGATACACATAGAATCCCTACTTTTTTGCAAACAGCATAAAGACTCGTAAATACTCGTAACTAACTCGCAGCTATTCGTAACAGCACGTTAACAGGTCGTAATTTACACATTAAAGCGTAGATGAATCGTAACATTCCGTAAAATCCTCGTAACAATCCATAAAAAGCTACGCGTCGGGAAAATAGTTAGTGTCTCGGAACAAATAAAATGGCTATATCCCTCAATACTATTAAATAACTGTATACTGTTTCATCTGTTTGATTCTATTCTCCATTTTGTTCACTTAATTTATTGGTGGAAGTGTTTTCCAACAAACTATTGGCATTCCCATGAGCACTGATTGTGCGCCACTCCTGGCCGACTTGTTCCTTTACTCATATGAAGCAGACTTCCTTGACGGGCTTCTTAAGGAACAACAGAAGAAGTTAGCCCACACCTTTAATTTCAGCTTCCGCTATATAGATGATCACTCAAATATTCACGTTTCAGGAATTTCTTACATCTCATCTATCCCAATGAGCTCAAAATTAAGGATACCACAGAGACTGCCAAGTCTGCATCTTATCTTGACCTTCACCTCAAAATTGACACCAGAGAAAGGCTGAATACAAAACTTTACGATGAACGGGATGACTTTCAAGTTCCCATTTTTGAGCGGCAACATTCCAGAAGCGCCGGCGTACGGAGTGTATATTTCACAAATCATACGTTATTCAAGGGCTTGTGACATATACATTGACTTCCTGGACAGAGGCCTGCTCCTGACAGAAAAGTTATTTAAACAGGGGTATGCTCCTAAGTTGATTGGACGTTAAAGTTTTATGGACGTCTTCATGACTTGGTTGACAGGTAGGAAAAACCGTTTCCCAAATGAAAATGGGCCTGTTCAATTGATGTTGTCCCTTCCTCATACTGGATTTGACATGGGCAGCATTTTATATTTTTTATTGGCTGGATGGCTGGTGTTGACTTCAATAAATTTCGAAAATAATAAATGGAAAGTCCAATTTTCAAAATAAAAATTTATTTTGTTTAAGTAGTTAATTTGGAAACTAATTGTCAAAACTGCTGCACTATACGTTTTATAATTATTGTTCAGTGGTACTTAGAACATTAATGGATGCCGTTAACGGAACCCTTCCAGAGCACCTTATATCACTTTTTGGAGGGAGTTCAAATTCTTAGTGCTTTAGTTTTTTTGCTGTGTTGTTCTATTTTTGTTTAGTTTATTATATTTTCATTCTTTAGTTATACTTGTATCTCTGTGGCATTAGTTGCTATGTTCCATTCTCCTGACTCTTTTCCTTTGGATTTCATATTAACGGGGTTTTTTTCACTGTTTTGTCGCTTCGGTAGATAAAAGCATATAATTTGGAGCTGAAATCTCAAGTTAGCACTAACTTTTGTAAAACTTTGAATATAAGAAGTAAATCCATAAACATTGTTTCAATGATCTTGGGTTAATAGCTGCAGCAGTCGATTACACGAAATAAATACCCTCCATATTGAATTCTTACAAAAAAGTTCCAAGTTCCACAACATGGTAAACATTAAACTCCCTCACGCGCATCTTTAATTTGACCATAAATACATTCTGTAAAGTTTCAAAGATCTGGATAAAAGCTTTTTACACAATTGTTGCAAAAAATAACTATGTTCCCCAATACTCCTTCATACACTTTTTCAAAATGTGCAAAGTTTCAAAAGATCTGGATAAAATCTGTAGGACGAGTTGATTACACAAAATTGGTATCATCCATACATCCATACGCAATTGTTGCAAAAACATTAATGTTCCACAACATGGATTATTCGGAAAAAAAATTATTCAAATGACACCATATTCCTCCTGCACATCTTCAATATGTCCATAAAGGTGTTTCATTCTGATTCTCCCACTTTTAATGACCCCAATTAACAAATTGTTACATAAAAAAAAACTTCAAAGGAACCATTGACCATGTAATACTAAAGTGTGTTCTATTTAAACGACTAAAGTTTCATTTAATTTCTGTATGGTGGGACAGTCAGCTATAGACTTTATTTCATGTTTTATAAATATCTATATGATGGGACGGCCATAATAATTTGTGTTCTTCGAGAAAATGTATATCTATCATTGTGACTATAATAATATCAAGAAATGTATTACCATGTTTGTCTATGTGAACCCAAAATCCATTCTGATAAAAAAAAATAAAGGTAGAAGGCGCACAATGGCAATTACACTAAATATTCCCTAAAAGTTTCGCAGAAATCCATTCACCGGTTAAGGAGGAGTTCTAGACGGGGCATGCTTACCCTCCTTACATTACCATATTATGGAGAAATGGCAAAGTCCATGTTTGTCTGATGGAAACCCAAAGGGTATGCATAATGCCACTTTGTACTGAAGATTCTGGGAAAGTTTCAATGAAATCCATTCGTAAGAGTAGTTTCAGTAAATAGGTGCAGACGGAAAGGCGGATGGACGACCGGAATCCTCCCTCACTATATAAACTGGAGATATAAAAATTACAAGAAGTTGTACTTATTTTCAATTAAGTACATTTCGGCTTAAACAAGCCCAAAAATATTGCATACACAAAGACATTTACTTCCTTAAATGAAATTTTAAGATTCATGGCTATAATAATGTTCAAATTTCTGAGAGGCAATACCATTATGTTATATTTAAGTCCATGAAAGTTATAGGCATTTACTACCTATTAAAGTGTATTTTTCTGTTTTATTGAGTCAAATTTTAGTATTGGATATTTTTTGCTATTAAAATTGACCATAAATAATCTAATATTATGAGCTTTTGTGACATAAATAAACTCTTAAATTACATCTAGATGCAGAAGTCAAATATAATTTGTTCATTATGAGAATTTTAAGTAAATACTTTATTTAAGCAAGTAATTTTTCACCCCTTTCATATAAATTGTGAACCTAAGATGATTATTTGTATTTACAAATCGTAAAAAATATGACATAAACAGCTAAATTCCATCTCTAAAATTGTAAAATTTTCATTTATATTTAAAGCGATTTAACACTTGAAGACTTATAATTATTTAGTATTACTAGTAAATTTCAGGTTATCTTTATCAGAAATAAACTATGTACTATCACAACATACCATAATTAGTATGTTTATATAAGGGATTAAAAGTGGGAGAATCAGGATGACTGCCCACCCCCCGAAATACGTGCACACCGGTACAAAATGGCAAAATAAAAACTCTGAAAAAAAACTTTTTGTATGCAGAAGCTTTATTATTCATGAAATTTGTTCATAAACAGAGACATACAAGTATAAATAAAGCCAGAAATGTTAAAAATCTAAATCTGCTGATTGTCAGTACGAAACAATATTTATATTATAAATCATGTAAATAAAAAGAGAAGAAAAAAACATGAAAATATTAAAAAGAGATTCAGAGAACACCATATCCCATCTGATTTATTTTGAAAAAAAAATATGAATTGTAATGAATTTAAGAAATGCAAATTCACCAATGATTTATTGCCGCTTCGTGAGAACATATACTAAATTTATCTACGAATCTTAAATCTATTTGAATAGCTTTTTATAAATTAAAATACAAATCATACTGTTATAATCAAACAATAAAGTTTTGGAAAATGATGACATTCTAATTCTCACATTGCAACCATTTTTGATGATAGGTTATCTAATCATCTACTGATTATTTTTTTTTTATCCGGTTTTGTCTACCTTTAGAAAAGACTCGCTCTCAAATTTTTGCATGACGGTAGCAATGTGAGACGGATTAGAATAAGTTGGTATAACTTGTTTCCCAATCCAATAAATAAATGAATAAGTTTAAATCTTAAAATGATAAATTTCACACAACAGAAATCTTTTATAAAATAAAACTTCTTTGTTCTTTTACAAAATAACCTCTCATTAAGGTAAAAAATGTTTGGCGTTTCAAATCATAAAATGCTTGTATTTATATTTCAAAATGTTTTATAAAACTTTATTGCATCAGCATGCAACGATATTTCTAAATGTAAGCCTCTAGTGCTTTGTGTAAAAAATTGGTGATTTTCTCCATGTACTAAACTGCAGACATATTATCAAACATAACAATTAAAAAAAACAATTAACATATCTGTGTCTATTTTAGAGTGGATGTATTTTTACATATGTGCAACCATGGAATTACTAGTTTAGATAGAACACACGAACCAAAAAAGTCAATATGCTTTTCTGAACTTAAACAAAACTAAATATAAAAATTCAGTATAATAAATTACATAACAAATGACAGGGTAATGGAGCCGATTGTTACCCCTGTAAAAACATTGTTAACCTCGGCTTCGACTCGGTTGACAATGTTTTCTCGGGGTAACAATCTCGCCGAGGTTGACAATGTTTTCAGAGGGGTAACAATCAGTCATTTTTTTATTTATATAGTGATCAGTCATTAACAGTTCTAACCAAATTTTCAGGAGGCATCGGAAAAGTGACATTGATGACTTAAACACAAAGTACGGCGGTCTAATGAGACATTTTAGTCCAAAATCTGGTTAATTAAAATGTCTCGAGTAAAAACCATAAAGTCAGGAAAACAATATAAACGTCTTAAAACTTACTTAACCTAATATTTTTTGGTACGACGTAAGACATGCATAAATCCAAAGACAGCTTTGATTTACATTATCCTTTATGAGAAATGACAATTTTTAGATGAACATAAAATTTTTTCGGACAGATTTTAGAACACTAATAAAATAAACAAAATAAATTGCAGACATTTTGTCAATATAAGTTCTAGTAACCGAAATCATAAGCCGGATGTATTATCCTGAATCCAAGGCAACTATTCTTTATTTTCTATTACCCTGAAATTGCAAGTATCAATCAATGATATGTGAAATGGCCCATATAGTGTTTGAATTACAATACAATTGAATTGAATTCAAATACAATTATTGACATACTTTAAATGTTGTAAATCGAAAAAGGGTATAAAGTACATATAAGGTTAAATTATTTACTCCTATATGCAAGTGACAAAATTTTGAGCAAACGAGGCGCTTTTATTAGAGTTCTTTATATTAAAGTCGTAGTGAATTCTGCAAAACAACAGACAAAAATATCACCTCATCAAATAAAGGTATAAGCCTAAAAGCTAACTTTCTCATACATATTAAAAGTTCAATAATGGTCTATAAATTACATATGTTATATATTTTATGTGAAAAAAATTAGATATTTAAGCAATATTCATTTAAGGGCAAGCAATTGACATTATCACTAAATTTCACAAGATTTTGCACAGATGTACATGCAGCGTATCATAAACAATAAAACATGAATGATAATAATAATAACATTTGTATAATTTTGCATAATATGAACACCACATAAAACAAATATAAAAAAAAATCTCTTTTAATACTGATATCTCAGACATCAATCAAAATATTTTAGTCTTCTGAAAAAATGATCTTTGTCATTTTAAATTCAATGAAATAATTTAATATAGGCTAATAGATACCAGTCATTGAAGTATGGCTGCGTGTTCCTGAAAAAACTTTAAAATCCACATCACAAAGTTCATACAATTTTGAATGTTAATATAGTGATTGGCTCCAAAAGCAAAATTGAAATAAAAATTATATAAGAGTTAAAATATTTGAGTTTTTCTTGGAGCCCTTAAAAATATTCATCAAAACACAACATCCAAATTTATATAAATATATACAGATATATTGCAAAAAGGTCATATAAACACTTTTACGCCAAATCTGGAAGAAATTGATCCTGAGCTTTATTGGTTTCAGATTTATCTGTCTCAATGACTTTTTTGCATTGTTTGAGGTTACATGCAATGGAATCTAAGGGTAGACTTAAATGTGAAATGAGATAATAGCTAATTAGTATCTTATAACTTTGCTTTTGGTAGACTCCTTAACTAACAATGAAAGTAAATATTTTTTCTTGCACAAAGTTAAATATAAATATGAATATTTTTGCTATAAAAAATTTATTTCTAACATTGGATCAATGTTTTTATTTCGTGTTGGAAAGACATTCAATTGCCCCTCGTTGATCTTCATTATTGCTTCATTTAAACTGTCATCATCCTCCAAGCTGTGGGGATTTTCCACTTTCACTTCACTAAAGCTAGGGTTATTGTCTAAAGACGAACTCACCTGACGAGAGGGTCCGTATCCAGAATCCATTCTTATTAACTCAGGAGGTCTTTTTGATCCTCTTTCACTTGGACAAGGGGATGGAGGTATTACACTTGATGTCTCCAGAAGCGGACGTGTTTCATGTTCAAACGTTCTTGAATCTTTTGTTGTAGGTTTATGGATACAAGGTACATATGTTGTATTGTTTGGCAACTGGTTACAGAAACTACTGCCATGCTGATTACCCAGCATGCTTGAATGTTCCTGTGGAAAGGAACGCAGATGAAAGTTGTCAGTATATCTTCCATGTACAGGGCATATAGTTTCTTCGTAATATTCACCTGGAAAATCCGTAAACTTGACAGTTGTCTGATTAGAGTGATCGTCATAGGGGTGAAAGTTTGTCAAAATCTCTTCCGCTTTGTTTACTGCATCCTGAAGATCAGATCTTACTTGGTCCAAACTTATTTCGTCGGTATGCTTTATTTTTAAAAGCTTTAACATTTTATTAAACTCCCCCATTAGACTTATTCTTTTGAAGCTTTGTAGACACGACCATTGTACGGGTTTAGTCCCTTTAATGAACGGAAAGTAAACAAGATAAACTTTACCTCTCCTGAAGTTGACCAATGTTTTTCTCCTTTCTGCTAGTGATTCTATAATTTTTTTGTATGGTGAATCGTTTCCGAACCTGAACTTAAATTTATCGTGCTGAGCAGGAATTAAAAGCAATAATACTGAATTATACACTGAACGTTCTAGATTAAGGTTGCTAGTATGTTCTACGTTCACAATATTCAAGTTTTTGAACGCGCGTTCTAGTGCTTCTGACATAACTACACTAGCAGGATCTTTGTTCATCAGAATTGTATACTTTGTTTGTTCAATACCAGTACCTGTAAATAAAATGAGTTATCAATATATTAAGATATTTATACGGTTTTATATAATTATGATAAAAGAATTTGTCAGTTCAAAACTTTTACTATAATATATGTTTGAACTGACAGTTTTACTGTACAAGTATGATAAAATATAACATGGCGACGTTAGTTTTTTTACTTTTTATGCCCCGCCTGTAAGGCAGGCCGGGCATATAGTTGTTTAGTTTGTGCGTCGGACTTAAACCTGAACCTTAACCTCGTACGGACGGACGGACGAGGTTAAGGTTCAGGTTTAAGTTAGTTTTTCATGAAGGAGTTATGGTATCATTTTAAAACTTTGTACATGGATAGCTTGTGATATGAACAGCATCATTTTGATGCAAAACGGATGTTTTGACCTTCAGGTCATGGGTCATCGACTTTGAATTTCTTTATAGAATTTCAATATTAGAATCCAGGTTAAGGTTCAGATTGAAGGTAGTTTTTCATGAAGTACTTAGAGACAGTATTGCATCTACCCTATCGTTAGGGACTTCAGAGTCAACATTATACACATGTAATTGTATTTACTAAATACTTATATCATTGGCGGAGCACGTAGTGTCCATTGGACACATATTTACTTATTTCTTGAGTAACGGTCAATTAACCGTCACTTCCATTAGAACGTGCTTGCCATTAAGTTGTAATAGGAGTAATATTTGTATATTTTCATGGCATCGCTTTCAAAAATGGGGATTTTACAGCCAAAACTTCTGAAAATTAAACTTTCTCGTATTTCGGAAAGAATTAAAGTGAATATATTATTTTCCGATATTCCGATAAAATTAAAAACCAAAAGTTTATCATAATTTAAGATACACAAAATGTAGCCTGTTTAGGTACTTCCTACCTCAAACTACTTAATTTTTTAAAATGAATTGGTTGACAGGTATGAAAAAACCGTTTACCCAATGAAAATGGACCTGTTCCGTTAATGTTATCCCTTCCTGATACCGGAATTGACATGGGCAGCATGGCGGGTGTCCTGCAGGAAGCAGAGACTGCTTACTCTTCCGGAGCACCGGAGTCTACCCCCGGGTTTTTGGTGGGGTCCATGTCGTTCATATGTTTTTAGTTTTTTATTGTAGTGCATATAATGTTTTGGCCTTGTCTTCGTTGTTCTCCGGAGTTTGTTGTCTTTTCGATTTTTCCCTCCTTCGAATATCCCTTTGGTATTTCTTGACTTTACTTACAGAAAAAAAATAATTCTAACTTACCATCTAAATTCTTTTCATTTCTACATCTTATAAAGGCAACAACACCAGCTAGAAGTATACCCAATATACAACCAGATACAGAGGCTATGACTGCATACGAGTTTTTGTCACTCATTCCTGGGTCTTTAAAAGTAAAAATTTTTGAAATGAGGACTTTTGACGAGGTCAGTACGTTATAATATAGACCCAATAGAGGGATATCGACCAAGGACGATGTAATGACCAAGGCAAAAGTCATTAATTTTCATATTACATATTTAACAAAATCAGAGTAATTAGTTAATCAAAAACATTAAAATTTGTGGATTTGTTCCTTTTTTACACCACAAAATAAAACATTAAATTTTAATAAAAGTTTATCACACCACGAAATGAACTTCTTAACACCATAATGAACTCCTGTTTATTTACCCTTAAATTAAAAAGTGAATATGAAGTTAATATTATCTAAATCAAAAATAGAAACATGGCGTCAATATCAACTAAATAAAAAAGTAAGGTACACATGAAAGAAAAAATATTATGCAAAGTTATAAAAAAAAACCCTGAATTGTTAAATTAACATGAATTTAGAAGCTAATTATTTTGTTCATGCACTATGACAATTATTAAAATTCATTTTTTATTTCTGTGAAGTTTGACAAGTAGGTTGAAAAAAACACGAATACATTTCAAACACGGTTCGAGAATTCCACTCAGTCTGTGCATAATAAAACCACTGTTTTACACGATTCGAGAATTCTATTCAGTTTATGTATAATAAAACCACTCTTTTTACCTCGTTTATAGTTCTTTGTAGAAAAATTGTACAGGATCAACGTTTAATGCGATAATAAATCAGTTTCATAAATCATCTAATTTAAATACTTTCGCACCGATTTATTGGTCATCAAAGCAGTGTGGGTGACAGGGATGAAACAGTTTTTCTATTATAGACAGGTTTCTTAATGATCAATTATTATTTATCAAATGTAGCATTATATCCAATGACCAATAAGTTATCATTTTTCCCTTAGACAATAGCATGCACATGGGGTTTTCTACTTAAAATTGTTCCACCTAACGTATGAGAAAGATTGGATATGTGAAGTGAATGTCAAGAAAACAAGAATAACACCTAAATCGAAAGTTAAAATGATTCAAAAAGGCGTTAGAATATCTTGTATATATTATGTTAAAATATCGTATACATTGAATCTTTCAGCTGTAATATGTAAAAGTTTTGAAAAACAGTACACACCTGTAGTTTGTGTAATCTCTATTGAATGAAATGTTGTATATTTCTTTGGACTGTCATAATCAGAGTGACAAAGGATCTGAAAAAAAAACATTACATCTTATTTGAAAAAAACTTGGTATCAATTAATTAATTTTAAATCTTATTGTAAATGAAGTAATTCTTTCAGCATTTATGATAATGGTGTTTTTAGCCTTCATTGAAGCTTTATTTTAATGTATCGAATTTGACTGGTCATTGGCGCTTAATAAAGTGTTGGCGATAAAGCCATATAGTACCCTAACGAGAGATGAGTCCCTCTGAAGAAACGACAAAAAAAACTGTAACTTGCCCTTTAGACTTATACTGAATATTTCATTTCAATCTAGAAATTCTGATGGTTTAGAAATCCAATGGGTAGTACATATTGAAATTAGAGGTAATATTAATATGTATGTTTAAAATGTTGTTTGTATATTCCTGCATGATGTGTAATTGTATTATTAACCATTCGTACACTTGAGAAGACGATATATAAGTTTGTTTCAGTTGAGTAAATGAAGTTCTTGTATGCTGAAACAAAACTTCAACCCTGCATTTTTTAACACATTTTTAGTTTGACTTTTTCATAAATTTTTGAAGCCTGTATCCATCTTAGAATTCCTGTACCCCTAAATTTCATTGAAGACAATGGCCAGTATGTGAATTTGTCTTTAGATTTAAGACAACCAGATCACCAATAAAAGCTCTGTTCCTTCCTTTTTGTATTATATAATCATAAGTAATTTATTCCTAACCATACAAGTTCGATCTATCCCTGTCTGTAATTTGTATGCTTACTTGTATTTTGTAGGTCCCTGCAGGAACGTTTTCGAAAGTTGCATGTGTTTCTCGTGTTTTCTACAAAGTAATAATACTTTATTATCATCCGTAAGTCTTTTATATATAGTTTAGGCAGAAACAGAGTATCAGTTAGAAATAACAATTGACTTTAGGTTTTATTTGAAACTATAATTAATGCAACTGTATATACACAGGGGCGGGTCCAGGTGAGGGCGTAATGGGCGTACGCCCCCCCCCCCCTTTCAAAAAAAAGAATAAAACTATCGTAATCTGCTTATACTGTATTGAATATGGCAATTTATCATATTCATTAATTAAACACATACTCTGATTTCTTTTTAAAGCAAGTTAGGAACCGTTACATTAGTGCATTTCACAATTATTTTATGTTTTTTAGCAAAAAAAAAGGTCCAAAAAATTTTTCGCCTCGCTCCGCTCGTCCAAAGTTTTATTGTACGCCCCCTTTCAAATATCCTGGAAACGCCCCTGATACAATGCATGTCATATAACAAATCAAGTTCCCTTGCAATTTGACATTGCAAATCAGTTATATTTACATATATATTGATGTATAAATGTATAATTTGGATTTGGCTCGTATGGTAAAATAAAAAGACTAATTACACCCAGAATTATATGAACATCTTGTAAGTTACGATTTTTCACGTGGCGAGGAGTGATTGAATCCAATCTTAATTAACAAGGATCGACAATTTTCTTTGCCGAATTTTGGAGGTTCTCTCAGCTTACTCTCGTTTCTTGCACTAATAAACAGTTGTCACCAACACATAGCTATTATTACTGAAAATGTCGTAAGACAGCAAAAAAAATTTCAGTCAAGTGACACGTACCTTTTCGCTGATAATAAGACTTTCTTTCATAAGTTTTACTTCATAAAGAGTTGTGTTTTCCTGTTCCCAGAGGACATATATGTCTTTGTTTGAAGGATACAAGACTGTTGCTATTGTCATTGACCAATTTTCATATTCACGATTTGGATACTTCCAAGGATCCCTATTCCATTCATTATATCTTGCTAAAATTAAACATAACTCCTTAAGATTGTTCATTTGTATGTGTAATTTACACGATGAAGAATAATACTAAAGATGGAAGCAGGGAATTTAAAAGAAAAGCCTTTGAAATGAATTTAAGGCTGGTTGGCGTTTTACCGCATTGATAGCTTTCAGCCCATTGTTGATAATATTGCAGAACATTTCATATGAGAAACAACAATGAAATCACCGTAAACCTGTTGTGTTATGTCACATTATAAGTTTTTGAAAAAACTTGTGAAATTTGAAAGTACAATATTTTCAGAAAAATAGAGTATCTTCAAAAAAATATACCTGGATTAACGCTGATGGTGTAGGTCAAACTACAGTTGGCGCATGTGTCGGTTTTGCATCTGAAGACATTCTGATTGGAATTTGAAATATTCATGGCTAGTGACGTAAGAGTTATGCTATATACTTTTTCTGTGCTGCAGTCATCTAAGCCGTATATGCATGAATAGTTAATAGATATCTAAAATAAAATATTAAATGGTATCAAGTAAACAGGCAAAAATCATTCCTATTAAGTCTATCTAAAACCTGAATAATTCGACCTGACAGTTAACTATCAATTTGTCAGATATTTCAGTCACCTTGTCAGATAAAGTTTTTACATATCTGACAAATGCACTCTTAAAATTTGCGATACTGTATAGAAATAAAATGTATAAAATGAAAAATGAAATTTTCATTCACCTGCTTATATTTCCCAATTTTTGAAAATCAATATTCTACAAACTTATTGCATATCTGTATACAGTGTGTGACAATACCGTAAAGAAATTAAATACATAAAATGAAAAATGAAAGAGGAGTTTAGGTCACAAGCTTAAATTCCCATTTTTCAAAATTCAACTCCTGTGGGCCCCGAGTTCTGATAATCAAAATTCTAAAACCTTATTGCACATCTACATATAGTATGTTACAATACTGTATAGAATTCAAATGCATAAAATGAAAAATGAACGAGGAGTTTATGTCATTAGCTTAAATTGCCAATTTAAGAAATTTGACCCCTGTGGGCCCCAATTTTTGAAAATCAATACTGTGATAAATGTGATAATACTGTATGAAATCAAAAATGAAAGGAGTTTACGTCACAAGCTTAAATTCCAAATTTTCCAAATTCGATCTCTGTTGGCCCCAATTTTTGAAAATGAAAATTCTAAAACCTTATTGCGCATCTACGTACAGTATGTGACAATACTGTAAAGAATTAAATGCATGAAGTTAAAAATGAACGATGAGTTTAGGTCACAAGAAAGTGTGACGGACGGACGGACAGACGGTCAGAAGGAAGGACGGGGCGATAATAATATCCCCGAACTTCTTCGAAGTGCGGGGATAATTACCTACCGGGTGATCTACATCATATGTACTAGTCATATAGGATGAAAAATCGAACAAACGATATCTTGGACCATCTGCATTTTTTACACTAAACAAATTGTCTGTGTACTTTTTGTCACTTTCGCTTGCAAAATCTGGACTTTCAAATCTTAACAGAACAGCTTTAGTTTCTGTAAAACAAATGAATATATAAGTGTATATGACTTTGTATAACCTCGTTTTGAAATTCTGGTTAATATCTCGTGTAATGCAAAATAACAAAGAAATTAAAACAACTAGAGAAGACCTGCTTGAGTTCATCGTTTAAGGTCACCAATGAATTCCACTTTTTCAGGTTCAACTTCCAATGGTATATACTGAGAATTCATTTTCCTTGACATAGAAATAAACAAGTACGAAGAAAAAACTTTACATTATCTCTAAACTCTACCAAGTACTTTTTATGTACAATTGTTTTATTGCTATTTGGCATTGATGATTTCTTCTCGTCTTTGCGTTCGAGGTGTGACTTACGGTGTGATGAGATATCGACTGACTATTGATGCATGCCTGTATCATTTTGTGTAAAGCATCAGAATTACCCATGTGTTTTTTAAAGTTCTAAGACAAGTTTAATCACATGCTGTTGAATATGCACACGGTGTTACAAAGCACACCAAAGTTTGTACCCTGTGTAGAAATTTAGATTATTCTGTAATTAATGTGTACATTGTAAGTAATGTGTCATTTCAAATACCTGGTTTATATCGTTGTCCAATAAATCTGACATCAAAAGTAACTTTCAATGATGGACTATACTTCTTACTAACGTAGGGTAATGGATATAGTGAAATTTTTGTCATCAGTGGTGGCTTGCAAACTGAGAAATTTGATTTCATTGCCTTTGCTTGCCAAGTCTTGTATCTATTTTGGAAATCAACCCATTCTATAATATATGAAAAATTAATTTATCATGCTTTGTTATATTTTCAATAACATAGGTAATACATAGGTATAGTGTATAATAAAAAAATATGAGCAATAAGTCAGAAGTAAAATTCAAATTAAATCCGAATTAGGATCTTCTGAGATAATTTAAAACGTTTCCAAGATCGTGTGAGAAAAAAATCAGTAATTCTGTAAAAAAAAATCATCTTAAGAACGATAACATTTATGAAAATGAAGATTATAACTGGGTAAAACCACAATTCTAAGAAACTACTGAATACAATTTCTTTATCTTTAATATTAGAGTTCACGTCTTTCTGGAATGAACAATTCAACCAACTAGACACTTTATACTATTATCTTCACTTGCAATGGGATGGATGGATGTGAACGGAGCGGAACATTCTCACCCTTCCACAGAACTTGATGTTACTTCGCCTTTTTGTGGGGGTTTATTGTATTAGTGGTTTACTATTTGTATTGTTTTGTTCTATTTGTCTTCTGAGTGCCATGTAATTATTTATATCTTAACAGTAATAATCTGTTCCTTGTTAATATGTTACAGTTTTCAAGATTCGACTGGGCTTTTACAGTTTGGTCTTACAAACTTTTGGTTTTATTGTTTTGTCGATATTCATTAAAACCGAAAATCTTACAAAGGTTTAGAACAAGAAAATTCCTTATTCTGACGATGTTTACTGATCTATACTGTACAATTTCCATTACACGAGATTATAAATGGAATTTTACAGAAAAATGGAGTCAACTCACCCACGTTGTAGCCAACTTTACAAGGAAATCCTTTGCCAAATTCAATTCGAGGCTGCAAAAACAAAATTTGAATATGATTGTATTGAACAATGAAAAATATTTTTTTAAAGATATTTTATTTAACAACAGTGAAATAAAATGTCATTCAAAAACAGATAAAAAATAAAATAAAAACAGAATTTACTTGCAGTTACATCCTAAATAAAATATGATCTATTTGATTTTCATGTGAATGATGCTCTGGCAGTATATTAATGCTAAAAAAAATTACAAACACACTTAAAAAATATATATCGAAATATTGAATTGCGCACGCATGTATCATAAGAGTAAATACGTCAATATTACAGCTCAGACCAACATGTGGCATTTTTTTTTATTAATAACATGGAAATAAAATAGTAGGACACAAAATCTTTACAATGATATTTAATCCAATGCTTGGTAAAACAGCTATTGTTGATTTATTCCTGAACCAAGGGTGCATTTATTGTTTGCTTGTTTTAATAATGACTGACATTAAGCATTTACTGCATTGTAGAAAAAAACCTATAGCCAAATGCCCTGTAGTTGTTTTGATGATTTTGTTCTTGTTTTTGTTTTTTTTTTTTTTTGTATTTGTGTTTTTTGTTGTTGTTTTTTTTGGTTATATCTTTGTAGTATTATGCCGTGTTATTGTTTTCGTCATGTCTTTGGATTAGGTCTTTCCCGCACTACTTATGCAGTTTCCCTCACTACTTCTGCACTTTCCCTTATTATCTATGCACTTTCCCTCACTACTTATGCACTTTCTCTTACTACCTATGCACTTGCCCTAACTACTTCTGCACTTTCCCTTACTACCTATGCACTTTCCCTCACAACTTATGCACTTTCCCTCACTATCTTAATGCTTTGGAATTCTCTTCCAGTATCGGTAAAATAATATTATCTGTAAGAAAACTCGAGCGGGCGAACCATCTATACTTCAACCCACGATTTGAGCAAATAGCTTACTATATAAAATCCAAGATGGATTAGCCTGAAAATCTGTATCTGGATTAAAGCGGACTTGAAAGCGGGAAAGAGTAAAACAATATACCCAATGCTGTATAGTCGCGACGGCATAAAGATCTTTCCAAAAGAAACAAACTTTAACTGATTTGGTATATCCTTGTTCGTTTTAGATTTTTATCAGTTTGACGAGTTTAAATTTACAGTATTAGATTAGTTGTTGCATGACAGGCTAATATGTTAAGGCATTATTTTAAAAAACAATACTACACACACTAAAATCGACATATTAACTTTTTTACTTCTAAATTGATTCAAAACTTCCTGATAGGAGCTGTAAAGATAATCAACAATGGGTTTTTTCTACTTATAATTGATATATAACGAGCTTTTAATTGAATTGTTCTCGTTGCACTTTTTGGCAGCGAACAGTCGAGCCCAAACTGGCAGTTAAAAGGAAGATTACACATTTTTTTTTCTTTCTCTTAAAATTAGATTGCCTTCCTTCTATTAAATATAGATTGCCATAATCAAAGTCTCATAAATTTAGATATGATATTTTGAAAATGGCAAAATTTATGCTCGGCATACTGAGTATTGATAGATTGGTGTGAAAATGTAGGTAAAAACATAAAGTTCACAACTGCATTGTGAAAGATATTGTTCTTAGAACACTCAGTCTACTGATTTCTGTTTCCTGGACCTCAAACGGAACAAAATATCATGTAAATCTTCAGATTATTTATACATAACTTTTAACCAAACAGTAAACTGTGTAATTTCACATTTCGAAGTCACAACAATGAACAATCTGCACGATGGAGTGAACTACAATGTTAACGTTTCATATTTATATCAAATCAACGTGTTCTGGTCACGAATACTTATGGAATAATTGCTTAGGGCTGTTAAGCATCAATTATCAAATATAACATATACTGTTTTTTTTTTTTTTCATTAAACCGTATGTCAATACTAGGGACAACTAAATCCAAAGATTATGTGTATTAATTCTGCGAACAGAAATTCTGATAGATACATATAAAAAACAAACTATTTGTATTTAATTCTGAGTAAAGTGCCACGAAACTATGCATTTAATTTGTCTCTAGTTTAAGATATAGTGAGACCAAAGTAAAGAAAATGGGTCGTGCATGCTTTATTTCAACTCACGAATTCTCCCCCACAATAGGGTAAAAACGGAAAAGGTAATGCCCGACACAATACTGTCACTCAAAATGTAAAGATTTTACTGAAGTTCTTTATCTTGAAGTTACAATTACGGCTTTAATAGAGAGGGAAAGCTCACATCCCAGCGTCACAATTACGCCTTTAATATAGAGGGAAAGCTCACATTATACCTCTAGTAACCTGTACCAAACTATCAGTCATACTGAAACACACGGATGAAAATTAGATCAATAATGTAACAATTACAGGGAGCAGACAAATAATGCAATGGGATTACGGAAGAGGCTTTACAATAACTTGTACTAAATAACCGAGGAGTCAAGAATTATTGATATTTTTTTTACAGATAAGACTCAAGGAAGATTTTAAAGTAATACAATATTTATTTCGCATGACAAGTGATATTCATATATTTGGTAATGAGGTTCACCAGGAAAAGATAAAAATGATGCAAAAGGCGAACACATATCTTCTTTTTTCTTTCTTTTTTATTTTGTTTGTTTGTTTTTTTGTTTGTTTTTTTTTTGTTGTTGTTGTTTGGGGACTATTTATAATTGTTAACTTGGTCAACAGAAGATATCTGACTGACTACAGTTCTTAATGCAGTCCCAAATGTTAACAATTAATGTATAAGTATTTTAACTTGATTAACTGTGACTTGCAGAACCTATAACATGTATAACACTCACGCTGAAAATATTAAACATACTGAGAATATACACAGTGTTTCCTTTATCATGTAGTAGCTATACGATATTACCACTAAAATATAAGGTTTCAGTGTTATATAGCGATTTTCACCTTGTCTATTTTTCCTTGGGGAAACTGAATGAAATGGTCTAGTTTTAGCCCCTGGAAAATTACACATGATTTCCCCTTCAATTGATTATATTGGCCAGTTTTTCCCCCAAAAGAGATATATACAAGTCAACATGAGCAATACAAATGATTGACTCACAAATAACAAACTAGTCTGTCATGAAAAGAATAGTGGGCAATGCCATCTGTTCTGCTATGTGTTTACAAGAACAGTCAACTACGTACAAAACTAAAACTATTAAGTTTGCATACCAAATCCATAAAAAAACTGTTTACTGAAATGTCTTCAGAAACTGATAAACTCACTTTTTGACGAGACAGTTCCTTAATTTTATGAGTTTGAATATCGATTGAATCACGGTGTACCTCATGTCTCTGAGCTAAACGTGGTTAAGAAGTTACTCACAGTGCTAATTTAGTTAGGCAGGGAAAACAAATATTTCATTAGGTCGAAAAAATAAACTTTGCTCGTACGAAAGTTCACAAAGAATGTAATAGGTGTATTCCGTTCTTATTAAATGCATTCAATTCGAGTAAAAAAAATATTCCGTGAACAAAATAATGGCTCGATCGTGTGAACATTCACTTTGTTCCGGCAAATTGATCTGATCCAAAAGTTCCTAGGGGGATAATAGGATCAAGCCGGTTTTTCCCGGGAGGCTTTATAACACAGGCTTGTGGCAGACGCGTAGTGGCGTTTTACAATGACACGTTCTCTAGGATCAATGCAAAACAAAGTCCAGTGCAAAAGAGAAAGACCCCAAATAACTTGTCGATCTAGATATTTTTAATTTTATACTGCACTTTTTTCCCAACGGTAGAGTTTTACATAAGATTCGGAATGATGCGTTCCTTAGATTTAGTTTCTATTGCAAATGAAACTATGCTGTAAAATGCACCAATCAATTCTCTGACATTTTTATTTACTTGTTTTCCTCGAAAAAGACGTCATAATTCATGAAAAGGAATAATTTGAACATTAAAATCCTGTACTAGGAAATCAAAACTGATTCTTATTCTGGTCTCGGAAAGGAGTTATTCAAGTGTGTATTGTAATGGATTATTTTTGACAAATTACAAAATATATTCGATCTGAAGCTGTAAAATGTATACTCTCCGGTATACTTGTATTATTTAATTCAATAAGGACCTTCTTTATTACAACCTGGATTACACAAGGATATTTTTCGCACGGATATTCAATGCATGTTGTGCAAATATCCCAAAATTCAGAAGTTCCGAAGATGCTACAAATAATTTTATTTGGAGTAGCTGTAGTGAAAGTAGCATGAGTAAGTTGACAATTTAAAGATTAATTACAAACAAATTATTCAGAAAAATGATTAATTTATTGAAATCAGGATAACACAAGTAAATAAAGTGATATCAATAAGACATGACTCCGTGGCAACCATTTTCTGTCTAGTGTTAGAATGATACAAACAACCACCTATTGATGAAACTATTTAAACAAACAAAACTGATATTTAGAAATATGTTACGTATAGAGATGGAAAAAACTGAGCTTAGTACTATTGCTATAATATCTAAATGATAAATGTTAGGTTTAATAATTTACATGTAATACAAGGAAAACATTCCAGGTGAAACATCCATTCAAATTAATTCATTAACAAATTATCGGTGACAAGGTCTAAAATTTCTCATCTTTTTAAATACCAAACAATTCAATGTGTTTTCATTATTTATGCATGTTTAAACAGTCTTTAGAATAATTTCTTAGAAAAACTGATGAATAATTTAACAGGTAAGCTCGCATCCAATAAAAGGTCCGAAACTTGACTTTAGGGATTAACCTTAGGTACGGTGTAAAGCCGAATAAACTTTGAGATCTAAAACATATCGATATGGAGAAGATATATACGAAAATTACTTCTAAATAACATTGTCAAATATGCACTGGATACGAAAGTATATCTTTTTCACAATAATGATATTGTATTAAAATGTATTTATTGTAAAATTAGAAAAGTACTTGTGTATTGAGCGACATCTCCGAATTTTATTTAAAAAACAGGATTTTTAAATACTCCCACGCAAAGTCAAATACCGTCATATACGATATCATCTGAAAATATAGGCAGATCTATATTTCATGGTTATATAGAATTTCAAATATCTATGGTTTCTGAATTTCAAATTCTGCTAACCATGAAATTGATACATTAATATAATCGACCAAAAATATCTTCTTCACTAATGTATGTATATATATTTCAAATGGAAAATCCTTTTTAATTGTGTATCTTTGTGTAAAGATGTGTGCTCCCATTAACCCTAAAATAAGTGATTTTCCGAGTTCAGTATTTAAAACCAAAATCCGTGGTTGTTGCTACCCATTAAAAAGGGGGTCAAATGAAATTTCATTTATGCCTTATATAAAATAACAGGAAGTTAATACTTGAATACTATTTAATTTTTCCTTATTAGATTTGATATTATTTCCTGTATAAAATAAAATATCATTGTTTATATTCTTAAGTACTTTTATATTAGGTAAACATGTCAAATAAGGAAATATATAAAGAAAAATATAAATGTGAAAAAAGAACACCACTTCAACCCATGCCAGTTTACCTTTGAATTGAGCCGATCTTGAAACTGCAAAGAACATAGCAAATATTACAGTTCATATGAAATAATGTTATGCTTTGGCTTAACAAGAACAATCTTTACCACGTTATCTTTGAGCTTTACCCTTTTAGCTCACCTGGCCCAAAGGGCCATATGAGTTATTGCCACCACAAAACTTGGCAGTAATGGTCCTTAGGTGGTCCTCTTTCAGAATTGTATCCGATGACTCCGCCCTTCTTCCAAGATGGCCGCCAGAGCCGAACATAGTTTAACATAGGGCCCTATGGGAATTTTACTTAAAGATCTTCTTGTCTGAAACCACTGGGCCAATTGGAACAAAACTTGGCAGCAGTGGTCTTTAGTTGATCCTCTTTCAGAATTATATCTGATGACTCCGCCTGTCATCCAAGTTGGCCGCCAGAGCCGAACGTAGTTTAACATGGGACCCTATGGGGAATTTACTTAAAGATCTTCTTGTCAGAAACCACTGGGCCAATTGGAACAAAGCTTAGCAGCAATGGTCCTTAGTTAGTCCTCTTTCAGAATTGTATCCGATGACTCCACCCGTCATCCAAGATGGCCGCCACAGCCGAACATAATTTAACATAGGACCCTATGAGGAATGTAATGAAAGGTCGTCTTGTCTGAACCCACTTGGCAAATTGGAACAAAACTTGGCAGCAATGGTCCTTAGTTGGTCCTTTTTCAGAATTGTATCTGATGACCCTGTCCGTCACCCAAAATGGCCGCCAGAGCCGAACATAGTTTAACATAGGACCCTATGGGAAATTTATTTTAAGATATTCTTGTTTGAATCCACTTAGTTAATTGGAATAAAACTTGACAGCAATGGTCCTTAAGTAGTCCTCTTTCAGAAATGTATCTGATGACCCTGTCCACCATTGAAGATGGCCGCCAGAGTTGAACATACTTTTAACCTAGGGCCTCAATCGGGGAAAATCATTGAAAGATCTTCTTGTTTGAAACCAGTGAGCCAGTTGGAACTTGACAGCAATGGTCCAGGCTGACAGTCAAGATGGACATAGTCCAGGTGAGCGATACAGGCTCCTTGGAGCCTCTAGTTATCGTATCATTTTTCCATTTCTTTCAAAGCAAAATGGACATGCTTATTTTATTCAGTCATTAATCATCCCTTTTCTCAATAAATTTTTCAACCCATCTTTATAAATCCAAATTCATTTTTTTATTAAACGCTTTACGTCCATATTTGGGTCAATGAAAAAACAAAACAAGTTACAAAATTAAGCACAGAATATAAAATGAAAGCACTTGTCCTCGGTTCTAAAGACTTCTAAAAGAGCCAAGAAATTTCACGTGTTTATTAATTGTTGATGGATTTAATATGTTATTTGATTTTGCGTATGCATGTTAAACTGTCCATATTTCCATTAAAACAATGACCAAAACGTTACATTAAGTTTGTATAAAAAGGTCTTCAGTTTCGTTGCATGAATTACGAAGTCTTTTTTATCGCTCATGAATCATTTCTATTGAAAGAGATCGGTCACTATTTGGGGGCTTGCAAATAAGTCTATCTGGAATTAAAGTTTTGATAGAATGAATATCTTTCTGCTTAAGTTATATTTGTATCAAGTTTTCTGTGCTTCAATAAATATTACTTTCTGTAACTATAATTTGTTTCTTATGAATATCGATTCGAAATGCAGATTTATATTTATTTTTTAACGCATGTTTTCTTGTACATAAATTAATACTAGTATTCTATTCTAAATTTACTTATTGTCTATTATGTTTAATGTAGATGTACCATGAACAAATGTGGTAATCTTGTAGCCATATATATTTTTTGTAATCAACAACCCACCCACTCCCTTTTTGAACCGATTTAAATCAAACGGTTTGGCACAATAAGACGCTATTATCACACAATATCCAAAATTAAATTGCTCAATAATATTAAAATTTTGGGGTAACATCTATTAAAAATTAATCGATGGGTCAATGTACCAAACAGACTGATAAAAAAATACCTGGGAATAATTATTGAATTAACAGAATTTGTCGTAAGAAAAAGTAAATTTACAAATTGAACTCGATTTAGATTTTATCGGAATGTATACATAGGATGTAGTGTGTCGTGAATGTAAACAAACATCTGTCACTACGTTGTACAACAATGGGAAGAAATATGATACTGAATATGAAAAGTTTATTGAATTTATATGAAAAAAGAAACCGAAAAATAAGTTTATATTATATTATTTTGCAATAAATGAATAAAATTACGTCACTTACTGGTTTCGAACATTCTTCCTTGCAGTCTGGTCGTCCGTGAAAATTATTGTTCGTACAACCAGCAGCAACAGCCGCCACTGCAAACTCCAACTGCAGAATCAGAGAAACGGCATAAAAAATCGGCCCTTTTCCAGAAGACATGTTTAAATCCGTTTCACATGGTCTAAAATTTGTACCCTACCTACCAGGAAGTCGTTTAACCTTTTTACCTGTGTACAACTGGAGCGAATATTACACTCAATACGCCAAAAATTAGTAATTCTAAAGTTCTATTGTTTGTATATTGATCTCTGTTATCTAATTGTTGAATGGAATATTTAACGACCGAATTTGTATAAACATTTAAAAATATAAAAGAATTCGCGGAAAACGGATTTATACAAGGAATTGCTATTTTCCTTAAATTTTTCATTTGTTGACGATTATTAATAGTTTTATGACAACCATGAGAGATTTGTTATCCTTTTACTGATAGGTATCTAAAGAGAAACATCAATTAATTTTTTTAGCAAAAATTGTAAACGGCGTTTCCTAGGGGTATCATTAGCCCAGTTGCAACTATTTTGATAGTGGATTATATAGATATATTATCGTTATTTTGCCGAAAATGTTGAAAACCAAAAAAATTTTAAAACCTCAAAGTTGAAGAGCAAACTTCAAAAGGCTAAAATGACCAAAAGAAAATTTCTAAAGATCAAGTTCTTGTTTTAGATTTGTGTTCAACTAAATAACCAAAGGTTACTAAATAAAAAATTCTTTGATACCAATTTTGATGCACAAGTAATGATGCATCTTTAGGTAAGGGAAGTCTAATAGGCTATTGCATGTATTGGAGTTATAATAAATTTTATACTATTGGGTAAAAACATTTGTTCAGGCTGCATTAAAGTACTGACTTGGAGTTAAGTAAATTATAACAAGCAGTTACAAACTAATCGGATAACTTAAGGGGCGAATATTTGATTTTCATGGAAGGGCAAAGAAGGGATATTGTACCTTAGAATTTTTTTTTCTCGACACCTTCGGGCTTAGAAATTTTTTTTTTATCTGAATCCAAGTAATATTCAGTCCCGTACTTTTTTCACTTAAGGATGGTTTGCGGTAAGATGCCTAATAGGCCCCCATTTGTCGAAAGAAAATTAAGTATAATTTATTACTATTTATACTATGTTGTAGTTTATCTATTTTAGTTTAAGGAATATCACAACTGATCAATCTTCTGCTGCAGAAAATGCATATATCTCCGGACAGAACACTACCATTACCGACATTTTGCATAACGCCAAATTACCACAGGAAATACCTAGCTGGTTCTTTTTCTGAAAGTTCTTTAAATCTTACCAACTAATTATCATATCATGGCTCTGGTATTTTACACGGTTATGAAATATCACATGAATTTATTTTATCTTGTGCTTAGAAAGTTAGAATCATTCAGCCGTATCAAGATAACTATCGAAGTTCGTCGGAGATTTTAATTCTCTCGAAATGTATGTAATATTTATCAGGTCATTTGTTTCTGTATTTTTATCTTACGTTAAATTTACTTCTTATATAAATTTATTAGTTATTTTCTATAATCATTATTATAAAGTATCATTTTATTTCATTTTTCACGTAAATGTGTATAGACTGTGATTCCAGGGACATGATGATGTCTTTATCTGGATATTGAGGGACACATTTCCTGCTTGATTTAGGACTCAATACATATCTTCAGTATTTAACTTACCTTTGTTTAGGTGCGTTTTTGCATGACAACGGAAGAAGAAGAGTTTTGTTTGATATAAGGAGACCTTATATTTGATTGGCCAAAGGAGTTGTTCGAAGCCTTATGAAATTTTATGCAAAATTTGAAAGGACAAGTCTTAGAACCCGACTTCTGAACGTTGGCTATTGATGTCATATTGTTGGATTTCTATATTAACTCTGATATCAATGTTATTAGCATAACTGCATGTCATTGCATTCTAATTACGCTGCTTTCTGACAATGACAGTCACGATGTAAAAACAAAAGCTCAAAATGTTTGAAGATGCAGTGATTGGACCTTAGACGACTATCAGATGGTTTAACTTTAACCGTTTTGATTTCGCGTGTAGTTTTTGAATTTGAAACATTTTTTTAAATTTTAAGTTTTAGAATATTATTTAGAATAATGTTTCCCCTGTTCCATTAATTTGATCCCTTCATAATACCGGATTTGACATGGGCAACATGGAGGGTGTCCTGCAGGAAGCTGAGTCTGCTTACTCTTCCGGAGCACCCGAGTCTACCTCCCGTTTTTTTTGTGGGGTCGATATTGTTCATGTGTATTTAGTTTTTAATTGTAGTGCATGTATTGTTTTTGTCTTCTCTTCGTTGTTCTCCGGAGTTTGTCAGTTGTTTCGATTTTCTCCTCCTTCGAATATCCCTTTGGTATTTCTTGACTTTAATTAGTTTTCAAAATATTTCTTTATCCGAATAGGTTTCTAATGCTTTTGGTTTTCATGATTTCTTTGCATGGACTCAGTTTGAATGTTGCTTTTTATCCGTCATTATTTTAAGAGAAAATCATAATAAATTTAGTTTTTATTCTGTATTATTCTTATCTAATAATTTCAGATCTCGTGTTGACATCCATGTTTGAGTGAACGTTTTATTTATATGCTTTTTATAAATCAACATGCCTTCACATACCAAAATATCAAATGACAGTGTTAGCGTTATAGTGCATTATGTGCTTCAGTCAACAGATATCTGTAAGTCTTTGACTCTTGGTCCGAGACCACAATTAATTCATAATGCATTTTCATATATTTTCACCAGCTCAAACTAGAAAATCTTTGTCATGTGCAAATTATACATACTTCCAATCATAACATCAAAATTTTTAAAAACGTTCATCTGTGCTAACTCAAAATATTGGCAAAAATATCTCCTAGGGTAGCAGAATTCTTGAAGAGAGCAGACGAAACCCTAAATATTAACCCTTTTCCAACCGATCAAATCACCACTTATGACAGCTCATTCACATTTTTTAAAACATGAACGTTGAACATTCTACTATAAATTTAGAACAAAAACCATTTAAAAAAGCTTTAATAAGGGGCAGAAAATAAAAAGAGAAGAAATACAGTAAATTTATATAAGGGATTATCGAAAAGTGTGCACATATTGTGGTCTTGGGCCTCTTCCCCAAATTTATTTTTCATTAATTAGTTTTATATTAATGTAAGGTTTTCAAAATAAACATAAAAACAATGTTCTACTAGAATAAAAAAATATATTTGCTGAATTAAAGTTATCATCATTTTCTTTATTGCCGTACTCCTTTTTTTGGAAAGTTCTGAAGTTAAGAACGCAATAAGAGCACCGTTATTCATTAATGATATAGCTTCCCATTATTCCATACTTCTTCGTCATGAATATGATTGATTAATTCCTAATTTGGTAGATGAAAACTTATTTTGTTGACCTACCCTGTCTGAGTAGGTCCTCATAAAGTCATCACACTACATGACTAGATCGTCGCCTTCTTAAAACGATTGTTCCCGTAAAGTCAACCATGATACAAACTACTTATCGTATTTCCCCATGCCTATATCGACCTGCTGAGGCCTTCACAATTTCCCGTATTTCGGCACTGTGACGTCGTAAAGAGTTGACCCGACCCTAATATGAGCTGACCCGAATATATCAGCGACGTCATAATGTTTGACCCAACGTTGACCCGAATATATCAGGAAAACACCTGGTTATAGGCAGATGGTCATTGAAAAGTAAGAAATTCCATTAAGATTGCTAGTTAACAATACGATAAATTTATCATCAAGTTTTCTTCAAACAAATATTGTAAAATATAAGCCGCTCGACACAATATGAAGCTTTTTAGCTCGTTCGCTACGCTCACTCGCCGAAAAAGCTTCACATTGTGTCTCGCGGCTGATATTTTACGATATATGTTTGCAGAAAACCTGACAATATGTACTTATCGTATTTCCCTATGGCTATATCGACCTGCTGAGGCCTTCACAATTTCCCGTATTTCGGCACTGTGACGTCGTAGAGTTGACCCGACCCTAATATGAGCTGACCCGAATATATCAGCGACGTCATAATGTTTGACCCAACGTTGACCCGAATATATCAGGAAAACATCCGGTTATAGGCAGATGGTCATTGAAAAGTAAGAAATTCCATTAAGATTGCTAGTTAACAATATGATAAATTTATCATCAAGTTTTCTTCAAACAAATATTGTAAAATATAAGCCGCTCGACACAATATGAAGCTTTTTAGCTCGTTCGCTCCGCTCACTCGCCGAAAAAGCTTCACATTGTGTCTCGCGGCTGATATTTTACGATATACGTTTGCAGAAAACCTGATAATATGTACTTACCAAATAGTATTCTGTTAGTTTTTGGTATGTGACCCGACAATTAATAGTTTTAAACTCTCTCGGGACTCCGCACGTCGTTGGTTTAAAACTAAAAGTGTGGTGTTCTTACCAAAAACAAACCTAACACTATTTGATGAATAACACTAAACAGTGTAAAACATTTAAAAGCATCATTAATCCTTTAACATGCACCCCTAATTAAAAATGGCAAAATAAAAACTCAAGTAAACCAACATGTTCTTGTGTACAGAAGCTTTACTATTCATGATTTTCAAATTTGTTCATATAAGGAGGTATACAAGTGTAAATAAAGCCTCCACATGCATATTAACAAAATATCTAGATGTACTGATTGTCATTAAAAAGTAGTATCTATATTACATGTATTATAAACAGGAAAGTGAATAAAACAACAAGAAAATATTAAAGAGATTCATTCGTCTGAAGAAGTATAAACTCATTATGCCAAGGAATTTCTTTTTACAACATATGAATTATAATGATCTGAAAAATACAAATTCGTCAAAACTTGCTTATGTATCATTGCTGCTAAATCAGAATGTAGAATATTGGCAATACGGAAGGCATTATTGGAAAGCTATCTATATTGTAAATTATTACCCAACGTGTTGAAATACAGTAAAAACTGTCTAGTTGAAACAAAACAGGAACTGGTCATTTATACAGGTCTAATACAAGATTTTCTGTATTAGACCTGCATTAATGACCAGTTCCGGTTTTTCGGTATAAAACCAGTATTAATGACCCGTTCTCAGACACATGGAATTGTATTGAATAGACAATTTATAATGTATTTTTAAGTCATTGGTTAATAAAAGTATCGTACAGTCGTATTGAGTCTCGTACAGCCATATTGGCCCTCGGCACTGTTCGTCTCGGGCCAATACAGCTATACTGGACCCAATACGACTGTATTTGGACATAATGCAGGATCAATATCAAAACACTCATTTAATAATACTACAGAACAAAGTATGGCTACAACACAAAAATCATGCCCTTCATAGTATGCTGAACAAAGTTTAAGTAAACCATAAAATAAAGGAAAGGAATTGAACTTGAACAAGGTATCGTCCATATACACCTTCCATATAATTTTGGTTCAAATCCATTGAGAAATATAGAATTGAGAGCGCTAACAAGAAATTCTTATGAAAAAAACTAAGTCAAGGGCAGTAAGTCCCACAACAATTATCCGAGAGCACTCGTTTTCGAACTTGGTCAAGGTAACGTCAATATAGACCTTCAATATAAATTTGGTTAAAATTGAGAGCGCTAACAAAATCAATCTGATGAACGGACGGACATCGTCATTCCTACGTCCCCGGCGAACAAAAAACTCAGTTTTGTAAATAAAAAGAAGGACATTCACACTGCAAATCCTTCTGATCATAGGTTGTGAATGACAAATTTTTACTGTCATATTTTAGCACGAGTGAGGACATTTAAAAGAGTATATCAAAGAAAATAGAAATCCTTAATGTAAACTATAAACAACATGACGTGCGGTTCATCACATTCTGACAAATCTTTTAGGAAATAAACATAATAAATCATTGTTTGTGGTCAAGGTCTGAAATGTTTAAAACCAAAACAATATACCAATTGCAAACAGTTGAAAAGCAAATTCAAAAATGTCTAAATGTGCAAAAGGGTGTAAACTTTACAAACCAAAATATGATCTAAGGACAGAAAATCCTTATTTTCATAAAGCACAACATTTCTGTGACAATAAATTTAAAGCATTGACTTCGGGCAATTATTGAAGTACTAGCAATTGATGATGACCTCCAGAATAGTCACAGGACTACCTATTTTCACTAATGTAAATAAAATTTACCAAGAAATTGGCTGGGAATCTCTCCAGGAACGTCGGAAAAGGCGTAAATTACAACTGCTTTACAATATTCAAAACAACAACGCTCCTTCGTATCTTTGTAATTTAATACTACTTTGCATACAAAGTACAACTACATAAGTAGATCTTAAATTGTATCTGCGTGTGTAAGAATACATAATCTGGAACATTACTGTCTTTTTACTTTATTAATTATCACCGATTTCTAATACTTATAGCGATTTAGGAAAATACCATGAAATTTGATAGCGCTGAAAATAAGTATTATTCTTGCAGCACTCGAAGATATAATGGTACAAGAAGAAAGTCTGGACAATTTTTAGACGAACGATATTTATATTCTACAAACTTTTCCTTGAAAATTAATAGCTCAGTCAGTATATCGGAGATTGTAACATATGCTGAACAGGTAAATATCGATCCTGACCTTGATTCACCAACCGCCAAATGGATTTTTTTGCAATGGCTGTCACAGCCAAACTGAGTAAATTTGAATCTCAGTCTAGACTTTAATGTGGAATGAATCAAAAGCTAACCTATGCCCTAGGAATGAAATATCTGTTTATTTTTATTACATAAAATATTTTTTATCCTCTAAATGAATGAATTATTCACTGACAATTGTTGGAGCAAACAGATTTTCTTCTCTAAGTTAAATATCAATTGTGGTACTATTAATAACCAAAATTTATTGCAATCATTGGATCAACTGCGTTGTCACTTCCTTTTGGATGGCCATTAAAGTGATCAAAGTTAATCCTCATCATTTCCTTATATAAAGTTTCATCATCTGCCAAGCTATCCGGATTTTCCACTTCTTTCAGGCAGGGATTGTTGTCTGATGCCGAACTGTTTTGACGAGATGTTCCGTACCCAGATGATCCATCAGAATCCATTCTCAGTGGCTCAGAGGGTCTTGTTGATCCTTTGTTATTTGGAATAGGAGATGGAGGTATAATACTTGATCTGTCTATAAGTGGAATCGTTTCATGTGCTAAAAATCTGTATTGCTGAGTACCCAGCATACCTGAACGTTCCTGTCGGACGAAACGCGGTTGAAAGTTTTCAAACTGAGTGCCGTGTACAGGACACACAGAATCCTTATGATCTTCTTCTGGAAAATCCCTAAACGTGACAGTCGTTTGATTATGGGAATGATAGTTCTTCAAAATATTTTCAGCTCTTTTTACTGCAGAGTGTAGATCAGATTTTATTATGTTCAACCTTTGTTCATCAGTAGACTTTATTTTCAAAAGCTTTAACATTTTATTAAACTCTTCCATTAGACTTATTCTTTTGAAACTATGTAAACATGACCATGGTACACGCTGTGCTCCTGGCATAAAGGGAAAATAAATAAGATAAACTTTCACCCTCCTGAAGTTGGTCCATGTTTTTGTCCTTTTCGCTAACGAATCTATAAATTGTTTGTATGGCGAATCATTTCTGAGTTTAAACTTAAATTGTTCGTGCTGTGCAGGAATTAAAATCAACAGAACTGAATTATTCAATGGATGCTCTATTTTGAAGTTGTTTGTGCGTTCTACGTTCACAATGTTCAGGTTTTCGAAAGCACAGCCAAGTGCTTGTGACACAAGTTCACTAGCTTTATCTTTGTTTGACAGAATTATGTACTTTGTGTGTTCAATACTAGTACCTGTAGATGAAATAAGTAATGCATACATATGTTCTACTACAATTTGTTCAGAGTTCTCATTGGTTGGTAACGAGTATAACAAAAAAGTATAATTATATAATATGTTCAATGAATCACTTTTGATTAAACTTTGAAACTGACACACCCAGTTTTTACTATTTAAATGCGGTACACAAGGCCATGAACCGTTGCATTTCACTATAAAATACTTTTTAGGAGGTCGTTATATAATTCACATTCAATTATTATATAACTGCATTTAAAAATTCTTTCGTTCACTCGTAAATGAGAATCATATCATTAGTAGAAAAATACATTTATAAATTACTGCGGTTTTGAGCATGTTGTGTATATAGAATGTTACAAGTAAAAATTAAAATATCCATGCTAGATTTATGGCAAGCCGTTTTTGCTATTTATTCTAACATCAAGATATCTCATATAATATATATGATATCTCATATAATATATAAGATATCTTATATAATCTTGTTTTCATAAGATATTTTATAAACTTTATAAGATATTTTATATACTTTATAAGATATCTTATAAACTTTAGAAGATATCTTATAAAGTATATAAGATATCTTATAAACTATATGAGACATCTAATAAAGTTTATCAGATATCTTGAAATTAGAATAAATAGTAAAACGGCTTGCCATATAAATTACTAAGATAACATTGGCATTAATACAAAAACACATTAATTTCTGAATTTACTGAATATGTTATCCTTTCAAATATTCATTCTGATATTTTAAAATAAGGTGAGGTTGTGTTTCTCAGCTGCAATTCACAAGATTATACGAGCTCAAAATTTAGTTCGATTCCTCTTTACCATTCATTGTTTAATTGGTTGAAATTATATTGTTTCAAGAAAAGATAATTGCTTCTTACCTTCTGAATTCTTCGGTTTTCTACATCTCAGAAAAGCTATTACACAAATCATAAATATCCCCAGTATACAACCAGATATCGATGCTATGAAAAGATCCAAGTTTGGGCCTCTGAATTCCGTGTCTGCTAAAGAATACATATTTTCAATCTTTAGACGAAGTCGGTACGTTACTTTTTAAAAAAAATATGACAAGTTTGGCATTCAGCTTTTAGACGTGTCTTTTCTATATTGATTTAGACTGATAAGATATACTGTGTTGCTTATATACATTGAATAAATGTTATAGTTTCCGCAAACACGAATACATTACGTCCATCGTTGTTTGTATTTTCGAATAAATGGGGTAGGTCTATGTACAATAAACCCGCTTTCTTAGGTCTTTTATATTTCTTTGCAGAAAAAAAATGTACCATTTTTTTCTAAATTGCAAACATAAGTCAGTTCTATTTCCCATCTTAATAACAACTTTCGAACCGATTTATTGATTAAAATTCGAATACGGATAAAGCAGAACATCCTCTACAGGATACCGAATGACCAATCAGTTCTTACACCATAACTATTTACAAGGTGCTTCTCTGCTATATATTGTCCCAGCTTCATGTTTGTCAACAGGAATATATTAATATTTAAATGATACACAAAACGCGTTAGCACTGTTTGCATATATTGTGTTAAAACACTTTATCAATTGTAATTTTCAACTATTAAAACAATATGGTATGCTGTTTCAGCAGCAAATTATGCTCTCATGTAACCATACAGACCTGTATTTAGCGTAATCTCAATTGAATGAAGTGTCGTGTATGTCTTTGAACTCTCATAACCTGAGTGACAAATGATCTAAAACAAATGCACCAGAATGAGCATTGCATTGATTAAACTTGTATTCTGGATTTCCTCTACATAATTTTCTCACGAAATGAATATAAATTATAAAAAACCATAATGCTTCATTTCTAGTATAAAAAGCGTGGATCAATCATCATGCTCTTAACGAAAACTTTACGAAGCCAACAATATTCGTCAAACCTTTGTGAGTAATAGAATAAAAGGCTCCAAACAGTGTAAGCATAACTGCCAGGTTTGAATAACTGTATGATTGAATACAGGAAAGGAAGCATTTTGAAAATAACTACCGTGATTATGGAAGGTGTTACGCTCTTAACTTTTTCTTGCTCCAAATAATCTAGAACATGAAGCCTGCTCGCACAAAAGGTTTTTCTTCCCCTCGTCGCCAAAAGCACATAATTATATTGAATCTCGGCTGATGATCTGATATCTTTGATTTGATATCCTGGATTCCAGATTTTTACCAGGCGTACGTGCACATTTTTAATTTGATTTCATTGAATATTAAATCCTCTATATTTTAACGCATTTTTGAGCCCGACTTTTATATCAAAATATTTATCCGGAGAAATTTATTGTAGAATTTTATTTTCGTCATAGAAACCATTTTGTTGATCTCTTGATTGAGTACGAGGACAACCTATGATAATCAATCAAATGTTTTAAACAATTAGATAAGTAATATCGGGCGAAGCCCGACTAAGTATAGAATATGGGTCTCAAATCCAGATATCAAGTAGACTGTAGTTTCAAACCGGAAGTAGCATTTGTAAATCTATCCCAGAAACCCTAAAAAATACAGCGCGACTTCCGGTTAAAATATTTTCGCACTTGCACAAACTTAAAAAGAAATTATGTTTTTGCGATAGCCAAAACATAATTTCTATACGATATAATTTTCCACCGACTTTTTTTCGAGCTTTTTGTGCGCATTGGGAACTTTATTCGAAAATTTCTTCAATGACCTACAAATATGACACCCTAACAACGGCTTCCAATATGGCCGTGTTTACATGACGACGGACTTAAAAATATTGCTTCGCCCGATTTTAGGCTAAAGCCTACACCATATTAAAAGCTATGTTCCTTTGTGTAAATAATAAACCTCACATCATAATTATACAATATAATTTCTTCTATCCCTAACTTTGAATTGACTGTAATTTTGAATGCTTACTTGTACTTTGTAGATCCCAGCAGGAACATTGGTGAACATGAAATGCGTTTCATTCGTGGTCTACAAAACAATAAAATATCATTATCATTCTTAACTTACAGTGTATGCATATGACCAGTGTTTAAGGCTGTAAGATTAATTCTTTTTGTACTTTTCGTACTTAACGAGGAATATGCTTTTTGAAACATGTTTTGATTAGATATATTCTACCACTGAAACAGATATAAGCCTCCCGTCTCTGTCCGTATTAAAACAGACATTAACCTCACGGCTCTACCCGTATTATTTACCGCAAGGTTTTGTCCGTATTAAAACAGACACTAACCTGACGGCTCTGTCCGTATCAACAGAAATTAACATCCCAGCTCTGTCCGTATTTAAACATACCTTAACATAACGACTCTGTCCGTATTAAAACAGATATATACCTCACGGCTCTGTCCGTATTACTGAAAACATGCATTAACCATTAATTATCTCAGTTTCAGAAAAATGCACCTCCAGAATTTGATTAAGCGAGCCAAGCTCACTCTTAAGTGTATCAAATTTCGGATATATATGTGTATACATGATAAGGGCCAAGTATTCTACAATTGAAAAAGTTTCGGCAAGATGGCGGCGGCCGCTGCGTCCATCGTAACTCTCTACTGAAGTAGGGGCCGTGAAAAGTCCGATAAGTTACGATTGGTAAAACAGGAAATTATCACAAGGCGCATGTCCCATGAAATCATTAGTTCATTCGTCCCTTTATTTCTCGGACCCATTTTGGTATTTACGTCGGATTTAATTTGTCAACCTAATTCGATAAATCTAAATACCAAAAATTAAAATAAAGCACAACTTCGCTAGCTTCTCTGGTTGCACCTGTCTCATATTAAATGTCTTAACCTCAAAATTGTAATATTGATCGAAAGAGGATAGATTTTAGTTTAAAACAAATACGAAAACATTAACTGATTTTGCTTCTGACAAGTAATGGGGGTAATATACTGGGACTTGTGTATTGACATGTGGTGTGTAAAACTTTGACAGTGATAATCGGCACCTGAACTGGTAAGTTAAATTGTGGAAAAAAGAGCCGGAAAAGTAATTTTTTTCCACACATGTAATGGAATTTTATGCAGAATCTGAAAAATTAAGCCTCAATTGGATTGAAACGCTGCATCAGACCTCAATTTTAAGCCTAAGTGGAGTGAAATTGAACAATTTTAAAGCTTTTTTTATGATTTTTTTTTAAATGTTGCTATGCCAACTTGATTTCCATGGATATTTTTTATTTATTTCATCATGATTGAAACAATGCTAACATAATGGCCTTTCAGGATATATACATGTATATGGGTATTATTTACTCTGAAGATGGCACAAGACCATGACATCTGTAAGCTCACTTCACATAGCAAAAGGTACTATTAATGTATGGAGTCTAACCTTACCTGTCAGTATTAAAACAGACATAAACCTAGCGGCTCTGCCCGTTAATTCTAAACATGCATTAACATCACGGTTCTGTCCGTATTAAAACAGACATAAACCTGACTGTTCTGTCCGTATCTAAACAGACATAAACCTCAAGGCTCTGTCCGTAGTCCGTATTAAAACAGACATTAACCTGAGGCTCTGTCCGCATCAAAACGGACATTAACCTCACAGCTCTGACCGTATTAAAACATACATTAATCTGACGGCTCTGTCCGTATTAAACATACATTAACCTCACAGCTGTGTCCGTATTAAAAAAATCCTTGCAATACTACATGTACTAAATTATTAGAATTTGTTTCCAAAAGTCAAATATCTGATAACTTAATAATCCGAAGTTTTTCTAAAAAAAAAGATACGAACCTTTTCTCTCACAATACTACTATTTTCCACTAGCTTTATTTCATACGGCATAGCAGTGTTATCCTGTTCCCAGAGGATATATATATCTGTATGTGAAGGGTATAAGGCAGTTGCTATTGTCATCGACCAATTTTCATATTCACTTAGATTTGGATACTTCCAAGGATCCCTATTCCATTCATTATATCTTGCTAAAATTAAAACCTACAGTTTAACTGTTGAGAACGACCCTTATAATTTATATGATGAAAGAATAATAAAGCAGACAGATGAAATCACTGTAGAAAACGACAAGAAAGTGCATGAGAAAAGTCCATAATACTGAAATCCAAACTAATACCACAAGTAAACGTATAAACGTATTACTTTTTGTTGCTGCAAATTGAAAGCTTTCATTGTTGAAGTCGTTTTCCACATGAAGAACAGAAATTCACCAGCCATTTATTAAAGTATTCATATTTATTAACCCCAAATCAATTCTTTAGTTATATGCTTAATAAGCTCATTGTTCTTTCAAGGTGTCAGTAAACAAGATTTTCCTGTTTGGAGCTACCCGCACTACATCTTCAAACTAATAATCAGATCTAGTTCGATTCCAATTCTGGATTAAAATTTCAGGGATCAAATTTTCGATGTTCTATCGACACCATTTTCTAGAATGGTATCCATTGGTAAGGGAATGGCGAATGGCTGTCCCGTGTTTAGGGAGAAAAACAGTGGCAGCCCTTGCATTCGCCAAGTAGAGAGGGATAAGCATAAGATAGTGCAACTTGTTTCCCAATAAACAGTAAATCAATAAGTTTAAAATTAAAAGACCATAAAGTTCAATATCTGAGAAAAAATTCAAGGTGGCTTAAAAAAAATCTGATTTTGCCAAATATTTTGCCACGAGCGACAGCAAGTAGTAAAATATCGGCATAAAGGGCTTACCTGTGGTAAAATCAGGATGTTTTCAAGCCACCTTGAATTGTGTATTTTCTAATAGGACAGTTTCTACATTTTGAAACGCTGCAATATAGGTATTCAGACTTGAAGACGCCATTAAACAACGCAACTTATACTATGACGTCGTTAAAGCTTGTGGAAAACTTTACTATGACGTTGCCAAACAAGCCATCTGACGTCTGTGACGTTGGAATCAAAATATCCATATTTTACTACGGATGTAGACTGAAAGCGTTTGAAGCAGGTTATATTAGAATCTGAATTATCTTCTGAATTAAACGTGTTACATTTGAATTTATCTCTTTTGAATATACATGTATGTAATTCGGATAAAGATTGCATTTACCAGATAGAATTTTTAATATGATCTATTAATGGTATCCTAGAGATTTCAAGATGCCAATTTGTATATTAAAAAGCAAAAACAAAAAAAATGTAGAAAATTAACGAATTTGGTAACTTAAAGGATAATGAATATAGTAACCATTAATGAATTTAGTAATGTTAATGAATAATGAAATTTCAAGCAAATATGTCATTTATCGGCTGCGTTTAGTCGTGTACGTAATAAGAAATAATATATAGACATATTTTCTAACTGGTAGAAGTGGAGAAAATATTATACTGATGAAACAGGCTTGTAATCAATAAAATTATACCTGGATTAACGCTGATTGTGTAGGTCAGACTACATTTTGCACAGGTCTCTGTTTTACATTGAAAAAAATTCTGATTGTAACGAGACATATTCATGGCTAGTGACGTTAGTGTTATGCTGTACACTTTTTCTGTGCTGCAGTCATCTAAACCATAGATGCAAGAATAGTCAACAGATATCTAAATAAAATATATAAATATTTATTGCTTCAAAAAGGTTTTCGTACCGAGGTAAAGAGGCGAGAATCAATGTCATATTTCATAAAGAATGATCTATTTTGTTTTATTCGTCGTATGCAGGTCTGTATTGTAGCAAATAAAAAATGTTTCTTTGTTATAAATTCTGGACATAAGCAAGTGAAAAACGTTCAAGCAATTTCATTACTGTTCCTTTTTAAATTGTAGCAGCGACCTATATGAATCAAAACTGAAAAATGGTATATGAATCTGTTGGAGTGCTAGATGATCATAGATGCCATTATAGATTTGAAAACTAAATAAATCTAACAAAATTAAATAACAAAAATCAGTGAACTAAAATGTATCTATAACAAATCCAAAAATCACACCTTGAAAACTTACATAATAGGAATTTTAGAATATAAAATTTTCAAATGTTTTGGGGAAATTAAAATTTTGACTTTATAATATATTAATACAATAGAGTAAAAATAAGTAAAAAACTATTGCAGTGAATATCAGTGACAAAAAATACGTGTAGTATATTCTAAGAAGTAAACTCGTGATATGTGTTATACCAAAAAACATATCTGAGGAATCAGCTCTGGCTTCTGATTATCGGGGAATATACAAAACAACACTTTAGTTCCCCAATTTCATAACATTTGTTTTAACCAATTTACTTGAATATAACAAGCTACAGATCAGAATCAGGAATACGCAGATTCCGTATTGTTACATCTCTCAAGAGCAATTACGACATAAGGGGAATAACTCGAGTTCTCCACCATCTGAGGAATCAGCTCTGGTTTCTGATTATCGGGAATATACAAAACAATACTTTAGTTCTCCAATTTCATAACATCTATTTTAACCTATTTACATGAATATAACAAGCTACAGATTAGAATCAGGAATACGCAGAATCTCTCAAGAGCAATTACGACAAAAGGGGAATAACTCGAGATAACTTACCGCCAACTCTCTGACAATGCAAACTACGCCTTAACACATATTTTTTGCTGCATATATATTCTGCCCATTTTGTCACATTTTGTAGCAAATAGATATTGCCTCCAACGAAAATTCATGCTGAAGTTAAGAGCATACACTACAGATACTTTCTCTGTAAGTTGACTAAATTTTTATGTAACATCAGTATTTATTTTTAATGTAGACAGTATAAGCAAAACAATAATTCATTACGTTAATAATTTAGCAATAAAAGGCTTTAGAAAAGATTGAATTGTTCTCCAACACAGCAATAATTTATACCTTAGTAGTGGACTGTTGTTGATTATAGTATGCTACTCAGTTACTCTTAATATTTTTTATAACAAGATACATACCGTGTTATCTACATCATATGAACTAACTTTATAGGTGGAAAAATCAAACAAACGATATCTAGGACCATCTGGATTTTTTACATTAAAAATGTTATCTGTGTATTTTTGTTCACTTCGGTCTTTAAACTCTGGACTGTCAAATCTTAACAGAACAGCTTTAATTTCTGCAAAGAAAACGAATACATAAATTGTAGAGTTTTTCTAACTATTTTTGAAATTCGAGTTGATATGTAAGAAAATGGAACGAAAAGATAAAATTTGCTTCGATTCTCTGCTTAAGTTTATCATTGAATTGAATTCAGTTTCACTATTCATTGACCACAACATAAAATTTCAATATCATTTACTTAAACTTCATTTCCACCTGCAGCTCTGATTCATCACAATTTTTGAAACTATTACCCTAAGAACATAAGGTATACAGATACCAAGCCGGTGATGCGGAAAGTATACAAGAACCCAGAATTTCAACATGCATAAAAGAAGACAGGAATTCTGCATTTCCGTGTATCAACAACAACTTTTGCCACTGATAATGAAGGAAACTGAGGCAATCGGAAAAGCGGATTGTTTTGTTTTACTCACAGTCAATACATAAAGAAGAGGAATATTATTATTAGCTTTCATTATTACCTAATAGTATATTAATTACCTTTCTATTAGAGATATTTTAGTTTTAACCCTATTTCACTTTTAATTTGTCTATAGGGCAATAGAACGACGTTCCATTAAGGGGAATATTATTATTGACTAGTATACTTTTCTAAATACCTGGCTTATACGGTTGTCCTATAAAACTGATATCAAAATTCACTTTGAAAGCTGGAGTAAATGCATGCTTCCTGTTGTTGTAGGGTAATGCATACAGTGAAATCTTAGTCATCAGTGGTGGCTTGCAAACCGATAAATTTGAGTGTTTTTCTGTTGCTTGCTCAGTCTTGTATCTATTTTGGAAGTCTCTCAATTCTATAATGAGTAAAAGACAAATTAATTAAATCTAAGCACGCGTTGCATATTGTTTGCTGACAATAGCATAATAGCTTTAAAGCGTGAACTAATATTCATTTACTTGTGCCTTTTGGACTTTGTCAGCTATACTAATACTAAAGCAGTGGTTGGCGTATCTATCGACGGGGACAAAGGTCCTGGGCTCGATTCCTGTTTGGGATAAAAATTTCGATGAACTGCAAGAACTATTTCCATAAAAGATATTAGTGGAAGAAAAACGGCTGTCCTATGTTATGGGAGAGCTACACCGTTAGAATGTAAAACACTCCCCTGTGGATTTCGAAAAAAATAGGCTACATTGCCGCTACAAGGGCCGCTCTGGCAGCTGCCAAGTTAATAGGCTATAATATAAGTGGTTGTAACTTGCTTGTCAATGCAGTCATAAATTTAAGCTTTAACTAGCTCTTCGAAGATTGTGTAAAATTAGTACAGTATATACAATATCAGTATACTTGCATAGAGTTTAATATTCATCAAGAATCAAGAATATCTTATTAACTATAAACGAACTTTAAATTATAACAAAGTAAAAATTACTGTCACGAGGTCATCTTTTAATGGAAACATATGAACGAAGCGCTGTTATAGGAACTGGACTAGCTTACCCTTCCGGAGTACGTGTGGAGTTCTTATTCCCATATAATTTTTCTGTTAATGCCTTCTCATTCTGTTTAGTTTGCTATGCGGTATTTTTATCATTGTTATTTGTTTCATTTTGTGTAGTATTTGTTTGGCGCTGCTGTTCTCACATATTTTGGTTTTATGGACTTTCCCTTATCGTTTCGGTATTTTCCCTCGATGTTTGCAGTGTAGTTGGTGCCTACTTGTTATTCCAGCTTTTGTGTGGGAATTCATTTTGACAGTGGTTTACTTTATGTGTTGTTTTATTCTATTTCTGTTCGGAAATTTTTCGTGCTATTTATTACCCTTTCATTATAGTATTTGTTCCCAGTCAATGTTTTACGGTTTTTAAGATTTCGCCTGATTTTTAGTTATTCTTATGCCGATATTTTTGACAACCGAAAAGCTTATAAACGCAAGTTTAGTAGCTGAAAACTCTTTATTTTGGCGATACTGATCTATGCTACATGCTTTTAAATATCATTTATAGTCCATTAAAAGCTTTGAAAATAGAGAAAAATAAATATCTATCATTTTACATAGTTCAATACTTTTTTCCAAAACAATTCATTATATAGCCTTTCTACTTAAAAAAACGAAACTTTATTAATAAGTACATGAACACATTTTTCTTATTGTTTCCAGGGTAAATATTCATAATTATTCTAAAAAAAACTTAAATCATCCTTACTAAAATGGTGAAAAATGGTTACAAAATATTGCCAAGTTCTTTGTATCTGTGATCAAAGTTTGACGTTGCTAAAAAGACTCACTAGACTGAAATTTCCTTAGGCTCCTCTATCATGTCTATACTGTTACCGTATTAAATTCAGATGTTGTTCTGGAGTTATGTCGCCTTGTCCGTAAAAAAAATCAAATGTGCACGAAAAATCACAAAATTAACAATTTTGGGGTAAATTAAAAATTGTGTAGACTTCGATGTGCTCAATATATCTTGTTAAAATTTGAAACATACTTTGTTAAGATAAGTATCTTTTAATGGTCAACTGCTAATCAATGCTATACATATAGCTTCAATTCCTATTTTGTGTTTTAATTTAATGAAGTTTACCCTTTACTAAATGACAAACGTCAAGTAAAAAGCCTACATTATAAATCCATTTTTTATTTTCACAAACTATCGACAGTGAAGATAACTCACCAATATTGTTAACAACTTTACAAGGAAATGCATGGCCACCTTCTATTCTAGACTGTAAATTTAAAATAAAAATAAAAAAGACATAATTTATATTTTATTGTAATACAACAAATATTTTCCACATGATTTCTGCTTTACTAACTGTAGAATGTTCGGCTCGATTTTTCATGTTAGGGTGCACTTTAAAACAATTGTCAAATATATATCTTTGTCAGTGAACATTGAAGTTCGAATATAAAAAGGAAAACATATTTTAAATCTGTGAGATACCTTTTACTTGGAAGTGTGTATAAATTATATAATTGATGCAAATGGACATGAATACAATTAAGATAAGTATAAAAATTGTAACGAGCAAACATCAAATTGTCCACGTACTATGAAAACGATAAAACATCACTGTAAGGGCTTAGGCCTACAATTAGCTAGTTGATTACATTATTAGTACCAGAGGAGATAAATCTCTTCATTAACATGCAAATAAAATAATATGAGAAAAAATCTTTACAAAACTCAACAAACAGTCTCCAAAGCATGATACTTCAATGCGATGAATGTTATGGTTTACATGTGATTGCGGACAGGGCCCCTTATTGTGCTCCTTTCGTATATATTTATCACTATAAGCCAAAAATTCATTTTTGCAAACAGTTTTGATTGGAATAAATACAGAAATTATTCAAAAATATATAGAAAAATATTGCATATATATTTGTAAGTTTTGAACATAAATTTTTATTTTTTGAATATATATAGAAAAATATTGCATATATATTTGTAAGTTTTGAACATAAATTTTTATTTTTAAAATATATATATTTTTTTAATATTGAAACTTTTGACGTGCCATGGGGTGAAAAGCCAAATTTTTAAAACACTTATTCAATATGTTGAGTGTAATATTCCGATGTTTTTTGAAAAGTGACCAAAAATCAAAATCCTGATAATATATACACATACATCTATAAAAAAAAATGATCGAAATTGGAATCTGTAATGTGGTTGAGCAGACAAACCGTGTATCCTTTATGCAAAATTTCATTAAAAAAATTACAATCATCAACCCGAAGTATTGTGAAAAGTAAAAGAAATAGAACACTTTTGGTATGTTAAAATATATAGATCTGTTAAATGAAATGGTTATAGCTTAAAATGTGTAAAAGGAGTTGTACTATCAATGCAAAATTTCACAAAAAATACTAAGTTCAAATTTGAGAAGAAGTGTAAAATCTGTATATTAGGGTAGATTGGATGGAAGGATGGGAAAAAATACTAAGTTCAAATTTGAGAATAAGAATAAAATCTGTATATTATGGTAGATTGGATGGAAGGATGGGAAAAAATACTAAGTTCAAATTTGACAATAAGAATAAAATCTGTATATTAGGGTAGATTGGATGGAAGGATGGGAAAAAATACTAAGTTCAAATCTGAGAATAAGAATAAAATCTGTATATTAGGGTAGATTGGATGGAAGGATGGGAAAAAATACTAAGTTCAAATTTGACAATAAGAATAAAATCTATATGTTAGGGTAGATTGGATGGAAGGATGGGAAAAAAATACTGAGTTCAAATTTGAGAAGAAGGATAAAATCTGTATATTAGGGTAGATTGGATGGAAGAATGGGAAAAAAATACTAAGTTCAAATTTGAGAAGGGTAAAATCTGTATATTAGGGTAGATTGGATGGAAGGATGGGAAAAAATACTAAGTTCAAATTTGAGAAGAAGTGTAAAATCTGTATATTAGGGTAGATTGGATGGAAGGATGGGAAAAAAAATACTAAGTTCAAATTTGAGAAGAAGGATAAAATCTGTATATTAGGGTAGATTGGATGGAAGAATGGGAAAAAAATACTAAGTTCAAATTTGAGAAGAAGGGTAAAATCTGTATATTAGGGTAGATTGGATGGAAGGATGGGAAAAAATACTAAGTTCAAATTTGAGAAGAAGTGTAAAATCTGTATATTAGGGTAGATTGGATGGAAGGATGGGAAAAAATACTAAGTTCAAATTTGAGAATAAGAATAAAATCTGTATATTAGGGTAGATTGGATGGAAGGATGGGAAAAAATACTAAGTTCAAATTTGAGAATAAGAATAAAATCTGTATATTAGGGTAGATTGGATGGAAGGATGGGAAAAAAAATACTAAGTTCAAATTTGAGAATAAGGATAAAATCTGTATATTAGGGTAGATTGGATGGAAGGATGGGAAATAATACTAAGTTCAAATTTGAGAATAAGAATAAAATCTGTATATTAGGGTAGATTGGATGGAAGGATGGGAAAAAAATACTAAGTTCAAATTTGAGAATAAGGATAAAATCTGTATATTAGGGTAGATTGGATGGAAGGATGGGAAATAATACTAAGTTCAAATTTGAGAATAAGAATAAAATCTGTATGTTAGGGTAGATTGGATGGAAGGATGGGAAAAAAAATACTAAGTTCAAATTTGAGAAGAAGGATAAAATCTGTATATTAGGGTAGATTGGATGGAAGGATGGGAAAAAAATACTAAGTTCAAATTTGAGAAGAAGGATAAAAACTGTATATTAGGGTAGATTGGATGGAAGGATGGGAAAAAAAATACTAAGTTCAAATTTGAGAAGAAGGATAAAATCTGTATATTAGGGTAGATTGGATGGAAGGATGGGAAAAAAATACTAAGTTCAAATTTGAGAAGAAGGATAAAAACTGTATATTAGGGTAAATTGGATGGAAGGATGGGAAAAAAATACTAAGTTCAAATTTGAGAAGAAGGATAAAATCTGTATATTAGGGTAGATTGGATGGAAAGAGTAAAACATACTGTCCAACGAGCTTTAGTCACAGAGGCATAAAGATCTGTTAAAATAAAATAATCAAATTTTAACAGATTTTGTATATCCTTGTTCCTTGTGGATCATGTAGATTAGAGTTAAAATTTACAGTATAGATTAGTGATCGCATGACAGGTTAATGCTTTAATGCATTATTTCAAACAATACTATACACATAAACACATATTAAGTTTTTTACTTCTAACTTCATAACTTCCTGATAGGAATCATAAAGTACAACGAGTGCTTTCTACTTGTTATCCATAAATCTTAAGCTCTCGAATGACTTGTCCTCGTTGAACTTTTTGTACCAAACAGTCGAACGTTAAAGAACATTTTTTGTAGCGAACAGTCGGGCTCAAACTTAATACTGAACAGGAACATTACATATAATTTTCTTTCTCTTCAAACATTGCCTTCCTTGTAGTGAATGTGGATTACCATATTTTCTTATTCAGTTCCTATTTCAAGATTTATAAAGGGTAATCTTGATGAAATTCCTTGAGATATGTTGACCACTGTTTACTGATGTGACTTATGAGTCGGTTGTTTTAACAGCTTCTCATTACCGTAAACAACCCAGGATTATAAAAACGTTCATATAAGTGGGAGGTTTGGCATGCCGTAAAACCTGGTTTAACCAACCATTTTCATTTGAAAATGTCTGTACCAAGTCAGGAGTATGACTATTGCTTTCAAGTTGTTCTGTTTGCGTGTCTCCCGAACTTGCCATGTTTTTTTTGGACTTTCATTATGACATTTCCCTTTGGGTTCCATGTTTTGTTATGACACTTTATTTCAGTCTGAATGCTTGTAAAAAAAAACAAAATCCAGGAGTTCAGAAGACGCTACATACAATAGTTATTGGAGTAGCTGTTGTGAAAAATATATACAAAAACAAACTATTCAGAAAAATGTTTGATTAATTTGTTGAATTCATGATAACAAAAGTAAATAAAGTGATAACAATAAGACATGACTCCATGACAACCATTTTCTGTCTAGTGTTAGAATGATACAAACAACCATCTATTGATGAAACTATTTAAATAAGTTTAGAAGGAATGGAAAAAATTGTTTATTACAATTACAAATATATAACTATTATTTGTAAATTGCGTAGCAGATCATTTAAAAATATGTATAATTTTAGTTGTTTATTATGATAAATTTATTATCGGCATCAGTTGCTAAAACATTCTTTGTTCTAACAATCGATATAGACCGTTTTACAGGTGATTTGATGCTCGCACAATAATAAAAACAAAGTCTGAAATTTGCGGGAGTAAATGCGGCGTTTTGCACTTGAGTACGTTGTTATTTCAAATGGGTGCAAAAAATATTTCATATGGGTGAAAATTGATACTAGAATTTTTATGTTTGAACATTTCATTTCGGCGCCTTTGAAAGTTATCCAATAACACTTTAGCGAGACTAAAATAATCTGTTGTCTCCTGTTCACCACGGGAGATGGAAGTATGATTTTGAACAGAATAAAATTATAAATAAAAATCTTTAATATGAACTTCAAAATCCGGTAAAAAGATATATTTTAATATTTTTAAAATGCGCCCATATGCAATGCATCCAGTAACTGTGGACATGTATAATCGAATAATTTTCGAGATCTAAAAGATGTTTCACTCTGGATTAAGTATATTTTTATCTTTTAGGATGCAGCATTAAAATTTATTGTACATCAAAGTATTCAAAATAACACAAATTTAGCGTGCCTTATACTCCATGCAATATTTTTGACACGTAAAATATTTTGCTATACAATAAACATGATAAAATGGTTATTGCATCACTATTGCGGAATATATTGTCCCTATTGCTTCGAAAGCTCGTGCAATATTCCTCAATATTAATGCAATAGCCCTTTATACATGTAACATTTTATTCTGAGATTAGAAATGTATTTGTGTATTGACCATATCTTCCGAATTCGAATAAAAACGGGATTTTTGCATACTCTCACTTAACTCAAATATCGCCATATACGAATATACCATCTGAAAATATACACGATATAGGCCAATCTATATTTTATTATTTAAAAATATTTCAAACATCTATGGTTTATGCATTTAAATTACTTACCAATGAAATTGATACATGTTTATAATAAAAATAATTCAAAACATTTTTTAAATGCATAAAGTATGAAAGTATTTTAAAATCGTATATCAAATTTCGTCGTTGTTGCTGCCAATTTAAAAAAGGGGGTTCAAATGAAAATGAAAATTATTTATGTATTATTTAACTTGAATGACGGGAAGTTAAAATCTATTAAATTTTTCTTATTAGATTTGCTGTGCTCCCTATCTTCGTAAATATTTTTAAGTAATTTTAAGTTAGGTCAAACATGTCAAATGAGAAAAGGGATCAACCATTTGATTTTTATGAAAGGAGGGGGGGTAGGATCAAATGTTGGATCCTGCCTACTTTTTTCGTCGAAATATTGATTTAACCAAACATAAAAAATCCTGACTGACACAGGTCCTGTAATTTTTTTTTCACACCTAATTTCCCAAAATCCTGATCCTGCCTTTTTATTTCAAATTCGATCCTAGCCAAATTAAGATCAAATGGTTGCTCCCAAACATTATAAAGAAAAATATAAACAGAAAAACATTTTCGGACTGAAACAGGGTGTCGTGTCTTTGTTTGCACTCTTTCACAGGAGTGTAAGGATTTGTGTTCAGATTTAATCCTTCATTTTCCTTCTTCGTGGTGCAGTCGGTATAATTGATTTCACAATTTTCCTCCTTAAATATGGTTTAACAATTTTGGGTTTTTATCGTTGTATTCAGGTTATTGTATTATATCCGAAACTGGGAATCAAAATTAGCTGATTAATGTGAATTTTAAAATTCAGTTCTAGAGTAAAAAGGAGGCGATATTCATGGAAGTATAATTCTGAAACTTATTTAAAGGTTTTACCTAGGCATGTTATTTTCCCTATACAATTTATATAGATGAACAATATCCCCATTTTAAAAAAAAATAAATTCAAATATTCTACAAGTCTGTCGTATTTTGATAAATCATGCACAATTCCCGATTTTGGGAATCTAGTCAAACTTGTTCAAACCACTGAGTTTCAGAATAAAATAAATCATTAATTTCCAGTAAAATTACTGTAAAATGATTAATGTAGGTGTACAATAAATAACCTTTCTGACCCCTCCCCCCTTCTTTAACAACTTAAAATCAAATTGTTGGCTCACGAAGACTCTACGATTACAAAATATTCAAAACTTCATTGCCAAGCAATATTAAAATGTTTTGGCGTTAAATGCATTATAAAAATCAAAATAAGACAAAATGAGTCAAACTTAATGTACTAAAGACTGATAAAAATACCTTGGGATAAAGATGAAAAAGTTACTTAACAAATCAACTCGATTTAAACTTTATCGGAATGTATACAAACAACGTAGTGTGTCGTGGATGTAAACAATCATCTGTCGCTACGTTGTACATCAATAAGAAGAAATACGATATTGATATGAAAAGTATTTAACTTATATGGAAAAAGAAACCGAAAAACATATTTATATTACATCCGTTTGCAATAAATGAATATAGTTATGTAACTTACTGGTTTCCAACAGTTTTCATTGCAGTCTGGGTGTCCGAGAAACAATCTGTTCGTACAATTAGCAGCCAGAGCCGCCACTGCAAACTCCAGCTGCAGAACCAGAGAAACGGCATAAAAATTCGGCCTTTTTCTAGAAAACATGTTCAAATCCGTCTCACATGGTCTATAAATCGTACCCTACCTACCAGGAAGTCGTTTAACCTTTTTACCTGTGTACAACTGGAGCAAATATTAAACGCAATACTCCAAAAATGAGTTATTCTTAAGTTCTATTGTTTGTATATTGATCTCTGTTATCTATTTGTTAAATGGAATATTTAACGACCACATTTGTATAAACATTTAAAAATATAAAATGATTCGCTGAAAATGGATATCATTACATAGAATCACTATCTTCCTGTAATTTTTTTTTATTTGTTTACTATCATTATTAGCTTTATGACAGCTATGAGAGATTTGTTATCATTCTAATGATAGGCATCAAAAGAGAAACATCAATTTTAAAAACATTATGAATTCTTTAAACAAAAATTCTACACTCCGTTTCAAAGGGTTATGTATCACTAAGTAAGTGCAACTATTTTGATGGTGGATTATACATTCAGATACCTCAAAAAAATACTATTATATATCGTTATTAAATTGTCGAATTTCAGAAACTATAAGAGGTATCTTCCGTAAGTGTTTTTTTTTTTTTTTTTTTTTTTGGGGGGGGGGGGGGGTTGCTTGTTTGTTGTTTTTGTGTGTGTGTGTGTGTGTTTTTTTTGCTTCCAAATTACTCTTTCTGTCCTTTTGAGCATCTAAGTGGATTCTATAAGTGTAACATTTCAGATAGTTGTTGCAGTTTTCAATATTTTCGGGTTCTAGCATAATTGATTCTCAAATTCAACATAATATGTATCTTGAGAATCAAAACTGATTCAAGAATTTTTTTTATTAGGTGTCTTTTATGAAGATCCCTTGAAGTATCTGTCCATGACATTATCAAATAACTGAATAATGTCATTACATCTGCATAGACGCTTCCTGCAGAAATGATCATACAAAGTTTTATGTCATCGAATGTTGTGCGTTATATGTTTGGAATTAACCAAGATACAAAGAGAAAACTAAGGTGGGAATGGACGAGAAAAAACAAACAACAGAAACTCAATACAAAAAACAAAAAAAACATATATTGATCAGCAATATGGACCCCATTCACCGAAAAACCGCTTGCGAACTCAGATGGTCCTTATGGATCAAAGTTCCTGCTCCTATAAGACACCTGCAATGTTACTCATGTGTAACCCTATAGCTCGTGATCGTCTTTGGAATGGCCAGTACTTCACACCGTGTTAAATAAAAGTTTTTAATGTTCACTACACTAAACAAAACTGTATATAAAGTCACAATGAAACAATAACAGCAAACAAAAAAACAGATAATAACAGCTTTGCCTTTAGCCAGTATTTCGAGGCATGGTCTTTTTAACTTCTCGCTGGGTTCTCTTTTTATACTCTTTTAGTCACGTTCCCAAACACGGCACTCATTAATTAGTAGATCGGCAATTAAAAATAAAAGTAACAAACCAAACATAAAATAGGTACCATTAAAAATAAAGGTAAACAAATCAAACATAAAATAGGTACCATAAAAATGAAAAATCATTTTAATATTCCTATAGGTGGTCATCACTATCTGTTTAGTTAACCCTTTTGATCAGTAATAAAGTTCACTATATATTTACGATAACATGTCCGAACCATCAACAATTTATCCAAGTAACACTTTTAAAATCTATGTACAATAAACTACCACACGTGAGATATAGATAGTAAAACTGATTGATACTCATTTGTTTATAATCTGATCTAAATAAGCCTTCATCCCGATTATTTATTGTGTTTTATATAATTATTGTACTTTGTGATATATAGTAAATTGGAACTTGTTGTACTTTATCTTATTTCTATCCTCCAACTCTTTTTGCTTATGACCATTGTATTACACATGGCAAGCCCAATAAAATTTCATGTTCGGTGAAAATACTTTTTTTCTGGAGTAAAAGCCGAGGGTCGCATAATTAAAGTATTACTACCCAGTATAAATAGTGGTATTCTTATTCCTCATCTATTACGGCCATTAATAGCAATTAAATAACTTACCTCATATCTTACTATTAGCTATGTAATAAAAATGTTAATACATAAACTTCATCAAATTTAATAACTATTGCAGCCATAGTGTAAATTGCTTTGCTGGAGGACTCAAATCACAGAGTATCGCCAACTCCGTTGTCAAGTTTTTTTCTTCTTGGAATTGATACTTTTAAAGATGTAGTATTTTAATACTGTAATACATGTATTAATATTAATATAAATAAAATTAATAGGAATACATGTATATTTGCGGAAATAGACGTATATATTGCAACAAAACAGGTATAACAAAGTTTGTATATCAAGTTATATAAGAATTTTATGGGTTTAATTAAGAAAATTTCTCTATCACAAGAGTACAATAAGAAGAATTTTTAGTTGATTATATTTAAAAGTGGCATGTTCATTCAAGACATATTCATCCATTTTAAAGACTATTCCCTAACATTTTCATATGTTTTAGGGACTAGTACTCTTTTCTCTTCTTTTTACATTTAAAATTAGTGTAAAACCATAACAAAAAAAACATTTTGTGTAATTATATCGACTGCGGGTTTCCCCATAATTCGTTCCAATCGTTTTCTAAATGCAGTGTTACGTCTATTAATTGCAGGTCCTTTGGCATTTCATACAAAAAGGAAGCATCAAAATCGTCTTTCAAAACTACAGTTAAGAAATATATCTTTGAATAGACATGCTGTTCATAATACTCGTCCTTTGGTTCTTTCATAAGTTATAATCATTTTCTGTATTTTTGAATCTTTTCAGTGTTTCTTTGGGTATGGACCTAATATGGATCTGCTGGTTATTTTCACATTTTCAGAGACAGTTATTTGCTTACCTAAAGCACCAACTAAATATTTGACTGCAGCGGCCATCTTGGTTTATGGATGATGTTAACTTATACAATTCTGAAATGGTACGGGCTTCATTGTATACACTTCTAAAAGAGAACTTCCGATAAAAATTTCTGCAAAGTTTTGTTCCAGTTTGCTGAATGACTAAGGCAATCAGATCTTTAAGTGAATTTGCCATATAGGTCGACGGTAAACTTAGTTCGGCTGTGTTGGCCATCTTGTCGGTAGCAGACGGTCAACGGATACCAACCTGAAAGACTGCAAGCAACGAGGTATTGCTTCATTGTATGGTTCTAGTTGGCTGTTTTTTTTTTACGGACCAAAGAATCTTAAAGTTAATTCTGAAAGACTACCTAAGAACCGTTACTGCAAAGTTCGAACTCGTTTAATTGTTTCAGACAATATGATATAATTTTCCTCTATTACATTGTAGTTCTTATGTTAAAGTAAATTCTACTATGACGGCCATCTTTATCCACAGTTGGATACCATTCTAAAAGAGGTACGGTCGAAAGGGGGATTCGTAAATTATTTAATCATGCCAGAGTTTAAACATAACATACATGTGTTTGAATTTTACAAAACTTACTTAAAAAATCCGTTCATTTTCGGTTTAAAATTAACATGAGATATTTGTCTTCTTTTTGATGCGAATCCATTCATTTGATTGGTTCATCAGGGTTTTAAGTGACTTTCAGCTCAATTGGTTGCATAGAAGTGGAACTCTTTTACTGCTCAGAAAAGCATCCAGTATTGTTATCTACAAATGAGGTGTACACTATCCGCAACCTAGAGGTGATCTAGGCAGCGATACGAGTTGAGTCCTTGCTTTTGATGGATTATTGTCCACTATGTAAATGTAAATAAAAATGAGTATTTAGGCTGTATCATTTCAAGTAATGGAAGTTTAGTAAATTGTAGTTTAGACCTGGCAAATAAAGCTCGCATGGCCTTGTTTGCAATTAAAAGTTACCTATCAAATTTCAGTCAAGTTCCTGACTTGCAATTTATTTCGAACAAAAGTAACTCTAATATTGATATGTTGACTTTTGTTGACAAAACTCCAATTGAATCTAGAGGCCCAGAGGGCTGAGCCTGTATCGCTGACCTGGCAGAACAAGAAATGACTATGGCAGCCATGTTTGTCGTATGAGCTGGACAAAATGAGAAAACTTTGTAAAAAACCTCCCACAGATGCTTCTTATCGTTTCATTTGGCATATCAGAAACAAGAACATATTTTTCTTTTTTGTGTTATATATGTATTTCTGTCTGTATATTTCAGTATGATTTGTCTGTATTGCAATTGACCAAATGTTTTTTCTTTTGTGTTGCAATAAAGTCTGAATTTGAATTTAGTTATATTTATATAAGGACAACATGTCCATGTGGCACGAATATGACCCCCACTTTGTACTAAACCGACACACTGTTCTGAATCTGAAACCCTTACTCCTTATTTGTATTCTAAATGCTTTAATGAAAACTTATTTATACATCAAAGCCTTTATAACGTAACGAGTAAAATTTCGCGGAAAAATTGAAATAACTGCGTACGACCTACTTTGTTTTAAAAATTAAACTAGAGAATCGACAGTGATCCCCGCACCCCTTGTAAATTGATGGGCCATATACATATAGTAAAAAATAAAAAACATTAATCCCATCCAAAAATAATTGCATTCTATAAAGAAATTAAATCAATAAACCTAATGAAAAAAATTAAAAAATCGATATTCTAAATCCTTATTGTGTGACTACATATAGTGTAGGACAATAATGTATAAAAGCAAAATTGATAAATTGCAAAATGAAAGAGAAGTTAAGGTCACAAGCTTTAAATTGAAAATTGAAAATTTCAACCCCTATGGAACCCAATTTTAGAAAATTAAAATTCTAAAACATTATTGCGCATCTGCATATGGTGTATAACAATGGAACAGGGTGAGCTAAAATGGATAATTGGAGATATTCCTTTGTTGGACACAGGCTCTAGGTAAACTGTAATCAGTTAAGTAATCACTTTTCGGTGTATTCTACCGAGAGAAGTATCTCAAAATATACTTTATATAAAGCATAAATAATGAGGAAATCACAATCACATACACATACTCATATAATATATATATATACTCGTAAACAAAAGTCTAATACACATCTGACTATGAATAACAAATCAAATAATTTGAAAGACAAAGTAGAATAACATCTGTATGCAAGTCTGTATAATAATATCATATACAGTCAAACCTGCTTTAAAGGGCACCTCTATATAGCAAATAACTGTCTATAAAGGGCACAGTGAAAAAGTCCCATTTATGAAAAAACATGTAAAATAAACCTCTGTATAAAGGACACCTGCTCATTAATGACACTTTTTACTGGTTCCTTGGGTGTCCGTTATAGACAGGTTTGACTGTAATGTAATAAAAATCATTTGCCAAAAAATCATAAATTTCGTATCACAGTTAGAGTTGTCAGTTGGTCGAATGGCTAAATGACTAATAAATAAATGGCTAAATGACTTATAAATAAATGGCTAAATGACTTATAAATAAATGGCTAAATGACTTATAAATAAATGGCTAAATGACTAATAAATAAATGGCTAAATAACTAATAAATAAATAAACTGTCATAAACATTAACAATACCTCTCTCTTCATTAAACCCATCAGCAATGTCAAGAAAGTATTAGTGTCTATTTTAATCTCATATTGAGTATCAATGTACAAAATGATTTTAAACACACAATTTTGACGAGAAATTAGAGGTGCTATCAAATTTCGAAACTTGCACAATTAAAAAAAAACAAGCAATCATATAAAAGCAAACCAAGTTTTAACATTACATGTACACTGAATTTATACAGTGTTCCAATATGTGTAAAAGCTGTGAAAACTGACGTCAAAACAATGTATCTGAACAAATAAATAACTCGATGCTGCTGTCAAAAAATAATTCAAACCCCAAATCACCTTTTTAACTTTCCTTTTACACATTTGAAGACGTATTCCTTTGTAACTCCCTTGTTTCCATCCTGGACAACACCTTACTACAAACAAAATTAAATGTCAAACCAAAAAATGAAGAAACACTTCCAGAGGTCTGTCTTAAATAATTTTCTGTTCCATTTTTTCCTCTTGACAGAACATCTGACCGATATAGAATTTTAATTCTTAACTGGATATCGAATTTCTACACATGAACATTTTAGACAAAAATCAAAATCCTGAAACTTTTGTAAATTTTTACTTAAACCAAATTTTCAAACCTTATTTAAAGCACTCTTTATTAAAAATAAATTCTAATCCCAACATGTAGACTTTATACACTATTCTGTAATAAAATTCAAAAACTTAATCTCAAAATTTAGAAGTTATACAACTATTCTGTTATAAATTTTAAAACCAAAACCCCAAACTGTATAAGTTAGAGTTCTAGTGACAACCTGGAATCAAGTCTTATTATGTGACCTTATACAATTATCACCCTTGTTGGTGTGTGACCCGACGGTTTGTCTCCCAGAGGAAAGTAAGGTCACCCGAGGGCTTGCCCGAGGGTGAGCTTACTTTCCGAGGGGAGACAAACCGTCGGGTCACACACCAACAAGGGTGATAACTGTTATATTATATCGAATATTCAACTAAACAGCACTCGAAATTTTCCGTTTAGTATTCTTGGAGTCCTTATCAGACAGCAGGCGTTCCATTTCTGCCTCATCCACCGCAAGCAACCTGTTGTCGGACGCCATGTTTTTTGTTTACTGAATCAAGGGAAGTAACTATAAATGGAAACACGTGAGGCTCACGAGGGGATTTCCATGGGGTTTTCTCGCGAGAGGTTGACCTTACTATGCGACCCAACGATTTTCGGTTGACCCAACGAATGGGCAAATATCACGTGACACTGTTTTAACAAATCAGATTAAAGATTTCTATATGAGTATATAATATTTGCAATTGTTTCGATCCCTGAACCCAATTCTACAGTATGAAATCTTTCTTGCAAGTTTACTATAAATAAATACAACCAATCTATAACAAACTTTTATTTGCTTGCCCAAAAATAAAAAATAAAAACGGATCGATTTTGTGATTAATATTCCCAAAAAGTCAACTGATGGTTAGGTTTCCAAAAAAAAACTTGAACTAAAGCCTGACGGAGATTCAGAGTTGATGGCAATATACCTTACCTTTATTCGATTGATCATGCAGGTCTCGGACACAATTCTGAAAGAGGGCCATCTAAGGACCGTTGCTGCTAACTTTAGTTCCAATTGGCTCAGTAGTTTCAGACAAAAAGGTTTTAAAATGAATTTCCCTTAGGGTCCTATGTTAAACTATAAGTTGGGCTGTAGCGGCCATCTTAGTTGATCTTCCGGGTCATCAAACATAATTCTGAAAGAGGTCCATCTCAAGACCATTGTAGACAAGTCTGGTTCCAATTGGTCATGTAGTTACATAGAAGATTATTTTAAATTCATCCCCCCTTTTTCTATTTTAGTAACAGCACTAAAATGAGGAAACTTTGTAAAGAACCTCACACAGATGCTTCATGTAAAGTTTCTTTCCATTTGGCCAAACGACTTCAGAGGAGAAGATTTTTTTTTATATCAGCCAATCAGCAACAAGAAATGCTGATGGCAGCCATATTTATAGTCCGATCGGGACGAAATAAGGAACCTTTATAAAGGACCTCCCGTATATGCTTCTATCAAGTTTCTTTCCATTTCGCCAAGCGATTTCAAAGGAATAGATTTTTCTATATCAGCCAATCAGAAACAAGAACTGCCCATGGCTCCCAGATTTGTAGTCCGATCGGGACGAAATGAGGAAAGTTTGTAAAGAACCTCCCATAGATGCTTTCTGTCAAGTTTCTTTTCATTTGCCAAGCAGTTCCAGAGAAAAATTTGTTTATTTAATCAACCAATGAGAAACAATAATTGCCCATGACAGTCATGTTTGTTGCCCGATCGGAACAAAATGAGGAAATTAAAAAAAAAACCTCCCCTAGATGCTTCCTGTCGAGTTTCAGAGGAGAGGGTTTTTTTATCAGCCAATCAGAAACAAGAAAAACCAATGGCGGCCATATTTGTAGACTTCCCATAGATAATTCCTGTTAAGGTTTGTTCCGTTTGGCCAAGCAGTTTCATAGAAGAAGATTTTTGAAAACTCAGCCAATCAGAAACAACAATTGCCAATGGCGGCCATGCTTTTTGCCCGATCAAGATGAAATGAGGATTATTTGTAGAGAACCTCACAAATATCTGCAAAGTTTAATTCCAATTGGCCCAGTGGTTTCAGAGGAGAAGATCTTTAAATGAAAATTTTACGCCGGACAGACGAACGCCAAGTGATGACAATAGCTCACACAGCCTTTTAGGCCAGGTGAGCTAAAAAAGGTTACAGAAGCGAAAAAAAATCAGTGTGAATGGCGAGATCCAAGGAAAAGATAAAGTCATGAAAACGAAAAACAACAAACAAACGCCAAAAGGATATATGTATAACTAAACAAATTTAAAAAACAGATAAAAGAAATAAACTAAATATCACATTCGAATTTTTTTACACAATAATCATGTTATTCAAACCAGAAGATTCTTAAATACTGGTATGGTATGTATTTATGTATTATATAAAACAAAATGGTGTTTGTGAATATGAGACATCGATTCAATAAACTTGTACTCAAATCTAATAGACATACAGTGGCATACAATGTACAATGAGACATAAACAAACAAAAAGACAACAAGCATTTACATTACTCATACCCCCTCACAAAACAGCTAAAGGTTGCACCGTGAAAATTTCAATACAGGGTTCTAGCGTACAAAAAGTGCTGGTTCTTACGGAAAAAAAGTTACGAGATAACAACCACCAAAAATTTACATTTAAACATGCATGTAAAATGAATCACACAAAGGGTAAAATAATAGATATGTTCTTGTTACTCAGTGTTAACTATAGGAGATTTTACAATGTTTTGGTTTTTGCAGCGGCTAATTTGATCACGTAATGACCCTCTGTCTGTTCATAAAATATCAAAAGATTTGTAGGGGCCGGATATGTCAGCGAGCTAGTAACCACACAATTAAAGATCGTTTTACATGTTAAATAAATAGGTAACAATAAATGAAAATTAAAATTTAATAAAATTATGGTAAGATTTTCTTATCTGCATGATTAAATACTAATAATGTTATCCCTACAAGCTGTCATGATTGACAACTGATACAATCAAATCTTTCTTTTGATTGGATTTTACAAACGTGATTACAGTAATTAATTAAAATTAATCAAAATATTGTAACTATAATCATAATTAATGATTTATACATATAACTACATGAACTAGAATCTGAAATATTTTGGAAGTTTATTTTCTGGATTATTTTCATTTCGGTTTGTTTAATTTTGGCGGAATGTAAACAAACGCCAAATAAATTAAAATAATAATCACAGCCAAAATATATGTATTTATTAAAGTTGAGCATACACGTGTTTCTATTTATGTAAACAGACACACGTGAGTATGTGTCTTTATAGTGGTCCTCAGTAGTGGTCATCTATTGGTGTTTATTTTAAATAAACAGGTTTGTGTTTTTAAAGATATGTAAATATATTGAGTATGATATTTGATATGTAAATAGCACGAGATTTTTTAGCCCGAATAGTTTTCTTGTTAAAGTAAGTTAAGGAATATTGTCATTCGAAGCTCGTATACAGTGCAGTTAAGTTTAGGTAAAGGGGCCCCCCTCCAACCAATGAATGTTTGTATTTTTGTAATGTTTTTATTTATAACTTATGATTTCTCACTTTGATTTTCTATTTTGTAGGCTGTCGTGTACTACGCAGCGGTATTGCCGTATCATGTTGACATCGGGACTCAAATTATTTCATTTTGTTTAATAAAATAATCAAGTAAGCTGCACATGCTGGCGAGCTATTCCAAAAAAACAAGTGTTTGTTTTTATTTTATAAATACTTTATATTCGTTTGAGGATATAGAATATAACCCAGTGTACGGTAGATCAGTTTGATCTAATTGAACCCTATCTCTCTATAGAAGATAAGTAGTAAACCCTTTAATTTATAAATAAAAGCATGTTAATGGGAAAACTAAAAAGATTATGAGCATTTTATGAGGAAACAATTACATTTTTTAATTGTTTATTTTAACTGGCAATTATTCAATTTAATTTTAGCAAAGGATGACCCTTGTCACCATGATACAATGGCATACATCACTTAAATACCATGACACGATTGTATCTTCCAAGAACCAGTGACTTTGACTTTGAATCATAACATATTCTTGGATATAGGACAGCTTTTGGTATTTCAGCTATTAGGATTTGGCTATGGCTACCGTCTGGATTAATTTTAATTATATTGTTTGAATTATGACAGGCAACAATTAGAAAACCATCAGCATCTACTGCTAGACTTCCAGGTCCTTCCATTACAGGGAAATTAACTGCAAACAACACCTCCCCATCAGTATTGAATTTGTAAACTTTACCATAATCTAGAATAAATATAGCACCCTGGCCCATCACAAATAATATACGGTATAAAACTAAATTGAATTTCCCGCATAATTTCTCCCATGGTAGACATGATTTTGATAGTTTTATCATCACAACTAACATATACTTCTGTATTTTTTAACATTATGCCATGTGACAAAACCCCTATGTCAACTGATACAACTTGTTCACCACGGACAAAAAGTACGATGCCATCAATAGTAGACATTACAAAATTGTTATTATCTATAATATCCAGTCGCTGTGGTACAAATGTAAGAGGAATTTGTTGTCGTTCTTCTCCTGTCAGACTGAATTTTCTTAACTTTTTTTCATTGAGGTCAGCTATTACTAATAGATCATCATGAACAACTTTGATATCATTGACCCTCATATCTTCAATTTGAAAACTGCAGTGCTTTTTATATAAATCAGATATAGCTTGGATGTAATGTCCAGAAGTTGCATTTCCTGAGCGATGCTTTCCCTTACACTCTGCACACATATTTTCTTTACAATCAGAGCACCAATATACAGGAAACTTTTCATCGAGATAACAGATTTGGCATCTGTAACAATAAACAAAAACAAAGTACTATGTAAATGAGTTCCATATTGTCATTTGGAGTAACATTGCTGAAAATTACATAAAAATAAATTCCCTTTAAACTTATCAATTATAGAATAGACTTATGCGAAATGTAATATGAAATATATTAAAAAAAACCAGTTATCAAAGCAAATAATACATTTTGGAAGTTAATCGTATTAAGAGTGAAATATACAGAATCTTTATTAGCTCAAGGGCCAGGTGAACTATTGCCATCACTTTCCGTCCGTCGTCTTAAACTTTCCTTTAAAGATATTCTCCTGTGAAACCACTGGGCCAATAAAATTAAAAGAGGTTGGGCCAAAGAGGTCCATTTTCTGAAAGTTGTTATTATCTGTCAATTTTTTCTTTTTCTCATAGTAAAAATAGTTTCTGTTTGCGTCTCAATTTTCTGCATTGATAAATCCAACACAGAACTACTGTTAGCTCATAAATAACGTTGAAAACGGATTTTTTTTGTCATTTTCGGGGGGTTTTCCGCACTTTTTAAGTGGGAATTCTCTGACAAGCACCTCCAGAACCAAATACATAAAACCTTTTCCTGGAAGACTGCACTAATGGTAAAATTTTCTGCAATTCTTGTTTTTGGTTCTAAATGTGCTTTTTAACGAAAATGGAACTTTTCTTTATAAAATCAATTCAATACTTTAATTAAGATACAGATACCTTTAAATTACCGATCAAAAGTATGGTCGTCATAGCTCAGACGGTACTGTTGTTGGTTAATAAATAAAAATTAAACTGTCTGAGAGTTCGAATCTCGGAGAGAGCTTTTTTTTCAGGGTTCTTGCTAGATTCGCATTTTTGTCATATTTTTTAAACCGCAAAAGTTTTCTTTCTTAATTTTCCCTACCCAAACTTTTTATTTATCTCTGAATTTTTAGCACAAAATAAATTCAAGATTACCCCGTTCATTTGTGCAACTTCATCCCAAAGTTTTGTTATATTGTTGTGCTTACACAAGTAAATGGTAGTGAAAGTGGACTATAGGTCTTTTTATTTAAAACATCACTCATCTTATCATAATCATTTATAGAAGCACATGTTAATAACGACGATAAAGCCATTTTGTTGTGCATGCTGCAAATGAATGCCTAAACAAAAAAATTCTCAGGTACTGCTTGAACACTTTAAAGTTCACCAGCGCCGTGATGTATACAGGCAGAAATTTTATACAAATCAGATAAGTCTGTATAGTATTTATTTTTCTCAACATTTTCCAACCTGTTAAAAGATATTTCGAATATTAAAACGGATACATGATTGTGATTATTATGCCCTGAACATTATTGCACCGTCACTTTAATTAAAACCTTAAAACTGTAGGTTTCGACAACAGTATCCAAGTTTCAAAAGTTTCTACCACATAATTATTTTAGTTCTCTGGCGTACAAGTTTGTAGATATTTCGACATGTCCTTGTCCATTTAATACTTCGTGTTACTTTGTTTAAAATATAATGCCAGTAACAGTTACTGTGACACCGGCAATGGTGCACTGCACTGTATCGCAAAAGCAATAGCACAGTTATAATTTCATTACTATTTTCATCATCAAGTGGTAATTGATTGGTGGCAAGGTTAAAGTAACAAGGTGTGACGCAATTACCATTTAAATATAGTATCAAGAGATTAATACATTTAAAATTAAACCTACACAGGTAAACTAACCGAATGAAACAATATCAGGAGAAAGGGGCCCTTGTTCCTTTGCTGCAATAGTCCTTAGGTGGTCGTCTTTCAGAATTGTATCCGATGATCCCAACCGCCATCCAAGATGGCCTTGGAACGAAAATTGGCAGCAATGGTGCTTAGGTAGTCCTTTATCAGAAGTATATCCGATGACCCAGACGGCCATCCAAGATGGCGGCCATAAGCAAACTTAGTTTAACATAGGACCCCATGGGAAATTCACTTAAAAATCTTAATGCGTGAAACCAACGAGCCAATTCGAACCAAATTTGCAACGATGGTCCTTAGGTTTTCCTCTTTCAGAATGTATCTGTAACCCCGCCTGCTATCCAGGATGGCGTCCAGAGCCAAACATGGTTTAACATTGGAGCCCATTCTAAATTGACTTAAAATATCTTCTAGCCCGAAACCACAAAGCCAATGGGAACAAACCTTGACAGCAATGGTTCTCTTTCAAACTGGCCGCCAGAGCCGAATATGATTCAACAAAGACCCTTATGGGAAATTTACTTAAAAGATCTTCTTGTCCGAAACCGCAAAGCCAAAGGGAACAACACCTGGCAGCAATGCTCATTAGATGGTCCTCTTTCAGAATTGTGTCAACCAAGACGGCTGCAACGGCCGAACTTAGATTAGCATAGAACCCTATTGGAGAATTTATTTTAAAATCCTCTGTGAATAAAACGTATCACAAAATACCGAAATAAATTTGATGCACTGTATGGGCATTTCGTTAACAGACAACTCATCAACAGTGCTCGAGATCGAAGTGTTGGAAAACCGGTTAAAGATGAAATGATGAATTAATAAGCACAACCGTTAAAATCCAAAACAATTAAAACAAACAGGAATCCAAACTAAGCTAATGGTTACCTCTGCATCAACAGGAAGAGCCTTATAAATTTCTGATAATTTTTGAACGGAAAATTTAGAGGCATTTGAGTAAATAACTTGACTGATTGGAGCCAGACTATGGCTCTTTATGCTCCTCTTTCAGTCTTTTCCAGTGCAACTTGATCCACTTTTGACAAATCTTGGCAGTAATGGTATTTACATATAGATGGTATAATATAAAAAAAAAAATGTCCATTGATCCCAACTACCAACAAATTAGCATTTTAGTTACTGCTTTTATGTTTGTAGTGTGGCAAATTGACTCCAGGTGAGCGATGTAAGTTTGTGTCTATTATACCTGCTAGTTGCTGACTGCTTTTCTGTTCCAATGTTTTCCTACAATTAAAACATACAATATTTTATGTCTTTAATTAACATTTAAGTCATATAACATTGAACAATATATGTACTTTTCCAATGAAAAGAGATTGCATATTTATACAGTAATAGTTTTAGGTTTTGCTCTCTTCGACATCTTACAAATCAATCATCCTAAACACAAATTTGAACAATAAAAAATTGTATTATTACAAGGTGAAATTATTTCCTTACACATTCTTTCAGTATTTTCTCATTTTTTATTAGCATACCTGTGGTTGAGACCAGACATTGCCCATTGCTCTAAGATCCTTGGAATCATGTGTGTATTTATGGGACAAGCAGTATAAACTATCATTAGATTTCAGACTTTCCTCGTCGTGCATTTCTCTTATGTCTAAATTATCAACACTGGTATATCCACACATATAACGAATCTTAAGATTTACTGTTATTGTATATTTATTGGCTACTTGGCAAATTATTGACTCTATGTCTTTCCGAACATGGAAGCGTGAAATTTTACTCTGCCTCCAACACCATATTTGTAACAGGATTATATTATTAGACTTGCATAATATAAGTTTTTCACTTCTATGTAATTTTTCGTCTAAAATAATTATATTCTGGAAAAACTGTCTTGATTGGAACATTCTATTCCTCATCAATCGAACCACCAAATGGTTGAATACTGCCGGCGGCAAAAAATCAAACACAAAACATAACCAAGACGTTCTTTGACATCCAGGTTGGTCAACACCGTAGTTTTTACAGATTTCATTCCATGACTTAGTTTCAGCTTTGCTTATCATACTTGGGACAATATAGGAGACTTTATTCTCTTGATCTTCTTTTACAACAATATCAAATTTTTCCATGACTTCAAGTAGAAACTCTTGGTGTTGAGCAGACTCTGGTATTTTCCGAAAGAGTTCTGAAATAAATTCTGTTGAGATTTCTCCCGTTTTAGTAAATCTATCCCATTCCTCATAATGCAATAATCCTTCTTGAAATTCTTCAGCACATACCAAACATCTGAACACGTCAATAAGCCAGGTTGGGTTCAGTACTACACAGTCTGGTCTGTCTTTGAAAAAGATAACATTTCCCATTTCATGCTGAAATTTTAAGAATAGAATTATTTCGTTTATATTTGTAATAGAATTTGGTAAGGTTTTTGCTAACTTTTCAAGATAACCTAGTGTCACTACATTTTTTTGCTGCTTCCTTTCTTCGTCTAATGTCTGTTCAAAGTGAATCCACCTTATTGGACGTTCCTCTCCCCAGCCCGGCAAAGAAGTAGCTATTTCATATATATTTTTACGCAAAGTGTCAAATGCATCTTCTGTCGATTCTGTGTTTGATATAAAACGAATGCCTTGACGGAGGTGCTGTCGTTGTTTTTCACTTAGACTGCTGCTGAATTTCGATCTAAAATTCTTCTTCTTGTCTTCCAAGTCCTGGACAATAAATGGAGAACAATAACATGATATAATTATTAAAAGTTTCAAAAACAATCATAAAAACAAAAATTCAATTGCTTCTAATTCAACAGCAGTAGAATTTAATATTGTCAATATGGTACAAATGTATGTTTGTAATTCCAGAGCTGCTTGCTGCGTTCCTCGTGGCGGATATAACTCGTTAGGGTGTTGTCATGTTATTGAGGGTGGCTGGTTTTGACATTAATTTTACCCTCTAAATATTTCGAAAATACATAAACAAATAGCCTCTTTAGAAGGTTAAACTATCTGCCAGTATTCCACTTTCGATACTTTTCCAGCGGCAATTAAATATTGTTGCCAATTGTTCCATTCCCATTTCTTGTTTACTGTTAAGTAATGTGAAACCCGTTCTTATCCTACAGATGCATGTTACATTTGACACTGGATATATGTATTAAGCAAAGAGATTATACATTCGTGTTCGTACCCTCTCAAAATCTTTAAAAAGGTAGAACGATATTTAGGGTTTATTCAAAAAATACTTTAACATTGATGTGCATTACTTTCTACCCAGTACAGAGTTTTAAGAATAAATTTGTTTATAAAATCCCTTTTCAACGCAAAGTTAAATTCAGAAACTATTTTACTGTTATTGAAGACTTGTCTACTATGATCGTTGTGAAGAAAAGAGTTGCCAAGACGCATGTCCCCATATCTTTAATTCCTCGGCCAAAGAATTCTATCACCAATGAATATTTAAATTTTTACATTAATGAAAAATTGAACACAAAATTTATACTATTGCAAAGATTTCATAAGATAAATCATACCCATCTGCTATCCAGTACAGTAGTTTTCGTATTTAGTTTTAAAACAACATCTCTGTCGCAGGTCGAATCACACCCAGTACAAACTGGAATAATCGGAGGATTTGCCTTAAGTTTTCCTTTGTTACCCTTGCCTGTTTCCTCTGTAGCGTAACAATGAATTGTGTCAATCCAAAATGTTATTTTATCTGTAATAAATGTCCAAAACTTTTATAAACTTTCTTGGTAATTTACGGTTATAAAATTGTGTTTGTTAAACTAAGAATTCTCTACCTGAAGCATTGCTCTGTCCTAATATTCCTCTATAAATAAATAAAGCATTAAATTAAATTAACATCTGTTCTTCAAACCGTTGGGTTTTTTCAGGGTCCTATACACTGCACCAAAAACTGTATTATTAGATTTTACTATAGCAATAATTAGAAATAACTGGATTATTTATTTGTTTTTTTCTCTCGGCATTCGGTTAATATCCTCTAATCAATTTGACCAATAACTTGTATGGCACGAAAATATTTTTTTGTTATTTTTCAATATGAAGTTATTTGTAATAAATGTTTCATATTTCTATTCAACATAAAGTTATTTGTATTCAGTATTTTGTTATTAACTTCTTTTCACAATTTTTATGAACATTTCTTTGGTATATGACTCATCAGTATTGCTCAAGGTCTAAAACGTTGAAAACGAAAATACCTGTTCCCGCTGTCGTAACATTTCATGTGCCTCCACTGATTTGTGACTTCCACCAGATTGACTTTGTTGAACTTCACGACGGGTGGCGTATATGGAGCCGGAACTGCTTATCCTTCCGGAGCATCTGGGTTCACTTCTGGTTTTTATAGGAGTTCCTTTTTTTTTTTTTTTTTTTTTTTTAGTTTTCAGTGTTTATTTGTTGTGCTTGTGGTTGTTCATTTGTCTTCCCGGGTTTGTCTGTCCAATGAATTACGTCTTTTGATTTGTTCCTTGGGTATATTTTGTCCTCTTTATAATAAACCAAAAGTTGAAGATCGAAAAATGCAAAAATGACCAAAAAGGGGTAAAGCCAAAACCATCTAAGGACAGAGCCATGCAGATAGACCTCAGTTTTCACAACGTTTTGCATTTTTTAAAGGTTAATTTAAAAGTATCACTTTCCGGCTAGTATTTTCATAAAATATTTCATGTATTCAATTTCATGTTAATTTTCATTCACATTTACGTTTTTATTCAGTGTCTAGATATTTGTATTGAAATGCATCACTCCTATATTCAAAAGGTAATCTGACATAAACATTTATTTTTGTTGTATAATGTAAATTATATTCAATGAATACAAATATTGAGATACTGAATACATATAGGGAGGTACTATATATTACGTGATATTAAATACAAATATCGATATACTGAATACAAATATTCTCATTTTGAACGAAAATAACGATAATTTCAATATAAACGAGCAATAATTGTAACAGTGAACTGTTACGAAGTCTCCCAAACGAAGTAACTGATATCTCGAATGCCTTGCATTGTATTAAATAAATTATTTGTTTTTCAGAGACTGAACTTGGGAAATTGTTCCTATCAAGTTTATGCATACTTAATGGGGAGGTTACTTAAAAATCCTGATATGGGTAAATTTTGTTACCCGATTTTTACAGTCATAGTGAACCATTTGATCAACTTTTGCTTGTCGACATGCTGCATTGACGAGATATACCACAGTATTTCTGAACCGTCTACGAGAACTGATTTTATTGTATGGTGTTATAAAATGCATTCCGTTTCATTAAATAAAAATAATAAAAAAGACTTCTTACCTGCTGTGATAAGTCCTCCCAGCATCAAGTCAGTGCAGTTTGAATCATATTTATATAAAATGATCAATTGCAACGCAATAATATCTATTATTACATATTATGGGTGATACATTGATGTCTTCTTTGTATCAATATTAAATCAAATCTACAATATGATGCAAGGACAGAAAATAAAACTAGAGGCTCTCAAGAGCTTGCGTCGCTCACCTGTATCTACTGTATTACTGTGGTTTTTGAAATCATGTAAATAAGGTTAAAATCATAATGAAATCATTAATAAATTGCTTCGCAGAGCGCAGCTGGATACGACCGCAGAGGTCCAACCCTGAACAGTTGGGGCAAAAATGGACACAATATTTGCGCTTGATACAGGTCTGAATTTGGATTGTAATTAAATATTTGACACATAACAGGTTTCTGACAGAGAATAACTGTAGTCAAAGAACTTAGAATTGGTCATACGATTTGAGTTTATATTCAATTTTTTGCTTTTTGTGCAATACAATATGCTGTTGCGAATTGAACCCCCCCCCCCCGCCCCCAAAAAAATAAAATTTTACCCCTTTTTTTTTGCTTTTGTGCAATACACTATGCTGTTTCCTATTGACCCCCCCAAAAAAAATTATTGTACCCCCCCCCGTGCCCTTTTTTTGCAAAAAAAAATATTTGAAGAAATTTTCTTTTTAATTTCTGAAATCTGAAATGAGAAAAAATTGCCCCCCCCACAATTTCTTATTTACCCCCCTAAAAAATTTTCACCCCCCTTTCCCTTTTTCCAAAAAAGAAAATTTTTTCCCTCAAGATATGGTCATAATCCCTATTCAAATTTCTCATGGAGTTTGCGAACATAATTACCCATTTAAATACATCATAACAGTCCTAAAATAGAAAATGACATATGGCTAAAATTAATATTAATTAATAGTAACTTCTAAAAATAAATTGACAGCTATAAATCTCCCCAAGACAATCTACATTTCTTTATACATAATTTACAAGCTGTGTAAGGGAGGCATTTTACTTTAAATGTGTTTGGATTACCTCCCTAACACCAAGATAACCAAAATTTACTAAAATTTACCAATTCAGGGACAGCAACCCAAAAACGAGCTGCCTGATTGGTCTGAAATTTTCAGGGCAGATAGATCTTAACCTGATAAATATGTTTACCTCTGTCAAATTTACTCTAAATACTTTAATTTCAGAGATACAAGCCAAAAACTGTATTTACCCCCTATCTTCTATTTTTAGCCATGGCGGCCATGTTGATTGGCAGTCGGGGTGGTCGGACAAATTTTTTAAACTAGATACCCCAATGATGATTGTGGCCAAGTTTGGTTACATTTGGCCCAGTAGTTTCAGAGGAGAAGATTTTTGTAAAAGTTAACAGACAACGACGACGACGGACGACGACGACGGACGACGAAGGCGGACGACGGACGCCAATTGATGACAAAAGCTCACTTGACCTTTCACGTCAGGTGAGCTAATAATTAAAAGATAAAATACCATATTAATAATAAAAATATCTGAGTTGCATATTCACCCAATAAAATTAAATATATCTATAAAGAAAGACATCTCTTAATTTCTTTTTAAAACAAGAACATCTACAAAAAAGAAAAAAAAACAACTGGACAGTCAGGATCTCCGACCAGGAGCAATACCCTGCAAAATGAATTTCACTGGTTAACAAAAATAAACACGTATTTACATTTAAATTTGAGATGGACAGGTTTACAGTTTTAAAAATTACGCCATAACACACACCGCAAAATTACAGAACGAAATCAGTGTCATCTTTAGATAGATATCGTCCCGAAACAAAATTTCTTCTCTTAAACCCACTGGGGTCAATAACAACAGGATTTTTCTCTTTCATTTTCATTCATTTGCGTAAGGGCGAGGCAAAATTCAATATACTTCGTTTGGGAGACTTAACTAGATGTACTGTGAGCAAAGCTCACAAAGGATATCCCCCGCTTTGAAGTCCAATTATCTCCCTTGTGTGATATCGGAAAGCAAAGATTTTTCTTCATGATCATCTTTGGATGATGTACTTCCTTTCTGTAAAGTTTCGTTGAAATCCATTGAGCAGTCTAGGAGGAGTTGCGCTTACCAGGTTCATATATAATGTGTAAGCCAAAAAAAAATAGAAGTCCAATTATCTCCCTTGTGGGATATTGGAACGCAAAGATTTTTCTTCATGCACATCTTTGGATGATGTACTTCCTTTCTGTAAAGTTTCGTTGAAATCCATTGAGCGGTCTAGGAGGAGTTGCGCTTACGAGGTTCATATATACTGTATAAGCCAAAAAAAATATAAGTCCGATTATCTCCCTTGTGTGATATCGGAAAGCAACGATTTTTCTTCATGCACATCTTTGAATGATGTACTTCCTTTCTGTAAAGTTTCGTTGAAATCCATTGAGCGGTCTAGGAGGAGTTGCGCTTACAAGATATAGGTTCATATATAATGTATAAGCCAAAAAAATAGAAGTCCAATTATCTGAAAGGAAAGATTTTTCTTCATGCACATCTTTGGATGTACTTCCTTTCTGTAAAGTTTCGTTGAAATCCATTGAGCGGTCTAGGAGGAATTGCGCTTACAAGATATAGGTTCATATATAATGTATAAGCCAAAAAAAATAGAAGTCCAATTATCTGAAAGGAAAGATTTTTCTTCATGCACATCTTTGTAGGTACTTCCTTTCGTTGAAATCCATTGAGCGGTCTAGGAGGAGTTGCGCTTACCAGATATATGGACAGACGGACAGACGGACAGACAGACAGACAGACAGACAGACGGACGGACGGACAAGGTGATTCCTATATACCACCCCCCCCCCCAAACTTTGTTTGCGGGGGGTATAATAACGTTGTATTGAATACAAATAACGAAATACTAAACAGAACTGCGAGTGAGTAAAACTCGCGCTTACTCTTATCCGTGTGTTTACAACAGCTGTTTCAAAAGGGTCGTCAAGTTGGTTACAGTTGTTTTCCTACATTAAGTCTGGGACTATTATAACTAGTTCCAGATTAATTTGATCAATATTTAACTATTTTAGAATTCTGTAAATAGTTTAACTAAACAAAAATCTTGAAAATGTGTAAAGTGGCCGGTGTATAGCTATGCACGCGTGGTCCAATTTTTTTTCCATTTTTTGTTAATGCTATGAAGTTCATAAAAGAGTTCTAATGTGATAAACTAGACACAAAAATACCTGTATCTTCACCTGTTTCCGGAAAATTGTCATGATAAAAAACTTGCTGTAAGAAGGTATATTGCATTTATGGTCAAAAATGTTTGATGAGTTATGTAATATTCTTTGTGGCCTGCAAAATCCATGATGATACATTCTGCGTATTTTTCTTTTTCTAGTTTTGTATTTAGTCCATTTTTCAGTGCCTTTATTAAAAACGAATCTGGATGCATTTTAATCTCCGATTCATTATTTTCTTCTTCGTTACCATTCTCTCCTAACGTTCGCCCGCTAATTTTGTCATTTATTTCTACAACTGATATTTCATTTGCTGATTTTTTACCTAAGCCATTTTCATGAGAAATGTCTAATTGGTCGGAAATTTTGTGTTCCAATGATGGTTCCCTTAAAGCGTCCTCTGTGTAAGTCGGAAACAAATCTGAATCATTATTAGTATTTTCATGTCCATTTTGAATTTCAGTAGTATTTTGTTCATTGCCAATTTGACTGACAGTGTCATTTTCAGAATTTTCCGCCTTTTGGTATACATTCAAATCCTTTTCTTTATCATTCAGACCGTTGTCTGTATTGCTGACAGTTTCTATATTACGTTCTTGCACCATTCTTGCTAATCTCTGATTCTGAGCCTCTTTCTCGTTCACTGCAATTTAAAAAGAACTCTTTCTTTATGAAGCTTAAGTCGAGGTTCTGAAAATATATGTTAAATTCAAACTATGAAAAATCTAGAAATTAAGCAGTAACTAAATCAGTGGGTTATTGAAACTGAGTATCTTTATAAAGTCTACTTACGTTTTTTTAAAAGCCAATTTCCAGTGTCAACGTTGATCTGACAACGCCTAGCAATATTAATTCCGTCTGTACTTCTGACATCTGTAATATCTTCCTTTAGCAATTTTCGCATCAAACATGTCTTTCCAACTCCATGTTTTCCTAGGATGAATACTTTGATGAAATAAACTTTCTCACTGCCTTCCTTTAGAATTCTTATATACTGCGCTTGGTCCTCTGGGCTCAATTTCTTTAAAATTTTTGGAAGATTAAAAAATTCTGAAAATGAAAAAAATTATAGCAAAATTATTTAAAAACAATTGTTTTACTTCGGCATTTGAATAAAATAAAGTGTGATAGTATCCAACAACAATTCTGAGATAGTTTTCTGTACAAATAAGCACAGTCGCACGCTGGTATCCTGACTCTATTGTGTCTGTGTTAAATTTGTGTTTTGCCTTATTTTATGGATTGTAATTTGGACGAAGGTGTGATGTGGTTCATTTGTTGGATTTTCCGATAAACTTTATTTGAAAACACTGAAGATCGTTTTTGTCGAACGTAAGTAATAGGGATCTAGAAAGAAAATTGACTGATCGTGGGATTTGACTTATTCATAGTTTCAACTAACAATTTGATCGATAATTCATTCACATATTTTTAATTGTTGACATAAATGTAAGGTTTTTTTTTGTAGTGATAAATATACCATATTAATGTGTATTTTAATTGGTTACATAAATAAAGTTTTTTTTTCAAATTTACAATATTATTTGAAAATACTCTGCATTTGTATGAATAAAACACGTGATCATTCATAACATTTCGAAATAGACGACTGAATTCAAAGGAAATATTTCGGGTTTTTTTACAGAGTATAATGTAATTTACGCATACCTTTCTGAAGACATTGATTTGAGGTTAGCTGGAATAATAGAAACAATCCTAGAAAAAAACAAATACATGTACATTTACTATATTTTTATATTGTTCACAAAGATAGGTGGAATGTTGAAGTTAGGCTCCTGAAAGTACAATTTGTCAAAATATCAGAAGTAATTGCATCAAAATTAAATTTCATAGAATGTTTACTGGCGATTATATGTTCTTCTGTCGGCCTCAAGTTCATGAGATTATCACAATCTCACTATCCAGTAAAAATGTATTTTGTGTGAAGTCGATCCTCAAGACTAACCCCTATACAATTGATAAAGTTTGGAAACTGGTCATTATCTTCCCCGAATAGAGATCTGACTCAGACAGTTTTAATTTAAACTCAGATTTACTTTTTCTTCGGTTATAAATTCAAACTTTCAAATTTAATTGAGCACTATAAAAGTATTACCGTTATGAAAACTAGACATACTTCCTTTACTCATAGTTCTATCTTCCTAGATTACGGAGGACTATTTATTGTCATAAATAACAAGATGGGAACTTGCAAAATTCGTGTAAAATAATAAATGTAAAGCTTTATCAGAAATTACATTAAAATCAGTTACGCTATGTAAACATCAGATTGTTTTCAAGGTCAATTTTGCTTTTTTTACTGTTCCAAGGGGAATAACTGTGCACAAGAAAATTAATAGGTCGTTGCAGATATTCGAAGTATTCCTAGACAATGATGGTGTAAACCTTTGATATAAATTTCATTAAAATCTGTTCGCATATGTAGATGTGAGAGCATTTACAAGGTCAATTTTCCATATTTTTACTGTTTCAAGGATAATAAATAAACGAACTTGATATATGAAGAAATGAGAGTGCTTATAAAGTGTGACGGACGGACACCAGCGTTTCTATCACCCCCGGTCTGCGTTGCAGCGGAGGACAATTATCAAAGTTTATCTTAGCTCATGTTAGTTACATACACTCGTTTTTTCGGGAAAGAGGACATTCGTATATTACTTCATCAGCATTTAGTCTAGATTTCACGTAAACAGATTTAACATAGGAAGAAAAACAAAGTTATTACATATATGTAAGTTTTTATAAGGAAATTCTGTAGAAATAAAACAAATGGAAATATTAGTTTTTAAATAATTTTTAACATTCTCGACTATTACTTTTGACATTGCAATGTATATTTCTATAAATTTCTATAAATGTACCACAAATTTGTTGTCAGCTTACCTAGAACAATAAATAATCCACATATCAAACTTAATGCTATTGTCTTGAAGTCATAATCTGCAAACAATGAAAGTGTTATATCGTGAGAGAAATTAATTTCTATGCATATAAATCGATACAAAAACACACGTCTAATCCATATTATGGATAGTTAGGGATAAATATTATTAAATTCAATGCAAGAATGGCAGATACCACGATTTATTATGTTAAGAAATAAGAATAGTTTCCTGTTAAGAATTGCATTTTTATTTCGTTGTAATGAACATTATGTGATACAAATTTGTATGTACTGAATATGCACATTCATAGTGCTTAAATCTGAAATAATAAAAATTACATATTAATGGGTCTGTCAACTTCTTTCGAAATTCCTTGCTAATTTATTTACAGTCGTAAGAGTTATTGAAAATATTGTTGCTCTACAGAATTTTCTCATCACGATTTCATTGTTATACACGATAGTAATTTGGCTTCCTGTATAGTATTTCTGTTTTTTTTTTTTTTTTTTTTTTTTTTTTTTTTGGCTGGCAAATTCATTCCTGTGAGATAAAGAGTGTTTTAGACGTATATTCTGAAAGATTCTAAACGCTTACGGGGTTGTCTCGATTCTAGATTTCCCCAAAGCACCAGATTTCACTTTTTGACGAAATGAATTTCTTATTGCTAGCCTTGCAGTATGTTGTTTTTCTCATTAGTCTGCTGTGTATGTTCCCTGTATTGTATGTATTCCACTTTTCAACGGATTTGGTCCATTTGTTAATGCTTGTGTACCCTTTGTTCATGTTTCCATCAATATAGTTTACTAGTATATTTAGTCTTTACCTCTAGGATAATATATAAAGTTATTTCTAATAATCTTTTCCTGTGCTTTGATAGAGCTGTCGCTGTTAAAAGAAAACAATTCTAATGAATACAAGATGCATTCAAAGATTATATGATAAAGACTGACACCAACTTTAAGACGTAAGGATTATTTAAGATTGATACATTTGTATAATATTGAAATTTTTAGTGAAAATCACGAAAGTGTTAAGATTGCCGACTGTTCATATTTCGGTGAAAATGAAAGAAGATATGAGGTAAATTTCAGTTAAACAACAATCCTGGAAATGAACTTACAAATACAAAAAATGATTAGTAGATATTTTCTTACAGCGTGAGGATTTTTTTTTAAATCCAAGAAGTAATTCGCTGATTTCCTTCCTCTAAGTATAACTGCAAAATCCACTCTGAACTAATCAAGTCTCCCAAACGAAGTTTGGAGACTTCTTGTTTTTGGCCCGTCAGACGTAGTCGGGACGACATATTGTTATTGTTCCGTTTCTTTGCTTTTTTTCTTCTTCTTCCACCTAATTTTGTCCGGACGAGTTCTCAGAGATGGCTGGAACAATCTTTATTCATTGTAACATTAAAAAATTTCAAAATGGCCGCCGTTGCCATGGGAACGGAAAAAGTATGAAAATCTTTGGAAATTTAAATTTTATTTTTCTCAGTATCTGCCCAGCCAATCTTTTTGAAACTTAATTGAAGGATTATTCCTTGCATCAACTCAAACTGATTCATGCAAATTTGGAATCAGTTGGACAAACTTTTTCACTGTTGCCATGGAAACAGCAAAAAAAAATTTTTTTTTTTAAATGCTTCAAACTTAATGAAATTTTACAGAGATGTTAACGGGTTAATGTAGATTTGACAATTGACTTTGGAATTTCAAAAATGGACGCTGTTATCATGGAAACTGCAAAAATGTGAAAATTTTTAAAATGCTTCACACTTAATGAAACTTTACACCAATGTTAACTGGCATGTGTGGATGTGGCATTTGACTTAATGAAATTTTACAGAGATGTTAACGGGTTGATGTAGATTTGGCAATTGACTTTGGAATTTCAAAAATGGACGCCGTTACCATAGAAACTGCAAAAATGCGAAAAATATTTAAAAGATTCAAACTAAATGAAACTCTACATATTGTTATTCTTCCGTTTCTTTGTTATTATTCTTTCTTTCTTTCTTTCTTTCTTTCTTCAAATGAAGAATCTCGGAGATGCCTGGATAGAATTGAATGAAACTTGGCAGAAAGTAAGATCACTATGTGAAGGTGTGCAATCAATACTTTTTTTTTCGAAATGGCCGCCATTTTCAAGATGGCCGCCATTCAAAGATCGGTACCCTCCGAAAATTTAAAACGTTTATATCTCAAAAACTGTACGATAGAATTTCATTAAACTTCGTAAGTTTGTAAAGTACAAATAGAAGAAGAAACTGATGAAAAAAAATCGCGATCGGTTGGAGACGTTTGGCGGCCATTTTGAAAAATTCTTCTTCTTCTTTCCCGTGCCGCCAACTTTGTCCGGGGCACTTTTGTACTTTATACTTGACCGATTTCAATCAAATTTTGCACAATGATAGTACCCCATGAGATGTTGGTCCTAACCATTTTTCAAGTGTAGGGGGCCCCAGGGGCAGTGCCACGCCCCTTCAAATACCTCAAAAATTGATATTTTTTTAATAGGTCAAAAATAGTTTACATTCCTACCCTATAACCATATATATTATTACTGCTTATGATAAGACGAAGGATTTGGTACCTAAGGGGGGTCTGAGGGGGCCCCAGGGGCAGTGCCACGCCCCTTCAAATACCTGAAAAATAGATATTTTTTTAATAGGTCAAAAATAGTTTACATTCCTACCCTATAACCATATATATTATTACTGCTTATGATAAGACGAAGGATTTGGTACCTAAGGGGGGTCTGAGGGGGTCATGCCCCGCCCCCCTCAAATGACAAAATACTTTATATCTTGAAAACCATTGAGATCCTGGATAGAATTGAATGAAACTTGGCAGAAAGTAAGATCACAATGTGAAGGTGTGCAATCAATACTTTTTTTTCGAAATCACCGCCATTTTAAGATGGCTGCCAGGGGCGACATCTGCTATTGCTCGCAATTGCAATTCTAGTTATTCTTCCGTTTCTTTGTTATTATTCTTTCTTTCTTTCTTTCTTCCAATGATTTATGTCCGGCTTAGTTCTCGGAGATGCCTGTATAGAATTGAATGAAACTTGGCAGAAAGTAAGATCACTATGTGAAGGTGTGCAATCAATACTTTTTTTTCGAAATGGCCGCCATTTTCAAGATGGCTGCCATTCAAAGATCGGTACCTTCCGAAAATTTAAAACGTTTATATCTCAAAAACTGTACGATAGAATTTCATTAAACTTCGTAGGTTTGTAAAGTACAATTAGAAGAACAAACTGATGAAAAAAAATCGCAATCGGTCGGAGACGTTTGGCGGCCATTTTGAAAAATTCTTCTTTTTCTTCTTTCTCGCGCCGCCGACTTTGTCCAGGGCACTTTTGTAATTGTCATGCCCCACCCGCTCAAATGACAAAAGACTTAATATCTTGAAAACCATTGAGATCTCCACCCTTTAACCATATATATTATTACTCCTTATGACAAGACGAAGCATTTGGTATCACATAGGGGTCTGAGGGGGTCATGCCCCGCCCCCCTCAATTGACAAAATACTTAATATCTTGGAAAACCATTGAGATCCCCACCCTATAAGCATATATATTATTACTCCTTATGATAAGACGAAGCATTTGGTACCATTGGAGGGTCTGATGGGGAACTTCGTTTGGGAGACTTAGTAACAGTTCACTGTTACAATGATTACTTGTTATTATGTCGCTCCGACGAAAGTCGGGAAATGACATATTGTTATTCTTCCGTTTCTTTGTTATTATGTCGCCCTGACGAAAGTCGGCGACATATTGTTATGTCCCCGACCACGAAGTGTCGTCGGGGACATATTGTTTTTACTCCGTTTCTTATTTTTCTTATTATTATACTTTTTTCTTTTTCTTCCGTCAACCTGATGCACGAACTTGTCCGGCTATCTCCTCGGAAATGGATGGACCGATCAATATGAAACTTGGAGGGGTGATAGGTCCCAAGGTCCTACAGTGTTTTTTGCGGTTTATAATTTCAAAATGGCCGCCATTTCCAAGATGGCCGCCAAAAATGGCGAAAAATGTAAACATTGTCCAATTTCAACGAAACTTGGTATACAGGGTATAACGGTGATGGCGACTGATGGCGCATTGTCGGAATTTCTGTAATGGCCGCCATTTTCAAGATGGCCGCCGAAAATCGCGAAAAATGTAAACATTGTCCAATTTCAATGAAACTTGGTATACAGGGTATAAGGGTGATGGCAACTGACGGCGCATTGTCGGAAGTTTTGTAATGGCCGCCATTTTCAAGATGGCGGCCGAAAATGGCGAAAAATGTAAACATTGTCCGATTTCAACGAATCTTGGTATACAGGGTATATAGGTGATGGGGACTGACGGCGCATTGTCGGAATTTTTGTAATGGCCGCCATTTTCAAGATGGCCCCCGAAAATGGTGAAAAATGTAAACATTGTCCGATTTCAATGAAACTTGGTATACAGGGTATAAGGGTGATGGCGACTGACGGCGCATTGTCGGAATTTTTGTAATGGCCGCCATTTTCAAGATGGCCGCCAAATGGTGAAAAATGTAAACATTGTCTGATTTCAACGAAACTTGGTATACAGGGTATATGGGTGATGGCGACTCACGGCGCATTTTCGGAATTTCCGTAATGGCCTCCATTTTTAAGATGGCTGCTGAAAATGGCAAAAAATATAAAGTCTGATTTTAACGAAACTTGGTATACAGTGTATATCGGTGATGGCGACTCTTCAACTTGTTGAAGAGAACAGGCATAAAATGGGCACGGGAGGGGACATCTCACGTTTCGCGAAACGTAAATTTTAATTATTCTTCCGTTTCTTTGTTATTATTCTTTCTTCCAATGATTTATGTCCAGCTTAGTTGCCGGAGATGCCTGGGTAGAATTGAATGAAACTTGGCAGAAAGTAAGATCACTATGTGAAGGTGTGCAATCAATACTTTTTTTTCCGAAATGGCCACCAGGGGCGACATCAGCTATTGCTCGCAATTGCAATTCTAGTTATTATTATTATTCTTTATCCTGAACTTGTCCGGACTCTTATTTATACCCTGAGATTCCAAAAGTCATGAAACTTCATAGGAGGGGGTCACCATGAGTAGGGGTGCAACCAATTCATTTAATTCTGGTTGCCATGGAAACGGTGCGAAAATATCCAAAAAAATGAAAATCAATAAGATTGATTTATTCCTAGTTGGAACTATAGATAGTCTTCAAACTTCATATGATGGTAAGGCACTTTCATAATAATGGCATGGAATTCTTGTTACCATGGCAACGGTGCAAAAATATAAAAAAAAAATGAAAATTGCTTAAAATAATTCCAAATGTTACGAAACGTCATATATATGTTAGGGACAATGAGTGGTGGTGCCAACAAGAAAAAAAAATTTGGTTGCCATGGACACATGGAGCGTCCGGGTTCTAGATTATTATAATTATTCCACTTTTTTTGTCCGGGAAATTTCTCGGGGCCTCAGAGTCCTAAAATCATGAAACTTCATAGAATATGAATGTTGAGCACCAAAAGTTGCATTGCAGTGAAGTATATGGAACTCTGGTTGCCATTGAAACAGTGCAAAAACATCAAAAACTGAAAATTAAAAACAGTCAACTAGATTGAATTTCTCGGAGATGGAATTGCATAAAGTCTTCAAACTTTATATAGAGATGAAGCACTATGCATAGTTTCTTAAAGATGGGATGGAACTCTGGTTGCCATGGAAACAGTGCAAAAATATCCAAAAAAACTGGAAATGATCCTTAAAGTCACCAAACTGCATAGGAAGGTTAATCTCCAAAAGTAATGATGCCATCATGAAACAAAATTTGGTTGCAATGGAAACGGCGCGAAAATATCCAAAAAACTGAATGTTGAATTTTTTTGCACATGGTAATGCCATAAGTCTTGCATAGTTCCTGGAACTCTGGTTGTTATGGAAACAGTAAATCCGGGTGACGTCTGCTATTGCAATTCTAGTTATTATTCTTCATTCTTTCTTTCTCCGACGCGTTTCTCAGATACCGTAAGTCCAAAATCTATGAAACTTAGGGATATGTTAGATATGCATCTCTAGATGTGCAGTCAATAATAAAAGAATTCTGGGGGTCCATTAAGGTTATATTTGGGGGGTCCAAATATGGTGGGTTTACTATAGAAACCTATGGGGAAAAATTTTTCCAGCAACATGTTCATAACTTATCAAACTTTAGGATATATTCAATATGTATCTTTAGGCGAACCCATATTGTGTCGAGCGGCTTATATTTTACAATATTTGTTTGAAGAAAACTTGATGATAAATTTATCGTATTGTTAACTAGCAATCTTAATGGAACTTCTTACTTTTCAATGGCCATCTGCCTATAACCGGATGTTTTCCTGATATATTCGGGTCAACGTTGGGTCAAACATTATGACGTCGCTGATATATTCGGGTCAGCTCATATTAGGGTCGGGTCAACTCTTTACGACGCCACAGTGCCGAAATACGGGAAGGCCTCAGCAGGTCGATATGGGCATGGGGAAATACGATAAATAGTGGTATTCATCACAAATGGAAATGTCAGGACATAAATAACAAATTCTCTCTTCCAAAGAAATATTTTGCCAGCGACCGGTTTCTACAAGAAATTTTGTATTTGAACAACGTAATCTGCCAATAAATACAGGTTTTACTTTAATTTTAATAAATATTTTTCGAGACCGAAATCAGTTTTGAATATCCCATGAAAAGATAGTATTGATTTTACATGACGTATCCCCATTTTGATGAATACAGATTTGAGTTGTGCATATTAAGTAACAACTGATACATAATGCCTAACAACTTTGAGTTATTTAACAAAGAGTTCATGACACTGAGGGTCATATGGCAGTATATGGACCGGTTGGTCGCCCCACAAAAATTATATGGACCGAAGCGAAGCTGAGGTCCATATAATGTTTGTAGGGCGAATTAAGAATTCTTTACATTAATTCTATGGGGTCGGAATGTCCCCAGGCTAAAATTTATTTTCTGCTCAAGGCGTTGTCTGTATTGTCTTTCCCCGTTAACTCTCCTTAAAACGGTTACACGGACCAGGCAGTCGAAAGTGATTGCCAACTGGGCAATCAGTTCCATTCTTTATTGAACGTAAGTGTTCCACAAAGCGGTCAAAAAGGCGACGACATATACCTTATCACAATTCGTACAGACGATTGCGTAAAACAAATTTATATCAGTACAGATATACCCATTTTGAATGATGTATTTATTGCCAGGGCCCAAGATCTCTTTAGTCTCCATGGTGTAGGGGCATGTCATGCATCTGGATTTACATGACCTGGCTCCCCGGTAGTCAGTTTTTTCTGAGGAAATGTTCGAGTTACTGACTCAGTGGTATTTTAGATTTTTCCCCTTACGGTAAGCAGTGATGGAACAGTCTTAAAAATTTCGCACATCAACGGATCTTTCATTACTGTGTTATTAAAATTGTTTATAAGAATGTTACGAATGGCGACATTATGGGGACGGTAAGTAAGGACCAGTGGAACACGTTCTGACCAGACTATAAAGCGTTGGATCTGGTTACATTGGAAACAGATTCAAAAACCATTTCAATGGCCGTTTGGGGATAACCTCTCCTTCGGAAGAAGGTGGATATCTTGTCACACTACTGTCTGAAATCTTCTTCATTGCTACAGATACGTCTAAGTCTAAGAAACTGAGATTTAGGGATGGCATCTTCGCAACACTTAGGATGACAAGAGGAATAGGTCAGGTAGCAGTGTGCGTCGGTAGGTTTGCTGCCGTCAACCAATTTACATGTCAAGTCAAGGAACGACAATTTCGACTCACTAACAGAGAATGTGTATTTAATTGATGGATGGTAAGACGATACGAAATTGATGAAAGACTGGAGTTCCTCGTCAGAGTCAACGGAAACTCCGAAGACATCATCTATATACCTTTCAAATGGGCGAGGAATGGGTCCATCAAATTCCGTAAACATCTTTTTCCTCCAGAGAGCCAATAAACAGACAAGAAAAAATCGGTCCCATTTTTGTACCCATTGCCACCCCTCCTGTCTGTGAGTACTTTCCATTGAACTGGAAGGTGTTGAGTTTGAGTACCAATTCAGTCAGTCTGAGAATTATATCAGTATATACATATGAATTGGGTCTCTTGTCCAAAAAGTGTTTAACTGCAATAATGGCACCTGAGTCTACCCTGGTTTATTGGTGGGGTCCATGTTGTTCATATTTTTTTAGTTTTAAAAATTGTAATGCATGTATTGTTTTGGTCTTGTCTTCGTTTTTCTCCGGAGTTTGTCAGTTGTTTAGATTTTTCCCTCCTTGGAATATCCCTTTAGTATTTCTTGACTTTACTTATTAGGGATGCTGGTGTATATCTATGGTGAACATTTTCGGATGTAGCCAGACAGCTTTATACTTATCGAAAATATTGAGTGCATGAGTAATGTCCTTCACATATGTAGGTAGATTCTCCACAATGGGCATAAATATTTCGTGCAGAAAGCTAGAAATATTTTCTGTAGGACAGCTACATGCAGAAACTATGGGTCTTCCTGAGTTCTCTGTTTTATGAATTTTAGGTAGCATATAAAATTTTGAAGTGCGTGATTCAGAGGTGATGAGATTTTTGGCCAACGATGGTAAGATTCCTTCATCGATAGACGAGGATATAATGCCCTTTACATGTTTTTGATTATCCTTAGTGTTGTCAGAAGAGAGATTTTGATAGTATCATTAGATAGCTGAAACTCTCCCTCTCTAACATAAGCAACCACAGCACCCCCCCCCCCCCCTTATCATCCGGCTTTATGACAATGTCTCGACGGAGCTTAAGCTGTTTGAGGGCTGTGTGTTCTTCTGGGTTAAGGTTATGTTTTTTGAGAGGACGAGTTTTCAGATTTTTTATCTGGCCCAAAGAAGTAGTGATGTAATAGTCAAGAGTAGGAAACCATGAAGACTTAGGTGTAAAACTTGAATTATTCTTGTGCCATTTAGTAAGGAGTCCATCAACTTCATCAGGAGATGATGATAGACCATGTTGGCTATCCTTACCAAAGAAAAAGGCTTTCGGAAGAAGTCAACTGAAAAATGCCTCTACGTCAATGTGATTCTGAAAACGGTCGGCAGTACAGGTTGTAGGTACGAAATTTAAACCTTTGGACAAGAGACTCTTTTCAGCAGGGGGAAGATTGACTGAAGATGGCACACACAGGACAGTTTCTTCAGTAAGTGAACTGGATTCGGATGTATTTTGCGTATATGGCTGTTTACACACAGGTCATGCTGTTTTATGCGAAACCTGGGACTGTCTTTTTTACTTTTATTTTGATTCAAAAATGTGAAAAGTTCTGAATTTAAAGAGCGGATGTAGGATATAATGTCATTTGCGATGTAGTGAATGCAAGAAGAAAACAATTTCTTCTTGTAAAATAACTTGTTCTGTTTAAATATATTCAACTTAGTTTGTAAAGCCTGATCAGTAAGCCGTACCCGTACCAGTAAGAGGGAAAATTTTAGATGTTCATTACACATTTCTTTAACATTGTTTAAACCTGGAATATTATGTTGAACAAAATAAGTTTCCAAATCTGACAAAAAGGTTGAAGAGAGAAAAAGAGAAAGATTTTCTCCCTGTTGAACACCAGTTTCACATGAAAAGAATCCAGAGATATCATCATTTTGCTTTACACAAGACTTAATACAGTCATACATATTATAAATTACTCTTAATATTTTTCCGCAAATATTATTTTGGACCATTTTTTGCCATAACTCTACTCGCCAAACTCTATCGAAAGCATTTTTAAAGTCAACAAAGGTACAGTAAAAAATTTTTCCAGAGGAAATATAAGCTCCAGTAACACAAATAGAGAAAAATAAATGATCTGGAGTAGAAAAATCTTTCCGGAAGCAGCTTGTGAATATGGACTTATTTCAAGAGATCAGCATATTTGCGTTAGCGGACAATTCAAAATTGATGTAAACAATTTTCCAAGTGAAGAAACAAGTGAAATACCTCTATAAGAATCTGGATCACAAGGGTCTGCCTTATTTTTATAAATAGGTATAATAGTACCTAGTGTTCCTATTTCAGTAATTATGCCAATATCTAATATATTATTAAATAAATTAACATAAAGCGGAAAGAATAGATGTATTGTCGATTTGATATACTCATTCAAAATTTTATCATATCCCAGTGATTTGCCATTTTTTAGTTTTTTACTGCATTAGTGAACTCATCTTCCCTAATCGCACCGTTCAGAATTTCGTTTGCAATATCATCATTTGAATCCGGTAAAATGAAATCCGTGTCGTTTGGATCCGTATCTTGATTAAGATTTTTGAAATATTCATAAAGTTCCTCGATTAAAAGCATACGGTCAACGTTCTTTCTATCAAAAGTATTCAAAATTTCCCATAACTCTCGAGAGTCCGATTCGGGCTTTTTCCACAGTTCATTTCAATTCTGAATTGAAAATTACAAAAACGTTTATCCATTTCCGCTTTATAATTCTTAATCATGTTTTTTTAAATTGTGTCTGCTCTGCGCTGTTTTACACATTGTATGCCTATGTTTTGCTTTATAAAATTCTTTTCGTTTTGTTTTACGATCATTATTAAACCGTGACAAGGTTGATCTATTTTTGAGTTTTGTTGGGAATGAACATATTTTCTGCCGAAGAAGATTCACTATCTATTTCAATTAAATCTAATTGAGACAATAATTGGTCAATAATAATTGTCAGTTTAATTGTTATTAATGGTTTCCGTGAACTCTTCTCTCATACTTTCTTTTTAGGTTTTAGAGTTCTATTCATCTTAGGGCCAGTATATAAGTCAAAGTTCACTGGAATTGATAAATATAATCTGCTATGTGCGTCAGATACCATGGGGTCAAAATCATAAACTCGGCATCAAAAATAAAGTAATCTACAACAGAAGCAATTTTCCTGTTTTTCCATCAATACTTAATCTGCCATCAGCAATATACAAATTATTATTTATACAAATATTATTCAGTTTATAACAATAAGCATTATGTCTACTTATATCACATGTTTTCTTTGTAAAGTTATATTGTTTAACAATAATTTCTCATAATCATACATATTTTCAAATATACTATAATCGGAATTAAGGTTTAAAATATTCAATAATTCATCATCTGGTATTACATAATAACACAATTTTCCACATCGAGCATTAAAGTCGCCAATCACATGTAGTATTATTTCTTTTAAATACAAAAGCTCGTCTTTAATTCCGATGAAAGAGAATTGTAGGTCAAAATTTCAAAATTCGACCACGCCTGCAGGCCCAAATTTTTGAAAATCAAAATTCTTAATTCTAAAATTTTAGTATACATCTAAATACCGTATATGTCAATACAGTATACAAATACATTATCTTACCTCTGGTTTGAAATCCGTTTACAAACTACAGTTGGTTGATCCTGGTCTTTAGGTACACATTTGTAATCTGTAACAGAATCTTTAGGTTGTTAAATTTGTTAAATTTTTAAAAAGTCGATTAGTATGCACCTGTGATGGATCACCGGAGCTCAACCCACAGAGCTGCCTAGCGCGTGTATAGTTGACGGATAGAGGAGATTCTTTCTTTGTGGGATTATCAGGTCATACTGATAGTGGGTAACGTGTTTGAATAATACCAAGCTCCGTGCACCCTAAAGACCATTCTGTAGTTTTCGAAAGAGAGTAGGCTCATGAATGGCTGCTACAGAAAGCTACATTTTTCGTATGTACCCACCCACTCTTGTACAGTGGCAGTAAAAATTGTTTCCCGACCCTACCCTTTTTGAATTGTGTTTGATAAATTGTTGAACTGGTTCTCGTCCTGAAGAAGCACGAAATATTTAAGCAAACAACAAGCAATCAATCAATCAAAGTCGATTATGGCAATTATACATTAAGGAAGCAACCATTAGGGGGAGGGGGTGAAATAAAAGGATTTTGGCAAAATAAAAAGACAGGATCATTTACGGCGTGAAAAAAATGCAGGACCTGTGTCAATCCAAAAAATATTTGGTTGAAATGAAAATAAAAGGACCAAAATTACGGCGCAAAATTAGGGAGGTTCAAACATTTCATCCTATCCCCTCTAAAAATCAAATGGTTATCGTTAATGATATTGTATAAAACTTCAATGTCCACGCGATAAAGTTGGTAGCCTACGAAAATACAAAGAGTTACTTGTATTACAATATAGTTGCTAAAAAATACATACCACTTTGAATGTTATAAAGATAAGATGGGTTCTTGCAATAACCTGATCACATATTCACACGTAATGGCATTTAAAAAAGCATTTTTTTTTTCTCGAAATATAGTGATATTTTTTATGTTTAATTATAATTGTGAAAGTGGGTTAACAGTGGATTTGTAGTGAACATTTTACCAAAAAATCTTTTAAAGTGAATTCCAGTTTTTTCAAAATAATTTTTAACGCAACACTATATATTATATATGCTTAGTACGGATTATTATAACATACAAATCTGTTTAAGGGTAATTGAAGACAGGTCGACATTATAACGTTCAAAATTAGTATCATTTGATTCTACTACACATCTAAACATTTAATACTGATGAAAATTAAGTGTTAAGAAATGAGTATAATTTACGTATCTAAACATTTTAACGTTTTACAAATTTAAATTTGTCAAATTTTAATCTACATTCGAAGTATAAAATGATACAGCAAACAAATCTACATATTTTAAAATTGCCAATTGAAATATTTCCTTACCAGGTGAGAGTATTTGAGTATATGGACATATTTCTTTACGGCAAGAACATTCTTCATCCGATGGAGTACAGAAACATGGATTTCTTGGTTTAGTGATGAACGTGTATCCTTTTCTGTAATCACATCGACAGGTAACATCTCTGTTTCGATCACCAAAATCATTAGTTATTTGTCCTTCTTCTGAACAATTAGATTTCAGGTATAAACAATTACTGCTGACATTAGTGGCATACTTTATTATTCTTGGTTGATATCTATTTTCCGAACAGTAAACTGCATCAAAGTTTCTCCTTAATATAATTTTCCTACCTAAAATATTTGCAATAACAGTTATAAATTCTTTAGATGAAAAGTAATTAAATATATACGGGTTCTCATTAGTATCACATCAATCAAATGTGGATTCATCCAACTTTAACGAAGTCCAACGTTGGTTACCACCTTGGTTATTCTTGAGAAGAAGATTTTCAATGTTCAAACAATCAGAAATTAGAATTGGCCATGGCGGTCATGTTTCGTGATGAATCAACAACACATTAACAGAAGTTAAGAACTGCATAAGGAATACCTCTGCCAAGTTTGATTAAAAATTCTGTTCAGTGGTTCTTATGAAATGTTTATGGACGACAGACACCAAGTGATGTTAACAGCTTACATTGGCCTTTGGATTACTTTTGTTGATTTCGTTACACAGACAACCAAACCACATAACCATCATTTAATTTACCATATATTTTTTTACTAAATCAGAGACGTATTTCATACTACATGTATTTAATGTAATAAAATGAACCGATTTTTGTTATTAATTAGTATGTTCTTCATGGACGCTGTTTGGTGATAGCGAAACTGAATCTACTCTGTTCATTATGCTTAATTTTTTCCGACTCCATATTTTTAACACTTAGGGCTATTGACAAGTTATAATCATCTAAATTGGTATGATGGACATAAGCTGAAATATTTTTAATAAAAAAAATTGTCATGTTCTTACCTCCACTTTCGAAGTCAACCACTGTACAGTTTTCGACATATTCATTATGGTTACCGTTCCATATGCAGGAATAGTTTGAAGGGTTAGAGCATAAGGAGACTGCTCTCTTGAACCAGTGGGATTTTTCAGGACATTTTAGTTTATAACTTAAACATATACCCTAATAAATAAAAAGTTAAAATAAAATATGACTGATGGGAAACTGCGAAAATTAGTAAAGCATTTCATACATGGCATGTTTAATTTTAAATAATTTCTGTCAAGTATTTCCGCTAAAGTAAATGCTAGATTTGTCTCGTCCGGCTGCTAGTTGTGAGCTTTTGGATCTTCATTAAAATGTCAAATGAAGAACAACAAAAGCACTACAATTATTTTATAATTATATTTCAATATTGTTACTATTGTTCATTTAATTTACTTGTCATGAATGCACAAATAAAAATAGATGCTGATTTTACCTACATGTATGCAAATGCCGGAGTGAGGAAAAAACGTAGAAACAAAAATGTCAATAAACCTGCAACGGTCTAAATTATAAAAAATATTTCTTATTGCTATTTAAATGTTTCCTCAGAATTAAAAACCAAAGTTTGTACACTTCCGCGGAATCTCACATATATGTCTCTGAAAATGAAAATGGGTAAATTACAAAATGTTTAGAAATTCCCGTTTATCTTTTTTGCGTTGTAAATATTAATTTCTATTCTGATGTATGACATACCAACAGCAATAGTTCTTGAAAAGCTAAAGTGTACATTCTACAAGTCCCTTGCGTGTACTTTCATCAGTCCCATTACCATGATCTTGTATGCCTTATCAGTGTGGTGGAATATACAAACAAATTGAAATGTTATTGTAAATTTTCTTTCAGATATCCCCGCTCTCCCAACATGTTGTATCCTTGTGCACCTTTTTTACAATCAAATCTTTGAATACAGGCCCAAAGTTTTGAAAAACAAAATTATAAAACCTTACTGTGCATCTGCAGACAGTGTATAAAAATACTTTATAAAAATAAAAAGCATAAAATGAAAAATGAAAGAGGAGTTTAGATCACAAGCTTAAATTCCCAATTGGGCCACACTTATTGAAAATCAAAATTCTAAAATCTTTTTGCGCATCAAGATACAGTATGTGACAATACTGTATAGAAATTAAACGCATTAAATGAACAAGCTTAAATTCCCAATTTTCTAAATTCGACCACTGTGGGCCCCAATTTAATTCCCAAAATTAGAAATTTAAGCGCGGAAATAATGAATTTTAGCTTGTGACTTAAACTCCTTTCATTTTGCATTTAGATTTAGAAAATTTATTTGTACATAATATTGTTTTTTATTATCTGTAGATGTGCAAATATGTTTTTAATTTTGAAAATCGATTAAAGGTTCCAATTTTGGGACGGAAAATAGTAAAACTGCTAATTTTGCCTTGTCTCGGGAAATACTAATTCGTTTTTTGTTTCAGTAGTTTTATTTGTTTAAATATTGTTTTTCACTATGTGTACATGTGCAATAAGATTTTCAATTTTGAAATTTTATTCAGGGTTCCAATTTTCAGACTGAAATTGTGAGTTTGCTAATTTTCACTTTTAATTTTTTTTTGGACTTGTGCAGTGCGGGGATGGCACCAATTTCTAGTTTATACTTGTCACCTTACATCTAGGGATTAATATTACATGAAAAAAAAAAAATTTTGGTGGCAGTGTGAAATTATCATTTTTTGTCAGCATGTCTCTTTTTCATATTTTCCAACCTACAAAGTTTAAGATGGCATTGGCCTTTAGAAAACATTAAATTTTGTTGACAAAAATCAATTGTTCAAATGTAATACACATCAGAATTATTTTTAAAAATGTTACCTATAGAATATAGGAATTACTAAGGTATTTAATTCGGTTGCAGTCAGTCTTTTCCCATTCAATGTTTCAGTGTAGTCAAAGTGTTATCGGCAAGCTGATAACATTACTCCTCGGAATATCTTTACGGGCGTTTCATATCGATATCATTGTTATCGTGAGACTGTATGATGTTTTTATTTGTATATTTACACATATAGTTTCCTTGAAATAGACACAGGTCGGTACAAGAAAGGTTCTGTCCAAATAAGGCACAATTCATGTACAGACTGATTTGCCTTTGCCTGGAAGATGTTGGAGACATTTGTCCTTCAAAGAAAACCGGAATCAAGCTGTCATTATTTTCCCATTCAAACATTACTGGAGTTTCGAATGGGGGCCTTGCTATTTAGGGGGACATCTAAATACTGATGTGCAAAGAGGCCCTAAGAACAAGCTTTCCAAATTTCGCATTACAGAGTTTCAATATTAAGCAACAAAATGAACAAGACTGAGGCAGTCGGAAACGACAGCTATCCCCCCACTCCCCACATTTTGTATCCCTTTGCACCTTTTTCACAATTATACCTTTGAATACAGGCTCAAATTTTGGAAAATTAAAATTCTAAAACCTTATTGCACATCTGCATGCAGTGTATGACAATACTGTACAGAAATAAAATGTATAAAATGAAAAATGAAAGAAAACTTTCAGTCACATACTTATAATTCTCACTTTTTGAAATCCGACCCCTAAAAGACGTAATTTTTGAAAATCAAAATTCTAAAACCTTAATGCACATCTGTATACAGTGTGTGACCTTAAAGAAATTAAATACGTAAAATGAAGAATGAAAGAGGAGTTTAGGTCAAAAGCTTAAATTCCCAATTTTCAGAATTCAACACCTCTGGGCGCCCGAGTTCTGAAAATCAAAATTCTAAAACCTTATTGAACATCTATATATAGTATGTGACAATCTTTTATATAAAGTAAATACATAAAATGAAAAATGAAAGAGGATTTGAGGTCACAAGCTTAAATTCACAATTTTCAAAATGATTCAATCAAAATTCTAAAACCTTACTGCGCATCTGCACATGATGCATGACAATACTGTATAGAAATAAAATGCATAAATTGAAACATGAAAGACGAGTTTAGGTCATAAGCTTGAATTCCAAATTTTCGAAGTTCAACCCATGTGGGCGTCTTGTTTAGAAAATCAAAATTCTAAAACCTTATTGCGCATCTACAGGAGGTATATGCAACCTTTCTATATAGAAATTAAATTCTTAAACCCAAAAGTGAAGGAGGAGTTGATGTCACAAGAAAGTGTGACCGGCTGACGGAGACAAAACTGTCTTCGAACGTGCAGGGGTAACAATTGCTTAGGGGTGGATATTTGTAAATGTTATTGTAATTGATGAAATGAATACTATAAGAATATGTAATGTTACAGCAACTGGGAATTCTGCAAAAGTGTTCCTAATGCACCCATAATAGGAGGTGCATATGTCTAATCTATATACAAACATTCTACCAAGTTTGAAGGCTCTGGATTGAAAACTGTAGAAAGATTTGATTAATAGGTACCCTCCTTAAAGAATGTACTAAAAACTGAATAAGTTTCACAATCCGAAACTTCCGCAAAAATGTTCGAAATATATCCATAATAGGTGCACATGTCCATTATACATACAAACACTCTAACAAGTTTGAAGGCTCTGGATTGTAAACTTTAGGAGTAGTTAATTATACAGAATAGGTACCCTACTTTCCCAGCCCGTCCGGACGCCCGCCCGACATTCACCATACTATAACCCAGATTTCACTCCGTGTAACCCGGCTAAAAATTGTCTGTTTTTCATCCGATCGGAATAAAATGAGTATTTTTTATAGACATCCTGCCATAAATTATCCCTGCGAAGCTTGCTTCAAATTCAAAGGAGATGGTGAATAGTCAACCGCAGATGGACGACGGACGAGAAGTGGTTACAATAGTATTTTCAAATAAATATATAAAAATCCGCAAAATATCCCCCCCCCCCCCCCCACACACACACATACACAAACACCCAATCTAGACCTCTTGTCGTTGTACCACAGCAAACATTAAAAATAATTCATGACGTCATTCAAAAATTGTGCCTTTGTAATAGTTTTTTCAACAAAATGTGCAAACTAACATTACTAATCAAATATATACTTACTTATTTCTTATTCATTTGAATACGTGCCAGTTTCATCTTGAGTTTATCCTATCAGATTATTGTTAGAAATCTTGGTCAGATTAAACCAGATCGAAAAGTTAACGAAAATCAATTTCCTTGTTGATAAAGATGATAGTAATAATTTAGATTTACTGCGTAACACTATTATATAAAACATGTAAAATTTACCATATGAAATCATACCGTAAATACAAAAACTTAGGGCTTATGATACTTCCTTTACCACACCCATAAACAGTGCAGTTGTACATTCCATGTTGCACACTATTTTTAAACTAATATTCATAAAATATGGGTGAGTAATTCTTTCATTGTTTATGCATATTATATATATATCTTTTATTGAACAAAATGACATATAACATGTATTATATTTAAACCTCTTTCTTACAGGTATATCTTAGGTGTGTGTATTTAATATTCAATGTGATTTTTTGTCATATTGAATATTAAACTGTGAAGGCAGGGTAACATATGTTGGTAAATTATCGAAACCTCATCTTGTATGCTATTATTGATTTATAAATATTGATTAGGATCTGAGGATGTCAGTAGTATATGGGGACAGTTCAGTTATCATTTGTGGAGCCGGAAGTGACATCACCAGAAGCGGAAGTCACTGAACCGGAATTAGTTTGTGCGCATGCGCAACCGGAAGTTGTGGATTTTCCCGTCATTTGTTTACGGAAGTCACGTGCCAGGACCCGGAACCGGAAGTACCCGGAAGTGGTGGATTTTCCCGTCATTTTCCGTTATTTGTTGACGTAAGTCACTAGCTTGGACCCGGAAGTACCATGCTTGACCAGAATTCTGATTGGATTATCTCCCTTTTCCCGTGCGTCTCGGTCGTCTCTGGGTCTTTCATCGGTCTGTATAGGGTAAGAGTCTCGCATCGCGTCTCTATGGACTGATACTCTCACTGTTATGTCCGAGAGTAATTGAAGTACAGAGGTGATTGGATTATCTCCCCTTATCCCGCTCTTTTCATTTGCGGGTGATGTTTACTGTGAGGACCAAAGGTAGGATTGGATTATGTCCCCTTACCTCCAAGTGATGCTGTCACCATTAGGTGAATGGAGGGGTGTCCTAAGCAACCGCCTTAGCAACGGCGGTCCATTTCATTGCTCTATGATGCATTTCTCTTCTCTTGCTCCATGCCGCTCTTTGTTGCTCGTCGCTGTTCATCGCTACTCATGACCGTATTCGCGTGCTCATTTCAGTTTTTTGAGGCTACTTGTCACTGTTTTCGCTGCTGCTGCTGCTCCTTGGCTCGTCGCTGTTCGTCATCGCTGCTCTTCTCTTGCTCATCGCTGTTTTTCTCTTGCTCTTTGCTGTTTTTCTCTTGCTCTTTGCTGCTCATCGCTGTTTTTCTCTTGCTCTTTGCTGCTCATCGCTGTTTTTCTCTTGCTCTTCTCTTGCTCATCGCTGTTTTTCTCTTGCTTTTCGCTGTTTTTATCCTTGCTCTTTGCTGCTCATCGCTGTTTTTCTCTTGCTTTCTCTTGCTCATCGCTGTTTTTCTCTTGCTCTTTGCTGCTCATAGCTGTTTTTCTCTTGCTCTTTGCTGCTCATCGCTGTTTTTCTCTTGCTTTTTTGCTGCTCATCACTGTTTTTCTCTTGTTCTTTGCTGTACATCGCTGTTTTTCTCTTGGTCTTCTCTTGCTCATCGCTGTTTTTCTCTTGTTTTTTGCTGCTCATCGCTGTTTTTCTCTTGCTCTTTGCTGCTCATCGCTGTTTTTCTCTTGCTTTTTTGCTGCTCATCACTGTTTTTCTCTTGTTCTTTGCTGTACATCGCTGTTTTTCTCTTGCTCATCGCTGTTTTTCTCTTGTTCTTTGCTGCTCATCGCTGTTTTTCTCTTGCTCTTCGCTGTTTTTATCCTTGCTCTTTGCTGCTCATCGCTGTTTTTCTCTTGCTTTCTCTTGCACATCGCTGTTTTTTCTTGCTCTTTGCTGCTCATAGCTGTTTTTCTCTTGCTCTTTGTTGCTCATCGCTGTTTTTCTCTTGCTTTTTTGCTGCTCATCACTGTTTTTCTCTTGTTCTTTGCTGTACATCGCTGTTTTTCTCTTGCTCTTCTCTTGCTCATCGCTGTTTTTCTCTTGTTCTTTGCTGCTCATCGCTGTTTTTCTCTTGCTCTTCGCTGTTTTTATCCTTGCTCTTTGCTGCTCATCGCTGTTTTTCTCTTGCTTTTTCTTGCTCATCGCTGTTTTTCTCTTGCTCTTTGCTGCTCATATCTGTTTTTCTCTTGCTCTTTGTTGCTCATCGCTGTTTTTCTCTTGGACTTCTCTTGCTCATCGCTGTTTTTCTCTTGTTTTTTGCTGCTCATCGCTGTTTTTCTCTTGCTCTTTGCTGCTCATCGCTGTTTTTCTCTTGCTTTTTTGCTGCTCATCACTGTTTTTCTCTTGTTCTTTGCTGTACATCGCTGTTTTTCTCTTGCTCATCGCTGTTTTTCTCTTGTTCTTTGCTGCTCATCGCTGTTTTTCTCTTGCTTTTTGCTGCTCGTCGCTGTTTTCTCTTGCTCTTTGCTGCTCATCGCTGTTTTTCACTTGCTCTTTGCTGTACATCGCTGTTTTTCTCTTGCTCATCGCTGTTTTCTCTCGCTCTTTGCATATATATGTCCCCATATACTACTGATGTCCAGTACGATAAAATGATGTTTTCGTGAAAATGAATAGATTTCCGAATCTTCAGTAACTATACTTCTATTGTGCATCTTCCACCTTCTATTTTTATTTTATTTCATTTATTTATTTCATCAGCGAATTTTTAATTTTTTTTTTTTGGGGGGGGGTTTCGTTCTAATTCGGGGTATGTTTTGAAAAACTAATATTTATTCCTATGGGTTGTATTTACACAAACTTTGACTGCTATTCAATTCCTCAGATATTTGTATACAAACATCAGTATTAGTTCGGTGTGCTTTTTCGATGTGGCTGTTTTTCGGGTAGGTATTTTCATCAAAATTATTTTTCCTGTATATTATTGACCTTTTCTTAGGCCATTTCCGCACACCCCGTCAAAAATCCAGAGATTTACCCAGTCAGTCAAAGTATGAAATAGAGGTCAAAGGTGAGGTGTCAGATGTTAAAGTGGTATATACTAAGAACTTCTATCAAATAAATACTGTGGGTGTCGTTACAAATGTTGTACAGTTGCTGAGAAATAGACTAAATCAGGAAAATGTATATTAAGTCGCTCAAACGTGAAATTCAGGTCAAGTTCAGCTGACAGGTGTTAGACTACCACTAAGAACTACCTACAGACCAAATGTGATGGGTCTAGGCGGTGTGTAGAAATACCGCAAAGGACTTCTTAGTGCACTAAGAACCATAAAAGTGCACTAAGGACATGAAATAGATATGCTATATGCACAAAGGAGGCTGAATATGAATTGTCATATAAAAATATGTTATTTTGTCAATTTTGGTTTTAATTGGTTATTGATTCAATAAGTTATTAGCAGTTTTGTGGGCACGCGCCAACTGCTTTACCTTATCAGGTGATGATTAATTGTTGATTGCCAATTAACATCGGTATGGTAAACAAACATCATTAGGTGTGAGCTATTATTATATTATAAACAAGTGTGTATGAGCCTTTGATGTTCATAATTGAAAAAACATTTAAGTTTTTACGAGCTACTATAAGAAAACAAATATGAAAACAAAATTTATTGCCGAAAAAAAGTTAAAAAGAAAATTTGTTTCTTGTAAAAAATTTTGAGTAAAATTTGATAATATTTTAATAAGCAGCATGCAATACTTGACATTCACATTGTTTGGATTTTTATAAATTACGTTATTCAGCATCACTTTATCTACACTCTTTATATACGAGATGTGGCGTCCATGGGGATCACCAACTTCTATGGACTACAATATGGTTTTGCAAAGATTGCATGAGGTATATTTATGAGATATTAAAATATGCTACATTTTTATGTTTATATGAAATATTATAAGCAGCGTGAAAAGCTCATGTAATCTTCGTAGTAAGTTCGATAAAATTATCATTGTCTTTATTAAACCAGTTAGTAAGATTTATTCGAACATTGATTTTGTTTTTGTCCAGAAAATATTGTCCTTAAATGAAAACAATGTTCATAATAAAGTCTGAAAACTGAGTTTGAATTTCTGCGTTTAATATTTGAACGAAGTCTGAACGTTTCGTATCGTATATTTCTCCACCCTTATCGCCGAACCATAGCATTGTCCCTCGGTCAACTACTCCATTTTTGAATTTATTATTTTAAATAAATAAAGTTAGTAAGATTTATTTGACCATTGTTTCGTTTTTGTCCTGAAATATACTCCTTTTACGAATTCAATGGTTGAAATAAATTCCGAAAACTGAATTTCTGCGTATGCCTAACCAGTAAGATGTTGTTCTTTTGTTTTTCTCGTTTTCCTCATACCTGCTGTGGCCAAACTCGCCAAGAAACCATGTCAGAAACATCGCCCAAGAACTGCTGCAGCTAGGGCTAAGCCGCGATTTTAGACACTTGTTACCATATTAATATGACTTTGTTATTGTTATAAATGTCTTGTATGATCGTCAATCTCAACCTTGTTAATACAATAAAATTATAAAAAAAATAATATCGGATTTTTTTTATATAATAGTATTTCAGATAAAATAATAATAATAATAATTTACAAAATTAAAGGTCAAATGTTATTATTATAATTATTATTGTCATGTATTATCTCCATATTCTTACCTGTATTAATCATACATCGATTTATGTTTAATGGCATTGGTTCCGCCTGATTGCGCACATTGACACAACAAAAATAAAAGGATTAGTGGCACGTGCATACAAAAAATCAAATAACTCAGGATTCAATAAAGATACATTTTTAAAAACTTAGAATTTTGTATTTAAAAACATAAGCTTTCATATGCCACCTCCTTTGTGCAAATAGGACTACTCTTTCAAGTCCTTAGTGCACTTTTATCGTTCTTAGTGCACTAAGGAGGTCCTTTGCGGTATTTCTACGCACCCTGGGTCTAGGTAATACAGTTGCTGAGAAATTGACTTAATCTAAAAATGTAACACAAGTCACTCAAGCATGAAACTGAGGTCAGAGTCCAGAGACAGGTGTCAGACTGGCATATGTCCACTAAGAACTATTAATTGACCAAATATGGTGCGTCTAGGTATAAAAAGTTGCTGAGAAATGGACCTAATCTCGAAAATGTTACAAAGTCACTCAAGCATATAATTCCTAACTTAAACGATTGTTTTTCGATTGAAGTATAATAGTACGTATCTTTCATCTTAACTCCAAATTGTCGAATTCAGAATTCAGTGTGTAAAATCACACCCGTGTAAGGTGAGTGTCCCGCGATAACATGTCGGAAGTTTATTGTACACATTTTTGCACGTGTTATTTATTATGGTTTATTGAAAGTCTTATTACAGGAAACTTTGAAATATCTAATTAATTGTAACATGATGAAACAGCAGGGGCATTGACACTGTAATCCGGCGTAATAAAAAAAGAGATGGGGCGTAATGAAAGTCAGTTGAGGCAAACCGAAAACCAGCTGGGGCGTAATGAAAGTCAGTTGAGGCGAACCGAAAACCAGCTGGGGCGTAATGATAGTAGAATGGGGTGAACTGAATCAAGGTTGGGGCGGAATGGAAGTGGGGCGAATCGCCGTACACTCATTTTTTCAGTATATGTCCACTTAATGTCAACATCATCAATATATCTATACCAAGATTCCAAAATTTGTTTTCCTAGCTTAAAGCACTTATTTAAGCCTCAAGAGCATTTGTATTGAAAACAAACCAAATTACTTACGGACATTTGAACTATAAATGTAGATTGCAACGTGGTTGAACTCTTTTTTTTTTCTTGAGCCATTAACCACTAAGGTATAAACTTATGAATTTATTCCTTTTTGAAATTCGAGTTTTCAACCTTGGTAGTCCACTTTACTTTACAGAAACTGATATTTCATGACTTCCAGTAGTCCATATTGTCTTTAACATTGTAACCATACACACTTTACAGTACTTGGTTACTAACATGTGGATGAGCAATTGCAATGGGCACAACATAGCTTTAATGCTCCATATACCAAATCTGCATTTAAAGTTTTATTTGGTGCTCTTGACTGCATACACTTGATGGTTCCCATTTGCACATACTGTTTTTTTTTTCAGTATCTTTCCATGGCAGCCTCAAAGTCTTCGTAGGAACTAAATGTTTGCTTAAGCTCTATCTTTTCAAGAGCAGTATAATCCTCAATGATCACACTAAATACTGAATATGATTAATGAATTTGATTTAAATGGAAATAAGCCATTCTTATAATTTTTTCAAGTTTTAACTTTGTGATCTATTGGGAAAATAAGTTTTAAAGTAATTTGGCAAGTGATAGACAGTTTGATGCATTACATTTTTCAACACATAAGACAGTAAATATATGGGCATTTAACTACAATAATTTTTAAGTCTGATCAGAGCGGGCAAAATAGCCACTGCCAAAAAATTGACCAATGCAATCATTTTTGTAGCCAGCTTATTCTCAGAAGGAAAAAACTTATTTTGATTCTATTACTTTGTGAGGTACTTTATTATAATTTATTTCTGATTTTGGTTCAAGGAATATCATTCCTAAGCTGAATATGTATATAAGAATGAGCACTTGTTAATGTCCTGTTTTGTACTATACCAGCATGCTGAGCAGAATTTTAAAAAGCTAGCTCAGAAGATAACAGGCTGAGGAAGACGTGTCATCCTACCCAAACACATTATTCAGACTCCAAGCCAACCCGTTTTTGCTCTTGCTCTTGAAGCAAAGACCAATTTTTAAATTCTTTAGATTCTACTTCTTGCACTCAAGGCAGCACACTACCACTAGACCAACAAAACAGTTTGCCCTATCAACTGAAAAACATACAATTATTTTTTGGGTATGAAATAATACTGTTTATTAATCTTGTTCAATAAAAAAAAAACAAACCCATTTCTTTAATTTTATTTTAATTCTTAACATTTTTGTATTTGATAAATTCGTATTGAGCATTTTTTTTTAATTTCAAGATAACTTAACATATCGTAACTATGAAAATAGCAGATAATTTTGAAAGATACAAACAATTGTAGTCATTTGAGGATAACAAAATTGTATACACAAAAGCTAAATACAATTTGAAATTGCAACTAGAATGGAAGCAAAAAAAATCATGATATGTCCTACCAGGTTGTAATTCTCCATGAGCAGGGATACCAAATCCCTTGGTAAGGTTAGGAAGAGCCTGCTACAGGGATTTATTCAGGAAGGTACCAATAATAGCAAATATTGTTAATAAAACAATATTTCAAGCAATACTAGTGGTTTAATTTCGTTTTACTCAATGCAATTTACATGCAATTGTTGGCTCTTCCAGTATCAATTTATAGATTTTTAAACAAAATGAAAAATATTTTCACGATGCAAAAATCTAAAAGAAACAAGTAAGATCCCAAGTTTGGATCGGGGGGTAAAAAATTTTGGATGATTCTGCAAAAATCTGGAGAATTGGCAGCTCTGTATTAGTTTATTGCATCTTATTTTGCAAAAAAATTGTAACAGTAATAAATTTCTAGTACTGAAACTAAATTATTTAATCATGAATGTAAAGACTGAAGTTATAAATCCATTTTGTTTTACCATAATATAAAAGAAAACTTCCTTCAAACTTGCTTTTTCTTCAGTTAAACTGTCATGCAAGTAAAATTTCCATAATTTATACAGTCAAATTCTCAAACAAAATTTCTATGCACCTCATTTTCACACATTCACACAAAACTCTCCATTAATTAACAATGATATTAAAGATGCAACAACACCAAGAAATATATACATTTGGGGAGGTAAAATTGACTTATTATTATTCCCTTCCATCCCAGTATATACCCACTTACATGTAGCTCATTATAATTTCATATTTTGCATCAAAATGTAACAAATTAAATGTCTGTATTCATATTTAAAAAAGGACACAAATAGTTAAAAGGTAAAATATATAACTAACATCTCAACTTTTATTTTCCTAAAGTTAAGATGAAAATCTAAGAATTTTTCATTGTACAGATTAAATTAGTTTATACAAGGACGTATATTAGTTAGTTATACGTCCTTGGTTTATATGATTGAATTTTTGCAGACTATCAATGTATGATCAGACATAACAACCTACATAGAAGCATTAAAAGTTTGAAAACCAACACCTAGACAGAAAATACAAAAACAGATTTGATCATTACTTTAATATTGCTTGTATGTAATAATTTCATTAAGATGTACACATATAATATCTGGTGTTGTTGCACCTTCATACAAAAGCAAATTTAACATCCATGCAATATATACAAAGCAATTTCATTCACACTTCATATGATTTTAACTTTGTTCAAACAATTTTTCGTCTGTTTTTTTTCGACAGGCACTTTTTTGTAAAGTATATATACATGTATTTGATAGGATGTTGAATTTTTTATGAAAACCCCAAATAATTTTTTATCTGCATTATCCTAAGGTAGAAGGTATCAAAAGCCGCTAAATTATGGCTTTTTATGAAATTTAACATAAGTGTATAATATTCATTTTACACAAACTCACATTAAACAACACACACTCGAATTAATAACATTATTCAAACTAGAAATACTGTGAGCAAAGCTCACTACTTGATACCCCCACCTTACATAAGATACATGAAAGGAAATATAAATATTTTTGATAGGAAAACTCCAACAGCAGTGAGATAAAATTTTTAAAAAGCTGTGAGTAATGCTCACTTAATGATACCCCTACTTGCAACATACCTTGTAATTTAGGAGGAGTTTCAGATGACACAGTAGTACCCCTATCACAATGAAAACAAAGTCCATGTTTTGTTATGTGAGACCCCAAAAATTGGTCAGATCAAAATGTAAAATAGGAGGTGCACTATGGCATCATGTGATAAAGATTCTCTGAAAGTCTCATGGAATTCCCTTCAGTGGTTTAGGAGGAGTTGTGGATGGCATACCGGTACCCCCTATCACAGGGAATGGCAAGGTGCATGTTTTGGTATGGAAAACCCCAAAAGTTGGTCAGATCAAAATCTAAAACAGGAGGCGCACTATAGCATCATGTAAAAAAGATTCTCTTAAAGTTTCATCAAATTCCATTCAGTGGTTTAGGAGGACTTGCGGATGGCATACTGTAACCCCCTATCACATTGAAAGTCAAAGTCCATGTTTTTCTATGGGAAACCCCAAAAATTGGTCCGATCAAATTCTAAAATAGGAGGTGAACAATGCCATCATGGGATGAAGATTCTCTGAAAGTTTCATCAAATTCCATTCAGTAGTTTAGGAGGAGTTGCGGATACAAAGGTCGGACAAACGGACAGACGGACACAACAAATACTATATACCCCACTTTTTTCAAAAGCGGGGGTATAATAACAATCTTTTGTCTTAATTTACATCTGCAGGAAAGTAATATTTCTGTACACATCCACATAATAAAATTTCACAAACACATTGAAGATTTAAATTTACTTTACAAACATTCAACACAGTCATATATACTGAACCGCAAAAGAAACGTCGCACAAAATGACATGTTCACATACATTTATTTCAAAGTGACATTTATATATTTTAAATTAATTTTTACAAAATTTAATGCATGATTTACAGTCTTTTGGTTACAATGTTCACAAAAACGTCACAATTGTCGCAACGTCACATGTTTTCAATGCTGTGCTCCCACGTCCGTTAATAACGTGTATGTCCTCCAATGCTTGTACATGGGTGAATGCAGTAATAAATAAATTACAAATCTGGATGGAATCTCTGATAATTTCCATATTATGCTGATTTGTCGATTGGAATAAAACTTTTTTTACTAGGTCAGCATATTTTTAGCATATAAAGTCCTTAAGAACTGGTAACAAATAATCTAACATATTGTAAGGTTTTATCACAAATTTTTGTTGAATCAACTATTCCAATTCAAACAAAGCAAGTTAAATAGCTATTGAGCAAATCTACTTCATAATATTCTATCTATAAATGTACAATAAAATAAAATCTTTGAAATAATCAATACTGAAGCAAATGAAAACATTTCAAATCATCAGGTATCAATATGCAGGCTCTTGAGTCTTCATCTCAGTTTATTTTCCCTGACACAATCAGGTATTAATATGCAGGCTCGTGAGTCTTCATCTCAGCTTATTTACCCTGACACAATCAGGTATCAATATGCAAGCTCGTGAGTCTTCATCTCAACTTATTTACCCTGACACAAATACAATTTACCAATCTATGAATGGATATTCCGTCATTGTCTTGCAAATTTGCTGAATATAACTTCTTTGTAGGTTTCATTCATTGTATTCAGTCTACTCAACTGAATGTAATTATAAATTCTGACGAGCCTGAACTATTGAACCTTACCTTAAAATATGTTTTAAACAGTTTGTTATCTGCTTTTAAAGCTTGGCAAAATTCCTGTAACAAAGAAAACAAAACAATTTTTATATAAATTCAGTTTATAAATATTAGGTAAACTTTACAATATACTGAATATAGCAATGCATACTTACAAATTGCCCATCTTGCAATTAAATATTAAATTCCATGATTTATATCTGAGGCCTCGCACTATCATTGTGAAATGGGAAATTTAATACATCTTCAGATTATACCATGTACATCAAACTGCCTGCTGTATATAAGTCAAGTCAAGAAATACCAAAGGGATATTCAAACCTATTTTATAAGAACATCATAGGTAATTAGTAATTTTATGGAAGCTGAAAATGTGTGTTTATTGTTCACTCATTAGGGATAATTACATTAAAGTGGAACGAAAACGCTTATAGCAAGTTATTTTCATTTTATAGTACTAAATAAACGTATAAAAACGCAAAAAACCCGATGAAATTTGGTCAAGTAATAACGGAGAAAATAGCGAGTGAAGTTGGATTATTTTTACCTGTGGGAAATCCAATCAGCGCTATTTCCGGAAACAGGGTTTCCTCGCTGAGTGACCCCGATTGACCGGAAATGACGTACAGTGCGGGCTACTCTTGAACTTGTTTACATTGACCAGAAGGAATATATTATGGATGGGTAACTCGAATCACCGAAAACCTCCCGTAAACACCGAAAACCTCCCGGAAACACCGAAAACCTGATATAATATTACCTAAACCTCATCAAATGTTGCGAAAACCACATCCATTCGACAGGTATGCCAGTTTTACATCTCGAAAACATAATTTTATTAATATTTTTTAAGAAATGTGACTTTTATGCATGATTTTCTCAGACATAGTGCATTCTATATTACCTGTAATTCAATATGGCGGACGGACAAATCGGTTAAATGCCCTAAGGTAAAGTACAATACACTATGTGTATACCTTGAATAAATTAAGTTTATTACCGATTTTGTTCATGTTGGACAACAATTATTTACAATTATCATTACACTAATAATGTAAATAATGGAAGAGCCCTCACGCCACGTCAAGGCCATGAACCATGTGAGGGTAGAATCCCCCTATCCCAGACCTTTATTTGGGCTGTTAAGTTTTTCTTTAAAGTATATACATATACATTTATTTTGATAATAGTATGATTTTAAAAGTTATTTATTTTTATATTTTAAAAAATATTTTAAAAATAAAAGTTAAAACTATTGAGATATCCTGCACAAGGCACGGGCATATCAGTAATAGTCCGCGAAAAAGTTTTTCATTTTTATATTTTAAAAAGATAAGTTAAAACTACTGAGATATCCTGCACAAGGCACGGGTATATCTGTAATAGTCCGCGAAAAAGTTATTTATTTTCAAAATAAAAAAGATAGTTAAAACTAGTAATATATCCTGCACAAGGCACGGGCATATATGTAATAGTCCTCGAAAAAGTTATTTATTTTTATATTTTAAAAATATAAGTCAAAACTATTGAAGGATCATCAATTTAGTAACGCATTATTGGTTTCTATTACAGGTCAAACAGATAGAAGTGGACAGCAATAGAAGTGTGACCATCCCAATTAACAAACGTGTCAGAAATCAAGGAACTGTATATAATACACAATATAATCGATGATAAATGTCAGAAAGATTTAATAAAATTACTGCTGTTTTGTTTATATAAAAACTAAAATAATAGCTTATTTGTTATTTGTTTTACATGTATCTTGCTTTAGTATGCCACAAAATATTGCATTTAATCAAGAAGCCTTCATTCAAATTTTTTTTTAAATTTATTTAGATCGTTTTCATCTAAGAAAAACAAAATATTTATACAATTAAAATTTAGTAAATTTAAATTAAAGAAAACATAAATCTCATATCCATTTTATAAAAACACAATTTTTGAGAATTTTTTTTTCAAATTATAATAAGTAACCATCTTTCATCTTTTTCTAAACAATTATGCTAATTGGGCTATAACCACAGTTATACAATACAACTTTCTTTGTTTTTCTTTAATGTTTAATTGGCAGTTAAAGTTGATTAAAACCATAGAGTACAAATATTGGTTTATAATATACATAATAATTAATTTTAATTTACCTTCAGGCATTAATCTATACGTTGATCAGCCATTTTGATTTAATATAGAATGCACTATGTCTAAGAAAATCATTCATAAAAGTCTTATTTCTTAAACAATATTAATAAAATTATGTTTTCTAGATGTAAAATTGTCATACCGATCGAATGGATGTGGTTTTCGCAACATTTGATGAGGTTTAGGTAATATTATATCAGGCTTTCGGTGTTTCGATCCGCCATTTTGATTTAATATAGAATGCACTATGTCTAAGAAAATCATGCATAAAAGTCACATTTCTTATACAATATTAATAAAATTATGTTTTCTGGATGTAAAACTGGCACACCGATCGAATGGATGTGGTTTTCGCAACATTTGATGAGGTTTAGGTAATATTATATCAGGTTTTCGGTGTTTCGATCCGCCATTTTGATTTAATATAGAATGCACTATGTCTAAGAAAATCATGCATAAAAGTCACATTTCTTATACAATATTAATAAAATTTTGTTTTCTGGATGTAAAACTGGCACATCGATCGAATGGATGTGGTTTTCGCAACATTTGATGAGGTTTAGGTAATATTATATCAGGTTTTCGGTGTTTCCGGGAGGTTTTCGGATGAAGACAGCAATGCTAGTGATTTATAATAGTATAGCCAATAAATTTCAATAAATGCCCCTATATACATATATATAACAAGAATGACAGTGAAAGATATTTTGAAAGGTGTGTATAACATAAATACAAATGGAAGACCATCTTATAGGAATAAAAAACAAACACTATTTTTTTAAACAAGCAAATATAAGACACAATATTAATTGATAGTTTTAAAACAGATGTTTTACAAATAGTGATATAAGTTACTGAATAGTAATATAGATTTTGATGTAGAATTGTAATGTGTTTTTTTTTATTGAATTGACAGATTCATAAAATTTCAGAATTTTCTTATAAAAATATAATAAATTTCTTAGTTTAATCAGAGACATATATGTACAGAGGGATAAGTAATTTCTTACAATCCTTGTTGTAATAATAAAAATATGTAGAGAATCATTGGAGAAACTGCACTGTACACCTAAAACTTTAATAAAAGATTTTGATGGATTTTAATAAAAAAAAATTATTCAACTTGTAAAATAATTCCCACATTTGTAGAGTTATAATTTGGTTAATATTGGTTATGGGACTTTATGCTCTTTGTGTAATTTAAATTATAATACCAGTCAAAACTGGTTTTCATAACACCTTTCTAATGACTTTGTTACCGGTATATTGATTTACTCCACAGGTGGTAGGTGCATGGCCAAGTTGTTATTTACCTGATTGGAGGGATTAAAACTTTTGTTTGATCTTTATTACTAGATAACAGGATGTTAATTAATAGGTGCTAAAACTTTAACTGTTTTAATTACCAGGATTAAAGGTGATAAATATCCATCCACATGTTTACTAATTTGTTTTATATCATGAACTAGTTTTAATTTTCACAGGTGTTTAATACTATTTAGGGGGGAATTAAAATTTCTTGCACGATTGGAAGTGTCATATATATATTTTTTTTATAAATAATGAATAAATAAATACAGATTCTTTTAATAAATAATTAGACATTCAAACTTTGGTTTAGCTTTACATTGCTAATGAAATAGAATGTCTTTAAAAAAATCTACATTTTTACCCAAATTATTTTCTGCATTATCAGGATTATGATCATGAACATGTTATATAAGGCCAAATAAAAAAATACATGTGTTTAGGGTAACACACTGAAAAAAGTTAGGTACGGTAGGTAGGGAATTTTTTTTTTTACATTATTTTTTTTAGTTAGGTTGTATACTGGAGTCACCTTGACTTTAACAATGCTTGTTGAAGAAAGGTTATAAAAAATTTAGGGTAGGCACTAAAAATTAGGTAGGGTCGGGTTACCCTAAACACAACTATATTTTTTTTAGGCCTAAATAGAGAGGTAGTTATATCATGGAAGTACATGTATTGTTCTATATTGTATTATTTTATCATAGTCAACAGACTCTTAATATTTGAAATTATTATGGTTACAAATGTATAACTTTTATGCTCATAGAAAGAGAAAAAAATTCAGAGGGACATGGGACCAGAATAACTTTTTATGGAGCTACACATTTGGCTATAATAGCCTCTTATTGTACTACAACTTATGTTAGCTTGTTGGCTACATCTTTTCAAAGTCATGCCTGTCAAGGCTCTGCATTTGATATAAGCGGCCTTACATGTACCTTCTACTTACTCCATTAATAATATTTTTAAATAGCCCTATGTTCAGGATGTTGGTAACTGTGGTGGTTTGAAAAGAAGGGGTGTAAATCAAACACAATAACTCTAAAAATACCCTTAAATATACCCTATGTATGATGTAAAGGTACAATATAGTTATACATAAAAAATTTTGATTCAACAGGAGAGGCTTAATGTAGGCTTATTCTCACAATGACATTATAATAATGCATTCATTTTCAAACATGTGCATATATACACATAAATTTGATGTATATATAAAGACATATGCATGGTATATAAAAACAAATAAGATCAGACATGTTAGAATTATTTTTTCAAAAGTATTTTGGTGCAGACCGTCACTATACCATGTATACTGGTCATGCTGGTTGCCCATTTTTCACACAAGTAGAAATATATAAAATTATATATATTAAAATAGTAAGTTAAAGTCCTCTTATACATATATGAACAAATTTAGGCAAAATACAAATCACAACCCTCCATCCAAGACACAATGTAATAAAAGTGAGCAAACACAGGTTAAGTCTTTATTCAATTAAACTTTTATAATTCTATTATGGCACCAAATGCACATCAGCTGTTTAGCGCAAAGAATTATGACGCTTTATATTATTTCTGAAGTCTCTAGGTATTCAAACTCGTGATAGTAATGCCAAGTCAAACTTATTCATATACATTGCTAAGTCTCTGGTGGATTTGCATACATTGTATAATATCACAACTATTTTTTATAAATTTAATATACTTTATATGTATAATAAGTCATAGTGTACAACAGATGCAATGGACATGCGTTTAAGTAATGTGCTTATTTATTGAAAATAAATTGGAAAAGCGTGTTGAGTATGTCCCGTTTTTGCAGAGTTGCTGCATCCCGCAACTGCACAATTCCTTCCCATTGTTGAATTGTAGATTTAAATTAAAGAACCTTTGTGAGCACGCTCACATACCCCACGTCTTCATATTGTCACTGGAGAAACAAAATCTCACTTCACAAGTAAAATGAACACAATCAAATGCTTACCTTCACATATTTATCCTAATTTGAATGGCAGCATATTGGGAAATTTAAATTCCAAGCGAGAGTAGTCAACAGTAATAGTATAGTGAGGCAAATAAGTTCAAAGGGGTGTAACTCCTAGAAAAAAAATTGAATCGTAATTTCCTGTCGATATGCACATCTACGTAGTATGTCCTTATTATCTGAAAAGGTTTCATGAAATTCTGTTGTGTGGTTTGAGAGGAGTTGCGATGACAAACTGTTGCAGTAGTACATTAAAGTAAATTAGTTCAAAGGGGCGTAACTCCTAGAAAAAAAATTGAATCGTAATTTCCTGTCGATATGCACATCTACGTAGTATGTCCTTATTATCTGAAAAGGTTTCATGAAATTCTGTTGTGTGGTTTGAGAGGAGTTGCGATGACAAACTGTTGCAGTAGTACATTAAAGTAAATAAGTTCAAAGGGGCGTAACTCCTAGAAAAAAAATTGAATCGAAATTTCCTGTCGATATGCACATCTACGTAGTATGTCCTTATTATCTAAAAAGGTTCCATGAAATTCTGTTGTGTGGTTTGAGAGGAGTTGCGATGACAAACCGTTGCAGTAGTACATTAAAGTATATAAGTTCAAAGGGGTGTAACTCCTAGAAAAAAAATTGAATCGCAATTTCCTGTCGATATGCACATCTACGTAGTATGCCCTTATTATCTGAAAAGGTTTCATGAAATTCTGTTGTGTGGTTTGAGAGGAGTTGCGATGACAAACTGTTGTAGTAGTACATTAAAGTATATAAGTTCAAAGGGGTGTAACTCCTAGAAAAAAATTTAAACGCAATTTCCTGTCGATATGCACAACTACATAGTATGTCCTTATTATCTAAAAAGGTTTCGTGAAATTCTGTTGTGCGGTTTGAGAGGAGTTGCGATGACAAGAAACAGGACTGACGGACTGACGGACTGACGGACGGACAGACGGACGGACGGACAGACGGACGGGTCAAAAACATTATACCCTCCGCAACTCGTTGCGTGGGGTATAATTAAGTATAATGTTTCATCAAACAAGTGTCGGTGAATATATAAGAAGCACTGTCAATCGATAGTTGTCACCAATAACGTATAAACAATCAACTGAATCTGCTTTCACTTTGCAAATGACCTGTACCTTTTTATGTACAAGATATGAACCGCACAGTACGTCACTTCCGGCGACTAGTAATATTCGAGTTTTTTAACAAATCGTTCAGGTGTGCAAATGACGATCGGCCAGTATTTTGCTAATATCTCGAAAACTAAGTTACCGAATTTCATCGGGTTTTTTGCGTTTTTTACGTTTTTTTAGTACTATAAAATGAAAATAACTTTCTATAAGCGTTTTAGTTCCACTTTAATGAGGTGTTTGGCCCATCAAAGCATTGATATAATTTAGCGTATTTAAGTTTCATTTACATTACACTGGATCAAATGTGTTTGTTGTTACATTGCTGCAAATGTTGAAGACATCAACAGATTGATGTAAGCACAAGTCACTACATATTGTTAAATCTTTACTAGTTACCGGTTTTGTTGGACTAAAAACAACCAAATACTCATTTATTTAAACTTTTTTAATTCTTTAACATTTTTGTAGTTTTATAAACCTGTATTGCAAATTCTTTTTTTTAATGTTAAAAGATAACCAAACTGTAACTACATGTACATATACAGTAATAAAATTTATAGTTACAAAGAATTCATTGTATTCTATTTCACAACTATTAAATGCTTAAATATCTTTTAAATATTCATAAAATGGGACAATTACAATGATGTAATGCTACAATAAATAAATCGAATTACATAATATAAAATAAAAGTTGGAATTTTCACAATTGCAGTTGGAAGTACTGAAATGTTAACACAAATTAGACCTTCAATTAATTGCAATTATCAGTACAATTTTTAATTAAATCATTTAAAACCTGAAAAGACTAAATCGTTTCAAAATTCGAGATATGTTCTTTAATATTACAGTTGATTCTTGTTGTCTCGAAATCGCTTGAGTTGAAATTTTGGTTATGTCAATATTTTTTTCTAGTCCCGAGCAGAAGACAGTATAATCTGTGTATTTTTATTCCTTTTCTCTCGAAAATTGATTAATTGAAATTTAGGGTATGTCGAACTGATATAACATACCCATGAAATATAATTAGTGAAAAATAAACTCATTATGTCGAATTCATTAATTATCTATACAGCTGAACCTAATATTCACATCTGTCAATCAATGCAAGAAATATAGTTTCATTCGAATTACATTTTGATAACAATTTTGTTTCGACTTAAATGTTTATTAGGTTGTTAAAATCAAACAATATTGTGTATTTTGTAATAAAAATTAATTTTACATTAATAAAATGAAGGTTTTTTTACAGTATACAGTGTAAACGTCCTATTTATTAACACTATGGTCTTTATACAATTCAGATTATGTTAATGAGACGTGACCTGAAAAAGAATTTGTAAAAGCAATATAGGTTAACGTTAAAGGATTATCAATTCAAGAAACAAATTCTAATTAAGAATCAATAATCTTATATTCAGACTTAATGAGACAATCATCATTATTCAAAATTATGTAATATGCAAATCAGATAACCCAAGCTGATAATTGCTTGGTCCCTGTTATAAAATCGGTGAAAATTAAAAAAGTTAATTTAACATTTTGAGCAAGTTAAGTAAGTTTTGGTAAGAAACATGTGAATCAAACAACTCATCAAACAAGTAAAGATAAACCTGGAAATCAGTTAATATTTTATCTCCCTTATCCAAAACTCAACGATTTCCAATTCCTTTTTAGTTGAATTTCAGCTATCTTGAACCCATTCCCATGGTGCCTTGCACTTCGAGATAACGAGAATTAACCGCAGTTTGTAATTCTGCAATAAACTATTATCATCTTTTGCAAAGAAATCTGAATAACAGTGAAGGTCTGGTATTAAAACTAAAACTAATCAAAAATATTACATGTATGAAGAAAAAGAAGAATATCTAGATTTATCATCCTGGTTTAAATTTTCACTTCAACTGTCATATAATTTAATTTGTGTAATTTAGATCATCTACTTCTCAGTGTCAAAGAACAATATATTCTTCCAATGCACACATTTTCACACATTCACACAAAACTCTCCATTAATTAACAATGATATTAAAGATGCAACAAGACCTAGTCATATTTACATTTAGCCAGGTAATAGTTAATGATAAATGTTCACTTCCCTAATTATAACTTCACCTTATGGCTCAGATTGTAACAGATAAATTTAGATTCTTATATCATTACCTGTAGATTATCAGATTTATCTAATCCAGTCACTTAAATTATTGAATTTTGAAATTTGATTATTTTACTATCAAGATTTGATAAATCTAATGATGTAAGAATCTATTTCTCGAATGATTATCAAATAAATTTCCATATTTGTTAAACCAAAATCATCTTTTAGTACCTCCATATTCACGATTATTGTGTCATACACTTGCGCAATACCTGTATGTTTATATGTTGCTATGGTGTTGTTAATCGATTTCAAGATTCTGAATGCAAAAGTTGTTCAAGTGGATTATGACCTTTTGTCTTAACCAATCAACAACTGATATCATTGGCAGCCATATGTTGATTTCATTTTTTATAAACAGCAGGTCCAGAAAGGGTTAAATTAACTAAGAATTATAGAAATTGATTTTTATATCCATATAGGAAAATATAAAAAAAACAGTACAAAGTAAGATAAAAAATTCTAAGAATTATTTTTTTATCAAAAAAATAAAATTATCAGTTCAAAATGACTGAATTTGTCCCATTTTTTCAGACTACCTATTTATGATCAGACATTAAAAATTACACAGAAGCATTAAATGCTTGAAAAATAACACAAAATCAGAAAAGACAGAGTTGATCATTACTTGTCAGTTGATTGTATACATTAATTACATAAACTTTTGTAAACATATGTATATAAATTATCAATCTGGTTTTGTTGCACCTTCAAAGGAAAGCAAATTTAACATCTATGCAATATCTACAAAGCCATTTCATTCACACTTCACACGATTACAAGCAACGTTTTCCTATTCTTTTCAGTTAAGCACTTTAAATTTTCGCCTCTAAGACCTAGTCAAACACATATATTTGATAAAACACATATTTTTTTTTTATTCAAACTCCATATCATTTAATCTTAATTCCTTTTTAGCCACATTATCATTTAAGCAATTGAATTGTTTACCCTGTTTTCAAAACGAGCATATTTAATTGCATTTTTACATAAGCACATACACCGTGTATTCAGTATTTCACAGAAGTGTTTATTCTTTTTACACATCTCAAATAGGTGACATTCCAAATTGCCGAATTCCAAATTGCCGATTCCCAGATTGCCGCGTCCATTTAGCCGACACCCAAATTGCCGATTTTTTTCAGATTTCGGTTTTCAAATTTAATTCCCAATTTGCCGAATCCATTTTGCCGACTTCCAAATTGCCGATTTCCATATTGCTTGACCATGTTTTGGTAAGATATATCCAGTGCTTAAAATAGTGTTATAATATGCAGTGCTAAAAATAAATAATATATCTATAATAGTGTCTGTTTTTTTTCTGTTTATTATCAACCTTTAATTCTGAAAATGTTCCAATACAGGATGATTATATAGTAGAAAAAGGTTTGTCTTATTATCTCCCTTTTTTTTCTGGGAATTAGTATAAATTTCTCAGATGTTCAGCGCGATTCAAGCTGGTACACTTTATATGTCATGCACAAGTTAATGCCCTAGAATACAGATGTTTAGTGTTGGTTCATAACTTATGTTGTTGAGTTTATGCTACACAATGACACACTTATAAACACATGTGTACACTAACGTATTGTCGTTATCCAATACATACATAATCGTCAATAGTAAACATGTTAGATGAAAATAAACCACACAGAAAAAAAAAGAATTCGGCAAATTGGATTCGGCAATATGGGTTCGGCAAAATGGGACTGTCGGTAAAAATTGAAAATACAAAAATGTCGGCAAACCGGGGTTCGGCTATAAGGACTCGGCAATTTGGTGATCGGCAATTTGAGGTTCGGCAATCTGGCATGAATTCCTCACATCAAACTACACACTCTCCAAACAATAACATCTAATCAAAAAAAAGACATAACAATTATACTTCACGAATTTACAATTTTTTCATCTTAATTTACATCTGCAGAGAAGTAACGTTTCTGTACACATCCACACAATAAAATTTCACAGAAAAATATCAAAGATTTAAACATTATTTTACAAACTGTCAACACAGTCATATATACAGGACAATCAAATCCACAAACCAGGTAATACTATAGTTATACAAATAAATTAATGCTAAAAAGGTTTAAAGTAAAAAAATTTTGACAGTTTTATGTATCTGCACTTACTCTAAAGAGTTTTTGAAATCCAGCTTTTAAAAAAACTAAGAAAATTTAAGCAGAAGTTTCTAATCCCACAGAAGCCTTTATTAATTAAACACTTGTTTCTATTGGCACCCAGATGTGTATACGGTCTTTTGTAAATTAATGTGATTTTTTTTTTTTTTGTTGTATAGCAGTTTTCAAGGTTTTCATGGAAGCAGTGGAATAAGTTGTATTTTACTCTTGTAATTACTAGAAAATTACAAATCAAAGAAAATCAGTGTCCTTGAAACAGCATATTTTCACCATGGAAACTAACTACAGTAGTTATATTTTCAAATTTACTTCCTCAACTTAACTTATATACAAGATACGAAAAAAACATAAGCACTTAATAAATCGTAGCAGCTTTAGGCATGAGTGAAATGCACCAAACTGTGACAGCCAACTAAAATATATTTAATTATGTTTTGCATACAGTTTCCATAAAAGAGACTTTGCCTGCATCCATTTTGAGGTACATTAGTTTACATTAATGTCATAGAGGTACATGTAAAAACAATTTTAAAAAAAAAGATGAAGCACTTTTAATATAACATTATTTTCTAAGATACACATCCTGTTTTATGTCACTTTCCGTGTAACTGACAATATTTGGCCGAGTTCCTGGGGAGAACAACCTTTGGAGGGAAAAACTGTAATCCTTGCTAATTAAAATGAATCTCGAACACAGACCATCATGAGTCAGATGTGGACTCACAATCTTAGCTACATTCATGTAATACACATATTTTTAATGAAAAATTTCAAGCTAGTTCAATGCCCTTTGTTAAATAGCACCATTTTTTTCCAGTTTCTCATCATGCCTCTGCTTTAGAAAATAAATCATAAATTGAGCAAAATGCTAATAATATCAGAATTTTTTAATAGTCTGGAGAATTTTTATTTGCTGTAGAGTAATTTTATTCAGTTCTAAAGAGACATTGATAACTTTATAACCAAACTTTTATTATTGTAGAGGGCACTTAAAGGCAAAGGCAAATATTGTGTAATCAATAATGCATAGATAAAAATACAAACTGCTAAATGTTTCCGAGGGTATAACTAATGTCAAGTTGTAAAAGTTGATTGTCTGTGTTTACATCTATAAATAATTGTCACAAAAATATAAGATAATCATTACTGACGGTACAAATATTTTTTGCTTAATTATAAACATATTCAGTTTGTTCCTTTTAAATAAGGATTATATATATGTTTTTGATCCAAAGACAACAATGAGATACAAAGAATTTAATGTTCTAAATTTCCTTTCGTTAACTTCATAAACTTAACAAAACATGATGTTTTAGCCATGGTAGAAAAATTAAATGACATTCATTTTCCTGTAAAACCTAACAGAGGCAACCAGAGAAATAAGATTCTATATTTTCGACAGTCACGTGACTAGTTCATGATATATAAGCAAGTTTGAACATGAAGACCAAGTTCGAAAAGACTTAAGCAAATTCATAAACAAATATAACCAAGTCTTAATTCATTAAACCACCTTATACTTAAGCATTTTATACATATCTACAAATATACAATTCTCATCTCCTTAATAGTAACATTTAATTTAACAGGTATGAACAAATATATTTCAAAAATTCAGTCATCCATAAAATTAAGCTACTGTACAATCACAGATTATATTCACAATGAATGTTCACTGAAGCTTTCACGCAGGCACACAAATACTGTAATATTCTGAACTGACTATGGAGTCAGTCCATACCCTTTGTCATGACTTCGCCTTCATGAAGAAGTTCTGCAAATATAAAATTACGATTTGTTTCCAATGCTTGTACATGGATGAATGCAGTAATAAATAAATTACAAATCTGGATGGAATCTCTGATAATTTCCATATTATGCTGATTTGTTGATTGGAATAAAACTTTTTTTACTAGGTCAGCATATTTTTAGCATATAAAGTCCTTAAGAACTGGTAACAAATAATCTAACATATTGTAAGGTTTTATCATACATATTTGTTGAATCAACTATTCCAATTCAAACAAAGCAAGTTAAATAGCTATTGAGCAAATCTATTTCATAATATTCTATCTATAAATGTACAATAAAATAAAATCTTTGAAATAATCAATACTGAAGCAAATGAAAACATTTCAAATCATCAGGTATCAATATGCAGGCTCATGAGTCTTCATCTCAGCTTATTTCCCCTGACACAATCAGGTATCAATATGCAGGCTCATGAGTCTTCATCTCAGCTTATTTCCCCTGACACAATCACGTATCAATATGCAGGCTCATGAGTCTTCATCTCAGCTTATTTACCCTGAAACAAATACAATTTACCAATCTATGAATGGATATTCCCTCATTGTCTTCAAATTTGCTGAATATAACTTCTTTGTAGGTTTCATTAATTGTATTCAGTCTACTCAACTGAATGTAATTATAAATTCTGACAAGTCCTGAACTATTGAACCTTACCTTAAAATATGTTTTAAACAGTTTGTTATCTGCTTTTAAAGCTTGGCAAAATTCCTGTAACAAAGAAAACAAAACAATTTTTATATAAATTTTGTTTAATTTATACATGTAATATGAACCACTGAGATCTGTTAGAGCTCTAAACAAAGCACCATAAATTAAAATTTTGGACTCAGTATAATGTAATATTTATGTATTTAAATTTTAAAACAATCTATATTAGCTTCAACTAATTTTGCTAAATTTAAAGATTACTTTTATGAACAAAATGAAATTATCTTAACAAGAGTGGACACACTACATGTCTCGCCTGAGTATGCACATTGAGACAAAATAATGATTATCTGATACCCGACATTGCAAGTCAAAGGAAAATGTGTTAAAAGAAATAGTAATGGTCAGGGGATAATTTGTCTGAAAAATCTCATGCATGTCATTCAAGTCTAAAACTGTGTCCAAACGAGCTGACAGGTCTGAGACTGGTATGTACCCACCAAAAACTATCTATAGACCAAAAATGGTGGGTCTACATATAATACGTTCATAACATTTGTTGAGAAATGGATTTATTTGTTAAATTGAGACAAGAGTCACTCAAGCCTAAAATTGAAGTCAATTTGGATATAGGTATTACAGCTAGAGAAAAATGGACTTAAATGAAAATGTGACTCAAGTCGGAAATTCAAATCAAGGTCTCAGACATCCATGTATCCATCAAGCTCTATTTATTGACCAAATATGGTTGGTCTATGTATTGCAGTTGATGAGAAATGGATATTGTCCCAAAATGTGAAACAAGTCAGTCAAGCACAAAATAGAGGTCAAAGGTAAGGTGTCAGATGTTAAAGTGGTATATACCCACTTAAAGAACTTCTATCAACCAAATACTGTGGGTCTCATTACAAATGTAGTACAGTTGCTGAGAAAAAAGCTAAATCATGAAAATGCATATTAAGTCACTCAAGCATGAAATTCAGGTCAATGTTCAGCTAACAGGTGTTAGACTGGCATGTATAGTCCCAAGCCAGGTGTCAGACTGGTATGTACCCACTAAGACCAAATATGATTGGCCTAGGTATTATAGTTGCTGAGAAATGGATTTAACCATGAAACTTGGATGCAGATTTCACATTTATGTTTATGAAGTTAGTGAACCATGAAAATGAAGTCGGTCACAAGACAAGTATACTGCGGCAAAGCTTATACGATAAGCTATCTGGGGACCATAAATCTTAATTGTAGGTATTATATGTGCAAAGTTATTAAAGTTTTTAAAAAGTTTACGCCGCTGCCGGAAAGTAAGACCTATATCTCGCCCAAGCGAATTTTTATCGCAGGAGAGACAAACATTCACATTTTCCTTTTACTGATAAGCTTTAGAATATTTAGGACAGAAAAAGCTGACAACATGAAATAAAGTATACCTCTGTTTGCTGTTGTGAAAGTTGTAAGGTAGGTAAGTATTCTGACTGTAAATATCTAATCATCTCATCTCCCTAAAATAGTCATATCTGATTACTACAACATATCTGTCAATTCTGGACTGCTATTTTGGGTTTTTTGTTTGTGATTTTTTTTTAAACATTAGTGCTGAATTACGAATTAATGAAATAAACTGAAGAAGTAATATATACGGTAACTCACTGAACTAAGGAACTTTGCCCAGTCGACTTAAAATTATCTTACACCGAAAAAACTGGTTTCCATGAAGATACCTCCCTTAAATTAAGTTAAAAAAAACAAAAAAGAAAAATATCATTATATTTCATTATCTCTACCACCTTTTTACTAAAATTAATCATGACTTCAAAATTTGATTTAATGAAAGTAAATTTGGACTGATCTTACATTTTTCTACACTTTTTTCCCTGTTCTATATTAATAATAAACAAGCATTCTGAAGGTATTGCTGGGCAATACAATGTCCACACGGCTTAAGCTGTGAGAAAACACGCAAAATCTTGAGTATGTGAATCAGACAAAGGCGTATGGACAGACTGACTCCTAAATATCCTGAAACTATGTTTGCAAGGGGTACACAATAATTAGCCAAGAGCTTGCTCTGTAGTTCATCATTATAGTTCACATACCAAAAATAAGATTATTTGGTAAAAGCTTTTGCTAAAAAAGTCCGGAAAATTATTTTAGCAATAATTCCTATTTCCAAGGGCCACAACTCTCACAATGATAATCCAATCACACAAAAATATACGATCACTTGGTAAAAGGGTTTGCGAAAAAAAGTGCAGAAAACTGATTATATGTGGGAATTTTCTAAGTCCAAGAACCATAACTCTGCAAAAATCATCAGACAGGAAAAAAAATCAATTTTGATCTGTAATTGGTCATGATAAAACTATACACCAAATATCAAGTCAATATCTTCAAGCACAACTGAAAAAAGTGTGAAAAACTGATTTCCCGGACTGACGGCATGCAAACCTAAAGTCCCTTTGGGCTTTGCAGATAGGGGACAAATAAAAGTTGACTTACCCTCTTCCCATAGATTTCTCTTAAACAATTTGAACATTCACCTAAAGCCTACAAAAAACAAAATAAACAGGTGTTTCCTTACTGTTTTTTCTATATGTATTTATTCACTATTTGAGAATGCAACGGCTAAAGTTTTATTTATACTTTGCAGGCTGAAAATTAGGTACCAATTTTCATTATTTACATAAACTTTCATAATCTACATTTGTACATACTCACATCAGCCATTACTTTTTAAATTAACTTTAACATAATCTGTTGATTAGTCAAAGAAGTGGTAATTTTAACTAGTACAGAACTATGTACTACATACAGATTTTTATTAATCTTTACAAAATCTAAAATATACACTGAGGCGTGAATATGAGATACATGTGTATATTCTATTGGAGTGAAATATCCCAGTTAATCCTCCAGTTTTATTGGCTATGCTGACAGGCGATAGGAGCCCGTATCCCCTGTGAAGATCCCAAATAACATATAATATTTCTGACTGGATATAAAAGATATTTAAATCAATATATTTTTTACTCAGTACTTACAAGAGTGGTTTGACCATCATTTAAATCAAATGTAGGTTTCATTGGTGCCATTATACAGGCTGGCACGATACTTTTATACATAAAATCAACAAATCCAGCCATTCCATTGTTTCCACCTAAAAACAATCAAACAACTTTAAAAATGCATTATAAATATCTAAACTAACAAGTAAGAAAAACCGTTATAACATGGTAATGCACAAATGAAACTACAAAGGAAGACAAAAAATATTTTTCCGCTTATTACAAAAATTCCTGAACTGAAATCCTTATTCACATATTCATATTTGAATTTCAAATCTGTAGAAATATTTCAGACATCAGATTGTATATATATTCTAGTTGCAGATACTCTTATATTAAACAACCTACCCCATGAATCAACAAGTCTTCTTAATATATTAAAACACATTTTCTGACTCTGAAAGAAAAAAATGATCATTTAGTATTTATAGACAAAATATAGTATCTATAACAATTTTCAAATATATCATGTAATTTATCTTTGTTGGTTTATATATATATTAGATGTTAAATTTTTCAATTTTTTTTTTTTTTTGGAGGGGGGGGGGGGGGTACTGAATACTAAATGCATAGTTTCACCTCATTTTTTGTGAATATTTATTTATTTAACAATATTACTACCATTAATTTTTATGTCTATTTTTTTGTTAACTGGTCATTGCATACATCAATACATATGTTGCTGAGTTTAAACTTATTTTAAAGTTAATAACGCTGGGGTTGTGGGTTCGAATCTCACCTGTGGCGGGGTGTGTTCGACTCCGATCTTAATTGACAAGGATTGCCAATTTTCCTACCGAAGGTCGGTGGTTCTCTCCGGGTACTCCAGCTTCCTCCACCAATAAAAACTGGCCGCCGCGAAATGGCCAAATGTGCTGAAAACGGCGTTAAACCCCAACTAAACAAACAAACAAAATAAAGTTATTTTGAGCATGTACTCTGTACTCACCTGTGGATCAGGTATATCAACAGCACCTTGTATAAATGTAATCAACACCTGCTGTAAATTCTGCATATCTATAAATAGAAATATTATTTGTCAGTGAATTCTTTCTCAACATATTAACATTAAATATATAAACCTCCACCATTGACTATACATGTAAATACAAAATAGACACAGATTGATATTCATCTCACAAAAATACTAATAATTGTTTAGGTTTACTACACATGCTAAATTGTAAATAGGTCATGTAGGTGGTAAGAACTTTTCAAGATTTTGACCAATTTTTTTTCTTGAAAAAGCAATTTACCTTTTGGTAACTGAAAATAATTAAATTGTTTGTTTTTCCCATGATAGTTGAGTAAATGCAACTGTGAACAATAAATTTTACTTAGCTAAAATATAATGGAGCATTGGTCACTGAAACATGAACATCATGGGTATCTCAAACTAAGATTTTAAATCCTTCACCAAAATTCTATATTAAGAACTTAAAACAAATCAAACTATTTTAATCATTTAGTCAGTCCCTTTTTCAGTGACTTACATGTAAGTCCTACTGTATTTGTTCAAATGGCGTTCACATTTTCATCTATGCTGTTGGATGACATTTTCATGTGAGTAGAAAGCCAGGTTTTCCTTAATTACATGGTTTCCAAGTTTTGTGTATAATGAAATATATATATTACATGGTAGATCTAAATTCACATTTCATCTGCAACCATAAAATATAATGAATCCAGAGTAAATTCAATTTTGTAGAAAAGAAATAAATCCCACAAACCTTGATTTTTCAAGACATCCAAAACGTCATTAGATACAATAGTACATATAAATAAATAGTAGCTTCTCTGTAACATCTTCTTATCATTAGCTGTTACTTGGTCTAACTCATCTGTTGGTGTTGATAACACTTGATAAATTGTACTGACTAAAGGCATAAATACTTCTTGGAGAAATGGTGAAATGGCACTCTGTAACAGAAGATAATAAAAATACATGAGAGATGATGAAATGGCACTCTCTAAAGAGAAAATAATACAAAATACATGAGAGATGGTGAAATGGCACTCTGTAAACAGAAGGCAATACAAATACATGAGAGATGATGAAATGGCACTCTGTAAACAAAAGATTAATAGGTTCTTTCATGAGTTCAAAGTGAAGACTAGAAAATCTTCATCGAGTTTTTAAAATTCATGTCTTTCCCGAGTGGAGCGCAGCAGAACGAGGCGAAGACACTCATTTTAAACACAAGTTGAAGATTTTCCTGTTCTTCACTTCTGAACGAGTATAAGTACATATTTCTTACGTAAAATACTCGATTTTTAGGTTTCATGTACCTAGGTAAATTCATTGAGCAGTCGACAGATTTAAATAACGTTATGCCTGATTGGTCAAAAGTTATGACAAAAGAATTCTGATTGTACATCACAACAGTGGGAGATCAATGCATAGGTCATCTCAAACTAAAACTGGAATTTACGAAGAAAATACAAATATATGAGGGATGATGAAATGGCAGTGTATAAACACAGTATTGACTACTTTTACACATTTGTAAATCAATGCAAGGTAAAATATGCAGAAATAAAAATCTGATATGAGTCAAACCCCAGTTTCAAAATTTATTTAAATCAAACATTATAATAGTAAAGTCTGTTGATAAATACTTACTTTGAATTTCATGATCATTTGATTCATCAATGGAAGAAAATCATGTAACTCTCTAGCATCTGGTTGTTTTAATAAATTCTCTAACACAACAGGCACAAAAGGTAAAATCTCTTTCTCCATGCACACAACCATTCTATGTAAATATTGCCGTACCCCTACAAACAAAAATAAGAAATCTAAGAGACGTCAAAAGAATATATTACCTTATATGACTATAACACAATAAATATATTTAATATTATGCAAATTTGATATTTTAGTAGTCAATTAATCTTTATTAAAGTGTTAACCATACAAAAGGCAAGTATAATGTAAATACATGTATTTCATAAAACTGAGTTCTGTTCTTCACCCAAAACACCAGTAAATTTTCATTAAACTTCTATCATTTGATCACTAATGTAAAAGTATTAAAAGTACTCAGATCATGGAATTCTTTATCTCTTTTTTTTACTGTATTATTAACAATGAATTCAAGTCCTGTTAACTATAGTCAAAGTTTTTTTAACATTCTGAATAAGTGAACTGACAAAATAAAATTTATTTCAAAATTTAGAGATAAAAACTAGTTAATTCTAAATACCTGTATGAATAAGCTGTCTGTGAATAGGCACATTAACAGCTTGTAAAAACAATCTCAACAGATCTGTAAACGTGTCGACACATCCACACACCTGCATTGTTTGTTGACTAGAAAATCCCTTACTGACTCGACTGAAATAAAAATCAATGTTTCCTATATATCAAGTTAATCCTGAATTATTCTGAATTTTCACTTAAAAGCCTATTTATTCAAAACTTGTAAAAAAAGTCAAGAAGAACAGACTCTAACATTATTTATAACGCTTGTTTGATCAGAAGCAATAAAGTTTTAAATGTAAGTCGAGATGACTCATCTACACAAGCTCCGTCTTCACATAATAAATACTTAAAATGTCCTAATTGCTGAATTTAGCATAAAATATCCTAATGAATTTTTCATATACATTTAATTTACACTATTATACCTTTACCCCCTGTTTCCCTCCTTATTACACATACATTCTATGCAAAAGCATCAACCCGAATAGATGAAAATGTTATGGGTACATGACATTTTAAAACCCTTAAAATAAATATAAATGAGATGTGTTATTGGACATTTAAAGACAAACAACAGACAGATACTTTGAATTTTACAAACCATTTTCTGTCACTAAAAGTCGTTAATTACTTATCTCACCTAGCAAGTGCTGTGGCAGTGTTGATACTTTGAGCATAAGCAAGCTGTTTCTCAGGGTTAGTTTCAGCAACAAGCTTGCTCAATAAACTCTCAAATTTGGTGGCTATTGGTGATAACAGATTTTTCATAAGGGTCTGCTTTTTCTGAAAAATAAAATAGCATAAGACTGGTCAGACATAAATGCAAAATATGGTTGGCTGATCATGAAACATTAATGCTTACTGACTTTCCTCAGAAAAAATAGTGCATAATAGTTAATAAACATATTAATCTGAAATCTTAAAGATCAAAATGTTTAAAGCTATATTTACATGTAATAAGAAATAAACTTTTACTATAACTGTTACATGTATATAAATGATTCTTCATCCACATCATCATTATGTAGATGTTTATCAATCAGAACTGGAATCCAGAAATCTGACATAATACAGAAAAAATATTTCACTGTATCTGGGATCCTAATCCTAATACCCATGAATATGTATAAATTAAAGAGTCAACTGGTATGACATTCTGCCCAAATATACAATCCTACTGAATATGACAAATAGGCTTCACAATTCTTGACGTTCCTTTTCATTCGTCTTCAAACTTTATCCAAATGCTAGCCAAATTTTGCACTCTTCCAATCTAATAAATCACTTTAAATTGAGCCATTCTGAAATTTATCATTAAAAGAAATAATTCATTGGTGCCATTCTCTATAGTTATTTTAACATGGGTAGGCATTATATTTGTTTATATTTTACACAGAGCGTTAGTGATGTGTAAATATTAACAAATATAATGCCTACCCATGTTAAAGTGACCATAGGGCATGGCAACAATGAATTATTTCGATTCTAATAGGACAATATGCAGCATTTTTGTAATCAAAGAGAACCCTACAAGGCGTCACATACTGGCAGCCATGTGGATTTTAACAAGACCATCACTTGAACAGAAATAAGTAAAATATCTTCAAAACAAACAAAATGAAATCAGACTTACATTTTTGAGAAATTTTAAAGCAAATACCAGCATTCCAGATCCTGTACAACTTATGATTTTCCGTTTTTATGATTGTTGTATTTCGAGCTTTGCTAAATATTCATAAAGCGATAAATGTAAGATAGATTCAGTGAGATGTAAGAATATAATTTTTAAAATTTATTTTATCAACAAAATAAAACAGTTCAGTGATTTTATGTGTGCTTCACGCTTCAGGTCAACAACGCCTTGTATGCATGTGTCAATAATAATTGTTCTATTTAGAACATGGTTGTGTTTCTATAGCGAAAGCGGCACGTCATATTAGAATACTTTATCGACATACCTCACTGGGAAGGTTGCTGCTGACTATCAAACTACCGGCTGTTTCATATAAAAAGAGTTGGTCATCTGATGACAAGAGATGTTGGTAACCATTATCTGGAGTGTTTAGTACTAACATATCTTGTATCCTCTGTAATATTTCCTCAACATAATTATGTATGTGGGCCCTGAAAAGACAACATAAAAATATTGGAAACAAAAGCCAACATTTTCTAAAATTTTGTTTTGTGCCATTTATGTAACATTTCATCTCAGAATCCAATTTTCATAGCTAGGTAACCATAGCAACTGAACTGAAAAATCATCAATCTTAAGAAGAAAACATTTAGGAATGAACATGAAAACTACTCACAACAGGCTAATCTTACATCATAACTTGTGTTGATAAGCTAGTGTTCAAGAGTATTTACAACTATCTTCACCACTCACACTGGGGGTCTTCTGTTAATTAATGAATGTAACTATGAATGTATGAACTATCTTGACCACTCACACTGGAGGTCTTCTGTGGATTAATGAATGTATGAACTATCTTGACCACTCACACTGGAGGTCTTCTGTGGATTAATGAATGTATGGACTATCTTGACCACACACACTGAATGTCTTCTGTGGATTAATGAATGTATGAACTATCTTGACCACTCACACTGGAGGTCTTCTGTGGATTAATGAATGTATGAACTATCTTGACCACTCACACTGGAGGTCTTCTGTGGATTAATGAATGTATGAACTATCTTGACCACTCACACTGGAGGTCTTCTGTGGATTAATGAATGTATGGACTATCTTGACCACACACACTGAATGTCTTCTGTGGATTAATGAATGTATGAACTATCTTGACCACTCACACTGGAGGTCTTCTGTGGATTAATGAATGTATGAACTATCTTGACCACTCACACTGGAGGTCTTCTGTGGATTAATGAATGTATGGACTATCTTGACCACACACACTGAATGTCTTCTGTGGATTAATGAATGTATGAACTATCTTGACCACTCACACTGGAGGTCTTCTGTGGATTAATGAATGTATGAACTATCTTGACCACTCACACTGGAGGTCTTCTGTGGACTAATGAATGTATGAACTATCTTGACCACTCACACTGAAGGTCTTCTGTGGATTAATGAATGTATGGACTATCTTGACCACACACACTGAATGTCTTCTGTGGATTAATGAATGTATGAACTATCTTGACCACTCACACTGGAGGTCTTCTGTGGATTAATGAATGTATGAACTATCTTGACCACTCACACTGGAGGTCTTCTGTGGACTAATGAATCTATGAACTATCTAGACCACTCACACTGGAGGTCTTCTGTGGACTAATGAATGTATGAACTATCTTGACCACTCACACTGGAGGTCTTCTGTGGATTAATGAATGTATGAACTATCTTGACCACTCACACTAGAGGTCTTCTGCGGATTAATGAATGTATGAACTATCTTGACCACACACACTGAATGTCTTCTGTGGATTAATGAATGTATGAACTATCTTGACCACTCACACTGGAGGTCTTCTGTGGATTAATGAATGTATGGACTATCTTGACCACTCACACTGGAGGTCTTCTGTGGATTAATGAATGTATGAACTATCTTGACCACTCACACTGGAGGTCTTCTGTGGACTAATGAATGTATGAACTATCTTGACCACTCACACTAGAGGTCTTCTGCGGATTAATGAATGTATGAACTATCTTGACCACTCACACTGGAGGTCTTCTGTGGATTAATGAATGTATGAACTATCTTGACCACTCACACTGGAGGTCTTCTGTGGACTAATGAATGTATGAACTATCTTGACCACTCACACTAGAGGTCTTTTGCGGATTAATGAATGTATGAACTATCTTGACCACTCACACTGGAGGTCTTCTGCGGATTAATGAATGTATGAACTATCTTGACCACTCACACTGAAGGTCTTCTGTGCATTAATGAATGTATGAACTATCTTGACCACTCACACTGGAGGTCTTCTGTGGATTAATGAATGTATGAACTATCTTGACCACTCACACTAGAGGTCTTCTGCGGATTAATGAATGTATGAACTATCTTGACCACTCACACTGAAGGTCTTCTGTGGATTAATGAATGTATGAACTATCTTGACCACTCACACTGGAGGTCTTCTGTGGACTAATGAATGTATGAAGTATCTTGACCACTCACACTAGAGGTCTTCTGCGGATTAATGAATGTATGAACTATCTTGACCACTCACACTGGAGGTCTTCTGTGGATTAATGAATGTATGAACTATCTTGACCACTCACACTGGAGGTTTTCTGTGGATTAATGAATGTATGAACTATCTTGACCACTCCCACTGGAGGTCTTCTGCAGATTAATGAATGTATGAACTAACATTTTAAGATACTTACCTAACACCCTTAACAAATCTTGAAAATAAGTAAGATGTACGACTTCTAACTTGAGCTGATCTGTGGCGGAATCCTCTCTCATCTGTAAATGCCATCTAAAACAGAAAAAAATCACTCATTACACAGAACGTTACGAACTGCTGTGGTAAATAAGTGAAATAAAGCTCTATACTTCACTAAAGATAATATGCATCTAACTCGTTAAACTATACCAAAAACAGCAGTATTTAGCATTGTTTCTGTAATTCTTTACAACTACTCACTAGAGATCAAAGAAATACAGCTCACTTCAGTAAAAAATTTTCTCTGCATATACATGTATATTTTTCGTATTTCTATGTGATGAATTTTGTGTGTAAATATACACGTCTACCATAAGTTGTAAATGATCAAATCCTGATGAAGTGTGTACTTCTAACACATTTCTTCCGTGTTTAATAAATGTCAGTGGACTACTAAATTTAATTTGAATTGTAACAGATAATTTGTTTATGGTTGAGTAATTACATCATATTGTATAATCTGCTTTGGATACTGTGACGTCACCAACATATGCGATTTAAATATTCCTGGGTTAAATAAGTTATTCAAATGATCCTACCTGCACTATTTGATCAGTGTGTGTTTTTTTTGAAAATTAAATTACTGAAGGACTGTTATGAATTTTGGAACAGGTTATACCTGTATAATCTACTTTGGTCAGTTTAAGCTCAAACATAAACGCTTCGCGGTTTATGAAGCGTAAACTGCCTCAAAGTAGGTTATATCGTATAAACTGTTCCAAAATTTAAAACAATCCTTAAATATATGACATGATATGAAAAGACGATTTAAACAGAAAAAAAGGATTTCCTATATGTTTGGCCTATAAAAATAATTTTTCAAGACAAACCTACCAGTACATCAGGAATGTGTTGAGGTTCTACACTGAAGAATTTGTCATATCTGACTACCGTCTCGAAGAATTGTAACATGACAGCCATGTGACCATGACAACTAACACGGCTAGTAACCAACTGTAAAAAAGTAACCCTTATATGACTAATATCACTTATAAACAAAATTCTTAATATGAAGTCTAGTCTGTTTGAAATCATACGATAAATTCTGTACATAAAAACGTTTTAAAAGAACAATTAAAAGGAAGCAAAACCATTTACTTATCTGTATACCATTAAGTGCATAACTTAACTGACCTCATTGTTGGTTTATTTGTGTATCATAGATCTTTGGTTACTGGAAGAATGGATTGCATTTCAATCTCATGTTTGCATCATTTTTATAATACACATGTATGACTGTTTTTACCTGCATCGCCAATGGCAAAAGCAGGTCTAGTAACTGCTTGACTCCGTTCGTTCGTCCGTCCGTCTGAAAGATCTTGGGTAGGAAAGTTTTCTTGGCATCTACAGAAGGGAATGATTTTATATTTTTTCTGCAGCTTCACAACGTTGAGGTGTAGTGTGTAAGCTGTCATGCATCCACATCCTGTTTGCCAATAGTTTAAAATTCAACAATACTCAAAACACTAGAAAATTTTCGTGAAAGCTTTCTTTTCTTCTACAAAAGCGAACGATTTAATATTTTGTCTGCAGCTTGATAATGTTGTGTTGCAGCATGAAAACAATTTTTGGATCTGTCGTGCTGCCACCTCCTATTTGCCGATTAATGAATGGCATGCTGCAACTCAGGTCCAGACCCGGTTTTGGTCTTGTTTCTTTACAAAATTGAAATATTTACTAATATATAATTAGTAAATCAAGTCTCTCTAAAAATGATAGTCTATTATTACCAATCTCATCATTTCCTGCAGGACTGAGGCCTTAGTTAAATCTCCACTAAAATGTTGACCATGTGATGCCTGCAAAATAAAATTTCTGTGGTCATTTTCTTTGTCCTGTAATTAAAAAGAATAACTGGTCAAGGTCAAAACCTTGATTAACTTGTAATACCCTCAACCAACAGTTAGGTAACTGCCACACCACAATGGTTTCATACTATGCAGACATTAGAATGTTATGAATACATAAGGCATACATGTATATCAAATGTTATATTTTTTAATTTTAATTATGAAAAAGAGGTAAGTCACAGAATCATTAAGCAATTAAGCACACAGAGGCTGTTTATTCTTCGTGTTAGTATTGACATTTAATGGTATATGAAGCAGAGGAAGGAAAACAAGCAACCTTCTACAGAGAAGCTGGCAACCTTCATCAAATTACAAATGTAAATCTGAGGCAATAAGAGGGTTCATACTTATTACTTCAGAACTGAAAGGCTTGTGATCTCAATCAAAAAAATTCAGATTGACTGTTTTTTTTTAACATTGAAATATTACATCTTCTCTATCCTTAAGCTTAAATACACATGCATCTTTATGCTTCATATATACTTTAACAAATGATTGAAAATTACAAACTGTAAATAGAATTTAGAACATGCAGGTCTATTTACAATCAAACAATCATTTAAGACAATGAATAACAGACTCATATCATACACTATTTAAGTATTCTTTTGTGACATTCACATTACAATCAGTCTGTTTTATAATTACCGGGATTGCCTCCCCTAACTGATATAACAGACTAATGGCCATTTCTATCTCCAGCTCATCCATTCTCTCCCAGTTGGGCAGTGTCTGTGTAATTATGTTATGAACTGTTACAATTATCAGCTGAGAATCCTAAAAATAAACACCTCTTTGTTAGTTCTATGTAATTATGCTATGAACTGTTACAATAATCAGCTGGGAATCCTACAAATAAACAGTATAAAAATATTGTTCAACTGAATGCAGTATTTCTGGCAATTTAAAGTGGAACTAAAACGCTTATAGTAAGTTATTTTCATTTTACAGTACTAAATAAACGTATAAAAACGCAAAAAACCCGATGAAATTTGGTCAAGTAATAACGGAGAAAATAGCGTGTGAAGTTGGATTATTTTTACCTGTGGGAAATCCAATCAGCGCTATTTCCGGAAACAGGGTTTCCTCGCTGAGTGACCCCGATTGACCGGAAATGACGTACAGTGCGGGCTACTCTTGAACTTGTTTACATTGACCAGAAGGAATATATTATGGATGAAGACAGCAATGCTAGTGATTTATAATAGTATAGCCAATAAATTTCAATAAATGCCCCCATATACATATATATAAAAAGAATGAAAGTGAAAGATATTTTGAAAGGTGTGTATAACATAAATACAAATGGAAGACCAACTTATAGGAATAAAAAACAAACACTATTTTTTTAAACAAGCAAATATAAGACACAATATTAATTGATAGTTTTAAAACAGATGTTTTACAAATAGTGATATAAGTTACTGAATAGTAATATAGATTTTGATGTAGAATTGTAATGTGTTTTTTTTTTTATTGAATTGACAGATTCATAAAATTTCAGAATTTTCTTATAAAAATATAATAAATTTCTTAGTTTAATCAGAGACATATATGTAGAGAGGGATAAGTAATTTCTTACAATCCTTGTTGTAATAATAAAAATATGTAGAGAATCATTAGAGAAACTGCACTGTACACCTAAAACTTTAATAAAAGATTTTGACGGATTTTAATAAAAAAAAATTATTCAACTTACAAAATAATTACCACATTTGTAGAGTTATAATTTGGTTAATATTGATTATGGGACTTTATGCTCTTTGTGTAATTTGAATTATAATACCAGTCGAAACTGGTTTTCATAACACCTTTCTAATGACTTTGTTACCGGTATATTGATTTACTCCACAGGTGGTAGGTGCATGGCCAAGTTGTTATTTACCTGATTGGAGGGATTAAAACGTTTGTTTGATCTTTATTACTAGATAACAGGATGTTAATTAATAGGTGCTAAAACTTTAACTGTTTTAATTACCAGGATTAAAGGTGATAAATATCCATCCACATGTTTACTAATTTGTTTTATATCATGAACTAGTTTTAATTTTCACAGGTGTTTAATACTATTTAGGGGGAAATTAAAATTTCTTGCACGATTGGAAGTGTCATATATATATATTTTTTATAAATAATGAATAAATAAATACATATTCTTTTAATAAATAATTAGACATTCAAACTTTGCTTTAGCTTTACATTGCTAATGAAATAGAATGTCTTTAAAAAAAGCTACATTTTTACCCAAATTATTTTCTGCATTATCAGGATTATGATCATGAACATGTTATATAAATAGAGAGGTAGTTATATCATGGAAGTACATGTATTGTTCTATATTGTATTATTTTACCATAGTCAGCAGACTCTTAATATTTGAAATTATTATGGTTACAAATGTATAACTTTTATGCTCATAGAAAGAGAAAAAAATTCAGAGGGACATGGGACCAGAATAACTTTTTATGGAGCTACACATTTCGCTATAATAGCCTCTTATTGTACTACAACTTATGTTAGCTTGTTGGCTACATCTTTTCAAAGTCATGCCTGTCAAGGCTCTGCATTTGATATAAGCGGCCTTACATGTACCTTCTACTTACTCCATAAATAATATTTTTAAATAGCCCTATGTTCAGGATGTTGGTAACTGTGGTGGTTTGAAAAGAAGGGGTGTAAATCAAACAAAATAACTCTAAAAATACCCTTAAATATACCCTATGTATGATGTAAAGGTACAATATAGTTATACGTAAAAAATTTTGATTCAACAGGAGAGGCTGCACAGGCTTAATGTAGGCTTATTCTCACAATGACATTATGATAATGCATTCATTTTCAAACATGTGCATATATACTCATAAATTTGATGTATATATAAAGACATATGCATGGTATATAAAAACAAATAAGATCAGACATGTTAGAATTATTTTTTCAAAAGTATTTTGGTGCAGACCGTCGCTATACCATGTATACTGGTCATGCTGGTTGGGATAAATGCTTGGCACTGAACCTGGCAATAGTCTCTTGCCGTTATGAGCAGATAAACCAAATAACTCCTTGAATCTCAACCTGTCAACCTCATGGCATTCTTCTGAGAAGTGTTATGAACATATGGCTGAGTGTTTAGTTGACACAGTAAAATCTACACAGGTTAGTTTTACAAAACGAACCCACAAGTTACGTTGTCGGTCATCTTTTGGAAAAGCGTGTTGAGTATGTCCCGTTTTTGCAGAGTTGCTGCATCCCGCAACTGCACAATTCCTTCCCATTGTTGAATTGTAGATTTAAATTAAGTACAATGTTTCATCAAACAAGTGTCGGTGAATATATAAGAAGCACTGTCAATCGATAGTTGTCACCAATAACGTATAAACAATCAACTGAATCTGCTTTCACTTTGCAATTGACCTGTACCTATTTATGTACAAGATCTGAACCGCACAGTACGTCACTTCCGGCGACTAGTAATATTCGAGTTTTTTTAACAAATCGTTCAGGTGTGCAAATGACGATCGGCCAGTATTTTGCTAATATCTCGAAAACTAAGTTACCGAATTTCATCGGTTTTTTTGCGTTTTTATACGTTTTTTTAGTACTATAAAATGAAAATAACTTTCTATAAGCGTTTTAGTTCCACTTTAAGGGGGTAGGCCTGGGTAAGGCCAAAATTTTCCGCTCGTTTAATTTTTTTCATATTTTCGTCATGCAATATATATGTCTCAATACACCACCTGAGAAAATTTTGTTGAAATTCAACCACGTGTTTCCTTCACAGGGTTCATTGAAAATGGTCATTTAAGGGGTACCCTTCATTCCTGAGATGACAAAAGTTAATGAATATTACTACCTCTCATAGGACATATGTTTACTAAACAATAGTTATAATTGTTGAACTGAAGAGCAGGGATATAGTCTTAATCAAAAATGAAATATGATGGTAAAATTCATTCTTTATATGCAAATTCAAAGGTAAAAAGTACCGGACATGTTAGAAATTTCGTTCATTTTCAGTTGCCTCATTAAATATTCAACCACTGCTGTAAAAAAATTCTGTCGTTTAATTCTTACAAAAAAATGTTACAAAAAATATGATATATATATGTGTTATATGACAAAAAATTATGAAATTCTAACCACAATTTTTCACAAAATACTCGATCAATTTTTAAGGTAGGACGTCATTGTTTGACAATACGACGTTACGATAAGAGTTATCGTTCCTAACGTTATCGAGTATAAACCTATTCTATATGTTCAAAGAACGCTAAGAAGATTGAATAGAAGATGATGATGACTTAAATTATAAACGGAAATAAATTTAAAGAAAATATAATTATTATGACTGAAAACCAAGCATTCTCTCTTAAGTATTGTGATACTTTTAAACTTATTTATTTATAGTGGATTGGGAAACAAGTGATACCAACTTAATCCCTCTCCACTTGGTGGGTGCGAGAGAGGCCCCCGTAGCGGCATTTTAGCATACTCTTTTTCGACATCTACACAGGAGTCTTTAACGTGCTAAGGGTGTTTCCCTTCCTTAACACGGGACAGCAATTTTCGTCCCCATCCGACGAATTAGCATCGTATACCGAAACCATCCTCAGAAATGGTGTCGATAAGTGCGGTCGCAGATTTGATCCTTGAAATTTTCATATCGAACGGGAATCGAACTAGGGACCTTTGGCTTCGTAGTCCGATGCGCTGACCACTAAACCACGGCGCCCACGGCGATAGTTTTTTAAGTTTACTTATATTTGTCAAAACTGGGTTTTGTTTATAAAATACATGATCTAAAAAACATTACAGAAAAAATATAGACTGTCATGAAAGACTTGATATTCTCCTAAATCTAACAAATTACAAAATATGATGGTTAAATCGCCAGTGACTAAAAGTTTTTATAAATACAAAATAGGAATTGTAAAGCTGTGAGAGGAAAAGAGAGAATGACAGCAAAAAAAAGAAAAAAACCCTGAAATCGCGTTATATTCGAAAAATTTATTCTTCCGGGGTAGTCAATACATCCGAAAGCCGCGGAAGTGATCAAGAGGTATAGTTCTATAAACTTTTGAAAAAGTTTTGAATTTTCTGTTTATTGTTCCTTGACTGGCTTTGGAAGAGATAAAATCCGCAGGGCTTTCTACGAGCTCGTTCGCAAAAGCTGCATATTAAAATGGAACCTTGTCTCACATAGACGAATTTACCAGCAAAACTTTTTACCAATAAATAATCTATTATTATGTATTATTTTTCATTTGTATTACAATTCGTTTTTTTATTATTATTATTATTATTAAAAAAATGATTTGCTAAGTAAATAGATTAGCCTAATCCCTGGACACCGAACGTACAGTTGTTCAAATACTACGTTCTTCGTGATATGCATTTCATAATTGCCACTGGATGTTAAACAATAATTCAGCAATATATCAAATTCTACGTAATTATCGATTTTGCACATATTTCGAGAAAGTTTTAGATTCGTTACGGAGATGCCCCTTACCGAACCTCTTCACTTCGTATAATGCGAAGAAATTTTGTACGTCATAGTAATGCCACGTCATTCCTATTGTTTGACGTCAAAGAAAAAAACATCAATAGGAGTTATCTCCCATATCCCAGGCCTACCCCCTTAACATCTAGTTGAATGTTAAAACTGCTTTTATAGACACATTAAAGATTTTGCTATGAAATATAATTTCTACATTTAGACTAAATGGTATTTACTCAAGATACACTCACCAAAGCAGCTAAATTGTTAAAGATGGTCTTCAGCTGTTTTCTGTATTCTTGAAACATGGCCTCTTCTTCTCCCTATAAAATTGTTAATTCACAAATTATTGATAGTGCCAATGTACAACAGAATCCTAGTAACAAAGAGTTCAAAAACATACATCAAATATCAACACCTCACAGTTATTCTTTTCATGTATACAATGTTTACAATGATATCACTACTATTTAATAAAGGTTTCTTTTTAGTTTTAGTTAAACAGAAATGATAAACTCATTCAATCTAAATACATTTATGATTCACAGTTGTAAAAATTGCTTATCTCAATATACTAAGTTACTGTATAAGTGGTTTATTTTAGTGGGTGACAATATTCATGGTATTCTATAAAACCAGGGGGATTTAATTTTTGCGAGATGTATTTTTAGCAATTAATGAGAGTGGTTGAATAATTTTTTATGTTCTTTAAAACTAACATATGCCTTTTAGTGAAATAAAGTTGAGGAAGATAACAAAACCACTACCTGATACTATAATGTGGAACATAATATAAAATCATTAATGGAAAAGTGGGGACATTCTGTTTATACTAAAAATTGCTCTGTCTTTCCACCAAGTTACAGGGGAAGGAATTGTTTGGACATGCTTCCAGCAAATATTGCTACAATAAAAATATTTTTTGTGAGATTTTTTTTTCTTTACACATTTTGACAATTGATAAAGTGTTTTTATTACACATATATACTGTAATTAATTAATGATTAAACAGACTGTTTTAATTTGTCAAAAGGGTGAACAAACAAAATTTCTTAATAAGCGGATTAACTGTAAATATTGATTGAAGTACCGCTATTTCAAAAAGTGATACTGTATAAACGAAAGGCATTATTGATTAAAATTGACCATGTCTGTGTACTGGTGTAATGGGTGAGCAAAATTCATTATGTGAGAACTATATTGATTCGGGAATGTGAAATCTAAATATAAAATGTGACTATAATTTGACATAACGGGTCCTTGCAGATTGTTATTTCATTTTGCTTACATGAATTTATCTTTTTGTACCTTCAAATTAATAGTTGCTTTAATGTTGAGGACGAAAACAGTAGCAAACCTCAAACAACCCACCATGTTGTTGACTAAATACTAAACAAGTGAACATCTCACAAATGATTTTTACGATCTGAATACAGCATCATGCAGCAACATACGTATATCAAATTTTTCATATCACTCTACTCTCAAATTATACCACAATTAACTTACTGCCCAATATAACAGCTAAATCATAAGAAAATAATTTATATCAGATATGCCGTTATTTCCATGGTTATAAAACAAGCATCCTGCATACATTTATCATTCAGTAAAATATTTACAACACCTGATAACTGAGTTTCTGGTTTTTCTCAAATTCAATAATTGATTGATTGTAGATTTCGAAACAGAAATCTGTCTTGAACCCTAAAAAAATACTGCTTTATTAAGACTGATGTGTACAATTTACCTCATGCTCAAAGTCATAGGTCTCATCATATTTCATCTTCTTTATTACTATGTATAGAAGACCCTGCAATGTAAAAAAAAAGGCATAAAAAATATTAAATTATTAAAATATTTACTCACCTTTACATAGAATACAGAGTTAGTTAAGAAGTATATGATTGCTCTACAATATCTGGTACATGTATTTTTCTATGATTCCTACTTTAGATACTTTGAGAATGTTAGTATGATTCTTATATACTAATGATGCTCTAGAAATTAACTCAGTACATAGGGCTTTTTTCATTTGCCTCACTACTACTTCGGCAGACCATAAAAAAAACTTTTATCTTTAAATTTACAGTCCACAAAAACTATAGCAAATAATTAATGAGTGTTTCACAGTTAGATCTCACAGGATCCTTATAAAAAAAAATTTCAATTTTATAACTTTAAAACTTTCATAATTCTTTATATCCACAATGGGAAATGTTTCTTTTCCTCATATCATGCATTTTGCAGACATTTATTTCAGTTTATTTCCTTTAGAAAGTGTTTTTAACTGCATTTTATGCCATGTTAGTTCAGAGTGGTGCTACCCACTAAACTCAGAGGAACAATGCAAATTGAAGTTATAAATAAGTTTGAACTGTACCTCCATATTTTCTCTCTGTTTCTGACTAAGAGGTTTCATCTGCTTTAAGAACGCAATATATTCCTGTGAAAACTGGGCAACAGCACCAGAAACATCATCATCCTCATCGCTAAGGAAACGAAACATCAAAGGTACCTTACTCTCCAAGGCCTGCAGGGTGATGTCAATGTTTTCTTTATCACCTGATTTTAATAATCTACAAATATTCAAACATGAAATTAACAAGAAATAAGTCATCTAACTGATATCAAATATGCTTTTCTTTCATCATTGAATGTATGTTATATGGGAGATTTGGGCACCAAAAAAACTGGTTTAACACCACCACTGTTCAGTGTCTGTACCAAGTCAGACTATCCTAACTCTCTGTTGTCCTTATGTTTGTGTTTTTGGCTCTTTTATGTTACTTTCTGTACAGGGTTCTGTCTGGTGGGTGGCACTGATTAATTTTTATGCCATTGTTGACCTTTCCTGTTATCCATTTCATTGTTTTTTCTTTACTTACCATTTTCATGAATTTGTTAATGTAAACTTCAAACTACATATTACACAAAATCTTACTTTGTCCAGCTGATGATCAAATTGACACCAATAGCATTAACCAACTTAGACAATTTGGCCAAGAAATCACCCTCCTCATCCTGAAAAAGTAATGAAAATACTACATATCTATTGGCAAAATAAAACTTATACACCAATTTTGTATGAAAATGTCTACAATTAATTAAGAAAAAAAGAACATTAATAAAATTGCAATATTATGTATAAATTAAAAAAAACTGACAATGTTCAACTACAAATTTGTTTATTTTATAAAATTAACTTATTTGCCACACAAAAGGAAACATTACCTCAACAGGATTCAAGATTCCTCTTTCCTCTAAAACATTTGTGAATGACTCAACTAGCTTGGTTTTGACAATAGGATCCATTCCTTTGTTCATAATGTCTGTTATGCAGTCACAAGCACTCTCACGTAATAATGGTAGGGTCATGAATTTCAACAGAACAGTGACAAACTTATCATTGGCTATCAGATCTATGTCGATCCATGATATGTATTTCCCAATAACTTCTAAACACATGCATACTACTTCTGGATTGGAGGTTTCATAGGTTGTCTGAAATTAATTGTGGAATGTGTCATGTAGAACTATAAAGTATTTTTGCTGTATTAGAAGAATATGATTTTTCAGTGCTTTAGAATTGACCTTGAGATTTACACATTTATTTTTTCATAAATCAATTACTCTGCAAGATATTTTACAGAACGTAAAAACATTTCTTTTGTTTCTGTTTGAAGTTTTCACTTTTCATATACAGTCATACTTGCTTTAAAGGAACCGCTTTATAGGTCACTGTGAAAACTGTTCCTGTCAACAACAAACCTTGTTAAATTAACCCCTGTACAAAGGACACTTTTTTCTTGTTCTTTGAATGCCCTTCACTAAGAATCATTTTTTCTTAGTTTGCTTGTCACAACTTGAACATTAGGAGTAACATGGTTAGTTTCTACTAAGATGTTACACATTATTCTAAGCTAGTAACATACTGACTATACAGTAAAACCTGTCTTGAGAGACCACCCCTTCTGCCAAGCAAAAGTGGTCTCTCAAGACAGGTGGTCTTTCATAAGAGGTCAGTCCAAAAAATCAATCAATCAACCAATCGGTAAAATTAATGAACCAATGAACCAGAACTGAGAAACTGACATTTACTGTAAATCCCTTCATACATGTGTCTACCATATCTTCTTTTATATTTGATAAATAAAGAGAAAAAATAAAATACAAATTTATTTAAGAATATTTATAAAATGTTTTTTTTTTATAAAATCAAAAACTCTGAAATAAAAGATATTTATCAATTTATATAAAAAAATGATTTTAACTTTTGAAAGTTTGTCATTAAAGTCATATCACATAATATCACAGTTAGAATTTATTGTCTTTCAGAAGGTGTAAAAAAAGTGTCAATTTTCACTTGAACACAGGACTTGGCTTTTGACATGTATTTGTATGCTTTATTTTCAAGTTTGTAGCTCATTTCAACTAGTTCAGGATCATTATTATATAATCCATATAACCTCATCTCATCTGACATCTTAAGCATTTTGATGTTAGATGGCACTTCACTATGTTCTTGTTCATCACAAATACTTTCACTGTCACTGTCACTATGGTCACTACATGTAGTTTGGGATTTGCCTAATAAAATGTCAGTTTCCCAGTTCTGGTTGTTAGTCTCATTTGAAGTGTCAGTGTCATTGTCAAATGTGGCAAACTGATCAAAAGTTAAACCATTAAGCAAGGGCTGAATGTCCTCATTATCCTCCTGTACATGTATGTCATTGACCTCCTCTACCAACTGACCAAACCCACATTTTGAAAAGCATTTCTGAATGGTGGATTCTGAAAGTTCATCCCAAACACTCTTAATCCACATTATTGCATCTAAAATATTAATACTTTTTGCCAATTCTGTAGCAGTGGAACACTCATCAATTCTTCCCAAGATATGCCTCAACAGTTTTTTACGATAGTTCATTTTAATTGTTTGTATAATCCCAGCATCACAAGGTTGCAATTTTGATGTTGTATTTGGTGGGAGGAATTTGACCAAAACATTACTTGTCTGAATATCTGGGTGGGCACTACAATTGTCAACAAACATAAGTATTTTACGACCTAGTCTTTTCATTTTGTTATTTAAAGCTTTGATCCATGTTCTAAAAATGTCTGAAGTCATCCAGGCCCGCCTATTAGCCTCATATTTTACTCCAAAGTTTCTTATATTAACACCTCTAAAACATCTGGGATTTAGTGATTTTCCTATGATTAAAGGTTGTAATTTTTCACCCACAGCACTACAGGCTAATAAAACGGTTATTCTGTCTTTAGCCTTTTTCCCCCCTTTTCTATGATCAGATTTTTGCACAAGGGATTTGTCAGGTAGGCCACGGAAAAATAACCCAGTTTCATCTGCATTGAAAATGTCAGTAAGGGTATAACCCTGGGTAATTGAGGGGATATGTTTGATCCAGTCATCAACCGTTTCATAATTTACATCTGCGGATTCACCACTCAATACGCTAGACTTAATATTGTAACGACTCTTAAAACTGTCAAGCCACCCATTGGAAGCTGTAAAGTCATCATGGCCCATTTCTGTAGAAACAATGATTGCTTTCTCTTGAATCAATTTTCCAGTTATAGGAATGTTTTTACTTCGCGCTGAACAAAACCAGTTCCATACACGTTCGTTTAAATCACCGTATAACATTCGTCTAGCTTTAACATACTTTCGTTCCGACTGAAAACCATTTTGCCATTCTGTTTTAATATTGTCCTTTTCTTTAATTATACTTTGGATTTGGGTCTTCCCAACGCTAAAATGTTCCGCAATCTTGCGAGCACTTTCACCCTTTTCACTTTTTTCAATTACGGCAATTCGATCTTGAAGCGTCAAAACTTTCCTTTTTTTAGTAGCTGAAGCCATTTTGTCAAACGCTCGTTATCTACTAAAAACTTACACTCTGACACTTTTGAATTTAACTTATTAAATCTACTCACCTGTCTTAATGACCCCAGGCCTAAATTAATTAGATCAGCTGATACAATGTATGTAAAATCGATTAAAATGTTCGTTTTGGGAGTAAACGATGGTTCATACGAACCCTACAGAGAGATCACGAATGATAATCAACAGACTGTAACCAAACAAATCACTTGTGCAAAATGTAAAAATAACTGTAATTAAAAATTGATAAGCCCCAGAAATCTTACATTTTTAGTCCATGGATCAATTAACTATATAAATAGGAAGATTAAAGCTTTTATTTTTCTTTCTTTTTACTTTCCCCTAAAGATTTGGTTGTTCAAAACAGGTACAAATACGTTTTTGGTACTGAAAATAGTGGTCGTTGGTCGTTTGACAGGTGGTCGTCCACGAGGGTGCTTTTATTAGAAAAAAACATCCGTGCAGCAAAAAAACGGTCGTTAAAGCCAGGTGGTTGTTCATTAGAGAGGTCGCCCAAGTCAGGTTTTACTGTATTTGTACTATTTCCAATCCTCGTTGCCTCTCCTTTACCTTATTTTTTCTGTTACTTTATTCAGCATAAAATATGTACCTTTATAAAATTAGAATACTGCACACTTTGCATATTTTTTATATAATGAGAATTAATATTTAGAGGGACCTGAGAATTTTTTGTCTAAGGTAAACGAGCGACAACGAGGATTGGAAACAGTACAAATGTAGTGAATATATTATTACATCTTTAGGTACAAAACATCAATTTGAAAAATTTGTATGGTGTTTAAAAGGTCCGTTTTTGAAAATATCGCCTTATTATCTGTTAACACATACTAAGAAGGTATTTTAGTTGCATCCATCCTACAACAATCTACTTTGACTCTGAAAAAGTTAATTCGGCTATTTTTAACAAGCATTAATTAAGAAAAATGATTCTTAGTGCTTATAAACAGTATTGACTGTACATTTACACTGTACTTTAACTTTTTTTTAAAAATTGCTTCTGCTTCTTATACATGTACAAGAATGTAGTGATGATTGACTGATACTGTTCATAATGCAGAGAATTGTTCTGACCTTATTTGGTGCCAAAACTGGACCCCTTGCACAATGCTCTTTTCTCCAATCAGGGTTAGACTCAAACATAAGACATAAAACAGGTTTGGTAATTTGTATAAACACCTCTGACTGGCTGATTTAAACACCTCTTTATGTATAAAACATCTGGTTTCCTGATGTACAAAAAACTTTGGCTCGATATGTAATGTAATACATGTATGTATGTTGAAGTAAAAAACAGGTTTATTCTTAAAGCAGTTAGCTATAAATGAATTTTTGATCTCATGAAACATTATTAAAACATTGAAAAAAGACTTACCAAAATTTCATACCATGTTTCAGCCAGCTGACCCACTGCTTGTTCTCTCATGGCATCTTTAATCACTGTGTTTCTCTGCATTTCCTATAATCAAACAGAAGTCAATTCTGAAACCCAAACATCTACACTATACTGCATCTCTTCTATGGAAAATTATGCACATGCATACATATTATGAATTTGCATTACATATTACAATTTAATACCTAAGATATATAAATGCAGACGATCATTAATATTGCTGAGTTTTTTCAATCTCTCCTTTACAGAATTCAAAAATCCTTTTCAGTTTACTGTTGAGAACATCATATCAGAACATAAAGAACCCTGACTGCACTACCCCGTCCTCCTCCACTCAAATTAACTGGAAGAAAGACTATTACCTCTTGTGTATGAACTATTTCCCTGTCAACAACATCACTATCTACGGCTATCAATACTCTAAGATAGACATCTACTGACTGATGGTTTGGAGACAAAGTCTGCAATAGGTCGGTGAAGAATGATGGCCATCTACGAGGGTAATCGTTGACGAATGCAAGAGAGATGATCTGGCCAATTTTATTCCTAATGAAACTTTTATCCTGGGTATTGACAGAACCCTGAAATGATAAAACAAACTTTTATTCTGGGTAATGATAGAACCCTGAAATGATAGAACAAACTTTTATCCTGGGTATTGACAGAACCATGAAATGATAAAACAAACTTTTATCCTGGGTATTGACAGAACCCTGAAATGATAAAACAAACTTTTATCCTGGGTATTGACAGAACCCTGAAATGAAAAAACAAACTTTTATTCTGGGGATTGACAGAACCCTGAAATGATAAAACAAGCTTTCATAAAATAGTAAAACATATATGTACATGTTTTCATTCAGAAGTGTAAAGTTGCATCAATTATTTTTGACACAGTCTTCATCATGCTGGAAAATGTGGCATTGGAAGATTTAAAGGAACAAATTTAGCTGAAGATTTTTTAACTCTTTCTTTGCTCTAGGAATTTCAAGTCAATTTCTGAAACTACAAGATTGCTACACGTAGCCATATGTCCCCCGCCGCAGAGAAAAGTTGAAGCCCCACAAGATATATACAAAAGTGTATTATTGAAATGGCAGCATAGGTTCAAGTACATGTGGTGACTAACAATCCTTCAAAATTTGAACCAAATTCGCTCAGCGGTCTCAGAGGAGTTGCATCCACAAAGTTTTCCTATAGTGTGAAATGCAGAAAAAACGTTAAATTTATCGAACCCAAATTGTGGTGCGATAGGATCAAGCAGAGGTGGTGACTAACAATCCTACAAAATTTGAAGGAAATCTGATCAGCAGTCTCAGCGGAGTTGAATCCACAAAGTGTTCCTATGTCAAATGCAGAAAATTAAAGTCCCATAACTCCCGTAAAATTTGTCGAATCAAAATGGCGGTGCCACAGGATCAAGTACATATGGTGACTAACAGTCCTAAAAAAATTTAACAAAATACGATCAGCAGTCTCAGAGGACTTGGGTCCACAAATAACTGTGACGGATGAATAGAGACCATTACTAGGTCCCTCCGTTGTGTTGCGGCGGGGGACAAAAAAAAAGAGAAAAAAAACTTTACAATAGGAAGATAAACATTCAATGCAAGCCTTGTTCCTATGCATGCCCTTTTGTAATTTAGAATGTAGGAATTTTTTTATCAGTTAAATCCATGATATGCCTTCTTTTATATTGTGTACATGTTTTATGGGTTTTCTAAAAGGTATGTTACCTGTAACTGCAGACACCTTCCTATAAATGACTTGACAGTCTGTTGTTCACCAACACTGGCTTGTACGTATCTTGTCTTCAAATAAAACTCAATTACTTGTAAACAGAAAAACTTTACATGGTCGTTTCTGTAAAATAAAGATATTTCATCCATGTTACTCAAAACACAATGAACATAAAATTAATACAGCTTTCTTTTTTCATAATTTGAATGACAAAAATCATATATATAACAGTGATCTTTGTAAACCAACTACTGCCAACAGAGCACACTGTAAAAATAGCTATATTGTAAACAAATATTGTAGAAGTTAATAACTGTATTAAGAGGTTGAATTGACTTACCCATGGTAACTTCCATTTACAAATGTTTCAGCACACAGTTTCCATCCATCATTTAAAGATTTTAGTTGTTCAAAATACTGTAAAGCCTTAAAAAAAATAGTGTTCTGTAAGTTTCAAATAAAATTATGATAAGATATTAGTTTCAAACGGATTCTTTGTTCACTTTTTCATAATAAAATGTCTGCAATGTTTTTGTTATCTGTATAACAGACCTTAAAATTAAATTTTATATTTATAATCTTTAATTTTATCTGTCATTGAACTTATGTTGCATTAAACTTTTTTTTTCTGTTCATTCTCTAAGTGTGAACCAAGTGACATTTATAAAATTCTAGAGTCAAGAATTAGCAATTTTAAGTGAAATTATTGAACTTTATCAGCTGTTTGTATATGCACTCTAGACTAATTAATCTTCAATTTAAGAATTTTAAATCAATTTAATTAAAAAATTTAAAGTTAAAGCCACATCACATTGATTTTTAGTTCTTTGTATTTCGCGGCTCAGATTTTCTGATTTTGTACATTTTAAGAAAATAATGTTTTGCCCTCCATTTTGCAAATATACTGAAAATTCGTCCCAAATGCTTCATTTTCAAGAAATAAAAAATAAAAAGTGTTTGCCCTCTCCTAAAATTTGTTAAACAATAAGGATTTCTTCCATTTTTTGCAATATTTTATTTAAAACTAGAAATTGTGTTATGTAAACACAAAACTTAACCAGTGTGTAAAATGTAGGTCATAATGACCCAATTATTGTATGACTGCTCAGTACTACCCAAGGCACATCCAATGATAAAGTTTCATTGATACAATATGCTCAGTTCCAAAGAAACATGACGCAAAATTTAACCAGTCGCTCAAGCTTAAAATGTAGGTCATAATGACCCAATTATTGTATGACTGCTCAGTACTATCCAAGGCACATCCACTGATGAAGTTTCAGTGATACACTATGCTTAGTTCCAAAGAAATGCACCTAAACACAAAACTTAACCACATAGTTTGGATGTACGGACGGACAAGGGTAACTCTATATGCCCCATCCACATTTGTGGGCGGGACATAAAAATTTGTGCCACATGTAAATTTTAATTTAGCCTGAAAAAAACTAGTTCTCAAGAAAAAAAATTAATTAAAATTTTGCTGCCTCACACCTATTTTTGCCATAAAAAAAATCCAAAGAACTAAAAATCAATTTGGTGTAGCCTATGTGTATTATATTTTCAATGATAAGATGTATTTTTTTTTAAACTTACTGAATGGATTTTATGGAAACTTTTAGGTACACCTCCTAACTTAATAAAATAGACATTGAATTAGGGCAGACTAAGTTATATCGCCTTAAAGTAAACTTGTAAAAAATACATACCCTCCTCTGTAACGGTAGATCACTCATGGGGTTTAACCCCCGCAACGCTTCCTCATCCATTCCAAATGCAGGATAACGACTGTTATTGTCAAATATTTTTGGTTTTGAAAAAGAAAACTCGCATCCTAAAATGAAATATAGAAAATTTCACATACCTTAATATATATCATTTAATATTGGGAGAAAGCTCCTCTGAAAAAAGAACATACAGTCTAAGCCTGAATACTAAAACATGCACTGGTTTGCATATTTTCAGAAATCACATTATTCTTACTGATTTTTAAAAGACAAAAAAAATCAAATTCATTATTATATGACCTGATTTTTTAAAAGTGAAAATGGAAAATCAAACATTTACTTGTTTAATTTTGTCAACTGTTACTTATCATGTACAGGTGAACATAGTGAAAGGGTTTGCGACTCAAAAATGATAGTTTTATATGTTGAGCAAAATTTAAAACGACTGAGAGCATTCCTAACTTCATTGCAGGTTCTTGTCACTATAAAAACTTAATTCCCAGTGAATGGATTCTGAATCTCAACAAGCTATGACAAAATCATGGATTTCTGAATCTCAACAAGCTATGGCAAAATCATGGATTTCTGAATCTCAACAAGCTATGGCAAAATCATGGATTTCTGAATCTCAACAAGCTATGGCAAAATCATGGATTTCTGAATCTCAACAAGCTATGGCAAAATCATGGATTTCTGAATCTCAACAAGCTATGGCAAAATCATGGATTTCTGAATCTCAACAAGCAATGACAAAATCATGGATTTCTGAATCTCAACAAGCTATGGCAAAATCATGGATTTCTGAATCTCAACAAGCTATGGCAAAATCATGGATTTAGGAAACATAAACATCTGTGGCAATAAAAAACCAATGAAGACGAGTTTCCTACATTGTCATCAATGTATAAAAATAGTCATATGAAAAGGACATGTCAGTGAAATTTAGAATGAAATTTACCAATGACAAAAAACTGGAAAACCAGGTTTTTTATTTAGTAGTGAATTATCTTTCCTGAACTAAAATGTCTTTTCTTTATAGCGAGCGCTATAGGAGCATATGCATTTTCTACATATTGGTCATTTAGAAAAGTCTTTGATTAATGGGGACAGCCATATTGAGCTACATACTAAGGCTAGAAAAAGTTTTGTTCGCCGAAAACGAAAGTAAAGTAAGGTAAACAACTTGCTTCAGAATCATGATACCGGAAATGAGTTTCTGGAAAGGACTATTGCTGTGCTCACATCATTGGCCACGCCAACAGCATATTATACATGTACTATACATTTTCTTAAACCTGTAGATCACAAAAAACTTACAAATGTAATTTCCCCATTAGTTTGATACATTGTACATGTATTGCAGATATGAATACACTGAAGCAAATTCAATACTGTAGTGTGGTGATCATATGTTGTATGTTTTAAAGTTATACTACAAAATGTATGTGCATTCTTATGCAAATAGCTAAGGCCGTGCAAAATTGATTGTCGATTGCCCCTAACATGCAAAAATATTTAAGGGTTGGCAGGCCATATTACATTTGTGAACTTGCACATGTGATAGTTTCGGTTAGCAAAGAATTCTGTAAAAATTTCATTTCAAATTTGGACAAAAGGTTCATTTCACTGAAAATACTTTTGTTTCATTCACGATTTCTAATCAATGATTAGACAATTCAAACCATTGTAAATAACTGCCACAAAACAAACTCAGTTTCAGGGTTCCTCATAGGATTTTTTCTTGATAAGTGCTGGACTAGTCACTTTTGAAACATACAAATGTTTCACTTCGGTCAGGGTAAACATTGGTTTATCAAAAAACTGAGTGAGTCCAACAAAATTTTCATGAGACCCAAATTATTTCTGCGAGTCCCACATGCAGTATGAAGTTTTTTGTGCACAACTTTAGTTTCCAAAAGTTTAATCATGTTGTCTTTCAGGATACACATGTATGCCTGATCCTTCTTAATTTATTATATATGTTTATCTACATTGTACATGTACATGTATAAAATCAAAGCCATTTATGACTTTTTCACCTAATGAAAAACATCCCCACCAAGTTTGGTTTCAATTGGCTATGGGGTTTTAGAGAACATGACTGTAATGTGAAAAGTGAACGGACTGACAAAGGACGCAAAGTGATGGCAATAGCTCACATGGCCTTTTAGGCCAGGTGAGCTAAAAATTTATCATTTTCATTGCTATGGGTATCCAAGGAAAAAAAGCTATTTTGGAAGAAATCATTAAGTTCCCCAAACCGGCACAACTTTGTGATTCTTTTTGTATATACATATTTGGGTCTAAAAACCAAAATAAAGGGAAGATTGTGCATGGCAGACAGGCACAATTTGTGTTGTGTTATAGTAGATCATGGGCCGCCGAGTCTCCAAGGTTTTTAAACACCAAAAACTGTATCAATACGAGCCCCTATGATCTATATTATAACCAGAGTCTGACTTGGATGGATGGATGAATAATTGTTTAACATCCAGTGGCAGCCAGGTGCATATCAGGATGAGAACATTTATAATGAATACGATCCCTGCCTTGTACTAGACTGACACACAGAGCCGGATTTTTAATGAGCTAGCTCATGAGGTAATTGTCCGCAGGAAGACGTATCGCTCGACTTGGACACATTATACTGACTCCGTCTCCGAGCTGACCAGTCGATCTCTGCTCATACTCCTGGATGCCGCATGTTTGACAGAGAAGCAGCAAATATCAATTTTAATGTCTTTGGTTTGTCAACCTTAAACACTCGAGGCGAATACGCTAATATGAGACCACCAAGCCCAAGCCACAAGGCAGTTAGTCTGACTTGGTCATATTTAAGTTGGTACTGACACTGAACTTACAGTAGCATAAATTTAGACTTAGAGTTAAAAAATTCAAATTTCGGGAAAAAAGTCTGTCCTCAACGATAAAAGCTTTCAGCAACATAAATTGTAAGTCTATGAAAGTATTGAGTAGTTAATTAGAATGTTAATTTCAACTTTACTCTTTACTAATTCAGTCTTTATTTTTAAAAACATTTGTGAAAACATATTTCAAACAATAAAAGCAGACTTACTTCGTTCCAAACAGAGATACATTAATTTTTTTTATATAAAAGTTACTGTTCCATGAAGCCTATGAAGCAATTTTAAAAAATTACCTTATATAAATACCATGGGATTGCATTTTTTAGAGCCACGTTTCGTCATCCAGAAGTGGCCATGTTTATTTTGCGATCACGTTGTTTTGAAATGAACGGGTGCATTCGGAAATCCATCTATTGGTAATCTGTAATCTGTAGACGAAGTTCTGCCATTCAAGGCACACCTCCAATTCACATGTTAAAACACAATAACGCAATAAAAGTAGTCCATCTCAATCACATATATTACGCAAAGATTTCCATAACCATAAATATATTCAAATGCAAAGGTTATAATGTACATGTAGGTACAATGGTACCGAATAAAATTTAGAGCTTGACTAGCTTATTGGAATAACAGCCCAACATGTATACCCAAGGACACAAAAAAAAATTATTTGCAGGTTATATTTAGCCTTCTACTGTCCACTCTATCTATATCAGCTAATAAAGCATAGCGTTTATTTCGCAGTTTAAATATTAACTGTCTACACAAAGGCTTCAAAAAGTTATTAACTCTATCCACAACACTTTGATCTTTCTCTCGGGTTATATATAGTAAAATGGATTGATTATTAACTGTAGAATGTCAACTGGTTTGTTCAAAGTACTTTTAGCCAAGACGTAAGTTTTCTCAGTGATAATTTTTTTTGTAATAAGTGAGCTCCTAACTGTCTCCATTTTTTCACAATTGAATATGAAGTGTATTATCGTCTCTTCGGATGTTTTACACAGCTTGCACATTGCACTGACTGGTCTCTTAGAAAACAAGGCTTTATGCGATTGTAAGATGTAATTTCCTGTCACAATTTTGAGACGAACAGGATTTTTTCTGATATCTTTTAGGTTGGCATTTATAGATTTTGCTAATTGGTGAACATGACCAATACAATAGCCAGGATCCCTATGTTGCAAAGTAGAATAGCCACATACTGACATAAGTCTTCCTCAATTTTTGATTTCCAATAAAAGTATATTTTTGACTTAACAGATTTTTTCCATTCCATTTTGTTCATGGGGTTATCTAGGTAGTTGTACAGATCCACAATACCATATTTGACACATATTTTCTTAATTTCCATGAACCAGCTATGACTGTTGTGAGGTTTGATTGAAAGTTGTCTTTCCGCGAGACGCCATTCGATGGATGATTTATCTGCTCTAGTTAGATTTCCAAATAAAGTGCACGTGATAGCTTTAATATGTATTTCAGCTTCAATGGGAAGTAAGTTAGATAAGATATATATTGCGGGATCTGCTACATAATTCATATTTAAAGACAAAATTTGTTTAATCCACTTTTTTGTATTGAAGATGAATAATTTCTACCGTTTTTCCTCTAGGTATCAAAATTTCAAGACCATAGGTTAATATTGGAAGTATATAAGTTCTGATGAGAGAAATTGAGGTATCAGAGTCCAAGCCATTTTCACCATGTAGACTGATGTCCATTAAGCTTTACATAGCTGTTCTACCCTTTTTATATTTGCTTCTATCGTATTTAAAACAGAGTCCTTTTCAGATTTTTGAATTCCAATATGGGAAGTAGTTGTTGCGATAGGCATATTTCTACCATTAAGTGTCCAAAAATCATCCTTAATATCTAAAGATTTACCACTAGTTTTTACAGGAATTACTACACTTTTCGTAGGCTGTAATATATATCCTTCACTTTTGCTAAATTCTACGGCAATATATATCAATCATAGTTTGTAGTTCTAAAGGGTTGTTTGAGATAAACGCAACAGCATCATCGCATTTGGAAGCACAACAGTCAATTTTACCAATTTTACCACCAAGACCAGAGTTACTTAAAAAGTTTAACAAGGGATTTATGTAAACCTTGTAAATGCACCTCCCTGACGGACTTCTTGCTCTATTTTAAAAATCTCACTGTAGAGGTTTGGTTGTTCCACTTGATACAAGAGAATGCATTATGATATAGATTGTTTAATAGTAAAATGGATTTTTCAGAAAAACCAATCTGGAATAAACGCCGTAATAGGTTAGCATGTACAACAACATCAAAGGCTGATTTACCATCTAAGAGGCAATGTACGTCGAATGTTTTAGGTCTCTGCTCTCACGTTCAAATTCCTCAATGATTAGTTCACACAGTAATGGAGAAGAACATTTAGTAAATCCTTTTTGAAGTGTTTTGAGAGTCTAATATTTTGATATTTTCCATTCTCTATCTTTTAAAAAAATTTCAACAATTTTAGAGTACGTTGGAGTCACAGTAATGCCTTGGTAATTTTTTGCATTTTTAAGTTGACCTTTGTTTTTGTAAACTGGAAATAACGTACCTGTTTTCACCATATCAGGTATATAGCAAAAGTTAAAGCAAATATCTAGTAGTAGTTGTAATCTACACCAATAAAAGCTCTGCTAAGGCGGAGATATAGATGAAAGCTACTTAGTAAAGGCCTTAAGTATAGCCCCGTCCCCATAATGGGATCAGAATGTTAATGGTCAGATTCCAATGCCAAAATGATGTAAAATTCTAAACCAAACAAAATTATAAATAAAATTATAATAAAATAAGAATAAAACAATTAGAACAAATAAAACATTGACTTATTTCTAATACAAGCGTATTTGTATATGAACAATTTCTGTGATTTTCCAATATAAAAAATTGTTTTATTTATTTTGAAATACAGCCTTGATTTCTTACTATAATTTTTTCCCCTAATATGAATAAAATTTTTTAATTATGAAAAATACTGTTTCATCAATATTAAAAAAAATTTATTTTGAATTCGTGTGTATTAAATATCAAACATAATTTATGTTATATAGACCTATATACTAATGTTTAAAAATGATTGTTTCATTATTTTTAAAAAAGTCAAAAATATCAAAACCACTTGTTATAGGCAATTGATATTTTTTTAATGTGATTTATTATTACGTGTATAAATAATCTTTTTTTATCAAAAATTAATTTTTTTTAATAATCAATAAAATTGTATTATCAATATTAAAAAGTTATTCTGTAATATTAAAGAAACAATTTATTAATAACCTTGCCAAACAAACCGTCTGACGTCTGTGACGTTGGAATCAAAATATCCATATATTATCACAGATGTAAACTGAAAGCGTTTGAAGCAGGTCATATTAGAATTCTATATACAGTTAATTTTTGTCCCAATTTTCTGTATTAAGTTTAAACAAATGCTTATATCCTGTAAAATCTTGTGAGGACGAATTTTTATGGTCAGAAATTTAAAACTGCAAAGATAAACTTTTTTTCTTTTTTATATTATCTTTTTTCTTTTTGTTTTATTTTTATGTGTCGTATCTATGTTGTCATTTAATGGGAGATTACAGGGGAGAGTATTATTGTATACTTAATGTTGTTACCCTCCGTACATAATTTATTATAATTATCGTTATGAATTTGTATTCCCGAATCATAGTTTCTGTTATCTTTTGCTTTTCATAGGATAACGCTATACAATACATTCTAATATTACCTGCTTTAAACGCTTTCAGTCTACAACCCTGGTAAAATATGGGTATTTTTATTCCAACGTCACAGATGTCAGACGGCTTGTTATGCAACGCCATAGTAAAGTTTCCCCACAAGCTTTAATTAGGAGGCCATGTGTAATTTAACTTGCCTTGTGTAATGGGGTCTTCTTGTCTGAATACCTGTGTTGCAGGGTTTCAAAATGTCATAGAAACTGTCCATCATAATAGAAGTAATTCATGGTGGTTTGAAAATATCATGATTTTAAAACGGGTGGCCATTTATGCCAAATATTTTGCCAAGAGCGACATACAAATTTGCCTCGAGCGGTAGTTGTGGCTTGTATCAAAATATTTGGCATAAATAGCATACCCGTTAAAATCAGGATATTTTGAAGCCAGCGTGAATTATTTATAAAATTTATTTCGTATAAATTTCCACCTCAAATTACCTAACGCACCATATGTGACCTATGTTGATCTCAGGTGGTTATCCAAACGTATCCCAAAATAACGGTGTTCTTTTTAAAATGTCATTATTATTTTAACTTCATTATGTTTAAGTTGTCATGTCATAAAATATAAGATTTTTTTACTATTTTAAAAATTTATTAAGAAGACCATTATATTCTCGTCGAGACGAAAAACCACGTGATTTTCCTTTTCTTTCCTCGTGTTCGCCATGAAAGTGTTAGGCGAGGTAGACTTGAACGTCTTTTACTATTTAAAACCCCTTTCCGTTTGTTTTTATAGGTTTTATCATACATTTAACAAACTTCGAGATTCTAATAAGCACCTAGTACGCTCTCTAATTTTGGAAATAAAACAAGCTCTGTATGTTGCAGCAAATTTTTGAAAAGGGGGGGGGGAGACAAAATAATATAAACATTCTAATTTTAGAGTTAATGTTTTCTATTACTGCATAATGCCACAGCGGACACCCTTCCTTTGCAAATCACCTTTCAGATCAGTCATATGTATTAAATCAATGAAATGTTTCAACATTGTCAATTACATTATAACACAGCCAGTTTCACTGAGATCCAACAGCCCTTTTCAGAAACTCATTTCGGAATAACGATTCTGATTCTAAAATTATAATTTGAGGCAAATTATTTCCTTTGCTGGGACGAAGTACTAGTTCGCTGCAATGCAGAGCAACCAGTGGGAAGTAAGGGACGAGATCAAAAGTTCAATGTCGGATAAAAAACTTAATTCAAATAGTTTGGGGGTGGGGGGGGGGGGGGGGGGGTAAAAATCACTGCAAGTTTTGTTATCCGACATCGATTTTTGAATATGCCCGTATTGGTCAATCAATTTTTCCCAAATTAAGTTAAGAGGGGGGGTGGGGGGGTCAGTGAAAAAACTATATGAATTAAGTTTTTTATCCGACATTGAACTTTTGATCTCGTCCCTAAATAGAAATTATTTATGACTTTGATGTACAAATATTTCCAGCTCTATATAAAGTATGTTTGAATTGATTGTAAGTAGTTCCCAAATTTATTTAACCCAAACATTACATGCAAATTAACAAGTTTTAAAACAGTTAAGCCTTTACTCTTTATTGCAGCGAACATGTGCAGACAAATCGCCCCACGCCAACCCTCGCCAACTCGCCCCAACTTGGAAAATATTAGTTACGAACTTGCTCAAACTGTGAAAATTATAGTCACCAATTTGCCCCAACTTATGAAAATAAGAGCTACAAACTCGCCCCAACTGATTAAAATAATAATTTCTTACTCGCGACGTGAATGTCAGTTACCAACTCGCCCCAAATGGTGATAATAATACAAACTGGCCCCAAATAAAGAGAATAACAATTTGGTACTCGCTCCAATTGTGAATGTCAGTTACAAACTTGCCCCAACTGTAAAATAATTGCCAAACTTGCACCAGTTAAATCTTAAAACTGCATGAAGAAGCAAAAACTGTTGCCATGGCAGAGAAAGATGGTATCCAAGGGCAAGAAATGTGGCAGGATAGTCAACCAGTTGAAGGTGGCCGAAAACTGGATGAATCTGATGCGTCACCAGCGTAAGCAAGTCCGCACCAATCAGTCAATACTTTTCAACTTGTGGAAGCAGTATTCAAGAAATTTGATCCAACAACTACCCTGCTGAACTAGTGTGCTCGCGTGAATGGTCCCATCTTAGACTGTTAGACGTTGACATGTATCAAGCCCTACACTATAAAGAATTTCTTGGCTTAGAATTTTTTTAGCTCAAATCTTTATTCTAAGCGAATCATATTTGGCCATACTTAAAATTATCAATTAACGGCACTCATTTGTGTTACTTATAACACTGCTCTAGTTATGATATGTTTTATAACTCATGTGTCCATTTGTTGTATTATGTTGATAATAGTGATGATAACTAAGAGATAAAATACATACTCACTTTATATTTTAATTTACGATAATGACACTACTATTTCCATCAGTTTGGGCAAGTTTGTAACTCATTTTTACAAGTTGAGGCACGTTAGTAGCTATGATATCCACAGTTAGAGCGAGTAGGAAATTAAAATTTCATCAGTTGGGGCGAGATTGTAACTCATTTTCACAAGTTGGGACATGTTGGCAGCTATGATATCCACAGTTAGAGCGAGTAGGAAATTAAAATTTCACCAGTTGGGGCGAATTTGTAACTGATATTCACAGTTGGAGCGACTTTAAAACTATTAATTTTAAAGTTGGGGCGAGTTGGTGACCATGATTTTCACAGAGCGAGTTGTCTGGCATTCGCACTGAACCAGTAATATGTCCCAGCAAGGAAAATAACTTGCTTCAAATTATATAATTTTAGAGCAGAATCGTGATCTGAAATGAGTTTCTGAAAATGACGAGGAACATTCAGTGATTCATAATCATAAACAATAAAATAATAATAATATGAATTGTATCAAATTTAATGTACCAACAGATTTGCAGCTGAGTAATTTGTTAATGTTCCATCATGGGTATTAACGTATAGTTCGAATTTCCTCTGACCCTGCAACCATCCTTATTTTGGGGGTCAGAATGATGTGCCTTCAAAGGTTGGAATTTCAGTGGAGCCCGAAACTTAAAACACTTCCTATCCCTTTTTAGCTCACCTGGCCTAAAAGGCCATGTGAGCTTTTGCCATCACTTTTCGTCCGTCGTCCGTCCGTCCGTCCGTCGTAAACTTTTCATTCAAACATCTTCTCCTCAGAAACCATTTGGCCAATTCCAACCAAACTTTGCATGAGTGGTGTATGGAAGGTCCCCAACAAAGATTCCTCATTTAGTTCTGATTGGTCAAGAAACATGGCCACCAGAGGCAATTCTTGTTTCTGATTGGCTAATTTTCAAAAATCTTCTCCTCTGAAACGGCTGGGCAGATTGGATCGAGGCTTCATAGGAATGATATATGACATGTCCTCCACAAACGATCCTCATTTTATATTGATCCGATGAAAAACATGGCCACTGTTGCTAAAAATAGAACATAGGCGTAAATTGCTGTTTTTTGCTAATAACTCAAAAACCGTTACAGATATCGAAAATATGACATGGGGTAAAATTGATCAGCATGACAAGATCTACCTACCCTGAAATTTTGAAGGAAATTCCAAAACCCATTTAGGAGTTATTGCCCTTTTTTCGTCAAATTTTCAAAATTTTCACATTTTTTGTCATTCATCTCCAAAACTATTTGAGATAGAAGTGAAATGTAAATTTGAAAAATGTTTGCCATGTTGAGATCCACCTACCCTGAAATTTTTAAGGAAATCCCAAAACCCATTTAGAAGTTGTTGCCCTTTTTTTGTCAAATTTTCAAAATTTTTTCATTCAAAAATTTTCTCCTCTGAAACCGCTGGGCCGATTGGTTTGAAACTTAAGAGGAATGATCTATGACATGTCCTCTACAAACGATCCTCAATTTATTTTGATCTGAACTAAAACATGGCTGTCCTAGCTAAAAATAGAATATAGGGGTGCATGTGTTGTTTTTGGCTTATAACTTAAAAACCGTTACAGATATCAAAAATCTGACATCAGGTAAAATTGATCAGCATGACAAGATCTACCTAACCTGAAATTTTGAAAGAAATGCTAAAACCCATTTAGGAGTTATTGCCCTTTTTTCATCAAATTTTGAAAATTTAACATTTTTCGTCATTTATCCCATAAACTATTTGAGATAGAAGTGATATGTGAATTTGAAAAATGTTTGCCATGTTGAGATCTACATACCCTGAAATTTTGAAGGGAATCCCAAATTCTATTTTGGAGTTATTGGTTTGTGTAATTTGAGGTCGGGTTCTGTTACATTTATTTAAGGTTCACCCTTATTCCTGGTCAATTTTATCAACTTCCTGCCAGGACTACCGCCATCAGGGAACATACATGTATTTTAACATTAAACCTTACGAAAAATAAATCTTCAACAAATTTTCCCTGAACAATTGAACCAATTGCAAAAAACTTGGTCAAATAGTTGATTAATTGTCCAATGAAAACCAGACTCCAGGTGAGCGATACAGGCTCTGGTGAGCCTCTTGTTAGTTCACATGGCCAAAAATGCCATGTGAGCTACTCTCATCAATTTGCGTCCGTTGTCGTTGTTGTGTGTCGTCGTAAACTTTTCACATTTTCATCAACTCCTCTGAAACTTCTGAGCCAATTTAAACCAAACATAAGTTGAATGGTCCTTGGATGGTCCCCTTTGAAATTATGTTCGGTTTTCCCGGCTGCCATCCAATACATGTATGGCTGCCATGTCGGACATAGTTTAACATTGGACCCTATGGGAATTTTAACATTTTCGTTATCTTCTCTGAGACTACTTGGCCAATCTGAACCAAACTTTGGTGGAATAGTCATTGGGTGGCCCCTTTTTAAAAATATGTTCGGTTTCCCCGAAAGTCATCCAACATGGCTGTCATTACCGGACTTGGTTTAACATTGAGCCTATGAGAATTTTACTTTTAGGTCAACTCTGAAACCACTGAACCAATTTAAATCAAACTTGAGTGGAATAGTCCTTGTATGGTCCCCTTTAAAATTTGTGTTTGGTTTTCCGGGGTGCCTTCCAATATGGCTGCCATGGTTGGACATAGTCTAACCATCGACCCTATGGGAATTTTAACATTTTCTTTATCTTCTCTGAGACCAGTAGGCCAATTTGAACCAAACTTTGGTGGAATGGTCCTTGGGTGGCCCCTTTTAAAACTTGTCTTCGGTTTCCCTGAACGCCATCCAACATGCCGAAATTAGTTAAACATAGGGCTCTATGGGAAAATTCATGGAAAAATCTTATTGTCTGAAACCACATGACCAATTGAAACCAGACTTTGCAGCAATGGTATTTATGTGGTCCTCTTTCAGAATTGTCCGATTTCGTGGACTGTGAACCAAGATGGCCGATACAGCCGAACTTTGTTTAACATAGGATACTACGGGAAATTCACTCAAATATCTTCTTGTCTGAAACATTAAGCCAATTACAACTAGTTTAACATAGGGCCCTATGGGAAAATTCATTGACCAATTGGAACCAGACTTGGCAGCAATGGTCCTTAGATGGTCCTCTTACAGAGGTCTCCGATGACCTGGAATGGCCGCCACAAATGAAATTAGTTTAACATAGGGCCCTATAGGAAAATTCATTGAAAAATCTTCTTGTCTGTAACCACATGACATATTAGAGCCAGATTTGGCAGCATTGGTCCTTAGGAATTCTTCTTTCAGAAATGTGTCTGATTTCGTGGACTGTGAACCAAGATGGCGGCCATAGCAGAACTTACTTTAACATAGGACCCTATGGGAAATTCACTAAAAAATCTTCTCGTCTGAAACCACTAAGCCAATTAGAATTAGACTTGGTAGCAATGGTCCTTAGATGGTCCTCTTTCAGAATTGTTTCTGATCACCCGGATTGTCAACCAAGATGGCCGCCACAGCCGAATTTGGTTTAATTTAGGACCCTATGGGAAAATTGATTTAAAAATCTTCTGGTCTGAATCCACTTAGCCAGTTGGAACAAGACTTAGCAGTAATGGTCTTTAGATGGTTCTCTTTTAGGAATGTGTCCACTGAATGGACTGTCAACCAAGATGGCTGCCACAGCCGAATTTAGTTTAACATAGAACCCTATAGAAAAACAAGCCAAATTGAGTGCAACACTTAAATTTTTAGTCCTGCTCAAGGTGAAAGGTTAAATCAAGGTGAGCGATACAGGCTCTTTAGAGCCTCTAGTCTGTTATTATAGTGCAAACCCGACTTACCTTGTCAGATTCCTGAATGATTATCCTGCATGCTGATATAATTTTTATTGCCCAAATCTAGGAATTTTTTATATTATGGCTTAAACAATAACAATGTTGAGTTAAAAGAGAGATGTGGGCATAAGATTAAGAGAATTAGATTAAAGAATAAATCTGTAGACATTCAGAGGTATAGAAGTAAAATTGATGTAATTTGCTCTTTAACCCTTTCACTGATGGAGTCCCCACAGGAAGCAACCCTTGCACGATGGCTTTCCTGACAAGATGGCAGACGAGTAGCTACTTCTTTGTTAATGCCTTCGCGGATTAAAGTTGGGTCATTTTTCTTTTTTTGAATTAAAATGTTAATGAAATATGTTCTCTGCGTGATCTTTTTAGTTTTTGAATGAAAATGCGAAGATTCAGTAGCAAACAGGTATTTTCGCAGCTGGATATGTTGAAATTCTGCACATTTGATAATACTTTCCTGGCATCCAATCTTGCCAAAAAATTTCTAAAATTTATTTTCCAAACTTTAAAATTCCAAAATATCCTCAAATTATGGTCTTTTTCACACATTTTGTAAGAGATCTGCCATGGTGTTATCTTTATCCAGGTTTCAAATATAAGAAAGATAACTCTTAATGTTTGCTTCAAGAGCGGGAAATATCTCAGTCAACTGGGACTCGTCGACGAAAGGGTAAATGTATTAATAAAAGAATATTGTGTTGTTTATTTTCAGTTGAAGGAGTACAAGGTCATTGGCAGGTCTCTGCCATCTGACAAGAATCGGGCTCCACCATTATATCAGATGAAAATCTTTGCACCAGACAAATGTACTGCCAAATCAAGGTTCTGGTACTTTGTATCTCAGTTAAAGAAAATGAAAAAGATGAAGGGTGAAATTCTCTGTGTCCAACAGGTAAAAACACTGGGCTTGATTATACAAGGATCTGTAATTGGAGTGGGCTAGGCATTCAAATATGTTGGTTTTAAGCTGTAGTTGTATAAATTTTGAATCATTTATTTTTTAAAAAAAGGTGAGAATAACAATTTGATGTATGAAATGTATTATATTCACATTCTATGTTTAAATTGTTTTGTTTGATTACATTACAAAACAGCTATCAGTTAGACTGTAGAAATTGTAAGTTGTATTGAAGCATATGATTTTGTTGTCATTATTATGACACAAGTAGTATAAGTTTTTGTAATCTGATTTTTACAGGTCTATGAAAAAAAACCTGTTAAGGTAAAGAACATCGGAATTTGGCTGAGATATGTTTCAAGAAGTGGAATCCACAACATGTACAGAGAATACAGGGATCTCACAGCAGCTGGTGCAGTCACACAGTGTTGTAAGTTATAATGTGATGAGGAGAGAAAAATTCAACCTTGAATAAGTTTTTTGTAAAAAAAACTCTCAAAAGATATGGGAGTTCTCTCCCTTGTACCATATTCTCTTTATCAAAGATTAAGAAGAATGCTGTTATTATTAAAATACAGTGTATCAGGTATATAAACATCATGTATTAAAATTAAATAATATAGCCAAAATGTAAATGGAATATTACATATCTTGTGAAAAATGTCATTTCCTAATTTGAAGTCCAGTGATGCATAAAATACCATTGAATATACAGATGGGATTCTTTTTAGCTGATTACTCCTATCTTTGAAGTCAAAACAGTTTATTTTCACTGAAATACTCTGATATATACACACAAAATTCCAGTAGTTCTCATGGGAACATTTTTTTCTTAAAAAAGTCTGGAAACCAAACATTTTCCTTAACATCAGTCCCCTAGATAAAAGTTGGAATTGACAGTAATTGTTAAAAGACGAACTTTGCAGGTATATTTTTATTTTAGATCGTGATATGGGAGCAAGGCACAGAGCAAGATCTTCTACTATACAGATTATAAAAGTCGAAGAAGTAGCTTCCTCTAAATGTAGAAGGGCTAACATTAAACAGTTTCACGTATGTATTTCTTCTCTGCAGACATCATCTAGCTAACGTCCAAAATACTTAACAGACATTTAATTTTGCTTATTGCATCTTTTTCACACTATCAGAATTGGGCATGGATTTGATCAGTTTTTAAGTCGATTTCAGCTTCTTCTTTTTTACTTCCAAAAAGATTTGATGTATTTAAGTTTAGTTTAAACTTATTTATTTATAGTGGATTTGGGAACAAGTTATACCAACTTATACTAATTCCTCTCCACTTGGCGGGTATTGAACCAGGGACTTTTGGCTTCGTAGTCCGATGCGCAAACCACTACACCACGGTGCCCTTTACTATTTAAGTGTTCAAGTCAACCTAGAAAATTATATTTTTTAGGAATGCATCCTTTTTATTGTGTCGCCTGCATTACGCAGATGCAGCATATAGGGATCACTATCTGTCGTCGGCGTCAGAAAATAATTTCTGTCACACTTTTCTCAGGAACCACACTAGCCAGCTTTCTGATATTTAGCATAGAGCATCAGTATGGAGAACTGTATCGTGTGATGCAGTTTCGAATCTGTCGCATGTCCACTTCCTGTTTGATGTCACATTTTTCTTAGGAACACACAGATTAGCTTCCTAATATTTGGCACGGAGCATCAGTATGGAGAACTTGCTTCATAATTTTCGTATTTTTTTTCTGTAATAACCAAAATCATGTTTTGTCGAATGTATACTTATAACATTGTACAACAATGATATTAATGGTTAAAGGGGACAGAAAAGGAATGTGGCTGGATATCAATTTTGTTGATCTTTGAATATTAACATGGACTTGGCGATGGCTATTGTTACGCCACATCCTAGAGTGAAATATAACTTCTGTTTAGTGGGTGAAATATCTGATTTTCTTTCTCTCAGAAATCCAAATATTTCACCACACACATTAAAATAAATTTATTTTCATCCTTATGGGTTTTTTGTCAACGCTTGGCGTCAGTCATCCATCTGTGAACTTTTCACATTCGTCCCTCCGTCCGTCTGTTAACTTTCCACATTTTAATCTCCTCTGAAACCAATTGGCTGAATGGAATTAAATTTAGCAGGAACTATCTATGTAAGGTCCTTATAAAGTTTGCTCATTTCGTCCCTATTTTACAACAAACATGGCCATCATGGGCAATTGTTGTTTCTGATTGGCTGAGTTTTCAAAAATCTTCTCCTGAAACTGCTTGGCCAAATAAAACAAAACTTGTCAGGAAGCATATATGGTAGGTCCTTCCTGCAGTTCTTGTTTCTGATTGGCTTATACAAAAAAATCTTCTCCTGAAATCCTTGTCCATATGGAACGAAACTTGACAGGAAGCATCTATGGGAGGTTCTTTACAAAATTTCCTCATTTCGTCCCGATTGGGCAACAAACATGGCTGTTATGCACAATTCTTGTTTCTCATTGGTTGTTAAAAAAAAAATTTCTATGGAACTGCTTGGCCAAAACTGTCAGCCAAACTTGACAGAAAGCATGCTGCATCTATGGAAAATCTTTTATGACGTTAACTTTTTCATCTTGATTGGATGACAAGCATGGCTGCCATGGGAAATTCTTGTTTCTGATTGGCCGATATAAAGAAATCTTCTTCTCTGATGGCCAAATGGAACAAAACTTGACACAAAGCATCTGTAGAAAGGTTTTTTTTTACAAAGTTTCCTCATTTTGTCCAGCTCAGGTCCAGCGAAGTAAAAATTAAATTAAAATCAGAGATTTAGCTAGCGCTCGTCACTTTCGCCATTGACGAATGATTCTTGAAAGTGGCGAATGTTTTCCGTATGCAATTCGTCACTTGAAATTTCAAAATCACCAAAAAATATTTCGCTAAGACGCGCTAAAATTGGACTGGACGTGTCATCCTTTAATCTCATGCATCCCTGGTACGCATTTAAATCTAATCAGCTGCGTCCGAAGACCATAATTTTCCTAAAAGATCTCGAACCGCCATTTTTTGTTTTCTTGGAGATCAAAGGGAACGGGGAAAGAAACGACAAAAAATTAAGATAGAAAACGGCGGCAATCGGAATTCTCGTGATATTTCATTGGCCACAGCGTTTTTTACCGACCGGTAACAATATGAACCTCATTCATGATTTAAAAATGAAATTAGCAGACTTTGACTTACATTACAATTGGAAATTTTGTCAATATTGATTAATAAGGTGTTAAAACAAGGTCAATGGGAGGATTTTAAGAGTATGTTTGAGAAAAAATAATAGTAAAGATTATAGATAAATAAATATTAAAAAATAAAATGGCAATATTAAATAAGTTGTCAAAAAGATTTTTGCTCATATCTGTAACAGAAATTTTCTTCCAAGTTTGGAGCACCACTGCATACATGTGTATGTTCATTTTTTCTTTTTCTGTTTTGGATCCTTCTGATCTTAAAACTTTCAACTTTAGGAGGGCTTTTCAGTTGTGGTGTATGTCTAAGGATAGGAAGATCATGCATTATTGAGGTGATATCTATCAAATAGTAGCTACATGTACATTTCATTTATTTATTCAGTAATAGTTGCTATTGTATGAATTACAATGTTTTGTTAAAAACTTTACTGATAATAAAACATTTTTATTATGATTAACATGTTATATATGTACCAGTGCTGAAAAATAAATGATAAAAATATGTATTAATATTCAATGTTATATTTTTTCTCCATCATATGTACAAAAAAGAACTGGAATAAGTTACATCGATAGAACATGAAGAATTTGTCCCCATTTTGCTTGTCCGCAAAAGTGACTAATGGTCTCAAAATCCTAGCTAAAACCCTGATTAAAATAAATTAGACATAAACAAAGAGATAATTTAGCAGAACTTAAACTGATTACTAACAATACATTAGTGAATAAGATGAAATCAATTTGTTACTTTATGATAGTTATCAACAGTAAAATTTTAATGTGAAAGCTTATATTTCAATGTAACAAAAATCTCACCCATATCCATTCTGAATTTGTCATATGTATGGATTGATTTAAAAAAAAATTCTCTGGAACTGCTGGCCCAAATTGACAGAAAGTGTCTATAGGAGGTCCTTTATCCCTCATTTTGTTCCAAATGAATAACAACTGTCTCGGTCTCGTGGTAGCGTGCTTGCCCCGAGTGCAGAAGGTCACGGGTTCGATCCCCAGCCGGGTCAAACCAGATACATTAAAATTGGTACTTGCTGCTTCTCTGTCAAGCATGCGGCATCTAGCAGTAAGAGCAAAGACTGGTCGGCTCGGAGTCAGTATAATGTGTCCGAGTGTCAGAGGTGATATGTCTTCATGTGGGCAGTTACCTCGTGAGCTAGAACATTTAAAATCCGACTTAGCGTGTCGGTCTAGTACAAAGCAGTGGTCATACTCATGATCACATCAACATGTTCTTGTCCTGATATGCACCTGGTTGCCAGTGGAAGTTAAACAATAATTCATCAATTAATCCAATTGAATAACAAAGATGGCTGCCACAGACAATTATTGTCTTCTGATTGGCTGATTTACAAAAAAATCTTTTCCTCTGCAACCACTGGGCCAAATAAACCAAAACTTCACAAAAGTAGCTGTGGAAGGTCCTTTGCAGATTCCTTATTTCCTCTCAATTAAAACCAAACATAGCCTGAATATTCCTCATAAGGTGCTGACCAAGTGTTGTTACAATTATGCAACTCATAATTAAATGGGAAAATTTGTCTTCACATTTAAAGCTAACTGAACAAATTTCATATATTTATCTATACTATTTAAAAAATTTCATCGAGCTAAACTTTTATGACAGTGCACATTCCCTTAGCTCTCTTGAAGTGTGACAGATGTAGCTAAATATAAATGTGCTAAAATAACACAACCAGTCGCCTTCCCTGTAGTATATCTCAGTGTGAAGTGAATAGTGGATGTAACAGACTTTCTTATATTCTGTGAGGATGGGAGCTGTTTTAAGGAAGATTTTAAATATCTCTTCATTGCATAACGGAAACAATCGCTTCATGTTTTTATTATCTCATAGACCTCTTGCTCTTGTCAAATGTATCTGTTCTGTTTTTGCATTTTAAACTACTCTAAAGTAATTTTATTGAGATATAGAAATTCTGTTTTTCATCTGTCATACTTTGTAAGCACTCAAATTTTGAAATGTCTAAACATATTTTAATGAAACTTTAGATTTTTAGATCGGCTTGTATTGAACAAGTTTGTTCCCCTTGGAACAGTAAAAATATGAAAAACTGACTGTGAACATCTTAACATGTCTGACATTTATGTCAAAGATTTATATGGCATTGTGTGGGATAAATTTACTTCAGTCATTTTGCAACTGTAATTTATGTTATTTATTATCAGCCACAATTGTGACTACTCTGTATCAATCTTGTTCTTAATGACATCTCAGATTAATCTTGTTCTTAATGACATCTCAGATTAATCTTGTTCTTAATGACTTCTCAGATTAATCTTGTTCTTAATGACATCTCAGATTAATCTTGTTCTTAATGACATCTCAGATTAATCTTGTTCTTAATGACATTTCAGATTAATCTTGTTCTTAATGACATCTCAGATTAATCTTGTTCTTAATGACATCTCAGATTAATCTTGTTCTTAATGACATCTCAGATTAATCTTGTTCTTAATGACTTCTCAGATTAATCTTGTTCTTAATGACATCTCAGATTAATCTTGTTCTTAATGACATCTCAGATTAATCTTGTTCTTAATGACATCTCAGATTAATCTTGTTCTTAATGACATCTCAGATTAATCTTGTTCTTAATGACATCTCAGATTAATCTTGTTCTTAATGACTTCTCAGATTAATCTTGTTCTTAATGACATCTCAGATTAATCTTTGTGCCTTTACTTTGGACAATATAGGAATATTGAAAGTTTTAATTTCTTCAATGTCTGTAAACGAGATTTGTTTATGCAACAGGAAGACTTATGTAAATATTTAAATTACAAGTGTTTCAAAGATAACAATTTCACAAGTTTATTACAAGCACATTCCCTTAGCTCACTTGACTCGTGTCAGATCTAGCTAGAAGTAATGTGCAACATTAATACAACCAGTCGCCTTCTCTGTAGTATATCTCAGTATGAAGTGAATTATGGATGTTACATTGTTTTTAGTCTGTGGAGTCTTAATGCAATTCAAAATCACTTATTTATTATTACAAGAATAAAATTTCTGTAATTCAGGCAGTTGAAAATAACAGAATTTGTATTAGTTATTCAAGATCAGGAGAAAAAGGATTCTTAGAGCTGCCAAACTATAGGAAAATATTGAAATTCAGTTCAAATTTTTTTTCCTAAACAGATTTTCTTAATGCAGAAATTAATTACGGTAAAATTCAATTTTGTACAATTATGCAACAGTTAATCTTTGCATCGCTGATTGAATAATTGATGTCTAACCACATAAAACAAGTGCTAAGGAAACTGTTGTGATCCAAATTGTAGAAGTTTTTGTAGTGGTAGCTTTCCAGACTGTTTATACCATAGAAAATTTCCAAAACAGATGGATTTCTTGCATCATTTAATATCAATCTTTTTTTTCAGAATTCAAAGATCAGATTCCCATTGACACACAGAATTCATAGGAGGCTTAATCGTCCAAGATTCACAACAAACAGGCCGCATACAACATTCTAATGTGGACAGTGTACAATTTGTACAAATAAAAAAAAATGGAAGTAATAGTATTTTTCTCCTTGATGGCAAAGGAAAGCGTAGTTCTTTCAGTCACAAAATAAGTGTTAGTGTACAGGGAAAATTTAGTTTTTCTCAAGTGTTTTAACAGTCACTGAATGGAAACATTTTTAGGAGTCTCTTTAAGAGAAATTTTGATGATCTTTCATAGAGATTAAAAATATGGGATCCTGATAATTTGATGGTATCTTTGATAGGCAAGTTAGACCATCATCCATATGTATACATGGATTTAAAGTTTATCTTGATGCAATCATTTGAAATTTAAAAACAGGTCATATTTCAATTTTTAGCTCACCTTGCGAAAAGGGCCATGTGACCTATTGACATCACGTGGGATCTGTCGTCGTCATAAACTTTCCTTTAAAGATCTTCTCCCTGAAATCACGGCCAATTGAAACAAAATTTGGCAGCATTGGTCCTTAGATGGTACTCTTTCATCAAAGATGACCACCAGAGCAAAACATAGTTTAACATGGACTCTGTTGGAAATTTGCTTAAAGATCTTTGAAAAAACTGGGCCAGTTGGAACAAAACTTGGCAGCAGTGGTCCTTGGGGGAGGGGGTCCAATTTCAGAATTGTCAATAATGAGTCTGCCTGCCATCCAAGATATCCGCCCGAGCCGAACATAGTTTAACATAGGATCCAGTGGGAAATTTACTTGACGATCTTCTTGTCTGAAACTGGGCCAATTGGAACAAAACTTTACAGGAATGGTCCTTAGGTGGTCCTCTTTAAGAATTGTATCTGATGACCCTGGCTGCCAGAACCAAACATATTGTAACATAGCATAAGACCTTATGGGAAAATTCTCTGAAAGATGTTCTCGTTTGAAACCAGTAAACAATTTGGCAAAACCAGTGAGCCAATTGGACAGCACTGTTCCAGAATGCCAGTCGGGATGGACATAGTCACATAATTTATTCTGCAAATGATTTCCGGGTGAGCAACAGAGTCTCCTGGCAGCATGTAGTCATATTTCAAAGTTGGTTTTATCTTCTCCATCTGTTTGTGTCTGTCAAATGCCTGTTTGGGGTCTTTCCTTCTGTTGATATTTAAATAAGACTTTTGATCTTTTGGGACCAAACTAGAGTAGGTCAATAGGGTTATGGTGGTCCCTACATTTGAAAGTTCATTAAAAAGAAAATTACTCTTAAACCAGTGAAGAACAAACTTAATGGAATGGTTGTTAATGGTCCCTTTCATGGTCCTGATTTTTAAACAAAATAGATGTTCAGTTAAGATGTCTTTTTCTCAGAAGCTAATCATGGGTCAACTGCAAACAAACTGGTGAAATGGTTCATTTAGTATTGCCAATTATGGAACAGGTGAGCAATGTTGTATTCTAGATGGCCTTTGGTTTAGAGTTGAATTCCTTGGTAGACATTAACATAAACATTCAAGTGGGGTGTCTGACCTTGGACCAATATGGCCACCATTACTAAAATAGAAAAAGAAACCAACTATAAAACCAAACTTTGTTGATATGGTCCCTGTTGGTTTCCTTTCAAAATTGTATATGAGGGTCCAGACCACTTGAAATTTACTAAAAATGGAAAAAATTCAAAAATTGAGAGACCACTTTGGTGGAAGGGTCCTTGGTTCTCATGTAAAATTATATCACTTTACCCGGACATCTTACCAATATGACTTAATGTACTACATGTAACTTGTCTTGACAAATGACCATATGAGAATTCTTTTACCACCATCAAGCTAATTATAACCGAACTGCCTCTTAGTTTGTCAAAAGGTATGTTTGACTAACATCGAGAAATTTGCTTGCAAATTTTTATGAAACCATGGAACCAGATTTTGCAGCAATGCTCCTTTGGTGGTATTCTTTTAGATTCTTTTCAATAACCCAGGTGAGCGAATGAAGGGCAATTTCTTAATGATGAGAGAATAATCAGTTTTTAGATTTTTCAAAATTGTCGGATAACATGGTGGCCACTGCAGCAGATCTTCTTTTAACATAGGGCAATACAAGAAAATTATGTCCCCCCCCCCCCCCCCCCCCCCCCCCCCACTGAGGTGGGGAGATTGTTTTTGTACTGTCTGTCCGTCACAAAATTTTGTCATCGGTCTATCTCGTGCATCACACTTCGGATGTGGATGAAACTTGGCAGGAATACTTGTTAGAATATGTAGGTGTGCATATGATTTTTTGATAAATCAATTTTTGGCGGTTTTCCAGGGTAAAATGTCGACTTCACCATTTTGCTTTATGACTGGATGGAAGAAATTTTGTCATCACTTTTTCTCGTGCATCGTACTTCCGATTTGGATGAAACTTGACAGTATTACTTATTAGGGTAAGTAGATGTGCATATGTTCTTGACTTAGTGATAAATCAAATTAAACGGCTTACCGGGGTAAATTATTGACTTGGCCATTTTGCATTAGGACCACATGGAAGAAATTTTGTCATCACTATCTTGTGCATCATACTTAGGAAATGGATGAAACTTGACAGGAATACTGTTAGGTTAGGGACGTGCATGCAGACGTGCATGTGTTCTTGACTTGATTTGATAAATCAATTTTTTAGGGTTGACCGGGGTAAATAATGGATTTGGCCATTTTGCCTTAGAACTAGATGGAGGACATTTTGTCATCACTCTAACTCATGCTTCCTACTTCAGATTTGGATGAAACTTGGCAGGAATACTGGTTAGGGTATGCAGATATGCATGTATGCTGGTCTTTGTGAAAAATCAATTTCTGAGGGTTGACAAGGGTAAAATATGGACTATGCCATTATGCCTTAGGATAGGATGGAAGAAATTAATATTCATGCTTGGGGAGGAATATTGACACCTCTTTCTTTCTGATTTTATGTTCCGGGGGGCCTCGGTGGCAGAGTGGTCTAGGTAGTTCATCATGACTCACTAGCCTGTCAACGCTGAGGTTGTGAGTTCGAATCTCGCCTGTGGCGGGGTGTGTTCGACTCGGATCTTAATTGATAAGGATTGACAATTTTCCTACCGAAGGTCGGTGGTTCTCCCTGGGTACTCCGGCTTCCTCCACCAACAAAAACTGGCCGCCGCGAAATAGCCAATTGTGCTGAAAACGGCGTAAAACCCCAACTAAATAAATAAATAATTTTATGTTCGGCGTGGACGGGGGAGATGTATATTATGTGCAAGAACAAACTTTAATATAACATAGGACCCTATGAGAAATACAAACAAAAATTTTCTTCTAGAGAACTGCTGAATGGATTGAAACCAAACATGGCATGAATGTTCCTTATGACGTTCTGACCAAGAAAATTACTGAATGGATGCTTTAGCAATGAACAAATGGAAATATCAGGTGAGCGATAAATGCTCATGGGAGCCTCTGGTTCATAACTGTATCCGATGACCCTGTCCACTTAACCAGATGGCTTCCACACTTCAACCTACTTAACCATAAAATCCGTACAGATATTTCACTTAATACTCTATTCTGAAACTGTTGAGGAAAATGGAACCGAACTTAGCAGCAGCAATTATTATCCTAAAACCAAGACTCAACCATGGCCTCCAATATAGGATTGGATTGAAAAGTTGATTTCATTTTAAACAAATTTTAGCAGCATTGGTGTATACATGTAGTTGGTCCAATGTCAAAAAAAATGTCCACTAATCCCAGTCACCAACCAAGTAGAATTTCAGTTACAGCTTTGATGACCGTTGATTAGCAGATTGAATCCAGGTGAGATACAGACTCCTGGAGCTCTAGTTTAATTTTATGGCCTAGAACGAGTATGGAATACGGTTATCATCAACATGTAGATAATGACCTTTTTATATCAATATCCAAAGATTGAGAATGACGGTGACGAAAAAAAGCTGACGTTTAAATTGATTACGAGTGCATAGTATCAAATTTTATCTGCGACCAACAGATGAAATCTGACGAACTCTCAACTCTTGGCGAGACATGTTTTGCTTCCTCGAGTTTTGTTGTTTCTAATTGTATTTTGTTTTGAATTTTCATATCATCTGAACTGTATTATATTTACACTTTTTAAATGAATGCATTTTGTACTGCAGGGTAAGAAACTATAAACAAAAAGTCAGTAAATTTGTTAATGCTACTTTTTCTTCTTAAAACATTGTAAAATTGTTTCTGAACTAGAATATGCTTAAGCAAATTTTATGTAACTGTATTTTATTTGTTGGGCATTGCATGGGCGTGTCTTTAAATAGAAAAGAATATTCTCTGGGTAAGCTTTAATTCACAAGAAGCCTGCCAAATTTGGAAAATTTAATTCCCACCTATTAAGCCGGAACGTTTTTATTTCTTGGGCAAAACTATTCATTGTTGACTTACTTTAGGTTATATATTTATCGCCGATGATAATTTTGACCTGGCACGGTCACACCTTTTTTCTTCATTTTTATTTGCTCTTTGTTTTTTTTTAAGGGGGGGTCTTATTGTTGTTGATGTTTTTTTTTCTTTGTTGTTGTTTCAAGAAGTTTACTTATACTGGATTTCTAGTTGTTCTTTATTCGGTGTCCCAATTACTATTAAATTCCTTTAATCTCAAAGAATCCAGAAATCTTTCAATAACCTTGAATGGAACTTAATCATTAAAGAATTTATTACTGTTTTATCTCCAGAGATTAGGTTTTCCTTGTTACTGATACAGAAAAAACATTTCTATCTGAAAATTATTTAATTTCTACACCTAAGAGTTCTGATTAAAAAAGATATTTCGAGTCATTAGATGCTCTGGAAACAACACACCATACGTAATTTTTATTTTAAATCTATATTACTGGAAGGTTTTCGGAATATATGATTACGCAACAAATTAGGATTTCAGATATGTTCACAAAAATCTTTTTAGGTATTTCATAGACTATTTTGCTTTAGATAACATGAAATAAATATAAAATTAAAAGACCTCACAGAACTGACCTGCTGACAGCGTTTAGATCCTAATATTGTGACCCATACCACCGGATCCCAAAAGGTTTCACCATTAACCCCCATAACTGAGGACATAAATTTATTTTGGATGATACCTTCCTTCCTCGGAATAATATGCTTTCTCTTTGTTGTTGCATTTACAATAAGACTGATTTAAGCGCAGACTTCGGTGAATCTAGTAGTTAAAAATAACATTTATGAATATATGGTATAAGGAGCATCAACCTTCTACTTTATATGCATTTTCTAATTATCTTCATATCAGATTTATATTTATTAAAGTAATAATTTCCTATAAAGATAATTCCTTCTTCCTTGTTTACTTATGTGTTTGTTTTTGTTGGTGTCTTTTCTTTTGTCTTTTTTTATTGTTTGTTTGGTTTTTTATTATTATTATTGGGTTTTTGTTTTTTGCTTGAACAAATAAATTCCAAAGTTAAAAATGTACTCACTTGTGTATACAATTAACTATTTTATTGTCTTTATTCATATGTTGGTGTGTTGGCGAGATTTAGTATTCGGAGAGAACTGGTAAATTGTTAAGCTTAGGACAAATTTAAATAAGGAAAGATAAGATGTATATTTGTTGACAGCAGTCCTTTATTGAAGCAGTGAAACTGAAGAGTTTTCTGTGTATCAAATAGTACGGATAAATTACTCATGTTACTAGTATAATCAGTGTTTGGAAATTGGTTACTATTTTATACATGTGTCATGCTGGAATAAATAAGGGGAGATAGTTTCGTACACAGAATCACTTTTTTTTCACAGTTTCTCAGTTTTTGGTATTTTTCTCTTTATTCTTTGCCCAAAACCTATTCGAGATACCTCAGTTTTAATCCATAATATTCCTCTGACTTTAGCATTATTCATATTCACTTTGTAATGAATTTGTCTGAAACTGTAGTTGATAGGACTAACTTTACTAAACAATTTCCGAAATATGTTAAATTTGTAAAATCGACAAAAAAGAATTGTTTTAGTATTAAGTATGTTATAATAGTCCTCAGCTAAGCGAAAAGTTGTCAATAGTAATAGTATTAGTTTGCTGATCAAAATATCATTGGCCCTTCCTTCAAGCGGGACTTATTTTTGAAAATGCAGATCAACGTGGTGGTTGTTATTTTAAATAGAAAATCAAAGAAATATTGGAAAATATAGCCGGAACGAAATAACTATATAACGCCTAAAAAAATATAATACTTCTGCAGTTGTATCAGGTTCTCTTTGAACTATCTATAAACTAGTTATCAGGAAGCCATAAAATTGATATGAATGGAATAATAAACATATATGAAAACCATAATTTATTACAAAATATTCACAATAAACAAAACAGCATTTAACTATGTTAATTTTTACAAATGTACATAGAATACAAAAATAAACCATTCATTAAACCACAGTAAATTATAAATACTAGTAACCATATAAATTAAAGCAATACTAAGTCTCGTCAAGTAAGCAATACCAACCGCACCTTCTGTCTCTGGAAATTCTTAATATGTACAGACGTTACGCGCGATGTTCATACCTTTGAAGACAAACAACGTGTTCTGCTGTAAAACTGTCATTAACCCCCATAACTGAGGTCCATAGAAAAGAAAATATATATAGAAATGTATGCCAATATATATATTTTCTTGTAGATCTTACATAGAACGGACAATTTTAAATGTTTAATTTTAATAAACTGTTATTCATAAATATTAGGCGCATTTAAAGATCGATTTACAGAAAAAAATTTGCTGTCCCAGGTAACATTTATCAAAAATATTTCAGCTTAAAGGTCGGTCTAGTATTTTTATTTTTGGGCGCATACCCCCAACTTTTTGCCACATTGCTGCCACAGAGGTAAAATTTTCTGACGTGACGTGTTGTGACATTATGATGACGTCATAAACAGATAAGCCCATTTAAGTTCACAAAGTTTTCCTGTCCCATGCAACTTTTTGCGATTCAGTCACACTTGTGATTTTCTTAAAACACTGCGACAAATATTTTTTTATATTCTTTCCTGAGTTAACTTTGGATAGTTAAAACACATTTTAAATCCAGTTATTAAATGTTATTTTCGTTATTTAAAAACAAAACTTATAAACATAACATGAACAATTAGAAAATTATATGCCTCTCAAAAAAGGTGACAAAAATTTCAACGACGCGATTTTCTTAAAATAACGCCTAATTCTGACGTCGTACAAGTTTCTTAAAATCCTTTTGTTTTAAGGCCTAAAATAAAATATTGTTTGTTTGCCTTTTTCCGACCGACCGTCAAAAATCGCGCCGAGTGACAAAATTTTATTGCTCTTAAATTTTATAAATTTTTTTTATAAGATCGATCGCTCCCGGAATCTCGGGGTCGTTTCCGCACCTGTACCGGGTTTTTTCTTTTAACTATCGGTATCAATGAGATGCTTCAGTTTCGCTAAGTAAGCGCCATTTAGGTCAAGCGTTTGTGGGACAATTTCGTGAACACCGCATGTCATTGTTGTCATGTTGCGAAGCTGATGGAGGGCACCGAGTTCTTTACGATATCTTCGTCTGTAAAACTTGACACTGGGAACAAAGCAAAACTACTGGTTTCCAACAGGCTCTTTAGATTCAAAGCAACATGTACCTGGGAAGATGTTTCCTCCGATGTTTTGGACGAAACTTTTGACATGAAGAAAACTGATTTTGTGAGCGTCTCTGTGTCAAATAAAGGCTGCACTGACACTTTCGAGCCTGACTTCCAAGAGCCCATCTCCGTAGTCCAAAATTTCGATAGGAGCTTAAAGTACGTGATATTTAAAGTCCACCGGGAAGCTGGTCCAGAAGAAAGTTCTACACCTGTACAGAGTCAGAGAAAAGATGCATTTGCGATGTTGATGGAAAGAGAAACACAAATTGACAACACCCTCCTAAAATTAGAAAAGATTTGGATGAAATGAATGGTTGGCATTACTTGAAACCAAGACATTATTCCCTGATCTATCTTTGCTAGCAATGAGAATGCTCCTTTAGGATAAGGGGGGCTGCCCCACTCATTGCAAAATTTCTCTCTCTTGAAACCCAATCTTTGTGGCCTATCTAATTCTACAATTCAATATTTGAAATATCAGACAGATATAGTTTTGATAATAAAAGAGGCGTCGACGATAAACAACCATTTTACTTTTTAAAAAAAAGGGTAATTGATTTAGGCAACAACCATTTGATTTTCTGGGGTGGGGGCTATGGATTTTTTTTGGAAAAAAATAATTTGTTTTCAGCAATGTGGAAAAAAATTGTTTGTCTTACTCTCAGCTTCTACTAGCTTTAACTATAAAATGGAAGAAAAAATAAATGTTTTCGACTTGTCAAGAAAAAAATTAATTGTTTTTCGCCAAAGTTTGTCTCGGGGGGGGGGGGGATCCATAGCCCCCCCCCCCCCCCCCCCCCAGAAAATCCAATGGTTGCTGCCTTAGCATACTGGGACTGAAGCCATAAGCGGGTTAGGGAGGTCGGTCATTCTGTCTGTCCTGCAAAAGGGTACGAAGTCTCACACCGATTACCTTGATACGGAAACATGGATGGGAAGATACCTCATTGAGCATTAAATTAGACCTGTTACTATACTTTTCTTTGATTTTTTAATACTATTTTCTGGGAACATATTCCTCTTTATGAAATATACCAAATTTAAACAATGGAAATCATTGAAACGTCACAATCAAATTTTCCGCTAGGCATGTACCCTCCGTGTTTGCCACATCAGAGTACCAGGTGTGAGTTTGTGTAATCTGAAACTAGAACACATTTTTTTAAAGCTTTTCACAGCTAATTTTTCTACATTTTCCACTTGCTGCAATCAACACAGGTCCATTGACACTGTCTTTGTTTAATGTTTCATTTGAACAAAAAATATTTATTTCTTTGATGCTTTAATAACAACAAAAAAAATTTAAATGATAAAATATTATTATTACCGAGTGAAAATCGGTTAGTAGTACGGTGAATGTTGGGCGGGTGGGGAAAAAACTTCCTGTTTAACAGTTTTCTGAGCAACTATCAATTGTAGGAATTTGATATTTGGTATGCAGCCTTAGGTGGTGGTCCCATATGGTGGGATGTCTTTTCGGGTCTGTCTCTCTTCAACTTCCTGTTTAACGAAATATCATGGTTATATCTTCCACTCTTTCATTGCTAGATGAACCTCCATGAAATCTGATAAAATAAAATATTTTCCCTACCTACCTACCCTCCTCTCTCAAGGTACAGTCGGAAAAAGGCAAACAAACATTATTTTAAGGCTGGCCTAATACATCGTAAGAAATTAAAGACCAAAAATTTAAAAAAAATAAACAATAATACCTTATATCTATTAGTTTTTCGAATACATGTAGTACTGGGACTCTCCTTTTCATTAATTTGTAGAAACCGTGTTCAGATCTGAAGCTCATTCTATTCAATGAATGCCCTTCTTCATCTCAACCATTTTGTATATTAAATGAAATAAATGGATGGTTAACTATTCCACTGGGAACAGGTCTTGTCCGTACCCTCCATTTTTTTACTCACTTTCATTGTCCCTCCTGAGAAAGACTTTGGTAAGATCACAGATATACGCATGTCTGTTTTACTGGCCTTATGGTTCTATACAACATAAATGTTACGTTTTGATGGAGAAATTTTCTTTCTCGAGAATGTATCTGATACCCTCTTCTACATCTGTAACGAATTGGGTGGGTTTTGCTAATTCCGGTTCATTCGCAATGTCTCTATGGCCATGGTATACTTTGTCTTCTGAGGATGTTTCAGTTTCTTTCAATGGGTCGTATACTCCTGTTCCGACTAGAAGGCTCTCCATAGCCGTTACGGTTTGTTCATACAGGTTGGCTTCGCATGGAATCGATCGAGATCTTGGTAACGATCTACTTATGGAGTTGTTCCTATTTCCGTTGCGTCTGTTAATCCAGGAATCTTTCAAAAATCTTTCGTACAGATTACAGCCAACGATGTCTACATTTGGATTATCGCTACAAAATATAAATACAAATGAACGCCATGTGGTGCTCCGCAAGCGAACTCAGCGAGCTCTGATTTGGCAGCAAAAAGACACAAATACCTAATGGGAATGTAAAATAATTTGGGTTTTAAAATCTACGACATTTATCTAAACTGGTATAAGACGAAGATATGAATGTCAAAAATCCATCGAATAAAAACTGAAAGGGATAATGGGACACCCAGATCTATACATTCACACAGAACATCAATGGCCATGATTCGTTTTAACAACGACTAGTCGCATTAATTTCTTTCATAACAAATAACCTTTTGACTCCTTGTTTCGATATTTAGAATTTCGTCATATCTAGTCTTGAACACTGCACATGAGACATAATTTATTGAGATTTTTACATATTGGTAGCACAGGATGCTTACTACAAACAAACATAAAACAACACGACTTACCCAACAAAATATAATTTGTGGATGTGCCTCTTGATTCCCATTTGCCTGGCAAGGTCGGCAATAGTATGTTCTGCATATCTGTACGTAATTTCACATGGTTTACCAATCAGTGCTTCGTATTCCAGATCTTTTCCAGTTATTTTCTGCAAGATGAAAATAAAAAGCAAAAGTTTACTAATGTTAAAGGTGTTTATTTTGATTTTCGTTTTCTTTTTTATTAACTGACAAATTCTTCTTGACTAAAGTTCAATGGACTGGTTACTAATCGATTATTTGAACAAACATCAATATAAAATATCTGTATCTATGAATCTTATACCTTGTATAAGGCTTCCAAGCACACTAAAAAGGCACCATGACCAAATCTTGGCATACAAGCTTCCGCCATGAAAACTAGATCCATGTTACATGCTATGATTGGTAGCTGTTTGACCCTTGACAAGGATTCTGGTGCTTTTGTTGGTTTACCCTCTGTCATCAGCAGATCAATCAACAACTGAAGACTCGATTCCCATCGCTTTGGTTCCCCTATCATCAAAACTGCTTCTACAGGCTTGAAAGTCAAATTGTCTGTGAAGTTTCCAACGCTCTTGAAAACAAAATGTGTAAAATAAGTGAAAATATTTTCGAAGCGTAATGACCTAAAACAGTATCCAAACGTAGTTAGGACCATAATGTAAAAGTTCTTTGTTGTTTCTAAAAGAATAATTTTAATGTTTGCCGCAGCACTGGATGGTGTTTCATTCTATAAGCAAAATTACAGTTTTTATTTGAGAGATATTTTTGGGATCAAAACATGCTGAACATAGCTAAAATTATAAACATTGTAATAAATAAATGTCTTGGATAACGAACTATAAAACTTACCACTCTGCGTCTGTTTTCATGGTCCACCATATCTAAAAATGGATACGCTCGTCGTACATCCTCAATTGTACATGTATTTACAAACCCAATTCTGATTGTAGTGTTAAGGAGCCATATTTAATACCAGACGCGTATCTTATATACACGTAGCTATATTCATGGAAACATTTTATGCATTTGCAAATTCTAGTAACTATATATTTTATGCAGAAGACAGGTAGAATACAATTCTAGATTTCAAAATATATTTTACTATCCTACCTTTATTTGTTTATTTATTTGCTTATATGAATTTCAAAAAGGATACTCTTCAGCAATTTCTTGTCTGTGTTCTTGTCCAATAACTAGTACGTGTTTGTCGTGGAACTCTGTTAGTAACTTTGCCGGCGTCGGTGCATGGATACAGGCTTGTGGAGATATCTAAAAAAAACATTAGCAAGATATGTAACCACTTTGCGGAAAATTCAAGCGAACATCAAGCTGGACACACCCAGCAGCTAACATCCCCTCCTCTCCCCAAATTTCTTTCTCATTAGATATTTATCTGATAATATGCTATAACTCGATCTACGAAAATTCCATAGCCACATCTCCCATCACACACTTCAAGCTCAAACTATTTCATTGAATCACATTACCCAAATTCTAAAATTACTCAGCATATGCCAAAAATTAACCATAAGGGATTCCATTAATTGTTATGAATTAAAGAGATAAGTATACATGTGTGTTTTTAAATCAAAGAAATTTAAATATATATTTACCGGCGTATCAAACCATCTTTCTAGTTGTGCAGCCTTATCTCTGCTTCTGTTACAGCTGTTGGTCACAAAGGCTACTGGAACTGCCAGATTTCCATCACTATCTTTCAGTTGGTTAATAGCTCTGATAGCTGGGTCTAGTGGATTACTTCCTCTTGCAAGAACACCGTCAACATCAAACAATATACCAAAACCAGGCTGAAAATATACAAAAAAGAGAGATGATCGAGAAATATAATCTTTGTTTTTGATAAACATGGTAAATGACGTCCGAAGGACTTTGTCTGGCAGTTCAGATCTTTACAAAGCTAATTACAATTTTAATGGGTAAAGTTGAGAAGTCCAATGATAAGCATATATTTTCTTAAATCAAGAGATTTTGTCTGTCATCTAAAACATTAAGTTCAGATCTTTATAAAGCTAATTTGGTTGAGAAGTCCAATGATAAGCATCAAGAGATTTTGTCTGTCATTCGAAATAACACATTCATGACATTAAGTTCAAATCGTTATAAAGCCAATTACAGTTCTGATGGAATAAGGTAGAGAAGTATAACGACTACCATATATTGTCTTACATCAGCTTGCTTATTGTATTCATTAGGTGGTTGTCGCGCTTAGGACATGTGAATCCAACCGAACATGGATCTAATCTTTTTAACAGAATTTCAAACATTTAGTAAGATAGCAAACATCTGATTATTACCGGCGGGGGGGGGGGGGGGGGGGGGGGGGGCTAGGATGAAATGTTTGATCCCGCCCCTATCTTTTCCAATTTTTGTCAAGGATATTTTTGTTTGGCTGCTATGCGTATTCATTTCAACCCAAAACTTTCCTTATTGACACTGGTCCTCTATCCTGGCTTTTTTTTTTTTTGGCCAAAATCCTGGTCCTGCCTTTTAATTTCAAATTCCACCCCCACAGCCCCCATCCCCCAACCCCCACCCCTTCATTATAAATATCAAATGGTTGCTCCATAACCTCGAAAGTGAAGTATGTTTAAAGTTACTAACCTGATCTTGACATTCATCCCATGACAATTCTTCACTGCTGTCACCGTTCAAACTAGATGAATCCGAACCAGTATCTGCAAATATATAATGTACATGTAAATTTTTCTTTCGCAACCGACATTAGTAAATTCGAATTTCGCGCTAATGTAATAATTCCAAACAAAAAAAACCTTATAATTACCACTGAGATAAAAATCAGCATGGGTTTCGCTAAACGACACAACTCTCATCTTTCCAATAATGTTTTGATTCTTGGTATTTAGTGTTAATTCAAGGAGATTATATAATGTTTTGAAAATTCTAACCATTTTCTCCCTATTTATGCAAACCTGAAACCCTTGACCTGAATAATATTACTGTGCTTAATTTGATTCGTCACTGAAAGTTCATCCAGGTATAGCATCACGTGCTTTTGTTTACGTAAACGTATACAACTTGAAAATAGGCAAAAAATAAATAGGTTAATGCGTTTATATGAAACTTTTAATGAAAACAGCAATAAATATTTATTTCATATACAAATGAGGAAAATACATTTAACGTGCAAAACAATTTAATTTTATTTGCATTCCACCTCAGGACCAAATGATGATATATGAAAATAATAAAAAAAAATACGCATATTTTGTTTTTATCCTGCTGATGTCAGTTGTTAAACATCGTCGGAAACATGGTTGTTAAAATGCTACAATAACAATATTCAGTTTTTTTAGAAAGAAAAATGCTTGTTACTAGACTGAAAAGGAACCACGTCAGCTATTGACATTACTTGGCGTAAACTTTCAAAAGAGGATACATATACATAAGTCATGTATAAGGAACAAACCAAAAAAACGCAATCCATTAGACAGATAAACCTTGGAAGACATACGAACAACTAACAAGCATGCACAACAAATAAACACTGTTAACTAAAAATCAATGAACAACACGAAGTCCTATAAAAACCAGCAGTGAGCTCAGGTACTCCGGAAGGGATCAAAGTTTGGTGGAATTGTGAATTGTTTATATCCTGGGGTTTTCACCTCCGTCCAGTATGACCGCTGTTATGAAAAACAGAAAAAATCAGCAAAATAATATTTAAATATCTTCTCTGACACTAATGGCGCCATTGAGCTAGATCCAACTTTAGAGGATTTTTTTTTACTTGTCCAAAATTAAACCAATGTAGCCCGGCCTTTACTGAAATTAGAATAAGTAGCAAAACATATTTTAAAAATACCTTCTCTGAAGCTACTGGGGCAACTGAGACCACACTTTGATGGCACGGTCCATAGTTGGCCTCTTTTCAAAAGTGTGTATGGGGTTCCGGGTACCTTGAACCAATTTGAAAATTACAAAATATATATAAATTTTCAAATTAGAATTCAAAATATTAATTCACATCTGAAAACCTACTATTACTCCTTACACAGTCTCCTTCTAAATTGTGTCCAAGGGTCCGTACCTGGAACCAATATATGGGTAGCCACCATTATTAACATAAGAATCAGCAAAATATATCTTAAAGTTCTCCGAATCTACCATGACAATTGATACCTTTGGTTAAATAGTCGTTATAGGTCGTTTCGAAATTATTTTTCGGGTGTAGACCATGGCCTAATAAGACTACTGTCCCTTAAAAATATAAACAAAAAACAATTTTTTTTCCCCCGCTAAAACGGCTCTTGAAAATGAAAACAAGAAATGAAATGTATTAATAGTGATCAGGGTGCAGATAATTGTGGCATCATTCTTGGGATTTCGCCGAGCAGCACTTACAACAAATTAAAAATGTAAGTATTTTTTATTAAAGTTTCTATATTCTAGAACAATAGATTTTTCAACAACGTTAAGTTTTCGGAATAACTTTATGAACATGATGAATGGTACGGAAATAAAAAGAAAGGTATTTTGTTGACCTGGTTAAGGCAAAATTACGAAATCCACCAATTTATGAACTACATAACACACTAAATATTAAATTCGGCTGTTTAAGTAAATATAACATATATTATCTAGTACCCTGCCCCCTCCCCCCTCTCAGAACGAAAAATTTTCAGTAATTAGAATTGCATCCCTCATACTGTTGAGTGTAAGATAGTTAATATCTTTAAGAAAGCACATGCATTTAAACGTGAATTGCTTGAATTATACTCGATCGTTCTAATTTTCCTGTAACCTGATTTACTAACCGTAATTATAATGGACATGCACATTCAGCGTGAATCAAGTCCTTGGTTCTATTTCAGCTCAGAAAATCAATGTATTGACCCTTAATTCAACTTCATCTTTGTTTACAAACAAAATCACGTGGGATATAAAAACATCAACAAAAGCATGTGCTTCTGATTCATGTTTTGTTTGATTTTTTTTTTCAACGGCATACATCTGCTAACCGAATAACACTGATCGTACTAGGGTCTATGGCCCTAGGTAAAACCATATACACCATGCAATTATATATAATGCTGAATAAAACATGCAACAACTGCGGAATATTTTATAGCAAAACCAGAAAACGTACAGTTATTGTAGTAATCTTGTACAAAAACTAGACCAGTATAGGCCAAAAAGTCACAGTGTCTGATAACCTAAACCAAATTTGATCAACAACTTGCATAAATAGGACAATAACTCTAAAAAGTTTACCTCTTCTGACATTTCTATTCGAGAGCCCTTTTCGAACTTGTTCATGCTTTCAGGCAGCAACCCCCTCAGCAACCATCTCATTTTTCTAGCTTTCTTTATATAAATTTTTGATTGCATTTGATACTCAATCCTGCCTTTTTTCACAAAATTTTGTTGCCTGCCTTTTTTTTCCCAATCCCTTACCCATTCCCCCTAAAAGTCGACTAATGTGGGATATATAAAAGACTCAATCCTGTTACATTCTGAATCTTTTCCTTTTGAACGAACTCTTTTTTGTGTAAGAAAATAAAAAGGGGTACGGGATCGAAAACACCGTGTCATATCTTGAGAAGCTTGTATTTGGGGGATTCTTCTTTTCTGGTTTATTTTTCCCCATTTAATGAAAGGAATATATCCAACTTGTCGTATAGGACATTGACCCGACACACAAACTGATTAACATTTAAAAACAAGAAACAGATCCGTTGACTGACATTTTCAGCATTGTTTATTTAATGCATGTACTATAAATCAGTTCCCGTGTCAAAGACCTGAATGTACAAATTATTGATTTTCCACTTACGTACATATGAACCCAGGATCAACTTCATTTGCGCAAGTAAATGTGTCTCATTTTTTAGAGATTAACCATTTTCCTAATTCTAAATCATTCTTGGGTTCCGAGTCCACGTGGTGAGGAACGACGTGGGCTCATTTTAACCTTTGACTTGGTTTATGTTTCACACAACAGAAAATATTGTCTGTATTCCGAGTTGTTGTGACAATAAAAACAGTCTATTCTCAGATAAAGTACGATACTTTTTTGTACTTGGATCCACATTTCAAAATTTTGTTTTAATCTTTAGTCTAAAAATAATTCTATCTAGCCATCGTACTAAATTGATTTTAAGGCATCGCACTAAATTCACCTTTTCTCAGTTTTCATAATTTAACAAATATTTCCCGATGGGGGAAAGTCTTATATTATTTGTGCAAAAATATTCTGTTCCCTTACAAACTAGAATTTGTAATATAATGCGGTAAAATCCTCAGGGATCTGTCGTTACTATAGCGGTGGTGGTCAGGACAATAAATGGAAGAGATCACCAAAAACTGAAGATTTTCCATTCAAATTTCAATTCCCTATCGAGAACGGACATATCAGACATTTATTATAGTCACTGCGAAATAAGTGTAAGTCATTCCCCAGGCCGGATTCACAGCATGTTCACAAGTCTCATGAGTTTATGTCAGCAAATAGAGTAGGAGTTTAAATTTTAAGGATTGGTAAACGAATCGGAAATTATTAAAATTCTTAGAAGTATATATCTAATTTATGAATAAGATTAAAGCAATGTCGTCTTACTATTTAAACCAAGAATCTTTTCGTTAGATCTTTGCATATATCAAAATGTGTCTTACTAGTAGTTACAAATTCAAGTATGTTTTTCTTATTTTATTTATTTCTTTTCTGAAAATTGTTTTACTTTCTGTATATTTAACGATAAAAACAGATATACCAACCTTCTAACAACTGCACAGCAAATTGTTCCATTATCTGGAAAATAGTTAAATATTCCTGAATTTCAATTTATTTTGCACTTATTCGGCACCAAAGAGCAGCTTAGAGTCAAATTAATAATTCTAAGCTGTTAAATCAGCCTTTTAAAAGCAACGTTGAAAATTTTGAGCCTATAAATAAAATTAATTCATCGAGATATTGGAATTCTGTCCGGCCACACAATGGTCACGCGAGCCGTGGATGCATCTTTATAGATCAAGGGTGTGATGATATGTAGAAATATTCTGGTTTAAATTTAAGGTTGTGATAACCAACATTACATAATTTTAAAATTAAAACTAAAGATATTTCTTAAAATAGGGTAAAAGATATAATTTCTGGTTTTAATTATATATATATTCGACTGTCCCTTTTATTGGACGAAGTAAGAGAAAAATAGAGTATTGTCTCAGTGTATATAATTATAGATGACATTTCATACGATTAGCAATATTATATAAATAACACATTTGAGAGGGTAATATTGCGGTTTGTTACCCCGAGAATTCGTTGTAAACCAAGGCGAAGTAGAGGTTGACAATGAATTTTGAGGAGTTACAAGCATCTGACATATGTGTTAATTATTTATTTTATTATACTGAATGCTCTGTGTTATGACACAACATAACGGGTATTAATATCACCTTCGTCACCCTCTTGTGCGGAACCTACTCTCATTACCCTCATCATGACAGAGTGTGACATATTTTTAGACGGTAGGCTATGCCCAAAATGGTAAAAAAAGTATAACCCACCCTTTTCTAAACAAATGAAAAGGCCATTTGAAAAGAAATTTATACCATTATGCCATAAAATGAAACCAGATGTATTTATTATACTTTATCAATATCGCTAAAATCACATTTAGATATCAAGATAGAATCGATCCCACCCTATTGGGCCAACGCCCTCAGGATTTAAAGATTTTAGTTTCACAACACAAAAATACATAAACTTTAAAAATAATGTATTTGAGGAATTTCATCCTGATTCACCCATTACAGGTAAAAAAACATTTTAAAATCACATTTTACTACACGTGAAGTCATTTAGTTTCACGTGAAGATTGCATGCAGTTGGATAGATGTATAATTGTAAAAAAAAAACGCCTATTACAATTGACTAATGAAGATAATAATAGTTTTACAACGCCTATTAGCTAGGAATGTTTTAAAATTTCAACACGGATCGTTCAATAAATTCCGCGAACAATACATCATGCTTTTAAAGAAAGAAAATTATCTTATGTTACAGTTTTCATTGCCTAGGTTTTAAAATACAATAGAGAACTGAAATGTGTCAAAGAGACAACAACCCGACCAAAGAGCAGAAAACGGCTCAAGGCTACCAATGGGGCTTCAACGCAGCGAGAAAATCCCCCACCCGGAGGCGGGCTTCAGCTTGCCCCTTAACAATAATTCATACTAGTTCAGTGAAACGGACGGCAGACGAAATCTTACCCCCCACCCATACTTCTAGCCAATGTGAAAAAAACAAACACAGAGTAAAACTCAGTTCAAAAGATGTCCGAGTCCGATGTTAAACTAGAGGCTCAGAGTTGCTGAGCCTGTATCGCTTGACTGGCATGAAAGCCACTTTTATTGATGTACCTCAAAGTCCTTTCTCCCTATCATTATGAAGTGTTGTAAGCCATGTAGGAACCGAATTTTTCTTCATCAATGCCCTTCTACTTACAGGTCAGCATATTCTAAAATTTGGCGGTTCTCCAGAAAATTTTTGCTTGTATTTCCCATAGGATCTTATGTTAACCTAAGTCCTCTGCTGAAGGCCATTTTGAATTAGGATCGGCACCAGAGTAACATTACTTGGTAAGCACCTTAAGAGGAACATTCAGACCATGTTTGATTTCAAGCAATTCTGCGTTTCTGTAAATTTTTGTTATAAGTCATAGACACTTTCTGTCAAGTTTGGCTCTATTTGGCCAAGCAGTTTAAGAGATTTTTTTTAAATCAACCAATCAAAAACAAGAATTGCCCAAGGCAGCTATGTTTGTCGTCTGATCTGAACAAAATGGTTAAACTTTGTAAAAAAAAACTCCCAACAGATGCTTCCTGTCAAGTCCCTTTTCCTTTTTGCCAAGGGGTTTCAAAGAAGAAGATTATCAACCGATGAAAGACAAGAACTGCCCATGACGGCCATGTTTGTTGCCTGATCAGGACGAAATAAGAAAACTTTATAAAGGACCTCCAATATATGCTTCCTGTCAAGTTTTGTCCCATTTGGCCAAGCAGTTTCAGAGGAGATTTTTGAAAAATCGGCCAATCAGAAACAATAATTGCCCATGGCGGTCATGATTGTTGTCCGATCGGGACGAAATAAGCAATCTTTATGAAGAAAGATGCTTGATGCCAAATTTAATTATATTTGGCCCAGCGGTTTCAGAGGAGAAGATTAAAATGTGAAAAGTTAACAGACGGACGGACAGACGACGGTCGCCAAGTAAAGACAAAAGCTCACATGGCCTTTAGCCAAGTGAGCTAAAAAGGTAAGAGCAGAAACTAAGCAAAATGGCAATGATCAATATATATTAACAAAGGACTACTGGCAGTTACTGACATGCCAGCTAACAGACCTGAATTAAACTGATCGAAAGATTATGTCTTTATCATAATAGAAAATCAGCCACAATCCCTCACATTATGGGTTTAGTATCATGCCATCATAAATCATAAATTATAAGAGAAGAACATAACCCGTATCATGCCAAAAACTGGTTTTAGAATAAATGTGTTTAACCCTATGAGTGAATCAATATTAATTCCAAAAAATGCCACCTTTAATGACTTAACAACAGTATTGTAACTATATCCCTTGTGGATAAGTCTGTTTAAAGGTTTGGTTAGCTTTTCAGGTGAACGACGACATTTTTGTGCTTTGTATAGAATATTACAATAATTTTTTATATCAGATGTTGTTTCGTTTGGTCTTTGCTGATTTAGACATAAATTGTGATTCGTAACAATACAGAAACAGGTCCGCAATAAGTGGTGCACAGTTAGTCCCCATTGGAATTCCGATAACTTTGCGATGTACCGAATCTCCATAGCGAACAAAAATGTTATCTAGTAAAAATTCAAGTGCAGTTATCATATCAAAGCAGGTCCAATTGACAGTTCTTTTGTTTGTCGTTACTAAAAATGACCTAAAAGAGTGAACATATATATTCACATTCTGACTATTTAAATGCCCATTTAATTAGGTATGAGAATTTTTTCTTAATGAGATTATGAGGCAAAGTGGTATATAGGGTAGAAAAATCGAAACTTTGAACTTCGAAATCATCAATATGAGCATGCAATTTATCAAGTATTTCCAACGAATTTTTGAATTCCAAAATAATTAATTAATACCACTTTTTTCGTATACCTTATTTGAAAAATTTATTACCAGGCGATAAGAGAGATGATTTTTCATTTCCTATTGTTAATTATCCGTTTTTAGATGGCGACTTCCCTTGGCACCATCGTATGGTTTTTATATATCTCAACTTGTTCGATTCCCTCGTGTATCTAACAACATATTTGATTTTAACGAAAGAAATCTCTATTTTACTGAAAAGTATTACGCCCTGGGATTTCGATATCACAAACCTGTCAAAACCTTTACTAAATTTTATCATTGGTACAAGGACCTCATTCGTAAATATAAATCAACGTGCAAACATCTTATATGTTCAGGTATTCCACAGCCCATCTTTTATGGTAATATTCTATACAAAGCACACAAATGTTGTCATTCACCTGAAAAGCTAATCAAACCTTTAAACAGACATATCAACAAGGAATATAGTTATGATACTGTTCTCAAGTCATTATAGGTGGCATTTTTGGGGAATTATATTTATTTACTCATAGGGTCTTTGCATCGTAAATAAACACATTTATTCTAAAACCAGTTGTTGGCATGATACGGGTTATGTTTTGCTCGTATAATTTATGATGGCATGATACTAAACGCCTAACGGGAAGGATTGAGGCTGATTTTCTATATAATATAGACATAATTTTTAGATCAGTTTAATTGAGTTCTGGAGCTGACATGTCAGTAACTGCTAGTAGTCCTTTGTTATTATAAATTGATCATTGTCATTTTGCTTAGTTTCTTCTATTACCTTTTTTAACATCGAACTCGGACATCTTTTGAACTGAGTTTTACTGTGTGTATCGCTGTGTGTTTGTTTATTCCACATTGGCTAAAGGTATAGGTTGAGATCTCACAAAACATGTTTAACAATAATGCATACTAGTTCAGCGAAATGACGGCAGACGAAACTCCGAAACATACAAATGAACCAAAATTTAAAAAAAACACACATAAGACTAATAAAGGCTAGAAGTTCCTGACTTGGGACAGCCACAAAAATGCGGCGGGGTTATACTGTGAAATCTCAACCCCCTCCTCCCATTCTAGCTAATGTGGAAAAAAACAAACACACAGTAAAACTCAGTTCAAAAGATGTCCGAGTCCGATGTTAAACTAGAGGCTCAGAGGGCTGAGCCTGTATCGCTCGACTGTCATGAAAGCCATTTTTATTGATGTACTCAAGTCAGGAACCTCTAGCCTTTGTTAGTCTTGTGTGTTTTTTTTTTTAATTTTGGTTCATTTTTATGTTTCGTAATGTAGTGTGCCGTCCAGTTTGCTGAACTAGTATACATTATTGTTTAGGGGCCAGCTGAAGCCCGACTCCGGGTGCGGGATTCTCTCGCTGCTTTGAAGACCCATTGGTAGCCTTCAGCTGTTTTCTACTCTTTGGTCGGGTTGTTGTCTCTTTGACATATTCCCCGTTTCCATATCTGTTCTATTTTGATTGTACCAAGTGTACCAGTAAGTAGAATGGAATAGAGTTTAATAGTGGAACAACGGCTTGAAGACGAAATAAATATATATTTATAAGGTGTTTTGTGCAGTTTCGGAAGCCAGTACACAGTTGGAACGTTCATGTTATTCGCTTCTGCTTGTAAAGAGGTAGCAATAAGTTTATGTGTGTTAACGATGTCATTTTCCGAAAATTGAGTCAGTAGGTGAATTTTTGATTTTCTTTTGCAGAACCTTAGGTATAAAATTTACGTCAAATAACAACGATATTATTGGCAACCTTATCAGCTTGGACAAAAACAAATTCCTTTCCGAGTTCTTTTAGCTCATGTTTGATACGAGAAATAGGGCTATTGTGGTTGTTGTTTGTAGTAAAATGTTCTTTAAAATGTTTAACACGAATATCAACTATTTTCATTACTGAATTGAAAAAGGAATCTAAGGATTTTTTGTAATTTTTTTCTCCTTTTATCCATTTTTTACAGTAAGTATGGAGTGAGTCTCATTCCACTTAATAATTGACAATATTTAGGTTCTTTTCTGCGTCTGTCTCCTGTAAATCTGATCCTATATAAACATTAACGTGGCGAATACCCAGTTGCTTTATTTGCCACGAAGACAAGTACACAAGAGAAACATTGATTTGATGAAATCCGGCAATAAATCTTCTCTAACCACTTTGTCTGCACATTTCATTGCAATCAAGGGGCTCACTTTACTCGCTGTTTCTAAAGTTTGACTGTATATACGAATGTAGTCTTTTAATTCCTATCTGTAGGATTGTTTGCCCGCTGTTTTCTCTCCACATTGCAAATACTGGTCAACTCTACCAAAAATCGTACTTTCGTAGTTTTCAAATAATTCTGAAGGGTTTACTTTGCAAAAAGAATTGAAATTATAAGAAATTCTTGATAAATGGAAAGTATGTGTTGAGATTCAGTGGGATACATCATTGTCCGTTACACACGCATAACATAAAAGTCTGCAGAACTTTATAGTTAAAAAAGGTGTTCTACTGGCTGCCCCAGAGGTTGGGAAGATAATTAGTTGGTCCTTTCCAATTAAAACTGCCCTCTCTCACGATATTGCTTATTGCAATGAAAGTGGTATAAAACCCAAATCCGTACAATACTCAACAGGCTTTAATGAGCTATGCATCGGTATCTCGCAATACGCGTAATGACCAAAAATAATATTCTTATGTGCCAATTCTTAGCCACTTCATATAATATTTCGCTAAGATATGAATTATAAGTCGAAGGTCGACAATTTTGAGAATCGAAACACTAAATTCATTTGGGCATAACTTAAAAAAGTTAACCGTGAAATAGTTCGACGTGAAAAACTGCTTTCAGCTTAACGTGTGCAATTAATATAGAATATCATATGGCTTTTTTCATGTCATATACCATATCAACCCCAAGACACCAATATCACCCGAGAGCTTGCTCGAGGGGAAATATAGATCGGAGGTTAATAAAGAGTATGAAAAATCCATCTATTATTGTTTGTCATATTTTAAGCGTTGATATAGGTGGTTTTGCCCTACGATAAAGCTGGAAGTGAACTTGCCATATTATCCCACTTGGATGATATCCATTTCATCCCCCTGGGAAACCAATATCTTACCATATCTTGTATGTTAAAGAGAATATGATATGGGTTTGTTCATGACATAACACAAATCAACATCCCCGATCCATATCACCCTCTGAGCAAGCTCTCGGTATGATATTGGTGTCTTGGGGTTGATATGGGATATGATATGAAAAACATCCATATGATATTCCCTTTATCATATAGCCATGCAGTTGTACATTGAGATCACGTGAATCTTTGGTGCTAAGATATGGGTTTCGCAGCGGGATGATATGGATATAATTTGATTTGTGGTATAAAGTTTGTTTTCTTTCGTCCTTTCCTATTACATGGACATGTCTGTTTGTCGTCTTCTACAATTTGTTAAAAAAGTTTTTAACGTGACTTACAATAATCCCACACTGTTAATTTAAAACGCACAACTTTGTTACATGTGAATACCACGAAAGAAAAGCGTGATTTTGCAAGATATATTAATGTCTAGATGACAAAGTCATTGTTTAGAATCTTACGTATTTTAGCAACGTTTACACTCAAACAATACTTACAAGTGATTGTAGCATGTTCACTTTCCGGCTATAAAATATTGTGTTGATATTAAAAATCAGTAAATCAAAATTATTTTTAACTGGCTGTCAATTCCATTTCACAATAAATCTTATAATGTTAACAGGATTAAGTCGTTGTTACGTTAAAACAACAAACATTTAAAGAAGGAGTGGATTTATTTTCAGACGGATTTTCTGTATAAAGTTGACCGCTTGAACTGTGAAAACTCAGTTTTAATACATGAATATTTGTGTTCTGGTTGTAAAATTCTTTCCTGGACACTTTCTAGTGGACAAATGGCGGCCGGGTGCGGCCATTTCGCGTTTTCGTCTTGAATATTTCATATAGAAAAAATGTGAAAAACAATAACTATTTCTTCAATTTGTCCTAATAATAATTATAACTATACAAATTTGTATCAGGAGAATGCTTTCTGCTATAGACTTTCCTTATTGTACTCCATGTTATTAAACATATTTTTTTAAATCTTTATATTTTTTTCTTATTTTCAGATAATATTCAAGTTGTTTGATATCTTTGGAACTTGTCAAAGAATTGCATAAAGAATCATTTGCCTTTCATGAAAGCCTTAAAAAATGGCATTGTATATTGCAAAACCTCTAGAACAGATTTTTTTTTACTGTTTTCATGCCCCCGCGCCTGCGATAGCAGTGGGACATATAGTGTTTCGACCGTCTGTCCGTACGTCCCGCTTTAGGTTGAAAAGTAGTTTAAAGGGGTGATGTGACCTCAATGTAACGGTTGACTGATCACGATTTAGGTGTTTATTTGGAATGTTAAATTGTAGATTGAAGGTAGTTTAATGGGAAGTAGATGTCATATCAACATGAAACTTTGTCACAATTTAGGTCACAGGAGTCCATTGCACAGATACATTCTTATTATTATGTTCGTATCGACTGGGCAAAATTTTGACTTTCATTATTTTTTTTTATTATTTTATTTTGCCCCCCTGGACCGTAAATTTTTCAAGATTTTCCCATTGAACAGAGAATAAAAAAAAACATTCTGGCCTTAGTATTTTGAAATTCACGTAAGATATCTCTGAAACAGAATTTTGGATTTACATGTTTATAAGGGAACCAATGAATCCAAAGTAAAGAAGACTTTGTTCAAATGTACAAACTCTTTTCTGTATCTACAATGAAATAGCTGTCATAACAAACTTTTGTCGGTTTTAAAAGTTAAGTTCAGATAATAGACTCGTTTATCCTTTGAGTTAGAATCATGATATTTGGTATCGAGATGTGTCATGTATCACCATGTTCAACAACCTGACCCGAAGGTCACATAATAATCGTTTCAGTTACTCGTGATATTTGGTATGTGTATGTATCTGGGTGGGACGGTGTGTCACGTATCATCACGATCAACATTTGACCTTGACTTTTGACCTCAAGGGCAAATTATAGGCATTTTTGGACAATATGCTGGTCTGGCCCATAACTATTTTGGTACTTTGAGGTAGACTTATGGTATTTGGTATATTTGGTATGTAGGTATAATCCATGATCAACATTTGACCTTGACCTTGGAACCCAAGGTAAAAAATAGGCTTTTTAATTAGACTCATGATATTTGGTATGTAGCTGTATCTTGATGAGACGATAATGATCAAAATTTGACCTTGACCTTGACCTTTGACCTTAACTTTTTTCTTTAACATAGATGCATCATGATAAAATTGTGTCGCGTGTCAATGTTGTCTTCATTTGACCTTCACCCTTGACCTCAAGGTAATAAAAAACTTTTTGGGGAAATATCCTTGTTTGGGCCATAACATTTTTGTTTTTTAAGATAGACATATCATATAAAGAATGAAACTGCGAATTATTCATATGCCAGAAGGCTAAACATTTGCTTTAGTTTAACTAAAACAATTCCTACTAGTTGTTCTTTTGGTGATATTTTTTTGTAATATTTGTTCTCTGTGATTCTTTTTTACATGTCTTTAGATCTTGATCTTATAAACCTTCCCATTCCTTTATTGCTCCGGTATTCTTTTATCGTTTTTTTAATAAAAAGATTTGAAAGAAAATATTAAAAAAGTATTGTTATTCCCAGAAGATCGACAAGACACATATTCACAAAATCCCTTTAAAAACAAAATGTGTCAATTTTCTTGAAATAGAAAAACAGAACGATCGAAAGTGAGTAAAGGATACTGGTGATAGGTTTTAAATACTGACCGTATTAATTTCTGCAATCTGATGGAATGGTCGTAAGGTGGTCCTCTTTTGAAAGTGTGTCTGATGGTCCCGACCTTCGACCAAGATGGATGCCACAGCCGAACTAAGTTTAACATATGACCCCAAGGAAACTCACATAACAATCATATTGTCTGAAACTACTGGCTCAATTAGAACCAAACTGTAGTGGAATGGTCATAAGATGATTGTCTTTCAAAATTATGTCTGATGGTCCCTGCGACCAAGATGGGCACCACAGCCGAACTTTTGTCTGAATCTACTTGCTCAGTTAGAATCAAGCTGTGTTTGAATGGTCATTAAGGAGGTCCTCTTTCAAAATTGTGTCCGATGGTGCCTACCTCCGACCAAGATGGTTGCCACAGCCGAACTTAGATTAACATAGGACCAGAAGGGAAATTCACACAAAAATCTTCTTGTCTGAAACTGCTTGCTGAATCAGAACTAAACTGTGGTGGATTGGTCATTAAATGGCCCTCTTGTAAATTTGTGTCCAATGTCTGACCAAGATGACTGTCACAGCCCAACTTAGTATAACATAGGACCGTATGGGAAATTTACATAAAAATCTTCCTGTTTGGAAGCAGTTGCTCAATTAGAAACAAACTTTGATGGAATAGTTATTGCAGTGTTTTCTTCCAAGATTGTGTTCAGCTGTCCTCTATCTGACCAAGATGGCCGCCACAGCCGAATTTAGTTTAACATGGGACCCTATAAGAAATTAACACAAAAAAATCTTCTCGTCTGGAACAAAACTTTGATGGAAGAGTCTTTGATAATCCTGTTCGAAAATTTGATAATTTACATTGTCATAGCCAAAGACTTTTCTGTACTTTAAAATTTAACCCTGTATGAACTGGTCGCTATATATAATAGGCAATGCCCTGTCAGGTGACCGATACACGCTCCTTGGAGCCTCTTGTTTCTTTTTTAACCAGAATAAAAAATATTATAAACCAAAAATTATTCTTTATTATACAATACCACACACTGCTAATTGGTCTTAATAAATAGTAGTTTGAAGTTGAAAATTAAAAATAATAACCTTCACGGTAAGATTTCACAAGTATTGTCACATGCATCAAGAAATGAAAGAGAAACAACAACAGACGTGAAACGCAGAATAGAGTTCATAACAATAGTATGTACCATATTTATATACAGTGTATTATGAAAAAGCAACAATAAAAGTACTTAATTAACTTATCCATTAATTAATCATATGAAAGTACTCTTAACTGGAATGATGTTGCATGCACGTGACATAAGTCAGATTTGTATGCACTATAATCATAATGCACTCAAACCGAAGAAAATAAAAATAGTTATATTATAGATATCCATTTAATAAGAGAAAAATCTCAGATTGTCTTAGAAAATATAGGTTTTGATAATTTGGAAGGGTCGTCATTCAGGAATTTAATCTTATGCAAAGATAAACAATGATAAATGCATCACCTCTGGTTATATTTTATCGCATCATGCATCATGATATAAATATGAATAAACGTATATATGAAAATTTCGAGATAGAAAAAAGGGATGCATTCTAATCGATTTTTTTTTTTTAAATAGAGGTTCACGTTCCTGACAATCATCATTAGTGGTTTAAAATAACGATATTTTTGGGGACAATTTGAACAACTAAAAACTGTAATAGTCTATGCATTTATGCCATGGTAGATGTCATATGGAGAGAAAACTAAATTTTAAAATAAACCTTCTTTTTTGAATTTATACAGACCATGAGCTATTCTAAACAAAAGCACTTAAAAATTTAGACACGCTTCCACGGATGACAATTGTTTCTGAGCTTAACCAGATCGGCTATGGAGGGCAAGTTAAATTCTAATAAGTACGAGATAAGAATGCTTTACAGAGATCCTCGAATTTATGCCTTATGTGAATGTGTAGTTAATTTGACAGAGTTTCTTAAGATTTTCTGAAGGCCTTAATATTTATGGACCCCACAACTCGAATTCAGGGCCTCCTGCTATATTTAAAGACCTCCACAAATATTTCAAGAGGTTCCGATATATTTTACGCCCTCTTTAAATACAATACTTTTTATTATTTCGGGCGCCAGTGATACTTGAAAATACGGACCGTGATTTTTTTATGATGACCAAAACTGTTATGCCTTTATTAAATTTTTAAAACTTGCGCTATATACAAGTACTTATATGCATGCTCTTGCACTTTTCTGTTAATATTTGTATCATGCTATATACTGAAGTAATAATCTAGAAATATTCGCACCAATTCGTCCGTTCTGATCGTGAATTCCTGCAGAAGAAAAAACCACACGTGCTACCTCTTGCAGTAGAAAAAGGCACGTGTAATAGTCACGTTAATTAACGAAAAATTGGTATTTTCGTATATTTTAAACACTCATATTATGGGAAATATTTCTTATATGGACTAATATAACATGATAAACAAAAATTCGCAGTATACAGAGCGCTGTCTGAAAATTCATTTTAATCTGTAGTTTTAAAATGCAAGAACTGAAAACCCGAAACACACCAATCTTAGATAATTAATCAATCTAAAACAGTACCAAAAATATATTCCGTTATCTCGAGGGTTACCCTACAATTTTAACAAACTGACCACTGAAAAAGTTTACTACAATCACTTGTAAATATTATGACAGATTCGCAGCATAATCTTTTCCGGGACTAATATCGACCATTTTAATTACTATTACAGTTATGCAAGAATTAAAAGATACATGTATTTACTCAATTTTGCTATATTTCACCTGTTCGAATAAGAAAAATGAAGGATAGGGAAAGGGTTCCCTTCTTCCGACTTATATCATTTTGTAGTTTACAATGCTGGTATGAATTATTTTAAAATATGCTATAGAGGCCCTAAATACTTCTGAACAGTGATAATATATTGTTTACAATTTAGAAATTGGTTGTTTTTTTTGTTGTTGGTAGTATTAGTCATTTTACGGAGTTCTTGTTGCATTTTCCATCAATTGTAAACAAGTCTATTTTGTATCTAATTGAGATTACGTCATTTGACGCATTTTTCTCATTGATAGCTTTAAATTAGATATATGCGCATATAATAAACGTACAATATCCGATTTCAAGTCGCAATCAAATGAAATCATGCCCACTTGTATTCTGAGTACAAAAAAATATGAAATAGGTGCCCAATTTAAATCATTATCGATGTGTAACCAATTTTGGACAGAAGACCAATGACCTATGGTATATTGACTCTAATCGCCTTGGCAGTATGGGTCAGTATAGAAGAATTCATTTGAACACATTTTTTTATACTATTTTGATGAATTAATTTTACTTTAAATTACTAGATTTTATAACTGATTCCAGATTTTACTTACTCTAGGTGGTGCACATGAAAATTTCTATTGTCTTGACCTATATCAGGTCTCAAATTAGGACTACCAGAAACTGGGAACAATTCGAACATTATCACAAGGCATCTTTATTTGTTTAAGACCTTCGAAGAAATTATGGTAGAAAATTTTGTTTGGCAGCTAAAACCTTTATACCAAGGTTTGAACCATTTGTCAAAATATTTCAGTTTTGAAATTCGAAAATTCAGGAGCAATTTATAGGCCTTGTTAATCTCTACCACACTATGTCAAGGGTAACTTAAGATATGTGTTGACAGAATTGTACTTAAAACTCCCTGGTAATTTGCAGTAAACACTGACAAATTCAATTTAGAATTTGTACATTATAACTCAAATGAGATCTTTTCAAAACATCTTTTTTTTTACAGGTACCAAATGATAAAGGTAATAAACACAGAATATTTTTAATGTGACTTGTATAACTTAATATTTTCAAACCATATATTAGGACTATAAATTGAAACTTGTTCGTGTATTGACATAAAGTATGAAGATTTCTGAACTCATACACAACAAAGTGCAACAGAAGGAAAACAAAAACACAGACAATCTTGTAAAGAATCATTTTAATACATGATCCATTTGTAGAACCCTCTTTCTGCCAGCTGTACATATATAACAAGATCATACCATTCCATTCTGTATACAGGGCCTCACTCATGTCCCTTCTTCCTTTAAAAAAAGGATAAATGCAACAGAATTTATATTGAACAATAAATTGTATTAAATGACATGAATATGATTTCTGACCATGTTTTTTTAATATTTTTTTCCAACTTAAATTTGGGCTTTAAAATCCTGTTACCAGGAAATATGTCACAACTATTTTTATCTTATGACCATTCTTATCGAACTCTTGGACAGTTAGAGAAATTTTTTTCACAAATATGTGATATGAACTAGTGATTTGAAAAATCTTTGCATAGTTACATTTGACGCCAAAAATAAATGATTTACCACTGCCTGGACGCCAATCATAAAACAAACAAATATTCCTGAAGAATCATAAGAGAAATATGTTTAACAACTCATAAGAATTAGACATCGCTTGATATCGACTCTCGTTCTTTAATTTTGATGTAATAATAAACTTATTAAGTTAAATCATAAATCCTTCATAATTTTTACAATTTACAATGTATAAACAATGTTGACATAGTTCTTAGCTATATTTTTTTGACAGAGTGAGGAAATCTGTTACAGACAAAATTGTATATAAAATTCAAACAAAACAAAAACAAAAAGATACAATTATCTGTCATACCAAACAGGAAGATGCCATGGTCATACTGTCCTGTCACAATCTATATAAAATAAATGATGTACAAAAAAGGTAAATTTAAAATCTTAGTCATGAAAAAATAATTCTTAGTTTCTCATCCAAACCTTTATAAAAACTGAGTTATATTTTGATATATTTTTTTAATCATCTGTGGTGTATTGTTACTAACAGAGACACAAGAATATATACACAACATGTAAATCATGGTAAATGCATCAACAGTTATGGATGTGAATCTATGAATTATTTTTATTTGGCTTTATCTGTAAACAAATTCTGATAAAGTGCATATTTTGTATCAGCAGTAAAAAATATTTGAAAACTGGTGCTGTCAAAAATTTATTTAATTATCTTATGCCTTGTTCTTCATATTTCAACAAAACTATCATTTAAAAAAAAATTCAATTCACTATAACCTTGTTATTAACATTAGACCAAAATATTTTCACGACATTTATTGTCCTTTACTTTCAAGATATCTCAGACATCTGTATTACAAACAAAATATTTTCGTAATAAAGAACTAGAGGCTCTCAAGAGCCTGTGTCGCTCACCTGTATCTAATGTGATTACAATAGCTACTGAAGACATCTTATCATTATTATTTTTGAATATGTGGTCAAGTTGTGACCATTCAGAATTTTTTTTACAATTTTCTGATAGACTTCTAAACATCTTGGATGATGGATCGGCAACAAAGTAACAACACTCGGTCAGCACCTCATAAGGAACATTCATGCTATGTTTTGTTACATTCCATTCAGTGGTTCTCCAAAAGAAATCATTTGTATGCATTTCCCATAGGGTCCAATGTTAAACTTAGTCCCCTGCTGGCGGCAATCTTGAATGATGGATCGGCTACAAAGTAACAACACTTGGTCAGCACCTCATAAGGAACATTCATGCCAGATTTAGTTTCATTCCATTCAGTGGTTCTCTAAAAGAAGTCATTTGTATGCATTTCCCATAGGGTCCTATGTTAAACTAAGTTCCCCGCTGGCGGCCATCTTGGATGATGGATCAGCTACAAAGTAACAACACTTGGTCAGCACCTCATAAGGAACATTCATGCCATGTTTGGTTTCATTCCATTCAACGGTTCTCTAAAAGAAGTCATTTGTATGCATTTCCCATAGGGTCCTATGTTAAACTAAGTCCCCCTCTGGCGGCCATCTTGGATGATGGATCGGCTACAAAGTAACAACACTTGGTCAGCACCTCATAAGGAACATTCATGCCATGTTTGGTTTCATTCCATTCAACGGTTCTCTAAAGGAAGTCATTTGTATGCATTTCCCATAGGGTCCTATGTTAAACTAAGTCCCCCTCTGGCGGCCATCTTGGATGATGGATCGGCTACAAAGTAACAACACTTGGTCAGCACCTCATAAGGAACATTCATGCCAGATTTAGTTTCATTCCATTCAGTGGTTCTCTAAAAGAAGTCATTTGTATGCATTTCCCATAGGGTCCTATGTTAAACTAAGTTCCCCGCTGGCGGCCATCTTGGATGGAGGGATCGGCTACAAAGTAACAACACTTGGTCAGCACCTCATAAGGAACATTCATGCCAGATTTAGTTTCATTCCATTCAGTGGTTCTCTAAAAGAAGTCATTTGTATGCATTTCCCATAGGGTTCTATGTTAAACTAAGTCCCCCGCTGGCGGCCATCTTGGATTATGGATCGGCTACAAAGTAACAACACTTGGTCAGCACCTCATAAGGAACATTCATGCCATGTTTGGTTTCATTCCATTCAACGGTTCTCTAAAAGAAGTCATTTGTATGCATTTCCCATAGGGTCCCATGTTAAACTAAGTCCCCCTCTGGCGGCCATCTTGGATGATGGATCGGCTACAAAGTAACAACACTTGGTCAGCACCTCATAAGGAACATTCATGCCAGATTTAGTTTCATTCCATTCAGTGGTTCTCTAAAAGAAGTCATTTGTATGCATTTCCCATAGGGTCCTATGTTAAACTAAGTTCCCCGCTGGCGGCCATCTTGGATGATGGATCGGCTACAAAGTAACAACACTTGGTCAGCACCTCATAAGGAACATTCATGCCATGTTTGGTTTCATTCCATTCAGTGGTTCTCTAGAAGAAGTTCAAAATGTAAAATGTTAACGACGACGCCGGACGACGACGGACGACGGACGACGGACGCCAAGTGATGAGAAAAGCTCACTTGACCCTTTGGGTCAGGTGAGCTAAAAATGAAATGAATACAATTAGGGCAAAAGAATCTCCTACTGACTGACAATAAAGCAAAACCTACTCTTAAATGATATATGTATAACAATTATGTTATTTAATTTAAAATGCTATTGAAATAATGTCCTATTGAGTTAAGATGTTTACCAATTTCGAAAAAGGAAAGGAGAAAGAATAATATTGATTTCAAATAAGAGTACATCAACGAAACAACTCATCAGTCACTACAAGCTAATCAATTTGAATTTTAATGCAACCTTAGCTACTGTAAATTCGGAAATTTTTGCATTCACTTATTGCAATTCTTCTACCCAAGGTAAAATTGCGAGGTGATCTCCAACCATGTGAAATAGAGTTTTATTAATGCAATCGAAGATCCGGTAAAAATAGAAAATGGAAGTTTTGTTAATGTAATCGTTTTAATTAATGGTTTTAAAAAATATTAGAATTCAAAATATAATTTATATATATAATACCTGTCCAAACAATAACTATACAACTAAGACTTACCTGTGTAAACGTAAACAAAGTGCGACATATCAAGAATAAATCGGACATGAAAATATGCATTAAAAATGCGCATTTTTAATATTGCGATCCCCAATCAATCGCAATTTTTGCAATAATTTCCATATTTACAGTATAACATTGCTTTTCATTGGATAATGAAAATTTCAAGCCATCCCTTCTGTAACTGATGCCCTCTTGAGTTTATGGCAAAGGCCATACAGTCAGACATGTATGATGTCATAATTAACATCCTTGCAATTTTTTTTGACATGCTTAATTGTTTTAATGTACAGCAATATAATGATGAGACTTACAATAAATTTCCAAGGAGACATATTATGATTGAAGATGTACAACTATGCTGGGTAAAATGAAGTCCTACTTAATCTGGCATTTTTTATTTTGAAAGAATATTAAGAAACATATCCAACATTAATGCAGAATTTATATTTGTTTTTAATGTTTTTTTAAGATGAGAATTGGTACACATCTTAACTATATGTAAGAGTCTAGTCTGCATTTCACTACTGTAATTTATACATCCAATACTTGGTATGAAACAGCATAACAAAATTTTAAGCATTTACTTGTAAAGTTACAATACCAATTGACATTTCAATATTGCAGTATGCATAATAAAAGTTTTTACAACTTATTCCACAATTTTCTGTACAATGATATATTTTGTGCAGAATAAATGAGAAAGTAATGTATTTTAAATGAAATATTTTATTTTTGGAGATATATAATTTTAACAGAAATATTATATGATTTTAAAATCTGTACAATAAAAAGTTTTCTATGCACCATTGTTTGTCCACTTTCTCAAATTGTCAACATCATATTTAATATAGTTTTAAGTTTTTGGAAATTCCTGTATTTTTCAATAGTGTAACAAAATTTACATGTAAATAATTAAATAAAACAATAAATAAAAAAACGTCAAATAATAGCACTGGATTTTATCATCACAGAATATATATTCAAGACCAGTTAAAATACACTGTATACAGGTATAATTTCTGCATATTCTTTATAAAGTGAATCAGTTCACTGAAGATTTTTAATGAAAAGAATTATTATACTCTAAAACATTAGTTTTTAAAACTGATCATCACACATTTTAAATGGTCTTGAATAGAAATACAATAAACATATATAAACATTTATGAAGTCAGCACTTTGACTAAATCTTATCAATCTTATCCCACTTTTATCACATTTACAATGATGTTTAATCCAAAAAAATATGTGCAATGAAAAAGACAGCTCCTTAATAATGAAAATATCTACAGTTTCCAATAATGACTCTTACAATGTTTTAAAGAGATTTTTTTTTATCTGTGATCTTTTACGTCCAAAAATGGAAACATGCAGTCTACCAATAAACAAACTGTTAAATTTAGTTAGAAATAATTCCAGTTTGTACATGAACATCTTAACTTATTTAATTATTATAAAATATGTAAAAATACAAATTTCACTAAACATGTTCCTAATCCTTGAAATACTGTTTTGTAAGGTTCTGTAAATTTTGTTTCCTCTTGATTGAAAGAATAAAAAAATTCTCTCAGATTATCCTAACTGACAAGTTTTTGTCTTCTACTTTATTATATAGCCTTAAAATGTGAAATGGGCTTATAAATATTGTTGAAAACAGAATTTTTAGGCATACCATAAATTAAAAAATTCAACATATTCCACAAAACTTTAATACTTATTTTTCTGAAAAATGTTCAGATAGCCTTTCATTTTTTTTAGTGTGAATTCTAATACTTCTTTCAAGATGTACATCAAATCTCCAGGTGGGCAAATTAAATTAAAATGATTTCTTATTAAAACCATTTACCATTAAACTTTAAACCTGACACAATGTTAACTACTATGTTTCTACCTAAGACCAAACAAAGACCCATTAATTACGTATATATAGGTCTTTTAAAAAATGAAATATATAAGACAATAAATCACATATCATAATAATTAATGTTATTATAATCACATTATAAAATATTGGGACTGTGCAAAAATATAAGGAGCAGGAAAAAATTATAAATGATTTACTGTAAAATTTGCACCAGGCAATGTTTGAAAACTGTGACTTTAAAGTCACCTTTTACTCTAAATCCCTCTGAAAAACATTGGAAATTTAAAATTTTTATAATTGAGTTTTAAAAATGCAGTAGGATACATTACAATTGCCATCTCCCTCAGCAAATTATCATAATCATTATACAAACAAAAAACATTCTCAACAAAATTATCTGAGAAACAAATTTAGAAAAAATTAGAAAATATTTCTGCTCTTGCTACATATTTGAAAATTTCTTAATTAAAAAAAATGTCTACAGTTAATCTGCGTTAGCTATCAAAGGGAGAAAATTCAGAGTTTTTCTTTAAGCTGTCTAAATATTCTTGCTGGGACTGTGCAAGAACTTGTGCTAGAATATCATCTTCATCCCAATCTTGATAGCCTTGAAAAAAAGAAGTAAAATATATTATATATTTTAATCTCTTCATATTTATTATCCTTGCAAACTACAATAAGTAAAATTATTGAAAATTTATTACTTAAATACATTTACAATTATGGCTATCCTGTTTTTACTGCTGTAATGATGACCAGAAATCTATGATTACAAAGTTTGCCTTGTCCCCCACTAATTTTGGTGTGTGGCTGTGTAGCTCCCCGAGATGCACCCTTACAGCAAGTAATGATTGTAGGTCGCTTGGTATCGGAGAACTGAACTCAGATGTAAAACTTAACCAAAGTCAATGAAGTGTGATAAGTAGGTCAGAGTAACTTAATTTTGGTGGGAAGCTGTGTTTCTCCCCGAGATGCATCCTCACTCCAAGTTATATGACTGTAGATCCCTTGGTATTGGAAAACAGAACTCTCTGACGTAAAACTTAACCTAAGTCAATGAAGCGTGGTACGAAGGTCAGAGTGACCTTATTTTGGTAGGAGACTGTGTTACTACCTGAGATGCACCCTTACCACACCATAATATGATTGTATGTCACTTTGTATATCAAAACTGATTTTGACATAAAACTTAAAAGCCAGTCAAGTGTGTAATATGGGTCATGTGACCTTCATCTACAGTCACATGGACTCTTCACACAGACTCTTCATCATGCACCTGCACACTAAAATATATAACCCTCAGGGTTCATACACATTTTTTACCACAAAATTCAAGGACATTTCAAGGACTTTAAAGGACCAATTTCAAAATTTTCAAGGACAAGAAATCAACTGATATGGACAATTTATATGCCTTATTCTGTGGCTTTTCTAGCCATTCATCCGGGAATTTACATTTCACAGGCATGTCATCAACGTTCTTGCGAACTACTTTCAGTTTCGGTTTGCTCACTGTGACTAAAATTCATCGGCAAAATACATTTAAAGATGTTTTATTAGTTAAAGTTAATTTAAGTTACCAAAAAATCAATCTGGATCGTTTAATTACTAAAAGTTTTACGCAAAGTCAGATTTATTTCTTGACCGCATCACAGAAATTACTACGCACCGGTTTCACAGAAAAGTAGCTATTTTTAGAAAAGGGAAAATATGCGAAACTTATATAAAGTCTTGACAAAAATACCGATAAACGCAAGACCGAGTGATCTGAAAACGAATTAAAACACTTTTATGACAGAAAATTTAACCAATTTTTTTTATTCTTCAAAAACACAGTTTTTCAAGGAGTTTCAAGGACCTCCTTTGAATTTCAAGTACTTTCAAGGCCTTAATTTCCAATTTTCAATTTCAAGTACTTTCCAGGTTTTCAAGCACCCGTGCGAACCCTGAACCCTATGTCAACTAGTAACTGAGAACTGGCTGTGGATGTGGATGCCGGGGTAACTCCAATAGCCCCCTCAACTTCGCTGAGGCGAACTAAAAATGATTAACTGAGCGGTAGCAAAGCCAATGTAACTTATAAGACTTTTACAGAAAACCGTATTTGGTAACAATAAGATTTCTTTCTGTAGTGTTTTTGATGTAAAAACCTCCGTCATTGCACACCTCTGAACTGTAGATACAACAGCAGAATAAGAACTGGGACTAAATCCATACAGTTTGAGAAAAGAAACAATGCTTTAATGTTGTTATTCATCTAAAGGTCACAGTGAAGTCTTCCTTAGGATAAAAATCTTGCACCTCAATGTTTGTTCAAGACAGCCCTAGTACTGCCTAAGCAGAATTCTTTGCCAGAGGACAATCATTTATTCTTATATTGACAAATTTTGTACCTTCCATAAGAGAGGACTGGTGATTCATTAGAGAACTGGTTTCATTGAACCCAAAGACACCACCAACAGCTCCTTGTGGAATAGATTCAACAGATTCTGGTTCTGGATGGACTTTTGGTGAGCCTACAATGGTAAAGAATTATATACATACATATAAATCTCTGATTATCTAAATCTGACACTATGAAAACAAATTGTTTGTACTCTGATAATCTAAATCTGACACTAAGAAAACAAATTGTTTGTACTCTGATTATCTAAATCTGACACTATGAAAACAAGTTGTTTGTACCCTGATAATCTAAATCTGACACTATGAAAACAAATTGTTTGTACTCTGATAATCTAAATCTGAAACTAAGAAAACAAATTGTTTGTACTCTGATAATCTAAATCTGACACTAAGAAAACAAATTGTTTGTACTCTAATAATTTGGACATTTTCTTCTATCAGATTTAAAAATATTCTCGGGAAAATAATCTTGAATTCATTACGTAACTCAGTTTCAAGAATGTTAAAATTACAAAAAAGGTCACTTATAGGTCTAGCAGGACACAAGTTACTATATTTAATAAATTATTTTTGTAACTTATGCAAAGTATAAGTGTTGTTTATACATGAGGAATGGTTTCTTCCACATTATCAGATGGTTAGTTCCAAGATAAGGTCAAAGGTCAATGTCAAAATTTGGTCAGATAGATAACCAGGGCTCAGGTTCTCGGATTACATTTGCAGGCAGTTAGCTTCTCAGTTTGAATTTGGCTGTTGAGAGCAAAGGACTTAACTGTTATAAAAAGATACGTTTTCAACCTTTCAAGAACTCTGCATAAGTTACAAAAATAATTTATTAAATATGGTAACTTGTGTCCTGCTAGACCTATAAGTGACTTTTTTTGTAATTTAAAAATTACAAAAAAGTCACTTATAGGTCTAGCAGGACACAAGTTACTACATTTAATAAATTATTTAATAAATTGCAATTTTTCTTAATGTTTATGAAAATTTTTTGAGGCAGAGACAAAAATGTAAATCTTCCTAAAATCATTGATGTGTGTATTGTAATAAAGACAGATATATGATTTCATTGTCCATTTATATATTACACTGAAACCCTGGAAAAAAGAAAACTTATTTGTTATTTTTTAATGTTAAAAACAAGTTTAAATTGTCTTTCTTCACATTTTTTTATAGCTGTAAATTTCCTTTAAAACTTAAAATTTGAATTTTTTTATGACAGCAGTTAAGACTTTAGACACATAGAAAGTGTCATTGTTAAATTATTTAATAAAACACAAAAGACTTAGTGCAGCAGAAATGGTACTATTAATTTTAGAAAACATTTGTCTAAATCTCTATAACAAAGAGCATTGATTTATTTTTCTATACACAGTCTATATAATCAATAAAATGTTTGAATGTGATATTTATTTGTAAGATAAGATTCTAGAAGAATATAAATCTCTTCGCTATCACTTCTCTCCTATTTCTACTCCAAACAAAAACGGAAGACTTTTCATTTACAGATCAATGTTTTTATTGAGAGACAGTAGGAAGCAATGTTTTAACAATTGCCCCTTTGCAGTCAAGAGGGAACCAACAATTATTCCATTGCCTTTTATATTTAGTGAATACTTTATCAATACAATAACTATAAATAACATAATACATACCAGTTCTTCCTTGTTCAATAAGTTTAGGAGAGTGATGCTCCATAACTTCAACCTGTTGTGGACTATTTTGTTGCGAATTAGGATTACTACGATTACGAGGCGATCGTCCCATCCTCATCTCTGAGGAACTTGGTTTATCACTGTACACTAAATCACATGATGAACTACAAGTAGCACTAGGTAAGCAACTAGTACATGTGGCACTAGCTGTTCTAGTCTGAAAATGTTAATAAATTTCATCAATTATTGCATATCAGTAAAAAATTATATTAACTGATTGGTTTAAGTACGATCATATGGTATTGAGAAATCTGTGAATGCTGTTGGTCCAAAAATCTGGTGTTGCAGGGGCAATTTTCTGACTGCTAGTTCTATTAGAGTTATTTCCCTTAAAATAATTACAAGGATGATGCAGACAATTGAGAAACAACACAATTTAAATGACAGACGAAAAAGGTGGTGAACCTTTTGCTATTATCTGATAATAAAAAACTGTGTGTGATTGTATTGAAATTGGATGAGAAATAATTATTTTAGGTGTCCTGCAAAGTGTCTAATTTTGGCCTCTTTTTATCCCTTTATCTCTTCAATGACAAACGTTACACAAAACCTGTGCAGTAACATTTATTATATTTTTTATGACAATCCATTTTAAAACCAATCATCAAAATCAGGTAAATAATAAAATTTCTAAAATTAAGGTGTGTCCCTTTTCTAACCTCTTACATCTCTAAAACAGTAAGATAGTGAACTAGAGGCTCTCAAGAGCCTGTGTCGCTCACCTGTATCTAATGTGATTTTGGAAATAATGTAAAATTATATAATGATTGAGACCAAGATTGGTTTAATTTGACACAGTATTTAAAATTAAAAACAGGTCATCTTAGGTACGAGATCAAAAGTTCAATGTCGGATAAAAAACTTAATTCACATAGTTTTTTCACTGACCCCCCCACCCCCCTCTTAACTTAATTTGGGAAAAATTGATTGACCAATATAGGCGTATACAAAAATCGATGTCGGATAACAAAACTTCCAGTGATTTTTACCCCCCCCCACCCCCAAACTATTTGAATTAAGTTTTTTATCCGACATTGAACTTTTGATCTCGTCCCTTAGTGTAGTCTTACAATAGCTACTGAAGACATCTTATCATTATTATTTTTGAATATGTGGTCAAGTTGTGACCATTCAGAATTTTTTTTACAATTTTCTGATAGACTTCTAAACATCTTGGATGATGGATCGGCAACAAAGTAACAACACTTGATCAGCACCTCATAAGGAACATTCATGCTATGTTTTGTTACATTCCATTCAGTGGTTCTCTAAAAGAAGTCATTTGTATGCATTTCCCATATGGTCCAATGTTAAACTTAGTCTCCTGCTGGCAGCCATCTTGGATGATGGATCGGCTACAAAGTAACAACACTTGGTCAGCACCTCATAAGGAACATTCATGCCAGATTTAGTTTCATTTCATTCAGTGGTTCTCTAAAAGAAGTCATTTGTATGCATTTCCCATAGGGTCCTATGTTAAACTAAGTTCCCCGCTGGCGGCCATCTTGGATGATGGATCAGCTAAAAAGTAACAACACTTGGTCAGCACTTCATAAGGAATATTCATGCCATGTTTGGTTTCATTCCATTAAGTGGGTCACTAAAAGAAGTCATTTGTATGCATTTCCCATAGGGTTCTATGTTAAACTAAGTCCCCCGCTGGCGGCCATATTGGATTATGGATCGGCTACAAAGTAACAACACTTGGTCAGCACCTCATAAGGAACATTCATGCCATGTTTGGTTTCATTCCATTCAACGGTTCTCTAAAAGAAGTCATTTGTATGCATTTCCCATAGGGTCCTATGTTAAACTAAGTCCACCTCTGGCGGCCATCTTGGATGATGGATCGGCTACAAAGTAACAACACTTGGTCAGCACCTTATAAGGGTTCATTCATGTCAGATTTAGTTTCATTCCATTCAGTGGTTCTCTAAAAGAAGTCATTTTTATGCATTTCCCATAGGGTCCTATGTTAAACTAAGTTCCCCGCTGGTGGCCATCTTGGATGATGGATCAGCTACAAAGTAACAACACTTGGTCAGCACTTCATAAGGAATGTTCATGCCATGTTTGGTTTCATTCCATTAAGTGGGTCACTAAAAGAAGTCATTTGTATGCATTTCCCATAGGGTTCTATGTTAAACTAAGTCCCCCGCTGGCGGCCATCTTGGATTATGGATCGGCTACAAAGTAACAACTCTTGGTCAGCACCTCATAAGGAACATTCATGCCAGATTTAGTTTCATTTCATTCAGTGGTTCTCTAAAAAAGTCATTTGTATGCATTTCCCATAGGGTCCTATGTTAAACTAAGTTTCCCGCTGGCGGCCATCTTGGATGATGGATCAGCTACAAAGTAACAACACTTGGTCAGCACTTCATAAGGAATATTCATGCCATGTTTGGTTTCATTCCATTAAGTGGGTCACTAAAAGAAGTCATTTGTATGCATTTCCCATAGGGTTCTATGTTAAACTAAGTCCCCCGCTGGCGGCCATCTTGGATAATGGATCGGCTACAAAGTAACAACTCTTGGTCAGCACCTCATAAGGAACATTCATGCCATGTTTGGTTTCATTCCATTCAACGGTTCTCTAAAAGAAGTCATTTGTATGCATTTCCCATAGGGTTCTATGTTAAACTAAGTCCCCCGCTGGCGGCCATCTTGGATTATGGATCGGCTACAAAGTAACAACTCTTGGTCAGCACCTCATAAGGAACATTCATGCCATGTTTGGTTTCATTCCATTCAGTGGTTGTCTAGAAGAAGTTCAAAATGTAAAATGTTAACGACGACGACGGACAACGGGCGCCAAGTGATGAGAAAAGCTCACTTGGCCCTTTGGGCCAGGTGAGCTAAAAATGGATCTTAAATATTTTTTCCCATTTTCAGCAAGGAACATTAAAAAAAAAATCAAAATAATCAGATAAAAATTTTAAAGTTACACAAAGTTATCAAAAAACCTTTGCTGACCCACAGAGAAAAATGGGAGGGGCCAGATTTCCCAAAATCAATCCCAACTTGTATTTCTTATGAGGGACCATTATGGTAAAATATTATATTAAAGGATATAATCAATAGAACAAACTAGAGGCTCTCAAGAACCTGTATCGCTCACCTGGATTTAACTTTTCACCTTGAGCAGGACTAAACATTTAAGTGTTGCAGTCAATTTGGCTGGTTTTTCTATAGGATTCTATTTTAAACTAATTTCAGCTGTGGCAGTCATCTTGGTTGACAGTCCAGGTCAATGGATATATTTCTAAAAGAGAACCATCAAAGTCTTGTTCCAACTGGCTAAGCGGTTTCACACAAGAAGATTGGCCATCAATTGGTCAAGTGGTTTAAGACAAGAAGATTTTTCAATGAATTTTCCCATAGGGCCCTATGTTAAACTAAGTTCGGCTGTGGCGGCCATATTTGTTAACAGTACGGGTCATTGGACATATTTCTGAAAGAGAATCTCCTAAGAACCAACCACTGCTCCAACTTTTGTTCCAACTGGCCTTGTAGTTTCATATAAGAAGATTTTTGAAATTCAACCCCCCTTTTTTTTCTATTTTTAGTAACAGCAGCCATGTCAGTTGGAAGTCGGGGATGCCAGACATAATTTTGGAAGGGGGCCACCCAAGGATCATTCCACCAAAGTTTGGTCTCAATTGGCCCAGTGGTTTGAGAGGAAAAGATCTTTAAAGGTAAGTTTACATTGGATGCCATCTTTATAGGACAAAAACTCCTATAAGGGGGCAATCAATGATTTTAGTCATGTTAACTTATTTGTAGATCTTACTTTGTTGAACATTTTTGCTGTTTACAATTTGTCTTTATCTATAATAATATTCAAGATAATAACCTAAAACTGCAAAATTCCTTAAAATTAACAATTCAGGGGCAATAACCCCACAAAGGGTTGACCGATTCGTCTGAAAATTTCATGGCAGGTAGATCTTGACCTGATGAACATTTTTACCCCGTCAGTTTTGCTCTAATTGCTTTAGTTTTTGAGATATAAGACAAAAACTGCAGTTTACCCCTATGTTCTATTTTTAGCCATGTCGGCCATGTTGGTTGGCAGACGGGTGGTCGGACACATTTTTTAAACTAGATACCCCAATGATGATTGTGGCTTACATTTGGCCCAGTAGTTTCAGAGGAGAAGATTTTTGTAACAGACGACGATGACGACGACGAATGGCGATGGACGACGGACACAAAGTGATGAGAAAAGCTCACTTGACCTTTCAGGTCAGGTAAGCTAAAAATATGAGCGGAAATCTATCTGTCTATGGATGCCGACGATGAAGACAACAGTTTCATACTATAATACGACTGCAAATATCTGCGGTCATATAAAACATATGATCTTACTGTTTTTGCTCTGTTTTGATTATCCATCAGCCACTGTAGATATGATTCCCTAGCAACCTGTTCCTCAATCGTTTCCTGTGTAACCTCCCAATCTGTTTCTTTTAGTTTGTCTTCCAACATACACTACAAATACAAAAGGAAATTTAATTTGGTGTACCAAATTTAACATTTTGTAATTGTTACCAACAAATTGTTACCATTTGAATCTGATTCAAATAAGGTTTATTAATACTGTACATGTATGTAACTTATACAACCTTTTTAGCAATTGGTGCCAAATCCACTTAAATAGCAATAGTTCTGCATAAACTGTTTTAAACCCAATTGTTTTTTTAATATAAAGGAATTATATAAATAATAAATTTATTGAAAAGCAGTCGTTAACCAAAAATATAAAAATTAAATGTATTTACATGTTCTTTTGAGGCTTTATACCAAAAAAATGTACTTAGAGAAAGGAGAATGTATGATTTCAGCCATTATTTGGCCCAATCTGACATGAAAAATTAAAAGTAAGAATTCAGATTCAAATTTGTATCATTTTTATGGTATAATAATGGAACTTTAATAATCTATCAATCATTGTAGAACATTCCTTCCAATGGCACAAAAGCGACGTCATGAACGTCTGCTAAATCAAGGATTTGACAAAAATTTAGTGTTTTCACGCCCTTGCAGAAATTTCTTCTGGAAAACAAAAAATGTTCCTTAAAACACAATATTTTAAGAGTACTTAATGATAGCTGAGAGTAGGTTTTGCATTACTTTTTAATTTTGGAATTCAAGAGACCAAATCATACCCTGTCCATTTTATGAATTTGTCATTATAAATATTCCATTTTGTAATAAAAATTGAAATTTACATGTCATAGACACACATATCATTGCATACACTGAATTTTGATTTGCATAATTCTTTGTGTTTGTTTAGTTGGGGTTTAACGCCGTTTTCAGCACATTTGGCCATTTCGCGGCGGCCAGTTTTTATTGGTGGAGGAAGCCGGAGTACCCGGAGAGAACCACCGACCTTCAGTAGGAAAATTGGCAATCCTTGTCAATTAAGATCGGAGTCGAACACACCCCACCAAAGGTGAGATTCGAACTCACAACCCCAGCGTTGACAGGCTAGTGATCATTAGTAGTCATGACGAACTACCAAGACCACTCGGCCACCGAGGCCCCCATAATTCTTTGTACAACCATACTACAAGTACAATAAGATCAAAAAGAAAATTTTACTGATTCTTTTTTCCACATTTAGATTCAAGTTTTATACAGCAACAAAAGTAACCACATTCAAAATGCCTCATATTTAAAGTAAACAGGCTAGAGAACGAAACAATTTATATAATGAACAAGACAATTTTTTTTTCAACATTTAAAAAATTCAAATTTCAAGCCTTGAAACATTAAGAGAAATTACAGCACCTGACATTAACAAATGTATTCTACCTTTTCTATATGAGTGTTTTCTGACTGCTGTACAGCATCTCCCATCAAGTTTTTCTCTGCAAGCTATAAATTCAAAATCATACCTTTTAACATTGTATGTAAATGTGAATACCAATTTTTACATTCCAGAACTATATATCCATTTTGTTGTTTACCGGTATTTAAGATGAATGCCTGTGTAACTTCAATTTCAAATCATGACAAAAAAAAGTTATATTTTTAACCGATGATATTTCAAATTTGAGCCTTCCATTATCACCCACAAAACCAACAATTGACTGATTTATACTACTCTCAGGATAGTATTAGGGTATCAGATGATTTTAAATGTATCAATCTCAAGTTCATACGACTCCTTTAGGTAAGCAATAGTTGCAGTAAAATCTTAGCACAGTACATAACCATGGTATTTAAGGAATGACTATTTTTTTTTCAGTCTATGCAGAAATAGCTTCAATAAAGTGGTGCACACTAAATAACCTGCGTAGTAGGTTATTTTAAAGTGTGCACAACACACACTGAGGTTATTCCAAATAGACTGAAAACAAAATTACAGTCAATCCTTATAATTCAATTCAAACGGTTTTAATGCCCAAAGCAGAGGAATTCCCCTTCATGACGTCATACATGTAGTTGAAAAGAAAAATTTAGTCTATGATATGACAGACGAAAACAATTAACCAATCAAATGGCGCGTTACATCCAATATTAAATTATACTGAAATGGACAACATGATGATAAAAAAATTGCACTTACCCCTGGCTGAAAACCTGGTAATCCCAGACCTACTCCTATAGTAGCTTTGTATGGATCGACTATAGAGTTATAATGTGTATTACTATGATAACTTATTCTGATTGGTTCATTGTCAGTTTTGTAAGAACAGCTGAATGTGTTTATTGGTTCTGTAAAGAGAAAATAAATTACTTCAAAAATGCTATCTCATCTCTCACTGTTATAAGTTTATTGTTTTTGGAACACTTTTATTTAGGTTTTGTGGTAACTATTGTTTCACTTATGAAATCTTTCTTTTTTATCACTAGTACTGTAGTAGGGTCTATTAATATTTGTTGTGAAGACCACACAATGACCCCTATATGTATTCAATCTTTCCCTAGAGGATAATCCTGGATGTTGTCTCATTGATCCATATATTTTCAGCTAATACATAAGTTTTAAAATAATGCATTTTCTGTAATTCCCACTTAATTGACTTAATTTGAGACATTAGTTAAGTAGGTTATAAATTAGCCATGAAAGTGATTACAACCCCCTTCCCAGTTTTGTTTACTTCCATCAAAATATTCGAAAACAATGACTTCATCATACCTACCTAAACTATACTGATAAACTTCAATAGGTCTGTTAAATATTTCACACACTGCTTGCATTTCTACATGATTTCCATGGCAGTTATCATGTCTTTTACGATTCAGATATGTTGTAAAATCTTCAGTCACATAATGAGAAAAATAATCTGAATTTTTTGCCTGTAATAAACAAGACAGGTTCTGATAAATGTATAAAATATACAATATTATCACCATACTAATGTTTTAACCAGATTTTCAGACAGTAGAAATGATGTTGATAGTTAGGCAATATAGCAGGTGGATGGGCATTCAGGGGTTTCAAACAGGGAAAAATAAGCTTTGCTGTCAATCATATACCGGTAGCTTCTTGTTTACCATATTGTATACTGAATACAATGCTCTGTTTTGATTATCCATCAGCCACTGTAGATATGATTCCCAAGCAACCTGTTCCTCAATCGTTTCCTGTGTAAATGTACAAGAAACTAACTCATGCAATGCTGGAATACAGTACAAAAATGAAGCAATTAATGCATTCATTGTTGTTCTTCATCCAAAAATCATTGAAAGGTCTTCAACAATAGGCCAAAAGCTAACTCCTTATACATGTAGAAAGATGAATACAACCACTAATATTACACTGTACTTCTTACTTTCATAATTTTTTGACACTTTCAGGAGCATTCCAATAAATAATAAAATAAACTACTAGTTAATTGTTCCTGGACTGGAGTTCATCTCTTAGTGAGTAGTACTGTTCAAAAGTTTTTCAATGTTTGAGTTGTTTAATGTTAATTACTGTTCTCCTTTTAATTTCTGGATTCTTGTTCATTTTGGCAATTATATGTTAAATAATAAATATGTATTGGTTACCAATGATGGCATCTCTGGCAGTGATAATTTTATCCACCCTGATCTTGCTGTATCGTGTAAGAGTTTGGCTCTTTATTGAAAGAATATTAGGAGAATTCAATATGTATCGAATGAACAAAAATAAAGAACAAATTCTGATCCAATATTTGTCAGTTAAAGCTTTCTTGGCACATTTTAGTCAATTTTCTTTGTCCGTCAAAGGCTTCATTTCAGTGAGTATCATCTGTGTTTATTTCTTTTCTTTGCTTTCTAGACTGCTTTAGTTTGGAGAGGGAGGATGTAAAGCTCATGATCAACTAGCCGAGAAAAAAAATGGTCAGATAGGACATGTTAATCCTCTACAGTAGTCATTATCTGGTTTTTCATTTTTTTTTTTAAGTCAATCAAGAACAGGTGACACAACTGAGAAAAAAGATTGATCACATACAACCATCACATATTTTGCAATTAATTTCCTATTAAAATATTTTTAAGAATATATTTACCAATGTTAAATTTGTATTTAAATGTTGTTTATTGCATGGCTTTATCTAAGTCTGATGTATTTATGAAATTTGAAGCAACGATATGACTACAAATTTTGTTGCCAATTTGTTTGTTTACAACCTGATGATGACTTTTTTTTTAAATAACACATATATATTTTTATATCTTTTTTTCTAAAATGTTCTGAAACAGTTATTACTTTGTATGAAAACAAGTGGATTGCAACCTGCTGCAAATAAATGAATAAGAGTTGTTTCCTTTTCTGTGAAATTTTACAATATATATGTATCTTTACTTTGAAAATCCTCAGTCGGTGACTGAATGGTGTTTTTTTTCTCAATTTTTCAAATCCCTTTTCCATGTCTAGATTGACCCTGGTATCGGATCACATACACAAATCCCACTCCTGTATTTTTTCCCTTAAAGTCAGGCCAAGTCAAAAAATATGTGTGGTTCCAGTACCATGAAGATTGATAATAGCAGGGACCATGCTGGACTTCGCAAATGTCGCCAAATGCAATTTTTTGTTCAATCTGGCGACAGAATTTATAGTTGACGATATTTCTAGCGATAGAATTTTTCGATTCTTTTTTTTTTAAATCTGGCACTTATGTGAAAACATTTTTAAATGAAGACTAAAAAACATCATTTGTAATTTTTATATAATTATCTATAATAATTGAACAGTTTACAAATGTACACTAAGCTTATAAACACAGCGGGTGTTTCAACAGTAAACAAACATATGTATAATCAATAACTCGCACACGAGATCGTTTACACTTTACTGCTCAATTGATTGACCACTCTGAGGACAATTCAATTTATACAATAAAGTAATATTTATATTATCCAAATTTTTATTAGGTAATTTTATTAGTCATGAAATTAAATGAAATTAAATATGCATGCTTTTTAACACCCTTAAAAGGTGTTTAAAAGCATTATATAATAAAATTTCCAAATTTGCAAAGATTGTGATGCCAAAAATACTTTTCAGGTCATGTTAATTCAAATCGTAATGAATAAAAGAACAATCACGTATGAAAGAATGCTTCAAAAAGGGGGAGGGTGACTTGGCGAACAAAATTTTGAAACTGGCAACAAAAATGATGCTTTGGCAACAAGTTTTTGAATGCCAGCGTGACCCCTGTAATAGGGTATGTAGGAAGGGATTTTTTCTTTTATAATTTTTCTTACATTGAGATTCAGGAAGACACATTTTGACTTTGACAGTGATTATTGAAAAATGTCCAAAAAAATCTCTTTGGTATGTAGGGTAGCTGGAACTGCACATAATTTTCTATATTACTTTAAACCAAATTACACACAAAACTCACCATATAATCTACACAGCTTTTTCTTATAACAGAATGCATTTCTTGGTCACCATACACTTGATCAGCTGAAAAAAAAAAAACATAAAGATTACATATTATTATGATTATGGTCATTGCATAGCACAAATTTATTACCTTTACAAAATCAGTAATGAACAAAATAACAGTTTTTTACGATTATATATTCAATCTATACTTTTTACTATTCTAACTAATATTTTTCCTGGAGAGTCCTTGGATTCATTATATTTTCTCATCATTGTCTTTTCATTTTGTACTCACCTACAGCTCTGAATAAACAGGCACCATCTTCTCCCATTTTCTTGATTGTAAATCCTTTTTGTTCTTTCAGCGCTGTTTCAAACCATCTTTCTAGCTATAATTTTTGAAAATACTTCTCACTGACAAAATCATAATTTAATAATATTCTAAACTTTCAGTTGAAATTAAAATTTGTTTGATATGAGAATGAGTAAATAACTTCTAATAATTAAGGACCCACTGGGGGGAGCGGGATGTATAACAATAAACACCTCCCCTCCATAATAATAAAAAGGAAAGTGGCAACCGGAGAATATGCAGATTATTAGGGAGCAATTTTATTTTTATGAAATCTGAAAAAAAAATGTACAGTAGGTATAAATACATGGAATGTCATCTTTTCTCAAGCAATGGTAATTTTGGAAGAGAAATAAAAAAAAATCCAGGCCCATGGCTGCAATGAAAATAATTCCCCAGTTAAGTTCATGTCCTGCTCCCATCCCAATAAAAAATAAATGATTCCTCCTTAAAAATAAAATACTTGTTCACCTCATCAATATTATCAGGACATTTAGGAGGTGCATATTCATCATCACTGTTATGTCCTGTTAATGTCTCTTCATTTGTGGTTGTTGCTGAGGTTGTGGCATGATTAACAGATCTTTGGTGATTGTGTAGTCTATGTTTTCTAACACCCCTGTGGGGAGAAGATCTATGACGTCTCTTGTTCGTGTTTGAAGCATCAAATCCATCAAACGACCCGCCTGGATCTTGTCCAGTCAACAATTCGTCCCGTGAAGTCGATGGTAGCCATCTTGTCGGAGAGTTCCTACCACGGTTGGGTTTTTCATGTCTGTTATCATTGGTGGTGTGTGAATGACCTGAGGAAAGGTCCGTCGTTTCCGTTTCATTTTTGTCTTTATTTGGCTTTTTCTTCGGTAAAATAGTCATTGTTTAATACATTTAATTTCCTTGAAAACAAAATTTTATTTATAAATGGCTGTTTTTAACGGTTTAATCCCACAATTATCAAAATTTAGATGCCCTTCGTCAGTGTTGCATCTTGTTAATGGCGTCTGGTACGTGACGTCATGCGTAATATTTTGGTTTTCAACTGTATTTCCGGTTAGCAGGTCTGTCAGATTTCCAAAAAGTTAAGCAAGTGACTACGTCACGTTTCTTAAACAAAAAATAGATAAAATTTGTGTCTTCTTCATTTTCACGTCGTCAGATCATGCGTTTTCGAAAGGTTATACAGGAGTGTATACTTGGTCTTGGGCGAAATAAAAATGCTATCTCACTATCATGACTATCAAAAGGATCGCACAAAGAGGGGGAGGGCTATAACGACTTTTTAAAGAATAAGCCGGATTAATTTGCTGTTTGCTTAACGTCCAGTGTCAAATATATCATGCTTATTCAGGACGAGAACCAGTTCAACATTTTATCAAATAGGGATGGGGTGGGACACCAAAGGGAACCAAAGTTGACTGCCACCAGCAGTGGCGGGTCCAGGTAAGGGCGTAATGGGCGTACGCCCCCTTTTCAAAAAAAAAAAAAACTATCGTAATCTGCTTATATTGTATTGAATATGGCAATTTATCATATTCATTAATTAAACACATACTCTGATTTCTTTAAAAGACTATTGAAATGTTAAGTCGGCCTTATACCCTAGAATTTGGAATTTCTCGTTATTGGTCTACTGCTGTTAAGATCCATCCAATCATTTTAATATACCATAGACAATTAATAGAGAGAATTCGGCATAAAAAATATCAAACCCTGACACTTTAACTATAAAATATGCATGCTCCAAGTCAGGAACCGCTACATTTAGTGCTCCGCTCGTCGAAAGTTTTATTATACGCCCCCTTTTAAATATCATGGAAACGCCCCTGACGCGACACTTTTAATCGCTTGCATATATATATTATAACAAATTTGGACCAATATGTTAATGTGTGTAATTTGATTTCATTCATGGTGAGCAGGCGCAATTCTTCTATTATTTTATGTTTAATTTCATATACTGATGTTTCTTGACAGATGTCTATTAAGTGTTATACGATGCATAAAATAAAAGTAAGAAATACTTTCTCATTGAAAAAGGACCAATTTCCAGCTGAAAATTAGTTAAAATCATGTATTGCTTTATATAAACAAGTGTATTTTCTTGCCAATTTAGATATTATAATTTTACATTTGATTGAATAGACAACTTGAAATATATTTTATGCAAAACTTATGATTACATCCCTTTCTTACCCGTTTATGAACTAAAACAGTAAATTGATAATGCTAGGGGACATAATGCAACAAAACCAAAACTAGAGAAAAATTAAAACAAGCTACTTTTGAGGTTTATTCTGGTACATTAATTGATAAAATGTATAAAATTGAGAGGCTCTAACCATCTGCAGACTGTTCTCATGTGGGTCACTTAATCTGAAAATATTTGAGCCCATGTAAGGCATCCTGTAAAATGTGGAATGGACGTAAAGCTATATTTGTACTTGTACTGTTGATTTTGGTCAGACTGCCTAAAGTTTGCGTTGGATATCAACTGCTTCATACTAAACCACTGTCTATTACTTGTTTTCTGATTTCAGACTAGAAATGATTGTTTTCATTTACTTCTCAGATTCCCATGGTCTTGAACAAAAAATAGGAAATATCTGCCAACAGGGGTAGGGACATGATTTCGTTAATTTTTTTGTAAGAAATAAGAGCAGTATTGTATTTTTTACTGCAAAAACTTTCTCAATAACTCATCTATGCATCAAAGATGTCATGACTAGATTTCAATTTGTGGTGTCTTGTATAGGCAAAAATGGTAGTATTTACTTTCCAGGTACTAGGTTGCTTAATTGTGTATCCTACTCAGGTCAAAATATAAGAACATTGTAGATTGAACAAAAAGTCAGTGTGTACTAAGCATATCTTTTCAAGTTGTAGGATGAATTAGGTGTATAAAAATATGAAAGAATTTTACATCCATGTGAAAATGAATTTTTGGCAATTTTTTGAAATTTTGTATTCACTGCGCAGAAAAAGGCGGCAAAGTACCGGTAACCCTAGATTTGTAAAACTGGCTTAATAGGAAGATGGTCATCATGCATTTTCAAATATATTTCTGAATACTATTATGAAAGTATTTAATTGACTATGAATATTGGCTCTGACTTTTTGGTAAAAAGTGGTGAAATTCTGAAAAACTATCCCTATGTCAAAATAAATCCCTGAACTTGTATACATTATTGTTTAGGGACCAGCTAGAGCCCCCTTCGGGTGCAGGATTTTCTCGCTGCTTTGAAGACCCATTGGTAGCCTTGATCTATTTTCTGCTCTTTGGTCGGGTTGTTGTCTCTTTGACACATTCCCTGTTTCTATTCCCTATTCTATAAAGGCGATTCTACTGTATTTCGGACAAATAGGTGTTTGTTTAAGGCACTACAATTTATGGCAAGCAATGCTCGTAAAAACTATGTTTAAGCCATTTTTCGAAAAATTTACACACTGCGATTTAAAAAAAACAGACTGAGATTAAAAAACTTAAAAACACACCCTGTAAATTAAAAATTACACACTGAGATTTCAAAAACACAAACTGGGATTAAAAAACTTCAAAAATACACACTGAGAATTAAAAATTGCACACTGATATTTTTGCGCACTTATCTAATTAGCATACTTAATCTGAATCTATTACAAGCTTGAAACAACTTGAGGACAGGAATGTAGGACCTTAATTTACGCAAGGGGGGGGGGGGGCACTTCAATCTTTCTTTTGTAGAGGTGAGCAGCTGAGACGTCAATACCCCACCATTTTAACATAATTTGTTTATCATACAATATATATTTGTCATACATCAGTTAACAAAAAATAGACGTTTAGATGTATTACCCTATTTTAGACACTATGGAATTTCTTTAAATAATTGTGATCTTGTTCCATGTATACAAACCTTTTAATGTTAATTAAGTGCAAATGTCAAAATAATCGGATTTATAGCATCTATAACTAGCATTAGTGGAAATACCAAATTGGAAGATAAATATATAGAGATTAATTGGTTTGACAAATAGCTGTTGCATATGACCGCATCAAAAATAAATACTGACATCTGATTAGCTTCAGATAATATCAACCTAATGATATACAATGTATTTCATCTGAATTTCGCACCCTTTTCATTTATCATGAAGCATGCTACTATTCCAGCGGCTCATCCCTACTACTCATTAATTACATATATAGTAAGCCATCCCCCGGGTGTTTCGGCCAACGGACATTTCGGACAAGGACGTTTCGGTCATTTTTTTAAGGAGTGTATAATGGCATGAGTGGGTTACCTAGGATATTTCGGACAATTGTTTAGCAAAAGAAGCCATACAAATATGAGAAATGTTTAATACTGTATATAAAAAAAGATCCAAAAATGTTAAAAACAATAAATATAAGATGATGATTGCTTTTGATTTTAGCCTCTATTGTTTTTTGGAGGATGATTAATTCATTCCCCTGTTTATCTAATATCTGAATATCAAGTGGATTCAAAAATATTAATTAATATCACACAACATTTAAAATAATTATTTTCAATTTTAGTAAAAAAAAAATAATTAAAAGAATAAGCAAAATTAGAATTCGTATACATAGAATTTTTATTTTCTACCCCTTATTAAAGCATTTTAAAATGTTTTTTTTTTCTAAATTTGTAGTAGAATGTTCAAAGTTGATGTTTTAAAATTTTGAATGAGCTGTCACAAGTAAAAGTGGCGATTTGGTCAGAAGGAAAAGGGTCAATATTTAGGGTGTCGCCTGCTGTCTTCAAGAATTCTGCTACTCTAAGAGATATTTTTGCCAATATTTTGAGTCAGCACTTAGGAATTTTTCTTAAATTTTGATATTATGACAAGAAGTAAGTATACTTTCCACGTGAGAAAGATTTTAAGAATTGCGCAGGTGCGATTTTTTTTCAATTCAATTTTTTTTTATATGAAAATGCAGTATGAATTAATTGTGGTCTCGGACCAGTTAATTTGTTTCAAGCTTGCAATAGATTCAGATATTAAGTATGCTAACTAGATATGTGCGCACAAATCTCATTGTGTAGTTATTCTCAGTGTGTATTTTTGAAGTTCTTTAATCTCAGTGTGTAATTTTTAATTCTCAGTTTGTGTTTTTAAGTTTTTTAATCTCAGTGTGTTTTTTTTTTAAATCTCAGTATGTAAATTTTTCGAAAAATAGCTTAAACATGGTTTTGACGAGAACGGCTTGCCATAACAATTCATACAAAGCCTACTGTGATAAATCTGACCCATTCTAGAGCCTACGTAATACAAGAAACATTTTTATTTTTCTGATTTGAACATTGTCAAAGATCTCGAATTACCTATTCCACAGGTACTTGAATTCCGGACCCTCCTTCTCAAAATGCCCCCCCCCCCTTCCTGTGATACCGGTATGGGTCATTTTATCAGTGTTTAACAGTATTTTGTGTTACATCTGTCTCGTTGTATTAACCTTTGTTTCTGAAGAAACATAGTTTTCAGTAAACGGCAAATGGACATAGAAACAAAGGTTAATACAACGAGACAATCACAACATGGAAATGCTGTTAAGCACAGATGAAATGGTAAAAAGTGGTACTTTCATCTTAAGATCCATACCAGTATCATAGGAGGGGGGATTTTGGGAAAAAAGGGGGCTGGTCCTGAGTTCAAGTGCTTGTGGTAAAAACGTTGCATGAAAATAACTCACACCAACCACGATGAACGAAAAATGAGGATAAGGGGTGCACATTCGAAATTTTTATTGGTTTTCACAAAACAGGCTGGACCCTCCTGTTAAAAAACGCTCGAAATAAATCTGCAATGGAATTGGAAATGGTTGTTTTGTCTTCGCCCAGAGGCTCATTAATTACTGCTGTTATTCAGTGCTCACGAGGGCCCAGTTGTTCAACTTATTTAACCCAAGGTTAAATTGTATAGAAAATCACTGAGTTTAACATGTCTCTGTCGCACATAGCTCTGTCCTTTGATGGTTTTGCCTTTTTTAAGGTCATTTTGGAATTTTTTAATTTCTTAATTTCTCTTCAACTTTTTGGATTATTATTTTGGTTTTGAACATTGTAGGCCTTGAGCACAACTGATGATCGAGTCGTAAATCGTAACTAGAAAACTGTACGTTCGGAATCGTCAGTGATCCCTGTAAGTAGTTGGGCCACTTACATATAGTCAAAAATATAAAACCTTACTCCATCCAAAAATAGTATGCAATCATTACATAAAGAAATTAAATCAATAAACCTAATGAAAAATAAAAAACCTTCGTTCACAAGCTTAACTTGACTTACAATTTTTGAAATTTGACCTGATTGGGCCCCTCGATTTAAAAATCGATATTCTAAATCCTTATTGTTTAACTACATATAGCGTAGGACAAAACTATATATAAGCAAAATGAAAGAGAAGTCTGGGTCACAAGCATGAATTGAAATTTTCAAATTTCGATCCCTGTGGGCCCCAGTTTTAGAAAATACAAATTCTAATACCTTATGGCACATCTGCATATGATGCTTGACAATAATGTATAGGAATAAAATGCACAAATTGAAAATCAAAAGACGAGTTTACGTCATAAGGTTAAATTGATAGCATTTCAAAATTCGACCCCTGTGGGCACCAATTTTTGAAAATCAAAATTCTAAAACCTTTTGGCGCATCTGCATATTGTGTATGATAATACCGTAAAGAAATAAAATGCATAAATTGAAAAATGAAAGAGGAGTTTAGGTCACAAGCTTAAATTGACAGTTTTTCGAAACTCAACCCCTGTGGGCCCCAATTTTAGAACATGCATCAAAATTCTAAAACCCTATTGCGCATCTGCATATGGTGCATGACAACACTGTATAGAAATACGAGAGGCTCCGGGGAGCCTGTATCGCTCACCTGATAGTGCATTGCCTATTATATATAGTGACCAGCTCCCACCGGGTTAAAAGTTCACCTGTGGTGGCCAACATGGTTGATAGTTTGGCATGTTTGGGTGAACGGACACAAGTCTGAAAGAGGACCATCTAAGGACCATTGCTGCTACCTTTGGTTCCAATTTTCCATAGGGTCAAATGTTAAATTTCGTTCGGCTGTGGGGGGGGGGGGGCATCTCGGTTGGCAGTCCTTGTCATCCGACACAATTCTGAAAGAGGACAATCTAAGAACCATTGCTGCCAAGTCTTGTTCTTATTGACTCAGTTGTTTCAGACGAGAAGATTATTTAATGAATTTTCCCATACGGTCCTAAGTTAAACTTAGTTCAGCTGTGGTGGCCATCTAGGTTGACATTCTAGGTCATTGGAAATATTCCATGAAAGAAAGAGGACAATCTAAGAACCATAGCTGTCAAGTCTGGTTCCAATTGGCTCAATAGTTTCAGACAAGAAGATTTCTTAATGAATTTTCCCATAGGGTCCAATGTTAAACTATGTTTGGCTGTGGTGGACATCTTGGTTGACAGTCCAGGTCATCGGACATAATTCTGAAAGACCACCATATAAGGACAATGGCTTCCAAGTCTTGTTCCAGTTGGCTTAGTTGTTTCAGACAAGAAGATTTTTTTAATGAATTTTCCCATAGGGTCCAATGTTAAACTATGTTCGGCTGTGGTGGACATTTTGGTTCATCGGACACAATTCTGAAAGGGGACTATATAATGACCATTGTTGCTAAGTGTGGTTGCAATTGGCTCAGTAGTTTCAGACAAGATTTTTAAATGAATTTCTCATACGGTCCTATGTTTAAGTTCGGCTGTGCCGGCCATCTGATCATCCGCTTCATCAGACACAATTCTGAAAGAGGTTATCTTTTATGACCAAATTTGATGCAATTACCATTGTCACTAAAAATAACAATATTCGACAAATTTATGTTTAAAAAGTACTAATTTGAAACTATCATAGCAATTGAAACCAAATCCTTTAAATCCAAGATGGTCGTTAGAACATAGTTTTACATAGGGCCATATGGAAACAAGAGTGGACACACAAAAATGTCTCGCCTGTCGTGTATTTCTAATGAAAGTAAATGCTATCAGACATACATTATAAATTTTAAGCTGTAAATAATGAGATAAAATATAGCAGACCTATTGCATACAGTATTCGAAAAACAGAGCAGAACACAAAAACTTAACTATAACCACTGAACCATGAAAATGAGGTCAAGGTCAGATGACATGTCAGTTGGAAATGCACACCTTACAATCCTTCCATACACCAAACATAGTAGACCTATTGCATACAGTATTCGAAAAACGGGCCAAAACACAAAAACTTAACTATAACCACTGAACCATGAAAATGAGGTCAAGGTCAGATGACACCTACCAGTTGGGCATATACACCTTACAATCCTTCCATACACCAATATACTAGACCTATTGCTTATAGTATCTGAGATATGGACTTGACCACCAAAACTTAACCTTGTTCACTGATCCTTGAAATGGGGTGGAGATCAATTGAAAACTGTCTGACAGGGATGAGGACCTTGTAAGGTACACACATACCAAATATAGTTATCCTATTACTTGTAATAAGAGAGAAATAAACATTACAAAAAATCTAACTTTTTTTTCAAGTAGTCACTGAACCATGAAAATGAGGTCAAGGACAATGTACATATGACCGACGGAAACTTCGTAACAAAAGGCATCTATATACAAAATATAAAGCATCTGGTCTTCCACCTTCTAAAATATAAAGCTTTTAAGAAGTTAGTTAATGCCGCCGCCGGATCACTATCCCTATATCGAGCTTTCTGCGACTTAAGTCGCAGGCTCGACAAAAACCACTGAGCCAATTGCAACCAAACAAATGACAGCAAATGTCCAGCAGTTGTTCTCTTTCAGAATTTTACTCAGCGACTTAGACAGCCTCCAAGATGCCTGCCACAGGCAAACAGATCACCATAAAAAATTTTAAATGGGACACCGCATGGATCATTCCTTGAAGCTTGGTCTCAATTGCCCTAGTAGTTTTGGTGATTTTAAAATATCATTTGCTGATTTTTTAGTCCAGCACTGGTAGTCTTGATAAGCATAAGCTGGGTTATCGGACAAAGTTCTGAAATAGAACCTCCTAAGGTCCATCACTGCCAAGTTTAGTCCAATTGGCTCTGTAATTTCATGGATTCTACCAAAGTTTCGTCCCAAATGGCCCAGCGGTTTCAGAGGAGATATCTTCAGGAAAATTTACACCAAATACCGTCTTTTCAATGATATTGGTCATGTTGACTTATTTGTAGATCTAACTTTGTTGAACATTTTTGCTGTTTACAGTTTGTCTTTATCATTAATAGTATTCAAGATAAATAACCTAAAATTGCAAAATGTCCTTAAAATAAACAATTCAGGGGCAATAAACCAACAATGGGTTGACCGATTCGTCTGAAAATTTTATGGCAGGTAGATCATGACCTGATGAACATTTTTACCCTGTCAGTTTTGCTCTGAATGCTTTAGTTTTAGAGATATGACAAAAACTGCAGTTTATCTCTATGTTCTATTTTTAACCATGTCAGCCATGTTGGTTGGCAGGCGGGGTCATCGGGCATACTTTTAAAACTAGATACCCTAATGATGCTTGTGGTTAAGTTTGGTTCCATTTGGCCAAGTAGTTTCAGAGAAGATTTTTGTAAAAGTTTACGGACGAAGACGGACCACAAGTGATGAGAATTCTGAAAGGGAACTACCCAATGACCATTTCATCGCAGAAGTTCAGGTCTAATTGGCCCAGTGGTTTCAGAGAAGATAAAAATGTAAAAGTTCAGAGATGAAGATGAACGGCAAATGATGGCAATAACTCACTAGCACCTTTGGTCCAGGTGAACTAATAAACTGCTGTGCCTTATGCGCACGATATGCCTGTCCCCAGCAACAGCTATGAAGATTTTTTTTTGCAAATGAAGTGTCATGTTATTTTTTCCACAACTAGAACTGTCTTGAAAGGGACTAATACCTCCCGCAGCAACATGTCTGTTTTGAAGCCTACACAAAGTTCAAATCATCATATTTTTCAAACTACTCACCCAAATAGAAAATCCTGAAAGTTTCATGAGAATCATGCAAGTAAATTAGGAGGAGTTGCGGACAACATATGGAACGAAGTTTTGATAAAAAATGCCAAAGTCCAATCAGCCATATCTTTTATATTTTCTGTCCAAAAAGAAATTCCTGACAATATGCATATCTCCATATAGTGATCTAACACTCCATTAAGTTTCATGAGAATCATGCAAGTAATGAAGAAAGAGTTGCGGACAACACATAAAACGAAGTTTTGTTAAAAATTGCTCAAGTCCAAGCAGTCATATCTTTTACATTTCTTTCCAAACAGTAATTCCTGACAATATGCACATCTCCATATAGTGATCTAACACTCTAAGTTTCGAGAGAATCATGCAAGTAATGTAATAGTAATTGTGGACAACGTTAAATATTTCGGACAGACGGACGAACAAACAGACAGACTGAAACATATATACCCCCCCAAACTTCGTTTGCAGGGGGTATAATTATAACACTAACAGTAAACTAAATATCATTGTGTAGGCAGTTTGAAAAAGATCGGTAAAGGCGTACTGAGGTTAGTGCGTGACATGTGAAAAATTTCTTTTTTCTTGTGGATAATCCTTGTCCCATAACTCTGGAATGACAAAAGTGGAAATCGTCAAAAAGTATACAGACCCTCAGACCACTATTTGTAATAATGTGTTAAAGTTTGAAAAAAAGTCTAAGTCCCATAACTTCAGAACAACAAAATAAAAAATTGTCAAAATTGAAAAGGAGCATTCTTTTGTCAATCCAATGTTGTGTTAAAATTTCAGGAGAATGGATTGAAGCAAAATTGAGTTATACTACGAAGTGTTGACGGACATTGGTATACCATAATACGTTCTGTCTATTACGGGCGTATAAAAATTCATTCCATAGACAAAGCTTTTCATACATTTTTTTGTTTCTGATTACTTATTCTTTATCTAAAACTAACTCGTAGGACCTTATCCGTTTTGGATGTGCTAAAGGAAGACAAAACAATTCCACAAAAACAACATTTATTCAAAAACTTGCAGTCCATGCCATAACTCAAAACCTTAACCATCTCTGCTTTTTATCATCAAATCGTGTGTTATATCAGTGGATAGGGAAATTTAGGACTAAAATCGACCATACCCTTAACATTTGTTATAACATCTTTTTCCTATTAAAATTCCATCATTATATTATTCAATCAATATAACAAGATTATTTCACAGAGCATGAGATTTTTCCCTTACAAAATATTCAGCATAATGAAAGTCTTCCAAACCCCCTTTTGCCATGAACACTACATATGTTACATCCAAAAGCTTATTTGATAATTCTATTTATTTTATGTCACTCCTGACAATTAATATGATAAAAGATATTTTTTTCATTCTCACATGAAATATTAAAACAAATTATTCCCCCAAACTGAATATTTTGCAATAAACCTCATTTTAAGCCATCATGTGTACTTAATACATTAAATTGATTACTATTATCTAACACTGTAAGCATTCTGAAAAGTACAATATTTTATAGAATACATAATTAGTCAAGATACTATATCAGAAATACATAGAAATTCCATTATTTGTAAACAAATTTCAATTCAAAAAGTATTTACAATTAAAATGGAGAAATAACTGCAATTAAATTCAGTTACCTCAAACAAAATTCAGTCCTCAACCAATTTCTATTTCAGAACAATTCTGAAAAGACAAAATATCCAGCAAATATAAAGGTCACCAATTCAATAAATTGACTTTTTTCTTGAAAATTTTCCAGTTTTGTTTTTCAGTGATAGTGTTCACTCACCTGAGATCCCATATTACTATTTTCATGACTCGATACTGTGAAACAAGTACTTTTGCTGGATATGTGGCTTTTCTGTACAGTTACTGAATAAAATCCATCGGATATGAACCTATTTGAATGCTAATAAAATTGATCTTCTTTTGTTTGTAATAGCCTTTTTTCAGAAATTAAATTGCCAAGTTTATTTCCTTAATTTTTTGTAAAACTGTTAATTCAGTTCCATTCTCTTGAAGCCTGTGATATTTGCAATATTTGTATTACTTTATGTAAACATACAATTTTACCAATGGAAAGAATCACATTAAAAAATCACTGTCTCTTAGAAATCTTTATTTTATTCATTTCCAAAATAACATTTTGAATAGCTACAATTTTTTTATTGCAGGCAACAGGAACTATAATGTCAGACCTTTTTTTGTTTAGGCTCTGAGCAAGTTACTGAATTACCAGGTACATCCCTATCTTCATATACAATATAGATCATTGAACAATATTTCAAACAAGCTAAATAATACATAATAAAAGTTAACCAATTTCTAGTGAAAATATGAATCGATGGCACTTTAGCCATTTCTAATACCAACAATGAAAAGAGAAGTAACCTTAATGAGAATAATGATAACCAATTTTTAAAAGTCCTTTTGGAGAACATATAATACATCTTATGTCAGAACATTTCTTACCTTTATTTAGCCTGAAACACTCGATATAACTGACTGTTCTGACAATTTATAATTTTTGTAGATTTTGATGTATTTCTTGTTCTCAGTACTATAAACATGGCTCCTATTTACCATGTCAAGCAAGCCGTTAAAAAAACCCTTCAATTTGCAATTTTAAAAACCGGTGAAAAAAGAACCATTAAAAAAAAGAAGCTAGTAATTAAGTTGACTTAAATGTATTTACACGAATTGTTCTTTTTAGTTTATTTTAGAAAATGAACCAAAAGCATTTTTGGCCAAAATAAAACAAATGTCAAACAAAATTCCTAGCTTCAAATTGCATTTTCTTAATAAATGTTATATAAATCATGCACAAAGTATTTTTTTTGTCAAAAAAAGTAATGCTTAAATCATCAATTATATCAATCTAATTTATAACTTTAATACTTATTTTATACAATGTTTTAACTTCATATCAATACAAGTACAGTTTAATTTTACAATAGAAAAATAAAATAGGACACTTAAGTCCCGAAAAATATACAAGCCAAGACCTGAGGGCATATTATGCCCATTTATTTACTGTCTTGGCATCAATAATCCTTCCAGAACTGGATAATACGAAAAAATGTGGATTCCACAACTAACAAGTTGTCCTTTTGTGTTATCTTCAAACAGTATTTACCTGACACATTTATCTCAGTGCCATGGCAAAATAAATTTGTCTTATCCACTTTAACTTCCAAATTCTTTTTTAAAATAGGATTTTCTATATTAATCCAAGTTTGTCAATTTCAAGGATTTTTATAATGTATCAATATACATATACATCAATAAATTCATATTCATCGTAATTCACCTTATTTGTATTGTTCAAATAGTTTGGTATTTTTATTATCAAGCCATAAGGAACAAACTCACCAATGAACATTTCTTCGTTCTTTTGATACTTGTCAAAGCAAGCTATCTTTTCCTTAATGAAAATATTTCTACCTATTATATAATAACTTTTATCTTAAAACGACTTAAATCTACTTTTTACTATGCTTTAATTATTTAAAGTCATCCTAACTTTAGTTTTTAGAGCATCAATTATTACATTCTCTCCATCAGAAGTCCTACCTAACTGGCCACAAATATTTTGTGTGCATTTTACAATTGCTTTTCATACAAAATAGTTTTTTTTTTTTAAATTTTACAGCAAAGTGATTTTTACTGCATGTCAATAGATATCCCCAGAATCAGACAAACTTTAAATGTTTTTCATTTCAACTCATAAATTACAAGAAAAATTCTTAGACTGAAAAAAAAAAGAGTTGATAAATCTATATTAAAATTTACTTCCCTTCATAATCTTTCTTTCAAACACTCAGACTGATTTTTCCATAAAAAATATATTAAACTATAAAAATATCTGCTTTGTAAAATGCAGTCAAAAAACAATAAAGGTTTGGCTGAACATCCGTCGCATGCATACTGCAGGATCACTTCAAACAATCTTGCACATGACTGCGTTTGTTACCTGTGGCATTTTAGTCCCGTGGACTATGTTGTCAAAAGACAACCATCTGAAAAAATATAAATGCAACAAGGCAATTCTACAATAGTAGATATGCCATAACAAAAAAGAGAAAATTTGAATGAGATTTGAAAGTCAATGGTCGCAAACATCATTCAAATTCTTTACATGTTGGTAAGGAGATTGTTTGCAACACGTTTTTTTTTTCCTGCTATAAACAACAGAAAAATTTCTGAAAGACAAATATATTGCTATGACAATGTCTTTACCAACATGCATCTGAATGTCAACTCTGATAAACTTCTGAAATTTACAAGAGACAACAGTCAGTCTGAACAAGTGTCTAATCAGAAAGCAATTCCATTATAAAAATGTAAATATATGAAAAAATTTAACAAAAAACAAGAAAAATAGACAGAAAAAAAATTAATGTCTGGAATATGCTTTCTGATCATAGGTTTAATTTTAGAAAGTAAATGTTACTAATCTCATAACTGGTTAAATATTGTGTCAGAGAAATGCATGTGTATTGTTACAAATTTTACTCTTAAAATAAGGATTTAATATTAAAAAAAAATCTATAATAAACATATTAATTTGAATTTTGGAAACATTAAATACACATGAATATCAATCTGACAGAATAAATAACTGGTTATATTCAAGCCAGTAAAATAAATCACTTCACATGATCTTGGTCTAGAAATAAATATACATCACCTTTCCACAAGGAAGTTTGAAATGTTACGCCGATGAATTTGACATTACATTAAACCCAACAGAGAAGTCTCTATCATTTAGTTTACTCGGATTAATCCAATATTTCAATTTTCTTAATCTTTTGAGTAAAGATAGAACCAGTGATATCTAATTTAATGTTTTTTATTCTCATTAATGTTTTTGTTCAAGTAAAGTTCTAAATTTGATGATGTACAAGCATTTTAAGAAGACATTCATTTACTCCACCTTCAGTTATTTTAAGTAAAAACTGCCATTGGGTCTGTAAAAGAATACAACAAATTCATCAACATAAAATAAAGGTAATTACACATACATGTAGATGTTTAACAGTGTCATTTATTTACCATCAATGTCCAACAAACAATAAAAAAAACTGGCCATGATGCATTAAAAATTGAATGTACATCAGTAACATTTAATTTCTGCTAGGTAAGTCATTATTTAGGCAGTGATATCTGTAGTTGACTTGTCACCATGAATGCCACTATCTGGACTTTGAATTCCTTCTGGTACTCCTTTGGCAGTGGGCGTTGATACTTGCTCTGCATCATCGTACACACCATTTACCTTGTCTCCATTTACTGCTATCTTAATGTCACCATTTCCACTATAAAATCAAAATTGAATATTTCAATAAGGTATTTGTTAAAGCAGTAATACAGTGGAACCTCTGTAAACCGAACAGCTATGGGACCGTAGAAATTAGCCGGTCAATGATGGATGAATGAATTATTGTTTAACGTCCAGTGGCAACCAGGTGCATATCAGGACGAGAACATGTTATGATAATGAAAATGATCCCTGCTTTGTACTAGACAGACACGCAAAGTCGGATTTTTAATGTGCTAGCTCACAAAGTAACTGTCCACAGGAAGACATATCACCTCACTCGGACACATTATACCGACTCCGAGCCGCCCAGTCTTTGCTCTTACTCCTAGATGCGCGTGCTTGGCGGAGAAGCAGCAAATACCAATTTTAATGTCTTTGGTTTGACCAGGCCGGGGATCAAACCCGCGACCTTCCGCACTCGGGGTGAGCACGCTACCACGAGACCACCGAGGCAGTTGCCGGTCAATGAAGTGAATGAGAGTTTGGCTTGTTTCCAGAGGTATTTGACTGAAATATATATGTTTTGGATCAGAAATCATCTCCAGTATTCAGAATTCAGATTGTGGAGGATTCAGAGGGGCCGGTTTAAGGGACTTCCACTGTACATAACTTGTATTTCCTCTGCCATACAAACACAGCATTTTATGTACACAAAGACTAATTTCTTTAAGCCAAAAAAATCCTAATTGCAGGCCAACTTTCATTATAAGGTGTAAATTTTCAGTTAAGTCATTACAATACTTTCGATAATGCCGATTGAAAAATACACAAAAGTTACAATAACTAGGCACCCAATACTCTATGCAATGCCAAATATACATGCAACTACTGTATTAAAATCAAACAGGCGAGCTAACACTGACAAACTGAAAATTATTGGACAAAATTCATCAAATCTTTCCAAGATAAAGAGTTGCACATCTTTTATAATTATTCAATAATTGTGCAAAGTGTGAATAGTGATGAAGAAAAGAAATTGAGTAAAATTACACAGATAACATTTACACCCTAGTACTCATGAAAGGGTGAAAAAAAATTCAGCATATTGAATACCTGCTAAAATATTAAACAGTTTTGGGACATAATTTTTCTTTTTTAAAAATGGATAACTCTTTATTGGTTATTGCCCCCTCCCAAGAAACACACCAATTTTCAGATAAATATGCACACTGGTTTCAGTGTAAGAAATTTTTCAAGAAAAATTAGATGCATGACAATAGACCCCAAGTGTTGACAGAAGCTCACACAACTCTTAACAACTGGAAAAACAGGAAAGACTGCATAATTTTTATATTTGCTATAAAAATTGTAGTCTTTCCTGTGTCAATTTTCTGGCATTATTACTTGCACACAATCAAAGTTCAACGATGTAGAAACTGTTGGAGATCCTGATTACATAAACTAAGACAACCTTCAAAAGAAAAGGACTGAGAGAGGAGAGTTAAAAAGAGATGTGTGTTGCAGGAACAACCAATGAGAATTTCAAATTTGCAATGTTCTTCCGTATAATATTACCTTTCCTCACTCTCAACTGTTACTCCACGCCCTCTTCCTACTGTTGGTCTGCTTTTCTTATTTACTCTTGGTCGGACTCTGATCTGTGGTTTTCTCACACCCCTAACAGCCCCTCTGCCTCTGTAGTAACCTCTATCTGGAGACATCATCTGAACAAAGAAATCTGTGCTGTTATCTAACAAATAGCATATTTTTGAAAATGATTTTTTTTAAGCAATGAAAGCCAACAAACAATTATATCAATGTTTTGTGCATGGTTACATGCTATTCATAGATTTTCCTTCAGACTGTCCAAACCCATGCTACATTTCACCAAACTACTTTATAATGTCATAATGACAGACTAAAGATATGCCAAATTCAAAAATTTGTCAATTCCTGAAGTTAAAAAGTGTTCTTATACTCCTTGTTGACTTTAGACCTCCTGAGGAAAAAATGGCTAGTACAAAACATTAAATTTATTTTTTTTACCCCTTGGTATCTCATTCCTCCTCTGCCATATCCTGGTGGATATCCCATTCTTGGTCTCATTCCACCTCTACCAAACCCTGGGTCTCTGTACATCATACCACGTCCCATCAATGGTGGCGGTCTGTTCATCATGCCACCTCTGAAATATAAACAATTTGTAAGAAAAAAAATAGATTTCTTAACTGCTACCACACTAGTAATTTTTAAAAAAGCTGGGGTTCTATTTTTCCTTACACAATCTTTTAACAAGAGACATGAAAAACAAGCATCACCTGTTTGCATCAATAACTCTAAACATCTTTAAAGAAATTATATTGATATTTGGTGGAATCTTTTATATAATACCTCAATAATGACCACATAAGGGTCATTTCAACAGGGAACTTTGTTAAAACACCCAAATGCTCTCTCCGAAAAGCTTTTAAAAACAACCAAGAACCATTCTTGAAAATTTGGCACCCTTTTACTATTTGTTTTTAGTTTACCTGATAAATGTCAGAAAAAATTGATAACAATAACTTGTGTGGTTCAAGTCAGCATCATCTTGTAACTGGAATTATCATTAGTCGCCATGTCCTGTTCTGAATATATTGTATCCTCACAACTGATTTATGAAGAACCTACCTGTTTGGATATCCTCTACGCTGGCCACCACCAACAGACATAACCCTTGGTGTCATTGCTCCCATACCACCATTTCCTCCACGACTGCCAGGAATATTTGCACCCCAGCTTCCAACCACTACACCAGCTATCTCAAGCTGACCACCACGTGTATCAATAGGAGACTGCCCTGTAAGTTAAAAATTATTTTCATACCTCAGCTTTGAGTAAGATATTGAACAGGACTAAGCTGGAGGGCAATTGGGATGAAGAAGTCGCCTTGTAGTGGTTGACTTGAATTGGGGAGAGGTGACAGTATACAGTTGACTCTCGTTATCTCGAACTCCACGGGACCACAAGACAAATTCGCGATAGGCGAAGTTCGACTCAAAAGGAGTTGACATTTTTTCGAGAAAGAACAGGGGAGATAATTTAGCGTCTTCCAGTAAACCAGTATTGTGTTCCGGTAGCGAAGTACGTTTTAATATTCGTGATTGACAGTTTCAACATTTTATTTTCCCTGATGCAACTGAGCCAGCTATCCCCCCAGGTTTTAGGCTGGGTCCTTCACTGGCTTGTTCAGCGGTTATGAATCTGGCTATCCCATCGGGACCATGCCCGGGTCCTTCACCAGATCCATTTGCAACAGGTTCATCAGAAGACATTTTGAAAGGCATACCAGTGATCAATCAAGATTCATATTTATAACAAAATGCTTTAAATTTCTCAAATTTCTCAAAATTATTTTTTTATTAATTCGAAGTTATTTATAGAACATCGATACAATAGATGAAACGACCCGGTCAGTTTACATAATCCGTAATTTATACCTACCAAGCGCATGGCGGTAAACAAACAAAAATGTTGATTAATGTCATTAAAAGCTCTTTATATATCATGTGTCACTAATTAATACCTTTTGTAAGGTGATGACCTGTTAATTGGCAATCAAGGTAAGATGACAAGCAATTTAGGCTGGTCACCGGCGAAGCCATTTAATCCCCGAATTTGCTGAAAGCGATGTTTTGACAGGTGATAATTACTTCGAGATAATGAACAGAATTTGTGTTGTTTTGTTAATTTGGGACTATGAAATTAGTTCGAGATAGAAAAAATTTCGACTTACAAGAATTCGACTAAACAGGAGTAAAAATACATACATTTATATGGGACGATTTTTGGGACCGGAGAAAAAATTCGACTCAAGCGAGTTCGAGACAACGAGAGTCGACTGTAGTTAATTCTTCAAAATACATTACAAACATGAGAATAAGACTGGCTATTAAAAACTAGAGGCTCCCAGAAGCCTGTATTGCTCACCTGGACAATGTTCATCCTGAGTGGCAGTCTGCCAAGGAGAAGAAATCTTAGCAAATCTAAAAAGTTAGGTCGGTAAATTGAAAGATATTCCTTAATTTCTCTAATTTTTTGTCACTTAACATATTTTTTACTAAATTTGAAAAAATGACGAAAAAATAGGTTTTTTGTTGCTATGGGATCGTTGAGTTCCAGTAGATTGATTTGTTTAAGGAACGGTAAATATAACTAGACTATATCAAAGCCGTACTTTCCTAGTTGTTACTTCATTTGATTTTCATGAATTCATCATCAATATTCATAAAAATTTCCATTTTAAATCCAAAATTAATAACGATGTCAAACTTCAAACGAACCTCCATGTTTTGACATGTGGGCAACATATGGTTGTAATCCATATTCGGAATGGAACCTAAAGATTAATTATTTGATTTGTTTCTTTCGTCTTCGTATAAGATCAATGTCAATTCATTTATAGGTTAAATAAAAGGAATTATGAAGTAGAATATGTTTAATTTTGTAATATTAATTTAAATTTCATCCTTGTTATAATCTAAAGCGAAATCAAAAGCGTAGTTATACCGAACTTTACTTCGTTTATTACTATCTTAACCTTACAAAACTAGAGGCTCTCAAGAGCCTGTGTCGCTCACCTGTATCTAATGGGATTACAATAGCTACTGAAGACATCTTATCATTATTATTTTTGAATATGTGGTCAAGTTGTGACCATTCAGAATTTTTTTTACAATTTTCTGATAGACTTCTAAACATCTTGGATCATGGATCGGCAACAAAGTAACAACACTTGGTCAGCACCTCATAAGGAACATTCATGCTATGTTTTGTTACATTCCATTCAGTGGTTCTCTAAAAGAAATCATTTGTATGCATTTCCCATAGGGTCCAATGTTAAACTTAGTCCCCTGCTGGCGGCAATCTTGGATGATGGATCGGCTACAAAGTAACAACGCTTGGTCAGCACCTCATAAGGAACATTCATGCCAGATTTAGTTTCATTCCATTCAGTGGTTCTCTAAAAGAAGTCATTTGTATGCATTTCCCATAGGGTCCTATGTTAAACTAAGTTCCCCGCTGGCGGCCATCTTGGATGATGGATCTGCTACAAAGTAACAAGACTTGGTCAGCACTTCATAAGGAATATTCATGCCATGTTTGGTTTCATTCCATTAAGTGGGTCACTAGAAGAAGTCATTTGTATGCATTTCCCATAGGGTTCTATGTTAAACTAAGTCCCCCGCTGGCGGCCATCTTGGATTATGGATCGGCTACAAAGTAACAACACTTGGTCAGCACCTCATAAGGAACATTCATGCTATGTTTTGTTACATTCCATTCAGTGGTTCTCTAAAAGAAGTCATTTGTATGCTTTTCCCATAGGGTCCAATGTTAAACTTAGTCTCCCGCTGGCGGCCATCTTGGATTATGGATCGGCTACAAAGTAACAACACTTGGTCAGCACCTCATAAGGAACATTCATGCCATGTTTGGTTTCATTCTATTCAACGGTTCTCTAAAAGAAATCATTTGTATGCATTTCCCATAGGGTCCTATGTTAAACTAAGTCCCCCTCTGGCGGCCATCTTGGATGATGGATCGGCTACAAAGTAACAACACTTGGTCAGCACCTCATAAGGAACATTCATGCCAGATTTACTTTCATTCCATTCAGTGGTTCTCTAAAAGAAGTCATTTGTATGCATTTCCCATAGGGTCCTATGTTAAACTAAGTTCCCCGCTGGCGGCCATCTTGGATGATGGATCGGCTACAAAGTAACAACACTTGGTCAGCACTTCATAAGGAATATTCATGCCATGTTTGGTTTCATTCCATTAAGTGGGTCACTAAAAGAAGTCATTTGTATGCATTTCCCATAGGGTCCTATGTTAAACTAAGTTCCCCGCTGGCGGCCATCTTGGATGATGGATCGGCTACAAAGTAACAACACTTGGTCAGCACCTCATAAGGAACATTCATGCCAGATTTAGTTTCATTCCATTCAATGGTTCTCTAAAAGAAGTCATTTGTATGCATTTCCCATAGGGTTCTATGTTAAACTAAGTCCCCCGCTGGCGGCCATCTTGGATTATGGATCGGCTACAAAGTAACAACACTTGGTCAGCACCTCATAAGGAACATTCATGCCATGTTTGGTTTCATTCCATTCAATGGTTCTCTAAAAGAAGTCATTTGTATGCATTTCCCATAGGGTCCTATGTTAAACTAAGTCCCCCTCTGGCGGCCATCTTGGATGATGGATCGGCTACAAAGTAACAACACTTGGTCAGCACCTCATAAGGAACATTCATGCCAGATTTAGTTTCATTCCATTCAGTGGTTCTCTAAAAGAAGTCATTTGTATGCATTTCCCATAGGGTCCTATGTTAAACTAAGTTCCCCGCTGGCGGCCATCTTGGATGATGGATCGGCTACAAAGTAACAACACTTGGTCAGCACCTCATAAGGAACATTCATGCCATGTTTGGTTTCATTCCATTCAGTGGTTCTCTAGAAGAAGTTCAAAATGTAAAATGTTAACGACGACGCCGGACGACGGACGACGGACGCCAAGTGATGAGAAAAGCTCACTTGACCCTTTGGGTCAGGTGAGCTAAAAATGATTAAATTTGTTTTAAATTTTGTATTCATGTTTAGGATGAATAAACTTATTTGTTTTGAGGAATGAAAGACCCGATGCTGACAAGGTTTTCTGTGTTTTAGGATAAAACTTTACTCCAGCCTTTGCCAGATCACTGATATGATTTTCCATCATCCTATACGAGGGTCAAGGGAAAAGAACTGCCCAAATTTCCCAAAAAAGGGCCCTCAACAGTAAGAGGCATAGCCTTAAGGGCGAAAATCAACAGTACCTTGCTTCAAATATACAAGTTTTAAACATGAAAGAATTGATGTCCACAAATAGTGATACATTATGCCTAATTATTGGACGGCCTAATTATTCGACACTTTTGAAAATTAAAGCAAAATTAAATTTTTTGATAACTTTATTTTTTCGAAGATTTCAAAATTGTCAAAGTTACGATCGTAGTTCTCAGGTGGTGACAGTAATTTTAACTTCTTAGGTAAGTTAATTACTTTCAGTCCTCATCGAGTGTTTATTTCGTCTTTCTAAACCATTTAAACTATCTACCTTAATAAATTTGATTGAAATAATCGATTTTTAAGTAAATTTTATTTAATTTTTCCTACCTGGAAGTATACCTTTGAAAAGAAATCTGAATTGAGTTCGGAAAGGAATTGTGTATTTGCGTTTCTCAGAGAAATAAATTTAATTTTTTTTTAGATGAAATGAATAATGTTTTTACAAAACAAAATCCTCGTTGTTTATTGTTTATAAGACATTTAATTGTTATATGTTCAAAAAACAGTGAGACTACAAATGTAACATGCGTTGTAAAAATCATTTGTGAGATGCTCCAAATCCAGATCGTAAAAATAATTTGTGAGATGTTCACATATTAGTCAACAACATGGCGGGTCGTTTGAAGTTCGCTACTGTTTTCGTCTTCAACATTAAGTTAACTTAATTTGAAGGTACAAAAAGATAAATCATGAAAGCAAAATCAAATAACAATACCGCAAGTATAAACAATTATTTTGATTGCCTATTCATATTCTTAAAGTACATTGAACAGGTTGATCATATGGAGTCAAAAAATGACAACGATGTGGATGGAAATACGAAAACTCTATTTTTTCTACGACTTTCCAATTTTCCTTAAAAATACATGTAGGTGTATTTTAGTGTCCAGTAAATAGAGTAAGTATGGTACAAACGTTTGCTTTTAAAAGGAATTTTCATAGTGATAAGGTATTTGTAATAACTAGTTTTCATTCAAGTAATAACAATAAAAAAACTCACAGGTTTGCAGACTGACGACGACAGGTAATTATGCTTACCTATTAATACTCTCACAATAATAAACTATATTGTATTCACAAAACATTTAATTTATTTAAAAAAGAGAATAATAGTAGAAAATCTTCACCAGATTGTTCAAAAACTAAACTATTTTAAGTAATACAGAGAGACAAGACCTGTTCCAGAAGATGGAACAAAAAAAGCAATTAACAGATAAAGACAAAAGCAAACTAAGTAAGGTTTTATTCCGCACCTTTAACTTGATATTTACCCAGAATTCCCCTCCCTCTTCCAGGTGATTTTGGCTGCTGTCCCATACCAGCTGGCACACCAGGTCTCATGCCTGGGCCTCCTCTCATACCAGGGCCCCGCATATCTGGTGGCATGCCAGGCCCACCTCTCATACCAGCAGGCCTTAGATTCATACCCATTGGATTTGCAAATTGATTGAATGGGTAATTGGTATACATGGACATTGCAGCGGAAGGAAGAAGGGGACGGGCAAATTCCACTTTAAGACCTTCCATAATTGCCTGGCGCATTCTTTCTACTCGCAGCACCTGATCAACCTAAAACAGAAATCAAACACAAACTAGAAATTTGATACATCAGTTATAAATATCACCCAAGTCTTTAGAAACTATAGTGTTGTTATAATAAAACAAGAAATGAGCTGTCAGCTTGATAGCAAACCAGATTTTCCCCATTATTGTTTAGATCCACCTGCCTGCCTCTAGTTACCAAACTAATCACATTTGTGTATAATTGATTTTGAAACTTACTGATCAAGGAATGAAACCTGAACTCGATCTGTAACTCATCTGACATGTCTGACTAGCATACCAAAAATCAGCTCAATATCTGAAGGCGTTTAGAAAAAAGTCCAGAAAGGTGTTATTTTCATGGAATTTTCAAAGTCCAAAGCCAGTAATATCGGCAAAAATCAGCGGAGGGGAACAAAACTTGAACTTGATCTGTAACTCATCATGGTAGACTCACATACCAAAAATCAGTTCAATATCTGAAGGAATTTAGAAAAAAAGTCTGTATAACTATCCGTTGTGGAATTATGAACAAGGGTAAAAAAAATAACAATCCAAAGATACTAATATTAGATATAGAAAATTTATACTATGCTGTATACGACGCATTTCAAGGAGTTACCTCTCATCAGCGTAACTATATGGCCTGAACACTTAGTGGCGGGACCATAAAAATGTAGAATCTAGAGCACTAGGGAAAAACGAAGCCAAGGGTAGTTATTCCCATAAATATTATCCAACAGCCCAATCAAACTTGATCAAGGTATGATAAATATACATCTTCCATATTAAGTTGGGTAGTCTGTAACTCCTAACACTCCGATGTGGGGCCCTAATGATGTGAATTAATGGATGAAGTTAATTTAGCTCAATACAAATCAACATTTTAGAAATTATCAACTACTTTTGCTAATGGAGGTTCTAATATGAAATCTGACTGTATTGTGTACATATGGTTAATAAAAACACATGGAATATGCAGTCATAACATTGTTTAATGATATAACCATAGCACTGAAGTGCTGATCTACAGTGCTGCTGCTAAATTTTTCGCAATAACCTCATTTACCTATGCCTTTAATAGTCTTGTTTCAAGTCTTAGCAGGGTTTCCTACCTTAATAATTAAATACTGGTTCCACCTTCATGCTGATAATGCACTGTCATATAATAAATTTACCTCAAATCTACCATTGTGTAATAGAATAATTGATCATTTAACAAATTTGGAGACGCTCATACTATTCCATTTAGAAATTATGTTGAACGGATATCTTTAACCAGAAATTCAACTAACAAATAACAAATCATAATTTCAAACAAGAGGCTCCCAAGAGCCTGAATCGCTCACCTGTTATCTTTTGTGTACCAGTAGATCTTTATTTTTGCTATTTAATGTATACCGTCACAATTTTCTCCTTAATATTCACCTGCACATCTAAAATCCTGAACCCAAATAGATATGGTTGGTAGGGACTTTTTCATCGGTTGCTATGGACTTTTTCAATGACCCTGACCTTTGACCTTTCTTTTTTACTTGTACAGGTAAATTAAAAGGTCCTTAACCCAAATATATCTGTTTACATGTAAATAATCTTTCAAGGGCAAAAACTCCTACAAGGGGTCAATTAACAATTTTGGTCATGCTGACTTATTTGTAGATCTTACTTTGCTGAACATTTTTACAGCATACCGTTTGTCTTTATCTATAACAATATTCAGCTAATAACCTAAAACTGCAAAATTGCCTTAAAATTAACAATTTAGGGGCAATAACCTAAAAATGGGTTGACCGATTGGTCTGAAAATTTTAGGACAGGTAGAACTTGACCTCATAAACATTTTCACTACCGTCAGTTTTGCCATAACTGCTTTACTTTTCTAGACGTGAGCCAAAAAGTGCATTTTCACCCATGTTCTATTTTTAGCCATGGCGGCCATGTTTCTTGACAGACAAGAAAATAAAACAAACTTTAATCTAGATACCCAAAGAATCATTCAGACTAAGTATGGCTGTAATTGGTTCAGTGGTTTCAGAAGAGAAGATCTTGAAAAAATTTCTGACGGACAGACGCCCGGTAATGGCAAAAGCTAACATGTCCTTTTAGGACAGGTGAGCTAAAAAGATAAGTCTTGTTCTTGAATGTATATGACTTTGTCATCCAAAACCACCCCTTCAAGTCAAGTGGTCAATCCACAGGATTTCCCGTGCAAAATTCTCGATATAACGACCAAACATTGTTCAGATAATTTATGTACTGTAATAATTGATGTTTGCCGAAAATAGCCAAACGATCTTCATGAAAGTCAAATTAGATGGATCCAGGATGGAATCAACAAAAATATATTGGGTCAATTAATAATATATGTAAAGGGTTGAAAGATAATAAAAATAATACATGTGTTCTATAAATAACCCTTGTGCTCTCTCCTTCACCTTGTAGTTTCTTTTATTCCATTTCATATAAATAGTTTAGAATGTACTGCACACGTACTTCGCATATATTTTATATGATGCGATTTTATATTTAGATATTCTACGTGAACAGGCGAATTCCTGTGTACTAATTATTTATGAGCACGTGCGATGTATAGTCTGCGGTCTGATTAAAATGCATGTCTGCAGACTACGTCTTAAAGGCGAATTTGTTTATAATTATTTAATATAAACAAGATTTTATTCATAAAAAGTTATGAATAGGATTGGGCAGCAGGCTAAGCCTATATAAGCCCTCTCCGAAAAACACTAGTCCTTGAAAGTTCCTTGAACCTGATAAATTGATACAGCCAGGTTTGGGGAAACAAACAATCATTTATATTTTGGTCATACACAAAAATATTCATGAAAATATCAATAACTGCTCAGAACAGTGTATGGTAAATCGGTCGCACCAGCACACCTGAGCATGGGAATTCATATCTGTTATGTGAAGACTGATATTGACAATGAACTTGTTTACATTTTCAACTGGCCGACATGACGTAGCATCAAATCGTATCGACCTTTCTTTGAGACACGCTTTCTGGATTGTATAAACATCTAAATTAATATAGAGTCGCATTGTACAAGAATTATGTAATTAAATCTATTTAAAAAGATAGATCAAAATTTCCCCAGGTAATGCACAAGCCTACAATTGAGACTGGTTCAGTGACTTCAACAACTGTTCAACAGAGCCCTGTTTATTTTGTTTGTTTTGATGGGATTTTACGCCGTTTTCAGCACATCTAGCTATTTCGTGGCGGCCAGTTTTTATTGGTGGAAGAAGCCAGAGTACCCTCAGAGAACCATTTACCTTTGGTAGGAAAATTGGCAATCCTTGTCAATTTAGATCGCAGTCGAACACACCCCGCCACACGCAAGATTCGAACTCACAAGAGCCCTGTTTATGGACACTGCACTACTTTCAAACAGTGTATCAATACACAAGCAGTAAGCAACGAGGACGCATTTATCAGAGTTTGCGAATACCTAAAATTTTCTGTCAGTCATATGACCGACAGAATGCAAAATTCTGCCGGTCCCACAATAAAATTGGTAGTCCTACAATCTGCGAAAATTTTAACAACAAAAGATGATTAGGCCATATTCATTATTCATGTTATTAGGGTAAAACTGGAACATCAACAGCAAACCTGAAAATAACTGAAAAAGTAAAAAAAAATCTTTTATTATTTCTATAAAATTTTATTCTTCTGCGGCAAATTTGGTGATATTAAAAAACACCTATTATTTAGGAAATAAGAAAAACTGATGGAAAATTAGTTTTTTTGTTGTTATGGGATCGTTGTTGGCTTCCAGTAGATTGATTTGTGTAATGAATGGTAAGTAAAACAATATGAAATTAAAGCCCATACTTTCAGAGTTGTTTTTCATGAATTCATTATCAATATTAATGAAAATTGCTATTTTAAATCCATAAACAACAACGATGACAAACCACCTGCCATGGTTTGACATGTGGGCAACGTGGTCGTAATCCGGATTCGGAACGGAACCCAATGTGAATATTTATTTGATAAGATCAATGTCAATTCAATTTACAGGTTAGAGAAAAGGAATTGTGAACTCAGTGATGTAGAATATGTTTAATATTAATTTAAATTTCATCCTCGTGTCTAACACAAAATGGGAAGCGTAGTTATACCAAACTTTACTTTGTTGTTACCAACTTAACCTAACTTCCAGGTGTAAAAAATTGATTGGATTTATTTTCATGTTTTGGATGAATAAACTTATTTGTTTTTGAGGAATAGAAGACTGGATGATGACAAAAACTAATTCAGTTGATAAATAATTTTGAAAATTCTGACTTCACAACAATCGCAAATTGAATACATTTTTTAACAAAATTCTAAAGCTGATGAACAGTCGGACAATCGGGCCGCCACAAGACACTTAAATACCAGACCTTATGAAATTTTTGGTGGTCGGGACCGACGGGACCGACGTTTTTTTCGCGAAATCTGATTTATAAGAAAGAAGTCAGCTGCCCTAAAATACAGTAATTTCAGTGTGTTGACAATCTTACGCCCTGCGTCAGCTTGATAAGCAAGTTTATCTTCGCTGCAGAAAAATATTTGATGAATTTAAGTCCATCTACAACAGCAAGGAATTCAGTCTACAATATGAATACAGCTGATTACATGTAAATCTCCCTGTAACATTAGTACAAATGCCCTCTCATTCGCCATTCATACATGTTTTGTATATTTACCTGTCCATCACACATATCTATTAATGGTGTATTGTTATTGGCTTTTAGCAGTTTATAGTGGAAAAGTTTTCCATCAAAGTACAGCCATGGAGAACACATATTCCATGGAATTGGTGCTCCACACACATCATTGGCAAACACTGCTGTCTCCACTCCAGACATAAACAAGGATGCTAAGTGGATTCCTCTTGGCAATACATTTGGCAACTGAAAAAAATTTCCACTGGTCAAATTTTCACATCATGTCTTTTGCACATACATACAATACACGTTATTTGTCGGAAATTATACATTTCATTTATACGAGCCTTACAAACAGATAGAGCTGTGAGGTTTACCAAGCATTCCTCACCTGTTTTGCCATGAGTACAAATAAAATGCAAATATAGTGTGTTTATCCTGCAAATGCCAGTTGCAAGATATATTATGTGTATTTTCTTCAAATAATTTGTGCTATATGTACTTTCTTGATTTTGGATTTTTATGTTCCTGAATTTTTTATGCATTATCCAAACCTTCAAATATTTCACATTTAAAAGCAATCTCACAGTTACAGATTCAGCTTACTATCAACTTAAAAGAATTATTAAAAAGTCCTGCTGCTAACACTCTTTCAAGTAATTCTAGTTAGGCCACACCAAATTGATTTTCAGTGGTGTAAGCGAGTGAAATTTAAATTTATTTTTTTTTTCTTGAGGACTCAGTTTTTAACTAAAATATTGCAAAACTACAGGACCATTGCTGTCAAGTTTTTTTTCCAATTAACCAAGTGGTTTCAGACAAGATCTTTACGTAAATTTCCCATAGAGTTCTATATGTTAAACTATGTTCGGCTCTGGAGGCCATCTCATATGACGGGCATGGTCGTCAGATATACTTCTGAAAGAGGACAAACTAAGGACATTGCTACGAAGTTTTGTTCCAATTGGCCAAGCAGTTTCAGATAAAAAGAACTTTCATTAAATTACTCATAAGGTCCTATGTTAAACAATATTCGGCTCTGGCAGCAATCTCGGAGGGTGGACAGGTCATCAAATACAATCTGAGAGAGGACCACCTAAGGACCATTGCTGCCAATATTTGTTCCAACTGGCCACATTGTTTAAGACAAGAAGATCTTTAAGTAAATTCCCAATAGGGTCCTATGTTAAACTATGTTCAGCCATCTTGGATGACAGGCAGTTCATCGGATACACTTCTGAAAGAGGACCCTTTAAGGACCATTGCTGCCGAGTTTTTCTCCAATTGGCCAAGTCGTTTCAGACAAGAAGATCTTAAAGTAAATTTCCCATTTATGTTCAGGTCTGATGTCGATCTTGGATGGTGGGCGGGGTCATTGGATATAATTCTGAAAGAGGACCTGCTAAGGACCATTGCTGCCAACTTTTGTTCCAGTTGGCCCAGTGGTTTCAGAGGGGAAGATCTTTAAAGGAAACGACGACAACCATGGACGCTCAGGGGATTGCAATAGCTCACATGGCCCTTTTAAAAAATTTTAGGAGCAGGCAAATATTTTTTTTTCAATTTCTTGAAAAATGTAAAATTTTGGGCAAATTTTCAAGATTTTTGGAAAATTAGGAGGGAAAAAAACATTTTAAAAATTTCCCTAGTCCAAAAATCATAGCGATTAAATCCAAAGAACTAAAGATCAATTTCGTGTGACCTTAACATTCTCTCTTAGTATAAAGAAAACTAGAGGCCCAGAGGGCTGAGCCTGTATTGCTCACCTGGCATTAAAGCCATTTTAGTTTAGTTTCAAGCAATTCTGCAGTTCTGTTAGATTTTTGTTTGGCTCTATTTGGACAAGCAGTTTAAGAGAATTTTTTTTTAAATAAACCAATCAGAAACAAGAATTGCCAATGACGGCCATTTTTGTCACCTGATCTGGACAAAATGAGGAAACTTTAAAAAAAACTTCCAACATATGCTTCCTGTCAAGTCTCGTTCCCTTTGGACAAGTGGTTTCAAAGAAGAAGATTATCAACCGATGAAAGACAAGAACTGCCAGTGACGCCCATGTTTGTTGCCTGATCAGGACGAAATAAGGAAACTTTGTATAAAACCTCCCAATTAGATGCTTTCTGTCAAGTTTCGTTCCATTTGGCCAAGCGACTTCAGAAGAGAAAATTTTTTATATCAGCCAATCAGAAACAAGAACTGCTCATGGCAGCCATATTTATATTCAGATCAGGACAAAATGAGGACAATTTATAAAGGACCTTCCATATATGCTTCCTGTCAGGTTTCGCAGAAGATTCTTTTATATTAGCTAATCAGAAACAAGAACTGGCAATGGTGTCCATATACGTATTCGGATCATGATGAAATAAAGAAATTTTGGAAAGAACCTCCCATAGATGCTTCCTGTTAAGTTTTGTTCCATTCAGCCCAGCAGTTCCAGAGAAAACTAGAAATTGTGTCTGTAAGACACGGATGCCCTGACTTAAATGTAGGTCAACATGTATGAAGGCTCAGTACTATCCAAGGCACATCCACTGATGAAGTTTCGTTGATACACTACGCTTAGTTACAAAGAAATGAACCTAAAAGCAAAACTTAACCAGAGTCGCTCAAGCATAAAATGTAGATCATAATGATTCAATTATTGTATGACTGCTCATTACTACCCAAGGCACATCCATTGATGAAGTTTCATTGATACACTATGCTTAGTTCAAAAGAAATGAACCAAAACAAAAAACTTAACCAGAGTCACTCAAACATAAAATGTAGGTCATAATGACCCAATTAATTGTATGACTCCTCAGCACTACCTACGGCACATCCACTGATGAAGTTTCATTGATACAATATGCTTAGTTCCAAATAAATGAACCTAAACAAAACTTTACCAGAGTCGCTCAATGACCCAATTATTGTATGACCGCTCAGTACTACCCAAGGCACATCCATTGATGAAGTTTCATTGATACACTGTGCTTAGTTCCAAGAAATGAACCTAAACACAAAACTTAACCAAAGTCACTGAAGCATGAAATGTAAGTCATAGCGACCCAAGTGTAGCTGAACTGTGTTGTACTACTAGTATACAAGAGGGCTGTAATATTACTATATGTAGGTTTCTGAGAAATGGAGATAAACGCAAAACTTAACCGAATCAGGACGTGAATCAGGACGTATGGACAAGGATAAATCTATATCTAGTGGCGAGGCATAAATTTTTTTTTTCAATCAACCTATGAGAAACAAGAATTACCTATGGCAGCCATGTTTTTTTCCCAATCGGGACGAAATGATGAAAGTTTGTAAAGAACCTCCCATAGATGCTTTCTGTCAAATTTAGTCCCATTTGGCCAAGCGCTTTCAGAGATTTTTTATATCAAAGAATCAGAAACAAGAACTGCCCATGGCGGTCATATTTGTAGTCAGATTGGGACGAAATGAGGAAATCTTATAAAGGACCTCCCATACATGCTTCCTGTCAAGTTTCGTTCCATTTGGCCAAGCATTTTCAGAGGAGAATTTTTTTTTATATCAACCAACCAGAAACAAGTACTGCCCTGGCAGTTATATTTGTTGTCTGATTGGGACGAAATGAGCAATCTTTATAAAGGACCTTACATCAGAGGTGTTTACTCCTTTCTGGTGTTTCAGTAGTGTTAATGATTTTTGTCAGTAATCTCAAATTTCAGCATGAAAACTACCATAGAAACCCACCATCAAAGCATCATATATTGTGTTAAGTCCAGAAACAATCAGAATTTTCATCATTAATCTCGTTAAAACTTTTCATAACTGGAAAATCAAGCGCGATTACAAAGCATTTACAAGACCAGAAATAAAAAAAATAAATTTTGGTACAAAACTGTAGATCTAAATTCCGGAAATTCGGTAATAGTAAACACGTCTGCTAACATACATGCTTCTTGCCAAATTTAATTCCATTTGGCCCACTGGTTTCAGAGGAGAAGATTAATATATGAAAATTTAATGGACAACGGATGCCAAGTGATGAGAAAAGCTCACAAGGCCTTTGGCCAGGTGAGCTAAAAATAAAAAGACAAGTGACACCTTAAGATCTTGCATGGTCTGAACATCAAGTAGAAGTGGTGATACACTCATGGCAAGGAAGGCATCTAATTCTTGTCTTTGTAAAATTCTTCCACGTGTCAAGATATACCTGTAAATATAACAAATAAAATATTCATTTTGTATACTGTGAATTCAGTTAATTTCGTTAACATCAATTTTCGTGGATTGGGGAAAAAAGAAATGTTCGTGGGTTCTTAATTTCAAGGATTTCAAATTTCTCAAAAAAAAAAAAAAAAAGATTGATAAATAATAAAAATAAAATAATAGTAGCACTGTTATTGAGTTGTTGGTGAAAAGAACACAAACTCAAAAGTTAAATATAAAACACTTTTCTATTGTGCAACAGATTTACTTTGAAGTGTAATCAACAGGGTCTTCAATATCGTTTGTCTAAGATTTGATTTATATTTACAAATAACAATTAAAGGCTTAACCAAAACATAATATTGTACTAACGATGTTTGCTACTGAAGCTAGGAACAAAACCAAAGAAATCACTAATTAGGAAGTGACGTACTGTTAAAAAATAAACATAGTGTGTACATTGTTTGAAGTATATCTATATGTTCATATAATAATAATCTAGGCCCATATTGCATCCTGTTTAACAAACTTGATAACATGGTCATTTTAACTTCCTCATCAGTTTGAATGTACAAAGGTCAACCAAAGAGCTAGCATTCTTTGCAATGACCATGAACATTTCGATATCTCTTCATAATAACTAATTGACATAAATATTTCGTTGATTGGGTTGTCCACGAAATCAAGGAAAGTGGTGTACAACGAATAATTAGTGTTTCACAGTATTTGTTAATGAAATACTTAGTGGTAAGTCTTCCAGGGAAGACGTGTCGCCTGCGTACTTTTCCATACTGAGGCTCTGTGCCAAATATCAGGTAGATAACCTGTGTGGCTCCTGAGAAAAATGTGACAGAAATATTGCTATCTCAAAAATATTCTAAGTTCCGTCAAACAGGAAGTGGACATGCAACAAATTCGAAACTCCCTTACAGGATACAGTTCTCCATACTGATGCTCTATGCCAAATATCAGGAAGCTGACTAGTGTTGTTCCTGAGAAAAATGTGACTACCAATGACGCAACACGGTGGATAGTGATCCCTATATGTCGCCTCTGCGTAACACAAGCTACACAAAAAGATACCTCGCATAATGAAGTTCTGTGTGTTTATATAATCATTTGATGCTTTATTGCAGGCACTTCCTATACAGTGTAAAAGATAATCACTGTATTCCGTTGAGTACAACACTTTTTTGATAAGGGGGTGCGTATTATACATGCCAATATAAGTTCTTAGTCTCTTTTGAAGTTCGATTTCTGACCAAAATGAGACCAGGTGATGACCAGTTTCGAGACAATTTTTGAATCAGAAACCTAATTTTGTCCAGTTTCTCATTATCATAGAAGATTCTTTTGGTCATTACTTACTTTATAATTGTGATCTTACAGGGAATACAGATGATATATTAAATCTTTTTTTTAATGAAAATTTTGACCATTTTTTACTTCCAATGTATCAAGTGATCATGTGTCATGTGACTGTAATCCTGACATTGTTAAGTAGTGATTTTATATTATACTTATTTACCATCTCTTTGAACCTCAGAGTGTTTATTATTTTTACAAAAACGTTTTTGAAGATATACTTTTTTCTGCAACATTTAAATTAAAACTAGAACTGTACTGAAAGGGACTAATACACCCTGTAGCAACATGTCTGTTTTGAAGCCTACACAAAGTTCAAATCATCATATTTTTCAAACTACTCACCCAAACAGAAAATCCTGATAAAATGCACATCTCCATAATGTGATCTAACACTTCATTAAGTTTCATGAGAATCATGCAAGTAATGTAGGAGGAGTTGCAGACAACATTATTTTGGACAGACAGACAGACTGAAACCTATATTCCCACCCCCCCCCAAACTTTGTTTGCAGGGGGTATAATTAGTTATTTCTTTATTTTTATTTTTCTATTTATTGCTGTTTCGGGTTTGCCATAATCCATCTAGGATTTAAATTTATGCACCGTTCCTATGCTTCCTGTTTGATTGCTTGCTCTTAATGGGCCCTTAATTGGAAATAAAATTCTTTATTCTTATTCTTATTCTTGTTCTTCAAAACGTGTTTGTTGTACGTGAATATTTATCAAAATTTAAGAATTCATTGCTGAACTTCAATTTTCAGTAGAAAACATGGGTCAAAGAATCAAATGGCCGGGTTACATTACTGAAGTGGAAATTTGTAAATTTTATTGTAATTGATGAAATGAAGACTAATTACAGCAACTGAAAATTCCACAAAAGTCTTCCTAATGTATCCATAATAGGAGGCGAATATGTCCAATATATATACAAATATTCTACCAAGTTTGAAGACTCTGGATTGAAAACTGTATGAGTTGATTACACAAAATAAGTAACCCTCCTTAAAGAATGTTGCTAAAAACTGACCAAGTTTCAGAATCCTGAAATTCTGCAAAAATGTTCCAAATGTATCCACAATAGGAGGTGAACATGTCAATTATATATATAAACACTCTACCAAGTTTGAAGGATCTGGACTGAAAATGTAGGAGGAGTTGATTACACATTATAGGTACCATATTATCCCCCCCTGACACTCACCATAGTATAACCTGGATTTCACTCCGTGTAACCCGGCCAAAAAGGGGTGCGTGTTATACATAAATGTATTTTATACACATCAAAAAAACAGTACAATTGAAATTTAACACTGACTTTGATATAGCTGTCATTTATATCATACATTTTTCATATGTCTATGAATAAATTATTGAATACAAGCTTCCCTGCCAAACAACATTTTTCTAAACACAACTTATACAGGTAAACATTGTATGCTTGAGTTCAGGAAATAACTCTTGATAAGAACACAATTGCATTTGTAACAATATTGTTTAATGGGTAACTTAATTGAATAAAACCTAACCTCAACACACAGCACAAAAGTAAGAGTTGTTGTGGAACATATTGTGTATTCAACATCAAAGGTGTGTCACTTTCCATACAGGTTAGAAAAGCCCTCAATCTCCTAGTTTTATCCTCCACATTTGTCCCTAACCACATGCGTTCGATACTCGGTGTTTTCCAATCTACTGGATAAGCAGTGACCATTTCACACTGGACTTTTGTTGTTCCACGTCGCATGACCCATTCTTTTACTGGTACTTCAAATTTCTTTTCTGGTGGTGCAGAGCCTGTAGAAATTAATGTTGTGTTAAATAGCAAGTATTTTATTTTTACTACTGTGATTCACTTCTCTTACAATAAGTTTCACAAGTGAGTGATTTTGTTTTTTTTGTTATTTATTCAGACCTTTCATTCAGAAACCAACAAAAATTTCACCAAAAGCTTTTAAATTTTTACTGTGCAGAATATCAATATTTACTACAAATCAGCTCTAGGCACTTGTGATGGATCACAAGAGCTCAACCCACTGAGCTGCCTAGCACTTCCCCAGGTATCCCCTCGTTTAGATTGATGGATGAATTGTTGTTTAACGTCCAGTGGCAGCCAGGTGCATATCAGGACGAGAACATGTTGATATGATAACGAATATGATCCCTGCTTTGTACTAGACCGACATTTTAAAAGTACTAGCTCACAAGGTAACTGTCCGCTGGAAGACATATCACCCCACTCAGACACAGTATACCGACCAGTAGATCTTTGCTCTTACTCCTAGATGCCGCGTGCTTGGCGGACAAGCAGCGAATACCAATTTTAATGTCTGGTTTGACATGGCTGGGGATCGAACCCTCGACCTTCCGCACTTGAAGCGAGCACAGTACCACGAGACCAAAAACGGGGTTCCTCGTTTGAAGAATGCCAGGCTCCCTGCACACTAAACACCCCTTTTGCAGATTTCAGGGTTCATAATTTTTCATCATAAGAATCCAGGACTTTTTAGTACATTCAAGGAAATATTTACATTTTTCTATGACCTTTCAGACTATTTACATGTATGTGCTCTTTTTCTGGAATTAACCATAATAATGAGTAATAAATTTGTTAAATGTTATGCTTGTCAACGATGCGGTTTCATGTTTAAATCATAATCGTCTATTTTTGTCAAAATTTTGGACTGTATATTTATAAACTTTATTTGCATTCACTGGTCTGCATTCGTATGTTAACTACCAATTATACACAAAATTTATTTTAAAATGGATTTTGCATGCATATATTCCAATGAGATCGCAGACTATACTTCATGCATGCTTAGAAATCGTGAAAGATAAAATCAGGTGACAGAAATTACCTCATCTTAAAGTAAATGTAGCACATTTCTTCAAAAGTACAACATAGTGATACAAATCTATTTATACACAGAACAGATTGAGCAAGTATGAAAACTGGGAGAAAAGAAGCCTGCGAAAGAAACAAATTCAAAGAAATATTTATTTTCAATAAAATTCTATTTTTCAAGGTGTTCCAAGGACCTTTGAGGAAATTTAAGTACTTTCAAGGCCTTGATTTTCCCACTTTCATTTTCAATCACTTTCAATGATTTCAAGGACCCATGTGAACCCTGAGTTTTTGAAAAAGAGTAGGCTAAGGCAGCAGGCCACAAATGACGGCATGCCGTTAAACACACTTTTGAAAACCAAACATACATGCTCACAATAAACTGGCTTTGGGCATCTTGATTTTTCAGCCATACATGTATATATGTATGAAATCCTCTCTTTCTACCGATTTCATTTCACTAAATTAATTATAAAACAATTTTGACTTGAAGTCACAATTTTTCTTCGAAATATCTGTAAAAAAGAACTTTACATACAAACTTTTGACTTCTAAAATGATGGAATTTCTAATATTTCAATCCCATAATCTTCTATATTCCCAGAGAGTTCCAAATCTCCCCTTTAAATTAAGAGGAAAAAAGTTGGTCCATTTCACCTTGTTTTTTCAGCAAATTACTTTACATTTTTCACATGTAAACATAACTTTTGTAACACGTTCAACAGATTGGGATATACAATACTGGGCAAATGATGATATTAATACAGATGGGTGGGTGAATGTTAAATAAATTATTAATGAAACTCTTCTATGAACTATTCCTTATCTTTTGAACCTAATTCACTGATATATTAACCTTTATTCTTAATTTTCAGCAACTTAAAACTTCAATATAGAATATTATTTCTTTTATACTGAGAGGACAAAATTCGAAACTTATATAATAAACTAGAGGCTCCAAGGAGCCTGTATTGCTCACCTGGACTATGTCCATCTTGACTGGCAACCTGTCAGGTTCCAACTGGCTCACTGGTCTCAAACAAGAAGATCTTTCAGTGATTTTCCACTCAGGTCCTATGTTAAACACTGTTCGGCTTTGATGGCCATCTTGGATGACTGGTGGGGTCATAGGATATAAATCTGAAAAAGGACCACCTAAGGACCATTGCTGTCAAGTTTTGTTCCAATTGGCCAAGTGGTTTCAGACAAGAAGATATTTAATTTAATTCCTCATAGGGTCCTATGTTAAACTATGTTCCGCTCTGGTGGCCATCTTGGATGACAGGCTGGGTCATTGGATAAATTTCTGAATGCGGACCACATAAGGGCCATTGCTGCCAACTTTTGTTCCAATTGGCCAAATGGTTTCAGACAAAAAGATCTTTAATTAAATTCCCCATAGGGTCCTTTGTTAAACTATGTTCGGGTATGGTGGCCATCTTGGATGGTGGATGTTGTCGTCAGATATAATTCTGAAAGAGGACCACCTAGGGACCATTGCTGCTAAGTTTTGTTCTAATTGGCCCAGTGGTCTCAGACAAGATCTTTAAATGAAAGTTTACGATGACAGACACCAAGTGATGGCAATAGCTGACATGGCCCTTCTGGCCAGGTGAGCTAAAAAAAAACCTATTTGTATACTGGTACCTAATGGCTGCTATTGAAGGCTAAATTATCAAAACCTACCCAATCAGCCACCCTATTAAAGTGGTGGTTCCGTTCAGTGTCCAGTTCCATCCCTATTTGTAATATTTGACACTGGACGTTAAGCAAATAAAAATCAATCAATACATATAAAATGCCCAATAAATTTACCTTGATCTTTGTTTTGATTATCATGTATTATTTTCTGCTTGTTTAGGTTAAAAAGAACTGAGTACACTGTCTGTCTGATAGGCCTATAAAGTTCTACCCCAGTTGGTAACTCTCTACTGATGTCATCCTCTAATGTAACTGGAATTTTTATCTCACCCTACAATATCAATATATCCAAGTATTCATTACACATTGAACATAAAGTACCAAGCAGCTAATTTGTATTTACTTTAATTTTTATACTAAACATTTTTTTTTTATAAAATATGTCCTATACAAGTACTTAAATTATCTTCCCCTAACAATCTTTTTCTATATCTAAATTAAGCATAGTAAAGAAAGAAAACAATTTGTGATACAAAATGCCTATAATCACTTGACAAAAGGTACAGAAGCCAGATGTAAAATACAGATTCTACATACTGAAAATTAAACTTTTGTACTTATTTAACAATCTACAATACTTTATCTTGAACAACAAACCTGAGACAACAGTTGGTAGATCCATGGACACATCAGTCCTTTCTGATGTCTTTCACTCGCTACTCTCATTATTTCAGGCAGAACTTGAGGAATTCTAGAATCCATCTGTTGTCCTGGGGATGATTTCTGACCCTACAATGAAAGACTTTATTTATATGCATAACATAAAAATTATTTTGATAAAAAATAGTTTATATGTCTCATTTTAAAAGTATTAGAATCTATATAATCAAACAAGAAAAGATGGTCCAGCTGCAAGTTCCTTTTGTACATGTAAGTAAACATGGCAAGGTCCACATTCCAGTTGAGTAATGCTACTACTTTTGAGTTTGAAAATTTATGATGCCCCAGTGGTATTTACATTTTATACCCTGGCTACTCTTCAACATGGGTAAAAGTATAGAAATTGTCAAAAACCTGAAATAAGAAAATTATCTATGCTTTTTCTATGGTTTCTATATATATATTTATGCAGAAATTGCCAAGCTCTGGAAATCCACCATGGGATAGACTTGGAGTCAATATCCCCCAAACTGACTTTTTGTTACACGGGACAATAATGCATATTTACCCCCTGTTGCATCTTTACATTCTGTGGCCAACCAACTTCAGGACTGTTACGATTTGGACTAGATCCACTACTACTACTGGATGAGGATGACACTGCTGCTAACATGTCTGGTTTTATTGGCATTCCTGAAAGAGAACAGCATAAATCAATGAAAGTAGGGAATAAAATAAAATAAAATGCTCCGCTGGGCGCAGCTTGATAAGACCGCAGAGGTCAAACCCTGAACAGTTGGGGCATGTATGGACACAACATTCAAGCTTGATACAGCAATGAATTTGGATTGTGAATAAATATTTGACACAGCATAGGTTTCTGACACAGAATTAATTTGGTCTAAGAACTTAAAAATTTAATTTACCTATTCAAACCATATCAGTATTATTTGCTTTTATATATAAATCAGAAATAACCAATTTAAAATGGAAAATTTTAAAAAAGTTTAATTTTGGACCCTTTGGACCTTAATGTAGACCAATTTGAAAACGGGACCAAAAATTAAGAATCTAAATACATGGTTAGATTCGGCATATCAAAGAACCCCAATAGTTCAATTTTCGATGAAATCAAACAAAGTTTAATTTTGGACCCTTTTGGCCCCTAATTCCTAAACTGTTGGGACAAAAACTCCCAAAATCAATCCCAACCTTCCTTTTGTGGTCATAAACCTTGTCTTTAAATTTCATAGATTTCTATTTACTTATACTAAAGTTATTGTGCAAAAACCAAGAAAAATGCTTATTTGGGCCCTTTTTTACCCCCAATTCCTAAACTGTTGGGACCAAAACTCCCAAAAACATTGCCAACCTTCCTTTTGTGGTCATAAACCTTGTGTTAAAATTTCATAGATTTCTATTTACTTATACAAGAGTTATTGTGCGAAAACCAAGAAAAATGCTTATTGGGCCCTTTTTTGGCCCCTAATTCTTAAAATGTTGGGACCAAAACTCCCAAAATCAATCCCAACCTTCCTTTTGTGGTCATAAACCTTGTGTTTAAATTTCATAGATTTCTATTAACGTATACTAAAGTTATAGTGCGAAAACCAAATGTCTTCGGACGACGACGCCAACGTCATACCAATATACGAAATATACAAAAATTTTGCGGTCATATAAAAATTTGAATTTTGGGTTTTACAAATCTACCTTTAAACATACTAATGATTGCATTTTTTTCTATTCTTGTTTTTTTAATCTTATGAAACCAGAGGCCCTCAAGAGCCTGTATCGCTCACCCGGATTTAACTTGTCCACTTTCAGCAGAACTGATAGTTTAAGTAGCTGTTATCTTGGCTAGTTTTTCCATAGGTTCAATGTTAAACAATGTTAGGGTGTGGTGGCCATCTTAGTTGACATTCAAGGTTATCAAACACAATTCTGAAGGACCATTGCTGACATTAGTTTGGTGTCCAAATGGCCAAGTTTAAGGAATGGTGACTGCAAATTAACTTTCCCCATAGGGTCCTATGTTAAACTAAGTTCAGCTTTGGTGGACCATTTCTGCCAAGTTTGGTTCCAATTGGCTTAGTGGTTTCAACCAAGAAGATTTTTGAATAAATTTTCCCACAGGTTCCTTTGTTTTACTAAGTTCAGCTGTGGCGGCCAACTTGGTTGACATTCTGGGTGACCGGACACAATTTTGACAGAGGACCATTTAAGGACCATTTCTGCTAAGTTTGGTTCCAACTGGTTCTGTAGTTTCAGACATCTTAGATTTCAGATTGGCACAAAAAAAAACAAAGTTTATAGAGGAGCATGTAAGGTTCATTCCTGCAATATAAAAATTCAATTGCTTTTGTAGTTTCAGAAAATGATATTTTAAATTTCAGCCAGTCAGAGTGCATAAATGGCCCTGGCAGACATGTTTTTTTAATTTTGGATCGGCACCAAAAACATCCATTTTGTTAGGGACCATTATCTGATCATTCAGGTATAATATTACTTCTATCTGTCAAACAGTTTCTGACAAAAAGATGTTTGTATGTATTTCCCATAGGATCCTGTTAAATGTATCCCGTGGTGGTGGCCATCTTGAATTTCAGATCGGCACAAAAAACTTAAACTTTCTAGAGGACCATGTAATAAACATCCCCACCAAGTTTGGTTTCAATTGACCTTGAGTCTTGGAGAAGAAGATTGAAATGTGAAAAGTTAACAGACGGACGACGACGGATGCAAAGTGATGGCAATAGCTCAAAGTGACAAAAATTAAAAGCATGACTTGACACTAGCCCTGCAGCACAGGAATAAACAATAAATTTTAAAAAAAAAGATGTTGGGACAAAATAAAATCTTTTCCCTACCTACCAATAGTATTTTTTTTCTTGATGAAATAAGAAACACACTATTTACTTCTAAATATCAGTAGGTCTCAAGTTTTGCTTCTGAAATGAACCACTGGTGATGGACATTTGCATACTTAATTGCAGGTTTTGCATCAAAACAAAATAAATGCTCTTACAAAATATTTATATGTACAACTTATGGTTAAGATCTGGACTTCAAAATAAAACTGAACTTTTAGGGAAAATAACTATCGCATGAACTGAATAGTATATATCCTACAAACTTTGTTGGCTGCAGGATGAAAATGATACTCACTCTTCCTATATAATATACAATAAGAATTCAAATGGCTGTTTCTGTCAACCTTTTTTAAATTTGACCACAATTTGATAGTGATGTCAATGTGAAATAACCCATTTGAAATTTATGTTATTCTGCCAAAGTGATGATGGATATATTTGTTTGTTTTTACCCAAGATCTTGAAAACATGCAAAAATCTGGAATAAGTAAAGTTTGGTGGCAATGAAAATTTTCAGACTTTTGTATTCAGAAATTCTTTGATATATGAAACTGTTAATTACAATAATAAATTCCAGACTTTTTTAAAAACTTATTTCCCCAACAGGAACATAAAAATAAAATTCATTTTACAAAAAGCATCAACTTAAGGCCAGTTAAAATTAATTGATAGATTTTCATCCCCGCCCGCCCCTCGAAAATCGTGCCACCCCAATTTTTTTATTTTCTAAAATTTACGATTTCCGGCTTTTGTTTATCTCCGTTACCGGTATCCGTGTCAATAATTTCGTTTTTTGTTAACTTCCTGTAACAATTCAACATGGTTTTCGTGATTCGACTATTTTTGTGACCTTTAGATGTCTTTTGGTCAGCTTAAGTCTGCAGAGATTGGAGTTGAAAGTTCTATTGTGCATGTTTCTGGAATAAAAACATATATAAGCTATTTTATAACGTTTACATATTAATAACACCTTACAAAATAGTTTCATATGTCATGAAATAAAAAATAAAATCCTCCCACCCGCCCCATTTTTTTTCAAAAAGTTGGATGAAAATCTACTAATTAATTTTAGTTGGCCTAAGTACATACTGTCATACAGATAATTCACGTTGGCAAACTAGAGGCTCTCAAGGGCCTGTATCGCTCACCTGGATTTAACTTTTCCACCATCAGCAGGACTGAAAATTTCAGTGTAGCCATTAGATTGGCTTGTTTTCCCATCAGGTACAATGTTAAACAAAGTTACGCTGTGGTGGCCATCTTAGTTGACATTCAAGGTGATCCAACACATTTCTAAAAGGAGACCATTGCTGCCAGTAGTCTGGTTCCAAATGGCCAAGTTTAAGGTATGATGATCTGCAAATTAAATTTTCCCATAGGGTCCTATATTTAACTAAGTTCAACTTAAAGTTAAGCTTTGGCGGCTATGTTGATTGACAGGCCAGGTCAGCAGCTACAATTCTGAAAAAGGGCCATCTAAAGATAATTGCTGCTACCTTTGGTTCCAATTGGCTCAGTAGTTTAAAAAAAAAGATTTTTTAATGAATTCCAAATAGGGTCCAATGTTTAACTATGTTTGGCTGTGGCAGCCATCTTGGTTGACAATAGAGGTCATTGGACACAATTCAACAGGGGACCATCAAAGGACCATTGCTGCCAAGTCTGGTCGCAATTGGCTCAGTAGTTTAAGAGAAGAAGATTTTTTAATGAATTTTCCTATAGGTTCCTATCTTAAACTATGTATGGCTGAAGCAGCCATCTTGGTTGACAGTCCAGGTCATTTGACAATTCTGAAAGAGGACCATCTATGGACCATTGCTGAAAAGTCTTGTTCCAACTGGCCCAGTTGTTTCAGACAAGAAGATTTTTAAAATGAATTCCACATAGGGTCCTATGTTGAGTTTTTTTTTATATCAGTCAATCAGAAACAAGAACTGTCCATGGTGGCCGTATTTGTAGTTCAAACAGGACAAAATGAGGAAACTTTGTAACAAACCTAGATGCTTCCTGTTAAGTTTTGTTCCATTTGGCCCAGTAGTTCCACAGAAAATTTTTTTTAATGAGAAACAAGAATTTTCCATAGCGGCCATGTTTGTTGCCCAATCAGGACAAATGAGGAAACTTTGTATAGAATCTCCCAATTAGATACTTTCTGTCAAGTTTCGTTCCATTTGGCCAAGCGACTTCAGAACTGCTCATGGCGGCCGTATTTGTAGTCCGATCGGGACGAAATAAGGAAATTTTATAAAGGACCTCTCATATATTCTTCCTGTCAAGTTTTGTTCCATTTGGCCTAGCAGTTTCAGAGAGGAAGATTTTTGAAAACTCAGCCAATCAGAAACAACAATTGCCCATGGTGGCCATGTTTGTTGTCCAATCAGGACGAAATGAGCAGTCTTTATAAAGGACCTTAGATAGATGCTTCCTGCCAAATTCAATTCCATTTGACCCAGTGGTTTAAGAGGAGAAGATTACTATGGGAAAAGTTAGCGGTTGACAGACGCCAAGTGATGTCAAAAGCTCACAGGCCAGGTGAGCTAAAAAATCACATGAAAATTACATATCATGCCAAACACACATGCAGGTGACAAACCTGCATCCCCTTTTTCTGTAGTTTTTTCAGTGGACCAACCTGGTTGTTGCTGCATGTTGTTAAAGTTTGGGTTTGGTGGTTCTACCACTATCTGTGGTCCTGATCCCTGGTCTGAAGCATAACCTTGTCCTTCCTGCAAGATTAAAATAGAAACATAGAAACTTTGTCAGAGAAATCATTACTTGTCAAATAACAAGCAGTATCAATTATCTAACTAGTTCTTGTTGCAATATGGCTGCATTATCACCACTGTAGCATAAAATGCCAATCATTTTACTTTATGTCAATTAATAAATAACGACTTTCTCAAGAATTTATTTTGGATTTTTATGCCTTTCCAGCCAAAATGAACCTATTCATTGGGACCTTTTTGTAAGAGGGAAGGGATAAAATCTGGAAAATCTGGAAGCTTTGTCAAGAGTGGACCACAATCCAAATGGATTAATTAGCTCACAACCTGAATCATATCTGGTTACTCTAATGACTAACTGAACTCACAACCTCCATAATCATATATGGTTACTCTGTCTAATTGAACTCACAACCTCAATCATATCTGGTCACTCTAATGACTAACTGAACTCACAACCTCAATCATATCTGGTCACTCTAATGACTAACTGAAGTCACAACCTCAATCATATCTGGTCATTCTAATGTCTAACTGAAGTCACAACCTCAATCATATCGTGATACTCTAATGACTAACCGAACTCACAACCTCAGTGTTGACAGGCTTGTGATCATTAGTAGTCATCACGAACTACCTAGACCACTCGGCCACCGGGGCCCCCTTTAGTTTTTGAGATATAAACCAAAACAGAAGTTTACCCCCCTTATGTTGTATTTTTAGCCATGATGGCCATATTTGATTATGGATCAAAACCTCGAATATAATTTCTAAACTAGATACCCTTAGGAACATTCACTTAAAGTTTTGAAGTATTTGGCTAGGGTGAGCTAAAAACCAAAGAATATTCCAGAAATGAAAGAATATTTTTTTTAACATACCTGTCCAGTAGGTCTTGTTTGGACAGAATGCTGAACAGAATATCCTCCTTGTCGTGGCATACCTGAAACTACATGTATATTTACCAAATTATGGCAATGCATTATTATTATTTTCAAAGATACAATGAATCATTCTTTTAAATCAGTGAAGCACTCTGTCACTCAAAAATTTATTTGAAACTTTATCTTTGAGATTTCCACAAAGTTTTTTGCATTTAACAATTGATTTTATATGCATATGTTTAAAATATGTCTGAGTAAGCAACTGTGCATAATAACATAGCTGAATCAAATTTTTTACTTTTTGCATTTATATCTGTGATGAAGCATTTCTGATTAAACAAGACTGCTGCAGAGAAAAGCTGAAGTCCCACAAGATATACAAATGTGTATTACTGAAATGGTGGCATAGGACCAAGTACATGTGTCGACTAACAATCCTACAAAATTTTAACAAAATCCGATCAGTGGTCTCAGGAGTTGTATCCTCAAAGTGTTCCTATAGTGTCACATGCACAAAAACATTAAAGTCCCATAACTCGGGTCAAAATAGTGGTGCGATAGGATTAAGAACATGTGGTGACTAACAATCCTACAAACTTTCAACAAAATCTGATCAGCGGTCTCAGAGGAGTTGCGTCCAAAGTGTTCCTATAGTGTCAAATACAGAAAAAAGTTAAAAGTCCAATAACTCCCGTAAAATTTGTTGAATCAAAATGGCGGTGTGACAGAATCAAGTACATATGGTGACTAGCGATCCTACAAAATTTAAACAAAATCTTATCAGCGGTCTCACAGGAGTTGCGTCGACAAAGTGTCCCTATAGTGTCAAATTCAGAAAATAGTTAAAAGTCCCATAACTCCCATAAAATGTGTCGAATAAAAATCGTGGTGCGATAGATCAAGAACATGTGGTGACGAACAATCCTACAAAATTTGCGCAAAATTTGATCAGCGGTTTCAGAGGAGTTGGGTCCACAAAGTGTACCTATAGTGTCAAATTCAGAAAATAGCTGTCCCATTACTCACGCAAAATATGTCTAATCAAAATCGTGGTGCGATAGGATAAGTACATGTGGTTAACAATCCTACAAAATTTGAACAAAATCTGATCAGCATTCTTGTGACAGATGGACGACGCACGCAGGCCCATTACTAAGTCCCTCCGTCGCGTTGCAGCGGGGCACCAAAAAAAAAAAACTTCAAAAACATACTGTTCTGTGGTGTTCTGTATTTAAGAAATCCATCTTGTGTACCATTAAGATAATACTGAACACACTGCTTAAACTTGGCTATTAACTCAGTCTTCTTCCTGGAAAAAATGTTTGACAGTATTTTAATAACCATTTTCTGAACAAGGAAAATGTCACAAAAGCTGATTTCGTATTGCTTGTTTTACTGGCGAATTTTTGTGTGGCATTATGCATGGATATGATATTCACATTAAAACAATACATGCCTCGCCTGAGTATGCACATCGACACAGCATAATGATCACCTGATACCCGACATTGCAAGTCAAAGGAAAATGCATTAAATTTTGTTTATTCAGTTGGGGTTTAACCCCGTTTTCAGCACATTTTGGCTGTTTCGTGGTGGCCAGTTTTTATTGGTGGAGGAAGCCAGACTACCCGGAGAGAACCACCAACCTTCGGTAGGCAAATTGACAATCCTTGTCAATTAAGATTGGAGTCCAACACACCCCGCCACAGATGAGATTCGAACTCACAACCCCAGCGTTGACAGGCTAGTGATCAGTAGTAGGAAAATGCATTAAAAGAAATAGTCATGGTCAGGTGATAATTTGTCTGAAAAATCTCATGCATGTAATTCAAGCTAAAACTGTGTCCAAGAGGAGCTGACAGGTATCAGACTGGTATGCACCAACTAAAAACTTTCTATAGACCAAAAATGGTGGGTCTATATCATACATTTATAAAATTTGTTGAGAAATGGACTTATTTGTAAAAATGGGACAAGGGTCACTCAAGTCTAAAATTGAGGTCAATTTGGATATAGGTATTACATCTACAGAAAAATGGACTTAATAATGAAAATGTGACTCAAGTCTGAAATTCAAGTCAATCAAGGTCTCAGACAGCCATGTACCACCCACCAAGCACTATTTATAGACCAAATATGGTTCTCCTATGTATTGCAGTTGCTGAGAAATGGATTTTACTAGTATCCCAAAACAGGAAACAAGTCAGTCAAGCATGAAATAGAGGTCAAAGGTAAGATGTCAGATGTTATATATTAAGTGGTATATACTAAGAACTTCTATCAATCAAATAATGTGGGTCTTGTTACAATGTAGTACAGTTGCTGAGAAATATACTAAATAATGAAAATGTATATTAAGTACATGTAACTCGAGCATAAAATTCAGGTCTAGTTCAGCTGACAGGTGTTAATAAGAACTATCTACAGAACAAATATGATGGGCCTAGATAATACAGTTGCTGAGAATGGACTTAAATCTCAAAAATGTAACCCAATTCACTCAAGCATGAAACTGAGGTCAAGGTCCAGAGACAGGTGTCAGAATGGCATGTTCCCACCAAGAATTATCTATTGACCAGATATGGTTGGCTTAGGTATTGCAGTTGCTAAGAAATGGACTTAATCACAAAAATGTGACACAGGTCACTCACCCATGAAATTGAGGTCAAGGTCAAGAGCATGGGTGAAAGTGAAAATTTTTGAAAATCCTGAAAATTTGGCAATGGGTTTTGGGAGCCGCTTAAGGGTGCAAAATTGGACCAGGTTTTTAGAGTAGTCAAGAACCAAACATCTGACACTTCCTTTTTACAATCATTACCCAAATTGGAAAGACAGTTTTATTATAGCTTTCATTGAAATTCAAGTGGACTCTTAAAATCAAATATACACAACAGACACTAAATAATTGCAACAGCTCAACTAAAGTGAATGAAAAAAGTGTTTCTTCTGGCATTTTATCAAATGCAGTTTTAGTTAGAAACCGCATGGCATTTTTACCATGTTAGACTTATTTACAGCATGTCGTAATAGGCTTGAATTATATCCCCTAAACGGTCGTAAACTTTACCTAACTAGAGTACATTTAACGATCACAGTTTTCACTTGTCGTTTCAGATAAATTAACCCATGGTAAAAAATGTTCTTAGGAAGTGAAAAAATATAAATATCCAGGGGAAAACGTCAATTCCAATGGTTGAATGTCTTAATTTATAATTCATCCTCACAATACATATTATTTGGATATTGTTTAACTGAAACTTGAAATCAGTATCCATATAAATGTACATATATTCGAATATTATACCTGAAAATCTGCTCTCCAACAATATCCAAATTTTCTACTGATGACAAATTTCTAACAAATTTAACAGCAGCTTCAATGCAATTCTCTGGTGTAAACTGGAAAGACAGATCATAGACTTACAATAGTAAGGTATATGTTTGCAAGAAAAATTTCTCCATAAAATAGCCAAGCCTTCTTCAAAGTATGCTAGTATTCAACAGCAATCCTCCCTCAATAAAATTATTAATTACCAATACCCATAAATTCATTCCAACTTAATACATCACTTAAATTTTAATTAAACCTACAGTACAGAGTCCCAAATATATTATACACTCCATATTTTCAACCATAAATCATCTGTGATGTACCTTGACTAGTGGGCCTCCTTCTTGTTGGGCACTGTTTAGCAAGTTTCTGTAGAAGTCATACAAGTCTGCATCTGGTAATATGTGATTTCCTGAAAAACAAGAAATAGCCCAATATTTAAAAAAAAATGTGTACATCAGACTTTTTACACTACATGTGTGTTGTATTATGTTATTCCATGGTGATATATGCAATGAATGTACAATACACTGTATATTTGTTTCATATTCCCCTCATAAAAACAACTGAGCTGTCAAATTGGAGGCAAACCTTGAGTTTTACTATTACTGTTTGAAGTGACCTCTATTCTCTGTCGAAAAATCAATTGAAATTGGTGTGGAACAGTACCAGTAATGAATTTTATTCCAATGGCCATTTTAAGATCTGCACCTCTCTCCTTATACTTTATTAGAAAACTTGAGTCTATATGATATATATAAATAGAAATTGACCTGAAAAACAAGAAATAGCCCAATATTTAAAAAAAATGTGTACATCAGACTTTTTACACTACATGTGTGTTGTATTATGTTATTCCATGGTGATATATGCAATGAATGTACAATACACTGTATATTTGTTTCATATTCCCCTCATAAAAACAACTGAGCTGTCAAATTGGAGGCAATGAATGTACAATACACTGTATATTTGTTTCATATTCCCCTCATAAAAACAACTGAGCTGTCAAATTGGAGGCAAACCTTGAGTTTTACTATTACTGTTTGAAGTGACCTTTATTCTCTGTCGAAAAATCAATTGAAATTGGTGTGGAACAGTACCAGTAATGAATTTTACTCAAATGGCCATTTTATGATCTGCACCTCTCTCCTTATACAATATTAGAAAACTTGAGTCTATATGATATATATAAATAAAAATTGACCCAGAAAGTACTTTTGTTGAAATAAAGTTTTCTTGAGTATTTACATGTATATACATGTATTCCATTTGAAATCACTTCTTAAGTTTGATAACAAGCCTAATAAAACATGTGCTGGTTTACATTAAAACCAGAATTGACATCACAATCCTTGCAGGATTTCTCTTAACTTTTGTCTTCAAGTACAAAAATGGTAGACAGGTTGAACAAAAAATTGTATTTTGCGACATTGGAAAAGCCCAGCATGGCCCATGCACATCTACATTACCTGATGATAAAATCTATGCAGGTAATTAATCCATAAAAAAGAACCAGAAATCTATGATTACAAAGCTCGTCTTGTTCCTCCATAAATTTTGGTGTGTGGCTGTTTAGCATTCCGAGATGCACACTGACACCAAGTAATATGACTGTAGGTCCCTTGGTATCGTAGAAATGAACTTGGACGTAAAACTTAACCTTACTCAATGGTGTGTGATAAGTAGGTCAGAGTGACCTAATTTTAGTGGGAGGCTGTTACTTCCCGAGATGTGTGAATCTACACCCCTATGGTGGTCCCCGAGTTTAGTTTATTTAAGAAAACTTTGCTCAACTTACCTAACAAAGCTGCAAATATGCAAAATCTGTTAGGATTAAGGTTTAAGTTCTTTGCAATTTCATCCATGATGTACTCTTTAGTTTCCAAAGAACCTTTGTAGGTCAGCTTTAGGTTGTGGGATGAAAAATAACGTGGTGGATCAAAAATTGTGTACACCGCATCTTGAGCCAGTATTCCTTGCAGAGCATGCTCTCTGCAATAACCAATGACTTCTTGTTCATGATCATCCATTGAACAAGCGACTGTAACACCAAGCTGTCGCAGTGCCATCCTAAGTGCACCATGAAGAAAAACTGGGGGGATCCACCATATTTTGGGAGGGGGAGTTCCTTTGTTGTTGACATGTCGTAGGATTGACTGGACTTTTTTCTTCTCCATACCCTGACTTGCCAACCATTCACTCATTTTCTCACTTTCTAAGGATCCATTAAAGAAGACTACCAGTTCCATATTTGCTGCTTGACAGGCCTGGATCAAACTGTTCAAGTAGGCTGTCATCCTATTCCATTGCCCCCCGCATACCCAGTCGGAAAAATAACCTCCATAAAGTCTATCTAAACAGCTCTCAGCATCTACTACAAGACAAAATCTGGCCGATCCTGGATACCTGCCACGCCTTTTTGGTATAAAACCCCTTGATATTTTCAGCAGGTCAACTGACACACAAGCACTTGAACAATGCGACTCAATATATTCTTGTAGAGCTTTTATTCCCATTGTTGCAACCTTCTTTCCAAAGATAATTGATTATTTCATAAGTTTTTATATGCCAAAAGAAAAAATTTCGTAAACAGAGCACAAAATTTGAAGAAAATGAAAGGAATTTGACCTCAATCAGCGGCCATGTGCTTCTTCCTAGCGGCTCTGACACCCTTTGACATGCGTGCTGATGACGCAAAGCCCGGATTGGTTTCCCAACTTGCATTTCGCAATTATTCGGTATTTAAGAATTTGTCGCAATTAAATGGGTAAAGTCTAGAGAACACTTTGAAGTGAAACTTGTAAACAATAATAATGGCAGATTCGGGTGCATTTCAGCCAGGAACTGGTGTAGCACCAGCTACATTGGTGGAATTATCCATTTCATGTCGGTAAGAAAGAAGACAAATGCTGACATATTTTGAAACATTGTTATTTAACTTTCCAAAAAATAAAAAAATAAAAATATAGGATACGCAAAATATTTGACATAATCTGTCATTTCGAAATCATCCTGCGCTCAGGGCCAGGCTCAGCTGTAGCCTGTGACTGATGGTAGTGTTGCAAAATGTCTAAATACAGACGCAGTACATGTATCATCATATGGATACACAATTTTTCATAGTTTTTTTTTTACTTTGAACTTTCTGCTTGTAAAGTATGGATAGAAATTATAATTAATCCCTTTTGGGATTCTGTGTCCGGAGCTATTTTTCTGACTTGGCACTTGGCCGCCAAGTCAGAAAAATAGCTCCGGACACAGAATCCCAAAAGGGATTAAATTATAATTAGTCCAAGTCAACTAAGGACCTCCAAAGAAGCTCTTATATTCACTCCATAAACGCACTAAAGACCTTAAAATTCAGTAACAATATTAAGAAAACAGAAATAATATAAAAGATGATATTTATCCAACTGAACACATCTTCAGTTACCATAGTGGGTAACGTGTTTGGAGGATGCCACACATCCTGCACGCTAAAGACCCCTTCTGTAGTTTTCAAAAAAGATTGGGCTAATGCTGCTACAGAAGGCTAAATTACCCAACCCTACTCAACCGTCCTCCTTTTACAGTGGCAGTCAAAATTGGTCCCTCTTTGTGTCCTGACCCACCCCTATTTGAATTGTTTGATAAATTGAGATGCTTCTCATCCTGAAGAAGCATGAAATATTTGCCACTGAATGTTAAGCAACAATCAATCAATGGCAATCAGTATTAAAAATTTTGCATTTAAATATGGTAAATATTGAATTTTATAGGTTAAGTTTTTAATGTAACTTTTAATATATGCAACATTGTGATCAGTGAAAACAAAGATAACAAATTTTTATTGTGTAACTAAGCTAGCTTATGTACATATTTACATTTTCTGTTATTTCAGAAATCTCATAGATGCAGATGTGTTTTCAAAGTCTGATCCAAGTAAGTAAATGTATAATATGTTCTATATATCATGAAATCTAAATGTTTGGAAAACAGTATGTAATCAAATCTGCTTTAAGTGGCACCTTTAACTACTAATCACTGTCTATAAAAGGGCACTGTGAATATGTCCCAGTCATGAACATGCAAATACTTGTAAAGTAAACCTCTGTATAAAGGATACTTTTTTTCTATCCCTCAGCTGTCCTTTATACTCAAGTTTGACCACAATTTTATGTTCAATGAATTCTTTGTCATTTTTTGTTTATTAACTAACTGATAATAAACAATCTTATTAGGGGCCTCGGTGGCCGAGTGGTCTAAGTAGTTCGTCATGACTACTAATGATCACTAGCCTGTCAACGCTGAGGTTGTGAGTTCGAATCTCACCTGTGGCGGGGTGTGTTCGACTCCGATCTTAATTGACAAGGATTGCCAATTTTCCTACCGAAGGTCGGTGGTTCTCTCCGGGTACTCCGGCTTCCTCCACCAATAAAAACTGGCCGCCGCGAAATGGCCAAATGTGCTGAAAACGGCGTAAAACCCCAACCAAACCAAACCAAACAATCTTATTACACATGTTACATGTATTATGCAAAGTGGATATGTGTCCTGTGTTCAAGGCAGTACAACAAGCTCTTTTTTACTTTTTGAATTCAATTTCAGGTTTTATTTTTATCACCTTGACATTTATCTCATATTTCTTATTTAAAAGGGGCCTCGGTAGCCGAGTGGTCTAAGTAGTTCGTCATGACTACTATTGATCACTAGCCTGTCAACACTGAGGTTGTGAGTTCGAATCTCACCTGTGGTGGGGTGTGTTTGACTTTGATCTTAATTGACAAGGTTTGCCAATTTTCCTACCGAAGGTCGTGGTTCTCTCCGGGTACTCCGGCTTCCTCCACTGCAAAATAGTCAAATCTGCTGAAAACAGAGTAAAACCCCAACTAAACAAACAAAGTTATTTAAAAGGTTAAGAAACGTTATGCTCTTCTTGTGCTGATGTGGTTGGGATATTTTTTTTCAACTTTAGACAATACCAATATTTCATTCACTATTTATAAAATGAAAATGAAAATAACCTGATGTCCAATTCTTTTTCAGTTTGTGTTGTGTTTGCCTATGACACCAACAATAAACAGTATAGAGAGGTAAAAATATATTTAGTATTTCATGTAAAGGCTTTTGGATGTTGTTCTTTTTAAATACCGTAATTTCAGAAATTATTGCGGGAATTTATTATTGCGATTTTTCCATTTTAGACCAAAATGCGATTTTAATTTTTGCGATATGGAGAAAAATCCTGATTCATTCATATAGATTTACCCTAGTCCATCTGTACGTCTGTCTGGCTTGGTTAAATTTTTGCATTTACATCAACTTCTTAGAAACCCATGAAGATATATCAATGATATTATACCACTACAATCCTCTTATAACACATACTCAGATCAACAACATTTGGGTTACTTTGACTATATTTAATGCATAAGTGACTCTGATAAAGTTTTTCCTCTAATTTCATACCCCATGATCCCATGGTGTTATATCAATGATACTTCACCACTATAATCCTCTTACATTATATAATGCATTTCTCCAACAGTTGGTTCAATATAACCAACATTTTTTGCACGAATGACTTGGGTTAAGTTTTTGTGTATGGGTCCATTTCTCAGAATCCTATTAAGATATATCAATGATATTATAGCTATGCATTCGTGTTATATAGTACAAGAAAAATCAGCAACATTTGAGTCACCATGACCTATATTTTATGCTTGAATGACTTTGATTAAATTTTTGATTTCAGATGTATTATTAAAGAACCTATCATAATACACTGAACCGCAAAAGAAACGTCGCACAAAATGACATGTTCACATACATTTATTTCAAAGTGACATTTATATATTTTAAATTAATTTTTACAAAATTTAATGAATGATTTACAGTCTTTTGGTTACAATGTTCACAAAAACGTCACATTTGTCGCAACGTCACATGTTTTCAATGCTGTGCTCCCACGTCCGTTAATAACGTGTATGTCCTCCACCGGCACCAATTACTGCGGCACATCTTCGGTACATGGAGTTGATGAGCCGATTAATAAACGCCATCGGAATACGTGCCCATACTCTCTGAAACGCTTGTGAAAGTTCAGCTGCAGTTGTCGGACTTGGCTGCTCATTATTCAACCGTCTTTGAACTTCGTCCCATAAATGTTCAATAGGGTTTAAATCTGGACTCAAAGCCGGCCAATCCATAACATTAATGTTATTCTGCTGTAGGAAGTCTCTTGTGGCTCTTGCGGTATGCGCACGTGCATTGTTCTGTTGGAAAGTCTTGTTTTGATGACGTGCGAAATGGGGCTGAACATGGGGTGTCAAGACTTGGTCGATGTAACGGGCAGCTGTTACGCCATTTCCTCTACCTGGGCCAAGGTTCTGAAAGATGACTGGACCAAGTTTAACGTTAAGGCCGATTCCACCCCATACCATGATGCTAGGTCCTCCCCACGCGTCTGTTTCCAGAATGGAGCTGTCTTGGTAACGTTCCCCGCGTCTTCTCCACACTCTGGTTCTGCCATCGGCTGTTGAAATGCAGTAACGGCTTTCGTCAGAGAAGAAGATGTTACGCCATTGTCGATTTCGCCAATTCTGTCGAGGAGTAAGAATAGGTCCTCTTGCTGGACGGCGACATCTCATGTTTCTAGCAGCTAATCGCCGACGAACCGTATCATCACTTATGGGTCGTCCATGTGTTCCAACAGTGTTTCTGGCAGTTTCGGCTGCTGGGGTGAACCGATTCATCAAATGGTGACGAACAATGCCTCTATTCTGTCTAGGGGTAGTGACTTGGGGTCTACCACTCCGTGGACGGTCATTTGTGCTGTTTGTTGCATTGTACCGTGTCCGTAGACGTTCAATTGTTCGAACAGCACAGTTGAAGTCGTTGGCAATAACTCTGGCAGATTGCCCAGCATCCAATCGACCAATGGCTTGTTCTCTCTGTTGTGGAGTCAGACGTGGCATAGCTTCTGTGTCAACACTGATACTAACACTCTTTAATTTTCTCCGGCCTTTTATACCCATAAAGGAGCATGAATTTCACAAACATTTAAGATTTAAGAAAAATTACCGCCAAGTGTGTCCCACGAGCGGTTTTAGGTACCGTCGCTCTACGATATCAACTGAAAATTATTCAACCGAAAATTTAATTCACAGGTAATTTAATCTTACCTGGTGATGTAATCGTAATACTGATTATATAAAAATCATTAATTAATATTTATTTTGAATTTTGCTAACATTTTGAAAAAGCGACGTTTCTTTTGCGGTTCAGTATATAATAATGATATTTCACAATTACAGTCATCTCACATGTACACAACATGATTTTCTTCTGCATTAAAGTGGAATTCCGCTTTTCAAAGTCCAGATCTGTCCATTACAGTTATTTATTGTGTCGCCTGCGGAATGCATGGTCGACACATAGGGATCACTATCTGTCGTCTTGTGTCTTGCGTCGTCACACTTTTCTTCTATCCTCAACTGCTCGTAGACCGCTCAAAGGAATTTGATGAAACTTTCTCTGTGCATTAACCTTAATGCACAGGTGTGCATATATATTTTATTTTTAAAAATTTTAATTTTTTTTTGTAAAAATTGACATTTTTGAAAAAAAAGGGGGGGCTCAAAACTTCTATCCTCAACTACTCCATAACCGCTCAAAGGAATTTGATGAAACTTTCTCTGTGCATTAACCTTAATGCAAAGGTGTGCATATATATTTCATTTTTAGAAAACTTTAAATTTTTTTTGGTAAAATTGACATTTTTGCAAAAAAGGGGGGGGGGCAAAACTTCTATCCTCAACTACTCTATAACCGCTCAAAAGAATTTGATGAAACTTTTTCTGTGCATTAACCTTAATGCAAAGGTGTGCAAGTATATTTCATTTTTAGAAAGTTTTAATTTTTTTTTGTAAAAATTGACATTTTTGCAAAAAAAAGGGGGGGGGGACTTCTATCCTCAACTACCCTATAACCGCTCAAAGGAATTTGATTAAACTTTCTCTGTGCATTAACCTTAATGTACAGGAGTGCATATATATTTCATTTTTAGAAAATTTTAATTTTTTTTCCTAAAAATTAACATTTTTGAACAAAAAGGGGGGGGGGGGGTAAAAACTTCTATCCTCAACTACTCCATCACCTCTTAAAGGAATTTGATGAAACTTTCTCTGTGCATTAACGTTAATGTACAGGTGTGCATATATATTTTAGTTATAAAAATTTTAAATTTTTTTTGGTAAAAATTGACATTTTTGAAAAAAAATTGGGGGTTTAAAACTTCTATCCTCAACTACTCCATAACGGCTCACAGTAATTTGATGAAACTTTCTCTGTGCATTAACTTTAATGCAAAGGTGTGCATATATTTCATTTTTAGAAAATTTTAATATTTTTTGTTAAAATTGACGTCCGCAGGCGACACATGTCTTCCTTGGAAGACTCGCACATTTTTATACATAGTAAAATGGCTGTAGAAGTATCATTTCTGCTCAAAATCACATCTGACTACAATACAGCTCAGTTACAATTGAGTCACTATAACCTACATTTTAAGGTAGAGTGACTTTCATTAAATATTTATATTTTTAGTCTATTCCTACATAAAACCTGTGTCGATATATATCAGTGATATTTTAGAAGTGCAATCATCCTCTTTAGTTGATGTATTTTCTGTCATAGTTTGATACATGGTACACAGAGCCCACCTAGGATAAGAAAGATAAAGTCCTATGAGGTTTATATTAAAATGTGTGGTTATAATTTCAGAATTAATGAATTATATTTCATGCAAAATTAATAAATTCTGCAGTTATCTGATGAAAAATTGTCCTAGCACTTTATATTCTCCCAGAATATTTTGCAAAGGCCTCATGCATATCTACATAAATACATTTTCAAGTACTTGTGGAGCCTTAAAAAAACATGGAAGTCGAACTTGAGGAACCGCTTTTTCTACAATAAGTATCATAATGCATATCATTTATCTTACCAAATATGGCAATACGTATCATTTGTCTCTGAAACGTATTGTTACACCTCTACTTGAGTTGATTCCATTAAATTTTCGTATTTGGATCCTTATATCAGAAACAGAGCTTAGTACAGTATATTCATTAATTTTAATAGGGTAAAAGTTAATATAAGCAGGACATATTATGAGACTTACATATATTTAAAATAATTCTCAGGATTTCCTGTCATAAATAATAGGTGGGGATTCTATTTCAGGAGGAGGAGGCATCCATGTCTTACAGACACACAATCTTTAGTTTATAAATTATTCAAAATAAATGAAATAAAAAAAAGGTAAAAAGTGACAAAGTGAACAAATATAAACTCGAACACAACAAGCAGTCAGGATAATCAAACTAAAAAAGGGCTTGGGTTAAATTGGTTTTAAGAGTACTTAAATCTCTCCCTTATCTACCCTGGTTCGCTGGTAAATATAAACTTAAGTTATATAAAGCCATACAATTATTGATGAAAAATCTTTCCGAACTAATATTGGCTATGAAAGAGATTATAATTAGTTCAGAGCAGATTTTGCAGTTATATTCGTATTCAGTGAACTATGATTAAACAATCATGGCAAGGAAATAGTATTACAGAGAATCACATTCTTGGAATTTCGAAATAAACCATAATAATGAGAATATTTAACATTATCAATTGTTACACATGCAAGAGATAAGCAGGCATGCCGTAGCTGTTGGTTGGATACTGTTGCAATTCTGAAAGAATAATCAGAAATACCACTCTCAAATTAATTCCATCCATTGTACATCAAGTAACATGTAGAGTGTTGCAGGGTACATGTTGAACTACAATTTTCAGATTTGAAAGTTTCTTGTTACATGTAAAAGTATTCATTCTTAGCTTGTGTTTTAGAATATTAAGTTATTGTCAGATAAATCTGACTGAGGTTTGTCAGCCATTTGGCAACTCTAGAAGGTTCAGTTATCTACTAATGTATAACAAATAACTCCCAAAAGACAATTCAATGTTTTCCATTTCTTTGAACTAAAAAATGTATAGTAAAAAGTATGTTATAATTTAATGAAATCTCTTATTCCAGCTTGGTAGAACAGAAATCATCTGGAATAACTTGAATCCAGATTTTGTTAAGAAGTTTGTAATGCATTATTACTTTGAACAAAGTCAGAAACTAAAGTTTGAAGTGTAAGTTTATTTAAAAAAAAAATTTGCATAAAATTAAGATATAAAGAATATGATTTAAGTATTTATTATTTCTTTTTCATATTTGAAACATATATAGAATATGTATGTATATGTAGTTGAGAATTTCTTGCCACAAAATTGACATACATGGACATCTTGATATAAATTCAAGTTAAAGAACAACACTGTTATTGGTGTTGCTTGTCTTAAAGTGAAAGTGAGACCTTTAGTATGTTTTTTGTTTGTTTGTTTAGTTGGGGTTTTACACCGTTTTCAGTAAGTTCAAGATAGCTACTACTACAAGTTAGAAGAGAATTCTGTAGTAGATGTCAATCATCAGTCATCGACAGTAAACATAGATGTAAAATAATATCACCAAGTTATGTAAGGTCTATTCCTACCCTCCCACATCCATTGCAATAGAATAAATAAAAAAAGTAACAAATACAAATGTACTATTACTACTCCTGTGTCCATGGAAACATGCATTGATTAAATTTTGGAATTTTATATTATTTTTCTAATCCATAATTATATTAGCAGAATAAAGACTTTAGGGAATTGGATATATACTGTATATAATATTTACTGGCATCTTTTTGTAGATATGATGTAGATTCAAAGTCAGCAGATTTATCCAAGCATGTAAGTTAATTACTATTGAACATGCATCATTTTTAATTTATATTATTAATTCATTAAACATGTTAAAATATCTTTCCCCAATTTTTCTCTCCATAAAAACCATGCCAAGTAATGTGAAAAATTTTAGATATTAGCTCCTCCTCACTGGAGTCAAAATTTTTTTTTAAATTATTGTCTGATCTTAATGATCTACATTATTAATATTGATGTTGAAGTACATGTATTTTACAGGATTTTCTGGGAAGAATGGAATGTACACTTGGAGAGATAGTGGCTGCAGGAACAAGATATACACGACGACTTCTGTATGTTTGTTCAAAATAATTCATTCGCATGGAATCCTTTTTGTGGTTTTGAGAAAAATTCTAAACTATTTGATGAAATGTTTTGATGTCAAAATTCTGTATTTTATAATTAAACTTCTTGTTATACCAAGTAAATTAAATTTGCAAAAGTGAAGGTGAGTAACTCCACAAATAGACTACAACTTTACAGCATTTAATTTTGAAGTAATGTTCAATTCACTTCATTCAACACAAAACTGCTTGTCCAAAACCATTTGAAGATAAGAAGTTCTGTTTAAGAAATTTTAATCATGGAACAAAAAAAATATTTCTTTGGTAATTTCTTTACTAAGGTCTGATGGAAGACATCATGAGAGGCATTATATTCATATTTTTCACTGAGAAATAGCGAGGTGTAAAATATTAACAAAGATAATGCCTACCCATGTTAAAATAAGTATAGAGCATGGCATCAATGAATTATTTTGATTCTAATAGGACAATATGCATCATTTCTGTAATCAAAGCGTCATAATTGGGCAGCCATGTTGAACTTAATAAGGCGAGAAATTTCACAGAAAAATGTAAAATGTCTTAAAACAAACAAAATAAAATCAGTCTTACATTTTTGTTAGATTTTAAAGCAAATCTCAGCATATCCTGTACAGTGTATGATTTTTAACTGTCGATCTGGCATCGTTTGAATGTATGATGTTATATTTTGGACTGTGACATACATGTACATGTAGCACTTTCAACTGTGATGCTATTTCGCATGATGGTTACAATTGTTGTATTTGAGGTTGGCTTTGTTTGCAAAGCAAAGAATGTAAATAGATTCAGTGAAATGGAAGAATTCAACATTATTTTATCAACAAATTACCTAGATGGACAATCATAATTTATAGTCTGCATCCGATCTGTTTTGGGCATACTGACATGAACTATAGTTTCTTTATGAAAACGTTTGATGTTTCATCAGGTCAAAATATGAAATGAATTTTTGTGGATAATGATGTGCAAATATCCCATCATTACCAGTTTTACCAAACACTCACTCACAAAAATCTACCCTATGACCTGTATTTTGTATCATATTTTTATTTTGTATAGTGATCATTATTTATTCACTGGGACATTGTTTTCAGATTATTATGTATAGAATTTATTTTCAGATATCCAACACACTAACAAAAATAGTTTGAATAAGTTCTTTAAATATTGATGTATAGAATAAACATTGAAAAGTATGAAAAATTTCTAGTTGAAAAAATATAATTAAACATGAAAATACTGTAAATATCATCCTAATACTTAACTATCAAATACTGAAACAAATATGCTAACTATTTTTTGTAATCCCAATGTAGAACAGTATATATATAGATTCTCCTTCAGGTACGAGTGGGTTATGGAATTTCTCCACCCAAGATAGTTAAATTTTCGATTTTCAACACGTGAGTCTTTAGTGAGCATGTTAAAATCTAAAATTTAACTGTTGAGGGTGGAGAAATTCCATAACTCAAGAGTAAATTGAAGGAGAATCTGTTTCTCCTATGATTTTCGACAAAAACCTCAAGAAAATGTCGTTGCTATGTAGTTTGTTTACATAGACGTCATTTCGGGACTTCTCTAGTTTATCGTTCTAATAACTGTACAAAAAAGGGCGGTAATTCCCACGTAGAAATTTAATCACCGGGAAGTGGTTAAAGATATTATGTATTTTTATCCCACCGATTAAACACGTCAAGAATAGGAGAAAAATATTTATTTATTTTACAGGGGACCAAAGAAAAACAGTGGAACCATAATTGGTAAGTGCAAACAGATGAAATGTTTTATTAATGAAGAAATGAGGAACAGCTGTATAATTTAATTTTTTTCCCCCATGCATTTAAGGTTATAATTTCTTTTACAGTATATAGAAAGTCTTTCAAACAAAACTTAATTTTGCATTAAATCTGTAACTCTATGTAAAATTAAACTTATATACAGTACATGTCTCACACTTGTTTTGTTCTATTAGTCCTCAGTTTCTCAGATTATGTACAGTATTCTAGATAGCTTAAAATAGAGGGGTGCAGCACCTTGTCCCTTTTGCAATGCAATTCTCTATCCTTTCAGTGTTCCCCTTTTCCCTCTGCAATAAGTTAAAAATAAAATACAGTTAAACATTTTTAATACACATTAAACAATACTGAATTAATTGAAATTGAAGTGAAGAATGCAAAGGAACTAACAAAACACTTAAAAGGGCAGTAAATAAGTAAATGAAAAGGATGCTCACTGGTCATGTTTTGGTCCTTTTGTCAGATTTGCGGAATCCCCGGGTTTTATCCATTAAACATGAAATTTTTTGCCCATGAACTCCCACTTTTTCTTTTATAATTCAATCATATATACCTTAATGTGGTATTTGACAAAATTTTATGAAATCATTTTTATTTTTTCATACATTTTTGAGAGACTGAAGTTGTCAATGCAAAGACAATGAACAATCCAGAGAAAACCCATTTCCTGCAAATTTTCAAGGCCTTATACTGTAGCTCTAAAATTAGTACATGAACCTATATTTTTTTCTTGCTTATTTGCTTACTATTCATATGTTCTCTCGAACTAAAACACTTATTTCAAATCCTATTTATTTCCTATTAGACCAGCGATCATCCTTAATTGATATTTCTAAAAACTTGATCTTGTTTGTCCTTTTCAGATCTGGAAATGCACTAAAGTGGCCCATATCCTCATTACCTGCCCTTTTGTCCTTAAATCCTAGCTGGAACACTGATATACTTTACTTTTTATGTGTAGTAATAATACTAGTTCAAAAGACCTTTTTGGAAATTATTTGCAGCGTAAAAAAATTTCTTTTGGAAGATCTTGGTGGCTCAAGCTTCGCTTGCTCACACATCATGGATTTCTCAAATCGTTTCAAAAGTACATTAAATTAACTCCTTAATTCTATGCATTCTTGACGATACAAACTTGACAAAGTAACACAAATTCAATGCTTGTTTGAGATTCTACTGTATTTATATTTTTACTTCCCTCATTTTTCTTTCAACTACTTGTAAATATGAGTGATTATTCTAGTGTTTTTTTGTCATAGTATATACACTTTGTTTTTATTCCACAGTTGGAGTTGAGGAACTTAGCAGCTGTAAGGTAAATATTAATCAATAGAAATAATATGTAAGGTTATTGATACATATATGTCTGTGAAGTAAAACTCATTGAGGCAGTGTGATTGAACTGGACAGGGTATGTACAAACTTTTAAATAAAAATTAGTACGTAAATTAAGTTTTCAGAAACTTGGTGATGTATACTCCATATCCTAACATTTTCATATAGATTAATTTGCAAATTTTGTTTATCTAAGTTGCTTTTGTAAAAAAAAAATTGAAATTTACATATACATGTAGAATTTGAAAATTATATTTCCAGGAACAAGCCACAATGCAGTTTAGAGCTTCTAAACTAGATAAAAAAGATTTCTTTGGAAAATCTGATCCATTTTTGACATTTTCAAGGGCAAATGAAGATAATTCGTAAGTACATTGTCCTATTACCGCAGGCATATTTTTTTTATAATATCCCACATGTAAATACCATGACCACCTTTCAAAATACTTCATTCTGTGATTTTTCTGACAAAATATCTGGGAAAACATTTCTGCAATTTAGGAAGAAGAGAAGAACACGTGAAGTAAATGCATATCCCAGTCTAAAACTGATGATATTAACAAGAATTTTTTTAAAGACACATATTAAATCTTAAATCATGAGCTGAAATTTATAGATTAACAAAGAATTTAGATGTCACTACTAAATCAAGAATTGAATTTTTATAATAGATCAAAACATTGTACATGTAAGTTTAGAAACTGAATGGTTATTTATTTGTTTATTGGGTCATTTTATATGAAAATCCATATGTGTTGACATAGACGGTATTCTGATGCTAACATTTCTTTATTGGTTTCAATGAATTTAATATGAGAGATTTTTCTGCAAAAAAACTGCAAAGTTATCACCTCACTTAAATATCAAAGTTTACAGTATATTAATACAAACAATCATTTCAGGTTCACAGTAGTACACAGAACAGAAGTTATCAAGAAGACATTAAATCCAACATGGAGACCATTTACAATATCTGTCAGGTCACTTTGTAATGGGGATTATGACAGGTAATAACATATTTGCTAATTTAAAAGAATTTTTTGGTAATGAGTATAATTCTATTTGATCCATAGTACACCATATACCTCAATTTTTGAGAAGTTATTTCTGCAGAGACCAAAAAACTATTCTCAAGACAATGTTGAGAGAGTAGAGTTCAGTGTTCTTTGAAGTGTTCAAAAAAAATATTATTATACCTTACAGTATGATTAAATAAATCTGTTGGCTAATAAATGATCACATGACATAGAATAATTCAGATATTTCTTTATTATAATCAGTGGTGCCAGGGAATAACCTCAACAAAATTCATTTGTCCGATGAATAACCCTTACAATAGATATGTTACACAAAAACATTTGTTCGGTATAATAAAACAGTTACGGCCCTATGAGTCGGGAGATATCCAAAATGGTCAACCCTTCAACAAAGTTGACCATTTTGGATATCTCCCTCCTCAGAGGGCCGTAATTGTACATGTATATTGATATTTTGAATTTCATATCAGGAAGGTTATAATTCTACAGAGCATTGAAAAATAACATTGGTTGACAATGCATTGAAAATGATTGCAAATTATTTGTTATTAGACTTGTTTCTGCATAGACACAGAATGGGTTTATTTTACTCAAGGGCTGATAACTCCTGCAAAAATTTTAAATCAGACTACTTGATGAAGAGCAGTAATCTGTTTCTTATCAGTCTGTCAAACTTAAATTTATCCATTTGAATTTTTTAGGTCTATTAAAGTTGAGTGTTATGACTGGGATGCAGATGGAGGGTAGGTGTACCATATACATGTTCACTTAGATGTGCTGTACTTTACTTCTTGAATAGTTGCAAATATACTTTAAAACCAAAAGGCTGTATTTCTAATGCATATTCTGTATATATCAGACCATTATATTTTATTTGTATGCTCTGCACACTGTGCCTAACAGATCATTTAATCAATTGATTTTTATGGCCCCGTTACTAAGTGGTTTGGGCCATATAGTTTTACCCTTGTCTGTCATTCCATCATTCCGCAATGGACACCTTTCTTGGACTTTCTTTCTAAACACCTTCAGATATTGAGCTGATTTTTGGTAAGTGAGTCAGACATGATGAGTTACAGATTGTGTTTAGGCTTCGTTCTGCTCTGCTGATCTTACGGGCTTTTTACTTTGAAAATTTCATGAAATAACACCTTCCCGAACTTTATTTCTAAACACCTTCAAATATTGAGGTGATTTTTGGTATGCGAGTCTACCATAATTAGTTACAGATCGAGTATAGGTTTCTGCTCTGATTAAGTCTCATTGATCTACATTTTTGGTATTTAATACTTTGATCAAATTTTTAGTATTAAATGATCACAAGTAATTTAGGGATATTTTGTCACTGCAAACATCTTTGTTCATGTACATAAAAGTCACTTTTAATACCTTCATTTTAAGGATGAAAAGCTTTTATATTAAAATATCTTCTTCAGACATGATTTTATTGGTGTATTCCAAACAACTCTAAGAGAATTAAGTAGAGGACAATGTCAGCAGAATATTTACGAGGTAAATATTTTTTATTACTGGTAAAAGTAATCTAAATTTAAATATTCATTGCATTTGTATGGATGTAATACTACAGAATGAGATAATTTGAATGGAATACATGTGACAATTTCAAAATGGGCAAATGTGAAATTTCAAAAATTATCTAAAAATCTTACATAATTGTATGTTTTTGAAAAATTCTTAAAAAAATTTGACAAAAAGAGTTTCTAGTAGTCACAAAATGAAAAGAGTGTAGTTTTCCTTTTATTGCAATTTTCTGATATATTGCATATACATTAAAACCCCATTCAACTAATAAAATACAATCATAGCCTATTGGCAAGGGCAATGAAGGAATTTATAGACCTGAGAAAGAATATTGACCCAGCACACAGAGGTCAATATACTTTTTTCTGGTCAGTAAATTCCTGCATTGACCAAAATTAATAGGCTACAATTGTTTTATTATTTTCCACGTTTTGGGATTTTCATGGCTATAAAAATGCAGTGAAAAAGGTTTTTTAGGATCTATTTTTAGTAACAGATCAATATATAAAGTCAATTCATCTTTAATGCTTGATTTAAAAGAATGAAATCAATTCTTAGAAATATACATGAACATGTTACCCAGAATGAACAAATCACAGGACTTCAAAAATGTAAGAAATTAATAATTACTGGTATACATTTTGAGCTCACCTGGCCAAAGGCCATGTGAGCTTTTGCCATCACTTGGCGTCCGTCGTCCTTCCGTCTATCGTCCGGCGTCCGTCGTCTGTCGTCTGTAAACTTTCACATATTGATTATCTCCTCAAAAACAAATGGAGCAAATTTAACCAAACTTTACAGGAATGATGTATGGAAAGTCCTTTACTACGATTGCCGAAATTTTTCCGATCCGCCAAAAAACATGGCTGCCAGAGCAGGACATAGTTTAACATTGGACCCTATGGGAAAACATGTTAAAGTTCATCTTTTCTGAAACTTCTTGAGCAAATTTAACCAAAGTTTACAGGAATGATGTATGGAAGGTCCTTTACTAAGACTGCCGAAATTTTTTCCAATCCGCCGAAAAACATGGCTGCCAGAGCAGGACATAGTTTAACATTGGACCCTATGGGAAAACATGTTAAAGTTCATCTCCTCTGAAACTGCTTGAGCAAATTTAACCAAACTTTACAGGAATGATGTATGGAAGGTCCTAAACTGAGATTGTTGAAATTTTTCCGATCTGCTGTAAAACATTTCTGCCAGCGCAGGACATAGTTTAACATTGGACCCTATGGGAAAACATGTTAAAGTTCATCTTTTCTGAAACTTCTTGAGCAAATTTAACCAAAGTTTACAGGAATGATGTATGGAAGGTCCTTTACTAAGACTGCCGAAATTTTTTCCAATCCGCCGAAAAACATGGCTGCCAGAGCAGGACATAGTTTAACATTGGACCCTATGGGAAAACATGTTAAAGTTCATCTCCTCTGAAACTGCTTGAGCAAATTTAACCAAACTTTACAGGAATGATGTATGGAAGGTCCTAAACTGAGATTGTTGAAATTTTTCCGATCTGCTGTAAAACATTTCTGCCAGCGCAGGATATAGTTTAACATTGGACCCTATGGGAAAACATGTTAAAGTTCATCTTTTCTGAAACTACTTGAGCAAATTTAACCAAACTTTACAGGAATGATGTATGGAAGGTCCTGAACTGAGATTGTTGAAATTTTTCCGATCTGCTGTAAAACATTTCTGCCAGAGCAGGATATAGTTTAACATTGGACCCTATGGGAAAACATGTTAAAGTTCATCTTTTCTGAAACCACTTGAGCAAATTTAACCAAACTTTACAGTAATGATGTATGGAAGGTCCTTTACTAAGACTCCGGAAATTTTTTCCAATCCGCCGAAAAACATGGCTGCCAGAGCAGGACATAGTTTAACATTGGACCCTATGGGAAAACATGTTAAAGTTCATCTCCTCTGAAACCACTTGAGCAAATTTAACCAAACTGTTCTGGAATGATGTATGGAAGGTCCTTTAGAGGGATTGCTCATATCGTTCGAATGCGACAAACATCATGGCTGACAGCAGGAACATAGTTTAACATACATGTCTATGGAAAAAAACATATTTTGATCATCTCCTCTAAAACTATAATAGCAAATTGAATAAAACTGTACTGGAATGATGTATGGAAGGTCCTTTACAAAGTTGGCTCATTATGTTCAAATCTGAGAAAAACATGGCCGCCAGAGGGGAAATACTTTTAACTTTTGACCCTATGCGAAAAATATATTTTGATCATCTGCTCTGAAACTTTTGAAGCAAATTCAACCAAAGAATTAATGGAAGTTTGTAGAAGCATTTTATCAGGTGAGGGATACAGGCTCAGCCCACTGAGCCTCTAGTTAGTCAAGAAAACCGAGCGTTTTAGAAAAAAAATTCTTTTGTTATAGGGTAAGTTTGAGAGAAAATTGCATTTAACATTTTTCTAACAATCTGCTCTTTTTCACTTTTTACACAATCACAAAATTCTGTTTACCGTTTTACTTTTTCTTCTTTAACAGTTATAATTTGATATGATTCATTTTCAATAAAATCGAAAATAAAGTTCATAAAGTTTTCGTAGAAAAAATATTAATACAAGAATGAAATATTAGAGCAATCAAAATTGAAAAAAAAACTTGAATGCATTATTCAACTTGTTAAAATTTAAGACAAGATAAAAATTAACTTGAGTACTTTCTTACCTGCAGTGTTACTTGAATATTAAATGTTGGTAAAATGAAATAAATGATGTGTGATTATTTCTGTATTTACAGTGCATTAATCCAAAGAAAAGGGACAAGAAAATAAAGAAAGGAAAAAATTATGCAAACTCTGGAGTTGTAAGTTGTAGAAGCAATTCAAGTAAATTTTAGAGAGTTCAATCACATAGTAACATTCAATGATTTTGTAACATCAACTGCTTTAAATAATGCCCAAATGAAAAAAATCTTTTGAGAGAAATTGATGATATGAACAAAATATCTTATTAGAACTCAAAGTACTTGACTTGATCGCCATAATACGTATGTACATGTATTAGCTTATGCCCTAAACAAAATAAAAGAATAGATAAATCTATCATGTCAGGGGAACAACTGGAAAGCTGGCAGTATCATATGAAAGAAAAAAATATATTTAGTATTCTGTATATCAGATATGCTGGTAATTTTATAATCATTCATAAAACTTATGTCTGTGCAAAACTGTGCATGATAAAGTTACAGCTTTATCAGAAAGTTTTTGAAACAGTAATCTTGTCATGTTTTTCAGATTGAATTAATGAGTTGTAAAATGGAAAAAGTCTACACTTTCTTAGATTATGTAAGAGGAGGGTAAGTTACATTTGAAAATTTAAATTGAGTTGAAACAAGAAATTTTTATTGGTCGAGCCAGTTGGTATATACTGTATGATCTACTTTTGGTACATTGACATCCATCTCCAACATATTCTGCAGTCTGCAATTTAAATATTTTTTCTAAGGTAAATAAGGTATTCAACTGATTCTACCTGCATTTTTGTACAAGAAAATTCTTTAGAATTATAAGCATTATAAGGATTGTTCTAAATTTTGGAACAGTGTATTACCTACATTTGTCAGTTTATTCTTTATCATCATATGTCTATATGCATTGACATGGCCTAAAACAATAGTCAATTAATCAATCAGTTTTTGCTTACATACTGCTTTTCTTTTGATGAAATATAAACTGCCTCAAAGTAGGTTATATCATATAACCTGTTCCAAAATTTATTTGGTTTTTAAATAAATAAGCAATTAAAAATTTAATAAATTGTTGTAAAGGATTAAATCTGCTGAATATAATATTTTTAGTCGTGAGTACATGTTTATAATTAAATTATTTGCATAAAAATACTATCAAGTTCTTGTATGAGATTAATAGTTCTTAAAAGTCAGTGGAATGCAAGTTGAAAAATGAGAAAAACAAGGAAGATCATTTAAATGATTGAAAATACCTAAGGAACATATTTCATTTACTTGTTGACAGTGTAAGTATTATATTGAATTACCTTGGTATAATATTTTTTATGTATTCTCTTTTGAATGTTTTTTGAATTGCAACAAAAGGGCTTTTCTGTCAATCACCAATTTATAACTGTATTAACATTCAATACTGTTTTCAGGACACAGTTACACTGTACATTTGCAGTAGATTTTACAGCTTCCAATGGAGATCCTAAATCTCCATCTTCTTTACATTACATGAATCCATATCGACCAAATCCATATCAGACTGCACTTAGATCCGTAGGTGAAATCATCAAAGATTATGATACGTAAGTATGGCTGATTCCTGAATATTCTATTTAAACTATATTTTCCAGTTGTCATCATTGTTTTGGGTATCTTCCACATAGTATTCTTACAATGGATTAAACAAATAGTAAAAACTGATATTTTAATACAAAATTCTTGAAAAGTTTTATTCAACTCATGATATAATGTCGGTTGTGCATCGCCTCTGTTATTCACTGAAATGATAAGATTAAAATACAATTGTTTGGTATCATGTCTGCGGCTGAAATTTTTTTTTATTTGTAAAAATCTAAAGATAGAATGTGAAGTTTTCATATATCTAAAATATTTCTCAAATGGTTTACTGTCATAAGTAATATGGGAATTCTATGTTAATGAGGACCAGCATCAGTGTCTTACAGACACACAATCTCTAATGCCATGCAGTTTGTATCTCACAGAATCAGCAATTATTTTTCTTCTTAACCGAGAAGATTTATAATTAAAACTATCAGACAAACAGATCAAAACAATTTTTTACAAATTGGCAGTAAAATGTTAATTCCTTTCATTACCACAAGAGCAACAGATTTTATTTTTTTAAAGGAGGCATAAGCCTGTCAGATCATTATCGTAAGACATTTCATGAATTAATTGAAAAGAGGTGAATTGTGTTTAAAGCAAAAATATTGTATAATAAGGTTAACATCCCTTTATATTTACGCTTGTAAAATGCATGAACATAATGTTGAATACAAAGTTGAAATCCTTTTCTTTGATGACTGCTTTCTAATCATATCACATGATAGTCAATCATTTTTTAAATATAATAGTAAAGAATTCTTAATATTTTGAGGTCTGAATTCTGCTGTTTTGTTTCACTTAATAGTTTTTATTTTCAGTGACAAACTATTCCCAGTCCTTGGTTTTGGTGCCAGACTACCACCTGATGGTGTAGTATCTCATGAATTTGCATTGGTAAGTTTACATGGTTTGTTGACATTTTTTAATAGTACATATATTATTTTTTTTTTTTAATATTTTAAAATACTCTCATTGGATGAAAACTGACATGTTATTCAAAAATGAATTGAATGTTTTTACAAAAATTGAACATCGTGGGAAACAACCCTATTGTTCACCTATATATATCTTTAAATGCATATATTTTTAACTGCTTATTTAGAAACAAAAGTTGAAAAGTTCTCATGTGAATTAAGTGTATCTAAACAATAATTCAGGAATTTTTTTTTAATTTAAAGTAGATGTAATTTGTTCTGAATATGAAAATTGGAACAAAAAGAAGATCATAGTGTAAAGAATTTTGATAGTTCATTGTCCATAAAGATTTACATGTATATATAGCTTCAAATATTGAGTTAATTTGATTGATATTTTATAGAATGGAAATCCCTCTAATCCTTACTGTACTGGTATAGAAGGTGTTTTAGAATCCTACAATAAGGCATTACATTCTGTCCAGTTGTATGGACCTACTAATTTTGCTCCTTGTATTAATCATGTTTCAAGGTAAGTGTATTATGATAAAAATTCAATAAAGCTTTTACATATACATGCATATCTTACGTGGTTCAAACTCTGCTCACTCAAACACCATAGATTTCTTGAATCATTTCACAAAGCCAGTCATTGTTTTCATTATCTCTTGGTAAATTAAAAATGAAACTCTTAGTTTTTCAATTGTCAGTTACTAATTTTTTGGTCTCAACAATAAAATCAAATAGTTTCATTAACACGAACTTCAGATTTTATATCCTGGAACCATTACATGGACTCTTCACTGTTGCAGTCTACTTTTTATGCTACCACTTACTACATGTATATCTGCTGTTATCAAATCAAATAACCAAGCTTTACTTCAACTGCAGGTTTGCTGAAGCTAAAAGAGATGGAAATGATTACTTTATACTGCTGATTATAACTGATGGAATCATTACTGACATGCCACAGACATGTGAAGCTATAGTTCATGTAAGTACACAGCAAATGTCACTGTATAACTCACAAAGTACTTTTAGAAGTTTTAAATTTTGCATTAAAAGTTATTTTCATTCAATGATTGCTCCTGTTTTAGTTGGAAAACTATTTTGGTTGGTATTGAAATAACCAGTGTTATTTTTCTACATTTCATTCATTATAAGCTTGTCCTAAAACTGTATATCAAAGTTCCCTGAGGAACGATTATAGCATCTCGTCTGAAACAGATAGAATCTCAGTGACTCGCATAGAATCTGGTCGAATTCTGATAGCATCTTGATACCAAGATGCTAAAAGAGCCCAGGGAGAACACTGTTTGGTGAGAACTGTATCAGGGAAAAAATCCATTAAAATATGTTAGCATAAATTTGCATGGACATGTGATTAACCCCCCCCCCCCCCCCCCCCCCCCCCCCCCACACACACACACACCTCCCAAAACTGAAAGAAAACATTGCAGAGTTAATTGGAATTTTACACCATATTTATTGCAGTTGGCCTGTTGTATTGGTGGAGGAAGCTGGAGTAACTAGAGAACCACCAAACCTTGGCAGGAAAAACTGGCAATCCTTGTAGTCGAACCTTGCCAGGAAAAACTTTCAGTCCTAGTAGTCAAACCTTGACAGGAAAAACTGGCAGTCCTTGTAGTCAAACCTTGCCAGGAAAAACTGGCAGTCCTAGTGGTCAAACCTTGCAAGGAAAAACTGGCAGTCCAATTAGTCAAACCTTGCCAGGAAAAACTTTCAGTCCTAGTAGTCAAACCTTGCCAGGAAAAACTGGCAGTCCTTGTAGTCAAACCTTGCCAGGAAAAACTGGCAGTCCTAGTAGTCAAACCTTGCCAGGAAAAACTGGCAGTCCTATTAGTCAAACCTTGCCAGGAAAAACTGGCAGTCCTATTAGTCAGTCTGTCTTGCCACAATAGGATTCAAACTCAGTGTAATAATTAGTAGTGACAGCAAATAATTCAGAACACTTGGCTTCTGAGTTCCCTAAAGGAAAAGAAGAATATTTCCATTCGCTTGCACATTACCTTGTGGTTACAATAATTTGAAAAAACTAAAATATTTTACAGGCTGCTAGTCTTCCAATGTCAATCATTATTGTGGGTGTAGGAGATGCTGATTTTGAAGGTATGTTTTTCATCATAAACAGTTTGATGATACTTTTTCAGCGAAAACTGTCTAATCCGTCACACTTGGATTACAAAATTATGTTGGATTAGACAATATATCACTGTCAGATTTTAATGCCATAAAGAGTGTTTCTTTTGACCAAGGTATTACATGTACATCAGATTAGACAAGATTTAGGAATACTAAGCATGTTCCATTGTCTATTTTATATGCAGATTTATATGCAGTGGTTTAATCTTGGAGATTTTATGTGAGTTAAGTAAAAATTGCTTTATTCTTATTATTGAAGTAGTTTCTAAATGCAAAAAAGTCTTACTCCTGATTTTCAGATTAAAATAAAAGCTCATTCCAAACAATAAGAGTAGTTACCAGTACAAATTCCTACAGCCTAGTGATAAAGGATTCCATATTTAAAAAAAAATTGTAGGACCCATAAAATTTTATTTATAAACAGTACCAAGAGACAAATACTGCAAACAAGACAAAGAAATATCAACATTGTTCTGAGGAGAATGGTAGAATGTCAAAAATAGGAAAAAAAAAACAATCTCTGAAAGAAAACAAAAAAGGAAAATTGTACAGCAAGTACATGTATATATCCATGAATGTCAACTTGGCAATTGGTTTATAAATGTTTTCAATTACAATTTCTTTTCTAAAACAATTAGCCTGAAATTAATGCTCTGCAATATCAACAGTGAAGTAGCCACTAAAGTCTGCCATCTTGTGAGGGACTCAATCGTGCCAAGGTTACTTTCTGTGGGGAACCATCGGGGAACCATCGGTGAAAGGGTTCGGACATGTTATGATGGATAATTTCTAAAAAGAGGTATAGATTTTTAGCTTTCTCTTATAACTCTTTAGTGAACTTATTTCCTTATTTTTATTTCAGCCATGGAAGTCCTTGATGGTGATGATGTAAGGCTTTCGTCTAGAGGAAAATATGCTGAGAGAGATATTGTACAGGTAACTACTGTCAGCCTTGTTTAAACTCAGATTCATTAAGATTTCACATTTATATAATAGTGTTGTCTGCAGACAGTAATATTCATTAATATTTTACATGTATTTACCTATCTGTAGAGGGGAGGAAATATTTGATAAGATGAGGAATATCTTCTATTAAAAGTATTGGTTGATGTCATTATTTTTTTATGACTGCAAATATTTGCGGACGTTATGGTATGGGCCAGTCATCATCGACGGTGGACAGTTAGGTTTCTGCTCATTTACTTTTGTTCTATTGAACATATCCTTATAATATTTTGATGATTTTTTTTAAATGGTTCGTCATATGGATGTAATGTAATAAATGTTGCTCCAGGCATTTTTGTGTTACTTTTGTTGTTGCAGAGATAAAAAGGATTAAAGGGGCCAAAATTAGCCATTTTGCAGGACAAATAAATTTTTAATAGCTCACCTGGCCAAAGGCCATGTGAGGTTTTGTTATCACTTGGTGTCCGTCGTCCGTTAACTTTTCACATTTTAATCTTCTCCTCTGAAATCACTGGGCCAAATAGAATTAAATTTGGCAGGAAGCGTCTATGTAAGGCTGCCTCGGGCAATTGATGTTTCGGATTGGCTGATATAAAAAAATCTCCTCTGAAATCGCTGGGCCACATAGAATGAAACTTGACAGAAAGCATCTATGGGAGGTTCTTTACAAGGTTTTTTTCATTTTGTCCCGATCGGGAAAAAACATGGACGTTATAGGCAATTCTTGTTTCTCATTGGTTGATTAAAAGAAAAATTTTCTCTGGAAATACTTGGCCAAATGGAACGAAACTTGACAGGAAGTATCTATGGGAAGTTTCTTAACAATATTTATTATTTCATCCCAATCGAAGTACATATATGGTCACCATTGGCAGTTCTTGTTTCTGATTGGCTAATATAAAAGAACCTTCTCCTCTGAAATCGCATGCCCAAATGGAATGAAATCTGACAGGAAGCATATACATGTATGGGAGGTCCTTTATAAATTTTCCTCATTTTGTCCCTATCTAAATACAAATATAGCCCCATGAGTAGTTCTTGTTTCTGATTGGCTGATATAAAAAAAATCTTCTCTACTGAAGTCACTTGGCCAAGTGGATCGAAAATTGACAGAAAGCATCTAATTTGGAGCTTCTGTACAAAGTTTCCTCATTTCGTCCTGATCAGGCAACAAACATGGCTGTCATGGGCAGTTCTTGTCTTTCATCAGTTGATAAACTTCTTCTTTGAAACTGCTTGGGCAAAGGGAATGAGGCTTGACAGGAAGCATCTGTTGGAGGTTTTTTACAAAGTTTCCTCATTTTGAGGCAACAAAATTGGCTGCCGTGGGCAATTCTTTTTTCTGATTGGTTGATTTAAAAAAAAAATTTCTCTTAAATTGCTTGGTCAAATAGATCCAAACTTGACAGAAAGTGTCTATGACAAATAATAAAAATCTACAGAAGCACAGAATTGCTTGAAACCAAGCATGATCTGAATGTTCCTCTTACGGTGCTCACCAAGGTGATCCCTAATTCAAAATGGCCTTCAGTAGAGGACTTAGGTTAACATAAGACCCTATGTGAAATACGTGCAAAAATCTTCTGGAGAACTGCCAAATTTTAGAATACGCTGACCTGCAAGTAGAAGGACCTTGATGAAGAAAATTTGGTTCCTAAAAGGATTACCACACTTCATAATGATAGGGGAAGTGACTGCTCTGAGGTACATCAATAAAAAATGGCTTTCATGCCAGTTGAGCAATACAAGCTCAGCCCTCTGAGCCTCTAGTCTATCATCCAATTTTAATGGGTATTTTTAAATTTAATTCATCTTAATGAGTAGTTCCAGTAGCATGTCAACAGATTTCTTGTTTTTGTTCAGCCGAAAAAGCAATGTGAATTCATATGTAATTTTTTTTTCATTTTCATCCAATTTTTGTGGGGATTTTTTCTTTTAATTCACCTTGATGAGTGCTTTCATCAGTGTGTTTACAATTTTTTTCTGTCTTTTATTTTTTCCAAGATATCAAAGGGTCAAAGTTGCAGTTGTATTATGCTGCACTTAGTGAAGCTGTTTATTATCATAATAAATATTTCTCTATTTGTTTATCTCCCTTACCAAACTTGTCATCTTTCAAAACAATGTCAAAAAGATTAATAGGTTCTTAAACGAGTCCAAAGTGAAGACTGGAAAATGTTTAACGAGTTTTCAAAATTCATGTCTTTCCCAAGTGGAGCACAGTCTAAAAGCAGTGGAAGATGAGGTCTCGTGCAGTGGGAGATGAGGTGGCGTGAACTGATCTTTAACGGGTCATCTCACACTGAAAATGGCCATTTACGGAAGAATATCTGTTCACAAATTTTGAACCTGAACAATATTAACATCTGCAGTGATAAATAGGTAGATGGATTCATTGTAATTGCTCTATAATATGGAAAATTCTTTTAAGATCTAAATATTAGCTTTGGACTCATGTAATGTTTCGATTTTTCTCTATTTTGCATAACATTATACTGAGAAAAATTTTTTTCAGTTTGTACCAATGAGAAACTTCTCTGGGAGACAAGGAGACAATCCAGCTACACTACAAGCAATGCTAGCAAAAGAGGTGTTAGAAGAAATTCCTGATCAATTCTTATCATACATGAAATCACGCAATATAAAACCAAAACCTCCATTACAAAGACAGTTAACAATATCATCTGTTACATCACTTCCTGCTTCAGAACAGTAACCTTGAACTTCAGAGACATTAGGCATTTGTTTTTTAGTAATGGTTGTAGTGTTCTTAGAACAACAGATATTGACTGATTTGATACTGCTTATAAAGTGTAGTGAAATTGGTTGGTACTCTACAGATATGATTGACGTGTTAGATTAAATGCAGAATGATGATGCTATGATTTGATGACAGTACATGTTGAAATGAGCCACATTTTATTTAAAGAATACAGTTATTTTCATGTATTTTCTTATATACCTGTTAAAAGTGACTTATTCTTTCTGAAATACTCAAAACTTAAAATTGATTGTTTTTTTCAAACTATTTAAGCTCAGTTTGTCTAGAAGGCCACATAGAAATTTTCATTACTTGGTGTTGGTCATCCACTCTTTATATAAAATTTTCAAAAGGTTATATTTTCACTGTTTCCGGGCCTACTGTGAAGTGAAAATGGAAATTTTGTCTGTTTACAAAACTGAAAATGAAATGAACAAATTGGGTAAATCCAATGACGAGTGCACATGAAAAATTATATTATGTCTAATGCTGAATACTGATTTTTTTATGAATGTTTTATGGCAAAAATTAGATGTTTTTTACTAAGAAATGTATGTATATAGGATCTAATTTGATGATTTAATACTGATTTTATTAAACAGAGAAATATAGTGCCAATATTTTAAGTATTCTAAGTAATGTATATTGTGTATATATAATGATATTACTTTCTTTTGATATGAAGACATTTTAAGGTAATTTTTGTCGAGCCTGCGACTTTAGTCGCAGAAAGCTCGACATAGGGATAGTGATCCGCCGGCGGCGGCATTAACTAACTTCTTAAAAGCTTTATATTTTAGAAGGTGGAACACCTGGATGCTTTATACTTTGTATATAGATGCCTTATGTTACGAAGTTTCTGTCTGTCATATGTACATTGTCCTTGACCTCATTTTCATGGTTCAGTGACTACTTGAAAGAAAAGTTAAGATTTTTTGTAATGTTAATTTCTCTCTTATTATGAGAAGTAGGATAACTTAATTTGGTATATGCGTACCTTACAATGTCCTCATCCCTGTCAGATAGTTTTCAATTGACCTCGACCCCATTTCAAGGATCAGTGAACAAGGTTAAGTTTTGGTGGTCAAGTCCATATCTCAGATACTATAAGCAATAGGTCTTGTAAATTTGGTGTATGGAAGGATTGTAAGGTTTACAATAGTTAAGTTTTTGTGTTTTGCTCTTGTTTTTCGAAGACTGATAGCATTTACTTTCATTAGAAATACATGACAGGCGAGACATTTTTGTGTGTCCACTCTTGTTTTTATCACAGATTTATAGAATATTGTTTGTAGAAAAGATATTAAAATTTGTTGTAACAATTATCAATATTTATTTTGAGTTGGTGATTAAGATTTTATATGATTGTCAGCTTTACAATTTTATTATTTTTTTAAACTCTACCAGAAAACAAAATCACCAATGCTTTACTTATATTTACTTCCCCATTCAAAATATGCAGTACATGTACCATGTATATTCTTTTAAATAACAGTACTGTATACAAATGCATATACCAGTACATGTTTACAGTTTTACAATTACCCTATCTACCTCCAATTACCATTACTTCTAACAAGTTTTTTCTGTGTACATTGTTCTTACATTATTACCTGACAATATTTTCTACAATACATATTAATATTGTCAGTTTTATAAATTTTATAATTTTATTAATTTTTTTTACTGATTTCCTTTGCCCCTCATTTTGATTTTATTAGCTTACCTGGCCCTGCTATATGAGCTTTTGACATGACTTTTTGGCTGTTGACATTATAAGAAAACTCCGAAATTAATTGGTCATTTGGGTCCAAACTTTTTTTATATGACTATAGGGTAGATAATTAAAAAAATCATTTTGAAATATTCTCCTCTTAAACTACAGAGTCAAGTGTGATCAAACAGTGATGGAATTGTTCTCAGGTATTTTCCATTCCAAATTCTGTCCTGCTGTCCTGACTTTAAACTGCTATGGCTGAAGCTATTACAAATATAAAAATTCATTACAAAATATTTTAAAATATTCTCTGAAACCAGTGTGCCAGTTAGGACAAATTAATTTGATGGAATGGTTCTTTGATGTTCCCCCTTTATTAACTTAGTCCAAAAGACCCCAACTGTCCTATTTTAGACCAGTTTGGCTGACGTTTGTATTTAAACGTTTTATCCATAAAAAATACTGGACCAATTGCTACCAAAGGATCTTTTAGCAGTCCCTTCCAAAAATGCTTAATATAAACAATTTATAGCAACACATGGACCACTTATTATAAGCTTATATGTTGTACATTTCACATTTCTGCTTTGGTTAACTGTTATTGAATGAATATTGTTGAATATTATACATTACCATATGTTTTTCTTGAAATATTTGAAGATTTGGAGATGTTTTTGGTTAGTGTTAATGTCATATTTGGGTAAAATATTTCAGTGTGATATCATTTGAATCTTTAAAAAAAATAGGACTTATATTCATCATTGGTGTTTTATAACCCCTTAGCTTTCAGATGATGTGCAATACATATCAGACAGTGTGAATCGTTAGCTCTTATTTAGTCTATATGAAACTGGAAAACATATACATGTACTGGTATCACATTAAATTGAAATTTTTAGAAATTAACATAATAACTATGTATAGTAATCTTCGTTTGAATTGACAGGCATGCCTAGAATTAATAAGTAGTATATTCAGGTAAACATTAAAATTTTAATTGACACTGCTTAGTGCAATTGCTAGTTCAAAGAGACTTTGTATATAATAATATATTTTGATTGTTGTTTGTCATATTTCCATGCCATTATTTGTGTATGTTACTTTACTAAATAATCATTAAGTACAAACTAATGATTGTTATGTTCTCTTGTGGGGTTTTATATCCATGCAGTTAAAGAAAAAATAATACCCACGAAAAAAGTAATTAGATGAAAAAGGATGTATAATATATGAAAATATCTTTTTGGAAGACAGATTTTGAATTCATTTGGTTGTGTATAAACAAATTGAGGTTGTACAGCAGACAAATGAATCAACTATCTCCACATCACATACATGTATTAATACACAAAGCTCTATTTAAGAATAATAAATGTTCTACTTAGCTTTTACTAAAACTACAAATGTATAAATAATGGAATTTAGATTACTTGCATTGCAAATGAAATCAATTAATAATGCTAAAATATTAGCTTCTGTCCCTTCTTTCTCTTGAAAAAATATCATCTTTGAAAAATTTGAATTACTGGTACTACTATTGTATTGATATAATAACTCCTTTTATTAGGATTTTTTACATTTTACCCCATTCTCAATTTGATTCCTTTTGCATTTTTAGTTCGCATCAACGAATTTGAGGGGGATTATTGGAGTCACCCTGGCGTCCACATCTGTGTCCGTGTCCACAGCCAGTTCTCAGTTACTAGTTGCCATAGGGTCATACATTTTTGTGTGCAGGTCCATGATGAAGAGACTGACCATGTGACATAAGATGAAGGTCACATGGCCCATATTACAGGGTTGACTGGCTTTTTATGTCAAAAAAAATAATATAAAAAGTGACCTACAATCATATTACTAGGTGCGAGGGTGCACAGCCTCCTACCGAAATTAGGTCACTGTGATCTGTTTATCGCGCTTTATTGACGTAGGTTAAGTTTTACGTTCCAGTTCAGATTTCTCATCCTAAGCGACCTACAATCATATAACTTGGTGTCAGGATGCATTTCGGGGAGTAACACAGCCTCAGACAAAATTAGGTCACTCTGACCTACTTACTGTGCTTCATTGACTTTGGTTATTAACTTAACCGTTAAGTTTTACATGAGTTCAGTTCTCCGATACCAAGCGACTTACAATCATTACTTGCTGTAAGAGTGCATCTCGGGGAGCTACACAGCCACACACAAAAATTAGTGGGAGAACAAGGCGAACTTTGTAATGGTAGATTTCTGGTATATTCCTGTAGTGACATTTTGAACCTTAATGCCACTGCATAGACATACTACAGACTAGCAAGTATTTTTTTAGCTCACCTGGCCAAAAGGGCCATGTGAGCTATTCCCATCACTTGGCCTCTGTCGTCGAAAACTTACCTTTAAAAGATCTCCTCTGAAACCAATGGGTAAATTGGAACATAATTTGGCAGCAGTGTTCCTTTCTCAGAATTATATCTGACAACCCTGCCTGCCAGAACTGAACATAGTTTAACATAGGACCATATGGGAAATAGTTTTAACAAAGGACCATATGGGAAATTTACCTAAAGATCTCTTCTGAAACCACAAGGCCAGTTGGAACAAATCTTGGCAGCAATAATCCTTAGTTGGTCCTCCTTCAGAATTGTATCCAATGACCCTGCCTACCATCCAAGATGTCCGACCATAATTTAACATAGGACCTTATGGGAAAGTTCACTGAACTAGTGGACAATTTGGCAAAACCGGAGATGTTAATTGGAACTTGACACCAATATTCCAGACTGCCAGAAGAGATGGACATAATCAGACAACTTCGAATGATTTTCTGGTGAGCGATACAGGCTTCTGGGAGCCTCTAGTTCAAATATGTCCTATTCTAAACCATTTTCTCTCTCTGAAACACTGATCTCAAAACACCTGCCAGCAGCTAAAATGAATTATTGAAGATAGATTTGGTGTTTTAATTGAAATTTAATTTTAGACTTCTTTCATTGTTAGTATCTCTTGGTACTTCATACCTAATGTCATGCCTGGCTTTTTTTTTGGTAGTTCATATTGCTAGTGCCTTAGTTCTTGTGCTGTCTTGTTTGGTTTGCTATGTTTTTTGTGGTAAATTGGTTATATCGTAAAGTTTGTATTATTTTGTTTGCTGTGTTAATGTTCATACAAGCTTGCTTTGTCTTTGGATGTACATCTTATGGACTTTCCAATAGTGATACTGATTTAGTTATTGTTTGCCAATATTTTGTATTGAATTTAGGGAAAACAAATTTGATTTTTAAGGACAGGCAATAAAGTAATTTGAAGAAAAAAAATCAGGCTTCAAATTTTAAATTTTTGAACAAATTAAATGGGATACTATCAAGCTTAATTAAGGTGATGTAAAAAAAATCAAAAAAAAAATCAACTACAAGTCAAAAACATTTCAAAGCAAATGGTCATTGCAAAATAAAATTCCATGAACCAAAGACAAGTGGCTTTTTTTGCTCTTCCCCTTTCCTCCTTCAAAAAAGTTTAAGATTCCATCATTATTTATTTATGACGTATGTTGGGAGGCATTAAGAATCTGGTATTATATTAAGTTCACTGTGATAAAGTTAAAAATGTGTGTGGATGTTTTATTTTTACAGGTCTTCCAAACATATACAAATTATTTTCATTCCTATTGCTCCATGCCTACATTATTTTTATATAAAATATATTAGATATATATTATGTTTGTTTACCAGTTTTGTTATATCTATATATTGTATGTTTTATCTGTAACCTTACACTTAAATTGTAATAAAAATGTTATTAAGATTTGTTTTCTTACCTAAGGGTCCAATCATTTGGGTCATAGTCTTGAAGAGAATCCTTCAGGTACTACTTCAATACTCTGTAACTGCCAAGGGTTCATTGAGATGATGGGGGCCTCAGTGGCCACTAGCATGTCAACATTGAGGATGTGAGTTCGAATCTCATCAGTGGCGGGGTTGTGTTCGACTCCGATCTTAATTGACAAGGATTGCCAGTTTTCCTACCAAAGGTCAGTTGTTCTTTCCGGATACTCCGGCTTCCTCCACCAGTAAAAACTGGCTGCCGAAAACGGCGTAAAACCCAAACTAAACAATCAATGAGATGGTACGGTATATATACTTGTATAACAAGTCTACTCAAGTAGATATTTCTGTGCCTGTTCCAAGTCTGTAGTGTTAATTGTTCTTAATGCTTTAATTCAGATATTTGTTGGTTTCACTTCTTGAAACATTTTATTTTTACTGTGTCTATTTGTTGTTTTTGTTATAGGACTTGGCAATAAATAGGATGATTTGGATCCAACATAAACTAGTTTAACCCCATGTGTATTTTTTGTTCCTACCCTAATTCAGAATTTCTTTAGTTTCCCAGCCTTATTTAATGATTGGATGTAGTAGTGTTTCCACTTGGTTATTTTGTCAGGGAGATTTAGGGCTTGCCATATGGTGCAGGGTTTCTCACTCATAGAAGATCATGTGGTGACCACTACTTGTTTATTTTTGGTCTGTTCAGTTTGGAGATGGGGTATTGTCTTCTCTGCTAAGATTTAACATGTAGCTTTGGGAGAAAGGAGGAATATTTCTGTTTTACCTACCAATATGGGAGAAAACTTGTTCTGAACATTCAAAATACAGAGACAATCTTGATATTTGCCAAAAAAGGAAAAGTTATTTTGAACTCATATTGAGTATGGCATTGGAAATTTTCCTTACTGAAACAAATTTCAGAAACAAAATTCGAACAGATTTTGACAATCTCTTGGAGTTTGAGCCATAGAAGTTCTACTTTATAGACAACCTATGTTCATTGTCAGCAAATATAAAATTATTTGTGCGAGCTTTAGAAAGAGAAAGAAACATAAGCCTCTAATATTCATATGTTTACATACAAGAAACAAGTCACATTTCATTAGGCAAGACGTTTTGGTTTTTGTTCTTTTTGTAGCCCTCATGTACTAGTAATTTATTACTGCACTTTTGGAATAATAGTACCTGGAGACTTTATACTCAATGTATAAACTACAGTTTACATGTACAGTATACCTTTTGATAGTCTCTTTGCAGTATGAAAAAATATAATTGCATTTAAAATAAATTTTATTTTATTATCAGGATTTTAGTTTAAATATAAGAGATGTCACTGTATTTCCAACTTGTCCTCCAAACATGAAACTTGGTGTCTTGATTCTTTCATGTAGCTGGAAGTCTAAAAGAAAAGCTTCAAAGTCAACTCAAATCAAATTCACTTGAATATTTTTAAGTGTAGAATGAACAATGAACAAACATAATCATCATTTCAGCCGTTTTGGATGCAGTCATAGTTGGTAGTAATCCGTTTAAGATGAAAATCAAGTATTAGTTCTGCATCATAAGAATCTCTATACAATGTACTACATTTTTGTCTTATTATTTATTTGCAGTAAGATTGTTGAATTTACAATATGTGTGTAACTTAAATGCCACTGCCTTAGTTTACATTTTTTTTTAACCTTATAAGAGGACTTGGTGACTGTTATTTTGTCTAGTCAAGCAATAAAAATGTGTGAGTCTTCCAAGGAAGACATGTGTCGCCTGCGGACGTCAATTTTTACAAAGATATTAAAATTTTCTAAAAATGAAATATATATGCACACCTTTGCATTAAAGTTAACGGACAGAGAAAGTTTCTTCAAATTGCTGTGAGCCGTTATGGAGTAGTTGAGGATAGAAGTTTTGAACCCCTCCTTTTTTTTTCAAAGATGGCAATTTTTACCAAAAAAAATTTAAAATTTAAAAAAATAAAATATATATGCACACCTGTGCATTAAGTTTAATGCACAGAGGAAGTTTCATCAAATTCCTTTGAGCGGTTATAGAGTAGTTGAAGATAGAAGTTTTGCCCCCCCCCCCCTTTTTGCAAAAATGTCAATTTTTACTAAAAAAATTTGAAATTTTCTAAAAATGAAATATATATGCACACCTGTGCATTAAGGTTAATGTACAGAGAAAGTTTCATCAAATTCCTTTGAGCGGTTATGGAGTAGTTGAGGATAGAAGTTTTGACCCCCCCTTTTTTTTTCAAAAATGTCAATTTTTAGAGAAAAAAAATTGAAATTTTCTAAAAATGAAATATATATGCACACCTGTGCATTAAGGTTAATTCACAGAGAAAGTTTCACCAAATTTCTTTGAGCAGCTATGGAGTAGTTGAGGATAGAAGTTTTTAACCCCCCCCTTTTTTTACAAAAATGTCAATTTTTACAAAAAAAAAAATTTTAATTTTTAAAAATAAAATATATATGCACACCTGTGCATTAAGGTTAATGCACAGAGAAAGTTTCATCAAATTCCTTTCAGCGGTTATGGAGTAGTTGAGGATAGAAGTTTTGCCCCCCCTTTTTTTGCAAAAATGTCAATTTTTACAAAAAAAAAATTGAAATTTTCTAAAAATGAAATATATATGCACACCTTTGCATTAAGGTTAATGCACAGAGAAAGTTTCATCAAATTCCTTCGAGCGGTTTAGGAGGAGTTGAGGATAGAAGAAAAGTGTGACGACGCAAGACGCAAGATGCAAGACGACGCAAGACGCAAGACGACAGATAGTGATCGAAATTTTCTAAAAATGAAATATATATGCACACCTTTGCATTAAGGTTAATGCACAGAGAAAGTTTCATCAAATTCCTTTGAGCGGTTTAAGAGGAGTTGAGGATAGAAGAAAAGTGTGACGACGCAAGACGCAAGACGACAGATAGTGATCCCTATGTGTCGACCATGCGTTCCGCAGGCGACACAAAAATCTGTAGATTTGAAAATTAATGTGAATCTTTGACATTTGTTTAGTCATTCATTGTAGATTTCAGGTATTCAAATATTAGTTATTCAGTTTATAACAATGACAAGGTGAGAAGATTTAATCAGAGCAAATAATGAGGAATGTGACCCTGCAGTCACTGCACTGCAGTGTCAATTGCACAGCTTAAAGAGCTAAATCAGGGGCCGTGCTGGTCTTCACCAATGTAGCAAAATGCGATTTTTTAGTCAATCTGATGCAGAATTTTATAATTGGCAATATTTCTTGTGAAAAAAATCATCTAGATATGTATATTAAAATTGACTTAAATTAATTTCTTGCCATATATGAAACCATCTTCACAGGTGAAAAACCTTTGCAATGATCCTTTGTAAAATTTACATTATCAATGATAATTGAACAGTTTACTTCAGGATAATTAGATATATATATATATATATAGGTCTAACGCAGGTGTTTCAAATAAACAAACACATTATAAACTAGAAATACTGTGAGCAAAGCTCACTAATTGATACCCCCACACCCCCTATCACAAGGAATGGCAAAGTCAATGTTTTGCTATGGAAAACATAAAAAGTTGGTCAGATCAAAATCTAAAATAGGAGGTGCACTATGGCATCATGTGATAAAGATTCTCTGAAAGTCTCATGGAATTTCCTTTAGTGGTTTAGGAGGAGTTGCGGATGGCATACTGGTACCCCCTATCACAATGAATTGCAAAGTCCATGTGTTGGTATGGAAAACCCCAAATGTTGGTCAGATCAAAATCTAAAATAGGAGGTGCACTACAGCATCATGTAATAAAGATCCTCTGAAAGTTTCGTCAAATTCCATTCGGTGGTTTAGGAGGAGTTGCGGATGGCATCATGGTACCCCTATAACAATGAATGTCAAAGTCCATGTTTTGGTATGGGTAACCCCAAATATTCATCGGATCAAAATCTAAAATAGGAGGTGCACTATGGCATCATGTAATAACGATCCTCTGAAAGTTTCATCAAATTCCATTCAGTAGTTTAGGAGGAGTTGCGGATGGCATCATGGTACCCCTATCACAATGAATGTCAAAGTCCATGTTTTGGTATGGGTAACCCCAAATATTCATCAGATCAAAATCTAAAATAGGAGGTGCACTATGGCATCATGTAATAAAGATCCTCTGAAAGTTTCATCAAATTCCATTCAGTGGTTTAGGAGTTGCGGATGGCATCATGGTACCCCTATCACAATGAATGTCAAAGTCCATGTTTTGGTATGGGTAACCCCAAATATTCATCAGATCAAAATCTAAAATAGGAGGTGCACTATGGCATCATGTAATAAAGATCCTCTGAAAGTTTCATCAAATTCCATACAGTGGTTTAGGAGGAGTTGCGGATGGCATCATGGTACCCCCTATCACATTGAAAGTCAAAGTCCATGTTTTTTTGGAACTACACTGTTATTAAACATGGCTTCGCCATTTGCCGTTGGAATGTTCCTAGAACTGGAATGTGAGTTCAAAGTGGTTGACTATAAAAAAAACCCTATGCAAATTTTGCAGGACATTATGTCAAACAATCATTATCATCAGGCCGTTCCTAAAGAAATTCAGACACGAATTATGCCTATTTGAGAGATTTCTTGAGGGATTCTCAGTCTGAATTGGGCAACATGGAATTCCTCCCTGAAGACACCACACATACTGATTCAGAAGTATTTTGGGGAAAAATAATGTACACACATATCATGTGTAAGATTACCGTTGTGTAAAAATCCATTCTCACAATATGACAATGTGAATTTAAACCAAATCTTCGACAGGTATAATCAATAAATAAACATTCTCCTCTTCATTTCGTGAAAATCCATATATCTAAACAGAAAAACAGAACCAAAACAGTGCATCGAACAGGTTTGTTGTACTTGGGACGTGTGTAAATTTACTGGAACAGCCAAATATGGCGGAAATCAGAGTTCACATTAGGTCATGGCAATATAAAAAAAACACCGCAATTGTCCTATTAGAATCGAAATAATTCACAGAGACTCCAGTTTATCATTGTTTACTATGGGTTGGCCATTTATGCCGTTATTTTACCCCTCAATAGCACTCACGGTAAAATACATGTATAAGGCAAAAATGGTCAGCCCGTGGTAAAACAATGATAAATTGGAGTCTGCGTGAATTATTTCTTAATTTTATGACCAATAACTATTTGATATATTTAACTCCCAGCTTTCCCTGAATTTTTTTTTAAAATGTATTTTCAGTAAATGAATATTTTGATATCACTTTTTTACCTGATCCAAAGAATTCTATAAGTTGATCATATGTCCAGTTACAAGAAGTTATGATAAAAAGACTGTCCACTGTCATAAGACTCTTTAGTGTTTGGAGGTAGGAATGTCTTGCTGAGATCTCATCAGATGGTATAAGACTGATGGCATCATAAGTTCCTTTGTCTACACACACTTTATAGGTTTGACTCAGACATGTGTATTTTTTGTTAGCATCCTCACAAATTAAGTCAGCAACCTAAAACAATTTAAAAATATATACATTCTGTTAGTAAAATTTTAGCAATTTCACACATTGTAATTACATTATTCAAAATTTTAATTTCCCTGGTCCACTAAAAATGTAAAGACCATATGTCATATAACATTTTGAGAGAGCAAAGGTTTACTTATGACAAGCAGACGGATACTACAGCAATAAAATTAAATTACAGCTTACATATTCTTTCTGACCAGTTTATATAAAACACAAATATAATTTTTCTTTAAATTTTAACAATCATAAAAAAAACTGTGGTTTCCATCTTTGTTTCCAACTGAGATGACATATGCAAACTTAAAGAGACTAAAAGACTTTTATAAACTGTCAATGTCAAACCATTACAAAATATCACATAATTTGTTCATAATTTTACCAATTAGAAAAAGAATATCTCATGGATGCCATTTGAAGTTGCTTACCAAAAATTTTCCTAATTGGTCCACTGAGAAAAGAAGAATTACCAATGGCGGCCATATTACCTGACCAAGGTAAAATAGACAAAGTTTATAAATACAGTTCCGCTGTGACGGAAATTTCTTGTGCTGGCAACATTACTAGTTGTCCTGCTGTGACATAAAGCATTTCATGCAAACCCTACCACAGATACCTCATACCAAGTTCAGCTTATTTTGCCATGGCCAAAACTCCCAAAACTTCATTTATAACAATGATCAACATATTAAATTATGAAAATGTTTACACATCAAGATACAAACCTTCTCATATATCATTTCATAACACAGAAAACTATAATGGCAACACAAACTCATATCAGAATATACAAAATAGGTTTGTAATGAAGGGGATATAATTCAAAATTATTTAAATATCTTACTTCAAAAGTTATGTCTTGAATAATATTACTCTCAGCAATAGATTTGGATAATTTCACTGCTCCCTCAGAATAATCTACACCAGTCAAATTTGTGAATCCCCTCTTACTCTGAAATATAGGAATTTACTAAGAAAAAAAGAAAAACATTCAAACAAAGATGTAACTATCCATTTTTTACTAGACAATCTTTAAAGAAATTACAGTTTCATGAATGAGTCATTCATAAATCACAAAAGCAGACCATTTAACTTTTAAACTCTTAATGCTTCATACCAAGAAATAATAACCATTTTACAAATATTTGTAGAAATTTTCCAGTAGTATGTTTGTAAATTATGTTGTTTGTTAATACTGTAAATAGATGAGATTTTTATCTGACTACCGTATATCTATATCAACCTAAGAAATATTTTATAAAAAAACTACTAAACATGACTCAAACATTCAAAACCATTATAACTAACTAAACTGAACGTACAGATATATACAAATATTTGTTATCCCGAAAAAAGATTTTTTGTTCACTTTAATACATCTGATGTTACACTAGAATAGAGAATGGAAACGCGGAATGTGTCAAAGAGTCGACAATTCAACCAAAGAGCAGAAAACAGCTCATTTGTACATGTAATTTTGTTGTGAGATAGTATTTCCTTTAGTTTTGTTGTGAGATGACAACTTAGTTCCAGTATTTCCTTAATTTTGTCGTGAGATGACAACTCGGCTCCAATATTTCCTTTTTGTTGTGAAATGACAACTCTGTTCCAGTATTTCCTTTAATTTTGTTGTGAGATGACAACTCAGTGCGAGTATTTCCTTTAATTTTGTTGTGAGATGACAACTCGGCTCCAATATTTCCTTTAATTTTGTTGTGAAATGACAACTCAGTTCCAGTATTTCCTAAAATTTTGTTATGAGATGACAACTCGGCTCCAATACTTCCTTAATTGTGTTGTGAGATGACAACTCAGTTCCAGTATTTCCTTTAATTTTGTTGTGAGATGACAACTCAGTGCGAGTATTTCCTTTAATTTTGTTGTGAGATGACAACTCGGCTCCAATATTTCCTTTAATTTTGTTGTGAGATGACAACTCAGTTCCAGTATTTCCTTAATTTTGTTGTGAGATGACAATTCAACCAGAGAGCAGAAAACAGCTCATTTGTATATGTAATTTTGTTGTGAGATGACAACTCGGCTCCAGTATATCCAAGAATTGTACAAAAAGAGCAACAAAAGACATTATAAGTACAACTGGATTATCAAGATATGTAGGCATGTTACATTTTACAAGAATCTTCAGTTTTTATTTTTCTTTCAAAATCAAATCAATATTTCTTGCACAACTCTTTCACCGAATTTGTGTTGTCCTAAATTTAACTGTCTTATTTAATTTCCTTTTTATCTTGATATTGGCTTGCTATCTATTTACCAGCTCTATCAGGAGCATTCCATTTCCAGATCCTAAATCAATAATGGAATCATCCAGCTTAATATCGTCACAGTCTTCTATCCAGTCCAATACTCTCTCCTGACTGTCCTCGCCAAACCTGATAAAAATATTTTGATATGAAATTTTAGAGTCTTTGTTAAATTTTAAAGGCGGTTTATTTTTTAAACCAATTTGTACCTTTTGTATGGTTTAATTATTGTTAAAGGCAAAAATTAACCAATTTGTCAATGACTGTATTTAATAATACATAAGTCTTCAATAGATTTACCAAAAGGTGTTCATGAAGCAGTCAATCCTAACCTTTCCATAGCTCCTGACAACACACCATTTTTCATTTGGACATTAACAATGAAAGTGCTTCAACATGAAACATGGCTCATTATTTTTTTTCTACTGCTACAATCTACATGAATTAATACTTATTATGATATTGAGTGTGGTGAAATACTGGCATCGTGTAGTGCATTAAAAACGTAATCCCTTGTATTTTCTACAGCTAGTTAAATTTTAATGAATACACGGAATATGTCAATGTAATAAACAGAATAACTAATATCGAAATTCGAATGCCAAAGATCTACAACTCATGACCTAAAAACATTAATAATTCACTCGTGCGCTATGTGCACTAGTGAATTAATGTACTGTTCTGTAACCCATTGTAGATTTTTAGGTATTTGCATTTCAAGATTAGTTATACTATAATTAGTTCATAACATTTTGTAGAACTTGTTCATTATGTTGCTATTCCTTAGATAAGATAACTTGATAATACAATGTTAAAAATTATTAGTCTAAAAGTCTCATTTTTGGTTCTTTTTTAAGATAACGTAAATAACAGAAACGGTTACGGAAAGTTTCCAATTTTTGAACAGCTTATACGATATAACCTGGTTTGGGTCAGTTTATGCATAATAAAGCACGAAGCAGATTATGAATGCCAGAAACTGACCCAAACCAGGTTACTGAAGTATAACCTGTTCAAAAATTGGAAACATTCCTTATAATTTAATTTCCAAACAGAAGTACAATAATTCCACGATTCAAGCATCCATAATGGCTTTGGACTATTTGAATTTACAAGTGGCGGATTAATCCGTTGGTGACTTCACAAGACCAAACCAGGTTATATAGTACATTGTATAACGAATGTTGCTCTATGCTGTTCAGCCAATCAAAATGCAGTATTTAAATCAAATTAAATTTTCAACAATGGATAACATGTAGATTCCAAAATTTTGTTTATAAAATTCTTTTTGTTACGGCCATCTGATGAATGTTCATATAACTTTTTCATGTGATAACTGTTCACATAAAGTCCATATATTTCAATTTCAAATCATCAACAAAAATAGACGGTTTATTTACATGTATATTAAAATTGAGCTGCTTTGTTTGTTCACTATACAACAAGTTTATTTCGAGATATGTACTGCATGTAAATAGGTTTTTTCTTTGAAATAAAGGTTATAGCAAGTAGCATTCCATCAATGTATTCCATTTTCATAGGTATGTAAGGCCATTAAGGATAAAACTATTTTATGTTAAATGGTGGAGAATATAATATTTTTTGTCTCCATGCTCAATAGGCCAAATAAAACTAGAAAGCTTTACTGTTGGAATCGTCAGTTACCCCCATACCCCTGCAATTATTTGGAACATTTACCCAAATGCAAAAATCTAAAACATAATGCCAATTTAAAGATGTTATGTAATCATCCAATGAAGAAATTTAATCAACATATCCAATTAAAAATGAAAAAAGTTTAGGTAAAAACCTTAAATTCATCATTTTTTTAAATTCACCCATATTGGCCCCAAGTTTTGAAAATCAAAATTTTAACTAGAGGCTCTCAAGAGCCTGTATCGCTCACCTGGATTTAACTTGTCTACCTTAACAGGACTGATAGGTTAAGTGTAGCAGTTATCTTGGCTAGTTTTCCCATAGGTTCAATGTTAAACAAAGTTAGGGTGTGGTGGCCATCTTAGTTGACATTCAAGGTAACACAATTCTGAAAGAGACCATTGCTGGTATTAATTTGGTGTGCAAATGGTCAAGTTTTAGGTATGGTGACTGCAAATTAAATTTTTCCATAGGGTCCTATGTTAAACTAAGTTCAGCTTTGGTGGCCATCTTGATTGACAGGCCAGGTCAGCGGACATAATTATGAAAGGGGACCATCTAATGACCATTGTTGCCAAGTCTGGTCCCAATTGGCCAAATGGTCTCAGTTCAGAATATTTTTCAATGAATCTTCCCAAAGGGCCCTATGTTAAACTAAGTTCAGCTGTGATGGTCATTTTTGTTGACATTCCGGGTCATAGGACATAATTCTGAAAGAGGACCACCTAAGGACATTTCTACCATATTTGGTTCCAATTGGCTTAGGCAGCAGGCAACAAATGATGGCATGACCTTCAAAACATACTTTTGAAAACAAAACATACATGCTCACAATAAACAGGCTTTGGGCATCTTGATATTTCAACCATATATGTATATGTATATGTATATGTGACCATGTCTGGGAATATGGGGCCGGATGAGCTAAAAAGGCATTTTGAGATAAACATATTTTCAGAGTCCTCATATAGTGACAGTATCTCTATAAAAATATTTTTGGAAAATTCCATGTACTTTCTGAGTTACAGCATGTTTTATGATTCTATTGTACTCTCTGTTTCCTGGGAAATTGTACTATTTTCAATAAAAATGCACATATTCTTTGTGTCATTTCCATTTGTATTTTACATGTACTTATTTAGTATTTGATTAGGAAAAGTATTTTAAATCATACCAAGTCTTTCATGAAATAAATATTTAATACTGACGTGAGATTTCACTGACCAACTGTTATGTTGCCATGGAAACAGAAATTGAAGGAAAAAAACATACCAAATTACCGGTATTTGTAGATGCCTGTACAAAAGAGAGAATACCTATGGTTGAAGATGATTATTTTTAGACTATAGTTGTCTTCATTTCTTTCTTTCATATAATTCCGTGCTTTCTATGAAAATGCAAGGATATGGGGTAAGCATCAATGAGACAACCGCACATAGAATGTTCTGCGTTTTCACTTGTTTCTCATATCCAAAAAACTAGCAAACACATATTAATAATAAAACCTATAATAAAAAATTATTATAAGAATACTGTTGGTTCTAAATTAATTTATTAATCTAATAAGGCCTTTTTCCTTCCTGATACAGGTTTCCTTTTAACTTCTGTAGGTTCTTTTGTAAGGTCAACTTCCTTTTTTGGCACAACAGGTTTGGGGCTTATGAGATCTTTTTTCAAGTCTGAATAACAAAATTGTCGAATGTGCTCATATAAGTACCACTGCCTAGAAGCATCCAGTTCTTTCACTATCAGAATAGCTGGAAAATGTCCAATCTGAGGAATATTCTGCTGGTTTCTAAGAAGATTGAAGGTAACGGTATCAGATGAGGTAGATTCTTTGCACTGAACTTGACCTGGTGTTGTTGAGTCAGTTAAAAAATGGTGGTACTTTGTTATGTTTTTTAATGGTTTGAAGAACTGTTGCAGATAAATTTTCCAATCAAAAAACTTAACAGGTTTTTCTGTATCCTGTACAAGTTGTGCAATGTTGTGTCCATTCTTGCTAGATCTGTTTACAGTGTCAGCAATCTGCAAATATATAAAAATATTATAATAAGATTCAACTCAGAAACTTTAACAAACTAAATAAGGACTAATATACCAAACAAGCATTATACTTGACATGCTAAAAAATAATAGAAAAGATTAATATAGTACTGAGTGCTGAAAGTGCACTTTTTGAGTTATGTTTCATAATTCAATAAAACTCATGAACATGTAATTTTGCCTGGAAAAAGTATTCTATTGAAAATATTTTCATTCACACATTTAAGTAAAAATACTATTCTCAGACATATATTAGCAATCAAATTAAGTAGAGAATAGCAGTAAAATGCACAACATCACAAATTACCAGTTAAACATTATATTCATTTTTATATTTTAAATCTCTGGTCTCTAAAACATACATCATCTAAACTTTCAGCTGTCGAATTTCTCCACTTGACCTTCCAAACACCAAAGTGCCAATCAGGGTCAAACTTTGTGTGCCCAACTGTCATCATTGAGTACTGTATACTGCGGTGTAGACCTAAATAGATAATGACATTTATAAACTAAAACAAAACCATTATTTAAGACAGTGTTAATATGAAAACAGAATACAGGCCATTTTGTTATTTAATGGCGGACGTTTTTAATGAAGTGTATACATTTTTGTATTGTGTTAGTTAGGACATTTCTGCAAACTATTCTAGGACTTGTAGTTTATTTTAAAAAAAAAGGACAGTTTCATTCTTAACATTTATTGAATGTAGCACTAATACAGCCAAAAGAATCAAAGTCAACTGAACAAGCAAAAGATCCCATACAAATACGAGTAATGTTTTAAAATATTAAAAAAACAGCCACAAATGTTAAAAACAATAGATACAAGGTGACGATTGCTTTTGATGTTTGCCTCTGTTATTTTTGACCATTTAATTAATCACCTTAATTATCAGCTTTGAAATTTTTTTTTAATGAGGATAATTAATTCATTCCTCTTATTATCTAATTTTTAAATATAAAGTGGATTCAAAAATATTAATTAAAATCACACAACATTTAAAATAATCATCTTAAATTTTTAAATGTCCTAGTCCGAAACGTCGTACATTGGAAATGATGATCTATATCCACTCTTAATAGCTAAAATTTTAGAATGATTGGCAACACTCATAAAAATTTTGAAAATGTAGGTATACCTATGCTGAAAATATCATATGTCATTGTCATATACTCTCTACATTGTATATTTCATTTTTTCATATTAATAATTTTTTAAAGTAATGAAATTACATAAAGTTATAATGTGATGGTACCACATTAAGACTTACCAATGATCACCCTCCAAAGTGCATACCACAACACTACATTATTCTTGTTTTGACCTAGACAATTATCAAAGTGGATTGTTGCATGCGTTTCTCCACATCTGTAATACTGGAAGTAGTGATGAGCCATACTGACTACACTATTTGCTCCTTTTCCAGGATTTTCTGCTTCATCAATGAGATAAAATGTCTGTTTACCTTTAAGCAAAATAGAATTTAACTCATACAATGAAATAAATGTTAGATTGAAATGTAAATTGTTCATGTTTGTGCATTGTTGGTTGTTTATTTTCTCATTTACCATTTCATAACATAAATACATGTATGTTGCTTTTGCACTAGTTTTATTGTGTTTTCTTAAAAATAATGTAGCATATTAAGTCATATATAATAAACTGAAATTAAAGAGATTTTACACCTATCGCACAATAATTCTTTTGTTAAATATTCAGTACTTGTTGATAATTGAAGAAAACATTGAATATTCTTTTGTTTTAATTGAAATCACTAATAAAATTACAAACAAACCTGATGCCTCAGAGCAGATTCCAAACACATTACATTTCCTTGGAGTTAGAAAATAGATTGGTCCAACTTGATGAGCATGATGTGGGTAATGTACCTGCTGAGCATAATCCCATGAATAGTGCATTTCCTTTTCTAGACTGTTTGGTGAGTTTCCTGAAGAAATATTTACAAAAATAAAGTAATTATAACTGCAATTATAGTATAGGTATATGTATGTGTATTCGGAATTTCTGTCTAAAATAAAACAAAATGTACAGTAACCTAAGATAAAGTGATAAAGAAGTGCAATAAAATCTTAGTTTAAAATGTGAAAATGTAACGAGAAGGGGAAAGTCTCAATGAAACAACATCTCGTCAAAGTATTGATAATTTTATTCTTGAACATTCATTACTTTTTGTCTCCCTTTCTATAAGCATAAATGATAATTATTTAAGAAAGTACTTACCTTGCTGTTTTAATTCATCAGGAAGCTCAGTGAAGTTCTGTCTACTTATTTGGCACTGTTGTCTATAAAAATCTCTCTGCTGCTTAGCCAGTGAAATATGTTTATTATAGTCCTCCAACAATTTTTCCTTCTCTTCTTCAGTCAAATTTCCACTTCTGGATATTTTTTCAGCAAAGTTCTGACATTTCTGACACAAATCAGTACAAGGTTTTGCTAATACAATATTAGGGCATAAATCATGCCATATTCTTTGAAATGTTCGTAAGCTAATACTACGATACTTTAAGTCCTTTGCCACATTTTCATATGATGCATGAATCTCAGAAGTTGTTTTGTCAGATGGCAACAACAATACATTTGACTTCTTAAAATTAGGCAAACGCCCTGGTAGTGGAAGGGCATTATCTGAAGCATATTTGCATAAAAAGTTTTTTATTCTTTCTCTATCAACAAAATCAAGTGCCTTTTTATTAGGTATCCAGTGATTTTGCAATGGCTTGCAATTTCTTTCGTCCAATGCCATGAATAAAACAAAAGGTTGCACGACATATTCTCTTCCCATTAAAATAGAATTCTTGATAAGGGCGTTGTCTTTCTTTTGACTTGTGTTTTTTAGCTTCTGTGTGTGACCCAGTGCGTCTATGGGTAAACAATTCCACCTTAATGACAACGTCTAACTCTTCCCTTGAAATTTCAAGGCAGTGCTCTCTAAATTCAACTGCACTGTCAAAATCAATTATGCTACTACAAGGTTTACCGTCATAAAAATCTTTGCAGCCACACGATTCATTAAAAAATCGGTTTTGTATTAAGTATTCAAGATTGTCAGAATAGGAATGTTCAACATTAACAATAGACTCATCAACATCTGATTCATAATTATCGCTACTTTCACTACTATCAACTTCTTCATTTTGGGGCTGTTCCCGCGCGGCGAAATAAAGTTCATCAACCTCGTGTAATTCTAATAAAAATTCCTCATCATAGTCATCACCTGTTTCTGAAGGTAAAGTACAAACTGAACACCTGCTTTCCTGACTCGTTTCACTGTGAAAATGCACAATGTTGGTGATTTATTCACTAACTTAACACATTGCAATTTACTTTCGTTTCGTATAAAGGGAGACAACATGAATGTAAACTTCCGGAGAATTGTTATTCTATTTATAATTTATATATTCTTTTTGTCATACATTTCATTTAGGTGTACACTATTTTTCATGCGTGGGGAGAGTTTTTTTTTCATAATAAAATGAGTAAACTTTAAAACAGGTGCCCGAAAATTTACGCGAAACTTTGAACGTCACTTCTGGATTACGTACGTTACCGCATCTGGCCCCATTTTGTCAGACGCGGTCACAGATACGTATGAAATCCTCTCTTTCTACATATTTCATTTCACAAAATTAATTATAAAACAATTTTGACATGAAGTCATAATTTTTTTTGAAATATCTGTAAAAAAGTACTTTACATACAAAATTTTGACTTCTAAAATGACGAATTTCTAAAATTTCAATCCCCTAGATATTCCCAGAAAGCTCCAAATCTCCCCTTTCAATTAAGAGGAAAAAAAGTTGGTCCATTTCCCCTTGTTTTTTCATCAAATTACTTCACATTTTTCACATGTAAACATCCCTTTCGTAAAACATTCAACAGATTGGGATATACACTCTGAGACAATGCTGGGCAAATCATGATTTTAATACAGATGGGTGGGAGAATGTTAAATAAATTATTAATTAAACTCTTCCATGAACTATTCCCTGTCTTTTGAACCTAATTCACTGATTTATTAACCTTTATTCTTAATTTTCAGCATCTTAAACTTCAATATAGAATATCATTTCTTTTATACTGGGAGGACAAAATTCGAAACTTACATAATAGAAAAAAACCTACTAGTACCTTAGTGGTTTCAAACAAGAAGATTTTTTAATGAATTTTCCCACAGGGTCCTCTGTTTTATTAAGTTTGACTGTGGTCACCATCTTGGTTAACATTCTGGGTCATGGGACACAATTCTGACAGAAGACCATTTCAGGACCATTTCTGCCAAGTTTGGTTCAAACTGGCTGTGTAGTTTCCGACATATTGGATTTCATATTGGCATGAAAAACATAAAGTTGGTAGAGGACCATGTAAAGATCATTCTTGCAATGTAACAATTCAATTGCTTTCGAAGTTTCAGAGTGCATAATTGACCCTGGCAGCAATGCGGAATTTTGGATCGGCACCAAAAACATCAATTTTGTTAGGGACCATTATCTGATCATTCAGGCATAATATTACTTCCATCTGTCAAACGGTTTCTGACAAGCAGATGTTTGTATTTCCCATTGGATCCTATGTTAAATGTATCCCATGGTGGTGGTGGTCATCTTGGATTTCAGATCGGCACAAAAAAAATACACTTTATAGAGGATAATGTAAGGATCATTCCTGCAATATAACAATTAAATTGCTTTTGTAGTTTCAGAGAAGAAGATTTTTTAAAATTTCAGCCAGAGTGCATAAATGGCCCGGGCAGCCATGTTTTTAAATTTTGGATCGGCACCAAATACATCTATTTTGTTAGGGACCATTATTTGATCATTTAGGCATAATATTACTTCCATCTGTCAAATGGTTTCTGACAAGAAGATGTGTGTATGTATTTCCCATAGGATCCTATTATATGTTAAATGTATCCCCTGGTGGTGGCCATCTTGGATTTCAGATCGGCACAAAAAACATATACTTTATAGAGGATCATGTAAGGATCATTCCTGCAATTTAACAATTCAATTGCTTTTGTAGTTTCAGAGGAGGATTTTTTAAATTTCAGCCAATCAGAGTGCATAAATGGCCTTGGCAACCATGTTTTTAAATTTTGGATCGGCACCAAAAACATCAATTTTCTTATCATTCAGGCATAATATTACTTCTATCTGTCAAATAGTTTCTGACAAGAAAATGTTTGTATGTATTATCCTTAGGATCCTATGTTTAATGTGTGCCAACTATCTTGGATTTCAGATCGGCACAAAAAACAAACTTTGTAGAGGAACATGTAAGGATCATTCCTGCAATATAACAATTCAATTGCTTTTGTAGTTTCAGAGAAGAAAGTTTTTTTTTAAATTTCATCCAATACGAATGCATAAATGGCCCTGGCAGCCATGTTGAATTTTAGATCAAAACCAAAAACATAAATTTTGTAGAGGACCATCCAATGAACATCCCCACCAAGTTTGGTTTCAATTGGCCATGGGGTTTTGGAGAAGAAGATGAAATGTGAAAAGTTAACAGACAGACGGATGACGAATGCAAGGTGACTGACAAGTTTGTCACAAACTTGAATTGACAATTTTTTAAATCCGACCCCTGTGGGTCCAATTCTGAAACATTATCGCACATCTACATATTGTGCATGACACGGTATGGAAATAAAATGCATCAATTGAAAAATGAAAGAAGTTTACTTCACAAGCTTAAATTGAAAATATTCGAAATAAGACTCCTGTGGGCCCCAATTTTAGAAAATAAAAATTATAAAACCTTATTGTGCATCTACAAGTGGTAAGCAACCATCCTATATAGAAATTAAATTCATAAACCCAAAAGTGAAGGGGGAGTTTATGTCACAAGAAAATGTGACAGATGACAGATAGGCGGAGACAATCGCTATATACACAACTTTCTTCGAAAGTACAGGCATACAAATAAGTGTGGTTCATGTTACATCAAGATAAAAAATAGGGTAGGTAGGTAGGGATTTTTTATTTTACAAATTTTTTTAACAAATAGTCTATGCTAGAGACATTCTGACTTTAACATTACTTTAAACATACTTTATTGTCAAAAAAAATTTACAACAATAGGATCAGACACAAATTAACACATTATGAAGTCTTCTCATTGCTTATTGAAAAATGTCCAAAAAATATTTAGGGTAGGTAGAGTAACCGGAACCATAAATAATTTTTTATTTTGCCTTATAAGATCCTTAAATGTTTCGTAATATACCAATGAATATTTTACATAAATAAATACCATATTTCTCCAACATCACCAATGTCTTTAAATGCTGCGAGTTCTTTGTTATAAGCAAAATCCCAACTAAAAAAAAATATAAGAAATATTATTCTAAAGAAATGTTATATTCACTATAGAATGTAAGAATACTGTGTACAGTGTAATATTGCTTTGAAAAATGTTATTACCGGTATTATGATAACAATGCATACTTTCTTTTTAAGGGAATACAATACAGTAAGGATCTACCATTGACATTTTCATGATATTTGGACACAAGTGTCTTTTTGCTATCTACTTTCGAAATATCAAAAGAATAAGTACTTCACAAAGCCTTGTATAACTTACAATCACGTATAATCTATTTCCGTGATGTCAGGTCAGCCCTTCTACCTCTACTATAAATTAAAACAAAACACAAGGCAAGTAATGTTAGTCATTGTTTTTGAGACGGTAAATATTCTTAATGAAAAATTTTGTTTTACAGAGGTTTTTGTTGGTTTATTTCTATTATGCTTGAAAATGCATCTTAAAACTTACCATAATTATTGTTTTAAAGATAAACCTGAGGGAATGGGATCTATTGATAGGACTTCATATTTTAACTACATGACTGCGTGTTCTAATGACTGCAACTGTAAAAAGGTAGATGGTTGGGTAAGGTCAGATAATTAAGCCTTCTGTAGTGGCATTACCCTACTCTTTTTCTAAAACTATAGAACAGGTCTTTAGCATGCAAAGAGTGTGGCGTCTCCAAACACATTACCCACTATGGTCCACAGTCAGGCTTTCCGTATTATCACCTGACAACCCCCCAATGAGAGGGTCTCCCCTATCTGCCACCTTGGGACGCACTAGGCAGCTCTGTGGGTTGAGCTCCTGTGATCCATCACAGTTGCCTAGTCCTGCACATAGAATTACCATCTATTATTTATGAAGGTAAATAGTTTTGAGAATTATTTAAAATATTTGAAAGTTTAATAATATATCCTGCTTACATTAACATTTACCCCATTAAAAATAATGAATCCAAAGTACTAAATTCTGTTTCTGACATAAGGACCCAAATGCTAAATTTCCCTCAAGCATGAAATGTAGGTCATTTGAACTTATATTAATTGCTGATATTTGTTGAATTAAAGATGATAGTAGTTGTACAATGTCATTATCCCAGCACTTCGAAGAGTTTAGTTCAGGATATTGTTATCGCCCCCATCCATCTGTCCATCCATCCATTTGTCACACTCTCTTGTGACCTAAACTCCTCTTTCATTTTTAAACTTCATGCATTTAATTTCTATACAGAATAAAATGTCCCATACATGCAATAAGGTTTTATAATTTTGATTTTCAGAACCTGGGGGTCACAGGGGTCAAATTTTGAAAATTAAGAATTTAAGCTTGTGACCTTAACTCCTTCCATTTTTCATTTTATGTACATGTTAAATTGAATTTCTTTACAGTATTGTCACACACTGTACATAAGATATGCAAAAAGGTTTTAGAATTTTAATTTTCAAAAATTGGGGCCTTTAGGGGTTGAATTACAAAAATTGGGAATTTATAAGCTGGTGACTGAAATTCTTCTGTGATTTTTCATTTTATTTCTATATAATATAATTGTCATACACTATGCAGATGCTCAGTAAGGCTTAAGAGTATTAATTTTCCCAAAATTTGGCCTGTATTCAAAGATATGATTGGGGGGTCTCGGTGGCCGAGTGGTCTAGGTAGTACATCATTACTACTAATGATCACTAGCCTGTCAACGCTGAGGTTGCGAGTTCGAATCTCACCTGTGTTGGACTCTGATCTTAATTGACAAGGATGGCCGATTTTCCTACCGAAGGTCGGTGGTTCTCTCCGGGTACTCCGGCTTCCTCCACCAATAAAAACTTGCTGCCGCGAAATAGCCAAATGTGCTGAAAACGGCATAAAACTCCAACTAAACAAAGATACGATCTTGAAAAAAGGTGCACAGGAATACAACATTACATGTGGGGATAGGTGTAGTTTCTGACTGCTTCAATCTAGTTGATATATCATCACAGGTTTTTTTTTAAATGCAAAAATTTTATCAAAGAGGCTCCACCATAAAATGTAGATCATAGCAACTCAAATGTAGCTAAGCTGTGTTGTACTTTATAAGATGTCTGTAATTGTGAAATAAATCTTTTACATATTACCATAGTTTTTTTAATAATGCACCTAAATGCAAAAATTTATTCAAAAGTAATTCAAGCATACAATGTACAAGTAGACTCAGCCTCAGATGTTGCCGAGTTGTTTTATATCACAACTACAGTTGTGAAATGTTATAATGTTCTTTTATAATTCACCTAACCGTGCTTAATGCAAAATTTTAATCAAAGACATTCAAGCATAAAATGTAGGTCATTTGGGACTAAAGTAGAAGGTATGATTTCAGCCAATATTTGGCCCCATCTGCCACGAAAAATCAAAAGTAAGATTTAATAGTAAAGCCAGTATTCATCCAAAGTAGGTGAAAAAATTATAGGAGACGTTTATGAAATTAGTTTATAGTACTTTGCATGTTCGTACTATTCAATTGTGCCTAATTTTGATGACTCAAAATCACGTTGAGATGGACAAGCCATCGCTTCGCCATTAAATGGTGATGTCAGAGACGCCCCGAAAAGACCGGAAGTAAATATTTTGACGTAATATGGGTCACGCGACTGCGCCATTTTGTAGGAGTAGTGATTATTAAAGACGTTATTGACAACAAAAATTGTCAGTTCTCGGTGAAAATATAAGGTAATTTTGTTTCATCATGTAAGCCTTGTCTCTACTTCATTCTTGAGACGATTGTCATTCATGAAAACATGAAGTGCGCTGTATAATTTTTCAGTCACAATTGTCAGAAATCGAACCTGTTTAGCTTTTACCAGTAGTGTTATGTATTCTAACAACAGTCAACACTCAACAGTACGAATGATATAGAAAATTAAGAAACAAGGTTGAAATCGTTCCAAAGATCTATGATTAAAAAGAATGTAAGATTATTTCGTAAGACAATTAAAGGAGCATGTGATACGATGACCAACCCACCACTTTAATCTTTATTACTGATTTTTCACTTGTTCATATGGTATTTATTGAAATGAAAGTGAAACAAACATCACCAAGTGTTGGATGCAAATTTCAGTGATGTTCAAATACTGTCAATCCATACCCTCATTGTGGTCTTCTGTTACAATCACACAGGATTCCATGTTAATTTGTACCTTTTCCAATTTGTACCCAACCAACTCATACCTTTACTTCAATTACACTATTATTTGGGTGCAAGACAATTCAGACCAACTATGGTGAAATTTTTAGGGTGGTTTATTACTGTCATTTGTTAAACAAAACTATTGAATAAACTATAGATATCTCTACTTGAGCACTATACATAACAAATTATAAACAATAATCGGCACAAGAAATAGCACAGTCATATATTTTACATATATAATAAATTTAAGCGGAAGGTCCGTAAGTACTGGCATATTTCTTCAAAAGACCTTAAATATGCTGGACTGGAATTTGTTTTTGTAGACCAGACAGGCTTTTGTGATAAGAACCATCTTAAAATAATTTTATTTAATCAGTTTATTACATCTTGGATTAGTGAAATATCAAACTCACCAATAGGGGCAATTTTATGGTTTATTTAATTAAAATTTGGACTTCAAAATTAACAAGATTGTATATATATGCTTAACTTTCATGATTTATGTTGATTTACGTGATGGACCCGGGGCCTCAGTGGCCAAGTGGTCTAGGTAGTTCGTCAAGACTACTAATGATCACTAGCCTGTCAACACTGCGGTTGTGAGTGGCGGGGTGTGTTCGAATCATACCATAATTGACAAGGATTGCCAATTTTCCTTCCAAAGGTCTGTGGTTCTCTCCAGGTACAGAGTTCGCGAAAATCGTCGGTCCTGTCGGTCCTGACCGCCAAAATTCGAGTGGGACCGGTATTTTGATCGCTAGTGGCGGTCCGATGACCGATGCAAAAACGGCCGTTGCAGTTCCTCTGTCGTTCATTTTTTACCTCGGTCATCAGATATATCCACCGCTAGTTAGATTTCCGGTACTGGTTTCCGGATTTTATTTTAAACAAACCAGTTTCGAGTATTTTCTATATGATTTCTGTCTGGGGCAGTCCCAGGTAAACGATCGGCGGCGACCAAAGAACAGTCCCTTGAAGCCAAAAAGTCAAAAAGGGAGATATATGAACGGGAACGGAGAGCAGACCGGTCTTTCTCTGCCAATTGGAAAGAGAAAAGGCAATGGCTTCAGTACGATACCGAAGCAAAACAAATGACGTGTTCATTATGTATACGCTACTTTAAAGTCTTTTCCGGCAACATCACTACAAGGCGGTATGAAAATTTAAAAAATAAAAACTTATTCTTGACAGGATGAAGCAATTTCAGATTGAGTTTAATCATAGATCATGAGAAATCAAAGTGTCTCCAAGACTATATTAATATTAATAAAACAATGTTTCTTTGAAATATGCGATTAAATTTTTTTTCAGGCTTAAATTGATATATTTTGTAGGTCCTGCAAAAATTTTGTAGGACTGACAGAAAAACTGGCTTTGTCAGTCCCATGACTGACAGGCCAAAAAAAGTTTTCGCGAACTCTGCAGGTACTCCCGCTTCCTCTGCCAATTAACACTGGCCGCTGCAAAATAGCCAAATATGCTGAAAACGGCGTAAAACCCCAAGTAAACAAAGAAACAAACATGTTTTTACCCTTTGATTGGGAATGAAGAATTTTGATTTGATGGATTGAATTCTGTTGAAAATTTTATTCAGTACTATATAAAATTACTAAAAATAATACCAAAGGACAAAGTTTTTATAATGTTATGTTATTTCACAAATTCGGTCGTCTGGCAAAGGTCCGTTTAGCTGTCCATAATTGTGGATTAGCAGAATTTGATAACGTCATTACACTATTCATCACAGACAATATATTGTCAGATTCACATATAGGTTTCATATTTTTTTCTTCTTATTATGTTGTATTGTACTCTATATGTTTGTACTTATATATGGTTTCAACCCTTAGGGTATAATTATGCATTTCTAAATAAAGTTATTAACATTTTGTTTTAGTTAACAATATAAATTGATTGATTGAACATTTTTATTGTTGTTTTAATTAATTTACTTCAAAACTGTAACAACTCCTTTGAAATGATTATCATTTCCAATAAAAAAATCCAGTCATCATTTTACCAAGATGCTGCATCAAACTCTTTAACGCGAAAAGCAAAGTAGAAAGTTTGCGGATTTCGGGTTGCAAGCAACGTTACTATATGTAAGTCAATGAGAATCGGAGTTGCTTCCCTTTGACAGGCAATAGTGAAGTAACAAGGAACGTTGCTTTCGACGCGAAATAGGACAACTTTTGACTTCGCTCGTCAGATTATCGAGTTTAATGTCGATTCTTTGTAAAATGATGATTGGACTTTGAAGATCATTCATTTTGGAGGAGATTGAGTGCAGATATGAAATAAATGGTCACATGGAAGTATTTTTAATTGATTTTAATCGTGGCAAGGGAAGGAAATTCAAAATGGCGGCTTATATCCCTTTAGGATTGTTTAGTATACAGACGTGGATAGTGTAAAGCACATTGATAATAAATGCACAATATTCGTTGTTATAGTAAATGTTTATTAAAATACTTATGAAATAAACAACAAAGAATAAAATGAAAAAGAAATAAATATCCAGAAGTCGGGCCCCTGTGGTAGAAACTCCACAAGTTGTTTTTTAAACACATATACATGTATTTACCACATATCACAGAAAATTTCAAATATTTTGGATGTCAACATTGTTTTCATAACAATTACAACCTTATATTTTATTGATTAAGCAAAACAGAAGTATCAGATGACAGTTTCTCAAACTATCCCAGTGTTGAGCTACAAACCAAATGTTTTTTAAACCCTACAGTGTACATGTACCTTGGAAAATTTTTAACTTGTTCAGTATAAACTTTTACCAACATATACATTATTTTTACTAACTTATTCTATTTAAATACTTGACGGAATTGATAAAATCCAGATTATAGTATTTATCATTGTACCAACAAATGACAAAGTGACTCATTGCAACGTAAAAGTTTCTGTATGCAACAACACCAAAAAATTCAACCTGCTAATCCTTTTTTTTTAAAAGTAAGTCCATAGCATAGATTTTGTCCCAAAATACATTTTGTAGTATATACAAACTGAGAAATTGTGGTGGGTTATGAATATTAATATGTAGCTTTAGCCTTTGCATTTTTTTTCAGATGGCATCAAGAAAAAAGGTTTTACTTAAAGTTATTATATTGGGTGACAGTGGGTAAGTTTGTATAAATATTTATTTGATAACACAATCAAAGAATTCTTCATTTAAGGAATACAATATAGTAAGGTTCCTTCCTGATTTTTAGATCATCTGGCTAAAAGCCAGGATGAGCTTTTACCATCACTTTGCGTCTGCCGTCTATCTGTTAACTTTTCACATTTCAATCTTCTAAAAACAAAACACTGAACCAAATGGAACCAAACTTTTTGTTATTTATTTTATTTTCATTGTTCACATATGTACATTCATGTTACAACAAAGACAATATAACAATACAATACTAATCATCATACTAATACCATAGCAATCAGTATTATAAATAAAGTCTTGAATTCACATATAATGAAAAACTTTTTATATATAAATATTTGTATTTCAATCCCCCACCTGTACCCCACTAACAAACTTTTGAATTTATATTGTAAGTATCATAAATGGATTTTGAGAAAGAAAAAAGAAAAAATTTTTGTTGAGGTACATGTATATTATACACTATATATTTCGTTGTAGCTGACTTGAGATAATAGATGAAATCCCACTTTTCCTGATGTCACTGTTGGTCATTATAAAAAAAGATGTTTCTATGAATCCCATTCTTTATTGAAAATCTCCAAAGTATTTGTCTTGACAGCAAGAAATTTCAGAGTGCTGAACATATTTTAGGCTCTGTATCAGTACTTCCAGACTCAAAGATTTCCCTGCAGATCTCATAGTATAAATATAATATTTAATCTGAAGAATCATAATATAACATGGTTTTGATCGATTTTTAGTAACAAAATCTCCAAAAATGAAAGTGAATTTGTTAAAATTAATTGAATTATTGCAAACTTGTGACATCCAGTTGTCCAAGTTTTCTAAAAGATTTTGGATTTTTGCACATTCCCACAAAATATGGGTTAATGTTTCAATTCAGTCCTCACAAAAAGAACAGACATTGCTGTCTTTTATCTTTATCTTCAAAAGAAAGTCATTGTAGCAAGTATTCTATGTTTATTCTGTATTGAAACCATTTGTGTTCTGTGTCAGAATAAAAGGCATCTTAAATATGGAACCAAACTTGGCAACAATGTTTCTGGGAAGGTCCTTTGGTTCCTATGATATCAAATTTTCAACATGGCTGCCAGGCCCAATAATGTGTTCTTATTGGCTGAAATTTAAAAAATTTAGTCAGAAACCACCAGACCAAATGAACTTCTACATTGGAGGAATGTTCCCTACATGGTCCTCTACCAAATGTGTAATTTTGGTGCCAATTGGAAATCCAAGTTGGCTGACACCTTTGGACATAGTTAACATATGACCTTATGGGAAGTACATACAAACAACTTCTTCGAAACCGTTTGACAGATTGAATTGATAATATGCCTGAATGATTGTATGATGGTCCTGTACCAAATTTATAATTTTGCTGTCGATCTGTCTTCCAAGATGGTGGCCAGCAGGGGATTTAGCTTAACATAGGACCCTATGGGAAATACATACAAAAATCGTCTTCTAGAGAACCACTGAATGGATTTGCTGACCAAGTGTTCTTTCAGGCTGATCTGTCACACTGAATGGCCATCAACTGGGAACTTAGTTTAACATGGGTCCCTATCGGAAATACATACAAAAATCTTCTTCTAGAAGAACCACTGAATGGATTGAAACCAAACATAGAAGGAATGTTCCTTATGAGGTGTTTACCAAGTGTTGTTACTTGGTGCTGATCTGTCATCCAAATTGGCGCCCAGCGAGGAACTTAGTTTAAAATAGGACCCTATGGAAAAAACAAACGGCTTCTTTTTGAAAATTACGTAATGGATTGAAACCAAACATGGCATGGGTGTTAATCTCAAGGTCCTTAAGCAATGAACAAATGGAAATATCAGGTGAGTGATACAGGCTCCTAGGAGCCTCTGGTTTGCATAAATTCAATATATTTTGACATGCCAAAATGGTTTGAGCAAGTTGTAAAAGAAATTTTTCTTGTTTAGGGAGAGAAATTTTTTCAAAAGCTATGAAATATAATGATAACTAACCATTAAATTAGGGTGCTAATCTCATGAGTTGATTGGATGGTGATAATCATCAGATCTGTAATGTTAACCAATGAGAACCTAATTATCTTTTTTGTTTAACAGTGTTGGTAAGACATCACTGATGAACCAGTATGTGAACAAGAAGTTCAGTAATCAGTACAAGGCTACAATAGGGGCTGATTTTCTTACAAAAGAAGTTATGGTTGATGACAGATTGGTAACAATGCAGGTTAGTAGAAACATAATGCAAGTATTAGTTCGGCCCCATAAGGATTATCGCCGCCCCAAATTTGTATTTTTAGGTATGGCACAGAGGGCCAGTATGACCTATTGCTATCACTTTGTGTGTGTCCGTCATAAACTTTAAAAAAAAATGTTCTCTGAAACTACTGGGCCAATTGGAACCAAACTTGGCAGCAATGGTCCTGAGATGGTACTCTTTTAGAAATGAATCCAATGACCCCACCCATCATCAAAGATGGCCACCAGAACCGAACATAGTTTAACATAGGCCCTTATGGGGAATTTAAAAATCTTCCTATCTGAAAAAACCAGGCATATTTGAACAAAACTTGGCATCAGTGGTCCACAAGGCTCGTTACAATTGACACAATATGTCATCTGTCACTGATCCAGCCCCAATCTACAACAATCTATAATACTACAACAAAAGGAAGGTATCAACTTCTTACCCGCTAATTTTCGAATCATATTTATTGGAAAAGTAATATTTCAACAAAATACTAACCTACATACCTCATTCTGCAAACAAATGGATGAAATTGACACTTTTTTGCAGTTTTTATTATCTCATAACGCGGGTGGTGATTGGCACTCGCGAACAGAGTGCATGGTTCAGAAGTAATGTGGACGAAGCAATTCAGTTTCAAGATCTCTTCAACTCGTTCGAAGCAGGAGAAATTGATCATTGCTACATGCAACTGCAAATTAATTATAAATTTATTTTTCTCAAATTATTGAAAAATTAAAAAAAATATTCCTTCCCACCCCTATAATTTTTTGAGATGTGGATGAGAATCTAACAATTAACATTAATCAGACTAAAATATTAAAGCTACATGTATGTATAAATGTATGTGTGTATCTTGTTTTCTGTTTTGGTCTTTTTGAATAAACATGTTGAAATTCTGCACTGAATTGACTGTGAACTGTATTAAGTTGGTTGCACTAATAAATACACTTTCTATGTTTACTGATCAGAACAATTAACCAAAAGACCTGCTTAAGCTTAGAATAATTTAAAATCATTTGAATTGCATTTCATTGAATTGCTTAATACATGTATGTTTCGCTGAAAAGAATCATATGGTTTAAATAAACAACCTTTCATTACTAGATGAAAAGCACCAGCTAAAATGCCATGACAATTTTGACATTACAACACAGGGTCCAAATTTAAACAAAACGATTTGAAAACATGAAAACTATAACATGAAATTACTTTCAGATGTAGATATTTTAAGAACAGAATGCTTCTATTAGAAGTTTCATAGGTTATAAAAATGTTGACCGCATGCCAGTGAAAAAACAAAAATAAATTATTCAGTTCTTTAATGAAAGATTATATTTCATTGCAGTGTGTTATTAGTTACATACATGTATGTACAAATAACCTCAAGAACTTAGAATATCTTTTACATAATGATCTATATTTCTCCAGATATGGGATACAGCAGGACAAGAGAGATTTCAGAGTTTAGGTGTTGCATTTTATCGTGGAGCAGACTGTTGTGTATTAGTGTTTGATGTAACAGTGCCAAATACATTTAAACAGTTAGACAGTTGGAGAGATGAATTTTTGATACAGGCTAGTCCAAGAGACCCAGAAAATTTCCCTTTTGTAGTTATAGGAAACAAAATTGATTTAGAAAATAGGGCGGTAAGTTTTCCAGTACAATAATTTTTGTTGTTGAAAGCAGTGGAGGTCAAAGTATTTCATTGCATTTGAATCATTGACCTGACATAGGAAATAGATGAAACGATTGTCTTTACTCATGCACAGTATATAAATAAATGTTCTGCTTGAATGTTAAATCTTTAAAACAACTTGTTTTGTCCTTTGGGAAATTGCAAAGATAATTTTTGAGCAAATCACTGACTGACATGGTGTAATAAACTGTAATACACAGTTATGGCTATTATACTTTGTTTGTCAACAAAGGGAGATGCATTTGAAAACTTGGAAAATACTTGCACATTTAATCTTTTATTTGGGCTGACAGGGACTGTGCTTGGCTTCACCAATGATGCAAAATGCGATGTTTTATTTAATCTGGCAACAGAATTTTTCAATCTGTTTATTTTTAACTTTTTAGTTTGTTGTTGTTTTTTGACGATTTTATATTTGGTTTTGTTCGAATTGTGTATTTCATACGTTTTAGTCTTTTTACATCCCTTTTGACAGCTTACCATTTCCATTTATTTTTCTTGTTATCTATTGTCGCTTGAGCTGTTTCGCAACATACTTAGTTTTTTTTTTTTTTTAAAGTCTGACACAAATGTGAATACATTTTAAAATGGTGACTAAGAAATATTGTTTACATCAGGCTAATAAACCCAGCAGGTGTTTCAACAGTAAACAAACACATTTAATCAATAACTTGCACTTGCTGAGATCATTTACACTTGACTGCTCAGTTGATTAACCACCCTCTGAGGACAATTCAGTTTATACACTAAGCTTATATTGATATTATCTAAATTTTAATTAGGTAATTTGATTAGTCATGAAAATGACTACACATTTAACAGGTGTTTAAAAGCATTATACCGTATTTTTATTAGGCTTGCCATCAAAATAAAGGCAGTTTCAGTGGAAAGATGAAATTTAACTGTCATTAAAAATTTATTTATTCCCTGCCTGCAAATCCGAAGGGGATTTTAGGTTTGCACTTCTTCCCTCAGTCCAGCAAATCAGTTTTTTTGGACTTTTTTCAGGAACGTTTCACCAACTGATCTTATTTTTTGTGTATGAGCTTATAATCATGAGATAAAGATCAAGTTTGAGTTTCATGCTGATCAGATTTTAGAGTTATTACTCATGGAAATAGGATTTACCTCCCAAATAATATTTATCTGAAGTTTTTCGCAAACCCTTTGACCAAGGGATCTTATTTTTGGTGTGTTAGCTTGTAATGATGATTTATCGAATTTGAGTTTCACGCTGATCAGATAATTATTGTGAGAGTTATTGTGCTTTGAATTAGGAATTATTGCCATAATAATAGTTTTCTGCACTTTTTTCAGAAACCGTTTAACCAACTGATCTTATATATATTTCAGGCTTATTGGATAAATATTGTGAAAGTTATTGCCGTTGGAAATAGGAATTATTGTCAAAATAATAGTTTTCCGGACTTTTTTGCAAACCCTTTTAACAAGTGAGCTTATTATTGGTATGTGAGCTTATAATGATGAGCTACAGGGCAAGCTGATTGGGTATTTATCGTGTACCCCTTGCAGACATAGTTTCAGGATTTTTAGAAGTCGCTGTCCATACGTCTTCGTCAGATTCACATGTACTCAAGGAGATTTTATGTTTTTTTTCACAGCTCAAGCTGGTAGGGAACATTGTATTGCCCAGCAATACTTTCAGAATGCTTGTTTCATCAAAAATACTTATAGGTCATCTTGTTTCAAATAGTATGAATAAAATAACAATCATATATGTCTCAAAAAGGGGGAGGGAGACTTGGTGAACAGATTTTGAAACTGGCAACAAAAATGATGCTTTGGCGATTTTTTTTGGCAAAAAGTTTTTGAATGCCAGTGCAACCCCTGGGCCATTTGATGCTCATAATGTGGAAATCCCTTGTCACATAATAGGATATTCATTTGTTCGGAAGCTATGTTGTTCGACATTGGACTCAGTAAGGGTAAGCAAAGGCTTAACGTTCAACTCTTGTTTAACTGTCCACACTCCAGAAGAAAACTTTAAAAGAAAAGTAAATATACAAGAGAAGTTCCACCACTGCTTTCAGCACTTTGATTTATGAAATATAAATCATCAGGGCAATGTTGTTGGACAAATGCAAATTTTTTTTTAAATTTTGAACCATGTTGACTTAAAGAACCTGATTGTTATTTCAAAGAAACAGACATGGTAAGACGTGGTTTGTTTTTAAAAATCATGAATTAGATCATTTCTGTTATATAGGTTACAGCAAAAAGGGCACAAGGTTGGTGTCAAAGTAAAGGTGATATACCATATTTTGAAACCAGTGCTAAAGAAGCCATCAATGTAGAGCAAGCTTTCCAGACTGTAGCCAAGAATGCATTAGCACAAGAAACAGAAGTAGAACTTTACAATGAATTTCCCGATCAAATTAAAATTACTAATGACAGTAACAAACCTAAAGAAGGCTGTGGATGTTAACATGTTCTAGGATTAATTTACTCACTGTAATATTACAGAACATACACAGAAACAAGCTAGAAATGTGATATGTAAAAATCAATAACAAGCAGGGTCCAAGTTAACTAACTAAGGGAAGTTAGTGAGTCTTCCTTTATATGAAATTGAATTTGTAAAATTTTTGTGATATTTAAGAACAAGTTAATAGATAATATTATAAAGCCATCTCTGAATATTTATAATTTTAACAAAATACGAAATTTCAGTTACTTATTGCCCTAGATAAATGTTACCCAAAAAATTAAAGGATTATTATAGTCATTATTTTGACATTGAATGTTTACATTTTATAACCTGTAATGGATGTATCTATTATTTCCAATCTTATTTCTCCATCTTAAGTATTCACTTCTATTCTTGTTTTTTTTTATTGTTTCATGTACAAGATTGTATTCATTATGAATGTTTTGATTGATATTGTGGTTAATGTAATTCATAGATACTGGGCAAAAATATTAACTGTACATGTATGTTCATTGAATTCATTGGATATCAGATTTGTGGTTAGTGAAACCAACAATATTTAATTGAACATAACCATAAACAAATGAATCTATGGTATCAATGTTTAGGATAGTCAGAAAAGTGGGGTTGAATTTGAACTATCTAGAGTTATATTGTGATCCAGATTTTTTTAAATGAAAAAAAAATTAATAAGCTAAATGACTTCAGAACATGGAATTGGTTAGAAAATCAGAATATACTCCAAAACATTTATTTAAACCAATGATTTTTTATATGTGATTTGTATATGTACCTTTCTTGTATATTTTTTCTATCATCTGTTTCCTTCAAGAAGTAATTGAAAAGAAAACCCCAAAAATTATATTGCAAAAGGAGAGAAAATTGGATATTAATAATAAAAGTATATTGAAAAAGCATAAGAATACTATTAAGGTATAATTGATTTATTCATCCTACTTGATTTTTTATGTGAAATTTTTTTTTATAGATTTTAATTATGTGAAACCATACAAGTGTTTTTGGTACTTAATGTAAAATTTTAGAAATGATTGGCTCATCATGGAACATGAAGTAACAATCAGATTACCTTTTAATTGTATTACAGAAACGTAGTTTATATTTATGTGTTAGTCTTAGGAAGTTACAATTTGGAGAGAGATGTACATGTATGATTGTTATGTGAAAAGCTGTGTTACAGAACAAATTCTTTATCCATGATTCTTTTTTTTTTGTGCATCAGCAGTAAATAATATTTTTATGTAAATACTGAATTTTTAATATTTTTTGACAAATACAGTTTACAATTTTTCCTGATTATGTATAGATTAGCTACATTCATAGTATAGCGTAATCATCATTGTAAAATTATGGAACATTTTGCTTTTGGATGTATAGCATTCATATATACATGTAATTCAATAAGTTTATTGGTAAGAATCATTGTAGGTTGTTATTATTTCTCAGAATTATATTAAAAGTTTTGAAACTCTTTGCATATATTTTTTTAATGCTATAGCAATATTTATACATATCCAATCGGATATCGATATTTTTCCCTTAAACTTAACATCAAACAATAATTATACATCTTGCTCCATAATGATTCATACATGCATCTTTCTTTCTGTGCAGAAAAAGTAAACTAGTTATAGAATATCTTTAATTGAAAAATATGGACATTCCACAAGTTTTTTGATCCTTCAGAATTTATGTAGAAAGATTTGGACAGACTGTTAATTACAGATTAAATGCACCAAATGATGCTATTAAAAGCGCCAGTTACAGCAAAACAATTGCTAAATTTTTACGTCGATGTTTATCTTTGTAGTGTTTTGAAAATTGTGGTTTCTTTTATTATTTCCACCATTTTCTGATAGAAAAAGACCTCTGCAGTACCACCAAATTTTAATACCCCCCCCCCCGCAAACTAATTTTGGGGAGGCGTATATAGGTTTCTGTCTGTCTGTCCGTCTGTCTGAAATAATTTTTTCTGCATCTCCTACATTACTTGCATGATTCTCATGAAACTTTTTGGAGTGGTAGATCACTCTATGGAGATGTGCATATTATCAGAATTTTCTGTTTGGGCAAGTACTTTGAAAAATATGATGATTTGTGTAGGCCTTATGAACAGACATGTTGCTGCGGGGGGTGTTAGTCCCTTTCAGGACAGTTCTAGTTAATATTAAACAAGAATGAATTACTTAACAAAACTACAGCTATAGCTGTTAATCGTTATAATGTGCAATACTTCAGTATTACTAAAACATTATATTTGTTTTAAAGGTGATTGAATGAGATTATATGTTATTGTAACCTGTAAAGGGACTGAAGCACATATGAATTATGTATTTTTTTAACACAAAGGCCATTGTAGAGTTGCTTTCAACTGTATATTTATACCCTCAAATTTTTCAGTTTCAAGGGCATTCTTGGTTAACAAAAAGTTTTCATAAAAGTAAATTTTCAGTGTTACACCTGTCATTCTACTCTTAATTGTATAATAATTTAAATTAAGGATTTAAGAAACAAGATGTATCTTATCATATTTATAAGAAGGGAATGTGATTTATCATGCGATTTGTATGTCTTTTGTTGCAGTATAATTTATAAAACTTGATATTTCTCCTTATGAGAAATAGAACTGCTCTGTAATGTTGAGATAAAAATTATAATAAAAAATCAAGAACTTTTAAAAATTAATTACATGATTCTGTCTAGTATTCAAAGAAGCCCCTATTTTGGTCAGTTTCCTGTCTGGCATTTATGAAAATGGTACAATTAGGAGGAATCTTGTCAGTGTTAGTGTTTTTAAAAAGGAATTAACGATACAAAGTATTGTTGCTCACCATCGGAGGGTTGTGCCACGAATAAAGTTGTAATATGCATACTCTAATATCCGATAACGATGTCTGGTTTAGAACTTTTGACGGTCTTGTAGATTATCCATGAGATTTTTTTATTTAAATATTATTGGGGCAAACCACCATAGGTTGTGTCATGGTTAAGTGCTGAATGAGTGCAAAATTCAACATGGCTGCCATGGCCATTTATGCAGTCTGATTGGCTGAAATTTAAATAATCTCTTCTCTGAAACTACAAAAGCATTTGAACTGTTATATTGCGGGAATGATCCTTACATGGTCCTCTACCAACTTTGTTTTTTATGCCAATATGAAATTCAAGATGTCTGAAACCACAGGGCCAGTTGGAATAAAACTTGACAGAAATGGTCCTTAAATGGTCCTCTGTCTGAATTGTGTCCGATGACCCAGAATGTTAACTAAGTTGGCCGCCCTGTGGAAAAATCATTAAAAAATCTTATTTGAAACGACTAAGCCAATTGGAACCAAACTTGGCAGAAATGGTCCACCAAAGCTGAACTTAGTTTAACATAGGACCCTATGGGAAAATTTAATTTGCAGTCACCATACCTTAAACTTGGCCATTTGGATACCAAACTAATGCCAGCAATGGTCCTCCTTTAGAATTGTGTTTGATTACCTTGAATGTCAACTAAGATGGCCACCACACCCTACAATTGTTTAACATTGAACCTAAGGGAAAACTAGCCAAGATAACTACTACACTTAAACTATCAGCCTGCTGAAGGTGGACAAGTTAAATCCAGGTGACAATACAGGTTCTTGAGAGCCTCTAGTTTTCCAGTTGTAAAAATCATCTCTGCATGTCCAGAACTTATCATAGAAACAAGCACCTGCTAATGGTAATCTCCACTGCCAAACTACTGGTAATGACATTACACAGCTCGATATTTATACCCTGTCACACTGGTCACAAATCTGCAACTTTTGCATTCATTTTTTGGTGGATTTTGTTCATATTTAGTATCAAGGTTGGGCACGACTTGAGGTTGTCCATATTATACTGATTTCATGGTTGATAGACCTTTGCAAGAGTAATTGCCCTTTTTAGCTCAGTTATGAGCAAGTGATCTCCTGAAACAACTGGGCCAATTGGAACAAAATCTGGCAGCAATCTTCCTTAGGTGGTTTCCTTTCAGAACTATCTGATGACTCCACCTGCCATCCAAGATGGCCACCAGAGCTAAACATAGTTAACATAGGACCATTTGGGAAATTTACTTAAAGATGTTGTCTGAAGAAAATGGGCCAATTGGAACAAACCTTGACAGCAATAGTCCATAGGTGGTTCTCTTTCAGAATTATATCCGATAACCCCGCCTGCCAGAGCTGATCATAGTTTAACATGACCATATGGGAAATTTACTCAATGATCTTGTCTGAAACCACAAATCCAATTGGAACAAAACTTAGCAGCAATGGTCAATTGATCCTCTTCCAGAATTGTATCTGATGACCCTGCTCATATTAAATATGACTGCAAGAGTGGAACATAGTTTAACATTTTGGAAATTTACTTGAAGATCTTGTCTCAAACTTCATGGCCTATTGGAACAAAAGTTGACAGCAATGGTCCTTAGGTTCTCTTTCAGAATTATATTCGATGACCCTGCCTGCCATCGAAGATGGCCACTAGATCAGAATATAGATTAAGATAGGACTCTATTGGTAATTTACTTAAAGATGGACTGAAACCACAAAACTTTGGCTGAAATTGTCCTTATTTGGTCCTCTTCCAGAATTGTATCCCAGGCATGATTTTCTTCACTTTTGGAAGTCCGAATTTGTCCAATACAATTCCTTTATAACACTTAGTAAAATGGCTGCGGAAGTATGATTTCAGTTCTTTCCCTGTTGTCAAAATCATGTCTGGTATCCGATCACCCTGCCCTCCATCTAAGATGCTTCCAGAACCAAATATATTTTAACATAGGACCTTCTGAGAAAATCATTGAAACATCTAGGCAAAACCAGTGAGCCAATTGAAACAGCAATTTTCCAGACTGACAGACAAGATGGACAAGTCAAACAATTTATTCTGCAAATTATTTTCAGGTGAGCAATACAGGCTCCTGTGAGCCTTTAGTCATATTTTTTTTTCCAATAATAAGGCTGGAATATTTGTCTGATAATATACCAAATATCCTTCAAAGACATTCATAAGCAGTTAGTTTTATATAGATCGTAAATAGTCTTCAAATCAGACCATATCAAAATACGTGTTTAAATTCCATGTCAATACCCTTCAGCAGTCCATATATCTGGATGTGGCCCTGTACACACGCATGTATTATATAATTATCTAAAGAAATTTCTCATTGGTGTATACCGCATACCTCTAATTTTCAATTAATTTGGAATAATAGTCTGTAAGCGAAAATTATGAAAATGTTGCTAAGTTTCTGTCGAAAAGACTGCATAAGAAGCACCAAAGGGAAACCACCAAAAGCACAAATTTTCAATAAGGAATTTTACTGAGGTAAAAGCAACTGGAAGAAATTAATTTCGTTACATTTAAACATTTTACTTCACCACATAAATCTTTGCACATCTGTTGAATTTTCCCAATGAAATGGTTTGTTTACAAATAAATACACAGTAATAAAGTTAACTAACATGTACACTATTACCTCGGTAAATATTTGCAACCATGAACCTAATCTCATATTTAATCTAAAAATCAAATATGGAATAATAAAATATCTAAATTCTAATAACTTCTGAGGCACAGTTGCAGCAATTAAACAAATACCTAATACAAGTTTCCAGATTTCATCCTTTTGACTTAATAATTTCGATAATGACCAATAAGAATACATGTATACAGGAATGAGTAAATATTTAACTAGAAAATGTCGACTGAAAAATCTGGCCCAAATGTAAAATGTATAATGCCTGTTATCTGATATTGAGTAGATATGAACGTAAGTAAAGTTATGTATGAGTAAAAATGATATTAGAACAAAAATAAATGCTTTAATGTAACCAGATATAAGAGATTTTAGAAATGATGTGATTTTGTCTGGTGTTACTATATATGGAAAAGCAAAAAATAATGTAAATGATATGAAATAAAACAACTGTGGAAAATTTAAACAGGCTGCATGATGGCTTCTGTCACCAACAACTATACCTTCATTTACAAATACAAAAACTAAAAACCCTAAAATTAGGAATATATAAAAGATAATAGACTTTACAATTCCCCAAATTAAATAAACCACATTCAAATTTTTAGTTTTTAACAATTTCATAAGACAATTAAAAACATTCCTCAGTGTAACATCATTTTTATCTGTCAACTCTTCTTTTGTTTTTCTTTCATAGTGAACCATCTGTTCTTTTTTGACCCACTTCACAAGTTCTTCTCTTGCACTTAATCCAGCCATACACACAACCCAAATTATGTTAGTCTGTCTGAACATCACTGCTATTCCTCCAGCAATACATGCCAGAAACATGTTGTCATGGAGATGAAGTAAATACATATACAAAACGAAGAAAGTTGATCCAACATCAGTATAATACAGGAAGTTGAAGAAGTACAACAAAGGGAGAAAACTCAGTGTTAAGGCTGTCATGACATATTTAGATTCTTCCTGAAAAAAAAGTAAAAGAATTATGATACAATGATATTTCACAGCATTCTACTAACATACAAGCTTTCAATATTCAAATTCAGCTAACTTTGTTAAAACTTGCAAATCTACAACAAACATATGTATATTTTAATTCCGGAAATATATTTTTCTTTCCATACATGTACTCAGTGACACTGCCTCTGTAACACAGAAAAATTCCTAAATTATTCAAAAGCAAAAAAGTGTGTAGTGTTTACTTGTTTTTAATTTATGAAATACAGGGTCCATGCTTGAAAATGTTCTATTATATTGGCATTGTGTATAAACCAGGTAACAATCAATTTTAAGAATTGTTGCCATAAGAAAAAAGAAAAACAGCACTGACTTTTGTCAATTTTTTATGCATTGCTAGAAATTGGATTATAAAATGTAAATTAATACAGGTAGATTCTTTTGAAGTTATCTCCCCTTTGTACCTAACAAACTGCATTTATTTGAATATATTTTTCTCTGTAAAGAAGAACATCAGAACTATAAAACAAAAATGTTATCATTTAGATATCTGGACTATAATTAACCAAAATGTTGATTCTTTTAAATGTCCTGCAAATGATTTCAGTAATTAAATGCAAACACCCAATATACTTAAATTATTTTCACTTTCACAGATGCTGTATTCAAACATCTATTTTTGCAATTATCCACATTCCAATCAGATATTTATTACATCCCCTTATTTCTAATTAAATATCAGGCCTAATGTATTACATAACACCAAACAATGTTGTTTGTTGCCACAGTATATAATTCCACCTGTTCCCCTAGTACTGGTACAAGAGATTTTTCATTGTCTAATGGTGTCTTTAAATCTTTAAATAAAATTTACTGTCTTTATCTATCGTGGTCTGCATAACTTGACACTTCTAAATATATAATATAATAATGTTTTCTTTTTTCTAACTATAAACCACCTTCTGTATGATTCTCAGAAAGTAGTTTTATGTGTTCTTTTATCTAGTTTCATTTTTCTTTTTATCAATTTTTAATGACAGAATTAACTCTATACCTTTTCTGATCCATGCAATTTCTGCATAATTGCATAAATCAAATAAAAATTCCCAACAGCAAAGAAGACATTCACACCTCTCAACCATAATATGGAACAGACATCATCTACAACTACACCTAATAGTTTTCCAACTGGTACAAGGATTCCTACTGATACTAAGTAAAGTCCTGGTAATGTTGTTATCATAGGATCCCACTACAAATTATAAACAACAGAGTATTATATAATTTCGTCATAACAAATATTACATTCTTAAAGCTACATGTATGATATGGAATGAGTGATATGGTTGATTAAGTTATGATTTAAGTTTTTATCCATATCATTATTATGATATTATTAATTAACAATTTTCATATTGGCTTAGTTATTGGTCCTCGGCCTGCTGTACAGCAAGCCTCGGACCAATAACTCGGCCAATACGCAAATTGTGAATTAATAATATCTTTATTAATTAACTTTTCATAAACATTACATAGAATTATCTTTTAAATATAGTCTGTGAAATTGAACCACAATTCTCTAAGAGCTCAAGGGAATCTTATGCACGAACGTGAAGTTATACTTTTTGTAAAGAATGAAAATTAGATGAACTGTTTAGTTTGTTTAGTTGAGGTTTTACGCCATTTTCAGCATATCTGGCTATTTCGCGGCGGCCAGTTTTTATTGGTGGAGGAAGTAGAAGGGAACCACCGACCTTCGGTAGGAAAATTGTCAATCCTTGTCAATTAAGATCGGAGTCTAACACACCGCGCCAGAGGTGAGATTCGAACTCACAACCTTAGCATTGACAGGCTAGTGATCATTAGTAGTCATGCCTGACTACCTAGAACACTCGGCCACCGAGGCCCCCTTAGATGAACTGAGGTCAATGACAACAACTTCACACCCAACAAGAACTGTACACAAAAAATATTTTTAAACCTAGCTAATCAAAAAAAAATAAGACAAGTTCCCCCAACAATGACTTCTTTCACAAAGTAACATTGATCTACAAGGTATAGTTACTGACAAAATGTAAAAATCACAAAAAATTTATCCAAGTAAGAAAAGCATATGGGATTTTTACGCATTGGTAGCCTTGATCTGTTTTCTGCTCTTTGGTTGGATTGTTGTCAGACACATTCCATGTTTCCATTCTCTATTCTATTTGACTTGAGAAAGATATATCTACATATCTCCGACTTTAAATGTTTGATTAAAGTTATTTTTTGTCAAAAAGATATACAATCTAGTCATGATCTATTATCACCCCGATACCTATCAACTTTGTCCAAGGCAAGAAAAATTTGTATAAATGTATGTTCAAAATTCCAGTTTCCTAGACATCAAATTACAAATTTTAAATTTGATTTTGATCCAAAGATTCCATTCAATGATGAACAAAACTGTTTCATTTTTAATATTCTGTGACAGGCATTCAATTAACTTTAAACTTCATAAATTCTTTATTTTACAATATACACTGGCTAATTAACTATATATGTCAACTCTAATCTCAGGTAAAACAAGATGGCGTCACATTCTTGCAGGCTTCAAATACGAATTCCATTAGGAGTTGAAAAACATATCAAAATCAATTTTTTTTTCTCGATATTTTCAAATTATATACTGTCATATACAATGATATCTAAAAATATTCCATGTACCTATAGCCATTAACCTGCAGGCTTCTTTTAGTAGCACTGACAGCCACAGCCGACCGTTGAGCCGATGGATTGTTTGTAGAGGGTATTGTTGTCATCACAGGTGCTTGAGGACAAGCTAACTAGACCCTCGAATGGCACATTGATAGTAAACATGTGTATTATGAGTAAAAATATGGTATATTAGTATCCTTATGGTACAAATAAATAGTAAAAATTAGAAAACAGATATTCATGCTAATAAGAGGGGGCTATGTGGGGCCCCAGACATGGTCCTGTCCTCAGGCACCTGTGGTTGTCATCAATCCTGCAAAGTTTCAAAACATTTCATAATGTAGTTTCAGAGGAGATTTTTGCAAATTGGCAAATAAGGGTCATTGTAGAGCCAGAGGCCCTTCCATACATTATTCCTACCAAGTTTGGTTACAATCCACCAAGTAGTTTCCGAGTGGATAAAAATGTGAAACGTTTACGGACCAAAGAAGCAAAGTGATGACATAAGCTCACATGGCCTATATGCCAGGTGAGCTAGCCTAATGTCAGTAATGATGCAGTGATGTATCCCCAATGAAACCTGACAGTGATCTTACACTGGTGAAATTTCCAACACAATATTGCATTGCTTGTGGCACATGGAAAATCTCATCCATATATGGTTTAGATTGTGCATTATAGATGTAAGAAAACGTTAAAGAACACAGTAAAATGAAAACAGTCACAGCTGCAAAAAGCTTCATTTTCTATCTGAATGTAATTATGAACATTCCCGAGACATTCCGATAAAGAGGGAGCAGTAATTTCTTCTTAATGAATATTTACTCCTTTCAAGTCTATTTCATTTCAATAGCTAAGTACTATATTTTTAAAAAATATATCAAACTATAGAAAATTATCCATAAAAATTAAGTATTAAAAAACTACTGACACACTTGTATATAATCTGATATATTTCGACCATACTCTCTTTCCGCCATGACAATAAACGAAGATGTTTGCCGATCTTCCTAAATACGACCACCAAACCATAAGTTATGACAAATTGTTATTAAATTGATGAAATAATGTTATAATGGTTCTAATACGGCAAGAAAATATTATCAAATATGTATATATTCTAATATGTTGCCATCAGACTCTACCAGACTCTATTTAGTCGTTCCTTCATGCATTCTAAGAATTGTCAGTAAACACTAGGGGCGCCACTGGGCGGAAACCAGAGTTTGTTTACAGTATACTGGTCTTAAAATAGGCTGGAAAAGGTTGTGAAGAAGCGGAATCCAGTTTTTAAATAACTTCCCCCAAAACAGCTCTATCTGGCGTTTACTGACATTGCTACATTCTTCGTTCAAAGAGGTAGAAATGGACTTCTGCTTTTGGATCAATAACCGGCTGAAAAATTTACCACAACCAAAATGAATAAAGGATGGCTTGAATTAGAAAGCGATCCAGGTAAACAAAAGTTAAATAGTCTACCTAGCTGTGTTCCCTTTTTTAATACAAATATAAAAGTTCATTTTGACACAAAAGGTTCTGGAGGCTTGGGTTAAAATGATAAAACTAGAGGCAGATCTAGATCCTGGGAACTTTGCACAATGGTTATGGACATATTGAAGATGTGCGTTAAGGAGAATTATATTAAATAGTCTACCTAGCTGTGTTTTCGTAATTAATACTCAAAGAAATGATAATAAGCAATTAACAATCTTCTTAAATTTTAAAATTAATCATTATCTGATTACTTAGTTTTATATTTCAAAACTAAACTTAATGCGTATTCCAAGTGTATAACATATAAAAACATGACAAATAATGTAGATACAGCATACTACATTTACAAGTTATAATAACCATCTAGATGTATAGAAGAAGAAGATTTTATCACAATACTTTATAAATAAAATTTATTTCCAAAAAAAACCACGGACGACGCGCCTTCACAAAATATGGACGATGTTGTCCTATGGCCTATACATCTTTTCAAGGGAAACAAGTCGTTTCGGCCATACTACCAGTTCGGCCATAGTCGTTTCGGCCATACTACCAGTTCGGCCATAGAATTAAAGTCGATTCGGCCATGGAAAATTTATACGGAATCTAACAAATATTTAACAAGTTCTAAGCTCAAAATTTAAGTTTTATTTTATATATATATAATAAATATTTGAAAATTAATCATGAAATTTCAGAATATTAATTATTTACTATATGATTAATAATCAATATAAACTAGATATTGTAGATCAATCGTAATTAATTGCAAGACAAATAAAATGTAATTATGTTCATTACTTCATGATAATTAGCAATTATTTATTCTTTGATCTGACTATATCCTGCATTTTGTGATTGTTAAGCACACCAAATGGCTTCATATGAGTTATTTTTATCCAAGCTTGACCCAAGCTTACCACAAGCTGATGCAAACTTTTCTTGTTATTGAGTCATCAAACCGTGAGAAAACTTTTGATATTTGCCGACATGCAGACTCTGATGACGGTGGTTCCGATCCCGACGCTTTTAAAAGTGAATCTAGTCAATTCAGAACATTTTGCACATTGTGATTCTGACGTTTAGTGAACATATCTTATATATATAAGTATAGTGCAACTCAACTGTTATAGTGCTTTTGTTTAAATTGTTGTTAATTATGTATGTGCTTGTTATCAACCTGATGATATAAATATATAAAGAGAATAAATGAAGTGACATTAAAATCATACAGCTTGACACTTTAAAAAGTTTTAAGTATCGGTGCCAAAACTTTTTTCTTCTACTAAGTAAACTACTAAGAATACCTCTCGTAAGAAACAATGATGCTATTAAGTATATATACATCCCATTATAAAAGGTATGGCCGAAACGACTATGGCCGAACTGGTCTATGGACGAAACGGTATATGGACGAACTGGTTTATGGCCGAAACGTCTCGAAAGCTTTTCAAGGTATGGACGATGTGATGGTATTGACGACGCGTCCTGCATCGTTACTGTCTGGACACCTCAGTTCATAAAATGGATTTTTAGCATTTTGAAGTCTAAATGTTAGCATTATTAGACCATCTTTTGTTGGTTAATTAACCTTATCGAGTCGTCCAAGAAAACATAAAAATTGTAAAGTTGTTTTTAAAGGTTATGATTGTATACCTAACAAATTATTGTGAATGGGGAATTTCCAATAGTAAAATTAAAGCACTTGAAAATTTCAAAAAATTAATCATTTGAACTTATCAACACAGATCTATCCTAAAATTTGTAAAACTATTATTTTAAACATTTTTAATGCATTTTATGCATATTTTATGAATCACGGGGTTGTAATACTTAATTTTATAAAATCGCATAGAAAGAGTTATCTCCCTTTTACATTAAAAATTCCATAGGCGGAAGTATTTTGTTTCTTCTGAAGACATGATTGAACAAAATCAGGTAAGTTCAATTGTTTCAGCTACGACTTGGCTCATTGCATCTTTCATCCAGGTAACTAGACAATTCACATTGATTAAAGTATTCAAATTCTGAAAAATCCATTTTATGAACTGAGGTGTCCAGACAGTAAGGAGATTTATAATATTTGAATCTTTGACCCATTTTATTTTATCTAAATAAGAATTGATAACCGATCACTTCCTTTTACAAAAAGTTAAGGCTTTATTGTTCCTAAAAGAAAGGTCTTTACCCATTGTTAATTTTCTTTCAAAATATAGTTATGTGCTTGGGTGTGTTTTGAAACTGTCCAATTCTAACCCGAGGTAATTTTCAGTCGTCATTAGAATTTAAAAAAATTGCACTTCCTTTTACAAAAAGTTAAGGCTTTATTGTTCCTAAAAGAAAGGTCTTTACCCATTGTTAATTTTCTTTCAAAATATAGTTATGTGCTTGGGTGTGTTTTGAAACTGTCCAATTCTAACCCGAGGTAATTTTCAGTCGTCATTAGAATTTAAAAAAATTGCACTAATGTGCATTAAAACATTAGTATTACACAAAATACTACAGAGAAAACAAGAGTCAACTGTATTTATTTAACAAAATATTTTAGGGTTGTTTAATCTTTGCCAAATGTTCTGGAATTGTGTTGGCAATTTCTCTGTACTTTGTTTTCTTCATGACTGCCTTCCAGACTGGATCAATGTAAAAATATCTTATTTATTTTTTGTGTTCAATCTACAGTTATATCAAAAATGTTTCCGTCTTATTTCTTATCTTTTTTTTTTAATCTTACTTATTTCTCACAGATAATTTTTTCCTTCTTTGCAATATTTTAACATAAATATGTAAATTACAGGTAAGAATTTTCAAGGACAAAACATTAACTTCAACAAAATCCATTGTTATTTTGTAAGTAATAGGGAATTTTAAGAAAGTGGAAATAAATGGCACCAGGTGGACATATTCATAATAACCCCTTAATTAAGGTAATTTTGACCGCCTCGGTGGTCTCGTGGTAGCGTGCTCGCCTCGAGTGCGGAAGGTCGCGGGTTCGATCCCCGGCCGGGTCCAACCAAAGACATTAAAATTTGTATTTGCTGCTTTTCCGCCAAGCACGCGGCATCTAGGAGTAAGAGCAAAGACTGGTCGGCTCGGAGTTAGTATGTGTCCGAGTGAGGTGATATGTCTTCCTGCGGACAGTTACCTCGTGAGCTAGCACATTAAAAATCCGACTTAGCGTGTCGGTCTAGTACAAAGCAGGGTTTCGTATAGTGGTTAAGTGGAAGGCATAAAATACATCTATGTATGTTCAACGTTGTATTCAAAACTAAGGAAGTCGCGTCATGTCGCCATGACGCTACATAAATCGCGCTACAATGAACGTCTTTTACGTGCGGTATTTACGACATACTGGGGCCACGCGAAAGTAAAATTTACAAAATACAATACTGAATTATCGCTACTGAAAATGAATTAACACTTTACAGTCTCTAAATAAATTAAAAGGTTAATGTCCTCAGTAAACGAAATTGCTATAAAACATAAATCACATTTACTGTCACTAAATAAAGTAATAAAGAAATCACTCTTTCGAATTTGTCCATTTTCTTATGTTTTCAATAGCATCACTTTTTGCTTTGCGATACAAATTAGCGGTACAGTCCATCTCACGTGAGTCTTTACAAGCTTTCACTTCCAGTGGATACAGTTTTGTAATTGGACGTGATGTCACTCCGTTCTTAGTCCTAATAATAGCGGATCTGGTTATCCCGTCACCTCCTGTGTTGAGCTTATCTACAACGGCTAAAGTCCATTTGATTCTAGGTGTTTCGTCGTACACTTGCACTACGTCACCAATATTAATAGTTTGTTCATTTTTCCCGGTGTTTCGTTGGTATTCTCGTAGAGAAGTAAGGTATTCATGTCTCCATTTATTCCAAAATTGTTGTATTATCTGTGATTTAAATTGTGATAACTTGTTCACAGAGTCATGAGTCACTGTATTCGTTGAACGTTCGTAATTTCCGGTGTCCGGGTACGGCACTGATGTGATCCTACGTCCATAAAGAAGATGAGCAGGGGTAAGCGGGTCTTCGTCCACTGGATCTGATGTAACATATGTTAGCGGTCGATCGTTGATCATAGATTCAACTTCTGTCACAATTGTTCTTAATAGTTCTATACTGATGAGAGAGCGTCCTAAAGTTTTCTTAATACAGTCCTTCGTAATTCCTATCAATCTCTCCCACCAGCCGCCATACCAGGGAGCTCTCTTTGGTATGAACTTCCATGTAGTTCCATAATTGTTAAGTTGTTCTATCAATGACGGCGATTTTGTAAGTTCTTCAATCTGTTTTGAAGCTGCAATATAAGTGGTAGCATTGTCTGAAATCATAGTTTTCGGCAATGACTTTCTACTCGCGAATCTCCGGAATGCTAGAATGAATGTTTCTACGGATAAATCTTCTACCACTTCCAAGTGTACGGCCCTAGTACTGGCGCATGTAAACAAGCATATATAAGATTTCCTTGTCTGTCCATCGCTGGCTTTCACTGTTAACGCGCCAGTGAAATCAACACCGGTAACTGTAAATGGTGGCGCTTCTCTTAGTCTGTCCCTCGGTAAGGGAGGTTGTTCTGGAGCCGAATACGGTCGGCTTGTAACTTTTTTACAATTCACACATTTCCGAATTATGCTTCTTACAACCTGTCTGATGGTAGGTATCCAGTAGGACTGTCGCAAGAATGTCACTGTACCCGAAAGTCCTGAATGTAAGTGAGTTATATGCGCATCCATCACAATGAGTTGTGTCAGTCTGTCTTTAGCAGGTATCAATAAAGGAAATTTCGTTGTTTCATCCAAGTGCGCGTTATGTATTCGTCCCTCACAACGGACCAAATTCTCTTCATCAATATATAGCTTAAGTTGTTTGATAAGGTTGTGTTTCTTTGAACTTGTACGCAGTTCACGGATAACAGTTGTATAATGTCTCTCTTGTACATCCTGTAACAACATTTTGCACGCCTCTTGTAATTCGTCTGTTTGTAAAGGACCTTTATTTCCGTCCTTTGATCGGCAGTTTGACACAAATCTTCTGATATATGCGATGATTCGTAGTAGTTTTCTGAATGAGCTAAAGCGTTTAAAGTCAACTATGTTACTTATTCCATTTGTTTGAGTAGAATCATTAGTAACTTCTGTGGTAAGTATACAAGTATTAGGTACGTTTTCCTGTTCGGCAATGGTTGACAAAATCTGGGTTTCATCTCTGTTCCATTTCGGCCAATCAACTTGATTTGTGAGCCAGTCTGGCCCATTCATCCATAATTTGCTTTGTTTGAATTTTTCCACTGATACTCCTCTTGATAACAAATCTGCCGGATTATCGTTAGACGGACAATATTTCCATGCGAATTCATCTGTAAGTTCCCTTATCTCTCGAATACGATTCGATACGAAAGGTTTTAAAGTCTTATTTGAATTCAACCAGTTCAGAACAATCTGGCTATCGCTCCATAATATTGCATGTGAAATTCCAGTATGCTTTGTAATGTGGTATAGTAACCTACTTCCAATCACTGCTGCCATCAATTCTAATCTCGGAATACTTAGTTGTTTAAGTGGTGCGATCCTGTTTCTAGCCATTATTAACGTACTTTTGTCCTTCGAATCTAGATAAGCGACGGCTCCGTATGCCTTCATACTGGCGTCAGTGAATACATGTATGGCTGTGCTTGTATCTGTATCCGAAACATGATCAAAATAATGACGCGGTATTGTGATTTGTGTGGCATCTTGAATGTCTGCTGCGGTTCCCATCCATTCTGTGACAATATCTTGCGGTAATGGTTCGTCCCACGTTAAGTGTTTCTGCCATAGTGTTTGCATTAACATCTTGCTTCTCACGGTAACCGGACTTATCACTCCAAGTGGATCGTAAATCCTAGATGACTGTCTAAGTATTTCACGCTTTGTAATAAGTGTTTTTGGTATATCACACAATTCAGTAGTAGCAAATCCAAGCGTGTCGTTAACAGTATCCCATCGTAGTCCTAAAATCTTAATAATCCGATCCTTGTCCAATACGTTCTCTGATTCGGCTAGTTTTCGTAGCATTGTGTTGTTCGACGCCCACGAACGCAAATTAAATCCTCCATCGGTAAATAATTTGCGGGTAAATCTAAAATATTCTAATAATGTTTCTTCCGATTTGAAGCTTGATACAATGTTGTTTACGTACAAATCTTTGCTTAACTTTTCCGTGATTTCGCAACGGTTGTCATTTAAATGTTTAAGCAGTACAGCATTTAGTATAAACGGTGAGCAAGTGGCACCAAATAATACTGACTTGAACCGGTATGTTGTAAATTCACTGTTTGGGTCTGTTGGATTACTTAGCCAGAAAAATCGGGTAACATCCCTGTCTTCCTCCTCTAGTCCAATATTTAGAAATGCCTTTTCGATATCTGTACTGATGGCAAAATTATTCATGCGGAATCTCATCAAAATTGCGGTAACATCATTCAATTTCGGCGGTATGTTTAGCAAACAATCATTCAAACTAGTACTGTCTTGTGTAGGTTTACAACTACAATCATATACGATCCTAATAGGTGTGGTGGCCGAGTCTTTCTTTACTGGATGGTGCGGTATATAGTGTAGTTTGGTTTGAGGTTTGACTTCCGGATTAACTTTTTCAATAAATCCTCGTTTTTCCTGTTCGTTGATAATCTCACCGTACTTGTGTAGTAGTTGTGGTTCCTTGCTAAGTCGTCTGATCACGTTCTCTGTTCTTCTTAAAGCGACTGATTTGTTTACTGGTAGCGGTGCGTGCTCTGTTTTGAAGGGTAGCTTAGCAAAATATCTATTGTCGTGATAAGAAATTGACGATTTCTTATAGTTCTCCTGAAATTTCTCCAGTTCTGTATTTTCAGTTTTTTCTCCAACTCCAAGCGATTCAATTTCCCAAAACTTTTCAAGATTATATTCATCCGTCCTGTGAGTTACCATTACATTTAGCATTGAGTTCCAACTATTTGTACTTGTATTCGACAATGTGGGTCCTGATAACAGATATCCTAATTTGGATTCAACAGCGGTCGGCCCATCCCCTCTTACGATTCTGTCACCAACAATACTCCAATAATAGTCCGCTCCTATGAGTAAATTCACTTCAAACATGTCGTCTTCAGATACTGGGTGGGCTAGTTTTAATCCACGTAAATGTTTCATTTGAGTTACTGAACTAATGTGATTCTTAATTGGAAGTGCAATTTCTGGTACGATTAAAACATCGATCGGTATATTAGTTCTGCTTCCGTCGTCTGTTTCTACATGTACAGTTGCTGATCTCAAGTGTCTTACCTGTCGGGTCTGTTCACCAAATCCCGATAAATGAACTTCTTCAGTTCTAGTTGGTGATATGTTCAGCTTACTTGCAAGTGCATCCGTGATAAATGATCTTTGAGCCCCTTCGTCTAATAAAATGTTTGCTTCGGTAGTCTGATTTCCTGATTTCACGTTAGCTATAGCGGTTTTCAAAATCACATTCGATGCTCTCTGTGTGAGTGAAGAGTGTAATACTCTATCACCGACGTCTGCGCTCTCTGGTGTACTCGATTCATTTCCGTTGCGTTTTTCACTACTCGTATTTCCACATAGGCTTGTGTGATGGCGTTTGTTACATTTACGGCAATTACTAGTTGATTTACAGTCTGCTAATTTATGATTTCCGAGACAATTAAAACATCGTCGATCTCGCTTTACTATTTTCATACGTGCTTCGTGACTTCCTACTTTGGTACAATTTACGGCAATATGACCGGACTCATTACAAAATATACAATTCTTTGTTTTGCGGTTAAACTCGGGTACTGACTTATGGTTTTGATCAGAAACTGACTTGTTTTGATTCTTATAAGACGGTTTTGCTTTTACCTTAGCGTTCGTCAAAAAAGCAGCGGTAGCATGTGGAGTCTCAAGCTTTTCTGGTAATTTACCGGCTTCCATAATAATTAATTCATCAAGAATAGATTTGCGTAGATCGCTCAATGACCAGTCGGTAGATCGGTGCTCTCTTGCTAAATTCTGACGTATTTCTGCAGGCAATTTATTCAATATCACGGGAACTAATAACGATCCATATGTTTCATCTGTCTGCCCGAGAGATTCAAGGCCACGTACATACGTTTCTGTCTTATCATAATAGGTGCGCAGACTCGCTAATGAGTAAATAGGTGCAGGTATGTCTAGTAAGGCTTGCATGTAGGTTTGTTTAATTTTATGAACTTGACCATACCTTTCCTGTATTAGCGCGATCGCTTTAGCATAATTTGTGTTAGTCATGGAGAATCCTGCAATGGTCTGTAAGGCCTCATTCCGTAATAAGGATTTCAAATAATTAAATTTCTGTGAATCACTGAACGTAGGGTTTGTGTGTATTGCTATTTCATAAGAATCCCAAAAGGATTGCCAATCTAAAATTTCTCCTTCAAAACTGGGCAAACTGAGTTTCGGAAGTTTGTGGTAGTCACTCTGTGAGCTTGTTGTAGATGAAGAACGAATATTCGGTACGTTCGTAGGCGGGTTTGACTGATAGTTAAAGCTGGGTTCAACTGGTGTTTGTACATGCATATGAGGCGGAATAAAACTATCGGCATGTGGATTTAATGAGATAGATTCACTAGCGGGCGGGTTTGCGGTAAGCGAAGTTGCGGGTAATCTATGACTGCTAGTAATTTGACATGACTGTGCTAAGTTTGTGATTTGCCGAAGCTTGTAATCCAAATCAAACATATACTCATCTGAATCCTGTAATTCCTCAGCTACGTCTTCTTCTGATGTGTGCTCCAAGATTTTTCCGTTAAGATCTACGAGAATTTCTTTCTTCAATTTGACTGTCTCTAATAATGTTAAAATTTCATATTTGTCCAGCTCAGATTTCTGTTGAATGTCTTCAAATTTCCTCATTAGCTTCGTAATAACTCCTTTGTGCGCCGCTCGTACGGCTTTTAACTTTGTATCCATGACTTAAAATCCTGGTCACGGCACCAAATTTCGTATAGTGGTTAAGTGGAAGGCATAAAATACATCTATGTATGTTCAACGTTGTATTCAAAACTAAGGAAGTCGCGTCATGTCGCCATGACGCTACATAAATCGCGCTACAATGAACGTCTTTTACGTGCGGTATTTACGACACAGGGATCATATTCATTATCATATCAACATGTTCTCGTCCTGATATGCACCTGGTTGCCACTGGACGTTAAACAATAATTCATCCATCCATCCATTAAAGTAATTTTTATGCCAAAGGCATTTCTGTTTAATACATTATATATAGATTCTTCTTCAGGTACGAGTGAGTTAGGGGCCTCGGTGGCCAAGTGGTCTAGGTAGTTCGTCACGACTACTAATGATCACTAGCCTCTCAACACTGGGGTTGTGAGTTCGAATCTCACCTGTGGCGGGGTGTGTTCGACTCCAATCTAAATAGACAAGGATTGCCAATTTTCCTACCGAAGGTCATGGTTCTCTGCAGGTACTCCGGCTTCCTCCACCAATAAAACTGGCTGCTGCAAAATAGCCAAATGTGCTGAAAATGAGTGAGTTATGGAATTTCTCCACCCGAGATAGTTTAATTTTCGATTTTCAACACACGAGCTTTTGCGAGTGTGTTAAAATCTAAAATTTAACTATTAAGGGTGTAGAAATTCCATAACTCCCTCGTAGAAATTTAATTGGGAAGTGGTTAAAAATATTATATATTTTTATCCCAACGATTAAACACATCAAGTATAGGACAAAATATATTTAGCTACAACAGATAGTCTTACAAAATTATCTCCCCTGAAAATGATGTACACATGCAAACTGAGAAACTCGCAATGGGTCAATTCAAATATTATGAAGCAGACTTAGATAAAATATTGTGAGTTTTAATAGAGTATTTTTTTTAAAAAAATTTAGGCCAATTAAAAGGATTTCATGCTTATAAAAATCAGGGTTGATAGGTATTTTTTTTACCTTGATCATAAGAGATATCTTGTTTTTTCTGGTGCTTATACAAAAATGTCAATAAAAACTTTAAGGTTGGCACAAAAAATTGAATGAAGGTCAGTAGAGAAACCCTAAACACACACATATTTTTATTTTACCATATTTTTTTTAAGTTTTTAATTTGCAAAACTCGATGTATAGCTGTTTGACAATATGAAAAAAATTATGAATTTGAATTTTATTTTCTTAATTACAGGACTGTTCACCTTACTCTTAGAAGATTTTGGTAAGTGATAAAATACTTACGTTTTAAGGATCACCATTTCATTATGGCATTTTTTTTTTACCATAAGGCTTGCAAATATGAAAATAAATAATACTGTATTAACATAGTCAGAATATATGATATATGTTATGTTCTGGATATAAGAATAAGTGTTTTTAGTATGTATGCTTTTACTTTTTAATTTTTTAAGACCAGAAAATAATATTTTGATCAAGGTATTAGTAGAAATGAAGTAATCTGGCTACCTGTAATAAAAAAAAAACATGATAGATGTTTTATTTTTATTCTAGAAATCTACTTTACTTTTTATGGAAAATTTCTCAAAACATTGCTAAAACCTAGAAAATCAGTTGCCTATTTTCTTCATAAATTGATGAGAATCTTTGCTTAATATTTGAACAAAATCAATTTTCATTCAAGTCCAATTTTTATCTGGAATATGCTCAAAACTTGATATTATTGTATTATTTCAGGTGTAAATGGAGTTCAAGTGGAAGAAATTTATGACTTACAGAAATCAATAGATGGGTAAATACCATGATAAGTTATTTTTCTCATATTGCCTACTGCAATATCTGTATTATCATACTGTATCTGATTCAATGAGAACGGCTATCTTAATTTTGTAAGGATTGGATTGCAATCACAATCCAGCAAGTCGGCATTAAGCATTTTCACTACAAATAGTATTGAAACTAATCTGCGTGAGGAAATATACATTGTACATATAGTTTGATAGCTGGAAAAGATGTTTTTATTATTGCTAATGTATGTGACAAAATACATTTCTACTGTATCTTTTAGTGTAAAATTTTACAACTATCAAATATATAATATGATGTGAATGAACATTGTTGGTATTCTATGTGGAAGAATATTGTGAACAAACACATATTAAACGAATATGATGGATCACTTGGTAAAGCCTGATTTTATTAACAAAACATCTAACGTGTCTAATTTTTGTATTCTGTTTCTACAAACTGCTTCCATTTTTTGTTGTTGAAATACTAAAGTGTCCACCAGATAACAGAAACGCTGATTTGAGATTTGGTGGGCAGCTACTTTATAAATTTTAGTCTCCTGACAAATATTGTCAGATTTGGGTTTTTTCAATAGACATGATAAAAGAAAGTAATATAAATTCCAAGTTATTTGTTAAATGTAACAATGAACTTTTGATCAAACTATGAAATTGACACACGATCACAATGTGATGTTATGAGGTTACAACAAAATAGCACATCACTTTGATATTTTACTGTTTTTGACACAGAGTTTAAAATCATACCAACTTGGATATATATAATTGATCAATTGTATTATCACTATTAAAATTATATATTAGTAGCAATCTCTATTCAATTCTGAAATGATCAAGTGATGGGATAGAGATGAAAATTTAGTAGCCTGTCTGGCTTTACCTATCACCAAAAAAATGATAGCCACAGATAATAATTACTTATCCTGGGAATTGGACTAGTGCTATTTTCAGAGTATTTTTTCAATTTTAGAACGGAATTTCATTTTTTTTGGCAATCCAGATTTGTCTGGTATGGTTTTTGTGTCGCCTGCGACAGAGTCGCAGAGGCAAGATATAGGTATTACTTTCCGCCGGTGGCGGCGACGACGGTGGTGTAAACTTTTTTAAAACTTTGATAACTTTGCACATGTAATACCTACAATAAGATTTATGGTCCACCAGGTAGCTTATCGTTTAAGGTTTGTCGCAGCATACTTGTCTTGTGACCCTGACCTCATTTTCATGGTTCACTGACTTCATAAACTTGAATTTAAAATCTGCGTCCAAGTTTCGTGGTTAAATCCATTTCTCAGCAACTGTAATACCTAGGCTAACCATATTTGGTCTATAGATAGTTCTTAGTGGGTACATGCCAGTCTGACACCTGGCTTGGGACCTTGACCTCAATTTCATGCTGGAGTGACTGTCACTTTTTCGTGTTTAAGTCCATTTCTCAAAAATTGTAATACCTAGACCAACCATATTTGGTCAATAGATAGTTATTGGTGGGTACATGTCAGTCTGACACCTGTCTTTTGACCTTGACCTCAATTTCATGCTTGAGTGACCTGCGTCACTTTTTTGTGGTTAAGTCCATTTCTCAGAAACTGTACCAACTAGACCCACCACATTTGGTCAATAGATAGTTCTTGGTGGGTACATATCAGTCTGACACTTGGTTTGGGACCTTGACCTTAATTTCATGCTTGAGTGACTTTGTCACTTTTTCAAGGTTAAGTCCATTTCTCAGAAACTGTAATACCTAGATACACTGTATATGGTCTTTTGATTGTTCTTGGTGTGTACATGCCAGTCTGACACTTGTCTCTGGACCTTGACCTCAATTTCATGGTTGAGTGACTTTCGTCCAAATTTCTTGATTAAGTCCTTTTTTCAGCAACTGTAATACCTAGACCCATCCATGTTTGGTCTATATATAGTTCTTAGTAGGTACTTGCAAGTCTGACACCTGTCTCTGGACTTACACCTCAATTGCATGCTTGCGTGACATTGTCACATTTTTGAGATTAGGTCCATTTCTCAGCAACTTTAATACCTAGACCCATCATATTTGGTCAAGAGATAGTTCTTAGTGGATACATGTCGGTATGACACCTGCCTTTTGACCTTGACCTCAATTTGTTTTAACACATTTTCCTTTTGCTTGCAAAATGTGGGTATCAGATAATCATTCTGTGTCCATGTGCATACTCAGGTGAGACATGTAGTGTGTCCACTCTTGTTTTACTATATAGGCTTCACTTACAGCATTTTGGTTTTTTTCTAAGGTGGCAAAATCATCTCTAAAATCTAAACTGAGTGTTTGGAATTTTGGATTAATAATGTGAAGGTTATATGTTGTAAGGATCATATGGAACATGTACAAAATTTTTAAGAATGTAGCTTTTCTTTAAAATGCTAAATTATTTAATGAAGAATCAGTTTGGAATTTCTACAAAAGGTAAGTCAGCTGAGAAAAACCCAAAATTTATTATAACTAACAGAACATTACACAACTGTTAAATAGGTTGCTCATTTCAAGAAAAAAAAAATTCTATGTTATTAATTTATGTTTATATTTTTTCAGACCTGTGTATGGATTTATATTTTTGTTTCGATGGATTGAAGAAAGAAGAAGCAGAAGGAAGACATTTACCGAAGAAGAAACTTTTATGACCAATGAGGAAGAAGTTAATAATTTGTTCTTTGCACAACAGGTACAGCACTATTCTGGATGAAAATTTGAAGAATCTTTTAGTAGAAAATCCTTACTGACTTTTTTTTGTTATAGTCTTTAATGTTTTTATTACCATAATCTTTATTAATTGGCTGTTTTTGTATTAGCCCTGGTATAGATTAGAGTTTGGCTTTATTGGTCTGCAATCTATGCATACCACTTAAATAATCAGATTAACTTCCTTACTGGTATTATTTAATAAAAGTAAAATGTTTGTATCTTTTGTTAGGACAAATGTTTTCTTAAAAGCTCTATGCAGGTTTCTTGAGAAATTCCAATTCTTACCTAGTCCTCTTTCATGATAAATAAAACCGACTGTTCATCTTTTGTAAGTTAATTTCAAAGTAACGAAGTTGATTCTAATTTTATTATTATTATAGAAGTCATCAATCACAACAGAGTCGTTTATTGTGTATGCAATTCAAGCATGCTGAACTACAATCAGTTGTTGCCTAATTTCAAACCCTTAAGCACAATGATTAGTTATAACTGCTCAACAAAAGTATCACCTACCTATTACAAAATCAGTTATAACCACTCAACAAAAGTATCACCTACCTCTTACAAAATCAGTTATAACCACTCAACAAAAGTATCACCTACCTATTACAAAATCAGTTATAACCGCTCAACAAAAGTATCACCTACCTTTTACAAAATCAGTTATAACCACTCAACAAAAGTATCACCTACCTATTACAGAATCAGTTATAACCACTCAACAAAAGTATCACCTACCTTTTACAAAATCAGTTATAACTGCTTAACAAAAGTATCACCTACCTTTTACAAATTCAGTTATAACCACTCAACAAAAGTATCACCTACCTATTACAAAATCAGTTATAACCGCTCAACAAAAGTATCACCTACCTTTTACAAAATCAGTTATAACCACTCAACAAAAGTATCACCTACCTATTACAAAATCAGTTATAACCACTCAACAAAAGTATCACCTACCTATTACAAAATCAGTTATAACCACTCAACAAAAGTATCACCTACCTATTACAAAATCAGTTATAACCGCTCAACAAAAGTATCACCTACCTATTACAAAATCAGTTATAACTGCTCAACAAAAGTATCACCTACCTATTACAAAATCAGTTATAACCACTCAACAAAAGTATCACCTACCTATTACAAAATCAGTTATAACCACTCAACAAAAGTATCACCTACCTATTACAAAATCAGTTATAACCACTCAACAAAAGTATCACCTACCTATTACAAAATCAGTTATAACCACTCAACAAAAGTATCACCTACCTATTACAAAATCAGTTATAACCACTCAACAAAAGTATCACCTACCTATTACAAAATCAGTTATAACCACTCAACAAAAGTATCACCTACCTATTACAAAATCAGTTATAACCACTCAACAAAAGTATCACCTACCTATTACAAAATCAGTTATAACCACTCAACAAAAGTATCACCTACCTATTACAAAATCAGTTATAACCACTCAACAAAAGTATCACCTACCTATTACAAAATCAGTTATAACCACTCAACAAAAGTATCACCTACCTATTACAAAATCAGTTATAACCACTCAACAAAAGTATCACCTACCTATTACAAAATCAGTTATAACCACTCAACAAAGATATCACCTACCTTTTACAAAATCAGTTATAACCGCTCAACAAAAGTATCACCTACCTATTACAAAATCAGTTATAACCGCTCAACAAAAGTATCACCTACCTATTACAAAATCAGTTATAACCACTCAACAAAAGTATCACCTACCTATTACAAAATCAGTTATAACCACTCAACAAAAGTATCACCTACCTATTACAAAATCAGTTATAACCGCTCAACAAAAGTATCACCTACCTCTTACAAAATCAGTTATAACCACTCAACAAAAGTATCACCTACCTATTACAAAATCAGTTATAACTGGTCAACAAAAATACTAAATCAAACATACCATACATTGCTAGTTTCATCCACAGAGGACAAGTGTTCAGTATGACATAATAAACCGGAATCTGTATTAAACTCCAGAAGTGAAGTATCCTTTATTAGACAGGTCCAATACAGCTTATATCTTCTTTGACCCGGGGCCAGAAAGCTGTTGTAATATTAGTTGGGCTATTTCATCAGTAAGACACATGCCAATTTTACTTAATCTTTTATTTAATCTTATTATTTGATAAAGTCATTTATTTGCCATTAGTCTAATCTGCACTTTTAGCTGCAGTACAAAGCCTCGATTCTAGTAATTATTGATTTCCTGGTTATTACTGTTGGTTATAATCAGAAATGAGCTGGTTTAGACATTTAACTATATATCAATAACAAAATTTCTCCTATTCCTGACGTTTAATCGGTGGGATAAAAATACATAATATTTTTAACCACTTTCTGGTGATTAAATTTCTAAGTGGGAATTACCGCCGTTTTTTTCTACAGTTAATGGAACGATAAACTAGAGAAGTCCCGAAATGACGTCTATGTAAACAAACTACATAGCAACGACATTTTCTTGAGGTTTTTGTCGAAGATCATAGGAGAAACAGATTCTCCTTCAATTTGCTTGTGAGTTATGGAATTTCTCTACCCTCAATAGTTAAAGTTAAGATTTTAACACGCTCGCTAAAGGCTCACTTGTTGAAAATTGAAAATTTAACTATCTCGGGGTGGAGAAATTCCATTACTCACTCGTACCTGAGGGAGAATCTATATTTAATAATCAGTTATGATTAGTTATAAATATCAGCTGGTTTAGACATTTAACTATATATCAATAACAAAATTTAATAATCCTTTATGATTGGTTATAAATATCGGCAAAAGAATAAAGACAAGGGGAAAGTCTATAAGACCTTAATCCAGAGACATGGCAAACTTGTGAAAACAGTAACACAATAAACAAATATTATACAATTCACCACAAAGTATTGGGGCCTCGGTGGCCGAGTGGTCTAGGTAGTTCGTCATGACTACTACTGATCACTAGCCTGTCAACGCTGGGGTTGTGAGTTCGAATCTCACCTGTGGCGGGGTGTGTTCGACTCCGATCTTAATTGACAAGGATTGCCAATTTTCCTACCGAAGGTCGGTGGTTCTCTCCGGGTACTCCGGCTTCCTCCACCAATGAAAACTGGCCGCCGCGAAATGGCCAAAATGTGCTGAAAACGGCGTTAAACCCCAACTAAACAAACAAACCACAAAGTATTTTAAAAAAGGACACTAGTACAATTGAAAAAAAAAATATATTGCAGATCATCATAACTTTCTGTAATGGTAACCATCTGTTATTTTCAACAACAACATTTTATTTATTATTGTGTTTTCTTCAGGTTGTGCCAAACTCATGTGCAACACATGCCCTCCTAAGTGTATTGTTAAATTGTGATAAAGTTAGACTGGGTGAGACATTATCTAAACTGAAACTGTTCTCAAAGGGAATGAATCCAGAGGTAATATTAAAAGAGCTCTATTTAATTGAAATTTTCAGTAACCAGGGAACGATTTTCTAGAAATTATTTGTGTTATAAAATATGTTTTTTGTTGAATAATTTAGGATAATTTGTACTTTTCAAAACCTTTCTTTCGTAATCGAAACTTAAATAAAATAAACAGATATAGGCAAGGATCCATAAGACATTACACTTTTCAGACATTTCCTAATTTTATTTGTTTGGTTAAGAAACGGATACAAAGGTCGGACATCCAAAGTTCTAATTTTTGGAAAAAATGTGTTGAAAATTTGAGATACAAAGAAATTTTGAAGTTCAGCAGATGAGCTATCTTATTGTGGTCATTTCTTCTCAGTAGTTGATCATTTTTAGCTCACCTGGCCGTAGGCCATGTGAGCTATTGCCATCACTTGGCGTCCGTCGTCGTCGTCTGTCGTCGTCGTCGTCGTCTGTAAACTTTTTCAAACGTTAACTCGTCCTAAACTACTGGACCGACTTCAACCTAACTTTGCAGAATTGTTCTTTAGGGCATCTGGAAAATTTCTATCGTTTAAAATTTTTGAAATGTCGAAAAACATGGCTGTCGTTACTATAAATAGAACATAGGGGTCCATCAGTAGTTTTCTGCAAATAACTTGAAAACGAAAGCAGATATCAAAATTTTGACATAGGGTCAAAATGTTCAGCACGATGAGATCTACCAGTGTGCAAATTTTTGTTACGATCTTACAACTGATGTAGGAGTTGTTGCGATTTAAATGTCAAATTTGGCAATATTTCGTTTTTCAAGGCTATTATTATGAAAATGAGAAGAGATAGATAATCAATGTAAGAACAAAAGTTGCTCAGTTAATAAAGATCTATGAATGTTGAAAATTTCAGGTCAATCAGACATACCATGTTAGAGTTATTGCCCTTGAAAATGTCAATTTTGTTTGCAGATTTTCCCTTTTTGTGCAATTATTGTGAAAGGAGATAAATAATCAATGTAAGAATAAAAGTTGTTCAGTTAATTAAGATCTATCACTGTGCCAATTTTCAGGTCAATCAGACAACCTATATTAGAGTTATTGCCCTTGGAAATTTAATTTTTTTCAGATTTTCACATATGTTCAAGTTTAGCATTTTTAATCAGGATGTTGTTTATTTATATTTTATTGCTACTTGAAATTATTTTTATTGAAATTCTGTTTAATGTTTTGAATATTTCATCAACATTCAATTCACAATAATTATTTTTTCATTGATGTACTCGTGTACCGAGTGAGGGACCATACTCAAGGTTTTAGCATTTTTTTTTTTCACTTCCATGTCATTTCCTGCAAAATCAGGTAAACTTTTCACTCTTGTTGTCTGAAACCATCGGGGCAATTGAAACCAGACTTAGCAGCTTTGGTTCTTAAATGGTCCTCTTTCAGATTTGTGTCTGATGACCTAGACTGTCAACCAAGATAACTGCCACAGCCGAACTTTGTTTAACTTAGGACCCTATGGGAAAACCAGCCATATTTTTAGTCATGCTTAAGGTGAACAAGTTAAATCCAGGTGAGCGATACAGGCTCTTATGAGCCTCTAGTTTATTGGCTGTGTTTTTGTCTAGTACATGGCAGGGTTCATAATCATATCGCATCAACATGTTCTCACCCTGATGTGCATGTAATAATTGCCACTGGATGTTGAACAATAATTCATCCAGCCATCCATCCATTCAATCTCAGTATGTGTACTTTGGTAAATAATCATTGAGCATTTACGAAAAAAGGAAGTATTAAATATGAACATATAATCTTTCTCGATTTTGAATTCTTTTTACTTTCATTATCCTTTTTCGATTTCTTTAATTTCTGTTAAATGATTTAGCACTATAATATATCCATGTTTCACACTGGGTGGTTTGTGTATATGTATCCCTTGGAAAAGACACCTATAACATCGAAATTATCAATACACAAAGACAACAACTGAACAATAATAGAATAATCCAGAAACCTTGATAAAACATACATAATATAGTTTTATTAAATGAGGTTATATCTTTTTATAATGGTTGCTGAAAAACGAGTGCAAACTGAAATTTCATGTCTGTCAAAAAATGTCCAGCAGACACTGATGAATTTTTTGGATCCTTGGACAAGAGTACTATCCTGATTATGGTTACAATGATGTCTTCAAAGCTTCTAAAATTTATCTACCTTCAGAAGAAAATTGAATCTTTCTTATACATTGATAGATATCATTATGAAAATTTATACCTGAATTAATTTTTATGTAAAATTAAGTTTATCTGTAATATATTTTGTGTCAGGACAAAGGGTATGCCATTGGAAACATGCCAGAATTAGCAGAAGCACATAACAGTCATGCAAGGTAATTCATAAGTCACATGGTCTTCAGAAGAATCAGATATAAGTTTACTTGTTCAATATTGGGGTCACCCGGGTGCTGTAAATATTATAGCCTGAGATACCATCATAAAGTATATATATTAAATTATATAATGTGGTGTGGATTTTTATGGATTTTTTAATTTAAAATTAAAATATTTCATGGAATTCCATGGATTATTCTTTATTTTACTGGTGGTAAGATATTTTGTCTCTCAAGAAACAAATATAGTGTGTTTTTGTAGGCAGTGATTAATATTGAGTCGGGATCTACTGGAATGTAGGGAACAAATAGTGCAGTAGTGTATTTTTGAGTAAATCTGTCTTGCATATTATTGATTGTTCATCAGATCTTCATGGTTGACAGGTTTTATTGAAATTATAAATTATAGTTTTTTGATTTTTTTCATATCTCCCATATGATTTGATACACACCATCAGGGGATATGATATGTTAAAAAATGGAACAATGCAAATTATTCATTATGAATGTTTAATTCTTTTATTTCAGGTCTGAACCAAGACATTTGCCAGAAAAACAGCAAGGGATAGCAACAACAAAAACAATGGAAGCTTTCCACTTTGTTAGTTATGTACCTATCAATAATCATTTATTTGAACTAGATGGGCTGAAACCATACCCGATTGATCATGGTAAGATTTCATGGTTAATTTTATTAAATTTAAAATTTTTGTTTTTGAACAAGTTTTGATGTTGACAATGACAATTACTTATATGACATTTTTTATCATAGATAATTTTTATCAATTTTTTTTAATTGATTTTTATACGACCGCAAAATTTTTGCGGTCGTATATTGGTATGACATTGGCGTCGTCGTCTGCGTCGTCGTCCGTCGTCAGCGTCGTCGTCCGAAGACATTTGGTTTTCGCACTATAACTTTAGTATAAGTTGATAGAAATCTATGAAATTTAAACACAAGGTTTATGACCACAAAAGGAAGGTTGGGATTGATTTTGGGAGTTTTGGTCCCAACAGTTTAAGAATCAGGGGCCAAAAAAGGGCCCAATAAGCATTTTTCTTGGTTTTCGCACAATAACTCTAGTATAAGTAAATAGAAATCTATGAAATTTTAACACAAGGTTTATGACCACAAAAGGAAGGTTGGGATTGTTTTTGGGAGTTTTGGTCCCAACAGTTTAGGAATTAGGGGCTAAAAAAGGGCCAAAATAAGCATTTTTCTTGGTTTTTGCACAATAACTTTAGTATAAGTAAATAGAAATCTATGAAATTTAAACACAAGGTTTATGACCACAAAAGGAAGGTTGGGATTGATTTTTGGAGTTTTGGTCCCAACAGTTTAGGAATTAGGGGCCAAAAGGGTCCAAAATTAAACTTTGTTTGATTTCATTGAAAATTTAACTATTGGGGTTCTTTGATATGCCGAATCTAACCGTGCATTTAGATTCTTAATTTTTGGTCCCGTTTTCAAATTGGTCTACATTAAGGTCCAAAGGGTCCAAAATTAAACTTAGTTTGATTTTAACAAAAATTGAATTCTTTGGGTTCTTTGATATGCTGAATCTAAACATGTACTTAGTTTTTTTATTATGGGCCCAGTTTTCAAGTTGGTCCAAATCGGGGTCCAAAATTAAACTTTGTTTGATTTCATCGAAAATTGAACTATTGGGGTTCTTTGATATGCCGAATCTAACCGTGCATTTAGATTCTTAAATTTTGGTCCCGTTTTCAAATTGGTCTACATTAAGGTCCAAAGGGTCCAAAATTAAACTTAGTTTGATTTTAACAAAAATTGAATTCTTGGGGTTCTTTGATATGCTGAATCTAAACATGTACTTAGTTTTTTTTATTATGGGCCCAGTTTTCAAGTTGGTCCAAATCGGGGTCCAAAATTAAAGCTAAAAAGGGGGTAAATTTTTTTTTTTGGGGGGGGGGGGGGGGGGGGGGTGGAATTCTCCACAGCATATTGTATTACACAAAAGCAAAGAATTGAATATAAATTCAAATCATATGACCAATTCTAAGTTCTTTATTTCAGTTATTCTGTGTCAGAAACATATTATGTGTCAAATATTTGAAGAAATTTTCAATTGCACAGTATTGCGCAATAGCAAGAAATTGATATGTGTGCCCTGTTATCAAAACTTTATTATTAACAAATTCCATTGGAAATTTGCCAATATAAAATGTGCTGATGAAGCTTTTTTGTTTATCTTATCTAAACTGCTTTTAAATTATGTATATTTAAAATTTGCCATCCATGACTATGATGTCATTTTCTATTTTAATATGTTATGGTGTATTTAAATGGGCTGTTATGGTTGCAAAGTATAAAGAAATGGGGGGGGGGGGGGGGGTTGAAAACAAAATTTGGGGGGGGGGGGTAAATGAGAAATTGGGGAGGGGGTAATTTTTTCTCATTTCATATTTCATAAATTAAAAAGAAAATTTCAAATTTTTTTTAGCAAAAAAAAGGGGGGTTACAATAAATTTTATTGTTTTTTGTTTTTTGTTTTTTTTGGGAGGGGGGGGTCAATGTGCAACTTCATAGTGTATTGCACAAAAGCTAAAAAAGGGGGTAAATTATTATTTTTTTTTGGGGGGGGGGCAATTCTCCACAGCATATTGTATTGCACAAGAAGCAAAAAATTGAATATAAATTCAAATCATATGACCAATTTTAAGTTCTTTGATTTCAGTTATTCTGTGTCAGAAACCTATTATGTGTCAAATATTTGAAGAAATTTTCAATTACACAGTATTGCGCAATAGCAAGAAATTGATATGTGTGCCCAATTTTAAATTTTAAATTGGTTACTTCTGATTTATATATAAAAACAAATAATACTGATATGGTTTGAATAGGTAAATTAAAAATTTTTAAGTTCTTAGACAACATTCATTCTGTGTCAGAAACCTATGCTGTGTCAAATATTTATTCACAATCCAAATTCAGTATTGTATCAAGCTTGAATGTTGTGTTCATAATTGCCCCAACTATTCAGGGTTCGACATCTGCGGTCGTATCTAGCTGCACCCAGCGGAGCATTTTATTAAGGATATGATTGTCACACTTTTTGAATCTGAATTTTTTATTTGGACAGGTTAAAAAGTGTAAATGTTGCCAAATATCATGGACATAATATATCTTCTTTTACAGGGCCATGGGAAAAGGATGAATACTGGACAGAGAAATTCAGACGAGTCATTACTGAAAGATTAGGAATGGCAGCAGGAGGGTATGAATATTTTATGTTTAGAGCTATGGACAGTATTTTGGAATTTTAAGAAAGAGATCAAAATTCAAAAATTATGTCTAATTATTAGATTAAGAAAATAAGAAATTCACATATATGGTTTAATATTTACATATATGTAATACATTAGTTTAAACATTTATTTATCCAATGTAGTTGATGTGGAAACACTTTATACTAACTTATGCTAATCTCTATCCACCTGCTGGTGCAGGATCAGTCCCAGTAGCAACAATATAGCCAACATCTTTTGACATCTACAGTGGACTCTGTAACCTGCTAAGGTGTTGTTCTCTTTTAACATGTGGCAGTCATTTTTCATCCCAATCCGATGGAGTAGTATCTTTTATTGAGATCATGGATTCAAATTGTACTGAAATTTTCATCTTGAATGGGAATCAAACTATGGACCCTTGGCTTCGTTGTCTGATGCACTCACCACTTAACTGCAATGCTCTTTTATGTAATACCTTCGTATTTATCTCTCATATTATAAATATACAATATACATGTACATAGTCTTTTCAGAAAATATAAAATTTATTTGGGCGAGCTTTAGAAACATGAGAAAAGGCAATCTTTAGCAAGCTTTTTCACTATGTTTCGCAGCGAGCCCAAATAAATTTTATATTTTCCGACAATGACTTTGTAATGTCTTTATCCAGCAATCCCCTTTAGATGCGTAAAATGCCTTAAAATTATGTTTCAAGTTGAAATCCAACTGCAGTGAAAACAAGGGAAACGCCACAAATCATCTGGTACATTCACTACGGTCCTCACCCTCTTCATGTAAACAAGTACCAGTAGACTTTATTAAGTCATTGACCTAATACAACTAAATATAGATTCTTACTTTGCTATGAGTGAATTATCGGTGTTCTCCAATCGAAGTAGTTAAATTATGGAATTTTAAGGCCGAACCTTGGTGAGGTCTTAAAATTCCATAACTTTACTACTGAGATTGGAGAACTCTGATAATTCACTCATAGCAATGTAAGAATCTGTTTCTCTAATTTTTTACACCACAAAATTCAAATTGGCGTGCAAACTCGCACAACCTGTATAAATGTTTTGAAATATTTCGAAACTTAGTAAAACAAATCAGTAACTTAATATTTTATAATATTAACAAAATAGTTTTAAATACCTAGCTTCACTCTGAATATTCCCTTCATCCAATTTTATCTCCCATAATAAGAACCCAAAGTCTTTTTTTCATATTATTACACCATTTTCACCCAAGAGAAGTCTGACTCTTCGTCCCCTTTCCAGAGCTTCCTTCAGGGACATCTTTTATTATTTTTAATATTTAGGTGACGATGTGATTGCTGTTTTGTTTACACGTAACCAAGGAGAGTTTTACGAGTATTAAGTAGTCTAAGTTCGAAGGCAAACTGCCCTGGTCCACCTTAGAGCTTGTAACTATATACTCGTCACGAAAATAAATTAAAAGATGCTATTTAGATAAAATGCTATATTTCAATATTACATAAGAAGATCACAGTTGGAGAGAAAGTAGTTGCGGCAGAATAAAATCGACCAATCAGGTGCCAAGAACACTTTTCACTAGTGAGCAGAACAATTTTTTTACAATCGGTTGGGAAATGTGAAAATAATAAAACAATTAGAGAAAGCTTATTCTACCCCTGTTATGAGACCGGAAATTGCATTATAAGTTTGATTATCAGTATGGTAAAACTTTTGTAAAAATTTATCTACCTGTTCTTTAAATTTCTGATTGAGAATTCCTGCAATACCACATTCAAACCTTTATTAATTTTTGTTAATTGAAGTGATGGTATTGGCATCCTCCATGGCAATGCCACAATGGATTTCCATCCAAGTCATTACACTTATTAGTTGTACACATATGAGAACCATGTTTCAGAAGACATTCATTGATTTTGCAGAATTTTTTCATCTAGAAAATGAGAATTTTTAGAAATGTAGTAAGTTATTTCCCTTAACCAAGTAACATACTGGAGATATATTGATTCACCTATGATTTCGACAAAAACCTCAATAAACTTCTCTAGTTTATTGTTCCGATATAAACTGAAATCTGTGAATAGCAGTGGGGAAATTGCACAAGACTTTTTAATCCATGTGGAAATTAAATAATTTTGAACCACTGGACTGAGAGTAGTGGAAATGCACCAAGAATGGGAGAAAATAAAATAACCTCCTGTTAGCTCTTACAATCAAAGGTTTCTTAGGTAGATTTAGACTGATTACTGTTCTCATTGATATACAGTGTATTTCTTTTCAAAACAAAATATGAATTTTCTTTAATAATGTCATCTATTTATTTGAAAAAAACCACTAAATTTTAACTTGATTTTTCAGTGAGCCTAACAATGACATTAGATTTAATTTGATGGCAGTGGTACCAGATAAACGTCAGCTGTATGAACATAAGTTGGTAACACTGAAAACTAACAGACAGATTGTACTGGAAACATTACAACAGGTATCATGCTCAAGTCCAGAAAATATCAGATTTTGAAATTTTAAAAACAGAATTAAAGTGCACAGTAGTTATGTTTTCTTTCATCAATCCCTTGGAAATCTATGTGGCCTTAAGGGTTTATTATAATGAGACCCAAATTATCAAAGTTTATAAACTTTGATCAACATTGTGAGATATGTTTTATAAGAGGAAAAAGAAGTTCTTCACAGAAAAATTACTGATTTTATAAAAACCAAAACATGAAAAACAGCCCAACCAATCTTTTTACAATGTTTTTTTTTTTTATGTTCTAGAAATAAATGAAGACATCATGAAATAAATCATTAATATAATTAAAGATTGGATGTATATTTCTGGTATATTGAAATTATGCTGTTGATACAATTTGAAAAATTTGTTTAATGGTTAAGTGTTACCTGGAAAACACCTGAACTTTAAACCATGATCATTTCGGTCAATATTAAATGCTAAATATTTATAGATATGACTTAAATTAGGTCAATAATGAAACTTACACTTTTGATTGACATTATCTCCAGATGTCTGTTCCACAAACTTTAGTGTCACGGGAACACCTCTTTTCTTTGTATATGTAGTAAAAAAATATTTTTGTGTAAGTTATTGTAGATGTAGATGTGTGATAAGGTTTCCAAATTGTAATTTTGGTCCATGGGTCAGTATAAGATCCCAAATAGGATAATTCTGAGGGCTTTTCCTGGGAATTCTTTCAATGTAGATATTTGGTTTTTGATATAGGATGATTTTATATAGATATTTCTCAAATTCTTTGTCAATTTAACCCTTTCTGAACCAGATGTTTATAAAAAAAATTTAAACAAAAGTGGTTGCTGATGATCTTAGTTGATGATTGGTAAGACAAAGGGTCATAACAACTTTTACTTTAGGAATCTACCATTAACACCATAGAAACTTGTAAAAGTAGTGAGTAAGCATATGACATCACAATTAGGAAGGCAGAGGCACCAAAAATTGATTATATAAATATATAAGTATATAAATATATAAGTTTCTTTAATGATCACTAGAGAAACAGATTCTTACATCGTTACTTGAGAATTATCAGATTAAATAAATTTTTATAGCTAAATCCAATAATATATGGAAACAATGTAAGAATCTATAAAATTAAATGTGTAGATAATGTGTGTGTGGGAATTTTGTGGTCAGATGGAAAGTGTAACTGTCATCTCTGATATCTTACAAATATTTACGAATTATTTATTTTTACAAAAAGTTGGAAATACACATATTATTATTTGGGTAAAGTTGTAATAATAATTAAGTTTTACTCTCTTTCAAGCTGCTGGATGCCAAGGTATAATGACAGTTGTTGTATTTATAATTTTCTATTTACTCAGAACCAACTGTTTACTATGCTTTTTGTTGTTGTTATATTTATACTCTTTTTGTGCAGATATACAGTATACATAAATTGTTTTGGGTTTTTTATTAGATTTATGTAAATTTATTTGTAAATTCATAGAAAAATGATATTTTTACCAGTGATGATATCAAATTGATTTATCAGAGAAATCAGTATATTTGGATGTAATTTTTACTTACTTAAATTTGTTTCTTACTTGATTTTATTTTTAAAGAAGTTAATTTATTTTGTACCAAAGAACATTTAAAGTTAATTTAATAAAATGAAGATTTTTTCTTATAGGTTAATTTAAATTAGATAACAATCTTTAAAATATAAAACAATTTAAGTTTAATCAGTTTGATTTAAGTGAATAGAAGATGTTTATGCAAAAACAAAAATATGTGTTTCCAGTCAAATTCAAAGACTAATGATAAATAGTAAATCTACACCAAAGATATACTAGATGAGATATGTTTAATTTATACTTTGGAGGATTTTGTAACTGTAATACTACATTTGACAATATATTGTAGATGGTTAAGGTTACAAATCCTGGATTGACATCATCGGACAAAGATAAATACTTAGCCGCTGTAAAGCAACATGAAAAGATGGAAGAGGAAATGTTTGCTAAAGCTGCTGAAAGTGCCGCTTCTAAGCACAGTAAGAGCGAAAAACTAAGTAAATCCGATTCAGACACAAAAGCTGAATCGCCAAAATCAGAAAATTATAAAAATACTACCGAATCTCATGAGGAAGAGAAACAGGAAGGAAAAGTATTAGAAGGCATTTCAGAGGAAAAAGTGACATCCCCAGAAAATGAGACCATGAAAGTTACTGATATTTCAGAAAATAGCGAAGACATTATAATTGATGTTGATTCCATGGAAACAGATTCTCCAAAAAAAGATAGTGAAACATTATCAGAAGCAGTTGGACAGGTGAACAAGAATCAGTCAGACAATAAACCAGTAGAGGAATCTAAATTAGAGAGTACTGGAGATATTAAAACTGAGAGCAGTACAGTTAGTGAACAAAATCCTGAAACTGTTGAAGAACCACCAGTTATTTTAAGCAATAAAGAATCTCTGGAAGGAATTCAAGTGACAAGTAACGATGACAAAAATGTAAAAATTCAGATCTCAGTTGACAATGGGGATAGTGGAAAGGGTGTAACTATACCTAGATCAGTAGCTTCAACTGATGTTACTAAACCATTGACTATAGAAACAAAATTTGGTGGATCTTCGGGGCCAAGTAGTGAGAGTACAGATACAGCATCAGAGGGAGGTAGCTGTTTTAGTTCACCAAACACAAACTCTTGCCAGAATAGTCCTCAGTTTAGTAATGGAGAAAATGGAGGTAACTTTTGCTTAACAATTTCCCAATAAATTAAAAGTGATCTGAATAACCCTTAGTTCAGTAATGGAGAAGGTGTATCATATACATGTTTGTTTGTAGTTTTAATGTGAACAAAATCTAAGAATTGTTAAATAAAATTAATGATGTACAATGAAATATTTTTTTTAAATGTAAAATTGATTTTAATATTAAAGAAGTCTATCAATTTAAGTAAATTGTCAATTAATAAAATTCAAGTTCATGCAAAATACCACAAATTTTGATAAAACAAAATAAATATTTTCATATCACAATGTTTGATAATGTAATTTGCATCTATTGATAGTTACTCAGAAAAAATGAGCATCACATGGTAAGATATTATATTGGCTTATTAATTGGGTATTTGGATTTCTCCTTTTCTTGACATGTTTAATTGGTGGGATAAAAATACATAATATGTTTAACCACATCTTGGGGATTAAATTTTTACGTGGGAATTACCGCCGTTTTTTCTACAGTTATTGGAACAATAAACTATAGAAGTCCCGAAATGACGTCTATGTAAACAAACTACATAGCAAGGACATCTTCTTAAGGTTTTTGTCGAAAATCATAGGAGAAACAGATTCTCCTTCAATTTACTCGTGAGTTATGGAATTTCTTCACCCTCAATAGTTAAATTTCAGATTTTAACAAGCTCGCAGAAGCTCGTGTGTTGAAAATCGAAAATTTAGCTATCTCGGGTGGAGAAATTCCATAACTAATGAAGGAGAATCTATATTTACACCATCTGTAACCTTTTATATCTCCCCTGTTTGAGGGGTGGGGGAAAGCTGGAGTACCAAGGGAAAATCACCAAACTTTTGCTGGAATTGAGTTAAGATTGGTGTATAACACACCTCACCATAAACAAGGTTCAACAGGTAGGTGATCATTAGTCGTTTTGATAAACTTATTAGATCACTCAGCAGTAATGCCATCATCATATTGAAAAAGTTTATTTCCGGAATATACATTCCATTTTATAACAGATAGAAAAATTTTAAAAATAAAAATTGGCACTGTCTTTGTTTCAGATCTGAAGAAGGACACATTACCAAAGACAGAGGGAAGATCTACAGAATCTAGTCATCATAGACATAAAAGAAAGTTTCACAGTCATCAAGCTTTTACACCTAAAGTATAACTATATTGATACATTTGTTTTTCATTTTCTTCCTTCCAGTGTTTCTCATTAGATTTTTAAAGTTGAGTCTTACCACGTATTCCATTTAAAATGAAATTTTGATATGTCTACAGCAAACCAAGTCAACTTTTAATTTGACATATCTGATGCTTCTAAATTATGTGTAAAGTAATCAAGTATGTAGTTATTACAGGTGAAAATGATAATGCCTTCAAATTACTTTGTACAAAGCATTTATGTAATTTCAGTATTTCGTTTCTTGCAGGATCTGTTAGCTCTTCTAAAGAATGTTGAAAATGAAATAAAGCTTTGTGAAATAAACTTAAAAGATGAATTAGAAAAAAGGAAGAAATATGAGGTTTGTATATGAACATAGATGCATAATAATAAGTAAAAGACAATTTTAAATTTCAACACAAAGGCATATTTTTTGGTTGTTTAGGAAACAGGAGTTATCAGAAAGATTCACTACAGACAGATCCCAAGATTTTGAGAAAAAGGGGGCACTCTTATCTCTGATCTCTTATTTTTTGCCACGAAAACTGGTAATCGCTGTCAGTTAAGATTTTTGTCAAACATATTTTCAACAACTAGGGCTTAATATGAGCATCATTTAAAAATTACATTTATGCATTCATATTTCAGTTGAATGTCTTCATAAAGGTTTGAACTGGGAGAATAACAAATGTAAAAGCTGGTCATTCGATGTAAACCCTTCATGTAGAAGACTATACAACCTTCATTTTGTACCTTTATATTTTGTCTCGAGCTTTCATCTAAATTTACTAACATCTCTCTTATTTCTGTTCAATCTACAATATTTAAAAAAGGTTTAATACCTACTATTCAGTTGCTGTTAAATAATGATTAATGTTTTGTTCACACAATCTTTCATTTATATCAAATTTATTTATTTAGATTGATGATTGTCGGCGGAAGCACAACTATGATGAATTTATTTGTACATTTTTATCGATGTTAGCCAAAGAAGGACATTTAGCAAATCTGATTGATCAACAAATGTCTGGAAAGAAAAGGCATAATAGTGGAAATGCTGGTCGACCAACAAAGCATTCGTTACCTGTCAAAGGTTCTCGACCAAAACCAAAGAGACGAAGATGATGTCACTATGTTTAGGGCATGTGCATTTAAATTTTTCAAATGAAATATCAAACTGATATCATGGATTGTAGATTTCCTGGATATTACTATGAAATCATAATGTCAAGTAAATAATTAAAATACCTACATCTATTTTATATGACCAAAACAACATTTATAAATGAATGACCAAGTTAAGAGTTAGAAGAGTAAAAATCTTACATATTGTAGATTTTGTTGATTGATGCTTTGGTGTTTAACAGCATGTCAAAAATTATTTTAGAAATGGCATTGTTTAAATCAAAGAAAATTCAAAGGGCAATTAAATTCAGCATTACATACTTGATAAATGTGCATTTAGGTTTTAGTATTTGATGCAATATTGAAAATCATATGAAATCCCTGTTTTATTGTTTTTTATTTTTGTCAGATTTAGATATATAATTAAAATTTAGGGTTTAAATGTTATGTCTTAATTTCATGTCAGTAGTAAAACAGAATATGTGACTTTCAAATTCTGAATTCTCAATTCTAACTTGCAATACTGTTAATTCTATTTGAAGTATCAGATGTATGCTGTGATGAGGTAAGAACATTTGATCCAAAGTATGATACCGATTTTATCAGATTCATTACATGTATATATTGAAATGATCTCATCAGATTTATTGTACAATCAGATACTGACTTTATCAGATTTATTGTACAATCAGATACTGACTTTATCAGATTTATTGTACAATCAGATACTGACTTTATCAGATTTATTGTACAATCAGATACTGACTTTTTCAGATTCTTACATGTATATATTGAAATTATCTCATCAGATTTATTGTACACTCAAATACTGACTTTATATCAAATTTATTGTATTCTGTTGTTGACACTAATTTATTGTACAGTCAAACTTTCTTTAAAGTAGTGCTCCATATAACAAATCATTGTGTATAAAGGTTGCCATAAAAACTGCCTGTCTTGAACAAAGTTCAAAATTAACCTCGGTTTAAAGTGTACTGTTTTCTCTTCCCTTGGCTACCCTTTATACAGAGGTTTGGTTGATTGGAATTAAAATTTATGCAATTAACCAGTCATTTAGAGTAAAATCAAATTATTTCCATTGCTAAGAAAAACTAGAGGCTCCAAAGATCCTGTATTGCTGAACTGGTAGTCATCAACAATATCAGAAGGCAGAGGGTATCAATAAATCAAATATAGTTGACCTACTGTGTAAAGCTAAATGTTATATTCTGGTATTTGAATTGTTAGACAAAACAAGGGTACTGCAAAGCAGAGCGACACCTTGCAATCCAACATCATTTGATTGTTGACTTTGTTGTATGCTATAATATGCTGTTGGCGTGGCCATTGATGCGAGCACAGCAATATTAGCCCTTTACTGAAACTCATTTGCAGTATCATGATTTTGACTCTAAAACTAATTTGAAGCAAGTTATTTCCCTTAGTTTACTTACTTCCAAGGAATAAACTTTTTCTAGCCTTAGTACATGTATGTAGCACAATATGGCTGCCCCCATTAATCTTTTCTAAATGACACATATGTAGAAAATGCATATCCTCCTATAGAGCTCGCTGTTAAAAGCCATAAACTGACTTTTCACTCTTAAAAGCAAATTGGACCATTCTAGGTTATGACCCAGATTACTGACTTAAGGTTGACCTTTGATGTTAAAAATCAATTATGGCCATCCTCCCTTCAAATTGATCAATTGTACCAAATTAGGTGAAGATATGCTGAGGCATTTGGTGTGTATTGCGTTGAGAAGGTTTTGCCTTGGACCTTTGATCTCAGCTTGACATTTAACAGATTTTTCTAGCATTCCTCTGGACCCTTTCCTTGTGGTCTTGGGCTAAATGGAACAGATAGATAGACAATGTATAGCAGTGTTACTTTATCTCCTTCAACAATTTTGTTATGAGGGTGTAATAACAGTATTAGAAGTCCCTTGTTATACAGGAACAAAATGTATGAAGAATGAAATGTAACATCATAGTGTTGTTATTTAGCAAGAGGCATTTCTCTCTTTTAGATGTAGCCTTATGTTAAGTTTTATTTTTTCATTTTTATGCCCCGCCTGTAAGGCAGGACGGGCATATAGTTGTTCGGTCTGTGCGTCTGTCCATACAAGTTTAATGTTCTGGTTGAAGGTAGGACCACCTGCCAAGTTTTGTTCCAATTGGCCAAGAGGAGAAGTTTTTTTTAAAGTTTACGGATTTTCATGAAAGTCCAAGGGCTGTAATTAGGTCAACTGGAATAAAACGAATAGACAACTTATAAGTACTCATTACATAACTAAATACTAAAAATCTGCTTAAATTTTACATGTAAAGCCATAAAAGATTACCATTTTGCCTGTTTTATCCCTTTGTTCTATTTATAGTAACGGTGGCCATGTTGGTTGGTCGGCCGCATCAGTGGATACAATTTTGAAACTAGACACCCTAAGAATGATTGTGACAAAGTTTGGTTCCAAATGGCCCAATGGTTTCAGAGGAGAAGATTTTTTTTTAAAGTTTACAAACGACGGAATCCAAGTGATGACAATAGCTCACATGAAAAATGAGAGGCTTTATGGAAAACATTTCCAGTTTTTTGTATTACCTGTAATTGTGCAGAAAATCTGTTAGTAAATTGTCATTTACTGAATACAGTAATACACTAATACCGTGACGTAAAATCAATGAAATAAATAAAATGCATACCCCTACTTCCCACTAAATATTACTATATAATTTTTTCCAGTAAAGCTGTCATAACGGGATATATCAAAATTTTTCAAACATTGGGCACAGATAACTCCACTGTGTTACTTATATACCTAATGTTTGTAAAATGATTTCTTTGACAATCTTTGACAAAGAGCTACTGCCATTATACTGTATCGATGGTTGTCATTGTCCCTTGATAGTTATCGCAGGAGGACATAGTCTATCACTTCAAATGCCATGTCTTAGTGCAATAACTAATTTACATTTTAGCTATCCTAAAATTAAAATGTATTATGGGTAGAATGTTCCAATAGTAAAAATACCAACAGCATTCTTTTTAATCTCATCAAAAGAACGTTATGGGCTTTATGGTACAAAATGTGATACAGTCTAATGAAAAGTAAGTTTTATTGTTTTCAAAAGTTTATTTATGTACTTTTCTACTGTTGTCGATTTCATTTTTGCAAGCAGCAAAATCAAAATGGCTATCATTTGAAAGTTTTATAGTACCGCTTGGTTAACCTAATTTCCGTTTTTTTAATTGGATAAAATTTCCTTTAATTTTACCCCTCACTACCCTTACCAACAAATTGAAAAAAAATCAGCAAAATGAATTTTTGCTTTGAATAACTCTTTTATACCAATTTTGATGCACACGATGTGCACATTTCGTCGATTTACCACTCATCAGTTGTGCTTAAAATGTTGAAATCAGACAACAATCCTAAAGGTTGAAGAGCAAATTAAAAAAAAGTACCAAAATGACCAAAAGGGGTAACCCAAAAACCATCTAAGGGCAGAGCTATGCACGAGGGAGATACTAAGTTTTCAAACATTTTACAATTTTGTAACAGAAAATTTAAGTATCAATTTCGGGCTAGTATCGAGATACTAGCAACTGAGCTGGGGATAACCTCGGGGACTTGGAGTTCACCAGCAGTGGTGTCGACTCGGTGGTAAAAATAATTTTTTGATACCAAGTTTGATGCACAAGATGTCCAAATACTTTCATGGTAGAAAATTTGTCATCACTTGGCGTCCATCATCTGTTGTTAACTTTCGTTTAACGGTCTTCCCTAAAACCACTGGACCAGTTGGGACCAAACTTTGGGGGAATTGTCTTTAGCGGCCCCTTCCAAAATTATGTCCGATGTTCCCAACACTTCCAACCAGCATGGCTGCTGTTACAAACTAAGTCTTGCTGTGGCAGCCATATTGAATTTCCGATCGGCACGAAAAACATAAATTTTGTAGATGTTCACCTAATGCTTGTTCATACATGAAAACATTTCAATTGGCTTGGTAGTTTCTGACAAGAAGACCTTTGTAAAAATTTCCCCATAGGATTCAATCTTAAACTAAGTCCGGTTATGGCAAACATCTTGAATTTCCGGTCGGCACAAAAAAACATAGCTTTTGTAGAAGTTCATCAAATACTTGTTCATACATAAAAACACTTCAATTGGCTTGGTGGTTTGACAAGACGACCTTTATACAAATTTCCCCATAGGGTCCAATGTTAATTATTTTAACTCAAATGTTTCTGGCTTAATTGTGTTGTACAATGTGTGAGATGACCGAAGTGATAAAATATCATTGATATATCTCTGTTGGTTTCTAAGAAATGGACAGTAGTCATTCTATCCTCCAATTTAAAGAAACATATTGGATAAAACTAAAAGTGTTCAGCCTATAGGGTTTGTCTACCTGGCAACCTTAATTTCTTATGCCTATACCCAAAAGATTTTTACATGTTTGTCATTATCAAAAACTAGTGCTTGTACCCATAGGCACAAGGTAAAAAATGTAGCAAACGCCACCCCCTCCAAAATAAAAATAAACAAAAGAAAAGAATCCTAACGTTACCCACGCACCAAACCCTAAACAATATTTTTCATTGGCATCACTGCCTCCGTAGTCGTAAACTTTCCCTTTATAGATTTTATTCCCTGAATCCACCGGGCGAATTGGTACAAAACTTTAGTGGGATGGCCCACGACTGGTCTACTTCCAAACTATCCGGCGTCCCAAACTTCAAACCAACATTGCTGCTGTTGCTTAATATAAAAAGGGGGATGAACTTATGAATATCAAGCAAGATGGTCGCATCCACCGAACTTAGTTGAAAATAGAGCCTTGTGGGAAACTTCTTGTCTGAAACTGGTCATGCAACTGGAATCAAACTTAATTGGCAGCAATTGTCCTTCGACGGTCCTCTTTCAGAAATATGTTTAATGACCCAAACTGATAACAAAGACGGCTGCCGTAGCCTAACTTAGTTTTACACAGGATTCTATTGGAAAATTCATTTTAAAATCTTCCTTGTCTGAAACTACTTGACTAATAGCAACCAGAATTGGCAAAATGGTTCTTAGTCTTTTTTTCAGACTCGCGTATGATGACCCGGACTTTCAACCAAGATAGCTGCCACAGCCGAACTTAGTTTAACAAAGGACCTCGGTATGGGAAAATTCATCTAACCTTCTGCTTGTCTTAAACCACTTGGCCTTTTGGAATCACAATTAAATGTTTCTTGCGCGATCCTCTTACAGAATTGTGTCCGTTAATTCGGAGTGTAGACCAAGATGGCAGCCACAGCCGAACTTAGTTTAAGATAGGTCCCTATGGGAAAATTAATTTAAACATCTTCTTGTCTGAAACCACTGGGTCAATGGGAATAAAGTCTGCAGCACTGATTTTAGGTGCTAACCAAGGTGGCCACTACAAGAGATCTTCTTTTAACACAGGATCGTACGGAAAGTTTCACGTTAAAACTTACTTGTTTGAAACCACAGAGGAAATTGGAACTTAACTGCTATGGTTCTTGAGTGGTCCTCTCTCAGAATTGTCTGATGACCCCGACCACCTACCAAGATGGTTCAAATACCTAAACTAACTAAACACAGACCGATGTAGACAATTCACTTAAAAATCTACCCTGAAACTATACTGAGCAAACTGGAAGTGGACTTGACAGCAATGATATTTATTCTATGACCCAGACTGTCAACTAACTACGTGGCATCAATGCCTAACATTTTGTATGACCGGATGGCAAAATTCACTTCACTTCAGTCTTTTTCCGAGAAACTTGACCCAGTTTAAACAAATTTTGATAGTAATGGTATTTACATGTAGATGATCCAATATAAAAAAAAAACTGTCAACTGTTCCCAATCACCACCAGTAGTCTTTCAGTTAAGTCAGTTAGGTACTGATTTTATGGCCATTGTTTGTCAAGTTGAATCCAGGTGAGTGATAAAGGCAGTGCAATATTCAAATATAATATATTTAAAAGAAAACTGATAATACAAAACACTTAAGTTTGTTCCATGCTGCCTAGTAAAGTAACAAAAATTTATGGGTGTACACTAACACATAGTTTAAACATATTTTATTTACACAAATAAAGTAAAAGGGATCAGACACAAGTTAAACAAATTTAGATCGTCTTCTCCCTGTATACGATTTATAACATTACAATTTTAGAGCATGTACAAAACAATAAATATTAATTTAAGCCTTTATACATACTAGAGCAAAATGAATCAAAATATAAAGATACATAAAAGAAGAAAAGAAGTAAGAGATAAATTGATAGAAAGGAAGTATTGAGACATAATGGTAATGCAAGTGTATGTTTCGATTCTTTAGGGGTTTGTTCATTTTTAAATTATCAGGAATCTGTTTGGTTTTTTTATATAGTCAAGAACAGTCTTTTTAAATATATTCTCGTTTTGTTCATTTGTTAGTAAACTATTTCCGGCTGTTAATAATTTTATATCAAGCTTTAGGCAATCTGGTAACCAGACCAATCCATCAAATAAAGAGTTGCGTAAGTCGTTATACAATGGACATTCAAAGAAGAAATGGAAGGAGTCTTCTCTTTTATCTCCACGTCTACAGGAAGAGTCCGAAACGATATTAACTTTGTAAGGGACGAGATCAAAAGTTCAATGTAGGATAAAAAAACTTAATTCAAATAGTTTGTGGGGTAAAAATCACTGCAAGTTTTGTTATCCGACATCGATTTTCGAAATGAAAAATACGGATTCAAGTGATGTCCAAGTCAATATACAGAACAAACATACATTGTTGAAAAAAACAGGACCCATGGTACAAAAAGTATACCCTCAAAGCATATGCCCATATTGTCAGTCAATTTTTCCCAAATTATTAAGAGGGGGTGGGGGTGGGGTCAGTGAAAAAACTATGTGAATTAAGTTTTTTATCCTACATTGAACTTTTGATCTCGTCCCTAAAGATCATAATTCAGGAATGTGGCTGAGCATCTAAACTGAGTCAGTAAGATATTAAGTTTTCGAGGACCAAATGAGAAATATTTTGGAATAGTTGTAATTTCAGTGTTTAAATTTTTTGAGTTCGTTCTTAAATCTTGGCAATGAATCGGATCTACGAGCAGATATATCTAAATTATTCCACCGTCTTATAGTTGAAGGGATATACGAGTTATTAGTTATGGAGAGTCTGCAAAATGGGATAATTATATCTTCGCCGTTCCTCAGCGGTTATGTAGTTGCACTTTGTATGCAAGGTGGTATTAAATTACAAAGATACTAACACATGGTGGTAATACTTTACCCGGGATGATGCATTACCTCTTTGAAACAAAAATGACCATTTGAATCATTGATTTTGTTTGTGTCAGATGCACTTTGAAAACCCAACAGAATTTTATTGTTGCAAGTTGAATTTTACATTTCATGGGATACCTATTAATTAAGTTCAGCTAATCAGGCAGCATTTGTTGCCTTACAATGTACTCATAATGTACACCAAGGATTTCTTTAATAAATATAATATGCAGGTGCTCAAAAGGGTCTGAATCTTTGAAAGTACAATCGACCCCCATATTTCACTCCTATAAAGGATGATGGGGTTTACTAATGTATCATATAAGTTTTCAAGTAAACTGCAGGGATTATTAAGTCCTATTATCTTTTTAATTTTAAACCATGCTTTTCTTCCTTTTTCCATCAATAATTTGGCGGAAAGGTTGAAATTGCCAGTATATTTAATATTAATGTTACATGTGATGTCGTCTTTCTTTGTCTGGAAAAGAGATAAAACTAGAGGCTCTCAAGAGCCTGTATCGCTCACCTGGATTTAACTTTTCACCTTGAGCAGACCTAAAAATTTAAGTGTTGCAGTCAATTTGGCTGGTTTTTCTATAGGATTCTGTGTTAAACTAATTTCAGCTGTGGCAGCCATCTTGGTTTAGTCCAGGTCAACGGATACATTTCTAAAAGAGAACCATTTAAGGACCATTTCTGCTAAGTCTTGTTCCAACTGGCTAAGCGGTTTCAGACAAGAAGATTTTTAACTGAATTTTTCTATAGGGTCCAATATTTAACAAAGTTCGGTGTGGCAGCCATCTTGGTTGACAATCCAAGTGATCGGACATATTTCTGAAAGAGGATCTCCTAAGGACCAATGCTGCCAAGTCTGGCTCCAATATGTCAAGTGGTTTCAGACAAGAAGATTTTTCAATTAATTTTTCCATAGGGCTCTATGTTAAACTAAGTTCTGCTGTGGCGGCCATCTTGGTTGACAGTCTGGGTCGTCGCACAAAAATTCTGAAAGAGGACCATCTAAGGACCCATTGCTACCAAGTCTAATTCTAATTGACTTAGTGGTTTCAGACGAGAAGATTTTTGAGTGAATTTCCCATAGGGTCCTATGTTAAACTAAGTTCTGCTGTGGCGGCCATCTTGGTTTACAGTCCACGAAATTTGACACATTTCTGAAAAAGGACCTCCTAAGGACAAATGCCGCCAAGTCCTGCTCCAATATGTCAAGTGGTTTCAGACAACACAATTTTTCAATGAATTTTCCTATAGGGCCTATGTTAAACTAAGTTCAGCTGTGGCGGCCATCTTGGTTCACAGTCCGGGTCATCAGACACACCTCTCTAAGAGGACCATCTAAGGACCATTGCTGACAAGTCTGGTTCCAATTGGTCAAGTGGTTTAAGGCAAGAATATTTTTCAATGAATTTTCCCATAGGGCCCTATGTTAAACTAAGTTCGGCTGTGGCGGCCATCTTGGTTAACAGTCCGGGTCATTGGACATATTTCTGAAAGAGAACTTCCTAAAAACCATTACTGCCAACTTTGGTTCCAACTGGCCTTGTAGTTTCATATAAGAAGGTTTTTGAAATTCACCCCCCCTTTTTTTTCTATTTTTAGTAACAGCAGCCATGGAAGTCGGGGATGCCAGACATAAGTTTGGAAGGGGGCCAGCCAAGGACCATTCCACCAAAGTCTGGTCTCAATTGGCTCAGTGGTTTGAGAGGAAAAGATGTTAAAAGCAAAGTTTACGCTGAATGCCGTCTTTAAAGGGCAAAAACTCCTATAAGGGGTCAATCAACGATTTTGGTCATGTTGACTTATTTGTAGATCTTACTTTGTTGAACATTTTTGCTGTTTACAATTTGTCTTTATCTATAATAATATTCAAGATAATAACCTAAAACTGCAAAATTTCCTTAAAATTAAAAATTCAGGGGCAATAACCCAATAAAGGGTTGACCGATTCGTCTGAAAATTTCATGACAGGTAGATCTTGACCTGATGAACATTTTTACCCCATGTCAGTTTTGCTCTAATTGCTTTAGTTTTTGAGATATAAGACAAAACTGCAGTTTACCCCTATGTTCTATTTTTAGCCATGTCGGCCATGTTGGTTGACAGGCGGTGTCATCGGATATATTTTTTAAACTAGATACCCTAATGATGCTTGTGGCCAAGTTTGGTTCCATTTGGCCCAGTAGTTTCAGAGGAGAAGATTTTTGTAAAAGTTAACAGACGACGACGACGGACGACGACGGACGACGGACGCCAAGTGATGAGAAAAGCTCACTTGACCCTTTGGGTCAGGTGAGCTAAAAATGGAAAGTCTTCCTTTTAAACTCCTCCATTTGAATGACGATTATAAGTATGTATATGTAACCGGGATTACACATGTATCTGGGTTAATAAATAAACCAACTCTGGTCATAGGGTTTCGTAGGTGTTTTTATTCAGACGACAGGAAAACAATATAACAAAATACCCTATAAAATAGATACAATATATTTAGTACTCAGAATAAGAAAGGAAACGTTTTCTTATTTACTACATTAATTTCTAGTGTACTAAATTAAAATATATATACGATATGTAGACTACTCTAGCTACGTGTGCATTTCTATAAAAAATGGTTAAATAAGGATGCTGTACAGATCATCAAGATTATACTGTTGATGAAGAAGCAATAAAAGTATTTCTGAATCAGTTTGTGTTATGATCTGTACGCCTACATCGTATGCAGTACAAAATATGAAAAATACACCTACATGTACATCTACAAAAATATTAGTCCAAATAGCATAAATAAAATAAAAGCGTAAGCAACATCCTTGGTTAATGCGAAAAGCATACATCAAAGCGTAACAAAGCTAAAAATATAAGCAAAGCAAAAATACACTCAACCTTACCTCACAAGTAAGTGCAAAGGCACGTTTTCCGTAATATGGATGGAACCGTCAGTTTACATCAAAAATTATATCTTTGGCATGTGTGGTTTACATACACCTGTATAACAAAATATGCACTATTATAACCAACTGTTTGGTTATACAAATAGTTCAAAACACAAAAATCACATATACGCTAAAAACATATAAATAACCTATGTTGGTTCACTCAGTTAAATCGGAGTTCTATTTACAGTTACTATTTACGTTTACCTTTAAAATTTACAAGCATTCATACGGCAAACTCGATTCACGCATTCAGTCATTCATTCATAAAGTTTACCAGTTATTTAGAAAAATAGTAAACTGTATTATAGATCCTGTTTATAAAAATAACGAATCTGTTAATCTTACAGTTTATTTATGTAAACTTTACTTTTATCAAACTTAACTCTCACTCGAGTCATTCATACCGGGCTTTCATACAGATTTTCGTACTGTGTAAAATATTAATTATTGGACCATTAATATATAATTAGTAAAGAGAAGTATAAGAAACTGACCTGTAAATTAGAATTTTCCACAACACAATTCAAATATCAATGACAGAATTTGCAGAACAAATTTCTCACACAACGGCCATTTTTCAAATCTCTTTTTAATCAGAGATCGGAAAAGTTAGAACAAAAGAATTAATCCGCCAAAAAGGAAATAACCAATAGAAAAAAAAAGAAAGTTGCGGACTAATGAAGCATAGAACGGAAATGTCCGAAGTAGAAATAGTGAAACCCAACTTATCCAAACCTTGTCAGATTGTCATCAAGTCCAAGTCGTAAAAGTCAAATGAAATATATGACAACATAAATAATTATTAATTACAATCCGTAATTAACCTAATAATAATAATAATATCAAAATTAATTAAATAAGTATCAGCTTCATTACTGTGAAAATAAATATTAAATCAAATGTATCAAACATATAAATATACAGGCTATCACATACTCCCCCCGGCCGTGAAATGACGTCCCGTCATTTCTGATCCGCAGTAGGAGTCTTAACAATGTCTAAAATGGTTTTTGCTGCTTCTGTCTGCAATCCCTGAAAAAGTTCTGTCTGTGCCAAAGATGTTATAAATTGGACCTTCTGAAACCATTCTTTGTTACCCACTGAAACTGCTGACTTGGAGAGTTCATACGCCCCTGACCTCATCCAAGCTGGTGCTGTTCTTTCTCTGCCGGACCGACGTACAGGTTCAGGAGAGAATGATAACGAATCATCAGGGCTCTCTTCCTGCTGCTCATCATCCGTCTCCTTTGGTGAAGCGCTTCTACTTCTAACTTCCGAATCTGTCTCAGTAGCATCCTCAGTCTCTGCATCCTGAGAACGGGCGTCCCCTTCAGACTCGTCAAGTTCTTTCTCAGTCTCAACCTCTGTAGTGTCATCAGGCTCCGATGATGGTTCTGCAGTAATTGTTGATTCACTGCTATCATCAGGTACTGGTTCCACTACCAACAGTTCCACTGGTTCCTCGTCAGATGATTCCCCTGAACAAACCACTGGACTTGAAATCTTATGTCTTAGTCTCCGTTCTTGTGTGGGCTTCGGTGGTTTCAGTTTCCGTCTCGGCTTAGGCACTGGTCTTTCCGGCTCTATCAAATGTCCCACTGGCAACAACAGGTTTCTGTGCAGGTTCCGTTTTCTACCTTCACCACTTTCCTTCTGTACTGTGAAGACTGGGATGTCGGGATTAGGCTGGTCTAGGACAACATACGGATCCTGTTCCCACTTGTCTGATAGCTTGTGTTTTCCCTCAAACGCCACAATCTTCACAAGTACCAAGTCCCCCTTCGTGATGGTAGCTCCCTTCACCTTGGTGTCATAGACCTGCTTCTGCTTCTGCTGAGACTTCTTAGAAGCTTCTGCAGCCAATGTGTGTGCATACTCCAGTCTGGCTCTGAGATCCTTGATGTAGTTGGAACCTGTGTCATCCCTCCTCAGGCCAAAAGCTACGTCAACTGGCAGTCTTGGGTTCCTCCCGAACATGAGGTAATGTGGAGAAAATCCAGTGGACTCATGATTCGTACAGTTGTACGCATGTACTAGCGGTCCTACGTAAGCTTTCCAATTCCTCTTCTTGTCTGGATCCAAGGTACCCAACATGTTCAAAAGAGTCCTGTTGAACCTCTCGCACATACCATTACCCATCGGATGGTAGCTGGTAGTGCGAGACTTGGTCATTCCTGTAAGACTGCACAGTTCTTTGATCACCTTCGACTCAAAGTTGGCTCCTTGATCTGAGTGCAGACGGTCTGGAATTCCGTAGTGCACCACAAAATACTGGAATAAAGCCTCGGCTGTTGTTCTTGCCGTTTGGTTTCTGGTGGGAATGGCCTGTGCGAACCTGGTGAAGTGGTCCGTTATAACCAAGATGTGTTTTTGTCCTCCTTTGGAAGGCTCCAATGTCAGGTAGTCCATACAAACTAGTTGCAGGGGTGATGTTGTCTCTACGCTGACTAGTGGTGCTCTTTGGTTGGGGAGGGTCTTCCTTCGGATACAACGGCCACAACGAGATATCCAGTCTTCCACATCCTTGAACATTCCAGGCCAGTAGAACCTTTCTCGCAACAGTGACAGGGTGCGATCCTTCCCCGGGTGGCCCATGTCATTGTGCAGTGCCTTTAGTGTGGTCGAGACATGTGCTTCTGGTAGAACAAGTTGTAACTTCGCTCCCTCATCGGTTGTTACTTGTCTGTATAATACATCATCGACAATCTTCAGATGGTGGTATTGTCGCTTCAGGATGCTGTCTCCTTTTCTTGGTTTCTGTCCGGTGTCCACAGCTTCTCTCCAGTGTCGAACAGTACTGTCAAGATTCTGTGCCTTCTTCCAATCTATGATGTCTGATGTTGATGTTCCTGTGGTCAGATCATTATCGTCCTCCAATAGTTCTGGAGTCAGTGCCAGGCATTCAGCAAACGGAGCAGGTATGGTAGAATGACAGATGGCTTTGACGGACGCGCTGTTGATGTTGACTGGAAGTCTGTTGAGACCATCAGCATCAGAGTTGTTCTTCCCTGGACGGTACTTGATGTCGAAGTTGTACGTCGCCAGGTCCGCTAACCACCTGTGTCCTGTGGCATCAAGTTTGGCTGTGGTGAGGACATACGTCAAAGGATTATTGTCAGTCAAAACGGTGAACTCCTGTCCGTACAAGTAATCCTTGAACTTGTCTGTAATTGCCCACTTCAAGGCCAAGAACTCCATCTTATGGGGTGGGTAATTCTTCTCAGCCTTGGTTAGTCCTCTGCTGGCGTAACTAATGACCCGCTTTTCTCCATGCTGTTCCTGGTAAAGCACAGCTCCTAATCCAAAACCGGAGGCATCTGTATGAAGTTCATACGGGAGTGTGCTGTCAGCATAACTCAAGATCGGAGCTGATGTCAAAAGTCTCTTCAGTGCACTGAATGCCTGCTCTTCTTGTACTCCCCATTGCCATTCTTTCTTCTGTTTGTTGGTCTTACGTTGGCCCTTCTTGCCTGATGGTACTGGCATAAGGTCTGCCAACGGTCTGCAGATCTGGCTGAAGTTCTTTATAAAGCGGCGATAGTACCCTACAAATCCGAGCAAACGTCGTACATCTTCTGGTGACGTAGGTGTAGGCCATGTGGTGACTTTCTCGGTCTTGTCTGGATCTATCTCCACTCCCTGTTCTGAGACGATGTGTCCGACGAACTTCACTTTGCGTTTGAAGAAGAAACATTTCTTTGGCGCAAGTTTCAGGTTAACATTGCGGATGCGCTCCATCACCAGCTGCAGGTTGTGGAGGTGTTCCTCATATGTCTTCCCAAACACAATCACATCGTCAATGAAGACACAGCATATCTTCAGATGATAGTCGGCCAAACAGTCTTCCATGAGTCGCTGGTAGGTAGCTGGACTGTTGGTTAGTCCAAAGGGCATCCTGTTGTACTCATAGAATCCGAGTGGCGCCCAACTAAAAAACCCACGGTTGTCAAAAAGGGCTAGTTGGCAAAAGGGTTAAAGTTGGATATCGTCATCGTAGGACGATGACTCTTGAGGTGGGGGAAGTGTAACGGGCTTCCCTTGATTAATAAAGAAGTTATAGAACCGTAACAGGTTTATAACCACCCTCCATTAGCTGCGCTAGTGGAGTACTCCTTTAGCTCAGTTGGTAGAGCGGTGGACTACTGAACCAAAAGTTCCGGGTTCGATCCCCGGTTGGTGCGGTAGGTAATTTTGGGAGACAAATCATGCTCTACTGTTACATATACGTACAAGAAATGGCGGGGGGGGGGGGGGTCATCGTGGCAAAACTGAATCCCTTTTTTGGACTTGATCTTTTTTCTGTTTTTAAATAGATCTTACATAGGAGTAAGTATCCAACCATTATAACAACACATGATGATATTTTATTTTGGCTCAAATTTAATTATCTGAAAAAAGTTTTCACTTGATCCGGCATAACCGATGGAAAAAGAATGCGGATTCACTTTAACCATTAAGGATATAAATCTGCACTGTACACAAGACGTTCCTTCAAACCAAATCCTGTTTCTTCATGTTCTTGTCAGTATTTACTCATGTTATCAGCACGGCACACGGAAGACAAAAAGAACACGTGTTTTACCTTATTCACTCTTATCTAAGTCCTCAGGTAGACACTTACTAGGGTGTTTAAGTCCTCTAGCTACAGCAACATTATACAGAAATGCCAACACTTGGATATTGGAAAATCAGAGGCGTGAGTATCTATCTTAACATTTCATCACAAACGGTATCATTTCATTTCAAGGACAAGGGCACAATTTAGGACATTCAAAAACGTGTTCAGCATTCAGTTTTTAGAATCGGTTTAATTAACAATGTCCAGTTGCCCAAGAAAAGATAAAAATTTTCACCATTATGAAAGTTATATTTTATATACAAATACAAATATTTTATTGGCACAAACTAATTATTCACAATAAATGGCAAAGGCCCATTATTACAACATGTTGTAACACAATAATTCTAGAAATCAAATCAAATTACTTTGTTTCTAGTTTCAAGGCAATTATATATAAAGGGGGAAGATAATTTAAGGACCAAAGCAGATTCATTATTTAAAATTATTTTGAGTCTGTTGCAGTCATTTTTTGTTCTTTTATTTAATTTGAATGTAAATTCTGTTCATTGTGTGGTAAATCCATCACACTTCAGTAAAAAATGTACTTCATTTTCAATTTGGTTTGTTTTACAAATTTGGCAGAATCTTTTATCCCTAGGAATATTGAGATATCTTCCTCTTTCAATTGTATTAAACAGATACTTCATGCTCGGGAGGGGTATTTTGGGCTTGGGAAATTTAACATCTCTCTACTGGTATTTTTCGCAAATACCCCTATCGAGCATGATGTATCTGTATAATATTTGGCATAAATATATAGACTTTTAAATGAGAAATTTCCAATAGAAAATTTGAATGCACTCAGAAAGTTGGATATTCTTTAAATTTGAAATCACTTCCTGAAATTATAAAACCATTATTTTAAATAGTTTGTCAAGTTCATATTTGGTGTAGCACAGAGATACAGTATTAACACTTGAAATTTGTTAAACTCTCACACGAAGAATTATCCCCTTTAAACATAAAAATTTATCTGATTCTCTGGAAGACATGATTGAATAAAAACAGGTAAGTTCAGTTGTTTATAACTGAGCTATACATGTATTGTAATTGTATCTGTCAGACAAGTGATTCATGTATTGATAAAGTATTGCTCTCTTTACATTTTTGGTGATGATTTTCAGAATTGATTTTCAGAAGTTATATAAACTTCATCAATTTAACATTAGGATTGAAAGAAAATAAGTTTGTATTTTTATGATTTCCATATTTGTATTACTGCAGTTTATATTAGATATAAATTTAGAGAAATTAAACAATTTGACAGATTGACACAACCAGGTTATCCCCCTTTTGATTTTGACAGTTTTCTTATTGACACATATTGTTTCAAAACTTTAATCATACATACTTTTGTGAATTTTTGTATTTATTTTATGGTCATATATATATATATATATATGAATTGACTACAGCTGGTTAGGTATAAATTAAAAATCATAATTAGTTATAAGTTTATTTAGCATTTTGCATACCTTAGGAACAATAGCTATCATACAAAGGGCTAAACAATTAACAGAATCAATGGTGAAATAACATAACATTAAACATTCTGATTGATTTTAGATGATTGTCAATTATATAAAAGAAAGGAAGAGAAAAAATATACATATAATTACATACATGTTATTCATTTCCCTTTCCCTGTGGCAGGTCACAATATAATATAAGGGGCACAATTGGGACTGTTGGGACATCTAAAAGAGTTTTTGTATAAAGTAGTTATTAGAAACATTATAATGATCTAGAAGTATATTATAATACTAGTAACAGTTAGACATGAATGCATACATAATACCATGAAATGACCTTTGACCACCCGTTTTGGGACCCAAAAGCAAATCTCTTTGTTAAATTGGTTTAAGTGAACCTGTTAAATTGGTTCAAATGAACCCAATTTCTGTGTAACAGTTGAGCATAATTACTGACCACACCAACTGGAGATCGAACCATGAACCTTCGGTACAGTATTCCACTGCTCTACCAACTGAGATAAAAGAGTACTCCATAGCCCGGTCTGTAGCACAGCTAATGGAGAGTGGTTATAAACCTGTTATGGTTCTATAACATCTATTGTACATGAGGGAAGCCCTGTTACATCTGTAACCATATTTGCTTTTTCTTTCAGCTGGCCCAGCCAATTAGGTTGCTGTTAAATTATGCTGGAGAGGATTTTGAAGATGTGCAGTATGAACAAGGAGATGGTAAGAGTTATCACACACAAATATGCAGTACTTGGATGTAATGTGACATAATGTGTATTTGAAGATTTTGTTGCCACTTAAGCTCTCACATGAGGCATGATGGTACAGCACTAATAAAAATAATCAAAGAGAATAAAAATGAAAACAGGACTATGTTAACATTTATACAATTGAGAAAACACTATGTGAAATAGCTAGGTTAAGGAAGGCAGTATTTTACAAATACTGACTGAATTGTACACTTCCAGGTAATATAATTGTTATCTTTTGCTTAAAATGGGAAATAACCAAGTGAAAACAAGAAATATGAAGAGACATAAATAGTAAAACAGTTTGACTGTCATAAGGTTTTCTACTCTTTTGTTAACTTCACTGAAAATTCATGAAGTAAATGTATTGCCAATCAAATTGATTTTGTAGTCGCAGCTTAAAGAATAATACAAAAGAGTCATCGTTATCATCACTTTAAATCCATTTACTATGTTGAGGATAACATTTAATTTCCTGCCAAAATTTGTTGTTCCTAAGCATCGATGCATTTTAAATAAAAAAGATCTGGTCAATATTTGAAAAATTTGTCGTTTGTAGGTTGAAACATGTTGTATCAATTTTGCAGGGCCTGGATTCAGTAGAGAATGCTGGACATCTGTAAAGGATACTTTAGGATTACCTTTCCCAAATGTAAGTATTTGACATGATAAAGTTTTCTTTTATATCCCAAAAAATGTTAAATCTCAAACATTTTCAACAGGAAAAATATTTATTTTTGTGAACATTAATACACCGACAGCAAGATTTAGTTTGGCAATTGGAGTTTTACCTCATTTCAGCACAATCAGCTATATTATTTTGGCTTGTAGAGAAAAAAACATTTTTGGCAGGAAAACTGACAATCCCTTTCAGTTAAGATATGAGTCAAAACACCTTCCAATGAGTCTGATTTGACAATATCAGTGTTGACAGACTTAAGTGATTAGCAGTTAAGACGAGAGTCAAACCCACTTTCCAGAGAGTATGATTTGAACTGACAGCCTCAGTGTTGACAGACTTAATTGATTAGCAGTTATGACAAAATACCTCAATCCCATTTTCAACAAGGATTTTTTTTTCGATGTGAAAGAACAAGATTATGGTTCTTGTTTGAAGCATGACTTTGTTTAAATTGTTAACAGATTTCCAATTCCTTCAGTTTTTAGTTTAATAATTTTTTTTTGCATTATACAATAAAACCTCTAGTAAACCAGTTCTATCTGTATATTGGCCAAATTCTGAAATCTCTGCCAATTTGTATTTAAATATACATTTAAGTTAAACCTTAGTAAACTGGCCACCCCACTGTATTTACAGTATATTTTCCATCCATTTTGAAAATAATCTTACAGCATAACCTTAAGGATGCAAGGTCTGCTGTTTAAACAGTATTTTCTGATTATATATGTTTATCACTGGTAACATTTCTTTTTAGCTTCCATACTACATAGATGGTGATATCAAAATAACACAAAGTAATTCAATACTGCGTTACATAGCCAAAAAACATAATTTGTGTAAGTTTTTAATTTAATTTTTATGAATTATTCAATTCAGTGTAATGACTTTTTACATATCTTTTATCTATAAAGTTATTTGCATTTTGTAAAGATGATGCACTATAAATATTACTGGTACATTCAAATTTTTTATTTTTAAATATTTTTCTAAATGAAATTTTAACACTTACTATTATGTCTTTCAAAAAAGTTTGTTTGGGATTTTATCATTACTTTTGTTGAATTTTAACATTATGTAATGCGGTGAGGGTTGTTGAAGATGTAATCATTTTTCACCCATGTTCAATTCTTGTTGAAATTGTCTCATTGACATTTACTGCACAAACGGAAAAAATTCATCTTTAAAAAAAAAAAAATAATTTCTTGTGTTATGTCTTTGAAATTACAAGCATGAGTTCATTTCAATCTATGTTCTATGTCTTACATATTTTAAAAGACTACAATTTTTCACTTATACTGTAGTGGGTAAAACAACCCAAGAGATTGTGGATTGTGATGTGATGCTTGAGAATGCTATGGACTTCAGAAATGGTACTGTCAGATTGGCATACAATCCTAAATATGTAAGTATTGAGTTAATTAATTGTTTATTTCTTTACAAATCTTTTCATAAGGCAAAATTTCTCTGGATTTCTAAATTTTTCATCCCTGCCTTCCCATAAATTTTTTTCAGTTTCAATTTTGCCAATGAAAACAGAAACAAATATGGAGCGTTTTCTTAAAATTAAAAACTTCTTCAGAATGATATTTAAAAATCTCTTTTGTAAATACTGGCAGGGTCAGTTGGGATCAATGGAGTGTTCCCTTCTTAGTCAGTACTAAAATTTTCTGGACATAGGACTAATATGGTTACCAGTAATAATACTAGAACAATAAGCTTTAAGTGAGTAACTTGATAGCCTCCAAATAAATAAACTTCCATTTCATAAAGTTTTTGAAAATTTCCATGGAATGATTAATCGATTGAAGAAAATAAAATTATATCATTTCAATGACAGGAAGAAATGAAGGACGACTATTTCAAAAATTTACAACCAATGCTGGAGAGATTTGAAAAATTCCTTGGTAACAAGAAGTTTTTTGCTGGTGATAATGTGAGTAAATGTAAATTATTTTTTTACAATTAAGCAATGATCAGTAGCACAGGTGTTAGGTTCTATTTTTGTTTTGCTGCTGAAGGCAAAACATAGTTATTACTTTTCTGGCAGCAACCTTAACAAGGGTTATTTTAATAACTGTTTCATGTAGGTTAACGAAATTTGCTGTAGTAATTGTTTAAGAGCTCAGCATGTAATCCTGTCATTCAAAGTTACCCAAACTTTGTCTCATTTTCACAATGCAAAGAGGAGGTATATTTGTCCAACAGGTGTTGTATGTTCTTGATCTCATTTTCATGGTTCATTGGTCAAGTTAAGGTTTTTTAATTTAGACTTATTTAATATAAGTAAATGGAGTGAAACATGTAATCTGATTGGTTTAATTCAAAATTTATGTTACATTTAAGGTGATGATGTGTCCTACCTGGTCACTTTGGATAAATTTTCCCAACTTGAGAGAATTTTTTTTCTATTTCTACATCTAAAATCTTCATTGATGCCTCATTGAAATTATAGATATTTTAAATATTTATTCCTTTTATACAGATAACAGTTTGTGACTTTCCAATGTATGAGTTGCTTGACCAGCACAAGATCATGAAGCCAGGAATCCTGGATCCATATCCAAAACTTGCAGCTTTCTGTGAAAGATTTGAGGCTGTGCCAGCCATCAAGAAATACATGTCTTCTGATAAGTTTATGAAGAGGCCAATTAATAATAAGTCAGCAGCATTTAAGTAAATGTGGGCTGAAAATGTTTTAAACTAGTAGCTCGCCATAAGAAAATGTTACTTTAACTGAAATCAATGTGTTGTAAAAGATTTGCATAGATACATTTTGGTGTATTTAGAATATAAAATAGTATGTTTCTTTTGCTAGGATTTGTGTACCTAATATAAATTATAGCCAAGATTGTATTGAGAAATTCTTTTGGGACAGTTTCCCTGGACTTGGTTGCCATGTGTGGAAAAAGATAGAATTTATAATAAATGCACTCATTCATATGCAAAATAATTACATTTTACATTTTTCTGTATAAGGGAGACATTTTCTGAAACACTTATTTATTATTCAGTTTTAAGCCTCATAAAATTATTTTTTAGATTCTTATCCCTCTGAATCTCTTGGTCAAAATAATTTATTGCAATTCCAGATCCTCTCCAATTCTGAGTCACATTTTTCCTTTAAAGATGAAATTGAAAATGAAAATTTATTTTATATCCAATAAAAGCTTGAATAAATAAAACATTAGACTAAATTGGGGTTTCCATTTGTGAAACTAATGTATCAGTCATGTTGGTAAAGTAATTTTTCTTTACCTTTGAAATGATAAATTATAAATTACAAACTCCCTAACCATTTTTTGGAGGGGGTGGTAATATATAAATAAATTTTATGTGGCATTATCAGTGACTTGAAAAAAAATATTTCAATGGCCCTGTTACAAAAGATTTTAGGCCTTCATTTACTTTAGGGGGTCACACTCCATATAGGTATATCCTATACTAACAATGACCCTTAACCCTACCTAACTCTTACCCTAACCAAACCCTAGCCCTATAGGAATGGGACCCCTAAAGTAATTAAAGGCCAAGATTATAGTAGGTCGTTGTAGTATCTTTTATCAGAAAATATGAAAGTATGATTGGCTATTCTATAACATCACAAGCCATTACCTTAAAGTTATGTATCGAATGACACATGGCCACTTCCTTTCTAAATCACTGATAATGTTTGGTTCAGGGTAAGATTTATTGGTACATTGTAAAACTAGGAAATATTGATACATACTTTTATATTAACAATATTTATTTATTTGCCAAAATTTCGTTATTGGACAAGAAAATTTTTGTATCTGTAAAACAGGTTTTTTGTGCTGTACATGTATTTTTTTTTAAATATTTGAACGTTTAAAGGCAGTGATCTAGTTCTTTAATTTTTTATGACAAAGATTACATTCCTTTTTTTTTAATTTGTGACCTAGTCTGATAGTAAAATTTCAGTGGTGTGTCAAATCTTAATGTTATGAGTGTAATTAATTATATTCCATGAAGATGACATAAATTTATCATAATATCCAATTCAAAACTAAAACTTTTCTAAATTATGAATAGGAAAATTTTACATAACAAGAAGGCATAATAACAGAATAGTATATAATCCTTTCAAAGTGTAAAAAAGCCTGAGAATAAATGTGGAATATCTGAACACAAACAATAAGTGATCACTCAATAAAATAAATCAAGGCATTATAACCGAGAACAATGTAAATGCTTTTATGAATGTGAATTATCCAAATTTCCTTCAATTAACTACGTATATAAACAATACATAGTCATTGTCGGAAAATATAAGATTTATTTGGGCGAGCTTTAGAAACATGAGAAAAGGCGAGCTTTAGTGAGCCTTTTCCCCATGTTTCGCAGCGAGCCCAAATAAATTTTATATTTTCCGACAATGACTTTGTACTGTATTTATCCCCTTTAGATGCATAAAATGCCTTAAAATTATGTTTGAAGTTGAAATTCAAAGACAGTGAAAACGCCACGACGTCTTCTGGTACATTTGCTATGCTCCTCGCACTCTTCATGTAAACAAGTACCAATTGACTCTATTAGGTCATTGACCTAATACGAATAAGGTTTTTTCTACCCCTTTTATTAGACCGGAAATGGCTTGATTGCAGGATAAAACTCACAGTTATCCCCTTTACATTTGGTCATTTGATATAAGGTTTCAGTAATAAAGGAATTAGTAAATTTCCTTTTCTAAAGTAATAAATTTGCTTATCATTTGTTGTCAGAGAAGAATGTTCCGATAAGGTCTAAAATTTTTACTGTCTTCCGGTTGTGTTTCATGGTCTCATTTTATATTGATAATAATTGTCTCATATGATACTGACTTGTCCTCAGAATGTTTTATTGAATAAGTTATTTTTACTGTATATCTAGTCACTATAATAAATGTAACAGTATAGATGTCTGTTTCAAGAGAGAGGCATTGCTCATTTAGCCAAGGGTAGGGTCAGCTTTGTTTCCTTTTTAAACCAACTTATTAAGAAGTTGCAGATTTTTTATACTAGTAACTTAAATGTATTTTATTTCAAATTAGGTATATGGTTATGTATAACAAGAGAATTCTTACTGCTATGTCTTAAGGTCAATGTCTCTAAAAATGTACTGAAATTTATGAAGTTTTGTTTCTAGGATAACAATACTGGTTACAGAAAATTGACTAAAATTTGCCAAAAATGTTATTCAACAACAGTCGGACCGCCAAGTGCCATTTTGACCGTTACGCTAGTGCATTCTATTTACAGAGAAACAGGTGGAGATAATTTCAGAATTTTTTACACTAGATGGCGCTTTTAGTCCCGCCTCGAATTTTTGATTGACATGATGGGTGTGAAATGTGTAAATATCGTTGTGCTAGTTTTTGACTTTCAAATAACATTGATGGAAATATGTGTAAAAATTATTTCGTTAACACCCTGGCCTGTTGGATTCACCTGACACTGAAAATGATTAACGTATGAGACATCAAAAGTGAGTATTTTTGCGCACCTCAAAATGGCCGGCGACACACGTTGCCACTTTTTAGCCAATGAACAGATCTCGCTCGTTTACCGTTTCACTGGGAGGAGCCTATAATGTTTTGTTTTGCAAATAGATATAGTATCGGGTCTTTCATTTGCAAGTTAAAAAGGCTGTCCCGAGACTCCGTTACATAGTTCTTACTCAATATCCAGGGGTATCAAAATATGCAAAGAAATGAAGTGTGTTTTTTCTTGTTTTCACATAATGACACGATTGAAGTATTTTTTATGTTGGATATTCAATTTTCTGCATAAAATTTTAAAGGAGTGTCTATTTTCAAAGATCAGTCACATGGAAAGTGCCCTGGGCCCTTCCCATTTGTGTGGTTGATGATAACTGTTTTTGGTTTTTTTTTTAATTTACTCAGGTTCATCTAATAGGTTACATTATGGACAGAAAAAAATCCAATATGAGATGTTTTTTTTTTTAAATAAGATAAAAAAAAAGATTCACTGACAACATTTGAATATATAGTATTGGAACACTTTTAGTCTTTACAATATTGTGAAATTAGGCATAAATACTCAACCTATGAGCTACCAATTTTATTTATTATCATTGGCAATGTACAGGAAAACTACATTGTATTAGTAAATAAATTGTATATCAAAATATATACTTTAGGTGTATTTGTTTTACTTTGGATGGAAAATATTGTATGATTTTCATATGTCTCTGTGTGTATATTTTCTTAAATTTTTGTCAAAATAGTAATCTTGTAATATCTACAACTTCAAATTTTATAACCACTTGTAACTAAGGTTATCTAATTTCTTTTCATTTATGATTTAAATTTTGTTACCCTCTGGTGTCATCTGGACTATTTAGTTAGAATAGTCTATGATTCAATCAAGTAATAGTTTTCAGTTTTATTATATTTTGGTTGTGTTCTCTTATTCAAAGAATATTCATTACATTCACATGAATTTCACCATGTTATGTACATGTATACAGCATTAATCATGTTAATAGACCTATTAACTTAAATTCTGTTGAAAATTTCTAATTTTTGTGCTTTGCCTTTAATTTCAAAATCCAGGATCTTGGGTTAGACTTCCACATTACAGTTTTTCTTATACAAATGATATTTTTTTGTTATTTCATGATTTTTAATTCATGTTCATTTCCAGATTTTTACTTTTTTACATGGAAAGTCAGCAAATTTCAATAATAAGCATGAGAAATTGGTCTATAAAATCACATGTATATTTTTGTTTTACCAATTTTGGCACTACAGGGGGTGAAATAGGTCAAATACACAAAAAGCAACAATAATTATTCTTAATCAATACAATAAATATTAATTCATGAAAAACAAAATTGAGAAGGCATAACTTAATGTACAAATGTAAAATTTCTTTTTGTTGAAAATAATATGCATATGATTCATGGGATTTGCTGGCAAAAATAAATCTGTCCATGTCAGATCCTTACAGTTTTTCACAATTGAGTAATGGATAAAGGTAATTTTAATTTTAATAAAAAAAAAAAAAAATTCCAATGCTTTTCTTTGTAATTTGTTATTTTTTAACCAAAAACTCACAATTTAGGTCCTGATAAAGATAAAAACCCATTATTTAATAGCTTCCACATGCTTGCACAAACCATTTAAATAGAAATTGGAGCAAGTAATTTTTTTTCAAAATTAAAGTGAAAAAAAAAATCTTCAGTCCTGTTTTTTAAAAAAAAACTATAAACATTTGTCATTACTCAAATAGACCTATAGCAGTACTTCAGCTACTCCCCAGGCTTTCAGTTGTTAATTTCTATGGAAAATAATTTTAAATTCTCTTGTGCACATTCTACCATTCAACAGAAAGATCCTGAACCCCTCCACAAGAACATGATAGAAGTAAGTGGAAGCACCTGCCTGACCACCCCCCCTTTTTTCCCCTGGTACATTATTTATTCTTAAATATGGGTTGTTTAATGTTTATTGACACATATTTATTATATCATTTGACAACCAAGCGTGAAACTTATTTATATTTCCTTTTTTTATCGATCGTTAGCGTCATACCTTCTTTGTTTACATTTTATTGACGTCAACGTTGATTATCCCCCTTTATCACGTAATTTTCACAGAAAAAGCTCGCTCGAATTGCGTTTCACTCGGTTTTGCGGAGAAATATTTGAACTGTTCGTCGGAAAAGGAACAGCACACCTTTTCCGATTTAAAAATCCCCGTCCCGAGATCTGACAATGAAGAAATTGTCCTTTTTCTGACCAACGGTGACAAAATCGTCGGCATCATTGCCAACTTTGATTGTAAAATTTTTTATGAAAAGCACACTAAAAATATCTGTTTTAAAGTAATATGAAAAGAAAATATTCTCAGAAACCGTTTAATACCATCCCCTAGACCTAACTCAAACCATACGTCATGTAAGGCCAAAAAAACCGGCAGGTGACTGACGTTACAAAAAATGACCCATTTTCAAATGAAAAGTCACGTGACTCTGTAAATAAAAACGACACCATTATTGACTTGGCGGTCCGACTGACAATGCCTAACATGAACATTTAATTATAATAACTGTAATTTTGCCTCCATCAAATGTCACTTTTCTTGGAAATTTTTCTAAAATTTCAAGCCAATTCACAACCTTAATGGGTTAAATCTGTTTTAAAAAACTTTGTTTATAAATAAATATAAGCATTTAATATACACCTGTTTATATAACACATTATACATGTATTATGTTTTTGCTTTTTGGCATGATTTAATTTGTTTCAATAGTAAATTGATGAGTATTAAATTTTAAAATGCATTCTGTGTATCTTATTAATGTTTATTCCATTTTATAATTATTTATTAGAAATTCCAAGCAAAAGATTGACAGCTGCACCTGCTCAAAGTTTGCATGGAAACCATATGAGAAATGAATTTTTAGCTCACCTGGCCCAATCCATGTCAAAGTTGAAGGCAGTTCCATAACAGTTTGTTAGCCTTCAAAGTTCACAAAATTAAGCAGTTCCTTGGCAGTTTCCTAGCCTTCCCAGTTACACATTTTATGCAACTGTCTCATTTGCATATTGGCATTTCTGTGGCAATTTCTTAGCAGTTCCTTAACCTTCACAGTTCACTAGCAGTTATTTTGCCCAAAAAATTAACATTAGATTGACCAAACTGCTTTCTTTCATGAATATATAATTAGAACTGCTATTAGACATGAATATTCATAAAGCAAGTAGAAGGCTTTTCTCCATATACATGATATATGGGGCTTGAACTGCTTATCTGAACCTACACATTCAAATGCAGACTTTGCAAATTCAGTACTGACAACAAATTTGCTGAATGGAAATGAAAAGACATGACATACACTGCATGCACAGATATAAAGTTACAATTAATGCAATGAATACTAGCAATGCCCTCTCTCCCTTTTTCACTCTTACTGGAGTTTAAATATATGATAGAGCAACATCAATTTGCATTTATTTCATAGATATTGAGCAGTTTTCATATAATTTACTACCTCACTGAAAAGATGAATATTATGTACAATTAATAGATAATTTAAAAGTTTGATGGCTGTGGTTGCTCAAAGTGTCTATGTAAACCATAAGGGAAATGACTTTTTTGTCATTTGCTCAGGAACTTATGGGCGGATTGTAACCAATAATGGCAGGAATCTCATATGGAAGGACAGATGCAAATGATACACTATTTTAGGTCAAAGGTCAAGGTCACTTTGACATTTTGCGATCTTAACAGCCTTGTGGATATAACAGCTGACATTTTCATATGGCTAATAGACATAGAAGCCAGGTGAGCCTCTAGTATTTGTATTTAACAGTCCTCGGTGATGAAATTCTTGATACAGAAACAAGTTTAATTAAAGGAAAAACAATTTTATTTGATGCTATGGGGCTGTCAAAGCATTATATGACTCTCACACACATATACAAGGACATTGGTCACGGCCTACTCAAAATTTCGTAGTCCAACAGGATTCAACTCTGGAAAAGCATTCAAGTCTATAAATAGTGAAGAATTCAAATAGCCAACAAGTTTCCTGTTAACATTTTAACATAGGGTCAACCAATAAATGTTCCCCCAAGAAGCTGCAGTTAACAATGCATTCAGTATACAAGTCAAAATTTCTGTGAGTGCAAAATTTGCAAGATGAGTGTTGACTACCTCATTGTTTGAGAAATATACTGGTTTTCTGTATTTTAACTACGATTTTGATTTTTTCTTTATCCTTTCCACAGTCACGGGTTTAAAGGTGCAGATTTGGTACCAACAGAGTCCAAAACATCAAATATCACTGAAAACAAAATTTAGCAAAATTGGTCAAAATACAGGGCTTTCATTTAATTTTATATCCAGTTCATGTGCCAAGTTTGATGTTGAATAAAAACTGCAGAATAAAATATACAAGTCAACCCTTTAGTTATTCTAAAGGACAAACAGATGTCCTATACCCACGGCTGGAGTTGGCAACACAGATAAGAAAACATATTCCCATATAATAAACCACTGAAGTTTGATTGATTTCTGGATTCCTTATATATCTTCCAATGTAATTTCAAACAAAGCCTAAATCCTTATGCCGATACCAAAAAAAATTCATTTGACCTAATGACCTTATGCTCATGCTTCCAGCCACATTTGCATCTATTTTGCCAAGTAGTCTTAGTGGTGATGCAACAATTGATAGATGCTTAACCTTAAAGGATTGATTTGGTGTTCTTACAACTTTTTGTACATCTTACATAATATCTTAAATAACATGGAACAGCAAAGAATTGAGAAATGCAATATTCTTAATACCAAATAATTCATAGAATTCAACATATAAGGCATCGGTTCATGGTGTGAAAAGAAATTTTTACTAAAAGTAACACTGCTGGTAAAAATCCTCTCCTTTTATAATTATTGTGACTACAACTTTCCATTGTTATAGAATCTGCTGGTGGACTCCAAGTCCCTAAGGGTATCACAAGCTGAATTGCTAGTATATTGATACTAGCATGAAATAACTCTTTAAACTTAACTGTTATAAAAAAATGTTAAATTTTGTGAAAACTAAGGATATGTGCCTCATTCAGAGCTCTGTCCATAGATGATTTTGGATTTTAACATTTGCATCTGCTCACTGTTTTTTAATACTTTTGGCCTTGAGCACACCACTAACTGATGAGTTTTAAATATCTAAGAATATGTATTATGTGCCAGTAGAAATCAATAAACACAATACAACAATTGGTAAACATATTATCTTTCAACTACTCAAGTTACAAAACTCCAATGTATGTATACACAATAGTACACTGAACTGTCACAAAAGTACAATATATACAGTGTATCAGTTGAAAGTTAGCCAAGATTTCTGTTCAGGCAGAATAAATAAATGCAGTGCTTTTAAAAGGATGAACACGGAAAACTTTTGTTTAAAATGGCTATGTACATATAGTTGAAGAGTTAGTATTATCTTATTCTATATTCACCATTTTTCTGGATAGAAGTATAACAAACATATATAAACAATTTATTTTTTCATTATACGAAATCAAACATGAAAATTAATACAATGTGTATGAAGTCCTTCAGATATTGATGACACGACTCAGTTTCTGTACTCTGTTTAGTAATATGTCTCCCTGTTTGATAGTAGCCTGGAAAGTAGAAAAATAAGAGTGTGAGGTATAGTTATAAAAAGTTTGCTAGAATATTTCCTTCTTTAAAAATATATCCAAGATATTATTGTCTTCAGCTTAGCCCTTTCACCGATCGACTCCCCACAGGAAGTAACCCTTGCACGATGGCTACCCTGACACGAGTGGATACTTCTTTGTTAATATTTAAGAGCATTAATTTCAAGCCATTTGAATATAAATGTTAATAAAATATGTTGTTCGCCATCTTTTTCATTTTTGAATGAAAATGCAAAGATTCAGCAAACTGAGACTCTTCGGCGAAAGGGTTAGCAATGTGTTAATATACAACATAAAGATTCAAGCAACCTTTTCCATTTTTTTATTGATTGGAATATTGTCTCACCAATAAATAATGTTTCTTATATCAGTTTTAAAATTTCTAGTTAAGACACCTACTTTTCTCTTCTCCAAAATAATTCAATATTAGATGTAAAACATCGTTTGATTGGTTTTCTTTATTTTGTTTATCATATCATACATTAAATTTTTACTTTCTATTATGATGTCATAAAGGGGAATTCCTCTGTATTAGATGTTAAAACAACAACTGGAATTAAATAATAATGATTGACTGTAATTTTGTGGGTTATTTAGTGTGTACCATTTGTTTCTTCTTCACAGACTGACAAAAAAAAAATACAATTGATAAATAAATTATAAATTGTCTTTAACAAAGTGTGTTCTCATTAACTGAACTGCTTGTCTCTAGATAAGAAAGAATGAGTTTGGTCAGCACAATTGGCGACCATAAAGCTACCAGTTTTTAATGGTCGACAAAGTTAGAATGGGTTCGGTCAGCACAATTGGCTATCATAAGGCAGTCAGTTTTACTGATGGACGAACTTAAGTATCTGGAGAAAACCACTAATCATTGGCAGGAAGTAATTAAGTACCTGGTACTGCCAATTTTTACTGTCAGGTCTGTTAGTTTCAACTATGCCTTTTACTTTGTCTATTTTACAATGGAGTCTACCAGCTGCAATAAACCTTGAGAGTTCTCTGCAAAAAGAAAAATAAAACTTTTATCAACATTTTAAATTCAGTTTTATCATATAAAATGCAGACTTGTCATGTATGGTTAAACTGAATCTAACTATATAGAGCTTAAGATATTTGCAAAATGTATACTGCATGTGTGAATTTTTAAAGAAGGGCAATAATTCCTATTAAATTCATCTGATCAGATCAAATTTCAAAACTTATGCCACACACATCTGATGTCGCTTCTCTGCACACTAGACTGAATTATCTGAATCAAACAGTTTATTTTATATCTTAAATAAATAGAGAAATGTTTAAATCCCTTAATATTTCCATATCAAAATTAAAAAGAGTAATAATAAATAAATAGATAAACTGAACAAGAAAATCCCTGTCAAATTGACAGAAAACTCAGTCTGACAAACATAACCAAACTAATATTCTTTATTTTTAGAAATAACCAGTTTTTCAGTCAGAATAATTAGTTCATTGTCATAATTCAATAAATAAATAGATGTTCATGTTTTTGCCAAAAATGAGTAAAAATAAAATCCTAACTGTAGTTATACAAATTATTCCTTCAAATCTTTAAACATTTCTAGGCTTAAACTCTTCACTAATAAACTTACTGATCAATAAATTCTATTGTAACACCAAATGCATTAGCCATATATTGTAATGTGAGACTTCTGTATGACTCTAACAGCTGTGTATATGTTGTTATTCTCATTTCTCTAGCGTAATATTTATAATGTGGCGATAATAATCTGTCATATTTCAACATGTCCTCAACTTCAGCTTTAATAAGAAATGATAATAGCATTAGAATTGATGATTATGTGATGTGTAATTATTTATGAAATTAAGTAATCAACAATAAAATATAACAGTAAAAATTCTCTTCTTATCATTTGTACGAACTTGATGGTAAAGTTGACCAGGAAAGGTTTACGGTTGTGTTGTAACTAACATTACATCAATACTGATCTGCTATGCTTTTTATTCCATGTTTTAGTTAATAGATGTCTGTACAAGGATTACTGGTAAAGTAAAAAAAACAGAAACTAGAAAGCTACTGTCAGAATTGAAATTGATCATTTTACTCCCTACAAGTAGATTACAAAAATTTTGGACACTTATCCAAGGTCAAATAATGTTAAACCTTACTGAAACATGATAAAAGAGTTTAGGTTGCATTTCAAAATTTAAAATTTGACCCTTGTGGGCTTTCATTTCTGAAAATAAAAATTCTAAAACCTTACTGAGCATCTTAGTGCATTATATTACGGTATAGAAATATAATCCATAAATTAAAAATTAAAGGGGGGTTTAGGTCTCAAGCTGAAATTCACTCTTTCAGAAATTTGACCCCTTTTGGTCTCAAATTTTTAAAATCAAAGTTTTAAAATCTTATTGCACATCATATGACAATACTGAATAGAAATAAAATACAGGGTGTGCAGGGATGAAAATCTAAGAATTAATTGGTTATGGCCTTACAGAAATCTTTGTAAAATTACATTCTTTTTAAAATCATCAAAAAATACCACGTCTCATACTTAAAATCAAAGAAAGATCCTGATATTTTGCTGGAATAAAATGTAACAATTTACACAAATTTTTGTAACTGATTTGACTCATTTCAATCATTTTCATTCTTTACTTACCCAATAATCTGAAAAACTCTGAATAATGGCAGTCATATAAAGAAAATAAATATGCTCTTATTTTAGGTAAACCATGTAAAACTTCTAATATTTCTGATCCTTTCACAACCTAAAACAAATTACTTGTACTTTATTGTAAATCTTATAACAACTTTTATAGTAAAATATTTTTACTTAATGTGTCTTTAAATTAGGTATTTTCAAAATATGTACTGAAACAAATTATTTAACATTATATCAAAATATGATTTTAATTTCTGTGTTTTCAATACTAAAATGCATTACTGAATATTTCTTAAAAATCGTTCAAAGTAATGATGTTCCGAAAAGAGGCTTTGAAAAGAATGCAAATGAATATTCATCAGGTCCAATGTTAATACTGCTGTAGAGACATAATTATCTGGTAAACATCATAGTGACCTTAAACTGAACAGATACTTCGACTTCATGTACACCTAAATTAGGTTTGACTAAAGAGATTTATAAAATATATTTACTTTAGATATGTTCAAATATCAAACTACCTGTATCTAGGCTTTTTCATATTTTAAGCATATAATATACCTTTTCTCTTAAATCAGGTCTGTCTAAGGCTATCATACTACAGAAAACAGTGGAAGTCACAAATGATGGATAATCCATTAACTCATAGGATGTGAACGTAGCTACTGTGTCTAAAAATAAACTAGCAGCATTTTTAAAGTCCCGTATAGACATACAATACATTCCTCTGTAAACTTTCAGTCTGTTTCTCCTGTCCCAGTCACCTCCCTCATCAATTAAGCTAGAAAATAATAATAATCATTGTTAAACCTCTTGATCAAAAAATCTTTCTGATGTTCAGAATTTAATCAATACAGATCTTTTTAATAGTGAAGGGAAATTTTAAATCTATGCAAGCCATGCATTCGCTATTATAATTTTCAAAATTCTTTAAAGTTTTAAAAACCCTACATAGTAAAAAGACATTGCAATCTTTGATTAAAAGTTCTATAAAACTTTAACAAGAATCAATGATATTGAAACATTCACAAATAAAGTCAAGAATCATGCTTAACTGATACAAACCTCTGTGCCTTTTCAAGGTTTCTTGTGATGAGATCATGGTCCATGTAAAACAATCCAATCCTGATCAAATGAAACACCAGATCTAATCTGTATCCCAGTGTAACTGTCTTCTCTTGTGTTTTTCTGAACTGTGCTAGAGATCCCTCCTAAAACAAATAGGTATTATTTTACAGTACTACTGAACTAAATGACAATCCTAACTGGTATTGAACGAGGTATCTGATATGTATCTAAACCGTGTTGATGGTCTCACTAGGATTGAAGAACATGCGATAAAAGCACAGTTCCTTTGATTGTAGTACTGACACATGCATGTTTGGATTTTGTCTCCAGAATTTATCAACTGTATCCTTTCCTACACATGGGCTGGAATATGACAACAAAAAGCAATTTTCACATTTTTCTTGGATAAAAGAGGATTATTTTATGTATAACAAGGTATAATTGAAACTGGATGCAGTTTCGAATGTCTCCCAAACGAAGCTCTTTCTCTTTCAGGGTATTTTTGGAATTCCTAGTGTTTGAAATACTGGGCAAGTGTACAAAGAGATTGAGTATCTGCAAAATGTTTGATATATGGTATTCAATATCTGCAGTTTTATATGTTGTAATCGGTATTAACATGATTAACAGATGTTTTATCAAAATATTTTATTATTGAAGGTGCAATGGCCTCCACCTCCCCTTTAGCCATTTAAGGGGGTGGGGCATGACCCCCCCCCTCAGACCCCCTATGGTACCAAATGATTCGTCTTATCATAAGTAGTAATAATATATATGGTTATAGGGTGGGGATCTCAATGGTTTTCAGAATAATAAGTATTTTGTCATTTGAGGGGGTGGGGCATGACCCCCCCTCAGACCCCCTATGGTACCAAATGATTCGTCTTATCATAAGGAGTAATAATATATATGGTTATTGGTTGGGGATCTCAATGGTTTTCAGAATATTTAGTATTTTATCATTTGAGGGGGTGGTGCATGACCCCCCTCAGACCCCCCTATGGTACCAAATGATTCGTCTTATCATAAGGAGTAATAATATATATGGTTATAGGGTGGGGATCTCAATGGTTTTCAGAATATTTAGTATTTTATCATTTGAGGGGGTGGGGCATGACCCCCCTCAGACCCCCCTATGGTACCAAATGATTTGTCTTATCATAAGGAGTAATAATATATATGGTTATAGGGTGGGGATCACAATGGTTTTCAAAATATTAAGTATTTTGTTATTTGAGGGGGTGGGGCATGACCCCCCCCTAAGACAACGAAATGGAGGGTATAACATAATACCTCGCCACTTCGTGTGGCGGGGTATAAAAACTTAAATATCCAAGGTAACAGGTAGTATTTCCAAGTTAAGATCACAAATGATCAAGTTTTATCACTTTTCCCAAAGACTTCTATAGTAAAATTTTGCAAAACCCCACCCCCTTTTGAGACCCCCAAAATATATGTTCCCTCCCACAGATTGAAAATTTTTTTTTGGGAGGCGCATCTAGGAATATGGGCCTATCAAGTCGTATGATATCAAGCGATTCCGTCTATTTAGTATTTTATCATTTGAGGGGGTGGGGCATGACCCCCCCTCAAACCCCCAATGGTACCAAATGATTTGTCTTATCATAAGGAGTAATAATATATATGGTTATTGGGTGGGGATCTCAATGGTTTTCAGAATATTTAGTATTTTATCATTTGAGGGGGTGGGGCATGACCCCCCTCAGACCCCCCTATGGTACCAAATGATTTGTCTTATCATAAGGAGTAATAATATATATGGTTATAGGGTGGGGATCACAATGGTTTTCAAAATATTAAGTATTTTATCATTTAAGGGGGTGGGGCATGACCCCCCTCAGACCCCCTATGGTACCAAATGATTCGTCTTATCATAAGGAGTAATAATATATATGGTTATAGGGTGGGGATCTCAATGGTTTTCAGAATAATAAGTATTTTGTCATTTAAGGGGGTGGGGCATGACCCCCCCCTCAGACCCCCTATGGTACCAAATGATTCGTCTTATCATAAGGAGTAATAATATATATGGTTATAGGGTGGGGATCTCAATGGTTTTCAGAATAATAAGTATTTTGTCATTTGAGGGGGTGGGGCATGACCCCCCCTCAGACCCCCTATGGTACCAAATGATTCGTCTTATCATAAGGAGTAATAATATATATGGTTATTGGTTGGGGATCTCAATGGTTTTCAGAATATTTAGTATTTTATCATTTGAGGGGGTGGGGCATGACCCCCCTCAGACCCCCCTATGGTACCAAATGATTCGTCTTATCATAAGGAGTAATAATATATATGAATATAGGGTTGGGATCTCAATGGTTTTCAGAATATTTAGTATTTTATCATTTGAGGGGGTGGGGCATGACCCCCCTCAGACCCCCCTATGGTACCAAATGATTTGTCTTATCATAAGGAGTAATAATATATATGGTTATAGGGTGGGGATCACAATGGTTTTCAAAATATTAAGTATTTTGTTATTTGAGGGGGTGGGGCATGACCCCCCTAAGACAACGAAATGGAGGGTATAACATAATACCTCGCCACTTCGTGTGGCGGGGTATAAAAACTTAAATATCCAAGGTAACAGGTAGTATTTCCAAGTTAAGATCACAAATGATCAAGTTATATCACTTTTCCCATAGACTTCTATAGTAAAATTTTGCAAAACCCCACCCCCTTTTGAGACCCCCAAAATATATGTCCCCTCCCACAGATTGAAAATTTTTTTTCGGGAGGCGCATCTAGGAATATGGGCCTAGCAAGTCTTATGATATCAAGCGATTCCATCTATTGGTTTATGAGAAACGGTGCACACAAGTGTTCGAAAAAACGCGCCCGGAAAGAAGAAAAATAATAATAATAATAATAAGAATAATAATAATAATAAGAATAATAAGAACTGAGCAAAAACAACATGTCTCCAAACTTCGTATTCTTTTTATACTTCTTAATTGACACATGACAAGTAACAACTTTAAGATTTTTCTACATATATACATGTAAATCATTTCACATTTTTGTACTGTTTTTAGAGTTTTTACCAAGTTTTGAGTTCAATTTAAAGCTTTAAGAATTCTTTTGGCTTTCACTTGTGGTACTTGAAAGTGTTTCATAATATTGTTTTTCATAATTGGTATTAAAAATTTCATTTTTTGTACTATGTTAATTTCTATTCCAGATTTGCTGATTCTCAGGGCTCAAGTTACATGAGGATGACAGGGGGAAGTGACTTCTCTCTCTGATGCTGACAAGCAGAGGTGGAGAGAGAACTGGGAGAAGTTATTAACATTGTTCCAAATCACCATGATCACGTTTTTTGATAGCTAGTCTTATTCTCATGATTTTAATGCTTTTTGAAGAAATTCAGATTCATTCTCTGAATTTACAGTTCAACTGGGTTACGGCAAACTACTTCCATGCCTTCTATACCACTCTCCAACAGAGTCAACATAAATTCTGAAATTCACAAAACCTAATCATTCACGTTGTCTTTCTCATTGTCACTAAGGTCCTCGTCTTGCTTGCAATGGTCAAAATTAATCTCATTACAGTCCGAATTGCCATAGGATGAGCTGTCCGCGGACCGAGTTAACCCTATTTTAATTGGATTATTTCCCTTTGTAATTGATCGAATAAAAAATTGCAGTTTGGTTTTTATTTTCATTACAAAAGTTTCCTTAAATTTATCTTCAAATTCGTTGTTTCAAACATGGAAATGTATCGGGCAATTAATTAAATTTATAGTGAACTCAAACTTCACTTTTGACACGAGTTTATGCAACTGACCAATATTTAGGGTCACTTCAACTTTGCTTTTGATGTGGCTTTAGGCAAAGTCAAACACTATATGGCGACTTCTTTGACCGAATCACCCTCCAGCATGAGCCCTGGAGTCTTTTTAGCATGATATAAAACCTCCCACAGTACTTTCAATAATTTTTTATTCTTACAATTTTTTTTACTTCAAACAGTTATTACAGACCCCATCTCCAGGTAAAGATTAAAATAGAATATTTTTAGATTTTATTCCACAATTAATAAATTTTCACTACAAAGGAATCACCTTGTCACCAATTTTACATAAATATTCAGCCTTTTTCAACATAAATTCTCTAATTTCTGTTTCTCCTAAATTTTTTTCTGCATCTTCAATTGCATCATCCAACCGTTTTAATTCTATTGTATTGGCATCTTTCATCTTTTTCAACAAAGCCTGATCACATGGCCAACTGAATTCTTTACAGACCTCCTCATAATATGGAGCCATATCTGAAAAAAAAAGTAAATGAAATAAGGCATTGTTACTCAAAATAATGATTTTTTCCTGTTGTCAGTAATTCACTATCTGACTTCACTGTGTTAATTTACTGTCTCTTTTCAAGTTGCCAATATACTGAATTCTTCAAAGTGGCTTACACCATTTTTAAGCTTTTGCAAAGCTTGGGTGCCCACTCTTTTGTTATTAATTCTATCTGTACTGAAGCCTTCAACGGCACTGGGGTTTAAGCTTTTTGAATCACACAGGCAAAACAACAAATACTATCATAACTTGTCCAACAATCTCATACTGGAAGTCCAAAAACATACCACACAAGGGCAGCAAGAATAACTAGAGGCCCCCAGGAGCCTGTATCACTCACCTGGACTATGTCCATCTTGACTTGCAGCCTGGAACATTGCTGTCAAGTTCATATTGTCTCACTGGTTTCAAAGAAGAAGACCATTCCATGAACTTTCCCATAACGTCATTTGTTCAATTAAGTTCCACTCTGGCAGCTATCTTGAATGGTGGACAGGGTCATCGGATATAATTCTAAAAGAGGACCAACTAAGGACCATTGCTGCCAACTTTTGTTCCAATTGGCTTTCAGACAAAAAGATCTTTAATTAAATTTCCCATAGGGTCCTATGTTAAACTAAGTTCGGGTCTGGCGGCCATCTTGAATGACGGGCAGAGTCATTGGATATAATTCACAAATAGTACCACCTAAGGACCACTGCTGCCAAGTTTTGTTCCAATTGGCCAATACGTTTCAGAATTAAATTTCCCATAGGGTCCCTTTTAGCATCTAGGCACCGAGACGTTATCAGAATTTGCCGAGATCCTATCCAAGTAGCCGAGATGCTATATTTTTGAACATGTTGAAATTTTGCGGAACTTGTTAACGACCTAATTGCCGCTTATGATCAAAAGAATACATCATTCCCTTGACTGATTACACCTGTAATTAGTTCCCAATGCCATTAAACAGTGATTTAACAGGTGTTAATTGCCCTTAAGCTATATAACTGTTAAGATTTTAAAGATCTCAAGCTGACACTAATTAGCTTATGTCATTGAAAACTTCAATGTCAAAGGTCAAAAATGCGACCGGGAAAATGCAAAACGTAAACAAGACATCTGACTGTCTAATACGAAACCAGGACTGGCTAATAATGAATAAAACTTTGAAAAATAAAATATTTCATCCGTAGGTTTTCTATGTAAGGGAGCAACCATTTGATGTGTGTGTGTGTGTGTGTGTGGGGGGGGGGTTTGATCCTGCCCAATTTTTTTAAGCCGAAATCCTGATCCTGGATTTTTTTCAGCCGCCATTTTTTTATTTTAAAATTTTTATTTTCATTTAAACCAAAAAATTTTCTGATTGACACAGGTCCTGCATTTTTTTCCACACATAAAATGGTCCTGTCTTTTATTTTGTCCCAAATCCTGGTCCTGCCTTTTTATTTCAAATTTTATCCAAGCCGCCCACCATATTGATAAAAATCAAAAGGCTGCTCCTTTAACAAATGTTTAAAGACAAATCCCTCTTTTCACTTCTGATGTTAGGAATTCCTTTAAACTTAGCCCTAAGGTATTTTAATTAATACTGATCAAAATGATGTTTTAAACAAATGAGGTCACCTGACTCGTTTTCACGTTATTCCATCTCGATCTTTTCTCGTTTTATGAAATCATTAAGAATAACGTGTCATTTTCAAAGGATTGCTATTCTTTCCAAACACGACAGAAATTTTACATGTTGGTACCAGAAAATTTATTGAGGTAAACAATTAAAATACAATAAAGAGAATAATTAACATAAAAACAAACGGAATATATATTCAAAATTCTAAATGAAGATATAGTTCAATCTAAGCTTCCATTGATTCGAGTCATCATTCTATTTCCATGGATCAACGATTGACAATTCTTCAGAAATGCTAGTTCAATTTAAAGCTTTAAGAATCGTGACATCATAAGCTGCCTTCGGCATAATACCATTGCGCTGCTATATCGTATAAACAATAGAGGGATTTGTCTTTAAAGGTTAAATCTAAGAATTCCAAGCTGTGGTCTGATATTTTACATGTAAACTTTAAGTATTTAGTAATGAATGAACAGTATTCGCTATTTCAAAAAAATATGTAATTCCTCTATTACCATTAAAAGTAATGAAACTGTCATCTCGATATATGGCTTGCAAGATTATTTTGTCTAAATGTATGTACAGCTGATGTACAGTTCAATTCTATGTGTTATTATTTCAAACATACATAAATCAGTCAGACTGGGAGAGATTGGAGCAACCATTGGTACCCCTATTTCTTGTCTATACATTCTACTATTGAATTTGAATTTGTTTTTCTGAAGAACATAATTTTCATACTAAGTAAAGCTATCTTCAATCTGTGTTTCATTAATCTAGGCCATGCTCTGTCAACAACACTCGTGATTTCCTTGTGTTTCATATTAGTATACATACTAGTAATGTCGGACGATGCTAAAATAACATCTTTAGGTGTCAGGTATTAATTTTATTCATAAAAGACATAGTATCCATTGTCATTGATCCGATACAATACTCAGTCAATAGGCTGAAAAACTTGCACCCCCTGAGACTGAGTCATAATCACTGTTATTTGTCATTTGGATTACCATATTCCTGTTAAGTTTCACATGTATCAACCACTCTGAATTTTCTTTTGTAAGTTTTATTGATGCTGTCAAATTATATGACAAAGCAAAATTGAATGTTTTGTTAAATAAAAAATAAAATTTATCGTCTTCCTTACTATTTGTTTCAATAAACTGAAGCATCTTTGATTTAATTTCTTTGTCATTCTTATATTTTGGTGTTTCGAGTAGAAATTTCCACTGTGCTAACTCCAAATTTGGGTTTTTCTCTAAACCTTGTTCTTCTAAGTTCTCGGCCGGCATGTTGACAACCGGAAGATTCCTGATTAACTCCGTAACTAATTTATCAAAAGCCACTTTAAATAATTAGAAATAAATTATTAAGATTTAAGTCCTTCTAAAAATTAGCATTTCCAGTAGCTCCTATAAAACATTAATCTCATTTTTAATCTTAATTAATTTTTTAGGAATATTCAACCCGAACCTGTAAATTATTGGCAAATTAGCAGACAAAATTTTTGCAGGTTCAAAACTCTCCTGACAGCAAATGAGGTGATACTTATGCAAAAGATACAGATAAAATTAAAAACTGAAAATGCCTGGGATGGAAAAATTACATTTAGAGGACGTTTTGGAAGATAGGCCACAGGTATGATAAGATTGAGTTGTGGGTGGGATTTGCACTGCAACAGCCAACACTTCTGCAGAACACAGAAACAGTCACAGTGTAAATGATGCACTATAAATGACACGATGCCGCATATCTTTAGAAATTAGTTTTGTAGTACATATAACAAAAAGACTTACTTTCTGATTTAATTAATAATACTATACATAGTTATTCTGGCCATTCATGGCATATAAAATATATCCCTCGTGTACGATAGAGTTATAGAACCATAACATTAACAGGTTTATAACCACCCTCCAGTAGCTGCGCTAGTGGAGTACTCATTTAGAAGTTGGTAGATCGGTGGACTACTGTACCAAAGGTTCTGGGTTCGATCCCCAGTTGGTGCGGTAGGTAATTTTGAGAGACAAATTGGGCCCTACTGTTACAATATATAGGTATCAAGGAATGGTGGACATATCGACCCTGGACCACACAAACCGTATCATTGGACAAATCATCCCATACTTCAATCATCTCATCGGACTACTTGTTCCGTTCTGGTATTGTCATATAACAAGACTACAGTCTACAAAGCCTGTTGTCTATCGGCTAATCGGACTACTTTATAAAGCGATCATTAGAGGTGTGAACATGAGGTTCTCATTGGCCAAAAACATAGTTCTATATTTGTTAGTGTAAGATATGTTGCATTTCGTTTAATTTGTGTTTGTTATTTATTCTGTAATAAGTGTATTGCTTAACCCAAAAGGTTTTTTTTCATGCAATAAAGTCACTGTATTAAAATTATCAATGTTGTTACTTAACACGGTCCGAGTTTTTGATGATACGGTCCGAGTAGCAGGCAGGCCGATTTGTCCGGTTACCGTTTCAAGACATTTCAGTACTTGAATAAAGACATTTCGGTACTGGGACAAATCGGCAACTAAAATTGTTATAATCGTTGATGCTTTTCATATGTCTGCATGAAACTGATTTCTTCCATGAAAAACTGACTATGTTTTAGGTTTGAAATAACAATTAGATATGTCTCAAAAGTCAACAAGGATCGAAAAATTGGAAACAGAACTTGCACATAATCTGCAACATCACATTTATTTGTGGTGACGTCATATATGATGCAAAAATCAATGAAATTCACAAGAAAATTGGAAAAACATCTCTATCAAAATATTTGGTGCATTTCAGTAGTGGAAATGACAATAATTAATTACGAATACTGGAAACAAAAGGTAGTGTAATACTTTTAACTTTAATATTCCTGAATAACCACTTGCAGTTTGTAAAATACACACAGTAGTTATTATGCTCCCAGCTCTAGTTTTTATTAGGAAGTATAAAATTAAAGAGAGCAGAATTAAGTATAGGGGATGCAAATGATCAACTAACAGAGGAGAGTATGGGTACATCTGAATTACACTGACGGTGGGCTGAAATTATCCAGCATGTACCAATTATAAGACCAAACATTATCCAAAACTAGAAACTGACTCAATCAGTAATCAATGTTCAAACATTATTCCAGTATAAAATTCTTGACAGGAATGGAGATATTTGCATGGTACATGTACCATACAAATTCGACCCGACATTTGATTAAGATGTAAAATAAAATGCCAAGTCAATATTTGCAATAATTTCATAGAATTTGCTACTCGTCCCGTAATATATAATCTTGAATATCAAAATTGATCAAGTATTTTGTGAAAACTTGTGGTTAGAATTTCATAATTTTTTGTCATAAAACACACGTATACTTTTTACCTTCAGTTTGCACATAAAGAATGAATTTTACCATCATATTTCATTTTTGATTAAGACTATATCGCTGTTCTTCAGTTCAACAATTATAACTATTTTTTATCAAACATATGTGCTATGAAGGTAGTAATATTCGTTAACTTGTGTCATCTCCTGGATTCAAGGGTACCCCTTAAATGCCCATTTTCAATGAACTCTGCAAAGGAAATGCGTGGTTGAATTTCAACAAATTCTTTCAAGTGGTGTATTCAGACATATATAATGCATGACAAAAATATGAAAACGAGTGGGAAATTTTGGACTAACCCAGGCCTACCCCCTTAAATTTAATCATATGAAAGGTGCATTTAATGAAAACAATTTGAAAAATTTACTAAAAACAATCTGAAAATTATTTACTAAAAGGAAATCACTTAAAAGGGCATTAATTATCACAAATTTACTAATTGAATTTTATTTTTTTCATTGATAATTATCACAGATTTATCAAGACTTGTGTTCTATGATCTTCCATACTGTCAAAACAAAATTCCAAAGAATAAAGCCGGTATATACTAGCTGAATTTTATTTTGAGAAAATAGTAGAAGCTAACTGCTAAATACAGAGTTGTTAAAAGAAGCATGTGAAGAAAGAATGCAACTTATGTTAGTCAAGGAGGGTAAACTGCAACAATACCAATGTAAAAGAACACGCAACATACAAGGACCATCCTCCCAAGTCAAGGTTTTGTATCCATGTTCGTTCCTAGAAACCCCTGACATCAACCATGATGTTTTCGATTTGGAAGATTTTAAAGTCAACTTAAACATGTTAAAAAAATATACTTTGAAGTATAAAATTTCTGTGTATTAACAAGAAAACACGATTGGTTTGATGCAAAATATATCCAGTGTTGTAGTACCGAATTGTCCATATTTGGGTCCATAAATGTCCCGAAATGTGCAGGTACCAAACTGTCTAGAATTCTATAAATGCAGTTGTGTCTCTGGGCCTCGGTGGTGGAGTGGTCTAGGTAGTTCGTCATGACTACTTATGATCACTAGCCTGTCAACACTGATATTGTGAGTTCGAATCTCACCTGTGGCAGGGTGCGTTTGACTCCGATCTTAATTAACAAGGATTCCCAATTTTCCTGCCGAAGGCGGGTTGTTCTCTCTGTGTACTCCGGCCTCTTCTACCAATAAAACCTGGTCGCCGCGAAATAGCCAAATGTGCTGAAAACGGCATAAAACACCAACTAAACGAACAATCTCCTCTGAGACTGCTGATTGGATTTTGTTCAAATTTTGTAGGAATGTTAGGGACAAGATCAAAGGTTCAATGTAGGATAAAAAACTTAATTCAAATTGTTTGTGGGTGGGGGCGGAGGTAAAAGTCACCGCAAGTTTTATTCAAGTTCGGCCCTAACATATGTTTGGACTTTAAAGCAAATAAAAGGCATCAAATTGTACCAAAAAGCAAATATTTGGCCGAGAGTATTGGGGCGAAATCAATCATAGTATCTACGGTGTTCAAACACTTTATCGATCGTGAATTTTGAATGATATGTATAAAATTATAATTTAACAGCGCCTTTCTTGATGCTGCATGCATACTAAAAATACACATCACTTTTTTCCAATATTTTTTAAAAGTGATGTCCAAGTCAATATACAGAACAAACATACATTGTTGAGGAAAAACAGGACCCATGATACATAAGGTATACTCTCAAAGCATATGCCCATATTGGTCAATCAATTTTTTCCAAAGGGGGGTGTGGGGGTCAGTGAAAAAACTATGTGAATTAAGTTTTTTTAATCCTACATTGAACTTTTGATCTCGTCCCTTAGTCGCCTTTTGTACTTGATCCTATTGAACTGTCATTTTGAATTGACAAATTTTACAGGAACACCTCTGAGACCGCAGATCGGATATTGTTAAAATTTTATAGGACTGTTAGTCACCATACACATGTATGTACTTGGTCCCATGTTACTGCCAGTTTGATTTGACAAATTTTTACGGGAGTTTTGGGACTTTAAACTTTTTCTACATTCGACACTATAGGGACACTTTGACAGCTCAACTCCTCTGACACTGCTGATCAGATTTCGTTAAAATTTTGTTGGACTGTTAGTCAACATATGCATGATATGTACTTGATCCCCCCCCCCCCCCCCCCCCCCCCTCTCCTAAGAATGTGGCTGGGGCATATCAATAATATTTCACCACTACAGTCCTCTTTTATAGTATAACACAGTTCAGCAACACTTGGGTCACAATGACCTACATTTAACGCTTCAGTGACTGGTTAAGTTTTGCGTTAAGGTTCATTTCTCAGAAACCTTTATACATATTACATGCTATAGTAATATATCAATGATATTTCACCACTACAGTCCTCTTGTATAGTACAACACAGTTCAGCAACACCTATATTGTTTTTAGGGCGGGGCATCCGTGTCTTATAGACATATTTTCTAGTTTATCATGTGTTGACATCCATACTGTGCCACCATTTCAATAATACACATTTTGTATATCTTATGGGGCTTTGACTTTTCTCTGCAGCATATGGCTACTTGTAGCAATCTGGTTGATATTAAAACAACATGACGATATGGACACCCTACAGGAAAAAGCTGAATGTTTGTGATGAAAATATTAATGCTGGTGAGATGAACCAGCACGCAAAAGGGTCAGAAATGTTTTGACAGAAATCTCTGGCTTCGTCCGACCTATGACTGTGAAGAAATGTTATGTGACAGCTCTATGTACCCACGTATTGAGAACCAATTCATTGCTATATCTGGTTGCACAATGCTATAATTCTTAACAATGTAGAATTTTTCCATTTTAAGAGGTAATTAAGCAAATTCAATAGCAAGTTCTTAAACTAGTTTGACTTAATAGCTGTAGCAAATGTTTAGTACTTCTTTAGATTTATAGCAAATTCATAATTCTTTTAATATGATTTATTTACTGATCATATTTACAATGTCCAGTCATCATATATTTAAAAACAGATGTGACAAAGTGAATGTCATTACTAAGATGATGAGTCACTCTATTGAGTTGTTACATTTAAAGAATACCAGAAACTGACAAAAGATGTGCACAAAAATTTATTGATTGATATATATCATTTTTAGCCCTCAGGCCCGAAGGTGCCAATTGGATATCACCATCACATGATATCTTAAACTTTCCTTTAAAAATCTTCTCCTCTGAAATCACTAGGCTGGTTGAAACAGAACTTTGGCGGTCTCCTTTCAGAATTGTATGTAACCAGTATGTTCACTGTTACTAAAAATAGAACAAGTAGCAAACAATATTTAAAATCTCTGAATCTGTTGTCATGAGCAAATTGAAAAGTGAAATTTGATGGAATAGGCCTGGATGGTCCCCTTTCAAAATTGTATCTGATGATCAGGACCATCAGTGTGAGTGTAAAATAAGATCATTTGGGAAAATTCACTGGGTGGTCTTATCTGAAACTTCAGCCAATTAGACCAAACTTGACACAACTTGGGCGTTAACTATAGGTGCTCTTTCAAAAATTGTATTCCCTATCCCGATAATTGGGATTAATTATGTTAACATATATATCTGTGATTTAATTAATAAAATTTTAAACTAAAACTGTATTCAGTGACCTAGACCCAATCCAAGATGGCTTTGTTGAAGGCCTAAACATGATAGACTACAATAAAAGATCTCTAAACTTTAATGTGCACAAAAAAAATCACCAGGAATAGTTCACTTTATCCATCAATCATACAAGTCAGTGTTGCAATATTCTTCAAATATTCATTATGCAGGTCATTTGATCTTGCATTTTCATATGAAATTTGCATAAGGTTTAATAATTGAGTTATTTTTCATCATCTTGATCCACTGAAGTTTAAAGGTAAAATGTTAACTTGGGAAATTTATAAGGGAAAATGTTGTAACAGAAATTTCACTTTCTTCTTATTTTCAAAGAACAGCTTATCAATTTTGTGTGGCCTTCATTAATGTTTGAAAAACATATCAAAAGACAAAACTTCAGCTCTATTTCTGTGGGAAATAAGAATGAAATAGTAAATTGATTTATAAAGAAAAAGCACAAACATGTAACCATTGGACTTATTTTCAGTCATTTCTAAATTGGAAAAAATGTTTCCCAGCGCTAGATATAGCTGTATCTATTTCTATCTCAGATGTATATTTAAAGTCCTTACTTTAAATATGCAGAAAAGGTGAAAAATACATCAAGTTGTTAAGTGCCAGTGGTTCTTAATTTAACTATGCTTTATGTAAAGAAATAGAGTGAGTTAGTTTACTGCTGGTCTACAGAATAAGTCTTTCTATCTAGTTCAACCTGGAATACCCTAGTCTTTTCTTGTATATGCAACTAGTCATTCATGTTTTTGGTGGATTTTGTTCATACAGTTGATTCTTATTATTTCAAACTTGCTTTAAAAGTCATATTTTCAAATGAGTCAAACTTTTATGTAGTCCCAAATATTTTACAGGAGATATATATATATACTAGACATTGAACCCGCGCGAGCGCGGGAAAATAAGCATTTTTTTGTGGTGGCCATATTGACTTTAAAAAGTTTTTGCGGCCATGGCATTCGTGGAACAGGAACTCAATGTGGATGTTGTGGCAGGCTTCCCATAAACTTTCCTGTCAAGTAGGTGGTATCAACTGATAGTTTCATGACTATATATGCTGTAGTATTCCAGAAATGGATGTTAATGCAAACTTTAACCAAAGTCAATGAAGCGTGAAATGTAGGTCAACGTGACCTAATTGTCATATGGTTGTTCGTTACTACCGAAGATGTATCTACTGATGATACATGAAGTGGACTGTATGCCACGTAGAATTACCAAAATGGACCTTAAGGTTCCATCATAGTCAAAATCTATGACGAAAATACAACCACATAAATTGTCAATATGTTTATGTTACAATTAATTCTGAACTGGAACTTGATGAAAAGCTTTCATTAAATACACATTTCATAATGCATTACCTTTTTCATTCAGAATAAATATGAAAAAGAATGTGAATAAACATTTTCTTAGTGACGGATGAATTTTTCAAAAGATGCCTTGAGTTAAGTAGAGCATATTTTTGGAAAATAATTGTTCCAATTGTTCATTGTCATCAGGGGCAGGGCAAGCGAGGCTTAATTTCACAAATAAATCCAATAGACGATAAAAGCATTTTTAGTGTGTGGCTTAGTGTGCTGTCCACGTTTATAAAGATGTCCGAGATAAATTTCGTCATTAAAGATAAAGATGACCATTTGTTAAAAATAGTTTTATCTAGGGCTTACAGGGAATTGTACGGTAGAGATATATTTAGACAGGTCACATGACAAATCCTCTGAACTTTGCCTTACTTCTTCATAATCTTCAAAGTTCATAATGTTTATAGTTAGGAGAAATTGCGTTATTGTAGAAAAAACAATCCTGAATACATGAAGCGGAAACATCCCACTCGAAGGAGAATGTTTTTAATTTGTTTTATTCTTCTTCCGTAATTTCAAACAAATATACAATTAAAATATGTGCATAATTGTTTATTTAAATGAATGTGTTAAAATGATGCATTCGAGAACCTTCTAAGGGATATGTTGGGAGAATTCATACCGGAAAAGTCCATGCAGATTCCATTTGCACATAAACAAAACTGCAGTTTAAATTTATAAATGCAGATTGTCAAATCCGATAATAACCTTTATAATCTGAACCATACATCGTTTATTTTGAACCACGCGTTTTGCCGCCTATTCGGCTAATTCGTAAATTTAGTATTATAGATACTAGACATTGAACCCGCGCGAGCGCGGGAAAATAAGCATTTTTTTGTGGTGGGGCCACATTTAAAAGAATGTCTGTTTCCCCTCCCCCGGGTCTACCCTTTGTAAACAGACCAGGCAGGCAGGTACTTTTTTTTTTTTTTCCCAACTGGATGTCATGAATGGTTTGACTTGGCCACTGATCATTTGTTTTTGCTCCTTTTGAGTGTATCTATTTAGATTATCAATCCTTGTGGTTTCAAGCACTATTTAAAAAGTGCATAAAACTAATGTAGCATTAAACATGTTTGAAAAAGTGTATATTTACTACTTTCTGATTTGACAGTCATTAAAGCTTATATTATTAACATGCATGTTAATACATGTATGACAAGATGTAGATTCCAAATAGGCATAGTTTATTTGCTTGTTATACATGTATACTCAATGTATTTGATACCAGGATATTTACCCTAGCACAAAAATCTGAAAATATAAAACTGAAAATCAAACTTTGCAGTTGTTTATATATATGTATTTATATAAAAAAAATACATTTAAAGTGTCTGTCATACTGCAAGAAAATGTCTGGTTTGAACAATACACAATGACTAGATGAAGGAATGGATGTTTGCTACTCCGTTGTCTGTCATTACCACTGGAAACTTATCTTCAGATGCCAGAAACATGTCAACTATCCCACTGAACAGTTTTTGTTTAGCTGGAAAAAAAATACTGTAAAAATAAGTTCAATGCATACTAGGATATCCTATATACTAAATATATATAAAAAAGAAGTTATCGTATGAATGCCAATGAGATAACTATTCACAAGAGACCAAATGACACACAAAATAACAACTATAGGTCACTACGGTCTTCAACAATGAGCAAAGCTCATACCGCGTAGTCAGCTATGACTAAGTGTTGCATGGTATGCGGGGATAAAAAATGACAAAGTCCATACCTGTAAAAAATTTGGGCAGCATTTCGCCTAGGAATTTACCAGTTTACCCCCTTCCACACCATTTCCAGGCCAAAAGTTTGGGATGTAGATAGAAATGGAGATGGTGGGGGGCAGATTCATTTATAATGACATGAATCATACTCCATCTTAACATACTTACCAGTAAATCTTGGTGCTGTTTCGTCCAGTTTTGAAGGCATTTTCGAGTTTGCCTTAGTAGTAGCTTTTCCCATCAAGAGTTAAAAGCATTTTGTGTGTTACTTGTCTGATTATTGTTATTGTTATTGTCATCCGAACTCGAAGGTGGTGCGTCCCTTAAAATGTCAAATTGGACAAATTTTAGTCTTTTGTCAAACTCATACACAACTCGTATTTCTTCATTAAAATCGGGCTCAAAAGCCACCCCATGAGCCATCTTATCGGACACAGATACTGTAACCTCATACGACCAATTTGTCGATGTTGTGCCCATCATCAGTTGTTAGATCGTAAAGCTCGTCGCTCCACGTGCACCTTTGAGAAAAGCTGTACAGACGACTAACCACGATCGGCAATACTTTTGAGGTGTCTTTGTACTTGATCCTCACGGTAGACGACAATGCGATCTTGTCGCCCATCTTTCAAGCAGACAGTTTATTCTCGATATATACCGCTAAAATGATAGATAACTCCAGAAAGTTCCGAGAGAAAACTTCCGGTAACATCGGGACCAATGTTGGAACGGAAACGAATTATTTTCGGGAATAAAAAAAATTCCGATTTTTTTAGGGCAAATAATTTTTTGACTCGGGGGCTTTTTTTTGACCCGGTCGGGGCGAGGGGAAACAAACATTTTTTATTTTGGCCTGGCCATATTGACTTTAAAAAGTTTTTGCGGCCATGGCATTCGTGGAACAGGAACTCAATGTGGATGTTGTGGCAGGCTTCCCATAAACTTTCCTGTCAAGTAGGTGGTATCAACTGATAGTTTCATTACTATATATGCTGTAGTATTCCAGAAATGGATGTTAATGCAAACTTTAACCAAAGTCAATGAAGCATGAAATGTAGGTCAACGTGACCTAATTATCATATGGTTGTTCGTTACTACCGAAGATGTATCTACTGATGATACATGAAGTGGACTGTATGCCACGTAGAATTACCAAAATGGACCTTAAGGTTCCATCATAGTCAAAATCTATGACGAAAATACAACCACATAAATTGTCAATATGTTTATGTTACAATTAATTCTGAACTGGAACTTGATGAAAAGCTTTCATTAAATACACATTTCATTTTTTTTTTTTTTTTTTTTTTTTAACAACTTAATCTTCTTTATTCAGCTATGCTTGTTAACAATTTGACTCCAATTCACAAGCTTCATTGAAGTCACCCTGTGAAACCTGCTGATTGTCCAGGGTAACAATCAAGCTATATTCTACTTTAAATCAATATTAATACATCAGAAAAACAAAAACAAAAAACAAAAACAAAAAAACAAAAAAAGTTACACTAACTCTATTTGTTTTAACACCTTATTAAATAAATTACTTTTATGTTTGAAGTAGTATTCGCTTACATGTTTACGAAGCTCACAAATAAACAATTTATAAACATCAATAGTTTTTCTTTTTTGTTCTGAAACGTAATATAATTTGTAAATTGAAAATGCTAGGATTGAAAGTAGATAATTAAAGTCAAAATATTCTCTATCATAGATTTTGTAACCGATTACTAAATGCGCCAAACTAATATTGACTTCAAAATTTAGCGCCCTTAATAAGTTTTTAATTTTACTCCAGAACTGTCGCAGATAGTTACATTCTATAAAAAAATGGGTGTAGTTTTCTATTTCATTACAAAAATTACACAAATTAGATTCTACGATTTTCCATTTGTACAATAATTGCTTTGTTGGAATAATGAATTGCAATAATTTCCAACGAAATACCTTTAACTTATTCTCTTGAAGATAATTAAAAATGAAAAAATATGTGTCTGATATAACATGATTATCTGCTAAGTGCAAATATTTGAACCATATTTCCTTCCCAATTGATTTTGTAGCTTTCTTTTTGATAAGAATATTATAAAGAACTTTATTATTGAGAATGTTTGCATCTATTAATTTACCCCTCCAAACTGATTGTCTTTTCCTGATGTTCACTGTAGTGCTTGTAGATTTTTCCCCACTTAGACATAAAAACCATTCTTTTGGAATAGCTTTTTTCAAAATTGAAAATTCTGAAATCCAATTTACTTTTGTTTTCAAATTATTAAGGATATGTTTTCCTGTCAATTTTCCTTTGTCGTCTATAATGTCATTTATAAAGATAAGACCACTATTTATCCAGTTTCTGAAAATTATACATTTTTGTCCTGTCTTTACGAATTTATTACCCCATATTACTTGTTTTCTAATGTCTAAAAATGTTTTTGGATACTCCATTTGTCCACCACCTGTTTTTACCCAACAACGGACTATTTCTCGGTAGAATTCTGGAATATTTTCAAAATCAGGTAAATTTTTAATATTCTCAATATTCATCTTAAAAATTAACCAATTATTCCCATAGGCGTCAAAATATTTTAATGGGATAATTTTCCAATTTCCAAATTTTTTTTCTGTAAGTCTTTTCACCCATGAAGCTTTCAGAGATTGGAAGTAGCTATCAAAGTCTATCATATTCAAACCCCCTCTTTCATATGTGTTAATCATTGTAGTTCTTTTTACTTTATCAATATTTCCTTTCCAAATAAACTGAAAACAACTCTGCTCAATTTCTTTCTGATATTTCAAAGGTACTGTGTTTGAAGTAGCCAAAAACGTAAATTTTGGTAATATCAAAGTTCTTATGATCAAAATTTTTCCAATCATTGTTAAATTTCTTTTTTCCCACGATGAAATCAAACTCTTAATTTTTTCAATTTTCCCTTCCCAATTTAATTTATCACACATTTCATAATGCATTACCTTTTTCATTCAGAATAAATATGAAAAAGAATGTGAATAAACATTTTCTTAGTGACGGATGAATTTTTCAAAAGATGCCGTGAGTTAAGTAGAGCATATTTTTGGAAAATAATTGTTCCAATTGTTCATTGTCATCATGGGCAGGGCAAGCGAGGCTTAATTTCACAAATAAATCCAATAGACGATAAAAGCATTTTTAGTGTGTGGCTGAGTGTGCTGTCCACGTTTACAAAGATGTCTGAGATAAATTTCGTCATTAATGATAAAGATGACCATTTATTAAAAATAATTTTTATCTAGGGCTTACAGGGAATTGTACGGTAGAGATATATTTAGACAGGTCACATGACAAATAATGTAAAAATGGCTGGTTTTATCACTTTGTGCAAAGTAAACATCCGAACAATCCAAAAAACAACTGAGTTAGGAATCCTCTGAACTTTGCCTTACCTCTTCATAATCTTCAAAGTTCATAATGTTTATAGTTAGGAGAAATTGTGTTATTGTAGAAAAAACAATCCTGAATACATGAAGCGGAAACATCCCACTCGAAGGAGAATGTTTTTAATTTGTTTTATTCTTCTTCCGTAATTTCAAACAAAAATACATTTAAAATATGTGCATAATTGTTTATTTAAATGAATGTGTTAAAGTGATACATTCGAGAACCTTCTAAGGGATATGTTGGGAGAATTCATACCCAAAAAGTGCATACAAATTCCATTTGCAAATAAACAAAACTGCAGTTTAAATTTATAAATGCAGATTGTCAAATCCGATAATAACCTTTATAATCTGAACCATACATCGTTTATTTTGAACCATGCGTTTTGCCGCCTATTCAGCTAATTCGTAAATTTAGTATTATAGATTGTGACTCTGGTTTAGTCAAATTTCATGAGTCAAATTTCCTATGTTGAACTAAATTTTTAGTCCCAAATTATAAAAACAATGAACTTTTTATTCATTATATCAATGTAATCATTATCTGTCAAAACGTGACCTAACTGATTAATTTTTCTTTACAAGTAAGGTTTATTTCCGGTAATTGACTATTGGTGTTTATTGATCTTTTGTGCTATTGAATTCTCACTTATTTATAAAAACAATTCACCTTAAGTAGATTAATTATTGTCAGATTATCTACAAAAGTTTATAATTTAACAAGTTAATCAACTTAATGATTTAATTATTTGTCGTCTTGCAATGGTGTGTATACATTATAGTCCAGTCAAACTAAGTTTTAACCTCAAACTAATTGCAACAGAAAACATTTTAGTTCTGATCTATAGCATTAAGCCCCAAATATACACAGAAAAAAGTCTCAGTGAATCTTACTTGAGGAAAACTCAAAATCAGCATTTTTAATTTCCTATGGAAATTAACATTGGAAAGGGGAGATAACTCCGCAAAAATGAGTCTTTTTTGTCAGTTTTTGGTTGATTTTCTTAAAATTCATGTAAAGTATGATAGTTTGATTGGGTTATAAGTTCGTATTTGACTATATTATATAATCTTCTGCTCATGAAATGTACAAAACTGAAATGTTATGGGTATTTTTAAATTTTTTTTGTGCATTTTTCAATAAAGAAATTGCAAATTTGTGGCTTTGTGACCATTTTGAAAAAATAATGTGAAAAATTGGTATTGCTTATATCTGTAAATTATATTTGATCAGCATCTACCTTGTTTAAAGAAATTTTAAATCACAAAAAGAAGAATATATGCTTAATTATTTTTATTAAATTTGAGATTCTTTACCTTGACAAGTTGAAAATTTAATAAATGGTCAACTAATGAATTACGAAATCTAGGTTGTAGCTTGATAAAAGATATGAAAAAAACTTTAGAGTTGTTTGTTATACTCTAAAGACGGCTAAAATATCAAGAATCAATACATTCTGCTGAATAGAAGCGGTAAAGTTATAATTTTGTATCAATTTTAGTGTCGCCTGTGGAACGCATGGTCGACACATAGGGATCACTATCTGTCGTCTTGCGTCTTGCGTCGTCACACTTTTCTTCTATCCTCAACTACTCGTAAACCGCTCAAAGGATTTTGATGAAACTTTCTCTGTGCATTATCCTTAATGCACAGGTGTGCATATATATTTCATTTTTAGAAAATTAAAAATTTTTTTTGGTAAAAATTGACATTTTTGCAAAAAAAGGAGGGCAAAACTTCTATCCTCAACTACTCCATAACCTCTCAAAGGAATTTGATGAAACTTTCTCTGTGTATTAACCTTAATGCACAGGTGTGCATATATATTTCAATTTTAGAAAATTTTAAATTTTTCTCTGTAAAAAATGACATTTTTGAAAAAAAAGGGGGGCAAAACTGCTATCCTCAACTACCCCATAACCTCTCAATATATTTCATTTTTAGAAAATTTAAATTTTTTTTTGTAAAAATTGACATTTTTGAAAAAAAGGGGGGGGGGTTCAAAACTTCTATCCTCTACTACTCCATAACAACTCAAAGCAATTTGATGAAACCTTCTCTGTGCGTTAATCTTGATGCAAAGGTGTGAATATATATTTCATTTTTAGAACATTTTAATATCTTTTGTAAAAATTGACGTTCACATGTCTTCCTTGGAAGACTCGCACATTTTATTATTGATATTTCTGCCTTTTTTGCAGAGTTATCTCCCATTTTCAATGCAAATGTCCATAGGAATTTTAAAATCGTGATTTTTTAATCTTCCTCAAGTTAGATTTTGTTGGACTTTTTTCCGTGTATATTTGGTGTATAATGCTAAAGATTAAAACTTTAAAATCTTCTTTTGCAATTACTTTAAGGTTAGGGTCAAATTTATGCTAGATTGACTGGACTATTACAGATAATGTCAATAAATCCTCAAATCTGTTTGATCGATTGTAATCAATTCTTATTCAACTGTTTATTATTCAAAATAAATATGAAATGTTACCAAAAGTACATTTTACATGCATTTATAAGTATCTGATAATGGATAAATAAATTAGTCTCAATAGTACGTGAAAATTATCGATTTACTCTGTTGCATAATAAGATCTTAAAATAACTGGAGGTAGTAAGTTACCTCCCCTTTGTAATGAGGAAAATTTGTCATTTCCTTTTTAGTCTAATTTTGTCTATATGTTATACACTACTAGTCATTCATCTTTTTGCAGGGTTTGTTGACATTTGGTTTCATAGTTGGACCTGAACATGCAAATATACTATACGGATTTCATGGTTGAATGATTTTTTCTCATATCTGTTTCCTATATATTTTGTGCAAGCAAGTAGTCATCCATCTAATGGCGGATGGTATCATTGGTTGGTATGACCTCAATGTGTGCACTGCCCAACCAACTGACCAAATTTTAAAAATCTGCCAATAGATACATGTATGTAAAGACTACTTGCTCACACATGATGCATAAAATCGGATGAAAGGAGCATAACTTTTTCAAAAATCAATCAACCGTGAAATCAGTATATATAACCTTAACATGTGTATATTTTACCATTTTCAGAGTTGATTGATTTTTGCAGGAGTTTAAGCCCTTTTCTGACATATCTTAAGCAACTAGTCATTCATCTTTTTGTGGATTTTGTTCATATTTGGTGAGGAGGTTGGGAATGTGATGAACATGTATGTAATGATATTACACTATATACCAATTTCATGCTGGTTGATTTTTATAAAAGTTAAACACCTTTTCAAGTCTGATGTCTGGTAAAATAAGTTTGTTACAGCCATTCCCAAGCCAGTACTGACATCTTTTGTATACAACTTAACCTATTGTTCAACTTAGTTCACAATTTGGGTAATGGGCAGTGAGAGGGAGTAAAGAATCATGAGAAAGCATGCATGTTCATTTATGGTTCCTGAATGAAAATTTCAGGGATCAAATTTTGTTGTGGTCTGAAATAATGCTGATCTGTTGGAAAAGGACCAAAAATGTGATGATGAAGATTGATGACTTTAACAAGTTAAAGCTTATTTAGGTAGAATGCCACTAAAGGGCTTTTCTTGCATCTGCCAAAAGGAGAGGGATTAACATAAGTGCTTCCCAGTCCACTTTACCTAAGTACATTGTACATATAAGAGCTAAACTGCAATTTATAATTACTTTTAAGTTCCAAGGGGTCAAACCATTTAATTTCATTGAACTTGGAAAATAATCTTTGTGGAAAGTCATTGTATTTTTCTCTTCAATGTGAAAATTACCAGAACCACTGAAATAATTTTGAGTGCCAGTATGTTGAAGTTAATATCTTTCATTTTTTTATGTGGTTGAATGAAGATCTTTCCATTGATTTAAGATAAGTGGTAATGTCATTGATCCAACAGTTTATGAACTATTATAATTACACAGGAATGTCAGCTACTAAATAGATCTACTTAGCTATTCATCAAGTCTTCTAAAATCATGTTGACAGCTTCGTTATTTTATTTTTTTCCCCACAAAAAAATCAGGATGAATGTAGATTTTCTAAACCTAAGGGAGCAACCATTTGATTTTTATTGAGGCGTTAGGATGAAATGTTTGATCCTGCTTTTTTTTTGCCGAAATTTTGGTCCTGGATTTTGTTTTGGCAGCTGCCATGGCCTAAATTTTTATTTGCATCTAGACCAAAAAATTTCCTGATTGACACAGGTCCTGCATTTTTTTTTCACACATAAAGTGATCCTGGCTTTTATTTTGCCAAAATCCTAGTTTTGCCTTTTTATTTCAAATTTCATCCTACATGTAGCTCCCCACCCCCCATAAAAATAAAATGGTTGCTCCCTAAATTTACATAGGAACTATTCCAGATGAACCAACATTGTTTCTTTAATCATTTCTTCAAGTTTTACTGTAAAATTTGGTAGTATTTAATCTTGAAATTAGTACATGTAGGAATTCCAAGTTCATGTTTGGTTGGAATCCAAATAATGGATATTTAATATATGGCACTTCAAATTTTCTTTTTGAATATGGATTTCGAAATTTCTTGAATGAATAATTTTGTTGTGAATTTGAGTTATTCTGATCATACTAATGACATGTTTATTACATTTATGGAATTTAAAGATTTCCAGGGACCTATTTTTTCCTGTAAATTATTTTAGATTTCTCATTTTCAAGCTTATTACTAGACCTAAGAGTTAAATTAAGCATTATAAAATGATCATTAAACATAAGACTTTGCTGATTATATATTTATTGTTGAACTTGTAAGTTTGTTTCAGTTGTTTGGTATTGATTTTCTGTAAGTAAAGAGAATTTGGAAACACATAATCAACTGGTATTAATTATTTACCGTCTACAGGTAAATAATTAGATATGGTAATAGAATTTTTGTGATTTTTTTTTTTATCTTTTTGATGATACTAGCAAAATGATTTAATCCCAAGTTGGATTTATGCAAATTATGCAAATTAGTATGCATGTTAGTTAATTCTTGGAAATTGTTCACATTCTAGATTAAAATAGGTTTGGTGAGCGGGTGATCGGAAATGGATTAGATGGAGGGGCTGGGTGATCGGCCAAACCCGTGTCACCTCTCCCCAAATTGTTCATTTGTGGTTAATTTCTGCCTTTAAAGTTGGCCCAAACTAAAAGGATTGTTGGACTGTAATCTTTTGTAGGTCATATTCATAAGTCGTCAATACATTTAGTACTATAACAAGTTTTGAGAGTTACAATTGTTTATACAAACTTGTGTAAGTTAGCTCTTGTGACTAAGCTTTTGACAGTAGAAAGACCTTGTTATAAATATTAGTGTGGCAGAGTATTACAGGTTTTTGGGCTCCAAACTGATGAAGGAAAATACCGTTTTTTTGTCAATTTGACAGATCATTTTTAGCTCACCTGACCCAAAGGGTCAAGTGAGCTATTCTCATCACTTGGCGTCCGTCGTCCGGCGTCCGGCGTCCGTTAACTTTTACAAAAATCTTCTCCTCCGAAACTGCTGGGCCAAATGGAACCAAACTTGGCCAAAAGCATCATTAGGGTATCTAGTTTAAAAAATGTGTCCGATGACCCCGCCTGCCAACCAACATGGCCGACATGCCTAAAAATAGAACATAGGGGTAAACTGTAGTTTTTGGCTTATATCTCAAAAACTAAAGCATTTAGAGCAAAACTGACATTGGATAAAAATGTTCATCAGATCAAGATCTACTTGCCATGAAATTTTCAGACCTTTGTTCGGTTATTTGCCCCTGAATTGTTAATTTTAAGGAAATTTTGCAGTTTTAGGTTATTATCTTGAATATTATTATAGATAAAAGCAAACTGTAAACAGCAAAAATGTTCAACAAAGTAAGATCTACAAATAAGCCAAAATCATTGATTGATCCCTTATAGGAGTTTTTGCCCTTTAAAGACGGCATCCGTCGTAAACTTTCCTTTGAAGATCATTTCCTCTCAAACCACTAGGCCAATTGGAACCAAACTTTGATGGAATGGTCCTTGGGTGGTCCCCTTCCAAAAGTTTGTCCGGCATTCCCGACTTCCAACCGACATGGCTGCTGTTACTAAAAATAGAAAAAGGGGGGATGAATTTCAAAAATCTTCTTCTATGAAACTACAAGGCCAATTGGAACCAAACTTGGCAGTAATGGTCCTTAGGAGGTTCTCTTTCAGAAATATGTCCGATGACCCGGACTGTTAACCAAGATGGCCGCCACAGCCGAACTTAGTTTAACATAGGGCCCTAATGGAAATTCATTAAAAAATCTTCTTGTCTGAAACAACTTGACCAATTGGAACCAGACTAGGTAGCAATGGTCCTTAGGAGGTCCTCTTTCAGAAATATATCAGATTTTGTGGACTGTGAACCAAGATGGCCGCCACAGCCGAACTTAGTTTAACATAGGACCCTATGAGAAATTCACTCAAAAATCTTCTTGTCTGAAACTACTAAGCCAATTAGAACTAGACTTGGTAGCAATGACACAGACTGTGAATCAAGATGCTGCCACAGCTGAACTTAGTTTAACATAGGGCCCTATGGGAAAATTCATTGAAAAATCTTCTTGTCTGAAACCACTTGATATATTGGAACCAGACTTTTCAGCAGTGGTTCTTAGGAGGTCCTCTTTCAGAAATGTGTTGGATTTTGTGGACTGTGAACCAAGATGGCTGCGACAGCTAAACTTAATTTAACTCAGGACCCTATGGGAAATTCACTCAAAAATGTTTTCGTCTGAAACTACTGAGCCCATTGGAACTAAAGTTGGCAGCGTTGCTCCGTAGATGGTCCTCTTTCAGAATGATGTCAGATCACCTGGATTGTCAACCAAAATTGCCGCCACGGCCTAACTTAGTTAAATATAAGATATTATGGGAAAATTCATTTAAAAATCCTCTTGTCTGAAACCACTTAGCCTGTTGGAACAAGACTTGGCAGTAATGGTCCTTAGATGGTTCTCTTTTAGTAATGTGTCCATTTACTTGGACTGTCAACCAAGATGGCTGCCACAGCTGAACTTAGTTAAACATAGAACCCTATAGAAAAACCAGCCAAATTTACTGCAACACTTAAATTTTTAGTACTGCTCAAGATGAAAAGTTAAATCCAGGTGAGCGATACAGGTTCTTGAGAGCGTCTAGTTTGTTACTGTATTAGGTTGTAGAAAATACGCAGTCATAGATTATACGCACCCCTTTTCAAGCTCTTGTATCAAGGAAAAACTGTGTTTAGATGGTATTTCATACTTAAAATATTACATCATATTTTTGCTTAATGCTTTTGTCTTTTAAAAAATGTGCTTCCATTTTATTTCACTAAGAGCAGAAAATACAACAGAATTAAGTTTTTAAATACATCTTCAGAATGTGAACTAAGTGGGGTGATATGTATTACTGCAGACAGTTACCTTGTGAGCTAGCATGTTTAGAATCCAGCTCAGCTTAAACTGCTTGGCCAAATAGAGCCAAAATTGACAGAAAGTGTCTATGACATATAACAAAAATCTACAGAACCACAGCATGGCTTGAAACCATTTTCCTTTTAAGGTGCTCACCAAGTGTTGTTACTCTGGTGCCGATCCCCAATTGAAAATGGCATTCAGCAGAGGACTTAGGTTAACATAAGACCCTATGGGAAATACATGGGAAAAGCTTCTGGAGAACCACCAAATTTTAGAATATGCTGACCTGTAAGTAGAAGGACCTTGATGAAGAAAAATGTGGTTCCTACAAGGCTTACTAAACTTCATAATGATAGTGTGAAGTGACTTCTGTCTTTGAGGTACATCAATAAAATGGCTTTCATGCCAGATGAGTGATACAGGCTCAGTCCTTTGAGCTTCTAGTTATTACTTGTCCTTCGTCGCCCGTCGTAAACTTTCCTTTAAAGATCTTTTCCTCCTAAACCACTGGGCCAATTGGAACAAATTTTGGCAGCAATGGTCCTTAGGTGGTCTTCTTTCAGAATTATATCCTGTGATCTGGCCCGTCAGCCAAGATGGCCGCCAGAGCTGAACATAGTTTAACATAGGACCCTATGGGAAATTTACTTAAAGATCTTCTTGTCTGAAACCACATGGCCGATTGGAACAAGACTAACATGTAGCAGCAGTGGTCCTCTTTCAGAATTGTATCTGATGACCATGCCTGTCATCCAAGATGGCCACCAGAGCTGAACATAGTTTAACATAGGACCCTTTGGGAAATTTACTTAAAGATCTTCTTGTCTGAAACCACTTGGCCAATTGGAACAAAAGTTAGCAGCAATGGCCCTTAGGTGGTCCTCTTTCAGTATTATATTCGATGACCCAGCCTGTTATCCAAGATGGCCACCAGAGCCGAACATAGTTTAACATGGAACCCTATGGGAAATTTACTTAAAGATCTTCTTGTCTGTAACCACTTGGCCAATTGGAACATTATTTGGCAGCAATGGTCCTTAGGTGGTTCTCTTTCAGAATCGTATCGAATAACCTGGCCCATAATCCAAGATGGCTGCCAGAGCAGAAGATATTTTAACATAGAACCCTATTGGAAATTTACTTAAAGATCTTATCTGAAACCACTTGGCCAATTGGAACAAAACTTAGCAGCACTGGTCCTTTGGTGGTCCTCTTTCTGACCGAATTATATCTGATGGCCCATCCACAATCCAAAAATGGCCACCATAGCTGAACATTGTTAAATATAGTACCCTATAGGAAATTTACTTAATGATCTTCTTGTTTCATGTGTTTGAATCCACCTGGCAAATAGAAATAGAATTTGGCAGCAATGGTCCGTAGTTGGTCCTGTTTCAGAATTATATCCTATGACCCCACCCGTCATCAAAGATCGCTGCCAGAGGCAGAGCTGAGCTCTGTTTAACATTTAATTCATTAAATTGGAAAATTCATTGAAAGATCTTCTGGTTTTAAACCAGTTAGCCAGTTGGAACTTGACAGCAATGTTCCAGGCTGCCGGTCAAGATGCACATAATCCGGGCTAGCGATACATGCTCCTGGGAGCCTCAAGTTTTTTATGTTTGGTTTATTTACCTTTATTCCATTTTTCATCTCACTGATGCTTTGTCATTTGTCTTAACTGATAATTATTCTGACCCAAATACAAAAACTTGTTTTAATTTATTACAAAATCTGTATATACATGTAAAGGATTTATTGATTTTCAGTTTTCATGTAAAATGTCACCAAACCCTGGAAAGTAAAACATTTCTGGTTTCTAAAAGATCTATAGCAATTAAATTTACAGTTATCCAAGCTCTGACAATGAAATTGAATTTGTAGTCTATTTATATAAATTTGATGGTTTTCTGAATTTGTCTTTATTGTGAAAACATCATTGTATGTTATTGATTCCATGGTATCCACAATGTTGTGATTAAAGTTTGAGTAGAGGAGAGATGGAAAATAAATAAGATCAATCAGTATATTATCTGTCATCTGGGTATCATCAATATGTATTAGCACTAATACAGACCAAATAGCTTAGAAATAACAGAAAAAATAATTTGGAGTGGGTAATATCTGATTATATTATTTTGTTTGTTGTTTGCTTGACTTTCAGATTGGTGTAAATTATAAATTATATTTATAGAGATTCATAGATTCAATTGTTCTGTAGTGCACTAATTCAATGCATTATAAAACTAAAAAGAATTGTCAAGAATTTGAAGAAAATCAATGTTTATCATTGTAAAAATTGTGTAAGTTTTCCCATCAGAACAGTATACCCTGGGAAAGCACTTTGAAAATAAAATTGCATACCCAATGTAATAATTGATTTCAAAATATTATTAGAAGTTGACATCGATATTTCAAAAATTCAGTCCCTGGATAAAAAGAATGAATTGAAATTTCACATAGTTCCATTTGATTAAATTCTGTGAACAAATGCATGGCCCATAAATGAACTGAGAATTGAGAAGTGAAAGGCAATTTAGTACAAATTTTTTTACTGAAAAAAAAAGAAGAAAAAATTGAAAACCAGCTTTTCAGTATTCGCTATTCAGGTATCAGACTGGTACTTGTATTCCTCTTGATGATAAAATAAATCAATGGAGCATACTGAAGACTTTTTAGCTCAGCTGTACTTTGTCGTCTGTTAACTTTTACAAAAATCTTCTCCTCTGAAACTACTGGGCCAAATTGAACCAAACTTGGCCACAAGCATCATTAGAGTATCTAGTTTGAAAATATGTCCGATGACACTGCCTGCCAACCAACATGGCCGACATGGCTAAAAATAGGAGATAGAGGTAAACTGCTGTTTTCGTCTTATATTTCAAAAACTAAAGCATTTAGAGGAAAACTGACATTGGGTAAAAATGTTCATTAGGTCAAGATCTACCTGCCATGAAATTTTCAGACGAATTGGTCAACCCTTTGTTGGGTTATTGCCCCTGAATTGTTAATTTTAAGGAAATTTTGCAGTTTTAGGTTATTGTCTTGAATATTATTATAGATAAAGACAAACTGTAAACAGCAAAAATGTTCAACAATGTAAGATCTACAATAAGTGAAGACCAAAATCATTGATTGGCCCCTTTAAAGACAGCATCCAGCGTAAACTTTCCTATAAAGATGTTCTCCTCTGAAACCACTGGGCCAGTTGGGACCGAACTTTGGTGGAATGGTCATGGGTGACCCCCTTCCAAAATTATGTCTGGCATCTCTGACTTAACTGACATGGCTGCAGTTACTAAAAATAGAAAAAAGGGGGGATGAATTTAAAAAATCTTCTTCTATGAAACTACAAGGCCAATTCAAACAAATCTTGGCAGTAATGGTGCTTAGGAGATTCTCTTTCAGAATTATGTCTGATGACGTGGACTGTTATCCAATATGGCTGCCACAGCCAAACTAGTTTAACATAGGGCCTTATTGGAAAATCTTTTGAAACCATTTGACCAATTGGAACCAGAGTTGGCAACAATGGTCCTTAGGAGGCCCTCTTTCAGAAATGTGTTTGATTTCGTGGACAGTGAAAGATGACCACCACAGCCAAACTTACTTTAACATAGGACCCTATTGGGAATTCACTCAAAAACTGCTCAAGCCAATTGGAATTAAACTTGGCAGCATTGTTGGTCCTTAGATGGTCCTCTTTCAGAATTGTGTCCCATCAACGGAATTGTCAACCAAGATGGCCACACAGCCGAACTTAGTTTAATGGAGGACCCTATGGGAAAATTCATTTAAAAATCTCCTTGTCTGAAACCACTTAGCCAGACTTAGCAGTAATGGTCCTTAGATGGTTCTCTTTTAGAAATGTGTCCATTGACCTGGACTGTCAACCAGGATGGCTGCATCAGCCGAACTTAGTTTAACATGATAAGAACCCTATAGAAAAACTAGCCAAATTGACTGCAGCACTTAAATTTTTAGTCCTGCTCAAGGTGAAAAGTTAAATCCAGGTGAGCGATACAGGCTCTTGAGAGCCTCTAGTTCTACTCCATGTTCACTGAAGATAGATATCCGACGATACCAGGAATCCATTAATTGTAGCCAAATATTAGATTTTATTTTGTTTCACTTCAGTTATCTCCCCTTTTTGGTCAAATAATCACTTTTAAAGCAGACATAGACAAAAAGTTGTTGGTTATATCTAAATATCTTTTGGTTATTGTTTAAAGATTATTAAGAACTTGATCTCCACTTTCTTATAAATCAAAATTTAAACATAACACAGATTTCATATGTTAAAGTCTACTTTTCTTCAAATAATCACAAGAAAAGCAGTTAGTCTGTACATTATCATTGACAGCAGCAGATAACTTTAGGTTCAGTTTTCAATTGTTAAGCTTTTATTAATGAAAAAAATAATACATAACCAACCTCTAAATTAAATGTATTATTTATATCTTTCAGACCAGGAACCTTCTATCTGTATTTGAGAATGATGCATTTGCACTGAAGAAGTATACATTAGGTTTACATAATTGTTGCCAAAGAATAATGAAAGCACAGGTTAGTTTATTTAGATGTCTGACAGATGAATTTGTCAGAATTTGGCATTTCATGTCAATTCCTTTGTCCAGGTGTATACACTTTACTCTCCGTATTTAAAAGATGAATGGTCAATAGAAAATAAAGGTTTAAGAATTTTGTGATATAAATAGTAATTATAATGGAAACTATTATCTTGGGACCTACAAATTACTTTGAGATATCCAGAATTTCAAGATGTAAAGGGTAAATATAATGGAAACTATTACATATGGACCTACAAATTACTTTGAGATATCCAGAATTTTCAGATATAAAGAGTAAATGTAATGGAAACTATTACATTGGGACCTACAAATTACTTTGAGATATCCAGAATTTTCAGATATGAATAGTAAATATAATGGAAACTATTATATTGGGACCTACAAATTACTTTGAGATATCCATAGTTTTCAGATATAAAGAGTAAAATATAATGGAAATTTTGTCTCAATATATACAATCTATATTAAATAGAATTAAGAATAAAATCACCATTTTTCAACAATACCAATAGCTGGTGAATAGTTTGATGACTTAACTATTCACTGGCAGCAAACATATTCCCACAGTATTTTATTCCATAGTATACAAGGCATGTGTCAGCTGAATAAAATAAGTCTTTTTATTTTTGTCTGATATAAAAAAAAAAAAAAAAAAAAAAAATACGTATGAAAAGGCTATGGTGTTACGACCGAAATCACCTTTAAATTGCAGCCAACAAAAGACACAAGTCAATAATAAAATTTAACAAGATTTATTATATACAAAGTTTACAAAAAATATTACAAAAAAACTAAAATGTCAACTTAACTGTTCAAAATCCTTCGTCTTTTCCTAATCCGGAATTATTCTTGTCACTGTTGCGGGAATCCAAACGGAATATTGTATCCAATCAGTCACAATCTAGTATGATGTAACGAAAATAAAAGTCTGTCAAGTACGATGTGTGAAACGTAAATAAATCCAACAGCTGAGAACACAAGAATGACTGGTCCAATAAGTTCTGATCTGAAAGTCTAACTTTCTTGTCCGTATATATACTGTAGAACGGAAACCTCTGGAATACGGTAGAAGTTCGAATCACACCATAATTATTACGTAAGTCAAATAGAAAGTTCTAGTCATTCCACCAGTATCTATTATTGTTCCAGTGATTTCTAAACTGCGCAGTTATAACATTATTTGGTAAACAACTATAAGTATTATGTAAACATAGTATACATGTTATAAGGCTACGCAAAACAAATTAGGCCAAGATAAATAAATATAACAATTACAATATCATAACAATGGAGACAATAGCAAGTTTATTGTTCTATTTTCCTCGGCTTAGGCTTAGGGATATACTATTACAGTGTATCTGGGGACCTACACCTGGCAGTACAAATTACTTTTGGATATCATAAATTTTGAGATAAAAGAGCGAGTTAAAAAAATTCATCTGAAATTAAGATGTACTTTCCGTTTATACTTGCCGATTAGACAAATTTTTGGTACCAATTTTCAATTTTCTCAAAAGGGGGTTGTCTTATAGGACAGGGGCACTCGCCAAGGAAAGATCATAGTGTATCTAAAACGTTAGGTCGGTAAATTTAAAGATATATGTCGTAATTTCTCTAACTTTTTGTCACTAAAAAACACCTTTTTTGAGGAAATTTGAAAAACTACGAAAACTCTGTTTTTTTTATGTTATGGGATCGTTGTTGACTTCCAGTTGATTGATTTGTTTAATGAATAGTAAATATAACAAGACCTTATTAAAGCTTGTACTTTCCGAGTTGTTACTTCATTCGTTTTTCATGAATTCATCATCAATATTCATAAAAATTGCCATTTTAAATCCCAATAACAGCAACGATGACAAACTTCGAATGACCTGCCATGTTTTGACTTGTGGGCAACACGTGGTCGTAATCCGGATTCGGAATGGAACCTAATGAATAATTCTTTCGTTTTTGTACAAGATTAATGTCAATTCAATTTATAGGTGAAAGAAATGGAATTATGAAATAAAATATGTTAAATTTTATCATATTAATTTAAATTTTATCAACGTTATCTAACGCGAAATTGGAAGCATTGTTATACTGAACTTTATTTTGTTTTTACTATCTTAACCTCATTTCCACTGCAAAAAAAAAAAATGATTAAATTTGTTTAAAATTTTGAACTTATAACATTATTTTCATGTTTTGGATGAATAAACTTATTTGTTTTGAGGAATGGAAGACTCGATACTGACAAGGTTTTCTGCGTTTTAGGAAAAAACTTCACTCCATCCTTTGCCAGATGTTTGATGGTCATTTGCCATTGTCTGATACAAGGGTCAAGGCAAAAGTAGTGCCCAAATTTCCCAAGAAAGGGCCCCCACTTATAGGACACATATTCTTAAGGGCGAGTATCAATGGTAATATGTTGACATAATTATATTGACAACATGCCATTTATGTACAGATTAGGTAGACATCATGTGAAACATTATGTCATAGATTGTCAGACTATTAATTACATTTTAGAAATATCTTATAATCTAGTTTCTGTAATTTTCAAAATCAATGATGAAACTTACATGTAGGAATGAATGGTCTTGTATTAACATCAATGATTTTATTATTTTATTGTAGCAGAATTTTGCTTTTTGAAATTGGGGTTTGTCAGTTAGATTCTCTACTACTTTGGCTTCAATTGCAGCATTTCTGCTTTTTTACCAGTTTGCAGAATCATCCCCGATATAGAACTCCTATATCCTTTTGATTTTAAGAAATACTAAATTGTAAGGATAAGGGCTAAGGTTCAGCAAGACATTCCGTAAAAATTTAGCACAGAAAAAATTAGATGCACTGTTTGCAAGTTTTACTAGTACTGTACAGAAATGTTCTGTCACTCAAGAGTTTTGAATTCCCTGCATATAAAGTAGACTGTAGCTTGTCAACTACCTCAGTTGCTGGAAAAGTTGTTAGTCCCGTTAGTGTTGTAGTTTGGGAAATTGTAGTACAAATAATCTGAACAGAATCCATAAATTACAAAAAGAGCATCAAGAATAATACTAGATGTTGATCCTCTCTCGCACTCTGAACCCTTGTTCAAAAAACTTAAATGGATGTCTTTGGATAAAAGAATTAAATATCACAAAAGTGTTTTGACTTTTAAAACCCTACGAAAGGAAGCCCCAACATACGTAGTAGATAAAGTTAATTACATTTCAAGTTCAAATCCTTACTCACTCAGAAATGCTGCCAATGGGGATTCGAAAGTTCCTAAACCAAAAATTGTACAAAAATTCCTTTTCATATTCAGGCCCAGTATTATGGAACAGCTAACATGTGTCTATTAGAAATTTGCACACTATAAGTGGTTTCAAAGATAATATAAATAAATACTTGTTAAATGGTACAAATGATAATGAGAATGAGATACCAAATGGTGACTTATCATTTTGAGTAAAATTATATGGTTACCCGGTAAATAATTTTGTAAAATTCACTACTACTTATATGTTTATTACTATTCTGTGTGTATCATAAATGTTATTGTTTAATATGCATGCTATAAATATTAGTATATACTCTGTAACTCATGTCTTAGAGGGCCTCAGGGAAGATTAGTTATTTTAGCTAACTGTGTAACCCTCTTAAAATAAAGTATATTATTATAATTATTATTATTATACCTCCAATCTACGGAGTGGTGGTATACTGGATTCACCTTGTCTGTCCATCCGTCCGACTGTCCATCCGTCTATGCGTTCAAACTGAAATTTTCCGTCACACTTATCTCGGCTTCTGTGCAACTGAATGTTTTGATATTTGGCCTGTAGCTTATGACCATGAGTTGTATCATCTCCCCTAGTTTCAGGTCTGTCAAGGAAGCACTTCCTGTTTGCTGATACTTACAAATTTTACAATACCTTATGTTTACATGAAATTTTTCGTCAAACTTTTCAAGAATGTTTACCCAATTTTCAAAATTAAAAAAGAGTGGGGTATACTTTGCACAATAACACATGCAACCTCATGTTCATTCATGTAGGTATCTCTGGGATCTGATCTTTTGACTACTATGGCTATTATTACTAAAAATAGAAGAATAATTTTGTAAAAAAAAGATGAAAAAAAAAACCAAAACAAAATTTTTTGCAGTTACAAGTACCACAGAGAATCAAGTTAAAAAATTTTTGTTTCTGTTCAAACTTTGGTACGGTAAATTTAACTTCAATAAAATGAGAGCGGAATATAAATATAACTGAAACAGAGGAATTCTTATTTCTTAACTTCTTTCTAGAGGTCAGAAATGTTTTCATTGTGATTAAATTATATTTTATAGAGTCTGTAGTTTCATTTATTTTCATATTTTTTATGTTCAGGTTAACTTTCATATACATTAACTCTTTTCTACAGTTAACTTTTAGAAATTGAGATATTTTTTTTCTACAGAATGAGTTATGTGCAGCAACACAAGCACTGTCACAACACCTTAGAGATTATGAAATACAGGTATACATAAAAATTTAGCAATATGTCAAAAGATTTAGTATGAAAATAATTCTTCTTATTTTTTTTTAAAAGATAAGTGTTATATGATTTGGCTAATTTTTAATATCACAAATCAATGTATATAGAGATGAACACTTTAAATACAACATCAAGATTGTTATGTAAAAAATAATCTTTATGGAACTTCAACTAGTTTCCCTGGTTTAATTGACTAGTTTGGCAAATACTTTTGTGTCAATCTCAGAAACCTTAGTTCCATGGTACATCATTTTAAAAATAAAGAAGACCTCAATGTGAAAGGAAAGTAACTGATATATTTTGTAGAGATATTTGTTTTCACTGCCATGAAATTATTAATTTTAATTTACTCTATATTTTTATTTGCAGTAGTTTTCAAATGTTATACGTTTTAAGCATTGCCATACAGGTTGTAAATAATTAAAACTCTAATATTTATTTTGTAGAAAGCATCACATCAAATCATGAATATTAGAATAGCATTTGAATGGGATAAGAAAAAATGTACATTTGTACATGTATATTAAAATATACATGAAAAGAATGATAATATTTTTCAGACTTTTCCACTTGAACCTGAAGATAGTATATTAACCACAACATTAAAACAGTTTTCTAGTTATTTAGATGATGTAAGTTATATATTACAACAGTTGATTCCATTGTTCCATCTCAGGTTTACTTATGTTGTTTGGCAGAAGTTTTTCTGTAATTAGTAAGAGCAGTGTTTCGGAGGGTAAATTTTATGTGATGGATCTACGTACAAAATCCAAACATGCAGATGTCAAAACTAAATTCTGTTGCTGTTCTTCATCACAGTGAGGCCTTCAATACAGAAAAATATTGCACAACATAGTGAGGCCTTCAATACAGAGAAATATTACACAACACAGTGAGGCCTTCAATACAGAGAAATATTGCACAACATAGTGAGGCCTTCAATACAGAGAAATATTTCACTACATAAGGAGGCCTTCAATACAGAGAAATATTGCACAACATAGTGAGGCCTTCAATACAGAGAAATATTACACAACATAGTGAGGCCTTCAATACAGAGAAATATTACACAACATAGTGAGGCCTTCAATACAGAGAAATATTGCACAACATAGTGAGGCCTTCAATACAGAGAAATATTTCACTACATAAGGAGGCCTTCAATACAGAGAAATATTACACAACAAAGCGAGGCCTTCAATACAGAGAAATATTACACAACATAGCGAGGCCTTAAATACAGAGAAATATTACACAACATAGCGAGGCCTTAAATACAGAGAAATATTACACAACACAGTGAGGCCTTCACTACAGAGAAATATTTCACTACATAAGGAGGCCTTCAATACAGAGAAATATTGCACAACATAGTGAGGCCTTCAATACAGAGAAATATTACACAACATAGTGAGGCCTTCAATACAGAGAAATATTACACAACATAGTGAGGCCTTCAATACAGAGAAATATTACACAACATAGCGAGGCCTTCAATACAGAGAAATATTACACAACATAGTGAGGCCTTCAATACAGAGAAATATTACACAACATAGTGAGGCCTTCAATACAGAGAAATATTTCACTACATAGTGAGGCCTTCAATACAGAGAAATATTACACAACATAGCGAGGCCTTCAATACAGAGAAATATTACACAACTCAATGCAAATTGAATACAACTTATAAGTAAAAGGTTTGCAAAGAAATATTTTCTAGATGTTGATCACTTCACATTTGTATATTGAATGTTAGGCTACACATGTATCAATACAGTACAAACAGCTAGAAATGAAAGCTAACAACATACAATATTAATCCAAAACACTGCAAACACAGGACACTACAAGATATGGAGTGTAAACTAACTTTGCATTAGAATTGAATCTATTGGACAGTATAAGATTTTACCATTCAAGCTAAAAAAGGAAGAAATATTTTGTAGGAGATATGATAATTTAAAGAAAAAAACATTAAAGCGTACACCTTATATACAGCAAATTTATCTACAGCTTCTACACACTTCTGTACAAGAGATGTCACAATTCTTGATGATTTAATTTTCAACTCATAATTCATGGAAGACGATTATGTTCATTTCTAAAGGTATTTACCTGTGAATTGATGAAATGAATTAACTGAGATCAGGACTAAAATATAAATATGTAGTATTTCTTTATTATAAAAAAGACCTATAGAAAGTTTATATTGATAAAATATGTTGATTTATAATGGAACTTTATTTTAAGGTCAGTTCAATACAGCAAGTGTTATCAGCACAATTTTCAGAAACAATGATGTACCCTTTGTCAAGATTTATACAAGCAGATTTAGAAGGTAACATTTAAATGTTATTATTTCAAACAAGATTTGACTTAAAAAAAACATACTTTTATTGTAGTCAGTGATTTTAATAAAAATTAATTTTTCTCTTACAAAAAAAGTTATGATATAAAAATCTGTTTTTGACAATATAGAAGTTATTACATATTTTATTTGATATAATAAACATTTTAACTTTTGTTTTCATTTTCTGTAAGTATTATGAGATGAAAGTATAATAATAAGTAAGCATTGTTTTATTTCATTACATTCATTATGTGAATTATTTTCAGGCATAGGTTATAAAAAAAAAAGAATGTGTGTCAATTATTCAAATCTTCATTATGGTGATACTGAAAATTACTTCATCCAAACTTTGTTGAATTTTCAATGGAGGCTAATTTAGTATATCACTTATGTGTAACGTTTAATAAAATTAATTTCTAATTCTTGTTATACTTTTGATAATTTGACTAGATATGACTTTCTTCTTTTTCAGAAGTGTCAACATTATGTGAAATGTTTCAATTATCAACAACAGGTATCTATTATTTTAGAATCTTTTTAGTTCCCTACCGGACTCTTTCCAGAAATTGTTTAATCCACTGATATTATTTTGGTATATTAGAATGCATATCAAGATTGAGTTTTGCACAGACTTGATCATTTTTGTGAGAGTTATTGCCCTTGGAAATAGAAATTATTTCCAAAATATTAGTTTTCCGGACTTTTTTTGCAAACCTTTCTACCAAAGAGGACAAATATACCAAAGGAGTAAACCAAAAAACGCAATCCATTAGAGACAAACCCGGGAACACAAATGAACAACCACAAGCACAACAAATAAACACTGAAAACTAAAAAACAATGAAGAACACCAACTATAAAAACCAGGAGTGAACTCAGGTGCTACGGAAGGGTATGCAGTTCCTGCTCTGTTTTTCGGCAAAAGTCATTCTGGTTGTGGTCACAAATCGGTGGAGGTACATGAAATGTTACCACAGTAGGAACATCGTCTTAGATATTGGAACACTTTAATAGTCAATTAATTAGTGTTGACATCTGTAAAATTTCCTATGTGATGATACCAACTTATCCTTGATAAAACCCTGGTTAAGAAGCTTTTGTCACAGCAGTAATCCTCTTTGTCAAAAGTCATTTTAACTCGGGCATGCCCTTGAATATCAGATGGGTGGGTGGGCATGAGGGCCAGGCAGCTCTAAAAAATGAGAAGTAAAATCTGTCACTTAGACTGTTTCTTGTCTTGTTCACAAAGGAGAGATTGAAAAGAGGAATAAAATGTGTGAGTTAAAATTCTAGATGCAAGATATGTGACGTATTCTCTGACTGATTTTATTATTTTCAGAGCATGAAAACACAATAAAAAATTATATGAAATTACCTAAAAAGAAAGAGAATGATAGACAACGAATGGAATGCAATGAAGAATTATATACAATGAGAAAAAAATTTCATCAGGTAGGTTGAATGATCTTCATACATACATATTTTGTAAACTATCGTTAGTATATCCTTTGTGTCAGCCACTGAAAGCCAAAAATGAGGTCATCCCCAACATTGGACTTTAGAAATAAAAACAAAAAAAAAACGGTGTAATATAGTATTTTGACCCCCCTCGTGGAATAATGACCTCATCCCCCCCCCCCCCCCCCCCCAGTATGGACCTCCATAGAATATAGACCTTAATTACCCTTAATGCACAGGTTTGCACATATATTTTATTTGTAAAAATTTTAATTTTTTTCTTGTAAAAATTGACATTTTTGCACACAAAAAAAGGGGGGGCAAAACTTCTATCCTCATCTACTCTATAACCGCTCAAAGGAATTTGATTAAACTTTCTCTGTGCATTGACCTTAATGCGAAGGTGTGCATATATATTTCATTTTTAGAAAATTTTAATTTTTTTTCCTAAAAATTACCATTTTTAAAAAAAAAGGGGGGGGGGTCAAAACTTCTATCCTCAACTACTCCATAACTGCTCAAACGAATTAGATGAAACTTTCTCTGTGCATTAACCTTAATGTACAGGTGTGCATATATATTTTATTTTTAAAAATTCAAAATTTTTTTTTGGTAAAAATTTACATTTTTAAAAAAAAAGGGGGGATTCAAAACTTCTATCCTCAACTACCCCATAACGGCTCACAGCAATTTGATGAAACTTTCTCTGTGCATTCACCTTAATGTACAGGTGTGCATATATATTTTATTTTTAAAAATTTTAAATTTTTTTTTGTAAAAATTGACATTTTTGAAAAAAAAGGGGGGTTCAAAACTTCTATCCTCAACTACTCCGTAACGGCTCACAGCAATTTGATGAAACTTTCTCTGTGCATTAACTTTAATGCAAAGGTGTGCATATATATTTCATTTTTAGAAAATTTTAATATCTTTTGTAAAATTGACGTCCGCAGACGACACATGTCTTCCTTGGAAGACTCACACATTTTGGTTTAGATTCGTCCACTCAACCGACCACTGCGGTTGTTCAAAGTTTCCATTGATACCATATGCGAAAAGATTTTTTGTCAATTGCTCAGGAACTAATGATTGTAACCAAAGTTGGCAGAAATGATGTATGGAAGGACCTCTATTGAGGCTCCACCTTCTGTTCCTGATGGATAAACAACATGGCTACCATCTTTGATTTTTGGCACTTTCTTTACTTCCACCAATGGAACTAATTTTCAATCTCCTTCATAGCCAATATCTTTTCAGAATAGATTTTTCAGTTGTAATGGTGTGTGACGTAGTGGAGTAATACATACACTTTACAAGGGAACTATTTCATTGAATCATAAAATCAATAGTTTTGAAATTATTTATATTTAGAATATTGTTAAAATTTTAACAAATTATTATGAGAGATAAGGGACCATGACCATTTTGCAACGATTGCATCAACGAAGTGTCCTTTGAATTCTATTTATAGGTCTTCTCATTGAGCATGTTGCAAAATTTGGTGGTGTCAAAATGGCATTCTGTGAAGTTGATTTTATACCTCTCTTTAAATTAAAGATTCATTGACTATTCTTTTTTCTTTCAGACAGGCCTACATTACTATTCCAGTTTAAATGCCTTACAGTACAAAAGAAAATGTTCATTACTGGAACCTATCCTGGGATACATGCATGCACAGAGAGCTTTCTTCCAAATGGGCCAGGATGCCGTGTGTAAAAAGGAAATCGAAGAATTTCTGAACAATATTAGTGCAAGTGTTCAAGGGTAAATATTTATATTTATATTAATGATATTTAGTTTTTGTCCTGCCTGCAATGAAAGCGAGATATATTTTTTACTTTCTTCTATAGATAATTGTTGGCGGGTACATGCCAGTTAAAAATTTCAGTATCAGGTTTATAAAAAAATTTATTTACTAGTTCCATTGAAAAGTTATTAACATTATTTTAAAATGCCTTTTGTGGTTAAATTGGCTTGTCATATAGGATGTTAAGATAGAAGCTGTGAAGTAATTACATTATTTCTCTAGTGGTTATAATTTTATGATAGTATATAGATAGTCAGTAAATGTATATGCAGTAGTGTATGATAGATGATTTTTATTCCCTGACTGTGATAGTAAAATATCATATAACTTTTGTTTGTGTTGATATTGGCAACTTTAGGCCTAGAAAGCTATCAACTCAGTTTGATGTATCTGAAATCCCAATAGTTTTTAATTTTGCATTATTTTAATTTAGAGTTTGCTGGTTGATTGCATACGTATTAGAGATATACTCCTCCTGTTATGGACGATTTTTTTTAACATATTTTCCATATATTGTATTTGGTTATTTTTGTCATTGCATTCTTTGAAGGGTACATGCAGTAGTTAATGTAAGCAGTTTAATCCAGTTAATTTAGATTTACATGACATCACCTGGATGTGCACCTCCTATTTTGGATAAAGCTTTTTTTTCACATTTTACAGATTTTCCATGTTTGTAGTTTAAACTTATTTATTTATAGTGGATTGGGAAACAAGTTATACCAACTTATGCTAATCATTCTCCACTTTGTGGGTGCAAGAGTGGCCCCAGTCTTTTTTGAGATGTTTTTACTTAGTCATTTTGTCATCGCATTCTATGAATAATAAACTTGTACAAAGTTTGTATGATATCCGATTTGACATATGGCTAGAGTGACATATGAAGTGGAAAATAAAGTATGATATATTGTATAAATGGTGACAGAGGAAGAATTTGTTTAGTGAGTCATTTACAGTTCTAGTGTTATTCCCCCTGATAACATGGAAAATTGCAAATACCTAAGACTAGAACTCTTTAAAAGCTGTCAGTGACATCAAATGCTCTCAAAAAGTAATTTCAAGTGTTTTAAGCCAGCTTGAGCAGGGGTTTTCTTTTCCTCGGACACATTCTTCTTTTATTTTGCTAAGAATGTTGGAGATGTACCTGGTTATGTTGGATGTAACAGGACATAGATATTTGCAAGTTTTCTATGTTCTATAGACCTATATTGATTGAAATGTGGCTCTATCTATTTCATGTGTAAAGCTCTTTCAGAAAATTTGCACATTTAGTTCAAAATAAAACAAAAGAAAGCAAAAATAAGAAAATACTTGAAAAATGTTGGATAAATCGAGACAATTTCAGCTTGATACATTGGTATTATTGCAAATTCCATAGTTAGCAGACAAACTTGATTTGATTTTTCATATCAGCATCTACATTTGTTAATGTTAAATTACTTCTGATATTGTCCAAAAATCAAGCAAATATAAATCGTAAAATCAGCAAACCTGACAAAAACATATTAGCTGTTTGACAAACAATAGAACACAAAACATCTGTCAGAAAAATTGAGCTGAATATTTCCTGTTTGACAAAGAGTTCATTTGGATCACTTAAGATGTTCAGATTTTAAATCTCTTGTTTTGGAGAAAATTACGATTTTATTTGGATGTGAACCTTTTAATAATAAATCAGTTTCACATATTACCTTCCTAATTTGCAACTGGTGAAGTTTTTTTGACACAAATACCATTTTTAGCTCATCTTGACAAAGGCAATGTGTCATCCGTCCGTCTGTAAACTTTTACATTTTCATCTTCTCCTCTGAAACCCTGGACCTATTAAACTGAAACTTGGCCAGTAGCTTCTGTGGAAGGTCCTTTACAAAGTTTGCATAAGTCATGCTGGTCCATGAAACAAAATGGCCACCATGAGCATTTACATGTTCTGATTGGTCCAAACTTAATACTTCTTCTACTCTGAAACCGTAAGCCAAATGAACTGATTTTTGGTATGGAGCATCTATGGAAGGTCCTTTACAAACTTTGCATAAATCTTTCTAGTCCGTGAAACAAAATGGCTGCCAGAAACCTTTATATGTTCTGATTGGTCGAAATTTAAAACTTCTCCTCTGAAACCGTTTGGCCAGTGAACTTATACTTGGTATGAAGCATTTATAGAAGATCATTTACAAAGTTTCCAGAAATCAATCTAGTCTGTCAAATCAAATCAAAAGTTTGTGACTGCAAGGTGAGTGATACAGGCTGACCCCACTGAGCCTCTTGTTAAAAATGACACCTAATGGCATCAAGGTCACACTTGGAACAACCCTTAATTTATCTGATCAATCTTTTCCTGCATTCATTCAACAGTAATGTTACTTCATTGATGTACAACCCATATCCTTTCATTTTCATGTTGTCAGCATTTATTTTTAAAAATGCAATTGTTAGAAAGCAGTATATTTATTGTAGTGTTCAAAGAGAACTTCAGGAGGAAACAAAGAAAACAGTAGATCTGATAGATACATTGGAACAACAGAGTGTACAACATTACCATGCTGAACCTAACCCTGAGATGCCATATATACCCCCTAATACACAACTGTCACAGAAAGGAGGATTTCTTTTTATACGCAGGTAATACTCATCATTATTAAAAATGTTTAGAAGTTTGGAAACGCCTGCATACAACACTCTAATAGAGAAACCGTAAACTTGCTCAATAATCTGAAGAACACTGCAAAACGAACTGTGCCATAACTAAATTCTTTTTCAACAATTATAATTCTCGGTTATTAAGTATTCGAATTTGTATATTCCGAACGAACATCAGTTAAGAATAAAACAGGGAAGTTTAAACTATTCGTCATCTATAAATATCGCATGGATCTTTGGTATGCAATTGATTGAAAAGATTGAAAATTTTGAACTTCAAAAATTGATTGAAAAGATTGAAAATTTTGAACTTCAAAATTGTTTTATTCAGTTTTCTTCGTTTCAATATTTAGTACCTGCATCTCTCCGAAAATTATGGTGATTCAAGATATATTGTAAACATTAGAAATTATGAAGTTACTGGCTAGCTATTTTAGATTTTCATCATCAAGAACATTTGAAGTGAAATTGATGATGAAAGGATACTAAAAATTGTGCAACTTTTATAACTTTGTAAACATAAGGCTTGTAACACATGAAGATAGGTTCATGCGACCTCATCTCCCACTGCACAAGACCAATAAAATCGTGCAGTTCAAAAATGCACATACCTTTTGACCAATCAGGCGTAACATTATTTAATTTCGACTGTGCTCATTGAAATGACCTAGGTACAGGAAACTTAAAAATCGAGTATTTACAGAAGAAAAAGGTACTTATACTCGTTCAACTTGTTTTTAAAATTCAGCGTCTTTTTCCTCATTCTACTGCGCTCTACTCTGGAAAGATGTGAATTTTTGTCGAGCCTGCGACTTTTGTCGGGGAAGGTTAAAGTTTTTTTTAAACATTAATAACTTTTTTAAACTATCATGGATTTTTACCCATTTTGTAATAATTTTTTTCCATTTTTCTATATTTTACTTATAAATGGACTTAGTTTTTCTAAGTATGGTACAACACAGTTCAGCAACACTTGGTTCGCTATGACCTACATTTCATGCTTCAGTGACTTTGATTAAATTTTGCATTTAGGTTCATGTCTTAGAAACCTATAGTAATATATCAATAATATTTAACTGCTAGAGTCCTCTTGTATAGTACAACACAGTTCAGCAACACCTATATTGTTTTTAGGGTGGGGCATCCGTGTCTTATAGACACATTTTCTAGTTTAAATACATTTAAAGACAAATATCCGGATTTTAACCAGCTTGGCCCTATTGACAAATTAAAACCTTTTTCTCAACACTGATATGGAGGTTTTGCTGAATGTCGTTTATTTTATAAAGCAGCCTTTGGAACATTGAAGATAGGGTCCACATAGGGTAAAGTTTTGCCTATCCCATTTGGGTTTATACTGCAGTTATAGTTGGAATAAATCACGACTCTGTTCTAGAGAATTGTATAGAATTAACGACCCTGTTCTAGACAGCAAAAGCATGAAAATATGACCCTTTTTAGCTCACCTGGACCAAAGGTCCATGTGAGCTTTTACCATCACTTGGCGTCCGTCGTCGTCGTCGTCGTCGTCTGTCGTCGTCGTCTGTTAACAATTTTTCAAACGTTAACTTGTCCGACACCATAAGTCCAATTGCAACCAAACTTGGTACATTTGTTTAGTGGCATTATGTGTACAAAAATATCGTTCGGATTTTTGATTCGTAAAAAAACATGGCCGCCATGGCTAAAAATAGAACATAGGGGTAAATTGCAGTTTTTTGCATATAACTCAAAAACCATAACAGATATCAAAATTCTGGCATAGGGTAAAAGTGTTCAGCACCTCAAGATCTACCTGCCCTGAAATTTTGAAGAAGATCCAACGACCCATGTAGGAGTTATTGCCCTTTTTCTGCATTTTTTCCAAATTTTGCACTTATTAAGCTCAATATCTTGGATACTATAAAGGAAATTTGAAAAATTTAAATTTCATATTGTTAGGCACACAAAGATCTACAAAATTTGTAACAGGATCGAAGTTGTAGGTTCATTCCTTTTAGGAGTTATTCCCCTTAGATCATCAAAATTGACCATTTTTGCAGTCTTTATTCATTGTAATAAAATCGTTAACTCCTCTTACACCATAAGTTTAATTGCAACCAAACTTAGTGTAGTTGTTCCTTGGCATGAGTGCTACTAAACTATCGTTTGTATTTTTGATTTGTAAAAAAACATGGCTGCCATGGCTAAAAATAGAACATAGGGGTAAATTGCAGTTTTTTGCAAATAACTCAAAAATGGTGACAGATATCAAAATTCTGATGGGAAGCTAAAGTGTTCAACACCTCAAGATCTACCTGCTTTGAAATTTTGAAGAAGATGTAACCACCCATGTAGGAGTTATTGCCCTTTTTCTTGATTTTTTTTTGAAATTTGTACTTATTAAGTTGTTGTCAATAGAGAAAAGCTGTTGTTTGCTTAAACAATCAGCTCATTGAGCTCTACAAAAGTCTGAATTGGGTCGAAGTTGTCAGATGATCCATTATAGGGGTAATAGCTCATGAAAGACTCCCTTAAAGCTTAAGGACTAGGTGAGCGATTCAGGCTCCTGGGAGCCTCTTGTTACTGCAGTAAACATCATTTGACCATTAAATGAATTGCAGTATGCCTTAGTGATATGTTTATGATTTTGTGGAAAATAATTATGCATTCCCAAGAAAATAGGCAAAATCAAACATTTAATAAACTGTTTGAGCAATGGGTATTCAAATTTAAAGAACACCATCAATTCAGGCTTGAAAAATGTGCCATAAACACAAGCACATTGCGTTGGAGTCAATTGTATACTCTCAGTTACTTTGAATGTTTACGAAACTTGTAGCTCATTCCGAAAGTGTAATATCAGTTTTGGACACCCACATGTAGGGGTTCAATATATAATTATGAGACTCAATCTTGAAAACATCACAAATTACCAAAAAATAAACACTTACCTTCGTTCAAGGTGAGAATTTCCAGCAGTAATCCAATTGGCAACCCTGATGTCATTGCTTCAATAGAATATAATTGGCTTATAGTAACTGCAGTCTATCATTGTCTTGGGGTGATAATACATGGTGTCAGTACATGTAGTATATATTGAATGGTGTGCCTCATGTTTGAAAAATGGTTAATGCACCAGTAAGTGTCCCTTTTGTTGAGAAAAGTTTATAACATGCAAAAGTGCCCCTTGTCATATACCACTCTATTTTTGAATACTAGCTGGAACACTGTCAGTTAACTATATATATCACTTAATACTGAACTGTAAAAGAAAGCAGGGTATCTGTTTCTACAAGGGTAATACACATCATCTTTCAAAAATGGGAAAGTGTTTTGGTTAGGGGTGAGATTTTAAAAAAGAAGAAGTGAATTTTGATAAATTTGTTAAGATGAGCTTTCAAATATTTTGTAGAACAACATATTACAATTTTAGACTGAAAAAAGTTGAATCTCACCTCAAAGTTTTCTCACTTCACATTTTCTATAATAATAATCAAAAAATGTTTAAATTTCTTAAACTTTGAGCTGTTTATTGCTGCAGTTGCTACATACAGCTTAGTAATGTAAGTTCAGAAATTGTTATGTGCATTTATCATTTCGAATCTTAATGTGATAGGGCCACATTTTATACATAAAACTAACAAAAATCAAAAATGTTAGTTTCAGCTGTTGCATTGTTAATCCTGTCATTATTTTTGCAATAATAAAAACATTGCATTAATTTCCAGAGTTACGTTATTCTTAAAAGAATAAAAAAATAAAATAATCAACAGAAATATCTTAAGGTAGATGTATATCTTTGTTTATAGTAAACAGCTGATAGCCACCAGGTGGGACAGGTGTTTCTTCTTCACTCAAGCTGGGAATCTAATGTGTCAACCAAAAGAAGAAGTAAGAATCTTACAATTGTTTTATTTTCTATGCTTTTAAGTTTTCATGTTTTGAAGCTATTATTTTCAGCTTGTTTATTGATTTCAAGAAATTTTATGAAATAATGCATGTTGTATTTTGCCCAAGTTTTTTGTTGTTTTGTCAAAAGAAAATAATACACATGTTCAGTTTAAATTAATGTATCCTGAAGAAACTATTAAGATATTTACATCATTTGTATGTTGCCATTTTGAATGATTGATTTGTCAGTATGTTGCCAAAAGTTTTTCTGCCTATGCAAATTTCTTTTGATTTTATAAAGCAAAAGAAATGAGATGTTTTAACTTTTCCATAACTTTAGTCACCACACTTTTTATATTTTTCTTTGTTTTTTGAAAATGTTTTTCCATAGTTCTTTTCTTTTTTCATTTTTTGCATTTCATCTTTTATTATTTTACTCTGCATTTTTGTCGGAAAAGCAGACATGAATTAATTTTGTATATTTCATGGTTAATAAAAATTTGTTTTGAAATAATTTAATATATTTCATTGTTGATAAAAATTTGTTGTAATATTTGTGAAATGTTGAAGTTCTTCTTTAATGAAACAATTATGAACATACACGATGATGTAATTTACAGTCTAACAGACTTGTTCTACAGATTTAAATTTATCTTTAAAACAAGGATCCGGAAAGCCTTCTATTTTCCGGACATGATCAGAGAAATGTTTATTTGTCCGGTCATGAAAAGGATCAAACGGACGTCCAAAATTTCTATTTTTTAATAAAAAAATGTACTGAAAAGTCGCAATGCCAAAATTTAGAAGTTTGGCAGAACGGTTACCTCATCCAGGTCATTTCCTTTCTATAGTTGACTGATCTTTTCAAACTGTTTTTACAGCAATTACTTTTGTCAATACGGTAATTAACAGAGTGGTCTGTGTTTTTATGACGCTTAATTATAATTATTGTACATCTGTAAACAATTTACAAAAGTTCAATTGAGGTCATTCATCAGTGACAACCAATCAGGTGTTTTTCACCCCTTTCTACTTTGAAATTAAAAAAAAATCCATTACAGGGTATGTTTCGGACAATCTAACAGTTTACAATGAAAAACTTCAGAAGATAAAATAAATGCCTTGGATAGTTTTAGCTCTGCAAAATTTATAGATTTCCACATTGTTGCCATTTTCTGCACGTGTAGTTTATAGAAAATAATCATTGAGCATGTGCAAATCGTTGTAGTGGGTTAAATATGAAAAAGTAATAAAAATTTCATCTTTGGGGAAGACTTTCATATACTGATTTCAAAGTTTTTTTTAACATGAATTTGTTTTAGTCATTCATTTCGACTCGATTATGTAGTCCATTTCCATATCGATCTATTTATACGTACCCAACTCGAATGTCGAAGAAGACACCTATAACATCGAAATTATCAATACACAAACACTGCCGCACAGAATGTTAAAGAGTTTATACATACGCACAACATTTATTTAAGGTATTACCCAAAACATTTATAAATCCTGCAAAACAACATTTGTATGAAATAAGATCATGTGTTGAGATTGATAAAATAAGTGTATACTGACAATTAATTTCTATCAAAAAAATGTTGGGTATAGCCTGATGAAATTTCTGGATCCTGCTTTAAAATAAATTGAAGTTTACTTTTTATTATACTTTGAATTTCTCTTCTTAAAATCAAAACAGTGTTTTAAATTGGTATTTGGCTGATTTGAAAAACTCAATCTGCTTGCTATGGTAACTGTTTAAGATATATAGTGATATATAAAGATTTTGTATATGTTTTTCTAGTAAAGTATTGGAACATAAGTACTGATGATGGTTGTAACGGGTAAAGAAGAATGTTTATTAAATAAATTAGTATAAATGAAGTAATTTTCCATCTAAAGTCAGTAAGCATGTGACATACAACCAACTAAAACATACCCATTACTAACATTGTTTTACAGGGAAAGAAAACAGCAATTGAGGAAGTAAGGATTTATATTGTCCCTCTCTATGTCGTCTCTGCACAGCTTTTTGTCCCAGTACATTTTTATGTTTGATTTTTCCCTGACTATTTTCAGCAGTATGTCTTTTCTGTACAATAAGTTGCCAAGGAAGCTGCTTTATTAATGTACATAATTTTTTTTTTTTGAAAGATGGTTGATTTTGTACATGTATGATGACATTTAAGCAGGATTTTAATTTATTTTCTGTCAAAAGTAGAGAAGGTATACTTTATATTGGGGAATGGGGATATAGTTCATTAGCCTTCTTTTCTGTTAATTGTTCATTGATCTACTGTCCATAACTTTTTTGACATTTTCTTATTTGGTGAATTTGTAAATTTGTATAGGTTTGTATTTGAGGTTGTTTTATAATGTTTTGTTATTTCTTCAGGTGTTTCTTAGAATGCATGAAATAGTGTTAAAAACACATTAGTTTCAGATTCCTCTGATGCTAAGCAGCCTTTTTGTGGTTGTTGAGACTTAGTCTTGGGACATCCTGGCAAATTCCATACATAAAACTGAAAATTAACAAACAATTCACTTAAGTGCTTTTCACATTTAAAATTAGATCTCTGCCTAAAATTTTTTATATATTTTTAGCTCACCTGGCCAAAGGCCATGTGAGCTATTCCCATCACTTGGCGTCCATCGTTGTCAACAATTATACAAAACTCTTCTCCTCTGAAAGTCTTGACTAATTAGAACCAAACTTGGCATGAATGTTCCTTGGGGTACCCTGCATAGAACTAATGTGGGGATTTTTGATTCGTCGAAAAACATGGCCGCTGTTACTAAAAGTAGAACATAGGGGTAAATTGCTGTTTTTTGCTAATAACTCAAAAACCGTTACAGATATCGAAAATTTGACGGGGTAAAATTGATCAGCATGACGAGATCTACCTACCCTGAAATTTTGAAGGAAATTCCGAAACCCATTTAGGAGTTATTGCCCTTTTTTTGTCAAATTTTCTAAATTTTAACATTTTTTGTCATTTATCTCCAAAACTATTTGAGATAGAAGTGAAATGTAAATTTGAAAAATGTTTGCCATGTTGAGATCTACCTACCCTGAAATTTTAAAGGAAATCCCAAAACCCATTTAGGAGTTGTTGCCCTTTTTTTGTCAACTTTTCAAAATTTTTTTATTCAAAAATCTTCTCCTCTGAAACCGCTGGGCCGATTGGTTTGAAACTGAATATGTATGATCTATGACATGTCCTCTGCAAAAGTTCCTCAATTTATTTTGATCTGACATAAAACATGGCTGTTGTAGCTAAAAATAGAATATAGGGGTGCATGTGTTGTTTTTGGCTTATAACTTAAAAACTGTTACAGATATCAAAAATCTGACATGGGGTAAAATTGATCAGCATGACAAGATCTACCTAACCTGAAATTTTGAAGGAAATCCTAAAACCCATTTAGGAGTTATTGCCCTTTTTTCGTCAAATTTTCATAATTTAACAGTTTTCGTCATTTATCTCCAAAACTATTTGAGATAGAAGTGAAATGTAAATTTGAAAAATGTTTGCCATGTTGAGATCTACATACGCTGAAATTTTAAAGGAAATCTCAAAACCCATTTAGGAGTTATTGCCCTTTTTTTGTCAAATTTTAAAAATTTTAACATTTTTGCATTTATCTCCAAAACTATTTGAGATAGAAGTGAAATATAATTGAAAAATGTTTGCCATGTTGAGATCTAACTACCCTGAAATTTTGAAGGGAATCCCAAATTCTGTTTAGGAGTTATTGGTTTGTGTAATTTGAGGTTGGGCTCTGTTACATTTATTTAAGGTTCAACCTTATTCCTGGTCAATTTTGTCAACTTCCTGCCAGGACTACCACCATCAGGGAACATATTTTAACACTAAACCTTATGAAAAATAAATCTTCAACAAATTTTCCCTGAACAATTGAACCAATTGCAACAAACTTGGTCAAATAGTTGATTAATTGTCCAATGAAAACTCCAGGTGAGCAATACAGGCTCTGGTGAGCCTCTTGTTCCTCTTTTCAAGAATTTTGAATAAATATTTCCAACATGAATTTTGTTAATCAACTCAATATTACAGTTTTTGACAAGGTAATTTAAAAGTTGACAATAATGATACTTTGGCTAGGTATATTAGAATTTTAAACACTGCACAAATATAAACTTTATTTGAAAGAGAAATTGTTATAGAAGAAATATGCTTACTGTTTTCTCAGTCTCAGTTTTAAAACATGGATAAATGCCAATTCTCAACTTATTCAGCAAATTTCCTACTTTTATATATGGATTGTGCTCTGATCTCCCACAAAACATTGCACAAAAAGGCACTGGAAGTTAGAAGAATCTTGGACTATAAAACACATAGAAATAGAAATGTTGATGTATATATAACATCGTAATATTTGTATATTATTGTGTATTAAAGCAGTTTTAGGCAATTTTTATCCAAATCAGGTTAGATAACTTGTTTTTAACTGAATTTTCCAATGAAAAAGGGATATACATCGGGTGATTCCAAACAGTGTTTAAGGTTAAATCCAGTTTGCTGTCAATCAGCCAACATCTTATTCTTACTTTTACCTCAAATGAATGAAAAAAATACAATTTAAAGTTAAAATCAATTCATACGACTGACTTTAAAGTTTTTAGGATCCTATGGGAAATTTACCTGAAAATCTTGTCTGAAACCGCTGGTCCAATTGGAAAAAACAACAATGGTCCTAAGATGTTCCTCTTTCAGAATTGTATCCGATGACCCTGTCCCCCCCCCCCCCATCCAAGATTGCCGCCATAGCCGAACATAGTTTAACATAGGATGCTATGGGAAATTGAATAAAAGATTTCTTGTCTAAATCTACTGGGCGAATTTGAACAAAGCTTGGCAGCAATAGTCCTTAGGTAGTCCTCTTCCAGAATTGTATATGATGACCCAGCCCACCATCAAAGGTGGCCACCAGGGCCAAACATAGTTTAACTTAGGACCCTTTGCAAAATTTACTTAAAGATCTTTTTGTCTGAAACTATTTGGTGAGTTGGAATAAATCTTGGCAGGTATGGTCCTTAGGTGGTCCTCTTTCATATCATTCAGATGACCCTGCATGCCATCCAAAATGGCCACCAGAACCAAACATATTGTAACATAGGACCTTACGGGAAAATTCACTAAAAGATGTTCTTGTTTGAAACCAGCAAACAATTAAGCAAAATCAGTGAGCTAGTTCGACAGCAATATTCCAGACTGCCAGTCAGGATGTATATAGTCAAATAATTTATTCTGCAAATGATTTCCAGATGAGTGATGCAGGCTCCTGGGGGCCTCTAGTTTCTGGTAGGAGACAGAAAGCAAGTGTATATTTTGCCTAAAAAGTGTGTAATGAATATTCAAATTCAGATAAGAAAATCAAGAATCTAGGGCCATGTAATCTCTGTTTGACAATCAAGGTTGCATGAATGATTTAAAGGTTACATAGTCTGTATATGCAAAAGGTGTTTCGAGTTTACATTTCTTGTATATTATGAAAATGGAGGGATATCAGCTATGCATCAGTGGAACATAAGCCAGTTGACCAGACATAGCAAAAGGTTAATAGTTTGATGGCATTCAACAAAAAATTTATATTATTTCTGAGTTTTTGTATTAATTGGTTTTTATAACATTTTCAGGTAGCTGGAAGTTTATCATTAGATTTGAATGAGCCTGGTGTTTTAGCAGAACCATATGATGCTGATGACAGAAGATTTGTGTTCCATGTATCTTCTCCAAAACTCAGAAAGTAATTATAGAATAATGTTATTATATAGATTTATAAATAACTTAAGTTTACATGGGTTTTATTAGTTCAGAAATTTGTATTGCAAAAACCAAAATCACAGCTATATTCACCCTTTGATATGTTAGGTGTCTTTATAAAGCCGATTTAAGTCGACTGATAAATTATCACTCATACCTGTCCATCGAAATAGTTGGCGTGCCTAATATTCTTTTATGCCCTGCGACAAAATTCCGGGATGGGGGGGGGGGGGCATATTAATTTACCCCTGTCCGTCCATCGTGCCGTCCATCCAGATTACGATACATTGTTTGTCCGGCTATCTCCTCCCAAAGTTTTGGAGATACAAGTTTAATATTTTGTAGGATGTTCATATGTTCATATACATAATGAAGGTGTGCATGGCCACAGGAGTTTGATTTTTTTCAAATATTCTGAAAATGACAGGTAGTTGGACTTAGTCATTTTGCAAGCTGCTTATAGAGATCATGGATTGTCGGGTTATCTCCCCCTACAGTTTTGGAGATACAGCTTTAATATTTTGTAGGATGTTCTTACACATAATGGAGGTGTCTTACAGACAGCGTAACAGTTTCAAGTTGTATGCCAACATTACTGTTTGTCAAATCTAAAAAATGTGGAGCTATACTCATGCATATGGCAGGACAGAAAAAGTGTGGTGGGGGGTGGGGGTGGCATTGTCCATATCTAGTTTTATTCTGGGATGCAATTGTCGGAAAAAATTTTATGTTCATTTCTGGTAAAATATTTTATTCTTCCATTCTGTTTATTTCCGTTCAGTGTTGTTGTTGCTGTCTGCACAAGAAACTTTTTAAACAACTAGTCCAAAGGACTAGTAGACAAAATTTTTCAGTAGTCTGATGACTGATTTACTAGTCCGAAAAAAATAAGATTTTTTTTAATTTTAGGTTTAGAATTTTATTTGTTAACCGGGTTTTCCTCTGGAAAAATCTGGTTATTGAATTGGTGAATGCGGGTGGGCGACGCCAATCGTGTCCAGCCTATAACTTTCTTGTCTTAAGATCTAGACCTTAGATCTATGGTATGTGGATATGTCACCTCAAGATGATGTGTCATGTTTCAAAAATGTTGACCTATGACCTTGACCCTTGATCTTAGGGTGAATAAATAGGTCATTTTAGATCATCTTCGTGTCCAGTCCTGTAACTTTTTTCTCTAAAAACATAGGCCTTGGATTTTTGGTGTGTAGGTAGGTTATCTCAAGATGATGTGTCACGTACCAAGAATATTGACCTTGACCGTTGACCTCAAGGTCAATAAATAGGTCATTTTTGGGCGGCTGCCAATCGTGTCCAGCCTAGAACTTTCTTGAATTAAGACCTAGACCTTAGGTCTATGGTATATGGATATTTCACCTCAAGACGATGTTTCATGTTTCAAAAATGTTGACCTATGACCTTGACCCTTGACCTTAGGGTGAATAAGTAGGTCATTTTAGATCATCTTCGTGTCCGGCCTGTAACTTTTTTATCTAAAAACATAGGCCTTGGATTTTTGGTGTGTAGGTAGGTTATCTCAAGATGGTGTGTTGCGTACCAAGAATATTGACCTTGACCATTGACCTCAAGGTCAATAAATACGTCATTTTTGTAACTTTTTTGCCTTAAGACCTAGGCCTTCGATATTTGTTGTGTACGTAGGTTTCCTCAGGATAATGTGTCGCATATTAAGGATGTTGACCTTGAACTTTGACCACAAGGTCAATAAATTGCTAATCATGTCCAGCCTGTAACTTTTTTGTCTTAAAACCTAGATCTTAGATCTTTGATGTGTGGGTAGTGTACCTCAAGATGATGTGTCGTGTACTATAGATGTTGACATCTGACCTTGACCCTTGACTTCTTTGTTGGAGAAAAGTTACTCAGTAAAAATGAAATAGAAGGAAAACTTGGTTTGCTGTTACTTAGACCACTCTCTTGTTCTTCATAGTCCTTTAAAAAGTTTTTCAGTTTGACAAAAAGATTTCAGCTTCTGTATATTCATTGTCCTCATGATCAAACCCATCCTCCTCATCAATACTAACATCTTCTAAATCCTGTTAACACCAAAATGCATAAGAAAATTAAAGAAAGTTTCTTTTAACATGTTGTTTCTACTTGTGAGCAGCAACAATAATATTAATATTCTGAACTAGCAAACATACATTACGATACACATGAAAATATTGACCATGATTACTTTTTTATTTCATGGTGTTTGGAGCGATTCCGAACAAATCTCGTGAGAACTCGAATGACTGGTTCCCGAAATAAAAACACCGAATGATAACAGTATTTAATTAATGGTATGGTGGGGCTCTTAGATTAGAGAGATATAGGGAAACAAGACAAGACTGCGATTGTTTGTTTACAATAACAAATCGCAGATTACAATCTGTCAATCAAAAGACGACATTAGAAAAAGGAGGGGTGGTATTTTTTCCTACTAGTCCAAGCGAGCTAGTGGCAAAAGAAAATTAGTCCGAATTGAAATCTACTAGTCTGGGCCATCGGACTAGTGGCAAACATCCCAGACTGTTGTTGACCAAAGTGAAAAATTTGCTGAATAGATTGTTATTGCCAACAAGGAAGGCATAATATGATAAATAAATATGACATAAATGAGTGAGTCTTCATGCTTTTGTCATGCACAAAATATGATTGAAAAGAAAAAACTACAAAATATGATCCTCCCATCAGAGTGGGAAACAAAGTATCACTGATTCCATTTTCATCTGGGATGATACAGGGGTTACTCTCTTACCCAGAATTTTTTTCTTAATCAGCCATAAGTTTAAGCTAACTGACCTTATTTTCATGGTCTAGTAACATTGCATGGATACAGGTATTGACTAATTGGCTTTGAATGTTTTTATATTTCTTTCTAAACATTCTCTATAACATTCTTACATTAAAATTTTCACTTGCAGTAAAATTTGATTTGTCTTTTATTGATATCTTTCTGTAATATTATTTTGATATTCTAGAAATGACAGATATTTGCTTATACTTTTACATAGCAAGCTTTATTTATATCATAGGTCTGTTGTATTACAAGCTGAAAATGAGAGAGAAAGGGATGAGGTAAGATTTTAGAGAAAGAGTCATAAACTATATATCTACCACACTAAGAGGTTTTATTCCAGATTTTTAATATGTCATTTTCAGTTTGACAAAGAAATGTTTTTTGAAATAAAGAGTTTTGATTTTGATTTTTTTTAACTTTTAATATTAAAAGAGCAAAATTAGATACAGATCTATATTTTGCTATTCAATATATGTAGAAATAAATATAATAGGATAAAATATCCATATTTGGATTTATATATTCCAAGAGCTTGTTTTTGAGACTCTTCACTCAACAGTCTTTAGGTAAAAGTGGTTAGTATAAAAATGACTACAGTGTAAGCCTTAGTATGTCTTAAATAGACGTGCCTGTTTACAAAATATGTTCAACTTTAACAAAAAACTCTTTGATTGAATCCAACATTATGTTAAGTTCTAAATCCAGGTGGCATTATTTGGGATTCATGAGGTGATCTTTACAAGCAACCTACGTTGTCAGTGATATGTAGCATTTTAAATCATTAATTGTTTTTCCCCTTGAGTGGCAGGTTCAGACTTTGTTGTGGAGATATGCCAAATTTTAGATGAGGAACAGCAATAACAACTCTGTTCCTTTTCTTAAAGTTGTGACGTGAAATGTAGGGTTTTTGCATTAGGAATTAATTCACCATATCTCTTCTGATATATTTTATGTATACCAAAGGCCAGTTTTCCTGTCAGATAAAGTTCTTTTGGGATACAGTAATGTGTATAAATTTGCTGAATACCAGCATACTGCTTTACATATATGAAGAAAATAAATAAATAAATTAGGATTTGAAATGTATTCTATATACGTCATTGTATGTTAATAAATCAGCATTTGTTATTTCAGTGGATATGTACAATTAATAATATTGTAAGAGAAAGTGGTTATGTAAAGTCAAAATCACCTCAGAAACAGCAGTCTGTAAAGGTATGTATGTCTATTTTATTTTGATATTTTATGATCTTTTTAGCTCACCCGACACGTTCATCCATTCACGTGTCATATTTTGAACTAAACTGCTAAACAGAACATGGCACAAATGTTCCTTACAAGGTGCTGATCAAGAGTGTTACTTTGGTGCTAATCGATCATCCAACATGGCTGCCAGCGGGGGACTTAGTTTAAAATAGGACCCTATGGGAAATACATGTACATACAAAAATTTTCTCCTAGAGAACCGCTGAGTGGATTGAAACCAAACATGGCATGAAGTGTTGTTACTTTGTTGCCAATCGATCATCCAAGATGGCCACCAGTGAGGGACTTAGTTTAACATATAACCTATGGGAAATACATACTAAAATCTTCTTCTAGAGAACCGTTGAATGGATTGAATGAAACATGGCATGAATATTCCTTATGAAGTTTGACCAAGGAAAGTTACTTTGGTACCGATCTGTCATCCATGATGGCTGTCAGCAGAAGACTTAGTTTAACATAGGACCCTATGGGAATTACATACAAACAGCTTCTTCTTAAAAATTACCGAATGGCTTGAAACCAGACATGGCATGGATGTTAATCTCAAGGTCCTTTAGCAATGAACAAATGGAAATATCAGGTGAGCAATACAGGATTCTGGGAGCTTCTGTTTTTTTCAAGACATTTGAATATTTGTTCTCTTATTTTAGCCATTGTTCTTTTGGTTTTAAGTTTTTAGTGTTCAAAGAAATTTGTAAAGAGGTATTTAATGTTTTATTTGATTTTGATACTATCTTAAAAAAATGAGTAAATGACCCATTTAGAACATAAAATAATAATTTTACATATATTTTGTTGCAGGAGAGAACATCCAGTACAGCTAGTAGTACCAAAGAATCTGGTGGCAGTAGTCCTGATATGGCCAGTGTTAACAGGTATAGTAATATACATGTAGTCCTGATATGGCGAGTGTTAACAGGTATAGTAATATCATTGTAGTCCTGATATGGCCAGTGTTAACAGTATAGTAATATACGTGTAGTCCTGATATGGCCAGTGTTAACAGGTATTATAATATCACTGTAGTCCTGATATGGCCAGTGTTAACAGGTATAGTAATATCAATGTAGTCCTGATATGGCCAGTGTTAACAGGTATAGTAATATCACTGTAGTCCTGAAATGGCGAGTGTTAACAGGGATAGTAATATCATTGTAGTCCTGATATGGCCAGTGTTAACAGGTATAGTAATATACGTGTAGTCCTGATATGGCCAGTGTTAACAGGTATAGTCCTGATATGGCCAGTGTTAATGGGTATAGTAATATCATTGCAGTCCTGATATGGCCAGTGTTAACAGTATAGTAATATCATTGCAGTCCTGATATGGCCAGTGTTAACAGGTATAGTAATATCATTGTAGTACTGATATATCCAGTGTTAACAATATAGTGATATCAGTGTAGTCCTGATATGGGCAGTGTTAAAAAAACAGTATAGTAATATCAGTGTAGTCCTCATATGCCCTGTTAACGGTATAGTAATATCATTGTAGTTCTGATATGGCCAATGTTAACAGTATAGTAATATCAGTGTAGTCCTGATATGTCCAGTGTTTACAGGTATAGTAATATCACTGTAGTCATGATATAGACAGTGTTAATAGGTATAGTGATATCACTAGTCCTGATATGGCCAGTGTTAACAGGTATAGTAATATCATTGTAGTCCTGATATGGCCAGTGTTAACAATATAGTAATATACGTGTAGTCCTGATATGGCCAGTGTTAACAGGTATTGTAATATCACTGTAGTCCTGATATGGCCAGTGTTAACAGGTATAGTAATATCACTGTAGTCCAGATATGGCCAGTGTTAACAGGTATAGTATATCACTGTAGTCCTGAAATGGCCAGTGTTAACAGGGATAGTAATATCATTGTAGTCCTGATATGGCCAGTGTTAACAGGTATAGTAATATACGTGTAGTCCTGATATGGCCAGTGTTAACAGGTATAGTCCTGATATGGCCGTGTTAATGGGTATAGTAATATCATTGCAGTCCTGATATGACCAGTGTTAACAGTATAGTAATATCATTGCAGTCCTGATATGGCCAGTGTTAACAGGTATAGTAATATCAGTGTAGTCCTGATATGGCCAGTGTTAACAGGTATAGTAATATCATTGTAGTACTGATATATCCAGTGTTAACAATATAGTAATATCAGTGTAGTCCTAATATGGGCAGTGTTAACAGTATAGTAATATCAGTGTAGTCCTGATATGGCCAGTGTGAACAGGTATAGTAATATCCGTGTAGTCATGATATGGCCAGTGTTAACAGGTATAGTAATATACATGTAGTCCTGATATGGCCAGTGTTAACAGGTATAGTCCTGATATGGCCAGTGTTAATGGGTATAGTAATATCATTGCAGTCCTGATATGGCCAGTGTTAACAGTATAGTAATATCATTCCAGTCCTGATATGGCCAGTGTTAACAGGTATAGTAATATCAGTGTAGTCCTGATATGGCCAGTGTTAACAGGTATAGTAATATCATTGTAGTACTGATATGTCCAGTGTTAACAATATAGTGATATCAGTGTAGTCCTGATATGGGCAGTGTTAAAAAAACAGTATAGTAATATCAGTGTAGTCCTCATATGCCCTGTTAACGGTATAGTAATATCATTGTAGTTCTGATATGGCCAATGTTAACAGTATAGTAATATCAGTGTAGTCCTGATATGTCCAGTGTTTACAGGTATAGTAATATCACTGTAGTCATGATATAGACAGTGTTAATAGGTATAGTGATATCACTGTAGTCCTGATATGGCCAGTTTTAACAGGTATAGTAATATCATTTGTGACAGTAGACCTGATATGGCCAGTGTTACAGTCAAATCTGTTACAGTCAAATCTGTCTGACATTCCAAGGAAAAGGCCAATAAGGTCACATAAGACGTTGGGTCTCTTAATACAGGGTAATAAACTGGATTCATTTGCTGTCACCGTACATGTACATGCATGGTAAAATGCTGTTCTGTTCTAACATTAGTCTGTAACTTACACAGGCATGTTAAGGTTAATATATCTCTATGTGTTCCTAAATTAGAGCATATAAATCATATTATACTTTCTCTAATTCTATATGCATTTATACTTCTCTTAAGCCATTTGATAAATTCTTATATTTGCCAAAAAACTTTGGGAAGACCTCTCAGAGTTTTGCATTGTCATTAGAGAAAAAGATTCACTTTAGTTATAGAATTTATCCACTCTCGATAATTAAAATTTTAAAAATGAAAATTTCATTATCTCTAGTTGATAAGATTCATAATCAACTGGTCATCACTGTAGAATCTATATTTTTGTTTTATTTTATTTAGCACTAAAACTATTTAAAAATGAAGTCACATTATTGCACCCGTACAGTTTATGCATATTTGCATACATTTCATTTAAAGTTCAAAGTAAAACCTGTCTGACATTGGGGTTTCTCAACATATATAGTAATATCACTGTAGTCCTGATATCATACCTGCCAACTATCCCGATTTTCATGCCTCAACCCGAATCCCGATATTGGGTTCCTAAAACAGGCAAAAAACCTGATTTTCATAAATTCTACCCGAGAAAATTTTATTTTTACCGATTTCCGGTAATGGAGATAGAGACATTATCCAATCAAATTCATCGTAGTATCTGATATTCGGGTCATGTTGATTTACCTGAGGATTATCGATCTGTTTTGACACTAAGTATTATGTAAACATATACATGTGCCGCAATAAAATCAATGATTTGTCGAACTTTTATGGGTCTTAATTGGTAATAAAATTATTGATCTTTGTTATTTATACCGATCAGCTTGGGAGTTACATAATTAACTGTTTTAATTTTTTTACTTGTCATTTAATTGAGATTAATTATATTCTAATCAAGTTAACTAGTTAAAAAAGTCTTTAATCAGGTGAACATAGTTAATAATTATTTTAATAACTCATCAAAGGAATTTTGTATTGTTTTTATCTCCTTTAAATGCTAATAAATATTATTAATATGACATTTACCTTGTTTATCTTTTCATGACATAGTTTGCAATGTATGCAGTAATGAAGCAACCAAGTCATTGTTTATCAATTTATTTTCAATAAATACAGTGAAAATACAAATAAAACACTGAAATAAAACAAATATAACACTGAAATAAAACAAATAAAACAAATGAACTTAATGAAAGAAACATCTTTACACAGAATGATACACACAGCATCAAAACAATCTCAAAATTGATCCTAAATATGCATGAAATACTTTCTACTTGACATTATAAAAAAAAAAAAAAAAAAACAGTCATAAGATGAAGCGATACATTTAATGTTTTTTCACCGGGGAAAATCCCCATGGAGGTTTTCAAAAGTTGGCAGGTCTGTGATATGGTCAGTGTTTACAGGTATCATAATAACCTTAGTTATTGGATGGCCTAATTATTCGACACTTTTGAAAATTCAAGGAAAATTGAATTTTTTGATAACTCTATTTTTCCGACGATTTTAAAATTGTCGAAGTTACGATAGTTGTTCTCGGATATTGACAGTCAGTAAACTTCTTAGGTAAGTTAATTACTTTAAGTCCTCATCAAGTGTTTATTTTGTCTTTCTAAACCATTTAAACTATCTATCTTAATAAATTTGATTGAAACAAGATCAATTTTTAAGTAAATTTTATTGAATTTTTCCTACCTGGAAGTTTACTTTTGAAAAGAAATCCGAAACGTGTTCGGAACAGAATTGCGTATTCACGTTTCTCAGAGAAATATATTTAAAATTTTCAAATGAAATGAATAATGTTTTTAAAAACAAATCCTCTTATCATTGTTTATTAGACATTTAAATGTAATAGTTATAATATGTTCTTAAAAGACGATGAGATTACAAACGTAACGTGTTGTAAAAATCATTTGTGAGATGCTCCAAATCCAGATCGTAAAAAAAATCATTTGTGAGGTGTTCACATATTAATAGTCAACAACATGGCAGGTCGTTTAAAGTTTGCTACTGTTTTCGTCTTCAACATTAAATTAACTATTAATTTGAAGGTACAAAAAGATAAATCATGAAAGCAAAATGAAATATCAATAACGTAAGTATCAACCATTATTTTGATTGCTTTTTCTTAAAGTTCATTGACCAGGTCGATCATATGGAGTCAAAAAATGACAACGATGTGGACGGAAAGACGGAATCTCAACTTTTTCGACGATTTTCCAATTTTTCTAAAAAAAAATAGGTGTATTTTAGTGTCGAATAAAGTATGGTATAGTAATATCAATGATGGCAGTAGTCCTGATATGGTCAGTGTTAACAGGAATAGAAATATCAATGTGGTCCTGATATGGCCAGTGTTAACAGGTAAAGTAATATCAATTGTGGAAGTAGTCCTGGTATGGCCGGTAGGTGCGAAGGTCAGATATTTTTTATGTGTATATAACTTAACATTCTCAAGGTCAACTACTCTCTTTTTCTGGAAAAAATTTCAGTGATGTTTCCTGATTAGAATTTTCATAAACGATAGATTGGCTCAATGTATTGGCTTACCAGTTCTGAAAATTTATTCATAATGGCCAGGTAGGACAGCCTCATCAGTCTAGAAGGTTAACCTAAATATTAATATTAAATCTGAAGTAATGCTTATCATAATATTGCTTGTAACTCCCTCTTGTTTTAAAAGATGAGTATTTTTGTCCCCTACCGCAAAGCGATATTTCAGACATAGTTAAATGTTGATCATTGGCTGATGAAATTTTATTCGCCAGGAATGTTGAATGGAATATTATTGTTCAATCTTTGATGTATCAATTTTATAATACAGAGTTCATGTTACCATGATCATGAAAGGCTGCAACTTCAGTAATAAAACCAAAATGTATATGCTAAGAAGGTCTCAACAAAGTGGAAGTATATTTTTTATGCATTGAATTCTTGTATAATAAGGACCATCTGCATGTTATACTTTGATAAGTATTTATTTCAAATTAAATATTTTTAAGCTAGAACAATTACCAGTACTGTAAAATCAGAATCTCTGTATATATTACAGCAAACTTGCAACAAACTTGTGATTTCAATATGTCATGTAACCAATAATAAAATGAGAATTTTAAGTTGCAGTGTTTCTGATGCATGTTTTTTATGGTAGTAAGAACATCTTAAATTTCTTATCCACCTCACTAATGTAATAAGTATGTAATAGCCTTTGAAATTGGTAAGTAGAGAATGCTATAACTGATCTTTATCTGATGCCATGTATATATTCCAAAGAAATTTTTACTATAAACTGATCTTTATCTGATGCCATGTATATATTCTAAAGAAAGTTTTTCTATTGCTAGTTATTTGAGTATGCACAAAGAAATATTAGTTTTAATTTGTATCTTGCATAACCAATGAAAAATTCTTTGCTAGCTTGGGTATCTTTCAATTTTACATTTCTTATATCTGTATTGTGATTGAATACATGAATATTCTAAATTTCCTGGAGTCCCACACAAAGTATTGGCAAACTCCTTTGTAATTCAGTACACATTTTGTACTTTTGAAATACTACATGTACAATGTAAATACTAAATTTATTTCCATGAATGCCACAAAGCAATTCAAAGATTATTTTCGGACAGGGAAAGTATATATATGCAATTCTTGTTTAGAACTTTAATTCAGTTTATTTTCCATAATTTTCTGTTAACTTATTCAGGATACCATTATATAAAAGCACACACCCAAAAGAGAAAGGTTAAATTGAATTGAAAGATACTGAGAAATTCAATGTTTTACTATGCTACAGTGTTGTTAAGTGTTTTGATAATAAAAACTTGTGCATGAGTTTTTCCAGTGAAAATAATCCTTTGCAAGAATTCAAGATGAGAAAAATTAGGCTAATTTTTTTTTTCAGTGACCTCAATATTTTCTATTCATTTTGGGTGCCTGAATCATTTAAAGGAAGGATTATTTTCATTTACTATCTGTGATATTTTGAATGTTTTATTTTAGAGTGCATTTTATGATTGTTTCAATGTGTTTTTATTTTCTAAACAGTTCAACAAGTTTAGGATCACCGCATGCTCCTAAACCAACACCTACGTCAAACGATTCATTCTTGTCAGATGCACCAATACAGTTTGATCTTGTGCCACCTGTAGATGAATTGGGAGATAAAATACCAAATCTTCAAGGTCCTCCAAAGTTAGTTCGTAATTTTAATACATTGACTTATAATTGATTCATATAGCACAGCAAAAAAAGCGAATAGTTGATAAAATCAGATGACTATCATGATTCATCTAAATACCAGTACATGTAGTACTTTGATATGCAAGGAATTTAATATGTTAGGCTGCCTGGCTGAGTGAAGTTCAAAGATTTTTATCCACCCCGACCAAGAAGAATGGGGCAAATTGGAGGATTTTGTTGGTGTTTTTATGCCCCGGCACGAATGTGGCTGGGGCATATAGATTTTCCATTGTCCGTCCGTCCGTACGTCCTGATTCGGTTAAGTTTTGTGTTTAGGTTTATTTCTCAGAAACCTATAGTAATATATCAATGATATTTTTCTCATTTCAGTTCTCTTGTATAGTACAGTGTAGTTCAGCAACACTTGGGTTGCTATGACCTACGTTTCATGCTTCAGTGACTTTGGTTTAGTTTTGCGTTTAGGTTCATTTCTCAGAAACCTATAGTAATATATAAATAATATTTCACCGCTACAGTTCTCTTGTATAGAAAAACGTAGTTCAGCAACACTTGGGCTGTTTTTAGAGCGGGGCATCCGTGTCTTTTATACACATTTTCTAGTTTATTTGAAAATCAGCAAAAATTTTACAGCAATGCCATAACTGTTAACCCTCCTGCATCGTGTGGGAGACTCCCAAATCTCAACCTTTCTCTCGCAACAGAAAAGTCCTGCTGGAGATGAATATCTCCCTCTAACCCATTATTCCCCCACAACATCTCTGTTCAATTTTCAAATGCCATTTTTGTTTTTGTTTACGAAGATCTGTTATCAAAATGTTTGAATAAATACCTGCTTTACTTCAATGAAAAGGACATGATTATTGTTTTACAAACTACAGACCTCGGAGTAGACACATTTTGTGGGAGGATGGCTGATATCAAGGACCCCTTCACTGATAACAATTGCTTTGAATTCTTTCCATATTAACTAAAGCATGTTGTATAGTACCTATAAGTAATGCTGATCCTGAATGGATCTTCTCTATACTGAGAAAAATCCAGAGTGGAGGTCTGAACTGAACAATGATACAATTTGTTGTTTGATGAGTTCAAAGCAGAACCAGGATCAGCATTGTTATGACTTTGACCCTTCAGATCATATGTTGAAGGCAGAAAAGGATGCTGTACTCCCATATCAGCATTCTGTCCAAAAGTAGAACCTTATATGTGATAATAAAAGTTGTAACAACCATCCTTTTGAATTTTTTTTCCTAATTTAGATATCAATAATTCATTTACACAAAATATCTTCCAAATCATGGGAGATCTTCCCGAAAGAGGTTTCAAAAGGTTAAGAGGTATGGCAAAACTTACTGTCATTTCAGTGTCTTAAAACATACGCATAAACAAATTCTGCCATTTGTTACTTACTGGTAATGAAAGGAACAAATTTTGAGAGTCAGGCAGAGGGCAAATAATATAACGTAAACAATTCTTTTAATTTATATATGTATATATATTGTAACAGTTGTGTTTATGTGTTATTTTATAATAGGTGTAATAATTATTGTACATTGTATTGACTAAAGCATGTGAAAGGAATAATTGCATGGATTATGTGATGTAATATAATTATCTTTGAATGTTGTTCTTTGTCAATTTCTATTTTTCAATATTTTCAACTTGAGTTCATTTTTAAAGAAAAAGAGACTATAATTTATATGTATTTTTCAGGAGAATAAATCCTTTTGACCAGTCTACAGGTGATGTTTTAGACACACTAGATTCAGCAATAGAAGACGCACATTTTGTAGAAAGTTTTACTGTCAGATTTTTAGGTTCCATGGAAGTAAAGGCAGATAGAGGTCAGTTTGACATCTTTTAGTTAGATATAATTGAATATGATTTATTAAGAAATTGACAAGAGGTTAACAACTTGAAGTGATTCCATACCAGTTTTATATTATAAATGTCAGAAAAAGAATACCGAAGTGACCAAACAATGAGAATATTCCACAAATTCAAAGTCCGAGGAAAAGACAAAGTCAGGAGAATGGACCACAACAAACAAACGCGACAAGGATACATGTATATCTAAAGAAAAACGTATAATGAACTGTTTCAGAACACAGAAACTATATGAAATACAAATGTAAATTTAAAAAGTAGGAAAGTAGTTAATTGTGTTCAGTGGAATATAATGAATCCACAGTATTATTCTGTACTAAAATTGTATATAAAAGTTGTGTTACATTATAGGAGAACCACTTGTACATGAAACAATGAGACAGATTATGGCAGCTAGGGCAATACATAATGTGTTTAGAATGACGGAGTCCAGATTAGTAGTGTCAAGTCAGAATATGAGGTAAAATAGATATAAACTTTCCATCAGGCCATATTGAATACAGCTTTTTAATCATTTGAAAAAAACAAATCACAAATTTATTTTAACCAATGAAAAAAATCAAATGACAAAATGATAAAATCTAGGTTGGAGGTTTTTGCACCAAATTAAACATATAGAACTGATTCTGTCATAATCTGTGGCAGATCGATGCTTTTGGTTAATGTTAAATAGTGCACATTGATAACAGCATAAAATAACAAAAAAGTAAATTTCTGAATGATTACAGAAGGTTGAAAGGGAGGAGGAGAATGCATATTATGATTGTAAGATGTTACCATGTGGTTACGTATTATTGTTTTTTAATACAGGTTGATAGATCCATCAACAAACATAGTACGAACAGTTTTCGCATTAGCAGACATATCATTCTGGGCAGCACATAATGAAAATAAAAGGTTTGTTGTTAGATGCTAAAGATAAATGAGCAAATTTCAATACCCTTGATACTAATCACAAATATATAATCCTATTAACTATATTCCCCTTTTGCAAATATTTGAGTTGTTTTCCATATGCACGAGTTATCTTTCCTTAGAGGAGGTGTCCTGTATCTAAACTAAGGGGCAAAAAGTTCTTATAATTTTTTCTGAAAATATTTTATATGAATTATATTTAAAATATAAAATTACATAAAGGGAAGATCTTTCTCAAACAACAGGAGGACATTTATAGTTGCAGAAAAATGATAATTTGTCAATTGATGTCTATCGAAAACACTTTCTTCATAGAGCAGATAAGCCTGTAAATGGGTGACAACTCACATGGATCAAAAATGGAGAATAGTATGTACAAAATGTAGAACTTCAACTAGTAAGCTTCAAATAAGATAGTATTTGATATGCTAAACTGTTCTAGATGATTGTTCAATTAATACAGAAATCACCTTTGCTTTTAATGCAACTCAACAAAGATTAGAGAAGAGTTTGCATAAAAAACTTTTATACATTTACTTATTGATTTCATTAACAAATACATATGTTTCAGGTTGTTTGGTTTTATAACACGAAATCGACAGACAGGTTTACCAAATCCATCATTTGCTTGTCATGTGTTTGAATGTAATGTATCGGCTGAGGAGGTGAGGCATATACTGGGACTAAGTGATATTATTTTTAACTTTCAAGTTTTAATAAATACTCTCACGTATTTTTGGGGGTTAACTTTTCTTGTTATGTTTGTAAATTAAGTAGTGAAGGTACTTACTGAAAAATGAAGATTGGATAAACTTTAAAATAGTTAACATTTTTAAAGTTGTCAATCAACCCCTAGCCTATATCTTGCTTTGCAGACTGTACATTTTATTTTCTAAGAAAATGGTAAGATTGAGTGCTGTCCAAAATATTTCTTTATTTCAGCTGCTGGTCCAGTGACTTTCAATTAATTAGCAATTTTCAGTGTTAAGTTTTCTGCTTAATCTAGTTTGATAGGAACTACTTGTGATAGATCAATGATATTTTGTATATAGTTGCATTACTATCAGTACATCTCAGTTTGACAACCATTTCGAGGCCCTGGTCCACCAACTTTCAATTAAGCAATGTTGCTGCCTATCAGATTTCTTTTTTCGAATTTTCTGCCGGTAGGTGAGACATATCTCTGTGTCAACAGTTTATTATTTCTTAATGTTCATAATTTTAATAACTATATAAATGTTTTCAGATATGCGGTGCCATACAGACAGCAACAAAACTTGCCTTTCAAGCTTTAATGGTAGGTACATAAAACAAAAACATGAACTTTGCTTGTATTACTTTTGGCAAGTTTTTTTTTGCTTGTGCAGTGAAATTATTATTTTTGATTGTAGAGAACTACAACAGCAATTTCCTTGTATTAGGAGTGCATAGATTTGTAACTGCATTTTCCTGCACTGTTTTTCAGTGCACCTGGACTGAATATCCTGGTTAACTACCATGTATTGTCTTTATTTTATACTTGGCTGGGCCATCCATCTTGGAAGTTTAAATTTCTCGTATGAAATCTTTGGGATGATTTGAAAACCAAAGTTGACAGAAGTGATCACTAGGTAGCCCTGTCCTAGAAATGTTTATCAACTTCCATAACCCATGTGTGTTAACTTACATTAACCTGAATTAATCAGAATAATTTTTGTGGTATGAACATTTCCATAGAAATTGTTTTACTTCATCCAAATCTGAATAATTTTTGTAGTATGAACAAGCCCATAGAAATTGTTTTACTTCATCCAAAATGTTTAAGTTATGTCATCTTTTGTTTTTTTTTTTTTTTGGATGCTGGAATGCTGTGAATTGTTACAAATGGTGATAACAAGATTTTCATTAAATCTTTTATTCTGTGATACTTTGACTGCATGTCAAATTATGTCTTAAATGCATTTTAGAATGGTTCTGATACAAATCACTCATAATATGGTATGTAAAATATTATGGTCAAAGGTCATCATAACACAAAAATAAAGCATGCTTGAAAACTAACCTAATTGTTAATTAAATATTTATGTTTACACCTAGTTGTTAAAGAAAATATTGTTTTTTTTCATGTGTATTTAATTTTGATTTTGTTGCAGACTAGACTGAAAATTGTATTATGGTTTTTATTCCAAATCTAAAAATGAATTCCATTCCACAATTTTTCTGGCACTCTTAATAAAGAATCTTTGTTTATCTCGCTGTTTGAAAAATCAAGAAAGTTTGAATTAAAATTATTTATTACTTTATTCTTAATTAATATGTTGTAAAAACACCTATTCAATAGTCAATGTTTTTATCTTAAAATAATATTTGACCACTATAGTTGATTACTAGAAAAACTGGGAAATTCCCTCTTCCTAAAATAACCACTTATACAGTATATGAACTACATTGTAGATGTTGATTTGTGAATGTTGTACCAATTAGCCATGGTTAACCAAACTTGAGCTATTCATCCTTCATGGAATCCTTTCCAAACTCGTCTAACTTTTAGTTTGGTCTCAATACTCAGTATAGTGCATATTTTTCAATACCATTCAACCTATTATATTCCAGCTTTCAGTGTTAATTATGAAAAAATATAAATTATTTGCCAAAACTTGAAAACATGAGCATGAATTTAGCAGACAAGATATATATTATAATACTAGGATTATGTGGAATTGGATGTATGATAGTGATATGCTGAAGATTGTATTGATTTGGTACTTTGTACCTGCAATTATCAGATTATTTGGTCGAAGTTTCATTTGGATGTATAGTTACAGGTGGATTTTGCAATAAACATTGCATTTCTAAAACATAGGATTCTGTGCAGCTTTTCAGCTTGTACAATTGCAAGGTACGATGAATTATATTTAAAATATAAAATTACATGAAGTCTACTGTTATTATAGTAGAAACTGTTTTTGCAGCCTTCTAACGACCCCACTTTACCAGGTGTGAGTAATAATACATTGTAATCTCTGTGCTTTACATGTCTATGTACTGAATATATATCCAAGATTATATTGCCCTTATGATTTATGTACTAAAATTAATAATAGCTGTATATGTATTGTGGTCCCAGATATAGAAATAAAAGCTGGAGTCATTGCATGGTTGTTACTTTAGAAAATTGAGCTCAATCTGCTAGCGGATATCACAGTTGCATGATATGCATGCTAAAGATTTGCAAGTTAAAATAATGTGTTTAGGCAATATTATTGTTTCAAATCATGTCTGCCACTTAAAAGCATTTACATATTAGTCAATATTTTAATATTTGATGTAATGCGTCATTTGATTGGTCAAATTTTTTCGTCCATCATACCATAGACTAAATTTTCCGTTCTACTATGATGTCATTTATGGGAATCCTGACGTTTTAGACATCAAAACAACTGTTGGAATTATAAGTAATTATAAGTAATTTTGTTTTCAGTCTATTTGCAATAACCTCAATGCACAGAGGGCACACTTTCAAATAACCAGCATCACGTGATTGAGGTTATTTCAAATAGACTGAAAACAAAATTACAGTCAATCCTTAAATACGATTTATGCCTTTGTTAGGCATCAGTTTAATGTTAAGCTTTCATGTGTGGAATCAGTAAGAGTATGTCACGACACCTTGACCTCAATTCAACTAAACAGGAGGTAGGTGAGACATTTTCCACTTTAATTTTTATTTTTGGAAGACAACTGTTCACAAAACTCCGATATTGCTGGTGAATTACATGGTAAAGGCAGATGTAAGTGTAGAGTTTTTTCTAGTGGCAAGCAATTCGAAACAAGGGTATAAGCATGAATACAGAATCTAGTATAAGAATATGTTCAGTATGATGGATTAAGGTTGAATAACATCGCTTATTTTAATCTTTCAGATTTAAAACAGATGTATTAAAATCGTTTATTGTTGTCTCTACAGAATTAGTTTCTCAGTTCATTAAACCCCCCGCAAACGAAGTGCTTTGAAAAATATGATGATTTGAACTTTGTGTAGGCTTGAAAACACGCATGTTGCTGCAGGGTGGGGGGGGGGGGGGGGGGGGGGGTATTAGTCACTTTCAGGACAGTTCTAGTTTAAACTGTAATAGGAGGATGTATTTCAAGAATACCAAGCATTGTACAGCCAACTTACATGAAGTATACTGGGGTACTTCTTTTTGCAAAAATTTATCCATCATGGCTTCTTTTACCAACAAAATTTTATCATATATTCATTAGGGCCCTGCATCAGTTTTCACTGTGTCTGTCTGTTCGTCAACAATTGTTGTTAGCACTCTCAATTCTACATTTCTTAACAGATTTCACCCAAATTCATATGGAAGGTATATATGGGCAATACCTTGATCAAATTTTAAAACGAGCACTATCGGATAATTTTTGTGGGAGTAACTGCCCTTGACTTGGTTTTCCCTATCAAATTCTTGTTGGAGCTCTCAATTCTACATTTCTTAACCGATTTCAACCAAATTTATATGGAAAGTGTATATGGGCAATACCTTGATCAGGTTTGAAAATGAGTACTATCGAATTTTTGTGGGAGTTACTGCCCTTGACTTAATTTTTCCCTATCAACTTCTTGTTAGTGCTCTCAATTCTACAACTTAATATGGAAGATGTATATTGATGATACCTTGAATAACTACGCTTGACGTAGTTTTTCCCTATCAACTTCTTGTTAGTGCTCTAGATTATACATTTTTTATCCATTTTAACCAAGTTTATGCGGAAGTTGTATATTAACCATGCCCTAGCAGTTATTTGAAATATGTTTCTGTTCTCTACAATAATATACATGCTGCGGGGCCCTTGGTGATGATCACATCACAGTATTCTACTTGCATATAATTTTTTTTTTTGCACAAAGAGTTCATATTACATAACAATTTGCAGTATTTGCATTTATTAACTTTTGCTTCTATCTATTGTAATTGACTTAACTTCTGACATATCCTATCTTTAATTTAGCCGATTGATAATAGTATTTATTAAGACTAGTTTGTAATTTAGTGTTTCAGAGACTGACATTTGTTCATTTTAATAAAATCAGAAAGAACAGATTTAGTGAAATTAGAAAATTAAAATATGAAACTTGAATAAGTTTATAATTTTACATTTTATATTTTTATGTATGTAGAAAATCTTTTTTGGTCCTTAGTACATGTAAATCAGAAAAAAAATAACTTACCATTCTCTGATAATACTAAGTACTGTAATTATTATTCTGATATCTTGTATATTATTTTTAACAGAATTACATAAATATATATCACTATATAGATTTTTTGCACCAAATAAAAATAAGGATATGGGGTATGCTTCATTGAACTAGCTTTTTGGGAAGAAATCATGTAATCAGAGGATCACATTAATATCTAATCCTACACATACAACAGAATACTGTTCAGTATACTTGAGAATTTTAACAATTAAGCATGATTAAGATCACATATTTTTTGCTTTGCTTTTACCCTAATGGATAAGCATGAACATAAATTGATGTTGTGTTTATAAGTATTTATGTTAGAAAAGTTAATTATGTAATGCATTTATAGTTACTTGGTTAGGTGACTTTTTGTTTCATTTTAAAGGGAGATAACAATTTTACCTTTAATTTATGTCCTCTTTTAGGAAAGAAAAGCGGTGGAAAAAATCCAGAAGGTAAAAGCTAAAGAGAAGAATATCTTATTGCAAAATATACAAAATCTTGAAGATGCTGACTCAGATGATGAACTGAATAAATTACCCTTATCTCCTGATGGAAAATATTTGGTGCTGACGGCTACAGAAGAAGATGATGAAATCATTGAAGATACAAATTATATAGATTCAGAAATGTCACAAAAAGTAAAAGAACTTGATGTCGCAAAGGAGGAAGATGGGATAGACGACTCGGAAGCATAGAGTTTTATATTTGTTTCTTTTTTTGCTGGGTTGAAAGTGGTGTATGAAATAGCTTATTTTTGTGGATGGTAGTCAGTAATATTTTAGCGTTATTTCATTGGGTTTCAAGCTTTTGTAAGAGAAGTGTGAGTGTATTTCTGAGAAAAAACCTTGACAATTCAGAATAAGGCACTTTTTTTAATAGCTGACAAATCCTCAAATGTGCAGATTCATTTGCTGTTTTAAATAGGATTATCCTGAATAAGTCATATTTCATTATTAACAGACATATTTTGAAAATATGCTGTAGTCCTTTTCAGAGATTTTATTTTCTAATTTTACTTTATATAGTATCCATCTAGGTCCATTTTGAAATTTACAACAAACGAAGTAAAGCATTCAAATATATTACCCATAAAATATATGTAACACAAATTTTAAATTGTCTCTGACACACTCTTTTTCTTTCATGTTCTCTAAGCTGTGCCATTATATCCCTAATTTTCTGTTATCATGGTTATTGACCATTTATTCTATACCAGTCCATATTCATGTTTGTCTTAAAATGTGTACTGGTACTATTTGTTATCAATATTTGTTGATTAATGTTATATTACATTGAATGTTGAAATTATGGCATCATTTTAGTGCTTTTTTTTTGTTATTTATTAATTTACGTTGTTGTAGAATATTTGAAGTGCAGCAAAAATGGTTGAGGCATTATTTTTCCTTATAGTTATTGCTTTTTATCTAAAGACCTTATAGAGTTGTTGACTTTGGAAAGGATTATGAAAATAAATAAATAGTGTGCAAAATTTTCTGAGAAATGTGTGATATCAGTTTTTTTTCATGATATTTTTGCTGATCACAAATTAATATCCCAATTTTTGAAAAATTCACCTTTACAGTTCTGTTCGATCAAGTCTGTTTGTGTTTTATGTTATACAAAAGATAATATTGTAGTTCCAGGTTTCTTTCCCTATCATAAATTATGTCGGCCAAAATTCTTATTTTCTGAATTCTCTAATGGAGACAAAATATTTTTAAATTGTTGCAATCTGGGCATTATAACGAAGCACCTTGAGTTTTGCAGCACTATAATACTCAGATTACCTTTTAATGAAATTTTCTGTGATCAGAACGTTTTCTTTAGATAAATAATGATGAGAGAGGGCATAAGAAGTTAATATCATTTTATTTTGTTTTTTTGGCTAGAGTGTAGTTTATAAAGATGTTTTTTTAATTGCATATAAAATAATTATGAATTTGTGTGATTCTAGTCATCAAATATATTATTTATTTTTATCTACTAATTAGATAGATATTAAAGGTTACACACTTATTTAATTACATCAAACTTCATCTCATTATCCAAGACAGCAAATTCTCTCAGTTTAATTACACTGAATATCACAGTTGCTTTGACTTGGTATTTTATGAATAAAGGAAATTCTTAACATCTCATAGTTAATCATATTTGGTTACAGGTAAAAATAAATATTTAGTGTTTAAGGGTTAGAAAGACAAACATTTTTATTGACAATTTGAAATTTGATACAAAGTGAAAATCATGCTTTCAAAAATGAACACTCTATATACTCTATACCATTCAAGATCCATATTTAATCTATAGTCAGTTCAAATGCATAAACAAACATACCAAAAGAACATATCTTTTTTCATGATTTTCTTTAATTTATTTGGAATACATGTTTGAAAATGAAACAAATAAAATCATGAAACATGGTTGAAACATCTATTACACACAGTGTTATGTACATTAGCATATTATATTTCATGTTTGAAAACTCTGAAAGAGTTGTACATGATTATCCTTCCAGGTGACTTGATATCATTGATTATCCCTCCATGTGATATCATCCATGGTTTATCCCAGGAGTGTCTCGTTCTAATTCTCTTTGGTTTGCTCTTTGTTTATTATTCTATTGTAATCTTTGTTACTGTTCTTGTACATTTATCTTGTCTTTGGATTTTGATGTTGCACACTTTTTCTCCTCTTGTTGCCTTTTTTTTTAACGGTATAATAAACTTAAACCCTCAGATTGGACTTTGGATTTTAAAATTCATGGAATCTGGACATCAAATAACAGAAGACGTTTCTGTTATTTGATATGAGCACATTTATTTTGTGAGTACCATTTTCCTGGTTTAGTGAAAATTCAAGGGTGTTAAATTTTATTGTTATGAAAAATTATGAAATAAGTATTAATTGCAATGTATTTTCACTTCATCTATGAAAACCAGAAAATTGGAACCCCTTTGACAGTATTACTGCCATCACTAAAAATTAAAAAAAATAAGCCAAAAATATAGAGATTCTTTTGGTTGAATGGTCCTTAGATGATCCCCTTTTCAAAAATATATCACAATATATTTTACTCAAAATAGAGATGTCAGCAAAAATTATGTTTTAAATTCTTCTCCTAAAACTGTTAGATTAATTGGGACCAAACTTTAGTGAAATGATCCTTTGGCAGACCCTTTCAAAATTATGTCTGTTGGCTGAGACCCTGGACCAGGTTCACTAAAAATTGGAAAAAAGTAAGTTTGAAGCCAAACTTTGTTGGAATTTGATGGAACTTAAAATCAGGTGATAAATATTTGCCCCTTTGAGATTTTAGTTGTGAATCTATATTTGCAAGAGTTAAAAATTTTGGAATTTTATTTTCCCCTGATACATGTATATTTGTAGGTTTGTATGAGTAAAAGTATCTTTGAAGGAATTACATCTGTAATTTATTTCCAATATATATAACATGTGTAATATTTAAATGAAGTAGAAATTGTGTCTGGATTTCAGAATTATAAGATACCACAAGCGTCTTATATTGCTACTTACATGTATATTTCTTCCCCAAAGCTTACAATTTTTGCACTGTTCTAAAAAACTTTATTTATTTGCATAAACATTGCTTTTCCAAAATAATATACAGAACTGTAGTTATATAATTATTTTTAGAAGTTTTCTATTGTCTTCTTATTATTGATTTTGTTGTTGCCTGCGACGAAATGTCACGAAAACGAGATGTAGGCATTACTTTCAGGCACCTGGCTTTGGACCTTGTCCTCAATTTCATGCCTGAATGACCATTTTTGGTCTATAGATATGTTTTGATGGGTACATACCAGTCTGAGACCTGTCAGCTGACCTTGGACACAGTTGTAGGCTTGAATGACATGCATGAAATTTTTTAGACTAATGTTTCCCGACGTATTTTTCTTTGACTTGTAATGTAATGTATCAGATGATCTTTATTCTGTGTCCATGTTCGTACTCAGGTTAGACATTTAGTGTGTCCACTCCTGTTTTGTTTAGAAAACAATTTTCTACTCTGTCTAAATAATCATGCTAGTTGGGTCAAAGCATGATAACATTTTTGTGTGGTTATGCTAACCGTATTGAGTATATAATTAATTAAACGTTAAACACACAAATGTCCTAGATTTCACTTCGCAAAATTCACATGTTTACTCCGCCCACTGACCGCGTGTTTGACCCTCACTCTTAATGTATATGCTCCGCCCACTGATCGTGTAACCTGATGATCTATTGATTTTCCATGTAGCACATAGTTGATGTGTTTAAGGGTTTTCTGGACGAAAAACATTTTTTGTCTCGCCTGCGACGAAAGTCGCTGGAAGCGAGACATAGGTATAGCAATCCGGCGGCGACGGCGAAGGCGACGGCGACGGCGACGGCGTTAACTTTTTGTAAAACCTTAATAACTTTTAAAGTATAATACTTACAATGTTCATCTTTGGTCCACAGGTGCATGAAGTGATGACCTTTTCAGCAGCACATTTTTAGATGACCTTGACCTTTTTTTCATGGTTCAATACCCACATAAACATTGCGACATAGTTTTACATTCAAATCCTTTTCTCAGAAACTATAATACCTAGAGTTATTATATTTGGTCTACAGTGAGATCTATATGGGTACATGCCAGTCTGACACCTGTCATTTGTCCTTGACCTCAATTGCACGGTTCAGTGAACTTCGAAAATCTGCGACATAGTTTTACATTCAAGTCCCTTTCTTAGTAACTGTAATGTTTAGAGTCATCATATTTGGTATATAGTAAGATCTATATGGGTACATGGGAGTCTGACACCTGTCATGTGTCCTTGACCTCAATTTCACAGCTCAGTGACTTTGTCAATTTTTTCTTCTAAAGTCCATTTTTCTGCAACTACAATGAATAGACTCATCATACATGGCTTATAGCAAGATCTGTATGGGTACATGCCAGTCTGACACCTTTCATGTGCCCTTGACCTCAATTTCATGGTTCAGTGACTTTGTCAATTTTTTCCTCAAAAGTTTATATTTCAGCAAGTGCAATGACTAGATTCATCAGATATGGTCTATAGCTAGATCTATATGGGTACATGCCAGTCTGACACCTGTCATGTGTCCTTGACCTCAATTTCATGGTTCAGTGACTTTGTCAATTTTTTTCTTTAAAGTCTATTTTACAGCAACTACAATGAATAGACTCATCATACATGGCTTATAGCAAGATCTGTATGGGTACATGCCAGTCTGACACCTTTCATGTGCCCTTGACCTCAATTTCATGGTTCAGTGACTTTGTCAATTTTTTTCTTTTACAGTCCATTTTTCAGCAACTGCAATATCTAGACTCGCCATATATATAAGAACTTGCCCACCTCATATTTTCAGATTGATCACTAATGTTTTAATTAGGGGATAGACAAACAGGAAGGGGGGGGGGGGGGAGAAGTATAACTTTGTGTATAAAGTTCCATCTAGTTTTTTCTCTTCGAATGGCATACCTAAGATAATTGATACAAAACTTACATGATTATGTATATAATCTATTTGAGAAAAAGTATTTTGTTGATCATAAAACCAAAGATCTTGTTTATTAAATTTCACACATAAATAATTTCACAACCCTCAATAGCCCCTGGCAAAATTGTGAGAACTACTAAAACATATCAAAACTATTGATCTATTGATTCATGACTTTGTAAATAAGTCTGTAATGTAATGTTATTATTTAGGTATAATTCAAGTTAGTATATTGTACTGATGTAACTCATACTGTGGACTCATTGATTAATAAGTATGAGCATGCTTCCATTTGTATGAAATTACATAATGGCTAAGATAGAGAAAAAATTCTTGGATATATTTATATTTTTTAAGATCTATTACATTCTACTGTAAAACCGTATAAATCCATGACAGAAGATTTTTCGCAAACTGGTCATTGTAAAATAATTGGCATATTCTGGAATTCGTATATACTGTTCTTAACAATGTTTATTAAAGTATAAGGGAAATATTGGCAAAATTTATATTGGTTCAAATTCTGTTTTGCAGTATTACTATACTACAATTAAATTTTCTACATTTATTCCAAAATAAATTATGTTTGTAGTGAAAATTAATGAATCCACAGTTTTACTAATTCAGATCACATTTTTTTTGTTCCAGATGAAGCACTTAATAAATTCTAATACATCAGCATGATATCTCATATTTAACTTTCAGCGGGATTAGAAAAAAATAACATTGTTTCCTGTCAAAAGATCCTACTCTTTTACAAGGTTTTATTTTGTCATAATAACATAAACATAGAAATGAATTGAATATGATAGAATTTGTTATTGCAAAAAAAAAAAAAAAACAGCACACATACAGATACACTTTTCACTCAAACTATTTGGAAGTCAAAAAAATACATGTACAGGTTAAAAAAGCTTGCAAAATTTTACTGTGAATTGTCTTCTACCTTATCGATCTTACAATACCTGTTGTAAAAATAGATTAGCAATCTGATTAGATTACAGGTGAAATTTAAATGACCAATTTGGTTTACCTTGCCATACAAACTGAAAAGAATACCAAGACCCTTTTCAGGCAAGACATATTAGTATATACAATAGAATTTTTAGACAATTCATAGGGACTTTTGATTAGTTGATGACCAGACAAAAGCAAACCATGAACAATTTTTTCAACCTATGTTGTAGTAAAGCTATATCAAGTTGGTCATTTAAATTACACCAGTAGCCTATTCAAATTCCCAGATTAGTCAGACAATAGCAATTGATAGACCGGTATGGTTCTTGGCAATGCACAGTAAGATTTTAAAAATATTGTTTTAAGCAATTATGACAATATACTATAGCTATAGAAGTTACTGTATTATTGGTCATATAAGCTTTAGGATAAAGCGTGGACAGGGGATATATATATGCCTTTTGTCCTTGACCTCAATTCACGGTCCAGTGACCATATTAAGGTTTTTTGATGAGGTCAGTTTCTGACATATGGCTTTTGTCCTTGACCTCAATTAATTAATTGCTCAAGTAATCACATAACAGCTTTCGCATGTCTGTTTCAAATGTACCATAATGGTAGGCAAATGATAGCATGGTCTTTGATAGTGCATGTTATTCTGGGTCAAGCGCGGACAGGCGAGACATCTTTTAGGGTCCACACTTGTTTACATGTGTTATGACTTTCAATTTTGTATGATATATTACAGAGAAGTATAATAAATATATTTTATTTGAATTGCTCTAGATCGATAAAGCCCTAGATTGCGTCATGCATGTATAGATGTCAACCAGTGGAATTTTCCATTCGCCGAACGGTTAACAGGTCAACTTGCGTTATGTAGGGCAATACACTAAGGTTATCACAAGACAGCGTGTTCCTTACTTTGTTCTTTTTATAGCACACATGATTTAAGGTCAACAGGTTGAGCACACATGATTAAAGGTCAACATATTACAACGCGATTGCTGGTTGGCTACAGGCACATGTTTTGTAAGAAGTTTTCTTTTTGGGGGCAATTTGATTGTGTTGTGTATGGCGAACATGGTTATTTTGCAGATGGCAAGGCAGCCAGTAGAATTCAAGTTTACAACTGCATAACCGTACAATAGTATTTTGAGATACCATTCATTGATTGTCTTGGTGTAGAGTTTTTCTCATCAGTGAAGGTTCTACGCCAATGCCAAGGTATACCGGTAATCAATTTATTATCATGTTTTAAATTCTAAGTGAATATTGTTTCATTGACATTTGCACTGTAACCTTTCACTTTACATATGGAATGACCAATGGCAAAAAATCTGTTAATATAGTGTCAAACAGCTTTGTGAAAATTATGTTATAGTTTGATTACATCGTTGTACTGAATTTCTACTTGTCAGTGCAATGATGGCATTAATTCAAGTGACATTCAAGATCAAAACAGTTATACTGTCTGTAAGTTCATAAGATTGTAGGATACATTGAAAATTTAAGTAATTAAGGCTGTTTTATAGCATTTATTGATATGTATTTTACATAAATCTTTTTTTTAAAGTCCTTTGGATGGAGATAAACAGCTTTATAATTGGGCTTTAGTTGGTCACCAAATTTTATTTATGAAATCTACTATATATACTTGAAGCTAGGTCTAGATTCCACAGTCTTAAAAAAAAGAATCTCACCACATAGCAAAGTATCAGTATTTCATTGGAGTGATTTACATGAAAACTATTTAGCTAAGCATTTAAAATTTTTTAACATTGTAGATTAAAAATTAGAATACTCCTATTATATCGAACTTATTTCTTAAAAAAAACTTTCAAAAATAAACTTTGTGTGTCAGTTTGTATGTATGTATCTGAAAATGTGATTATTTTACAGCAGGAATTGCTACTTTTTTGTAGCAATAGAAATGTTCAAATTGTGTATATACTGTTAATTATAATTAACAAAGCTAATATTTCACAATGACTGTATTCAAGAACAAATTTTTTCAAATGTTTTTAAGAGAATTTTCAGATTTCTTACAGTTTTTTGTTTGTGTTCTGTTGATTGTGGAATTGTTTTCTTACCCTGTATTTAAAAATATAAACAAAGATGGGTGGAACACAATACAAAGTAAGATTTGTGGTATGAATATATTTAACTGATTAATTAAGATTGCAACGGTGAAAGTTTCCTGGAATATGCCAGATTTCTTGATTTTTAATAATTTTGCATCTATATAAATATTCCTTAAGAAAAAAATAGAAAAAAACCTGTCCAATTTCCAGTTTTTGACAATTTCTGTATTTTCACCCATGAGGTTTCCACTTGTTTGGACAAGTTTAATTTCAGAGCCACTGGGAAAATGCATTATTTGAAAGTAAAGTTTTGAGTTAATGATTATTTATTATGAATGACATTTGAATCAGTGAAATGCAAATGATGATTGATTGAATTATAAAATTTGAAATGAAAGATAATTCATGTTGTTTCAAAGAATAAACAATGATTATGTGTTATATTACTGAGGTTTTGAGAGATATTATCTAGACCGTGAAATCAAAACAAAGCACACAATTCCTTAAGGTGTTAAATAACTGTTACAAGTAGTCCTACAACTTACAGTTTGGTGTTTTTTTTTTCTTTTTCTGAATTTCAACATTTGTTTTGTAATGAAAAGAATTAAATATGAATTGTTAAAATACAAAGAATTATGTTTTTCCTGTGATATGTATAGAAATAAAAGAAATGTACATAAAATAACTATTTCTTACATAATTTCAAGGTGTGTGTTTATTTTTAATAAACTTCTCTTTAAGGAAAAATTTTCTTTTGTTGTTGTATAATTTCATCATTTAGAAATGAAATTACTAGTTGCTTCCATGTTTCTGACACAGAAAGTGCTGTTAAACAGTTACTTTATTAAGGCACCAATGAAACTTTAATCATACAGTTATTTGAACTTCCAATTGCCAGAAACCCTCTTTTCTGTTCAAATAGATATATTTAAATATACATTTCTGTTGTTATGTAACCATGTAAGAGCAGTGATAGTTTACTTACAGGTACACTACAATGGATGTAGTGCTTCAGATTTTCTTTGTAATAAGGCAGTAGTACTGATATGTCCCTTTAATGTGGTTGATGCTTTACTGGGGAACTAATTAGGGGATAACTGTATTGTATTTTATCAGTTGCCGACGTAAACCGCTGGTTTTACCGTCGCAAATTGAGTTTACCTGGCGACGCGTAGCGGAGCCATGTAAACGGATATTTGCGATGGTAAAACCACCGGTTTATGTCGGCACCTGATAAAATACAATACAGTTATCCCCATTCTAATGCAACCTCCGTTAAACGTTAAAAAATAGAATAAAAAATAAACAGGAAACGTCAAATGAGTTTGCGCAACGTTGTCGTCAATGGTTCCGACGGTAAACCGTGGATTTTACGCTTGACGTTATCCAATCAAAAAGGACGTTATATGTTATGTTGCATTAGAATTATTTCAGGTGTCTATAATTGGAATTTGTAACTAAATACAAATAACAGTGTAATGTAAGTTAAGTAGTTTAGAATCTTCAGCTCACCCATATCTTAATCCATTATCCAACTTAAAACAATCTCAAACGCATTGGACAATGGAAACTGAGTACTCTGCTAACCAACCGAAGGTTGAAGCACTGCAATGGTAGAACAGTACCTCACATTTGCTGCAGTCACAGAACACTTGACACTATATAATCATTCAACCGTCAAAAATGACCTCGTTACCACACTTTCAAAAATGTTAAAGAAACTTGAAAGCTTATTCTATTATTCTTGGCTGAATGTGGCTGTACCACTTGACACAAGGGTATCTCGTTTATGAAACCATTGTTCCTTTGCCACTGCTTTTGTGCTGACAAACTTGATAATAGTTTTTCTAATACTGTTGTGATTTCAAAGCTCTTCCTGAATTAGAACATCATTTTTGAAAGCAAAATTCAGTCCAGTAAAATAAGAATGTCCGATGTCATTGGTTATCAAAGTAAATAGAAGTTATTTTATCACATTCGGAGATATCGGTGCATAAAAAGGGCCCGAAAAAGGGGTAGATACAAAGGTGACTTGATCAACAAGAACATTAGACATGTTAGATATGATGGAATGGTCTGTGGAAACCTTGCTAAATGTATCCATCATAATGGCTGTCAAAGGTTTGCATAACCTATGTGAAAAAAATGCATCTGTCTTTCTCGGAAACAACATGGCCTTTAAGGTAGAGTATTCGTAAATCAGCCCCACCATGCGGATTCCGCGAAACGTCGCTGATCTTGGTTTCGTTACGGAAGTTACTTCCCTTTGACCAGAGGTCGTAATGCCATAGGAGATGTACATTCAGTGCAAAAGTTGATGTGTAACGCACTAATGTCGACCAGCGTCATCGAATCACACGGTTTTATAGTTAAATTCCCAATCCAGTCGGTATTTCAGCTAGATTTCTACAAAGAAAACAAGCCTGGTTGTCAAGTGATTATTTGGTATCATTAATTTTCTTTTATCTTAAAGATTGAAGTATCTAATTTTTTAAAAAAATCGTAGGACCAAGTAATTAGAAAATGCCTGATGAATGGAATTTCCCCACCATTTCGCCCGTATAATCTATGTTAAATCAGCTAAACTTCAGATTGCTATATTTTAAAAACTAAGTTTATGACCCTATATTTTTTTTGCATATATTGCTGTCTTTTATCAATATCTTATCACATGCAAAATTTTAAAATTTTCGTAGGACGGGTCATTTACGAATACTTTACCTTAAGTTCAAAATTGTGACCAGTGGTCATGAAATTGCGCGTCGACCTTTTTAACCGTTCATTTGTCCGCAACAACAAAACTGATTTAGTTTTAACATAGGTCTCTGTGAGAAAAGGGCTTAAATTTGAAGTGGTCTTGCCAATTAATTTAGCCGCAACAGCCTAACTGAATGGGTCTCTGTGAGAAAATACGAAATTAAATACATGGTAAGTTAAGATCAAGTCTTTATGTAATTAAATACATGGTAAGTTCAGATCAAGTCTTTAAGTAATTGTGACTGGTGGTCTATGATTTGACCGTACTACATACAAGAAGAACAAATGAAACCAATAAACAACAACATGGATAACAGGTAAGGTCCACAATGACATAATAAACAGTCAAGCCCAACCAGCATTAAACGGGTTCTTTCAAATTATGTCCAAACACCATATCGCCTTCTAAAGGTTCATAAGATCCATACCAACCTTGACTGCATGCCGCCAGATCCGGACAGAAGTTTATTGGAAATTTTCATTTGAGGAACAACCTTATATTTACAGTGAAACATAATTTATGCAAGATAATCACTATTCCTCCTTGGGAATACACATTCAGATATTCTTGAACCACCGTAACAAAATATCTTGAAATATTTATTCTGAAGAAGGAAATGTAAGACAATCCCTCCGATACATTTTTATCAAATGATGAAAAACTTAATAACCCCACCTAAAATCTAAAATCATAAGATTAATTCCAAATTGTTTCATATCTAATATTAGTAGCGATGGTCGCACCAGGATGATGTCCGATCTTAGGTGCTTTAATGTACCATCATTAACAATTTGACTAAAATTAAGGGGAACAAAGAAAAACGTTATGACATGAGATATTTTCTTCTGACCATTGGGACAAATCACGTCTCTTTGGCAAAAAAGGAAATAATAATCCAAGAAGTACAGAAGATTCAAACACGAAAATTAAAAAAAAACTGGATATTAGATACCAAATTTCATAGCAAATACTTTCAAAGCATAAATCCCATTCCATTCCCTGCTCAGGGGTAAAAAGTTCAGTAACCGTAACCAAATTTAAACTTGTAGTCCAGATTCCAATGGCTGAAATTTCCGAATTGTGAGCTGAAAAAACGGGTTATTTTCGCATATTGCTTTACTGGTTTGAATAATCGTAAATCGACGAAGTGTGCACATCTTGAGCATCAGAATTGGTATCAAAGAATTTATTTTTAATACCGAGTCGACACTGCTGCTGGTAGAATTCAAGTCTCCGAGGATATAACCCCGGGATATAACCAACTCAGTAACCAGTATTTCGACACTAAGCGAAATTGATACTTTTATTTCACTGCTATATTCCAGTAGTTGTTGCTGATCTATTTGTTGTTAACTGTTGTCTGTATCATATACTGACGGTTTAATATACATAACAAGGCAACCCATGTAATGATTAAATATGACACAAAAAGGTAGCATTTTTATTCCTGTTCTTCATCTTGAGGAAACAATTGAAGTTATTTTTGGTTTTCAATTTTTTTACACAATTCTCACCGAATTGTAGGCTTTTGGTCATCGATATCCTTAGATATTATGTTCTGTTTCGCTAGAATGTTGTTTTATTAACGCAGGATTGCCGTTTATGTTTGTGTATACTAGTACGTATTTTCTTTTTTTTTTCCTGACTAGAGAGAGTGATATTGATTGATGCGCTATTGCTAAGCTCTTTTGTGGTCAGTTGTTTTGAAATAATATATTGTCCCTTGGTTTAGTTGTATTCTTCAATCAAAAAGTAAGATGTATTCGGAAATTAAAACAGTGTCTGTTATTTTAAAAATTTGAGCTTCAATTTATGCGGCAAATTAAATTATATTACAAAATGTCCCACATTTGTATTAATTGATCGCACATTTTCTGTGAATGAACATTTGCAATACAATAATTAATAGAAGGAACACGAATTTAAAACCCAAGCATTGTCGAAAATACACGACCGGTCGCTCTTACGCTATGCTACCCTAAAGTAGGTCGGGTATGGACAATTAGGTTCGCACTGCCAATCAGATCAACTCGATCCAGACAGATTAAGCGATCGGGAGAGTGGTCTGACTAGCTCGACAAGGATGTTCGGGGTGGTCTGCCTTGCTCGGTATCGCTCCGGTATCGCTCCGATTTTCTACCCGACAATTTTTGACATGTAAAAAAAATTAGAGTAGCGATCGAGAGGCCAAGCACTCGAGAAAAGATCGGGTATTCGTCGACTAGCGGTCGAATTGATCGGGAAAAGATCGTGTAGAGATCGAGTTTGGTCGGGATACAAATATATTACCGATCATTATTCGATCATCTCGACCTTTACTCGACCAATCCCTAATCGCTTCACGATCACTGCAACCACTATTATATTGGATTCCCAGACTAACTCGACCCATAACCGATCTCTACTCGACCACTATCGATCACTTTTCGATCTCTACTCGACCATCAGCGAGTCAGACCAGTCTCCCGATCTGTCTTGATCGGGCTTAATCGAGTTGATCTGATCGGCAGTGTGAACCTAGCTTTACCGTAGCGTAAGCTCGACCGCCCGTGGGTTTCTGATGAAGCAGATAGAAACAATAGGAACAGTAACGAATCGATTGCAACATTGCATTCCTGTTAACATGAATAATATAAAATACATATGAATCGATGGCAAACTTTGCATTCCTTTAAACATAAGATACACGTAATTTCCTTTCCAAATGAATATGTTGGTATAAGGTTTTCTGACAAATCAGTCTATCAAAATTCTCTTGATGCATTAAATGTAGCTTTGTATTCAATAAATATAAAAGTTGACCTCTTTGCCCCACCCTCCTTTGTGCAAATGAACATTCAATGCGAAATAAATGACTCAAATGCGTTCTATACATTTATTTTAATTTAGTTGAACTATATATATATGGTATGTTTGGTGTATATCATACCGTATTTCCTATACTAATTTCATAAATTTATAATCCCTCTACTTTAATCAAGCATACAATCAGTCTTAGGGTTTTTTAAATTATAAATGCTTTAACTGTTAATCCCTATTGCTACACGTATATCATACATGTCATATATTGTATATATTATATCATACATGTCATACATTGTATATATTATATTATACATGTCATATATTTTATATATTATATCATACATGTCATACATTGTATATATTATATCATACATGTGATATATTGTATATATTATATCATACATGTGATATATTGTATATATTATATCATATATGTCATACATTGTATATATTATATCATACATGTCATACATTGTATATATTATATCATACATGCCATATATTGTATATATTATACATGTCATACATTGTATATATTATATCATACATGTCATATATTGTATATAATATATCATACATGTCATACATTGTATATATTATATCATACATGTCATATATTGTATATATTATATCATACATTGTATATATTATATCATACATTGTGTATATTATATCATTTTTGTCATACATTGTATATATTATATCATATATGCCATACATTGTGTATATTAATCATATATGTCATACATTGTATATATTATATCATATATGCCATACATTGTGTATATTATATTAATATGTCATACATTGTATATATTATATCATATATGACATCGCTGAGTTTTCTTCTGTATTAACCAGTCTGTTTGTTTCGTCGTGTGTAAAATCGTGTCCTGTTCTGCTGAAACTAGGAACCAATCTGGATCTGTCCCTTCGTAAACCTGAAATTTATTGTTCATAGTACTACTTTTTAATATGACGAAATATTTTTGTCCATACCAGCAATAGATTCTATAAAAACACAGGTCAGTGCATATTAAATTTCAGACCCGCTATGTAACATCTGAATAATGAGAAAAGAATTTTTTTTCTCGCTGCTTTTCGTTTTACATATAGGACATAGCTGATCTTCACCTTTGTTAGAATTGGGAAGGCTTGGTTGCCCTTTGCTAGGTAGTTCGTCATACATGCTAATGATTACTAGCCTCGCAACACTCTTAAATGAAAGTTTCGAAATCAAATCTTGATGGACAATGATTATTTGTGTTCTAGAAAGTCAATGGTTATTTCTGAGTACTTAGACTTCCTCCATTAATAAAACCCGACCACAATAATTTAAATTGCGCTAAAAATGGTGTATAATATCCACTAAATATACCCCCGCATCATGAACACTAGATTTTCAAAAAACGGAATCAATATTGCAGTAACCTTGTATGTATACGAAAACGTTTGAGGGACTTGTTAAAAATATTTTGAATAGTCAAATACATTAAAAATTTCGAGATTTCGACTTTTATAATATGACCTCAAATTTTCGACCTTTTCAAAGTTAAACTTTCGTAAACTTAAAATTTTGACTTCAAATGTCCAAATTTAGAAATTTTACATATCAGAATTTAAATTAAGTTAAAGTTAAAATTTCTACATTTAAAATGTTAAACTTTTGAGTTTGAAAAATATTTCTCGGTTCTGAATATTTTTAAATATGCCCATAATACGCTGTGTTATTGTGTCATTGTTTTCAATTATTGTACTAGCAGGCGTAATGATGATGACAATGGTTGAGATTGAAATAATGTTAATGATCATACCAAAAATGCTATTCTGATAATATTTGAAATAAACTAAACTAAATAATTTTACAAAACCGGTCAACTTGCAGTCAGTTTTTCTAAGTTCCAAAGATGTTAAAAATTAATTTCCTAAAAACATAAAAACTACATGATTGATAATCAAACCTAAAAATACCTTCTACATGTATCTCGTTTTGTAACTCTACCGCAGTTTAACTATGGCAGCAATTATTATTATGTGCACAATCTCCACTAAACGATGTATATCAAAAAGACAAACAAGCTAATGCTAATTAGGGTTAGATTCAGTAAATGTAATGCTAATTTGGAGTTACTTTCGGTAAATATAACACTAATTAGAGTTAATTTCAGTAAATGTAATGCTTATTAGGGTTAGTTTCAGTAAATATAATGTTAATTAGGGTTAGTTTCAGTAAATATAACGCTAATTAGAGTTAGTTTCAGTAAATGTAATGCTAATTAGGGCTAGTTTCAGTAAATATAATGTTAATTAGGGTTAGTTTCAGTAAATGTAATGCTGATTAGGGTTACTTTCAGTAAATATAATGTTAATTAGGGTTAGTTTTAGTATATATAAAGCTAATTAGAGTTAGTTTCAGTAAATGTAATATTAAATTAGGGTTAGTTTCAGTAAATGTAATGTTAATTAGAGTTACTTTCAGTAAATGTAATGCCCGTTAGAGTTAGTTTCAGTCAAATATTTTCTGACTACAAATGAAATATATATATATATAGTACGTTGTTCCAGATCTTTTGTTTACAGTCGGTGTTTCTACACAACGATGGACCTAGCGTTAAATGACGTTGTTATATGATATATATACCATCAATGAGCATCTGACGTCTTCGTTGTCTGTATCTTCTATAGATGAAAACAATGAGTCCTATAAATACTACAGCGGATAAGGTTATGCCAACAACAGCACCGGAAGAATCGCAGCAACGATTTTCCAGACCCGCAGTAATGGGACCACAACATCCAGTTAAACAATATTCATAATGTTTGTAATCTTGACATGTATTGGTACAAAGTCTCTGTTGATAATAGCATGAGCCTGCGTATACATCATCTGCTGAAATATACTATTATTCAATTATTGAGTCATTATAAGGATTTGTCAATAAAAACAATATGATATTTACCGACACCGATATAATACTATAAGAAAAAGACAATATATTTTCATTACGTATCATCTCCGGAACTAGTTTTTTCATATAATTGACATTCAAAAATATCAATTCTAGTAAGATAAAATTTTCAAGAAAACAACATTTTATATATCAACACTGAATAAAGTCTACATTCTTTCAACATTCAAAATATGGAAAAATCTTATTTCCAATTCTAGGAACTATTGAGAGCATTATTATTACATACGAGAACTGAATTGGAAATTGAACGTATAAATACATATTCATAAAGTTTTATGAGAAAAAATTATTATGAAATCACATGAAATTTTACTGGTCAAGTAAACTTTACATAATAGTTACCCAAGAAAAGTGTAATATCAGGTTTAACATTTTATATATGGTATAATATCGATTAAGCCGAGAGAAGAACGTAAATATATTGAAAACACATGTTATATGTAATGTGTAAAAGAAATGCAAGAAAAGGAGCACATGGAGAAGTGCATTATACAATGATTTCCAGCTAGGACAATGAAAGGTTCGATTTCAAAGCTGAGTCCAATTCCTTACTTGTTGAAAGCCAAAAAAAAAAAAAAAAAAAAAAAAAAATGAAAAGAAGTACATACTAGTATATAGTACAAGTATTGAATTAACAGATGTAACATATTATAAACATTCTTTCAATAATAACAGTCGCATAATAACAGTGGACATTCTATATTAGAATTCATATAAGGAAGCAATTAACGTCCATACACTTAAATTAAAACTTTAAAAGCTTTTGTTAGTTTTAAGGTTGATCATTTGCTTTTCCTATGATCTTCCACACCAACACGTGCTTCATATTAATCTCACAAATATCTTTTTAATTATCATATTTCATTTTTAGAATAATTGCATGATGTGATAGACTTGGTCTTTACTTTGTGTAGTATTAAAATAAAATAATTTAAAAATTCTATAGATATTTGTTTTGATTTTTTTAGATGTTTATTTTTTTCTCTTTCTGTGGACAAAATGTACAGAATTTCCTATGCATGTAAATGTACACCTTGTTAACAGATGGGGGAAAAGATCGTCACCAGTATATTAGCCGATAATTTTACCATCTCCTGAGTGAAAATTCTGGCAGAGAATATAGGTTTTTACTTCAAGTTTCTGTTATAAAGATATGAAAATATTAAAAATGTTACCATTAATGTTGGCTATGGCACGAAAATTCGCTACATTTGCCCTATACAATATGTTACATAAATGTGTAACAGGGAGTAAATTCATTTGGGTTTATTATGGTATCAATTTTTACGATTCGGGTGTTTAATTTAAAGACAGACCAGTATAATAAATATATAGGGAAATAATCGATCATAAAGACAGATGATTCTCATCCTCTACAATCGTCAGTACTAGTATTTTAAACAGAATGTCACTGGACTTGATGTATTCCTACTATCGGAGATCCTTACTATGAGTGGCCGTTCATTTGCGGGATATTACCTTACAACACATGCGTATTAGTTTGCATTATAATGATACTCATTTTAACCAATTTAAACATTGTATCTAAATATGTCTTAATTATTAAGCTCCTATATGCGGACGTCTTGATTGACAATAAATATTTTAATAATAGTAAGGAGTATCTCCCACGTGCATCACTCTGGTTTGGGATCTACCCATTTGGTCATTTTGGTATTTTTTAACAACTCATACGTTATTCCAGAGCTTGTGACATTGACTTCCCGGACAGAGCCCGGCTCCTGACAGAAAAGTTACTCAAACAGGGTTTATGTTGCTCCTAAGTTGCAGTCATCCTTATTAAAGTTTTATGGATGTCATCATGACTTGGTTGACAGGTATGAAAAAACCGTTTACCAAATGAAAATGGACCTGTTCCATTGATGTTGTCCCTTCCTCATACCGGATTTGACATTGACATCCTGCAGGAAGCATAGACTGATTACTCTTCCGTAGCACCTGAGTCTACCCCCAGTTTTTTAGTGGGGTCCATGTTGTTCATATGTTTTTAGTTTTTAAGTGTAGAGTTTGTATTGTTCTGGTCTTGTCTTAGTTGTTCTATGGAGTTTGTCAGTTGTTTTCGACCCCCCGCCCCCTCCTCCTACGTCCACTACATCATATATCCATTGCCATGATTGTTGTGCACGCATTCTGGATAACTGTGTATGAATCAAATCCAGTTTCAAGTATCGTTTAAAATATAAAACTATCTTAAACAACCATATGTATGTCTGAAATACTGTCAAAAGTCAAAGTAGTCCATTGTTATGTAATGAAATTTGACTTTAATTTCAAGTTTCATATGACAGTGTTTTCAAATTCATTCTCAGTTTTAATAATTTAGTCTATCCAGTGATGAATTAATCTCCGGTACATTGTTTTTATTATAAATATTGGAGTGACTGTTTATAAATAAGATATGAAATCGTATACTCACGTAGAAATAGGCCTAAAATGATGAGCTTTTCCATGTTGATTTTCTAATATTATACTCTGTGTCACATTCAATCCGGAAAGTGAAACCATCTTTCAATGTTTTATTTTTTTATTCCTGGCTTTCGTATTCAGTTTGTTATAATTTTCCTTGTTTCAAGTGACGTAGTTCTAAGTATAGTTATAAAATGTTAGTAACTGTTTCCTTTTTTCTTTATTAAATAAAAATAACACAGATATTTAAAAAGATGAAGAAAAGAAGGAAATTGTGTCGTTATACGTGACAGAAATACACTGTACTAGTAGTTCATAACACTTCCGGTGAAACATGAAATTGGGGTATTTGTTCTCCGAATGGTTGCCCTAAAAATTATATTGTGGTGATAGTCATGAGTAGCGATGAACAGCAAAAAGCAAGAGAAAAACAGCGATGAGCAAGAGAAGAGCAGTGATGACAAACATCAACAAGCAGCAGGACCAGCAGCAGCGAAAACAGTGACAAGTAGCACCAAAAAACAAAAATGAGCACGCGAGTAAGGTCATGAGTAGCGATGATCAGCCAGGAGCAGCGAAGAGCGGCATGGAGCAAGAGAAGAGAAATGAAGTGCATCATAGAGCAATGAAATGGACCACCATTGCTAAGACGGTTGCTAAGGACACCCCTCCATTGATCTAATGGTGACAGCATCACTTGGAGGTATTGGGACATAACCCAATCCTACCTTTAGACCTCACAGAAAACATCACACGCAAATGAAAAGAGCGGGATAAGGGGAGATAATCCAATCACTTCTCTGTACTTCGATTACCCTCTGACTTCGACATAACAGTGAGAGTATCAGTCCTTAGAGACTCGATGCGAGACCCTTACCCTATACAGACCGATGAAAGACCCAGAGACGACCGAGAAGCACGGGAAGAAGGGGACATAATCAGTCAAGCATAGCACATCCAGGTCCAGCACGTGACTAACGTCACTTCCGTAAACAAATAATGGGAAATTGCGGGAAATTCTACTACTTCCTGGTCCGGTCACACATGTGCAGACGACACATCCGGGTCTCAGCTAGTGACTGACGTAACTTCCGTAAACAAATGGCGGTAAACTTCCGGGCACTTCCAGTTCCGATCACGTGACTTCCGCCTCCGGTGACGTCACTTCCACAAATCCTACTACTGCCATCAAACAAACCAAAAAACAGTACAAAACAACACCAAAAAGTATATGTATAATTAAAAAAGATAGAGTAGAGCTAGTCCAACATGGACCTGATTTTCGGAGTTCTAATGACAGCTTTACAAAGCTGCTTCCAAAAGTTCAGATTCTGCATGGATTTTAAATTTGTTTTAAAAAGTAGCTGATCTTCCCCAAAATCTAGTTCTTAAAAGTTTTTAATGATAGATATCAAAATGTATTAAATATATCAAAAGTAAAACTATACCTTGACAATACGTCATGACTTATTAGTTTCATAAATCTCTCTCGAAGGGTTTTACCTCCTACGTTTTTTTGGTCCGCCAGCCCATACATACGCATATCAGTGTCCAAAACACTTTAAAAAAACAGCATCTTAAAACTTTGTAAGCGGAACTGCAAAAACTGAAAATTTAGGTGCAAAATTATGAGGAAAAAGTGAATTTTGCAATATGCAACAACTGATATCTTATATAAAATAATCTGTTTATTATTTATACATGTGCGTTTATTGTAATTCATATAATGAATAATGGTTTTAGAATTTCTTACTTTCCATGAGGACCGTAGCCCATGGGAGCCGCCGGGAAATGATAAAACAACCAAATTTCAAAGAACTCGTTTTTAAACCATTAAAGATGGATACATGAAACTGGGTTTATTAGCGGTACTATTAGAGTCGTCTGTATCATAGTTTGGCAATAGGTATATATATGGCTAGCCGTTTTACTATTTATTCTAACTTCAAGATATCTAATAAACTTTATAAGATATCTCATATAGTTTATAAGATATCTTATATAGTTTATAAGATATCTCATATAATTTATAAGATATCTCATATAATTTTCTTTATATCTTATAAATTACATGAGATATCTTATAAACTATATGAAATATCTTATAAACTATATAAGATATCTTATAAAATATATGAGATATCTTAAAAAAGTATATAAGATATCTTATAAAAACTGGATTATACAAGATATCTTATATTTATTATATGAGTTATCTTGAAGTTAGAATAAATAGTAAAAAACGGCTTGCCATATATATATATATATGCTCTAGGAGAAATTATTGATGAAAATGTATATTTCGTGATGTCCAGTAATGGTGAAATACGGTCTGTGAAATACTGTAAAAAAAGAGCTGATACCATTTCATGACTTTATCTTTATTTTTGTTTCATTATGTGTTCTTATTATTTATGTCTATGTATGTTTGTCTGTTTTTTTCCGTATTATTTTCATCACTTTTTGTCTATTCATTATTCTTACACCTTTTTGTTAAATATGTATTATTGTCGTCATTATGCAAATTGTAAGTTATCATTAATTGTAATGGGAGAGGACTTTCATAGTGTTGGAAAAACTTGTGTCCAATCCCTTTGGTCATATTAGCAAATAAATATGTTTAAACAAAAAATTTCATGACTCACATTATGTGAACTTTTGAAATTTGTATTCTCTTCTCTGGGCATTGTTCCTAGGGGTCTGAATTTTTTTTTAAATATAATTCTTATGATGAGGCTAAGTGTAGGTTTGCAGAATTTGTTTTATAATTCACTATATAAACTCAATTAGAAAAAGGAAAATTCAAAATACCATGTAGAATGTCAGACAAAATGCACTAAATAAATTATCACCTTTCCCGCCATTTCTGCTATGCCACAGCTTTCAGAAAATATCTAAACATAAATTAAGGTTTTCTTTGTTTTTTTCACTTTCTAGGTCGCACATATATCGTGTATTTACAGAAACAAAACTAAGTACAAAACAAACATAAAAGATAATGTTATTATGTTATTTGCATTTTTGGTGGAGCATTTGGCTCGGGATATTGACTTTCAGTTGTGGGATATTGTTTTCCTGGATGGATATATTCGTTGTCTTGGTTTAAATTCTGAATACCCGGAATTTGATTTGGATATTGGCTTGCGGGATACACAGAATTGTTTCCGGTTGCATTTGTGTATTGGGGTGCTGCGTTTGGTGCAGGCGGTGGAATCAATCTGTCATTTTCTTCTGCAAAAAAAGATTACACATATTATAAATGATTGCAAATGATGAACTAAAAAACTTGAGAGAATGCAGGTATTATTGTTTTGATTAATATGTAAATATGGACTGTAAGCGGCTCACTATGACCGGAATCGAGGCAATAACGATTATTATAGTGTCGATACATAGTAGATCTTCATCTCGAAGTCAATGTGAGGCTTTCAATGTAAAGCACATGTTTTTGCTAAATTCACATACAGCAAATCTGTTTTATTCGAGGGGAGAGCCGTGAGATAACAACTTTAATCATAATCAACAATTTACACAATAATAATAATATTAATAATATTAATATTAATGATAATAATAAACACTTGTTCTGATCATACTATGCAACAATAATTTATATAAATGAATTGAGCGGTTTTACTGTAGCTTCATGAAGAAGAAATTTTCTCTAATGTGATTTAGAAATATTACAGAAATTCACTGAAATGGTAATAACTTAATATTGCGGTGTTTTGTAAAAACATACCACGTCCAGGAGATATTAGCTCATACATTCTTCTTCGTCTTATTCGCCTCCTGTAGAAGCAGACAGCAACCAATACAGCTATAAATACCACTACGGATATTACAATTCCGACCTTGGCCCCTGTATCGTTACAGCAGTGTTTCCTGCAGCCATAACAACGGGCTCCACAACATCCAGTAAGACAGTACTCGTACAATGTGTAGTATATACCATCTCCTATTTTACTGTAGTAACAGGATCCAGCGTTAACAGCTAAAGGGATAATACCATATTATTGATGGATTGTTTGCTTGACGTCCACTGGAAATAATTCTTGCTTTTTCAGTACGAGAACTAGTTCAATTTATCAAACAATACAAATATGGGTCGGACGGGACACAAAGAGGAAATGGTCGGGTAATATAGCCTTCTGTAGCGGTCATCAGCCTACTCTTTTTTCGAAAACCACAGAAGGGGTCTTTAGCGTGCAGGGAGCGTGGTATTCTTCAAACAAGTTACCCACTTTGGTCAACGGTCAGGATTTCCGCGTTTTATGACCTGACATTTCCAACTGGGGACGCGCTAGGCAGCTCCGTGGGTTGAGCTCCCGTGATCCATCACAGGTGCCCAGTAATACCATAATATAAATTTTGTCTAAAAGAATAAGGTTTATAGGGAGAAGGCACTTCTTTGGGAGGGGGGGGGCGTATAGAAGGATGTAGAAAAATGGTTCTTAAAATTGTTCACAATGTGATAAAAATGACACAGTTTTGAATATTCCTTGGACTTATTTGCTGGTAAATTTTAAAGAAATCTTAATTTGGTTCCAGTGCGAAAAAAATACAGATGTACTGTGATAACTCATATCTCTTACGTAGTACTTAGAGGAAAACATGAGGACTATTGTGAAGTAGAATAACTGTCATATTCCTTTGTTCCCTGTGTACAATAAGCATTTTTTAATTAACCTTCTTTAGGGACGATAGCTAGTCACCCAACACTTTGACAAGCCAAGACATTGTGAACAATATACAACCAAACTGCTAAAATAATTACTAGTAACAGACTTGTATTAATACATGGGTACATGTAGATAACTGACATACTAATGTATCTATAAAAACAAACAAAATTATGATTGGGAAATACTCCTAGGTTTAACTTTCTTAGATCATCTTTTTAAAACCGTTTTTTATTTGAAACTGCTCAAGAACATTTTGAGTCGTTCTTTGAGCTTAAATGAAATGGTTATCATCGTGGACTTAAATCAACAAGAGGATTTGTGTGATTTTAATTGTTTATCATGTTTATTGGTTGTTGTGTCGTTTTTTGACTTTCCTTGGGTCCTGTTAGTTTTAAGTATATATTTACAAATTGATTACACTTGACGCACCCATTCTAATAATTATAACCCTAGACTATTTGTTGAAAGATTAATGTAAATGTAAATATAATGTAAATGATTTAGGCTTTTGTTAGTGGAGCAATTTAGCCTTGCGTTTCTTCTACATGTACTATTTTAAAATTTGTTTTTATTGCAACTGAGAAAATATTTTTGTTGTTTAATATTATTCTCATTCTATTTTGTTTGAAATCAATTAAACTTACCAACAAAGGATGAAAGGAGAATAATTTGTTCCATCATGTCGAAAATATTCTATTTATCATAACACATTTTATATCGACGATTGTGAGATATTGTTTGCTGATTAAGATGTAAGATATTATAGATGACCTGACGATAAAACAGTGATTGTACAACTCAACGGTCATTCATGAATTATTTATCAATATAACCCAAACATGTAATAGGAATGAGCTGTCATTGCGGGAGAAGCATAATTTATTTTTCATAAAAAAAAAATCCAACAGCACTACATCGCCCACCATTGCCTATTATCAAAATGACATGTTGACATCATACCATCACTGAAATCTCAACTATAAACAAAAGTCAGTGCCACACCAAATTGATTTAGTTCTTTGGATTTCGCAGCTCCGATTTTCGGACTCTGTAAATTTTAAGACAAATCATTTTTTGCCCGAAATTCTTTATTTTTTCGACAAATCAAAAATAAAAAGTGTTCGCCCGCTCATAAAATTTTTTGCAATATTTAAGTTAAACATTTTTTTTACCGTAAGTAAATTTGATCTTTGCCTGAAAAAACTAATCCTCAAGAAAATAAAAAAATAAATTTTCGCTCGCTAGCATATATTTTTCCATAAAAATTCCAAAGAATTAAAAATCAATTTTTTATTATAATTTCATACATGAACAATCAAATACCTGTAATATTCATTCAAACTGAAAGAAAGTTATGAGGATGGGTGTGGTTGGGGTGAAGTTTCAGGAAAACGACGAGAACGGAAGACACATGGAAGATGCTTGCTACTCTGGGAGACTGGATAGTGATTGCTAAAAGCACAAATTATCTGCAACGAGACAGTGTGATAATAATATAGGTATTATATGGGTCTGCGTTGGACATTGAATAACAACATGACCATTTGATGAAAAAAAAAAAAACATCACCACGTATTCCATGTGAACATACACGTGTGATTGCATACCTTTATTAAAATATGTATTGGTAATTCACCTCATGTTTATTAAATAGGAGGAAGTAGCCCGACGGTTTAATAAACATGAGGTGTGTTATAGAGTTCACTGCACTTTATTATCGTAGCATCTGTTACAGTCATTATAATTGACAGATCATCAACTTTCCCATGTCTGCACGTTCTTAAATAAACACAACTTAAGAGTTTTGAAGTTCTTATATACATATTGTCATTCTGTAGTCTGACCATCAAACGATGTACTTGTTAATAAATTAGTTATAGAAACTGGATTGTATTATTATAAACAAGCAAATATATTACACATTTTGGCGACGAGGAAAACTAGAATATTAAAATAAATGTGAATTTCTACATGTAACAGTGCCGACTTACGGGAAATTAGACTCTTTTGAATCCGAAGATTGGGTACAGTATGTAGAACGAATGGAACATTATTTTAACGCTAATGAAATAGACGATGAAGACCAGAAAAGATATATTTTCTTGAATGTATGTGGGAAGAATATCTACAAAATAATAAGGGATATATTAGCACCAGCCAAACCAGGAACTAAATCACTTGCCGATTTAACGAAATTAGTGAAAAACCACCGAGATCCATTACCATCAGAAATAATTCAAAGATTCAAATTTAACAGTAGAACAAGACACAGCGATGAGTCAGTGAGGACATTTGTTTCAGCACTAAGAAGTCTGACAGAACACTGTAATGGTGACACGTTAAATGCGATGTTACGAGACAGGTTAGTCGTCGGAATAAAGAGTGATCGCATACAGAGGAGGCTGTTATCAGAGCCGAATTTAACATTTGACAAGGCATTGGAAAGTGCTACCGCTATGGAGACTGCTGAGAAGAACGCACAAGACATCCAGGCGAGTGGGACAAATGCAACAATTCAGAAACAAGTCAACAAAGTTTCAAAATCGTACACAAGAAACATCTCTGGAAATTCAAAACAAGGAGATTGTTACCGGTGTGGAGGAAATCACTTAGACGACGGCAGTGACAAACCAATAGCTTATACATCTCGAACACTTACATCAGCCGAGAAGAATTATTCCGTTCTTGAAAAGGAGTCTGGCCATAATATTTGGTATCAAGAAATTTCATCAATATTTGTATGGACACCCCGTTACAATCATAACCGATCACAAGCCGCTCATAGGTTTATTTCGAGAAGATAAACCTATACCGACAATGGCCGCATCTCAAATTCAAAGATGGACACTGACTTTAGCTGCATATGAGTATATGATTGTATACAAAGAAGGGAGTCTGAATGGTAATACGGATGGACTAAGTAGACTACCGCTGAAAACAAACAATGAAAAGACACCAACGCCAGGTGATACAATATTATTAATGGAACATTTAGCCACTACGCCATTTGACGGTAAACAGATTCAAAAGTGGACACGTAAGGACACAATACTGTCAATGGTGCTTAGATACATTTTGAATGGGTGGCCGTCAAAATGTCCCGGTGAAGATATAAGACCGTATTATAGTCGAAAAAATAAACCGTGTAGTCAGGACGGGTGCATATTGTGGGGTGGAAGAGTAATTATACCGCAACCAGGGCGTGAGGCCATGTTAAATGAATTACACCAAGGACATCCAGGGATTACTAGAATGAAAAGTTTAGCAAGAAGCTATATATGGTGGCCGGGAATGGACAATGACTTGGAATTAACTGTAGTTAATTGTTACAGTTGTCAGGAAAACCGAAAATTACCAACAGAAGCACCGTTACATTCGTGGGAATATCCGAGCCATCCGTGGTCAAGAATACATACTTTGCAGGACCATTCATGAACAAATCATTTCTAGTTATGGTTGATGCGTATTCAAAATGGATGGACATACACGTCATGAATTCTAAAACATCCGAAGCTACGATTGCAAAACTTCAACAAACGTTTGCAACGCATGGATTATGTGATCTCATTATCAGTGATAATGGAGCCGCATTTACTAGTTAGGAATTCGCCGATTATGTAACTTCAATTGGAATTGAACATCTCACTTCCGCGCCGTGGCATCCAGCTAGCAATGGTTGTGCTGAACGAACAGTTCAAAGTTTCAAAGAAGGTATGAAGAAAATTAAAGAAGGAACTGTCCAGGAAAAGTTGAACTGTTTTCTTTTCAACTACCGTATAACGCCACAAACAACGACAGGATTGGCACCATCAGAACTGCTTATGAAAAGGAAACTCAAGTCACGTCTAGATTTAGTTTTTCCAAAAAATAGAGAAGCGAGTTCAGGAGAGACAACAAAAACAAAAACACTATCACGACAAGAAATCTGTGAACAGACAAATTACTGTAGGACAGGGAGTATTTGCCCGAAATTTCGCAATTGGTTCAAAGATTAAATGGATTCCGGGAGAAGTTATAAAACAATCAGGACCACTTTCATTTCATATCAAATTGCCAGATGGACGTGTCATTCGGAGACATATTGACCACATCAGAATACGAAATTTCGATTGCACAAACAACGAAAGTGAAGAAAAATGTGACAATGACAGTGATTTCTTTGAGCCAGAAATAACTATACCGATAAGTACTCCTGAGACCAAACAACCAGAAATCGAGAAACCGTCAAACTTGACTGAACAAATAGAACCACGCTATCCGAAGAGAATAAGAAAAGCACCATCGTATTTAAAGGATTTTGTGTTGAATTAAATGGTTGATTTATATAGAGGCAGAATAATCCTCACAACCATTTGAAGTGCATTAAGTACTTCACAGTGCATGTGTGTACATATCATTTAGTGTGAGAATATTTAGTGGAAAAAATTACAACATGACCAGTGCAAACATTTTTACTTTTATTTTTCTTACAATCCGTCAAAATTCAGTATGAACAAAGATCTGAACCTGCGCAGACAAAACTCATTCGAAATAGACATAAACATTGTACGTCACAATTTTAAAAAACCAATCACAACAAACTGACATGCGCAAACACTCTCCAGGTGAAACCTACAAACGACGTCAAATACGACAACCAATCGCTTAGGAAGAGTAAATACGTAATGCCCAAACTGATGCGGCAAATGAAGGAAATTCCCATTCAAAGTATAAATAAATAAAATCAAATTTTACTATTTCTTTTAATGAAGAAGTTCAGCATACAATAAAATAATCAATACTTACAAATCGAAAATCAAAACGAATTATATGTCCAGTAATAAAGATTCCTACGAGTTAAATAAAATTCCTCAACACAACATAAAACACAGAAAGCGTCCTTCGATCGCCCATTTACCTGTACGTGAACGCAAAAGGCGAGAAATTGGTACTTAAATTAAAAGTCTAAAAAAGCGTCCTTCGCTAAATACAAAATAATTAACGCCTGAAAAAAAACCAGAAAGTTCAAGACAAAATTAATAACGCAAATTCAATTTCCTCTTTTTTGGTGGTAAATTTTCGACACTGCTGTTGTCCTCATTCTCGACATCGGGTGTAGTAGAATCCTCCCTACTTGTACTTAAACATTTAGTGCCACTATTTCCAGAACTGGTCGGTAGTGCACAGTTATTAAAAGAATGTGGTAAAAGACTATATAATCCTGTTAACGACTCCTTCACCATGTTCACAGTATTAATCAACTGAAGTTGCTCTTCGATTTGCGATGCACAAAAATTCGGAAATTCAACACCTTTTGCTTCAAGCAATTTTCTGGTTGGATCAACTGTTTTTTCTTGTTTGACTCTTTGCAAGGCGAGAACTGTTTGTTGAAATTTTCAATTATATTTTGAAATTTCTTTCCCTCCGAGTTCATGTTATTTGGAACTTTATTTTTGTAGTGTTTTTGCAAGACAAATATGTCGTTATTTATTGCAGTTTGTCGAAGGGCTCTGCCACCTGTGGTCATGAATGTATATTTATCCAAGTTGGAATTAATCAAATCACTCTGTATTTGATATTTAAAGGAACACTGAGTTTCTTTAACAGCCCCTTTTTTAGCACACAAATCCTCCTGCAAACTGGCTAGTTCTTTTTCCTTACATTTAAAGTTCAAATTGGCATCGGACAGCTGTTTTTTCTCGGCCGGGTGACGATCAATGTCATTACAGTTTTCTGGTCCTTGGCAATCTCCGTTTATGGCCTCCCCTTAAATGACACTTTGAACACTGGCTTTTAGTTTTGTCAACACCAATCAAAGGGTTTGCATACTTGAATTTCAGGTCATCTGTATACGTTCTGGCACTGTCAAGTTCTGCCTTACACATGGTCACCTTTTCCTGAAAAAAACATGAAGAGATTAAATAAGCATTTAAAACATTATGGCTTTTTTTCATAAAACTCAGATGCAACACAACAAAATATTTTTTTCTGTCAAGCAGACTGACTACTAACTGCATGCTAACGTTACATATGGAAAAGAGAGTTGGATGTAATGCAGCTTTGTAAAGTGTTTGACGAATTAAATTTGGAAAGTTTTTTTTTTTTTTTCATGGAGAATGCCGTTTCCTGATTTTAAAGAAAACATTTTAATTTTACACCCCACCCATCTTCATTTGAGAAAACATATGTGAAAATGCATGCTTACCTCCAGTTCATCAAGCATTAGTTCAGCTGGGGATTTATACACAAACTGTTGTTGTTCGCCTCCCTCATCGTAATCGTCAAATGTGTTGCCGGCGACAAAAGATAACTTTTTGGGCTCCAAAACATTCATTTTCTGCATTTTCTTATCTCCACTCCATCCTAATTTTGAGTGCGGTGTCTGAAGTTTAGCGACTGCATTCATGATCATTCGGCGGTGGACCGTGCTGGGTGCAACTTCGAAGTCATCAACGTCTTCTGCATTGAAAAACTTATATAGTTTTGATGTTATGAAAGTCCAGCCTTTTAAAGTCCCAAACGTAACGAAGCATTGATTCGTCCAGTGATCTTAACCACGACTCTATGGTACATGAAGTATTATTTGGCGTGCCCATGATCATTACGGTATACTGGGTAAGCACGCACATGTGTTTTGTGGTTTGAAGACGAGTCGATGTTCAGGATCGAGCCGCAGTGTGCCATAGTTTTACTAACATTTAAATATTTATTGATCTTTATTGCGTTAACTCTACGTACTGATGCTTTGAGGTATACTGTTTATGTTTTATGATAAATCCTTCTCGAAACGTAATCATATTTGCCAAAAAATGAACAGGTTATGTAGTAAACATTAACCTTTGACCCCTCATTTTGGATTATTTCATTCGGTTTAGCGCCGAAATGTCATGTGAAAAAGACGCGGCTATTTTGATTTTCAAAGGAATCGGACACTGAAAGTTTGCATTAGTTAGGCCTAAAATTTAGAAAAAACAGGTATGTTGTTTCATGATTTGAAAAAAAGTTTTATTAGACACTTCATATGTTAAGAAACCTAGGAATCTGTGAGAAACATTTTATTTGTGTAAAAACATACAGAAGCACTGCAGGGGGAGTGGCGCGGTAGTGTCACTGCACGTCCAGGATATTTCAGTTTCAATTTTTTTTTGCTCATTGAAGGGCCCATAAGGAGAACCATGTGAACTTGATTTTTTCCAATGATGCATGACTTTTATCAATGGAAATGATAGCCTTACAAGTAATAATCTATTATCATGATTATATGTATTTTCAAATGAAGTAATACTTTTAATGAATATTAATTTTTTTTCAGTCTGATATGTCGATTCCTTCTGGAGACAGAACCAACAAGTTTGGAAGAGTGTATCATAAAGGAGCTTCTTTGTCATCAGATTTCAGACTATTGTTAATTGATAATTTGAAAAAAATGGAGCAAATAGGGTAACCGGAGATGTTCCTCGTGGATTATATTCTGCCTTGAGTAGGAGCCACCGGGTTTCAAGAGCTGCGGTTAGATCAGTTTGGCTCAAGTATTGTGAAGATGGACAATATGAACCTCGTCCAAAGAAGGGTGTTGGCGCAGGCAGACAGAGAAAACTCAATGACGGAGATCTGGTTTTTGTACTGTCTATCTTGAAAGAGAAACCGTCAACATCATACAGTTAAATAGCTGACTAGCTTGAACAGTATTCAGCAACAGGGAGAGTGTCAAAACAGTGCCTTTCTCATTCTGTACGGAATTACCTTCCTTCCGGAAAATTTTCATTTAAAAGAATAACTAGACAGATGGCAGATAAATACAACCAAAATAATATAAACTATTATCAACATTTTGTGAATTATATCAGCCAGATTGATCCAAGTAAATGTAAATATTTTGATGAAAGTGGCTTCAAACTTACAACTGCACACAGAAATTATGGACACAGTCTGGTTGGAGAAAATGTGTGGAAGTTGGAAGATTGGTTGACAATCCTAATACCACTCTAAATCTACTTGTATCTGTAAATGGTATTAATCATTTCAATTTTGTAGACGGCGCATCAAATACAGACACATTTGTAAATTTCTTTTTTGAAGCAGCAAATAGCGTTTCTGAAAATGGATTTCCAGCTCTAGAGCCTGGAGACTTGGTAATCGTTGACAATTGTCCTATTCATCGCTTTAATGGGGAAGTATGTGTGAGCAATTTTTTACAACAGAGTTGGTTATATTTTTCTACCCCGATACAGCCCAGAACTGAATATGCCGAAAATTTTTTTCTGAAGGTGAAAACTGTATTAAAACAGGAGAGATTTATTAACATTGTAAGGGCAAATCTGAAGGTTGCCATTGGACAAGCCTTAAAAGAAATCACAATTCATGACTTGAAAGAATTCTGTATTGCAACAGGGTGTTTAAATGTACAGTAAACATGTTATATTTCCCATTTTGTAAATTATAAATTTCAAAATTCAATACATTTTGAAATTTATAATTTACAAAATGGGAAAAATAACAAATATTATGAGTAGGACATCGGTCAGGAGACCTATTTCGTATAACATGACATGTCAATGTAAAGATTTGTTTACTCGCTTAAAATATTGTGTTATTTTCTTTTTGTGACAATTACATCTTTATAAAGCATTTAATATCGATCGTTTTGTTTGCTTACTATCGTACACGTTTCATTGTTTACTATTTTTAAATCCATTCATGGACTGGATGTGTGCGTGTTAAACATGATTTGATTGGATGTTCAGCGTGACGTCAATTTCTGTCTCTCGAGTGGTTGTTTCATCGTGACGCACGATGTTTGTTTGAAGCGGGAATTTCCAAGGTCATGTTTGCGCAGGTCAGTTTAATCGTCCATGCGTTGTTCATACTGAATTTTGACAGATTGTAGTAGGAAAAATTAGTTTTAGTGCAGACAAACTTTAACGAATGAATCTATGTGATCTGACATTTTTATTTGTTTTCAAATGATATGGACTTATCAAGTAGTAGCCGTGAAAAGACATTAGTTTTCTATGATTGAGTTAATTTGTTTTCAATTTGTTTTTATCTAAGGCCGGAGAAGTGTTATAGAGTTCACTGCACTTTATTATCGTAGCATCTGTTACAGTAATTATAATTGACAGATCAGCAACTTTCCCATGTCTGCACGTTCTTAAATAAACACAACTTAAGAGTTTTGAAGTTCTTATATACATATTGTCATTCTGTAGTCTGACCATCAAACGATGTACTAGTTATAGAAACTGGATTGTATTATTATAAACAAGCAAATATATTACAAGGTGAATTACCGATTTATTCTATGTTCGACCTTGTCCTTTAGTTATAAACTGATGGGAATTTCACCCAGACAATAGAGTGCAGAAATTGTAGGCAGTCGTCTGTTAAACAAGACATATCAAAGAAATGAATTCCAGAGGTGTCATTTAGGCTATTGATTTAGAAACCAAAATCTTGTATTTCTGATAAATTGTCCAGTTTTCTTTTGCTGATATGAGATAAATAAGTAAAATTTTACTATTTTACATTTATTCCCATATCTGTTCTGTTGAAAGCATGAATAGTACAAGAACAATGCAATTTAACCAATTTGATATTATACATTCATATATGCATATGAAGGTGTATTTGCATTGTCATTTGCAATCAACAGCACATGTGATTTTAGGTATTCTAAATCATGTATTTGTGTTTAATTCCCCATCTAAGTGAACTTTTGATCACTATTTTCATCTGGCCATTTTTTTATTGGAACAGAATACATAGCGTTCTGTTTATTTATGGTGAAGATTTCCCGTTTGCTGATTTATGTTAATTTTTCTCCTATTCTTGACGTGTTTAATCGGTGGGATAAAAATACATAATATTTTTAACCACTTCCCGGTGATTAAATTTCTACGTGGGAATTACCGCCCTTTTTTATACAGTTATTGGAACGATAAACTAGAGAAGTCCCGAAATGACGTCTATGTAAACAAACCACATAGCAACGACATTTTCTTAAGGTTTTTGTCGAAAATCATAGGAGAAACAGATTCTCCTTCTATTTACTTGTGAGTTATGGAATTTCTCACCCTCAATAGTTAAATTTTAGATTTTAACACTCTCGCTAAAGGCTCGCGTGTTGAAAATCGAAAATTTAACTATCTTGGGTGGAGAAATTCCATAACCCACTCGTACCTGAAGGCGAATCTATATGTAGCCTTATGTGACTTATATAAATATCCTTTTCCATGTAGAAACTCATTAATTCACAATGTTTTTGTAAAATTCTTGCAATGAGACAGAAATATGATAAAATTTCTGCAAACGTTACGTGTGTAAAATGAGTTTTAACAATGATCTAACAGGTCTGTATCATTTTTCTGTCACACTCTTATCAGTCTGTTGATAACAGATTTGTCTGCAAAACTTAAAGGAAAATTGGTTAGTAATCCGCTATGAAAACAACTGTCATTTATCTTGCTATGTTCACTGATTGGCTAAAAGACAAAACTCTACGCCATTAATATATATTACATAGAAAAAATCTGATTTATACTAAACATGACGAGTTATTTAATTATTTGTGCAATTTAATCTTTTTTAGTTAAAAAAACTGGTATAGAAAATAATAATTTAATAATTTCAAAAAATGAAAAAATACAAAATTGAATTTTTAATTAATTTGCAGCGTGACGAAAAAAGGTGAATAACGACTTCCCAACACGAAAACAAGCAAACATGTTGAAAGAAAACAAAAACCTGCACTACGTTGTTCAAATAGGATTACTATTGAAGTGAGAAAGCCATATCTAACAAAGTGAGTAGCAAGTTCAAAGGTAGGATATACTGATTAAATAGGCCTGACACTGTAAATTCGTGATAAGATAAATGTAGACGTTATCTATTACAAATAAAGGTAATACTTATAACACAGAGTACAATTATGGGCAGCCATTCGGGCAAAAATTAACAAAAAAAATAAAAACAGACGATAAACTGAAAACAGACACAAAATCACAAAAAACAGACACAAATTTGAAAAACAGACAAAAAATACAAAAACAGACATAAATTTTACTAACAGACAGACGATTCAGTAAAACAGACAAAATATGAAAACAGACACAAATTTTACAAACAGACGTAAACTTAAAAAACAGACACCAAATTCAAAAACAGACGTTTTTAAGTGTTATATATATTTAATACTTCTATATATAAAAGTTAATTATTAAATTTTTTTTCACCTTTTTGCTAATATAATATGAACCAATTAAGCTGTTAGAATTTTAACAAACATCTATACAAATAAATACAATCTGGTTTAATAAATCAAACATTTTCATAGTACTTAACTTGGACACACAATAATTTTGATTCTGGTTCATTTGACAGGGGAGATAATAAAAAAAACTTTTTAATTTAATACTCAAGACAGGTTTTTATCCTAAAACTTGGAACACAACAAGTCCTTGTGAACAAACGACCACTGTTTATTTAGAGGAGGGGAGAAGGTCCCTGTGATCAAACTTCGTAATCAATTTCTTATTTCTTTGTTTGACCGTGTTAGATAATTACTTTTGTATTTTTATAAAAGAAAGGTGAGATTGCTCAATGCTCTACTATTTATATTATCATATTTATTTTGAAAAAGATTCTTAATCTCTAGTTTCAGGGATTTGACATTATTTCATAGTTTTACAGGGGGAAATGTTTTCCTCTGGGACATGATCGTGTGATGAAACATCCTTTATAAATGCATGTTGAAACATGCTCTTAATATCGGTATGCAGTCTATAAAGGATGTTTCATCACACGATCATGTCCCAGAGGAAAACATTTCCCCCTGTAAAACTATGAAATAATGTCAAATCCCTGAAACTAGAGATTAAGAATCTTTTTAAAAATAAATATGATAATATAAATAGTAGAGCATTGAGCAATCTCACCTTTCTTTTATAAAAATACAAAAATAATTATCTAACACGGTCAAACAAAGAAATAAGAAATTGATTACGAAGTTTGATCACAGGGACCTTCTCCCCTCCTCTAAATAAACAATGGTCGTTTGTTCCACAGGGGCCCGACTTCTGGATATTTATTTCTTTTTTGTTTTATTTTTTTGTTGTTGTCTTATTTCATGAGTACTTTTTAATAAACATTTACTATAACAACGCGAATTATGCGTTTATTATCAATGTGCTATACACTATCCACGTCCTTATACTAAAAAATCCTAGGTTTTTTTAGTATAAGGACGTGGATAGTGTATAGCATATTGATAATAAACGCAGAATATTCGTTGTTACAGTGAATATTTATTAAAAGTACTCATGAAATAAGACAACAAAAAAAAAAATAAAAAAAAAAATAAAAATAAATAAATTTCCAGAAGTCGGGCCCCTGTGGTTTGTTCACAAGGACTTGTTGTGTTCCAAGTTTTAGGATAAAAACCTGTCTTAAGTATTAAATTAAAAAGTTTTTTTTTTATTATCTCCCCTGTCAAATGAACCAGAATCAAAATTATTGTGTGTCCAAGTTAATTACTATGAAAATGTTTGATTTATTAAACCAGATTGTATTTATTTGTATAGATGTTTGTTAAAATTCTAACAGCTTAATTGGTTCATATTATATTAGCAAAAAGGTGGAAAAAAAATTTAATAATTAACTTTTATATATAGAAGTATTAAATATATATAACACTTAAAAACGTCTGTTTTTGAATTTGGCGTCTGTTTTTTAAGTTTACGTCTGTTTGTAAAATTTGTGTCTGTTTTCATATTTTGTCTGTTTTACTGAATCGTCTGTCTGTTAGTAAAATTTATGTCTGTTTTTGTATTTTTTGTCTGTTTTTCAAATTTGTGTCTGTTTTTTGTGATTTTGTGTCTGTTTTCAGTTTATCGTATGTTTTTATTTTTTTTGTTAATTTTTGCCCGAATGGCTGCCCATATACAATATTGTTTCTGTGGTCCATACAAAAAAGTTAGAATTTATGTGCTTATAAACTGGTTTCACCATTAGTGTCTATAGCAAGTCACACTCTTTGAGCTGTGTTTCCACACAATCCGAGTTATATCGTACAGTAGGTTTAATTATATTTCTGTATTTAACAAGCTATACAATGTATACAAAAACTAAGGTAAAAATTAAGTCTATTAATCTTCAATTATGTCGTGAACCGAGTGTATTAATAATAACTACAATGAGATATGGATTACCTTGGAGTTATCTAATAACCCTTCAGGTCTGGAGTCACACAGTCAAGGCACAGCTTCGCTAGGAACGTCTGTCGTCTTTGGCTGATCAGGAGTAACTCGTTGGGGAAATCCTTTTCCATTCGGAACATCTCGTCCGGGTTTCTTCATTTATAAATACCGGCGTATGCCAGTATTCACCACATTCTCCTCCCTTCTAAAAATTACGACATAATCTTGGACATAATAAAAGTTTGTGAAGTAGCAGTTCAATTCCATGCTTTCATTTGTCATCAATCAAAGAATAAATAGTTCAACATTGGATGATATGGTAGCCTGTAGAAAACATCCCAAAATGTCAGACTATATAAAAACATGTAGCATTCCCAATAGATCTATATACACAACGAAATACTTGTAAGGTATGCACAATATAAAACATTTTATGGCACAAACTAAAATGTCGTATCTACAGCTAAAACATGCTATAATTCTGTATGATTAACTGATGTTATACAACTTCAGTGCATTAGAAGTTGTAACAGAAGTGATATCATGTATGGATAAGTTGAACATGACGGACAGTTTCCTGGCGATTTCAATCACTAAGGATGGGCTCCCTTTCCTCCTTCCAGTTCTACTTATATAAGGGGCGTCAGTCTCAATCAATAAATCTTGAAGACTCATATTACAAATGACACCGCGGAGATCTGGGTACTTCTCTTTCATAAGAATAAACGGGGATACACCAAATTTGCAATTTGTAAAATGCGACTTCCATTTTTTGTATGTATCCAAACTATCCATAAAGCAATGTTTATGAATAGGGTGCTCCTTTCCTAAAATCTTTTTCATCGTTCCCAAACACGTATCCTGTACCCAATCGTTCCCTCTACAATGAATCACTATTGGTAATCTTTTAGAATTTGCTATTTGGAGATGACCTTCAAATATTTTAATTTGCTTATCCAGTTCCTTAGGTTTGATTCCAGATCGAGCATCAATGCCGCATTCCCCTATCCCTACTACCTTTTTAGCCTCTGTAAATTTGTCCAGATCCCATAGCCAAGCATCAAGGTTCTTCTTAGATTCTGATTTAACTAAATTTGGATGAATCCCAAAAGTGAATCTTAAACGACTATCCTGTCTTATGTTATGTCGTTCACTACTGGAAGGCCAGTGATCGGGAAAGCAGAAGTTGGCAATCAAGAAGCTAAGGGTAATTTTTCCCTGATCTGTCTCCCAAGAAAAATCCGGTAGACCAGAACATCTGGTCTCCTTAGTATACATGTCAAAATGAAAATGGGTGTCCATTACTTGATACGAGACTGCTGGTTGAGGTGTTAGATCTGTATGTAAATTGTGTTCTTTTTCAAACAAAACAAGGTTTTCTCCAGATTCAGTCTGCAATATCAATATAGCAAGAATTTTCCAATGTAACAAAGAATGAGGATCAGTTGGCGGATAGACTTTGTGAACCATGTAATGCGGCGTATAATGGTTTTCCTTGTCAAATAACTGCAGTAGCGGTATATCTGTCCAGTGATGGACCCCACCTGAACAAACCGAAAAATCAGCGTGCTCCCTAACATATTCCACCAATCCTCCCACTTTCAAGTTTAGTTGTTTGCATATCTCATGTAAGAGACCATTCATGAGATATACCCATTTGGTTCCATAGAATCGGATATCGAATCTATTCGATGTGTCTCGTCCATTATGGAAATTGCGAACATGTACCTGAAGCAGTTTTTCTTGTGCAAATTGGAGCTTACAAGTCCAGCAGGATGTCTTTGGTGAAACATACCATGGAAGATGACAACAAATGACGTGTCTCCTCACATTTGTAAACCGTCCTGGACACACTGGGCAGGACTGTACTCCTCCTTTCCGTTGAGAACTTCCCCTAACAGTTGTTCTTTGTATCGGAATTTCGTCGTCCATTGGGCCATAATCCAGTTCACCGTCGTCATCCATTATCTGTAATAGACTACTAGGAATACAAAATTAATTTGTACATATCATTTACAATTGTATAGGTGTATAACGATAGCTGTACCAACGTATCACTTAAAAATAAGTCCTGATTGACCAGAAATACATAATGAAATATATGACAAATACAACACATGTTGCAGCAGCTGTACGCGATTTTATGTCTCAATTTGCAACCACAGTATAAATAAATATGAAAAGCACAAGACAAATACATTAATTACATACGCATAATATATCCTCAAAATATGCGGTTTTTAATTGACAACATATTTACAGCTAAAACATCAGTTATTTACATCTTATTCTACATAGTCATACAAATAAGCGGGTTTTTTAATTCTCCGCTTTTCTCTCTGTTCTCTGGCTGAATGTATACAGTCATCAGTGTCTATATAGTCTGCATGCAAATCGTATATAACAGTCTCATCCATGTTTTGAGAAAGGTTAAGATCATTTAGATCATTTACAACCTTTCTTTGTGCATCATATCTACTGTTCTGGGGAGTGTTTGGGTCCGTTAAATAGGAAGCGATGGGCATTTCCGTGTCATCACGGTACATCGGAACATCCGATGTTTCTCTTGGAGCCCCACGGATCATCGGAACATCCGATGAGTTTATTAATATATCGCGTAACATCGGAACATCCGATGTTTTCGAATTCGACTCCCCGAACAGTAGGCCCAGATGCATATTTTGGTCCGATTCTACTGTATTTGTTTTGGTCTCCTCCTGCTCCTTATCTGTTAAATCCGCTCTTTTTCTTTGTATCCAAATTGGGAGTTTTCCATCAGTACATAATTTCAACCGATCATGGTGAACGATTGATTTTCTTTTTCTGTCATCTATTTCGAACAAAACAGGATTTATAACTTTAGTCACTATATATGGCCCTTTCCATGGCACTTTAAGTTTTCTGAATTGCCCAATTTTTGAAGCCGTGTCCAGTTTGAAAACAGCATCTCCAACATAATATTTTTTACACGCGGCTCTCAGATCATAGTCTTTCTTTTGACGTACCTGAGATGACTTTAGGTTGTCTCTAGCGATATCATGTATCAAATTAAGTGAAATAATAAGGTCTTGTACATAATCTAAGGTTTCTTTTTCTTGTTGATTTACGGCCAAAAGTCCAAAAGATAAGTCAACAGGTTGGAAAAACTCCCTGCCAAACATCAAAAAATTAGCTGAATATCCTGTCTGTCTGTTTGGTGTCGCTCTTATAGCTCCTGCTAACATCTGTAAATGAATGTCCCACTTATTCTGCTGTTTCTTCAGGAAACATCTGATAGTTTGTAGAATCAGGCTATTATACCTTTCAATTTGTCCGTTGGAGGAAGGGTGATATGGTGTAGTTCTCGTCTTCTTTATTTGAAGTATTTTACACAGTTGTCTGACTAAGACGCCGTCCATGTTCTTACCTTGATCAGTGTGCAGTTCCAAGGGACAGCCAAATCTTGAAATAAACCCGTCCACCATTGCTTTCGCCACGGTTTCAGCACTCTGGTTTGGTATCGGGTAGCATTCAAGCTACTTTGTAAATTGGTCAATAACCATCAATATGTATTTGTTCTTTTGCTCTGTGAGTGGCAATGGACCAAGAATATCCATATGCACTCTTTCCACCGGAATTCCTGAGTGATACTGTCCTAATTTCGCTCTCGAATGTTCCTTCGCTCTTTTATTCTTGTTGCATATTCCGCAAGATTCCACAAAGACTTTGCAATCATTTGACATTCCGTGCCATATAGCATGTTGTTTGAGCTTTATCAAGGTCTTGACTTGTCCCATATGACCACATAGTGGCAAATTATGACACAATTCCAAAATCTGTGATCTCATACTTTTAGGAACCATCAATAACAATCTTGTGTTTACAGGGTCCTCCCATTCATAATACAGAACACCATCTATCATCCTTAATTGGGAGCGGCATAACCAAAAATGTCTGACAGTCGGACTGCTCAATTGCAATTCAATCATTGTAGGCTGATGTTCCTTTTCAAGCCAGCTGATGATGCATTCTAGATCCTTGTCTTTGCGTTGTTCTTCACTTATTTCCTCTGGAGAATGAACCTCTATCCAGTTGCAACTTCCCTCTTCTGGAGTTATTCGTCTGATCGATATGGGTTGTATATAATCAATTTCCTGCTCAAATATTTCCCATTGTTCCCTGGCTCTTGTACAAAACTTACATCCCCCGCATGGAAGTTGTTCTAATTCTATAATTGGTTGGTATTCTGGACACGTCGGTAGTGTATCGCATATTCTGGATAGTCCATCAGCATTTGCATGTTGTTTACCAGACCTGTGTTGAATAATAAACTGATATTGTGCAAGTTCCTCAATCCATCGGGCTAACTGTCCCTCTATGTTTTTAAAATTCAGAAGCCAGACGAGGCTATTGTGATCAGTCCTGATGACAAAAGGTTGACCTAACAAATAATGCCTGAATTGTCTTGAGAATGTGATGATAGCCAAGAGTTCTTTTCTTGTTGTACAATATTTACATTGAGCAGGGGTCATTACTTTACTTGCAAAACTAATAGTTTTCTCCTTTCCATGTTGTACTTGGCTGAGTTCGGCTCCTATAGTGTTGTCAGATGCATCCGTGTCTAATATATATGTATCATGTGAATTTGGGTAATTCAATGTAACTGCTTCCATAAGGCTGTTCTTTAAAGAGTCGAAAGCTGCCTGTTGTTGTTCTTGCCATACATATGGTACTCTCAGTCGTACAACTTCGTGGAGTGGTAAGGCTAGTTTGGCGTAGTTTGGAATGTGATCACGGTGATAATTCATAAATCCCAAAAAGGATTGGATGTCTTTTTTGTTCTTTGGTATGGGCCATTTCTTAATTACTTCCACATTTTTTGGATTTACTTTGACACCTTCAGCACTAATAATTTTTCCTAAAAATTTAACTTCTTGTTGAAAAAGATGACACTTTTTTGGCTTCAATTTTAAATTATATAACATTCCTGAATCTTTCTAGTACATGTCGTAGATTTTCTATATGGTTTGTAAAACTGTCCCCTAGCACTATTACATCGTCAAGGTAAGCCAAACATTCCCTCCAAGTAAGTCCTTGCAAAACAAGCTGCATCACCCTACTGAAGGTTGCAGGACTATTGCACAGCCCAAAAGCTAATTTCACATGTTCGAACTGACCATATTTTGTGATAAAGGCCGTCTTATGCCTGTCGTTTTCGTCTATTTCCAATTGCCAATATCCAGCGGCCATGTCTAATGTGGACAAAAAAACATTTCCACCAAGGGTATCTAAGCAGGATTCGATATTTGGCAACGGGTAGGCATCTTTTACAGTCACCTTATTAAGGGCTCGATAATCAACACAGTATCTAAGACTCCCGTCTTTCTTTCGGACCAGTACTGGTGTTGCTGCCCATTCCGAGTTTGATTCCTGGATGACATTTTTCGCTAACATTTGCTTAAGATGTTCTTCCTCCTCTTTTTCAAAACGAAGTGGAGTTCTACGGAGTTTTTGTTTTATTGGTGTGGAATTACCTGTATTGATTCTGTGTTTAACATTGCCATTGAAGAGACCAATATCAAATTCGCCCTTTGAAAAAACATCTTGATATTCTAATAATAATTTTCCAATTTCAAATCCTTGCTCTTTGTTCAGATTTTTTGTGGTTCTTTTATATAGATCTGTTAGATGTTCTGGTACTTCCTCATTTCCACTGAAATTCGTGGTTGCTTTTCTTACTGTAGCTGATTTCAAGTCTATTTCAGAATCATCCATCACTAATTTTGCCTCAATTCCTGATCCAAATAGTTTATTTTTCTTCAGAGTTACTTCTTTGTCTGTTGGGTTTCTTACTAAAAGACAAATTTCTTTGTTTGGTTTGCAAAGGGAATTTGGTGATAATATTCGTTCTAGTTTTGGCGATGGCTGTATTACGATATCATCACTTGGCTCTCCATTCAATTTCGTTTGCACAAACTGTACACTATATGGTGACAAAATAGTGGTCTCCTTTATTGTTACTCTGTAAACTTTTACACTTCCACTTTCTGGACAAGACATTTCTGTTGCTGGTATAACTTCGTGATTCAACAAGATAGTATACTGTCCGTGATCAACGACGACTTTGTTTATTTCTAAAAAATCCAAACCAAGAATTAGCTCATCATCTATGTCAGCCACAAGCATATTACAAAATATTTTGGCTTTTCCTAATTCTAGCGATACGTTTTCAGCTACTTCGGCTTGAAGTTTGCCTAATTTGTTGATGCCTTTTATAATCACTCTGTCAGTTAGTTTTGGTTTGTCACACCGTTTATGGTAAAGTTTTGTGCTGAGAATGGAAATTTGAGCGCCGCTGTCAACAACCCCATGACTTCTTATACCATTTACTAACAATGGTATGTACATAGTCTTTGTATCTATCCTGACATTTCCATCATACATATTTATTTCTCTTATTTTTACAGGTGGAGGTTGGCCAGTATCTGAAGGATGGACTGGAGATTGGCCTATATCTTCAGTCCGTTCAAGTTTAACTGTCTTCTTGGGGATGGTGATGGTGATCTAGACCTATTCCTACTTGGGGAGCTACCTCTGATTCTGTTGGGACATTCTCGTGCAAAATGACCAAGTTCACCACAGTGAAAACATTCGTAATTCTTAATTGCATCTCTCTCAGCGGCAACCCTCTTGTTTGTTGGTGAGTTCATTATCTGTCGAGGTGGAGATTTTGGTCTATTGCCTGTGATGATTTTCCACATTTCCCTCACCATTGCCCTGGTTTCTTCCAATCCTTCTTCCGTTTTCTCTAGTCTTTGTTCCAGTTTAGTTAGTGTTGGGTTCATCTTATCAGCAAACTTTACAGCTCTCACTGATGGTTCAGGCTCTGTTGAGTTATCATCTGTATTTTCATCAAATGTTACCCTTTTAAGCTCCACTCTTTTGGGTCCAAGAATAATTCTCTGATTTGTTATGGCGCTCTTTACATACTGCATTGCTTCATCAAGGGTGTCTGGATTCTTATCCATGGCTGTAAGTGCTGCTTTCTTGTCATTACATCCTTTCAGAAATGCGTCGATAGCCACAATCTCAACAAATGGTTCCGGAGTATCAGGATATCCGTCTGTTGCCATTTCTTGTGTTCTCTCCGCAAATTCCTCCAATGACTCCTCCGATCCTTGTTTCAAGTCTTGAAGTTGCCTTCTTACAGTGTGAGGTAAATCCCTCCTACCAAAACGCTCATTCAATTTCTTGCAGAAAGTATCATAGTTTTCCTGTACTCCTTTAGCTTTTACGCTATAAAATTTTAGTGCCTTGTCTCTAAGACATTCAATCAATTTATCCAATCTTTGTTGTGGTGTCCATTTGTATCGGTCAGCTATGTGGCTGAATTGTAAAAAGTAAGGACGCCAATCGGTTTTACCATCATAGGTGGACATTTTCGGGGGAGATGGTCCTTCTATTCTCTTTTCATTTCGGTCTTGAAAATTGCTATTGGTTCTTGTGTTAGTCCCAGTTTCTGTTTTTGTAGTTTGAAGCACAGATTTTCTGTCATCAAATTTCTCTTCATACAAGGGACGTTCTGTATGCTTACTGTAAATTCCTGACGGTGAAAGTTTCTCAATTTTCTCTGTAGTAAGCTTGATTTCCTCTATCTGTTTGATTCTGTTATCCCTTAGCTTTATTTCATCTCTAAATTCCTGTTCTCTTTTTTCATGTTCTCTTGATAGGGCTTCGATGTTTGCTTTGTTTACTTGATGTACATTATCAAGATGTGAATTAAATTGTGCATCTTTTTCCTCCATCCTTTTCTCGAATTCAACTCTCATCAGTCTCATTTGTTCTTGCATTGACTGTAAGGCTGTTTGTTTTTCTTGTATTCGTTGTATCATGATCACATTCATTTGACTCATCTGTTCTTCTAGCTCTTTAATTTTTTTCTGTGGATCTAAAGTTGCAGTAGCCTGTTCTGGTATTTCTATTATAATCTCTCCTGATGCTAATAATGGGTCCCAGATAGTACTTGGAATACCTTCAAGTTGTTTTAAGTCTTCCAGGGTGAGATAACCCTTCTTATCCCTGGCAGATATGATTATTGCTGCTCTTTTTGGTCCAATATTTTTGATGCTTTTGAGCTCATCAAGCGAAGCATTATTTATATTTACTTTTTCCGTCATCTTGATGATGGGTTGTTATGAACCAACAGGAATCCGCAGTATAAACCGTACAACAAAAATCACTATCACAAAAAAAATGACCGGTAGATCAAGTATCCCAAAAATATGAGAAGTAGGAACAAAATATGTGTCTATCACTATCTCGCAAAAAAAAAAACCAATTGGCAAAATATTGAGACGATATGAGAAAAACACAAAAAACAAAAATACGAACAAAATATCGCAAAAAGGTCGTGTGGTAAAATATTGCGACGAAAATGTATGTACGTCAAAATATCGTAAAAATGTCAGCGAATATCTCATATGATGATACGCATCCCAAAAACAAAATTGCACGGGGAAGAAAGAAAGAAAAAAAAAACACTGCGTAAAAATACGCGTATGCCGAATAATCACAAAATTATCTTTGTAAACTACTGCATACTATACGATGATAACACTAACATCCAACAAGGTCAACAATACATAACTGTAAAGGCTTGGTATTTTTATCGTAAAGGAATATGCAGATACATTGGATGCAAAAAAAAAAAAAAAAAAAAAAAATATAAAACAAAAAAATGTGTGTGTGATTTTTTTTTTTTTATATACTACTGATAAGTATCAAAAACACCAAAAATAGAAACCTGGAAATATGTTTCCGAATAAACACGAGAAACAAAAATGTCGAATCAGAATTGTGCGTATAGCTCTGTGGTATATATGATGTACGTATAAATGATAATATTAACACGTACGATATGTCGCAAAAACATGTGCGAAAGTAAATGTCATATCATGAATATGTGTAAATAACATGGAATCAGGTTATTGTGCAATGATAATGCACAAAATATTGTAAATGTAACACTACACACCTATCAGGACATCTGATGTTTCATATGTATGGGATTGCAAAAGGGATGGGGAAAAAAGGGGGGGCTGAACAGAATGATATTGGGAAAAAAATGAAAATAAAGAAAAATCAAAATTCAAACGCATACATCAGAACATCTGATGTTATCTTAATTCAATATATATAAGTGAGGATCAACGCATACATCAGAATATCTGATGTTTCCTTGACTGGCGGAATAAATAAAAAAAAAAAAGGGGGGGGGGGGGGTAATCAAGTACAAAATTCCATGTAAGGTCAAAATCTGGAAATGTGTATGTCAATGACCAAATAGTAATGTGAAGTGAATAATATTACTCACTTTTATACAGATATGTAATAAATAAATACGACAATCTATTCTGAAAAATTTGAAAATTTGGCGCCAGAGAATGCCAAACAAAGAACAATCTCCGTTGGGGTTCAGAAACCACTTCTGACACCAAATTGTCGTGAACCGAGTGTATTAATAATAACTACAATGAGATATGGATTACCTTGGAGTTATCTAATAACCCTTCAGGTCTGGAGTCACACAGTCAAGGCACAGCTTCGCTAGGAACGTCTGTCGTCTTTGGCTGATCAGGAGTAACTCGTTGGGGAAATCCTTTTCCATTCGGAACATCTCGTCCGGGTTTCTTCATTTATAAATACCGGCGTATGCCAGTATTCACCACAATTATTTCCCTTGACTTTATTGTCATAATTATGCAAGGTGTGAACATAACTTTCTTGTAGTTTTTCATTAGATGAAAAAAAATTAAAATGCTATTTGAAAATGTACATGTGTTTTCGCATACATGTTTAAAACTATATTTAATAAATACATGTTTAATTAGATATATAACTATTACTCAATTATAATTATCAATTATAAATTTTCTTGATAGGAAAGATTAACAAACATATTATAGTTTCTATCAATCAAACGGTGTACCAGAAAGATACGGAAAATTTTATGGCATCTATAGCTATATGCACAAGTTCCATTGCAGATAAAACAGCCAAATTCACTGCGCCTCTGTTTACTCCTAAAAGGTATTGTGAAACTTTTAACTGCACTTTCCAAGCATGAAAGAATAAACACTAATCTTGAAGGTTACCTTTATTTTTTATAAAAAAATCCAAGTACAAAATTTCACAATATGTACCATATAGCAAAATTGGATTTACACAAGAAGTTAGCTGATGGTCTTAAATATGATTGCTAGGTACTTGTATTCATTTTACTCTCTAAATTCTTACGATCAAACTCTGTCAGTTTTATTAAATATAATAATCTTGGGTTTTATCACTGTTTACCTAAAAATTCTGTTTGTTGCTATAATGGTGGAGGTTATTTAAACAATTTTGAATACTTTCACGTGACACAGATAGTATAACAATATCATCTGCACAAACCATAAAGCAAATGAGAAATATGTTCATTATCCAGAGAGGGATACATGATGAATTGTCAATGATAAAATAGAGAATGGAAACGGGGAATGTGTCAAAGAGACAACAACCCGACCAAAGAGCAGAAAACTGCTCAAGGCTACCAATGGGTCTCCAACGCAGCGAGAAAATCCTGCACCCGGAATAGTGAAATGGACAGCCCACTAAACTCCGAACCATACAAGTGAACCAAAATTTAAAAAAACACACAAGACTTATAATATTAGAATACATGGGATGTGAAATACCTGAACATATAAAATGTTTGCACCTTGATTTATATTTAAGAATTATGTCCTTGTACCGATGATAAAATTTAGTAAAAGTTTTGACAAGTTTGTGATATCAAAATCCCTGGTGTAATAATTTTACAGTAATAGAGAGATTTCAATCGTTAAAATCAAATACGTTGTTATATATTTACGAAGGAATCGATCAAGTTGAGATATACATACGATGGTGCCAAGGGAATGTCGCCATCTAAAAACGGATAATTAACAATAGGAAATCATCTCTCTTATCGTAAATTTTAGTAGTAAGCTTCCCGTTAGAGATATAGATATCAAGACCCAGGAAAGGGCAGTGTTCATTGTTACTATTAGCTTTATTTAAAGTAAGTTCAACAGGATATATATCATTTACATATGAAGAAAACAGTGTAAGGTCTATATACGACCTCGTTTTCCACCTTCTCTCAATGAAAAAAGCTCAGTCTCTCCTCTTGTAATTTTACATTGTACAGAGTAATTGACATCATTGTATACATATCTAACTATCTTTTAATGTATTCAAGAAGTTGCCGATTTATCTATTTAATTTACACAAACTAAAGCCTGTATCAAATGTTTTTTTTCTTCAGATCCACGCTATAATTTGATGTATATTTACTGAAGGTCGCCATTACATTTAACAAAAACAAAAAACAACCTGGCGAATTTACAAAGTATAATATTAGATTTAGCACAGCCCCTCTTATAATAATCAAATATTGTCTACCAGTATTCAGTTATAGATTTTCATGTCGTCTGTGATTCATGGCGACGGTGATACAATTCGGTGTTCTGTGAATTGGTAGAACTTTATCACCTATCTTGAATGTATTCAGAACTTGATCTTTAAAACACTCCCTTCTATCTTCATGTGATCCTTAGTACTTTACCATGATTGATGTAAACAGAATTTATTTCATTTGATTCATAATTCATCATTTATTTAAATTTGATTAATATTATTACTTCAATTTCATTGAATTAAATTTAATTTTTTGACAAAATTAATTTAAGGTGAAAACACACGATTCATACTTTTTTCTTTGTAACAAAATAAATATAGCCATAATTAAATATCACAATAACACACCGAGTTATACACATGAAATTTTTCTGTGTAGTGAATACTGACTTTTAATTTCAAAGTGTAAATAAAGGCTCTGTTCCTTCGTCTGCATTTGTTATTGCAAGGTTTTATCATCTGATGGATTGATTATTGTTTAATGTCCAGTTACATGTATATTAGGACGAGAACACGTTGATGTGACATGAATATCTAAACATTGCTTTGTACTACTAGGATTTTTAAGCTGCAAGCACACGAGGAAGCAGTCCAAGGGAAGACAAATCACCCCACCCGAATACATATGTCGACTCCGAACCGACCAGTCTTTGCACTTAATCCTAGACGACACAGATGAAGCAAATTCCAATTTTAAAGTCATTGTAGGCACAAAAAACAAATAAATAAATTAAAAACGGTTAATAGAGTTAAGGGTATTTATTTATACACACATTTTTTCAATATTTCTTCATCTTTTAATAACACTTAAGCTTGTTACATGTATTTTAGGTATGATGTAACGACCACCTTCGCAAAAACAATACTTTGTTCTTGCCTATTTAACTTTAATACGAGACATTCATATTCTGCTATTTTGTATACCACAGATGCAGTTTCATATAGATAATAATTATAATAAATGTGCAGATTTTATGTATCAGTACTACTTTAAAAAACAAAACAAAACAATTTGATTTACATTTTAAGGATATATGTCACAGGAATTTCAATTCTGTTAAAATTTTATATAAAATATATTTGATTGAAGGAAACACATTAATCCTTCAAATGACTTACAAATTAATTGTATTTCAGATAAATCTTTTTTGGTCTTCGAATTTTATGACATCATTTTCCGTGGTTAAAAGCAATTTGCGGTAATCTTTATTCTATAAAGTCAATTGCATACACTGTGCCATAGAACAATCGTGAAATGTATATTTGCTCATTACAGGAAACATAAGGTCGTTTATTGGGAAAATTTTCCTGTTTCATTTTGAATGTGACAGACTAGAAAATTTATGTGATTGGTTAGTTAAACCGAGTTTATATCAGTTTATCTTAAAGACATTGTCAATATGACAGGCATAAGGTAGATTCGGTAAACTATGCAGTAAGATCAGTAAAATGTAAGGTTGATATCCAGGAAATCAGTACAAACTCCGGTTTAGTTAGGAAGAAAAGGTAAATACTTGTGAATCTATAAAATAAATGACGGATAAAATATAGGTTTTATATTTGTGGGATACCGTATGGACAATCAGGAATATCATATTTATATATCAGAAAAAATATACAGCAATGACAGGTGAAATGTCCAATGGAAATCTATGCATGAAATCCTAGTAAAATCAATGTTGGATACATGCAAACATTTTCAGAGAGAGCATTTTATCTTTAACTATAAATAATTCTGAAGAACTTTGTTACAGTGTTAGAACTTGCGCGGTAAATATCAGTGAAATTCACATTTATTTTACTGGATATAAATTGTATATTTGGAATCCGATCTATAAGGCATTCTCGGTCCCATTCTCTTCTTTCCAGCAATACCCCAGAACACAAAAACTTCGTGATGTTGAATGCATTTATTTTTAACACGGGTGTTATTATTATACTCGAATAAACACAATATATGATTAAATTACTAAAATATAATTTTTAAATTGAAATTTTTTACTTTAATTCGACAAAATGGAATACGAATATGACGGTTTCAGAACACTTTATAATTTATCAAAGGATGATATGCAAGTTTTACAGAAATTATACACAGAAAAACAGAAGAATAGTGTTTCTTCTGATATTATTATTTTGCTTGCCGTTTTATATGGTGGAATATCCCTTTTGGCTATAATTGGAAATTTCTTAGTAATATTAGTGGTGGTATTGAAAAAGAAGATGCAAACCATTACCAATATATTTATTGCAAATTTAGCACTCGCCGATGTTGTTCTCGGGATGTTTGCAATACCGTTTCAGTTTCAAACTGCTGTAATTCAACGTTGGGTTGTGGCAGATTTTATGTGTAAAGTCGCTCCGTTTGTTAAAAATTTGTCAGTAAACGTTAGCGTTTTCTCATTGACATTGATAGCTGTTGATCGATATATTGCTGTGTTGTATCCCATGAAAGCAGGATTTCGGAAGAGAATAGCTGTTTTCGTCTTAGCTTTCATATGGATTGTAAGCATTGGTTCAAGTTTACCTGTAGCTATTTATTTTGAAGTAAGAAAGATCTTTTCAATCCAAGAGCTGAAGGCTAAGAAAGTCTGTAACGTGTATTGGCCTTCAAATGATTTCTCTGCATATTATTTTGTGTATCTGCTTCTAATACAGTATGCTGTTCCATTGACCATTATCACATGTTCATACATTCGGATTGCCTCTAAAATTTGGGGAAGTAAGTTACCAGGAGATCTATCGAATTCTGGAAGAGACAACTCAAGGACTCGGAACAGGAAAAAGGTAGGTTCTTTTAAAATTGTGTTATAGTATATCTCTTCAGTTGATGTTTACAGCGACTCTGTGCCAGTTTCCATTGTTTTTGTGTAGTGATATACGATTTGTCGAAATTTGCTACATCAGCATCGGCATAAAATGTTCATTGTATGGCGGCAACCTACCTACAGTAATCCAGCTGGAAAAATTTTGAATATTTAACCCATTTCAAATTTATTATAAATTACCTCCCCTGGTTTTTAACTACGGCTATCAGCGCTTATAAATGTATTACAATATACGCAAATCATGTTGTATATTCCTGCTGGAGAAAAACTTTACCTTTCACCTGCACGGGATTTTAATTGCCTATGATTATTTACATATCATGTAACTTATTTAGTAAGTCTTACATAATTGTACAGGTAAAATTCTGCTTATAATTATATACACTGTATCATTGTCCAATATTATCAGAAATTTCTAAAGCTCTGCCTATTGATGAAGAGGTAACCCTCAGCTGAGTTTGGATTCCTTTTTGTTTTAATTGTTTTGGATTTTAATGGTTGTGCGTATTAATTCATCATTATATCTTTAAACGGTTTTACAACACTTTGATCTCCAGCACTGCTGATGAGTTGTCAGTCAACGAAATGGCCATACAATGCATCAAATTTATTTCGGTATTTTGTGATATGTTTTATTATACATTATATAGCACATACAAAACTCTAGTTAGAGAGCAAGGAAGATAATAAATGTTAAATTACGACGAACTTCAGATAATATCAGCAAGATTTTCATTTACAATTACAAAGTTCAGTATCTAGTAGAGTAGGAAATAAACTTCGAACCTCTAATCATCCAAAGAAAGATTTAAAACTGAAAATTATTGTAAAATACCAGTTCCGTATATGTGAGTATATATAAGAAGTGCTTTAGCCAAATTGAGATGTGGCGTGACACTTGGAGATTTGAAAACTATTTATAGTTTGCTTCTTCTATGGTGATTGTATAGAAGATGAAGCACACGTGAATTTAATATGTCAGTTGTACGAAGATTTTAGAAGAAACATGTTTGAAAAAGCTAATTGTTTTTATATATAATTTATGTTTTTTAGTGATACTCAGAAATTAGTGTTTTTATTGACAGAAAATAACTTAATACGTTGTAGTGCAAAAACCTGCTATCTCATTTTAAATAGGTGTTGGCAATTACAAAACCCAGTGCTATATTTACAGAAACTGCAACAGCTTTCGCTGTAATATTGTAATACCACAAATATAAAATTTTAAATATAACAAGATCATATATGTATAAATTAAATAAAATAAGATGGAAAGGGCATCCTTGTTAAGCCCATTACTGACACCAAACTGATCTGCTAAGTGATCATTTAATAGGACTGAACACAACACGTTTGTGTAAATAATTCAATGGCAGCACAAAGCGTATTAGAAACACCAAGTTGATCAACGTTTTCCCATAATACGTTTCTATCAATGGTGTCATAAGCTTTCTTACAATCAATGAAAGCACAAAATGCAGATTTGTGCATCTTTTTCTGACATCAATAATGTCTGTAAACGTTGATCACTGTTCTACTGTTGTAAAGTATTGACGGAAACATTTTGCCCATTTACCATCAAATTATTATCGTCCATGTCATCCACCCATTGATCCAACCTCTCATTTAACATGTTACAATAAATCTTATAAGAACACAGGCCAAAGCTATACCTCTATAATACAATGGATCTCTCTGATCCGACATGCTTGATTTAGGTATAGGGTTGATAATATGTTCCACACATCCGGAGTTTTTCGAAACCTAAAGCAATAGTCAAACAAATGATATAAAAAATGATAGAATTATTATTAAAAAATGCTTCAACTGGAAAATTATCGTAACAAGCATATTTCCCCCCTTTTGCCTTTTCTATAACACGAAGGGTTTCAGCGAAAGAAACGGGTTCCGTCAATAAAATATCATTAAAAGTACCATTACATGAAATTTCAGTATGTGTATCAGAGCCCGTATTCATAAAGCTACTTAAGTTAAGATTTTATTAAGGAAACACTTAAGTTAAGGAAACCGCGCCCATCTCTCCTAACTGGTATTCATAAAACATCTTAAACTAAGAAAACACTTAAGTTTCCCCTTCACTTTAAGGAAGATGGGTATCTACCTTATGTATTGCAAAATCAAATTTTTCTCTGTTAGAAGTTTTCCCAAACCGGATTTTGTAGGAACCATAGTATAACTATACTCAAGAACACACATTCTTGCATTTTTACTTCAACATTTAAAATAATACATTGTATGAGAACAATTTGAAAATGAATAGTTGACAATAATCCTCTCCGGCATATGGGGAACAAGGGCAATCCGTAACAACAACTTTATTCCGCTGTTATACGTTAATACGTTAATACAGACAAATATATAAAAGAACTCTACACATATATATATATTTTTTGTCAAATGCCCGTCAAGTTAAGTGTGAGCTTGAGACCAGATTTTCTCTATGATATTCTTCTTTTACTAGAACACAATGGAGAGTATATATGTAAATTGTCATTTACTCCTATGATTTCCGATGTGATAAAGATACAAGGTATACCGTTTATGATAAATATAATTTTAGTGTTTAGCCCAATATCCGTATGTATCCTTGTGTTTTCATGTGAGATGGACTTCTTCAATTATGATTTCAAATAGATATATTTTCAATTTGCAGTTGTATATTTCACTGATCTTCCCCAAATACCTGGTTCTGCCTTTCTATTGAGAAAGACCGTCACAAAGTTTTAGCCTTTGCATTGATTTTTGTCTGTTCATTTCTAGACGATATCTGGAGAAAGGAACAGGAAATAATACATCTCTTATTTTAACATTGACGTTTTCCTGTCTGATGTTGTTTATAATCTGATAATTTCCGAAGTGACGAAGGTTTGATATTAAATACCAGACCCCGTGAAATATTACTGACAGTTCAAAATAGGCGTTTTGCTATCTGGATAATTGTTTGCCTGATCGATTAAATGGTGTTTAACGCCGCGCTAGCGGTATAGGAGCCAGTATAACGGCGAGAAACCATTAGAATAAAGCTATTAAAATTGCAAATGGTATTTAAAACGTTGGCGACAGCTTTTGTTACGTCACTTCCTAGAATGAAATATGACTTTCGATTTCACTGGGTGAATTATCGAATTTTATTTCACTCGGAAATCCCGGTATTTCACCACACTCAATGTAATAATACCACATATTCAGTAAACGATACCATTATTTATCCTGTAAGTCTCCTATGTGAGCAGCCAAAATGCACTGGCTGTATACTTAGAAGCGATGCATGGAACACTGTTAACTTGAAATTTTATTGATTTTTTAGACCAGTAATTTCCCCAAGGGCTTTTTAGTGATGTTAGTTGTTGCTCATTGTTCAAAAACACGATATCCTCTAGATATTATTTCTTACGTTTAGTATGATAGAATATTATTTCATTGACGCATATTCTTTCATCCTGAAATTTTCACACTAATCATACTAACAGTCTTAAAACTTGTTTAAACATTTAATGTTGTTAACCATCTTTATAGCTAGGGAAACGAGAAAGATATCTAAACAAAGGCAAGATATAGAATAAATCTTGAGTAGAAAATTATCTGCAAAAGGAACACCAAAGCAATAAACACAAAAGAGAAATGGAAAGAACAAAGGAAAGAAGTGGTAAGACGTACTGACAACAACATGAACAAATAAAAAACATTAAGAAACACTAGAATTTATCAAAACGTTAACGACTTTCGGTACAATTAGATGAATTTCAAATAACCAGTATAGTATGAAAATTAATCAACATGCTGGAAATCATTAATCAAATTGGAAACTAAATTGAAATTATAAATTCAAGACATACGTTTACATCATGTAACGGAGGCGTATAACTAATGTGTTAAGGTCAGTTAACGAACTGGAAGATCCCTGCCTACCTCACAAAACATCAATTTATGAGAAAATTACAACTTCAAAAATATCACTACATGTACATCGGGAATTAGAAAAATATAACAAAATCAAAAACTAAAACATGCTTGAGCACAATGCTTTAGAGAGCGTCGATTAAGTAACATGTCTTTTACTGAAGATCAAGGTAAATACAACTGTCAATGTTGCGGCAACTAAGATGTTAATCAAAGTAAAGTCAAGAAATACCAAAGGGATATTCAAAGGAGAGAAAAATCGTAACAAACTTACAAACTCCGGAGAACAACGAAGACAAGATCAAAACAATACATGCACTACAATTAAAAACTAAAAACATATGAACAACATGGACCAATCAAATTTAGGATTAACTACAAAACTTGAGATGGTGAGGAAATTTAATTCTGATCTTAATAGGGAAGACGAGGGGCCTCGGTGGCCGAGTGGTCTAGGTAGTTCATCAAGACTACTAAGTATTAGAGATACAATGGATAAGCGTTGGTTCTTGAAAAAGAAACCATGAGCCCGGAGGGCGAATGGTTTGTTTTTCATGAACCAACGCCTATCCATTGTATCTCTTCCTTAAACTATTGTTGTGACGACTTTTCCCAATTACCTTTCCTTTCTTAATTAGACCCTATTATGTGTGAGTTTAAATTAACTTAATTCTCTATACTACTATTCAATTAGATATATATAGCCACGTTGATGATTTTAATGGCAAATGAAAATTAATACAAAACCGTATGGACTTACAGTATAAGGCATATGATTCAGAAATTTGTCCATTATTGACAAAATAAAGCATAGTCCAAATAATTTTCCAGTAAAACATAATGCTACTGAAAGAAAAAATAGTTTAAAACCACTCGATTTACACTTTTTATATTTTAAAAATATGTCAAAATATGCAGTGAAACAGATGAAATTGCCATAAACATCAAAATAACAATGTTCTAATTTTTTATTGAATTATATGAAATTGTCGATAATAATCAAATAAAAAAATAAAGATCTGTTCTTATTACTAAATTATATCAATGATAACATAAAGATTTAGAAAAAAGGGAACACCAAAACAGAGATTCGAACTATGTCTACAAGTGTTACTCTCTAATCATCCTAACATAAAGATTTAAAAAAAAGGAACACCGAAACAGAGATTCGAACTATGTCTACAAGTGTTACTCTCTAATCATCCTAACCTTGCGGCTACCATCTTATACTATACAAACGTCGTTTTTAAATATATAAAGGCGAAAGCCTTATGTATATATTGTACCGTATCATATTGATATATGTAAAAACGACATTTAGATATCATCCGATTGGTAGCCGAGAGGTTTCGTCGATGTGTTCTTGAACTATGACACATAATTTACTTGACGGAGGGAGTTCGAACCAAAGTCACGGCAAACGAAAATTTGCAAAAATCAAAGGTAAGTTTTTAAACTAATACCAGCTGTGAACAGAAATCAGTAAATTCGCCAATTCAAACTTAATGACATTAAGTATTAAGTACACAAAAGCAACAATTGAATATAATTTGATGACTTCATTTCAGTGACGGATTAAAGAAGCGTTGATTCTAGAAAAAGAAACCACGGTAAATGAATAGGCTGACGTCACAGCAGTGGTTTAAATGATCACTAGCCTGTCAACGCTGGGGTTGTGAGTTCGAATCTCACCTGTGGCGGGGTGTGTTCGACTCCGATCTTAATTGACAAGGATTGCCAGTTTTCCTACCGAAGGTCCGTGGTTCTCTCCGGGTACTCCGGCTTCCTCCACCAATAAAAACGGCCAAAATGTGCTGAAAACGGCGTTAAACCCCAACTAAACAAACAATTAATAGGGAAGACGATATTACTTATTTTAAATCGTAAAAATAATTGAACAATTTGTTAAACATTTACTGTTTCTTTGAACTCCATATCAGCAGTACCCTCTCTCTTTTTCACTTTCTTGTTTATGCATTCTTTGATCTTTTAACCAGTATCTATTAGGGAACAAACATTTAACTTCAAAAGGGGGGGGGGGGTATGGTTTTTTTTATATTGGTTTGAAAATTTTTTTTCAAGGTATGGAAACAATTTATTTTTTTTCGACTACAATCAAACCAAATTTTTTTTTCTTACCAAGTCGAATCAGAAAATTTTTTAGGAATGCCCAGAAAGTATTATTCCTACGAAATCACTAGCAGTAAATAAAATTGGTATATACTATGAATTTGTTTTTATAATAAAACATTTGCATATATTTCATTGTAAATTTAAAACAAGATTAGTTCAGATATGTACATGTATGCATATTTAAACTAGAGGCTCAGATGGATGACCCTGTATCGCTCACCTGGCATGAAAGCCATTTTCATTGATGTACCTCAAATAGAGAAGTCACTTCTCCCTATCATTATGAAGTGTGGTAACCTTGTAGGAACCAATTTTTTCTTCATCAAGGTCCTTCTACTTACAGGTCAGCATATTCTAAAATTTGGCAGTTCTCCAGAAGATTTTTTCATGCATTTCCCATATGGTCTTATGCTAACCTAAATCCTCTACTGAAGGCCATTTTGAATTTGGGATTGGCACCAGATTAACAACAGAGTAACAACACTTGGTGAGCACCTTAAGAGGAAGATTCAGACCTAGTTTGGTTTCAAGCAATTCTGCGGTTCTGTAGATTTTTGTTATATGCCATAGAAACTGTCTGTCAAGTTTGGCTCTACTTGGCAAAGCAGTTTAAGAGAATTTTTTTTTAAATCAACCAATCAGGAACAAGAATTGCCCATGGCGGCCATGTTTGTTGCCTGATCTGGACAAAATTTATGAAATTTTGTAAAAAAAAACTCTAACAGATGCTGCCTGTCAAGTCTCGTTCCCTTTGGCCAAGCGGTTATAAAGAAGATTATCAACGGATGAAAAACAATAACTGCCTATGACGGCCATGTTTGTTGCCTATTCAGGACGAAATGAGGACACTTTGTACAGAACTTCCCAATTAGATGCTTTCTGTCAAGTTTCGTTCCATTTGGCAAAGCGACTTCAGAAGAGAATATTTTTTTTATATCAGCCAAACAGAAACAAGAACTGCTCATGGCGGCCATATTTCTATTCCGATCGGAACAAAATGAGGAAACTTTATAAGGGAACTCCCATATATGCTTCCTTTCAGGTTTCGTCCTATTTGGGCAAGCGATTTCAGAGAAGATTTTTTTTATATTAGCCAATCAGAAACAAGAACTGCCAATGGTGACCATATATGTAGTCCCATCTGAATGAAATAAAGAAATTTTGTAAAGAACCTAAATAATTGCTTCCTGTTAAGTTTCGTTATATTTGGCCAAGCAGTTCCAGAGAAAAATTTTTTAATCAACCAATGAGAAACAAGAACGGACCATAGTTGTAGTCCGATCGGGACGAAATGAGCAATCTTTACAAAGGACCTTACATAAATGCTTCCTGCCAAATTTAATTTCATTTGACTCAGTGGTTTCTGAGGAGAAGATTAAAATTTGAAACGTTAACAGACGACGACGGATGCCAAGTGACAAAAGCTCACATGGGCTTTGGCCAGGTTAGCTAAAAAGGAACAATGCTTTGATTGTCATGATTGTTGCTCTTCATCTTGTTAATCACTGAAAGGTCAAGTATGACTGAAAAACTATAAGGAAAATCTTTTATTTTGTTCAAAATAAATCAAGTCAGGTTTGTATTAAATAATGGTCTAAAGCTTTTCTTGTAATGCTTGTAATTTTTTAAATCAACTCTCGGATTCAATCTATTTTTTTTTCTTTTTTTAAAATATCTAAACCACACATTTTTTTCCATAGTTTTGTAAAACAGATTATTTTTTGTTTTGCTCTTTGGAATCAGATTTTTTTTTCACAAAAAACCTTGAACCCCCCCCCCCAACCTTGAAGTTAAATGGTTGTCATGTGAGCCTCAATTTCCTGAATCAAAGATATGCATGTCTAATAATCGTTTGTTATATACCGCATTAGAAAAGTCATAAAGACTCATTAGAATTCCCTGGTCAATATTGTCTTTGATTTTTGGCTGACATTATGTAATGTAATAAGCCGTCAACAGTAAAAATTACGACACCTTAAACTTAAATCAATAACAAGGCAAAGAAATCCAGTATACAAAAGCCATCAATATGCTAAATGCAATAAATTTATTTTATTTTTTCATTCGTTTGTAACGAACGTTAAATGAACGTCAAAGGAAAAGACACGAGAGAAAATAGAGTTTTAGTAATAAAGGGAAATAATCGAAATTGGGAAAATGTCTTATAGTTACGGGTCAATTGGTCATGGGATAAAATAGTTTCAACAATTGCAATTTCGAAGAAAACTGTCATTATCTTAACAAAACCAAGGTGTAAATAACAATAACGGGATTAACTGGAGTTTCGTTTTAATTATCTACCTGACATAAATATCAGCTGTGCTGCTGATACATTCGGTGTTTCCAGTCAAACAACAGATGCATCTACTAAGTGCAATAAAGATTTTATGAAAGGGTTACGGAACCGATTTCTATGAATAAAACTATCGATGTTCCTTTACACATTTAGTTGTAGTCTTGATATGATTATAAACAAAACGGATCACAAGAAAAGTAATTAGTGACATAACAGTCAATTAACACCATCTGGTGCCACGCAGTTGTGTTGTTAAGAATAGAATGATTACAAAACATAGTCTACGTAATACATGTAGTACAAATGTGTATTTTTGTATATGGTGAAAAAAACGTGCATTAGTTTCTGCCAAGATTGTGTTGCGGGACTTCACATTGTAAGTGATTTTCGTACTGTCTTGTTTTGATTGTCTCTTGTTTCCTGTCTGTTTCATCCTTTTTGGTTATATCTCTCTATTACTGTTTTCATGCCTTGCCCTTGGTTTGTGACCTTATTATATAACGAACTTCCCTCTATCGTATAAATTCGTTTGAAATACAATATATATAAATGGTTACAATATTATTATTTCAAAAATAATTTTCAATACAAAATGCTTCATTCCCATCAACAAGCAAAAGTCCACCCCCTTGATGTGACTAGTGGAAACCTTTAATGCGTGAATATTAGGTAAAACATGGGAATAGACACCAAAATAGATAACAGGAAAGGTCGACAAAGTCATACCAATTATTCAAATCCACCAAAAAGACAGAACCCCGAACAAAATATAATATAAAAGAGCACAAAACAGAAACCTAAACACAACGATCACTCAAGATAGTCTCACTTGGTACCGGCATTGGATAGTGTTTTATGTGTACCAAAACCCCCCACCATCCTAACACTCTGGTATATAAAAATACTATAAAAGGCTGTGGGCTATGGTGATAAATATTTGACAAGTAAAATCAAGAAATACCAAAGGGATATTCGAAGTATAAGGGGTGATCGAAACAACTGACAAACTCCGAAGAACAACGAAGACAAGAACAAAACAATATATGCACTACAATTAAAAACACATGAACAACATGGACCCGACCAAAAAATATGAGGTGGACACAGGTGTTCCTGAAGAGTAAGCAGTCCCTGCTTCCCGTAGGACACCCGTCATGCTGCCCATGTCAAATCCGGCATGAGGAAGGGACAACATCAATGTAACAGGTCCATTTTCATTTGGGAAACGTTTTTTTCATACCTGTCAACCAAGTCATGATAAAGTCCAAAAAACTTTAATAAGGTTGACGCCAACTTAGGGGAAACTTGCTACGTCTGAGCAACTTTTCTGTCAGGAGCCGGGCTCTGTTCAGGAAGTCATTGTATATGTCACAAGCTCTGGAATAACGTATGAATTGTGAAATATATACTCAATACGTGGGCGCTTCTGGAATGTTGCCGCTCAAAAATGGGAAGTTGACGATTGGAAAGTCAAATTCATCCCGTTTGTCGTAAAGTTTTGCATTCAACCTTCCTCTGGTGTCTATTTCGAGGTGAAGGTAAGATGCAAACTTGGCAGTGTGTGTGGTATCCTTAATTTCGAGCTCACTGGGATAGATGGGATGTAAAAAATTCCCTAAAATAATTCAGTCAATTCACGAAACATAAATTCAGCTGACGTTGCTAGATAAAGTATGAAATTAGAAAAAAAAGCTTTGAAGGTTGTGCATCTATTGCTATTATTATTTGAGAATCATTTTTCATTTTCAGTTAACTGTTCGCAGTTTGTAGAGCTTATAGCGAAAAAGTCATACCAAAACATATGCGTAGATAGCAATAAAATATTACCTTTCTCTTGTTCTAATGTGAAATTCACGCCTATCTGAACTCCTATCGGTTCAATATTGCAAATGAGGAAAATAATAGGAGGATTTAATTGATTTTGATTTTAACATCGGAATAATTAAAACTTGCTTTTTTGTCCTTGCTTGTAATACTCTAATAAAACATGTATTTTGATTTAATCGCTTCCGTTAATCACAATTTACAGCACATTCCTCAGCTTATCTAATACTCGAAAGTACTGGAATTCATATTGAATGCAATATCATTGTCACAACAGCTCTTTAGGGTTTTACCTAGGATTGCTTACCAATATACAAATGATAGGGGTGTTTTCTATAAATTTCAAATATCGTAAAACTGTTTTCAAATGTATAGAGACAATTTCTGATTGACTTTAGTTGATATATACAAAAAGATGATCGTCTTGTAAGGGACAGAAATTTCTTTCTCTTTCGAAGCAGCTGAGTTATCTCTAGTGTAATATGACTAAGAACACAATGTATGCAACAGGTCTGTTTATGTAGATGCAATATTTTATCATGTAACCCCGGGCATATAACGAATACAGATGACCTGACCAAAGGAAAAAATTTCAGTATTAATTTCTGTTGTTATTAATGTAGTCTAAAATAAGATTTCCGTAATAAAGATGATAATTTTTGTTGTAGGTATGCTTCCCTTCTGTTAGTTACCAATGTAAATCTATTTTCTTTTTAAACGTTTTGGATATGTTGCAATTGTTTGCTCATTCTAGATTTCCACTGCAGGTCTATTTTCCATTTTATATTTTGAAGATGTTAATAATGACTGTTAGTTATCTTGTCGTATATTGACTTTCTTTTTTAGGCTGTGAAGATGCTAATAATTGTTGTAAGCTTGTTTGCTGTTTGTTGGTTACCATTACAAATATTTAATGTGCTGCTTCCGTTTTTCTCTGATGAAATAAACTCGTAAGTATAATATGTTTGAAATAAATTCGTACATTAATGTTTATTGCTACTCTTAAGAGGATGCCTTTGCTGTTGCTTGTTCAAAACATACCACTTTATTATATATTGATTTGGTCTGTCCTTTCCCTCCCCCCTTTTGTCCCCATAAAGATCAAATGGTTTTTCCTTCATTAAATAACCGACTCGGTGGTTTCGTAGTAGCGTTCTCGACTCGGATCTGAAGTTTGCGGGTTCGCTCTCCGGAAGTGTTAAACAAAAGACATTAAAATTGGTATTTGCTTCTTCTCCGACAAGCACGCCGCAGCGTAGGGGTGACAGCAAGGGACTGGTCGGCTCGGAGTCTGTATAATGTATCCGGGTGGGGTGATAGGTCTTCTTGTGGACTGTTACCTCGTGAGCTAGCACGTTAAAAATCCGGCTCTGCGTGTCGGTCTAGTACAAAGCAGGGTTCATATTCATTATCATATCTACATGTTCTCGTCCTGATATGCATTAAATAATTGCCAGTACTGCTGGACTTTAAACAATAATTCATCCACCCGTCCATCCGTCCATCCATCCATCCTTCATTAAATTCCCATACACCAGTCATAACACTATATCGTAAACTTTGAATGTGAACAATTAATTTTTATTGGTCATTTTGATGTTAGATTGACATGATTTGGTTTTTACAATATTCAGACTTCTTTTGCATTAACTCAAACAATTTATATGCATAAAAACATTAGCATTGCTGAGACATCAGACATGTTTTGAAGAATAGCAGATATTGTACTCCTCACAGATGTTTTATTCTATGTTTTCTTCATATCATTTTCTTAAAAGGAATGCACATAATCGGACGTAACAAATAAAATGGGAGAGAGACAAAAAAAAAAAAAAAAAAAAAAAAAGAATTGAAAACCAAAAACAATATACAACACGAAACAATACAATAATAAGTAATTAATGCTTGTATGAATGTTCCTCCTATATGAAAGACAAGGTCGTTTAAGGAAAAAAAATTAAAACTAAAGACAAGAAATACCAAAGGGATATTCGAAGGAGAGAAAAATCGTAACAACTGACAAACTCCGGAGAACAACGAAGACAAGATCAAAACAATACATGCACTACAATTAAAAACTAAAAACATATGAACAACATGGACCCCACTAAAACCGGGGATAGAATCAGGTGCTCCGGAAGAGTAAGCAGTCTCTGCTTCCTGCAGGAAACCCGCCATGTTTAAAACACCTCCATAATATAATAATATAAATATATTAGAAGAAAATAAAAAAGAAAATGGCAGGAGGGGGATTTTTATGTCCAAAACCACTTACTAGCACATGCATTGTCGAATGGATATCAGAATAATAAATTTCTTAGACGTCTTCCGATATTTTTATGATAAAATCGTTAAATCGGATATATAATATGACCTAAAACGGGATTCTTTTTTCTTTAAAATAAAAAAAGGTGATCGAAGGATATATATATATTCAATGTTATTTGAATTTAAATTGAACATTTTTTTTTTCAAGAAAAATATGAATGCTTCTCTCTTGTAACCATTTTAATGATTGTGACCAGAAAAATAGAATTACAAGATACAACTTGCCCATTAGCACATGCAGTTATTAATTAAATCCTTAATAATAAGACATTACTTAAAACTATGATCTTTTTGAAGAGAAAATTATTTGTATAAGTGACGTATGTAGGATTGTTGTTGGAGACAGATTTATATATATATATATATGCCAACATTTTTGTAACAACATCATTATACAATGTTGTTTCAACAATTACAAAGGTTTCTTACTTTTTGGTAATATGAAATAGAAAAATAACTGAGATTTTAAATATGATAGACTGTTATATGAAAAAAGGACACATATACCTAAGGAGCAATAAAAAACCTAGTCCATTGGACAGACAAACCCGGGAAGACACATGAACAACCACAAGCACAACAAGTAAACACAGAAAACTAAAAAACAATGAACAACACGAACTCCTATAAAAACCAGGTTAAAAGTTATATATAATTAATAAATATAGTTAATAAGAATGGTAAAAATTAATTATAACATAAAATAGAAGAAAAAATGACAAAAAAATAAAAAGTGAATAAAATATATAAATATAACAAACAAAAATATGAACTGTTACTGAGAGCATTGTGCTTTTTTGTAAAAAAATAATAATTAGGCGTAATACATCTCACTTGTCAATATACTGAATTATGAACACCACTATACGCACAGTCTTCCCGAGTTTAAGTCAAATGTTGCTTCTTCCACTTCACCCAGTGTATTTGGCGCAAGGCACAGCTCACAGGTTTGCAGATTCTTTACCGTGACAACGACGACATACACCAACTTGAAAGAAGAGCAGCAGCAAGCATTACCCCTTTTTCCTGACAACATGATAGAAAATGCCCTGTTTAACACACTACAAAACTTAGAGGACACCGACCTACCCGTTGACCCAATACCATTTACAGACGACTTCATTACCCATTGGCTCGACAGTGACAGAACAGTTTGGAACCACTTCGATACAGACGGACCCAGGACTACCAACAACCTAGAAGCTTGGCATGGTAAACTGAAAGATTCAACACTCGCATCCAGACTTTCAAAGACATCGAGGCCTCCAATGCAATTCACAGGATACAACCTCAAGCACGGGTTACCCTGAGACAACGAACAATTACAGAATATAACCTACTTAAAGTAATGAAAGACAGACTCACCAGAAACAGCATCTACCTAATGACTTACATCGACGACGTTTCACAGCATTTACACCTTTGTTAAATTATTTTAAAATTTGTAAATAAATTGTGTATTATTTGTATATAATATTTGTGTTTTATTATAATTTTATATAAATTGTGTTATTTATTTGTATTATTATTGATTGTTTATAAATATTAGAAATAGACCTCAATATCGTTCATAAATTTTAGCAATATATATTATTGCCTTCCTTCTTATTTTAGTACAAAATTGACCATCCAGACTTTCTAATTCACCTGTAAAGGTGAGAGAAAATTTAAACCTTAGAGTGTTGCCTAATCTCTCTTAGTGTATGTAAGAACATGATAATCCCTTTCTTCATGATTAAGTACGATCGTTAGCGAGTACTTATCATGAAGAAAGGGATTATCATGTTCTTACAAACTTAGAACATATAGACTCTATTGTTGATTAATTATATGTCCATTAAATGCATGGTCTGAAAGAATACAGTTCTCAAATATAAGGTGAAACAAATAACCCCTCTAGCTAACTGTCATGCACGACTAACTGGCGAGTCCTTTTTTCTATTATAAAAAGTGTGTATTCTTGTCAGTAATTCATCTCTCATGCCTTATATATTATAATGAATCGAGGTGTGGGAATTGGTAATTTTGAATTGCACGAAGAAGTGTCCGAGTACGATCTTATGCTTTTACCTACCCAGGACTTAGTGAAATATGAAAACGAGCCTGTCGTGTGTGAGGCTGCTGCCACGCGTGGGCTTTAGGAGTCTGGGTTGCTTGCACTTTAGAGAGGAATTTGTGTAAAGAGACATTTGCTGATGGTGGTATTTCATACCCAGTGATCCGAACTGCCTTTCAAATGAACTTTTAAATTATTGGATGGCACACTTTATACAAGAATGTAGACGCATGGACAGCAGCGCTTATCCACCCAATTCATTGGTCCAGATTGCATCAGGCATTCAAAGGTATGATAAAATTTTAAAATTTCTCGGGGGGTGGGGGGTGGGGTCCACTGTTGAAATGTATCTATTTACTTGATTTTAAGGTAAAACCCTTTTCTTTAATGTTGTAACTTTGGGATCCTGTTTTTTCTACTTGAAACTGTGTCTGTATCCCCCTAACCCTTATAATACCTCAAACGGGATATAATATTACTGTGCGAAAAAAAAAACGTTTTTTATAGATTCAAGGGAAAATATCACAAAGTGCAAATGATTACACAAAAGGCAGCAACTTATCTCAATACATGATTGTTATGATTTTGATCCCTTGGAAGATGCTGATTTTCAGAGGGATCAATCTAGCAACTTGTTCATTTTCCGGAAAAGTCGCTAACCAAAAGTTGCTACTATTGACCTAAACAAATGCACTTTTCAATATTTTTGCTAAATTCAAAAATTAAGATTTTTTGAACTAACAATTTATATCTCATTTGGGCTATAATAACCCAAATGAGTTAATATGACCCATTTGGGAGATAATCCCCAGCCTGTTACCCCCAAAAATATATAAAAAAAAATAGAAATTTTTAGAACTTCCTACGGAAAAATGTCTTTTTGTAACAACAAAATAATTTAAAGGTGCATTTTATTACATCAATTATAGCGACTTTTGGACACAAACTTATAATGTATTAGAGAAAGTTCTCAGGAATCTGTATTTTCAGAGGATTAAATAGATATCTAGGATACTTGCTAACAAAGATGTTGATTTTTATTTAATGAAGTGCACTTTTAAGATAATTTTTTAAAATATATTCTAATATTTTAACTGCTTATTAAATTGTATAGCCCAAACAGGTTATTATTTCCGAATCGCTTAATTGGTCTCAACCTTCTGTTTATTTTAATTTTACTATTTTTTAATAAATAAATGAGATATGATATATTCGTAAGTGAGACAGCAACCAAACAACACTAAAAACCAAGACATACAATTATACAGCTTTAAAGTATCTACAATGAGTCAAACTAGTTTTCGTGAGGCAAATTTCATTTGATATTAATTTATTTCAAGGCTGTATATTATTATCTCATTTGACCAATTTTGGAAAGGCAAACTATTCCGATACACCGGTCAGTCTTGTTACTTTTCTTAAATATCATATCTTCTTACACCAATGGAAAAATTTTAACAAAACAAAGTCCCAATAATCCTTACGATGTAGTTATACAAGAAGTAAAACCCGAATTTTTTGTAGGTATTTGAGAGCAGATTGTAACAGGAATGACAAACTTTTTTCAAAAGGATTCCGTTCCATTTGCGTATTTTAGAAAATGTCTAGACAGTAGAATGAAGGAACTAACTAATAATGGTATTGGAACCAATGTTAAAAGAGCAGACCCTATATTGACAGCGGACGAGGAAGCCATGTGGGATAGTGGGGTTTTCAATTGTGACACTGCAACTGGGCTAACCAACATTGTTTTTTTCTATAACTGTATTATAAGCTCTTTGGATTTCGTGCACTTGATGAGCACAGAGAGCTTGATGCTAGTCAATTCCGTATCTCTGTTGACACAAATGGAAAAAAGTTAATGCATTATACCAGGAGGTTGTGCAAGAACGTGCAAGGGGGGCTTAATAATAGGAATGTTGATGTTAAACGTATAACTCAAAAAAGTGATCCATCAAACCCTAGATGCTTGGTTAAAATTTACGAAAGGTATTTGTCCCTTATTCCACGTGAGGGTAGGTTTTATCGTAAGCCTCTACCACATAAAGATACAAATGGTTCTATTCGGTTCAGCGTACAACCGATAGGAATAAACACTTTGTCTAGCAAAATGAAGGAATTATTCAAGGCTGCGGGAATATCAATGACAGCTCGCAATATATCGAATCATTCTGGAAAAGTTACCTGTTGCACTACACTTTTCAATGCAGGATTTAGTGATTCCACTGTAAAGTCGAGGAGTGGTCACCGATCGACGGCTGTTGATACATATAAGCGTCTGTTGGAAACATTGCAAGAAAATGTTAGCAAGGCATGACAGCCGCCACCCGTTAACAAACATATAGAGCAGGAAAATGACTTGTCTGTTCCTAAAATTTATCGACATGAAATCGAAAACAAAGAAAATGATGACAATGATGACAATACAATGACAATAAATGTGCCAAATTCTATAAACAGAGTTGTCATTTTCAAAAATGGAAAAAGATATTGTTTGGAAATTTGAACTACTTGTGTATTAAAGATTTATTTATTACAGTTACTATTTATACAAATAATTAAATGTCAATTCAAAAGCCTGGGGTCATAAAATTTTCTTTGAACTCACTTTCCTTGCCAAATGTCTGTAGGCAATATTTTGCTACAGTAAATGGTCCTTTTTGTGTTATAACAGAACAATAAGATAATACTTTACTAAGAACATGCTTTGTGTCATTCTTCACTATTAAGAGAGTGAAAATTCTTGCATTTCATTGGTCGAAAGCACTTTTCTATGTTCTAAATTACTATGTTTGGAAATAACAGATTAATCAAATATGATATTGTGTTTATAGAACAATAGATAAAAAAGACAACCAAATAGAATACTAGTTAAATCCAAAATTAAATTAACATGATGACCTGACTTTGTTTCGCTATATACATATATTTAACACCGAATAATACATCTGGTAAAACATGGTCTTATTTGGGTATCTACTGCCTTTCTATATCTTACAACAACACATTGAATGATGAAGTATTAATTTATTGAAAAGTGCAGTAAGGCAAATTTAATACATTCATTATAGAATGTGTATAACAGATAATTCGTTTCTTAGATATAACGTTTGAGAAAAATTCAATATATTCTCTTTTACAGGCTTAAGCATATAAATATTGTGTGGTTATGTTTTAATTGGCTGGCCATGAGTAATGCCTGCTATAATCCATTTATATATGGACTGTTAAATGTAAGTTTATCGTTCATTATCTTAGAAAAGTAATTTCATTTACATATAGTTGGTATCTCTTCAACAAGAAAAGAGGTAATCAGTTTATGAAGTACGTTGGACATATAGCAGTTCACCAAAATTGTTTCCAAGTGAATAATACACGTAAAGCTACTTTTCGTTGAAGTAGTATGACCATGAACATTTTTTGACAGGAGTTTTTGAGCACAATATTATTGTGCATATTAATGTCTCTTTCTTAGAAAATCGATTGTAGAGAGTCATATTCCGCAAAAGACCAAACGTTTTACTAGTTCATAAAAGTGTTTATTGGTTTATTTCTCAACTTGACAATTTTTGAACTAAAAATATTGAAAAAAATTATACATTAAAATTAAATCCCATCCAACTGCAGATAACACACTTGATTTATAAATTTTACTATTTTGTTAAGAAATAATTTAATAGGAGTTCAATAATTATTTCACTGCAAACAAAATTAACATAGCTGATTTCTAAATTTTTGTCATTTTGTAAATTTTAGGAAAAATATAAAAAGGAGTTCAAAAATTTATTCTCATGTTGTACAACAGATTGCAAACGGAAGAGAAGACTTTCCAGGTCATATTCTTATGGTATTACAGAAATGACCAACCAGAGGACCAGCGTCAAATCAATGACCAATCAGAGGATCAGTGTCAAATCAAAAAGAAATTGCAATAACGAAATTTGCCTATGAAAGAGGTGTTAAATGATAGAAAAATGGATTGATTTGAGATACCAATCAAATGAAAAAAAACAGTCAAGTAAACTTTTAATCAGCACAGTCAAAGCCACAACAGAAAGTAACAGAAACAAGAAAATTGATTATCATATATGTACAACACCACATCCATTTAACTTTCAATAGCGCTCTGCCTAATTGTTTCCTTTTTTATATTTTGTGACAGTGACTATTAACAAACATTTAGAATTTATCATAAAGTGCATGTCATGCATTGAAATTGATATCATTTGTTTAACAATCATGCAGAATTTATCAAAAAGTTCATGTCAAACATTGAAATCATTTTCACTTAACACCTATCTTCCAAGTAATAAAAAGTACAACTTGCAAAGTGATAAAGATTACATACCGGTATAGCTCATTAAAATTAAAACATAAAATATCATACACTATTGATAAGCAAATCGACAATTGTTAACCATAAATTCAGAGGACATAATCCATACATGAAGACAATAATAAAAATTCTTTGATACCAATTATTAGTCGAATGAATAGGACAGTTTTTTCTCTTATAGTATTGGTTTAATTGCCTTCTATTTTCATGAATTTGACTTGTGTTTAGTTTTTTATCGTATATATATAGATTCTCTTTCAGATACGAGTGAGTTATGAAATTTCTCATCCCGAGATAGTTAAATTTTCGATTTTCAACACGGGGGCCTTTAGCAAGCGTGTTAAAATCTAAAATTTAACTATTGAGTGTGGAGAAATTCCACAACTCACGATTAAATTGAAGGATAATCTGTTTCTCCTATGATTTTCGACAAAAACCTCAAGAAAATGTCGTTATGTAGTTTGTTTACATAGACGTCATTTCGGATCTTCTCTAATTTATCGTTCCAATAACTGTAGAAAAAAGGGCGGTAATTCCCACGTAGAAATTTAATCACCGGGAAGTGGTTAAAGATATTATATATTTTTATCCCAATGATTAAAGACGCCAAGAATAGGAGAAATAAATGTAAATATACATCTTTGTTGTTTTGCTCCAGTATTTTGTTGCCAATAAATTTCGATAAAGTGAGAAAATATTAGTCATAAATTACATGGTCAGGAAAAAGTTATGAGAGAGTTTTCATCTTTCTACAATCTTTCAATTGTCTCAATGAACTATCATTCATTTCTTATTTCAAGATTATATATTTTCTCACTTTACGATTCAAAATAAATGTTCACTAAATCTATTGTATGTAATGTACGTTGTCCATTGGGTTTCAATATGATCTAAATGAATTTGTTAGAAAATTCTGGGTGGAAATAAACCATCTGTGAGTTTTGTAATAATGTGTAATCTTATTTAAACTTGTGAAGAATGTTTTATGATTCTGAGGTTATCTTCCAATGGTTTATTGGCAGACACATAACGACTTTGTGTAGTGGTTGACAAAACAATATAGCTATGTTTGGAACAATCGATTCCAAATGACTAATAGAGCAGATTTACAGAAACACATAAAACTATATTAAATTACTATACTATTTCACAGCTAATGGTTCGAATTTCAATGAGGGCAATGTCTTTATTAGTGAAAAACCTCTTCACAAGGGATTTAGAGTATTTTATACCGCAAAGCCCAGACTTAGTGACGTATCCAAATATGGGTGGTTGCCACCACCATAAAAGGATTGTTTTTGCACGTGGTTTTTTGTGTGTCGTAAGGAGCAATAACAATTACCATAAAAGGCATGTTGTATAGCACGCGCTTTTTACTTTCCGATTTGGTTACTCACGTGTGAAATATTTTACTACGAGAAGAAAATAGTAAACAGCACGTTCTATATGTTACAAAATGTAGGACAAACAAAACTTTTTAGTCTGACCACAAGTTTTAAATGTTGAAAAACGACGTAATGCGTGCTCAATTTAAACGCTTTTTGTGCAAATTATATTTAGAAATGTTTGACATTTAAATATATGATGAAAACAAAATATAGATAGACTTCTGTTTGTGCTTATCTGTTCAATAATAAGGGGGAGGTTTGGGTACCAATAAAACCGGTTTAACTACACCACTCTTCAGTGTCTGTACCAAGTCAAACTATCCTGATTCTCTGTTGTGTTCATGTGCTTTGTACTCTTTTTGTTTTATTTTTCGTCCGGAGTTCTGTCAGTAGGTTTGTTTTGATTGATTATACATTTAATTGTTTATTGATTGATTGGTATATCATTGTTGACCTTTCTTTATCCATTTTGTTGTTTATTAGTGTCAATTTAAATTCATTAATCTCATATGTTTACATGATCAATTAATCTGTATTGAAGTCTTCACAGAATAGAGAATGGAAACGGGGAATGTTTCAAAAAGACAAGAACCCGACCAAAGAGCAGAAAACAGCTCAAGGCTACCAATGGGTCTTCAACGCAGCGAGAAAATACCGCACCCGGAGGCGGGCATTAGCTGGCCCCTAAACGATAATTCATACTAGTTAAACGAAATGGACGGATATTCCGTCGTTCCTATTTTCTTTAAAGTCAGTTCAAGACAAATTCACATTATAATTAGGATAGTTTGGAGGTGAATTGAAATGTCTTCCATTTTGGGTATATGCTGTGTTTTGTGTAAACAGAGGTTATGGTGGAGGCGGTATCAGTGCGTCATGTTCACTGCTGCCACCTATATTATAATTATAGCAATGATAATTATGTTTCCTCATAACAAAATTCAAGGGTGAAAATTCACACATAAATATCTCGTTTTCAAATTATCGCGTAAAACTTTACGTGCACAGAAATTGTTTATTGTTGAATTGATTATATTTGCATTAAAACTTCAATAAATTTGTTGAAAGTATTATGTATTTGTTGTCAGGGCCCAGGATCTCATTTTTTAAATGTGTTTGTTTGTATAGATAAAAATTTGGTTTACGCAATCGTCTGTACGAATTGTGATAAGGTATATATCATAGAGACATGTCGTCGCCTTTGTGACCTCTTTGCGAACACTTAAGTTCCATTAAATAATGGGACTGATTGTTAGTTTGCAAATCACTTTCGATTGCCTGGTCACAGCTCGTCAGAAGTCCGCGCAACCGTTTTAATGAAAGTTAATGGGGGACAACGCCTTGAACAGAAAATATTTTCAGCCTGGGGACACCCCGACCCCGTGTAATGAATGTTCAAAATTCTTTTTGTTTGCATTTTATGTACGCCCTCTGTCTTGATCTTGGTTAGGGGACGACCATTTGATATTCCACAAAAATAAATAACCCATCCAAAACAAATCCTCCTGCCCCCCCCCCCTGAATATCAAATGGTCGTCTCCTTACCAAGAGTTAACACCTGTTATTTCTTCATGCTCGTAATCAATGTCATATTGATCGGAACGTCGGACAATTTTTACTTTTGTTGTATTTGCATTTGGTTTTTTTCTGTTGATAACATGTTTTACTTTCTTCTCCATTTCGATTTATCTTTCTCTGTGGATGTGATTTTTATTTTAAAATATAATTTGAGAAACAATTATATCGTAAACGAGCTATTCCATGTAATATTTTATGACGTTAAAAGATATCTTTTAAAGTTGAAGATTTACCTTCATTAATTGCTCCTTAAGGTGTAGGGGAGCAAGATAATCAATAACAGTTTTTTAAGCTCTGTTTTACTATATACCGTCTCGGTGGTTTCGTGATAGCGTACTCGCTTCGAGTGCGGAAGGCCTTGGACTCGATCTCCGGTCGGGTCAAACCAAGACATTAAAATTGGTGTTTACAGGTATAAACTGGTGCATACCCAGTTCTACCATTTTGTGCTGAATCGGGAATGCACAGTTCTGCATAATTGTGAATCAGCACAAATATACAAAAAGTAAGTATGTTGCGAAACAGCTCGTACGACAATAGAAAACGAGGAAAGTAAATGGAAATGGTGAGCTGTCAACAGGTGCATAAGACGACTTAAATGTACAAAATACACACGCCCAACAAAACCAAATACAAAATCGTTAAAAAAAGACAACCAAACTAAAAAGTGAAAATAGCCAAACGTTTCGACCGATATGGTCACGAGTATGAAAAAATAAAAAAGTGTTGACTCTATGAAACCCAGAACAAGACTGAGTGCGTACATAAAGTGTTAAGAAAAAGAAATTTCATCCCGACATACGGGTGGATATCAACGAGGAGGTCCAATATATTATGGGTAAAAATTGACCTCGGACCAATTTCCCATGGGGGATACCATATGACACAGGATTCTACAAAGTTGATGGCCAATAAGTATCAATTTTATTAAGGATTCTTCATATTCTTTTTCGAAGTAATTTTTAAATATGATTTACCTAACAATAGCTAGGCACCTGTGATGGATCACGGGAGCTCAACCCATACAGACCCTATCGTTGGGGGGGTTGTCAGGTCATAATACGGAAAGCCTGACCGCTGACCATAGTGCCATATGGCAAAATGCTGGGTACATTATTCATGGCATTTGCATCACGTGACTTCAGCCCTTTTAAGCAAATTACCTCCCTTAGTTGTAGATCGAAAATGATAAAATTGTTTGAATTACGGATAATCGAGTCTTTTTCCGTCTTGGCTCTTAAACTAATGTATCTATGAAAACGTCCTTTGGCGGATATTTACAAATCGTTTGGGGGCCTCGGTGGCCGAGTGGTCTAGGTAGTTCGTCATGACTGCTAAAGATCACTAGCCTGTCAACGCTGAGGTTGCGAGTTCGAATCTCACCTGTGGCGGAATGTGTTCGAATCCAATCTTAATTGACAAGGATTGCCAATTTTCCTACCGAAGGTCGGTGGTTTTCTCTGGGTACTCCGGCTTCCTCCACCAATAAAAACTGGCCGCCGCGAAATAGCCAAATGTGCTGAAAACGGCGTAAACTCCAAACAAACAAACAAATTGTTTGTTTAATTCTGAGGGGAAAGGCTTCATATTTGAAGGATTACGCTATGGGAGACATGAAATTATCATGTTTTAAAAACATTTTGGCCGAAAAGTTATGAAAGCAGGTGAGATAAAACTTATTTCCTCATTAAATTCATTCTCCAAAGTTGTTCTCTATATGCGGACAATTTATGTATGATCTCGCCTTTGTATCTGTATCTGTAGTTTGAATTTGCATTTTTAACTAATTTTTGTTAATTCATATAGCAGTTATACTACGGTTACTCTTCAGTTTTTTAAACTGAATTGGCTGAAAGTTTTCAATGCTGACAATGTTTATTTGCACACGAAAGGAAAGCTAATATTGTGTAGAATGTACCTATATGCGGACAAATTGCTTATGAGTTATAAGAATTTGAATATTTGCATTTTTATTTTTTGGGGCAAGTTTAATGCTTTGTAATGAATGTCGTCAGAGAAATCCAAAATGGCCGCTATGCAAATTACCAAAGTACCCGCAATTTTGCCATATGGGTAACGTGTTTAGAGAATGCCGAGCTCCCGGCACATTAAAGACCCCTTCTGTAGTTTTCGAAAAAGAGTAGGATGGTGTCCGCTAAAGAAGGCTGAATTACCCAACCCTACCAAAGCATCCACCCCTTTACAGTGGCAATCAAACTTGGTTCCCCTTTGTGTCCCATGTCCCCCCAATTTGAATTGTTTGATAAATTGTTCAATTGGTTCTCGGAAGAAGCATGAAATATTTGCCACTGGACTTTAAGCAAAAACAATCAACCAGTCTTAACAATAGAGCATAATGGTGAAAACAATACTTCCGACAACAGAATGTAATTTAATTTACTTCATAATTTAATTTTATTTCATCCAATTCAAAATTAATTATAAATGTCAAAGCAAATTATTACCACATTTATAGTAATTTTCTGACAGAATTAAAATTGCGTTAAAATTTGTTACCTGATGAAATCTGAATTAAAACCGTAATTAAAGATCTCATTAACAGAAAATGTAAAAAAATAAATATTACATTTAGTCACAAATGTGTACCTCCACTGACTGATTTGTGACTTCCACCGGATTGACTTTGTTGAACTTCACGACGGGTGCCGTATACGGAGCAGGAACTGCTTACCTTTCCGGAGCACCTGAGTTCAATCCTGGTGTATATAGGAGTTCGTTTTGTTCATTTTTTTAAAAGTTTTTCAGTGTTTATTTGTTGTGCTTGTGGATGTTCATTTGTCTTCCGGGTTTGTCTGTTTAATTGATTTCGTATTTTTGTTTGGTCTTATGTATATTTGTCCTCTAACTTTTTTTAGAGGAACTATGATTCAAATATTCCAAACAATGAATTAATCTTATACTTTCCAAATACAACAGTGTGTTCCTGACTACATAAAGTGACAGGACAAAACCTTGTGTCCAATTATGGGTGATAATTATATCAAAAGTACAACTTTAGGTAACCAAGACTAATTTAATTACACTTTAACATCCTGTCACAGGAATTTCAATTTTGTTAACATATTGTATAACGGTAAATTAATTGATTAAAGAAAAAACATCAACCCTTCAAACGACTTACAAATTAATTGGATTTCTCATTAATATCAGATAAATTTTCTTTGGCTTTTGAATTTCATGACATAATTTTATGTAGTTAAAAGCAATTTTCAGTAATCTGTACTTGATAAAGCCAATCGCATACAATCGGTAGAACAATCGTGAAAGGCAGTTTATTTACATTACATCTGCATCATATGCATCTAAAATGCCGACAGAATGTTACGGAAATTGATAGATGAGACAGATAACTTGTGAATAAATCTGATTGCACAGTGTTTTTGAATTAGGTTTAGATCACCGTGTCCTACTTGATGAGGATTTACTTATTGCTTGGGCAGTTAACTAAAAAAAATCAATACATAAGTACGCATTTGAGAATAATACATTATGCTTGATCTCAGATCGTTGGCGACATGGATCCCCCCATATCATTCTTAATCCCATATTCCCAAAAGAATATAATTACTTGTAATCACAATGTCGATTTGGTACTTTCTCACAATATGCATATTATGATCGTTTTTAAAACTTATACATCTTAATATCGTTCTCTTTATAATATAGTAGCCGACGGTTAATTGGCATTTGAAGTAAACTCAACAAATGTTTGCCATGTTAGAACAAATTAAAACAGTCAGCGAACAATGGTTTTGTTGCAATTCTGGATTTTAAAAGACAATATTAGGTTTCTAAAAGCACGATTAATATCGCATCGACATGAATTATATTACTTTTCTGAAAATTTTCCTGTTTTTTTTGTCATTTTATCATTTTGTTATTTTTGGAATTTGATCTTCAACGTTTTGGACTTTCGTTTTGGTTTTCAACATTTAAGTCTTGATCAAAATTGATGAGTCGTAAGTCGAGGAAATGTTCACATCTTGTTCAGCAAATTTATCACAGAATTTATTTTAAACACATCAATTCTAATATTCAGTTTACACAAAAGTAAACACTAACGACAGTATACAACAAATAGAATGTGTAGTAAACGTAGTTATTCATTAAAAAAAAAACTCAATAACTGACACACGTCAATAATGAAGATGATAACTTCAATTACCGCTAGGTACAGAGCCATTCGGAAACTTATGTTGTAAAGAGTTGGGTATCTGAACATTTCAGAGACAAGTCATTTATATTACATGTATTAAATTTGGGCTCATACATTATAGCACTTCTTGAAGTCGTCATAGTGAAAATGCATGCTTTGTTCTTTTTTAACACATCATATATATGTTTAGAATTTAATTAAAATTAGTGGTGATGGAAAATATTGTCATTTGATAGATTAGTCTAAAATTGCTCTGATGTCAAACAGTTTTGAAATTGGCTTAGAGTGCACTCAATATACAAAGCTTTTTGAATTGCAAATTAATTTTATGCCAAGACAATATTTAACCTTTCGTATTCAGTAACCATTTGAATTAGTAAAGTCAAGAAATACCAAAGGGATATTCTAAGGAGAGGAAAAACGTAAACAACTGACAAACTCCGGACAAAAACGAAGACAAGACCAAAACACTACACTTAAAAACTAAAAAAATAACACCAAAAAAAAAAAAGAAAAGGGTAGGTTCAGGTGCAACGGAAGAATAAGCAGTCTCTGCTTCCTGGAGGACGCCCGCCATATGCATGCTGCCCATGTCAAATCCGGTATGAGGAAGGGACAACATTAATGGAACAAGTTCATTTTCACTTGGGAAACGGTTTTTTTTTATACCTGTCAACCAAGTCACGATGACGTCCATAAAACTTTAATAAGGATGACTGCACTTTAGGAGCAACATACCTCTGTTTGAGCAACTTTTCTGTCAGAAGCCGGACTCTGTCCATGAAGTCAATGTATATGTCACAAGCTCTGAAATAACGTATGAGTTTTGAAATATATACTCCATACGTGGGCGCTTCTTGAATGTTACCGCTCAAAAATAGGAAGTTGACGATTGGAAAGTCAAAGTCATCCCGCTGGTCGTAAAGTTTTGTATTCAGCCTTCCTCTGGTGTCAATTTCGAGGTGAAGTTCATGATAAGATGCAGACTTGGTAGTGTCTGTCGTATCCTTTATTTCGAGCTCATTGGGATATATATGATGTTAGAAATTCCCAAAACGTGAATTGTTGAGTGATAAAACATCATATGTATAGTGAAAGCTGAAATTAAAGGTACCGGCTGACTTCTTCTGTTTTTCCTGAAGAAGTCTGTCAAGGACGTCTGCCTCATATGAGTAAAGGAACAAAAAACAAAAGCGTCCACGAAAGTGAACAAATATGTTGTCGATAAAAAATTCAATCTGGACAATTTCGTCCTCGGTATATTTTTTGTTAGATTTAGAGTTGTTTTTAACAAAGTATGATTTATCTCTACCAATGAAAAGGTATGTGTATCTGCTGTTGCCATTTTTATTTTAAAAGCATCGATGGATTAGATCTTTTAACTTCTCCTTCAGTTGTGAATGAGGAATGGTGGTACAGAGGGTAGAGAAATCAAATGTTTTTATGCTGTTGTAGACTGAAATGGACCGAGATCGTAAATTACCCTTTAATTCTTTGGAGTTCTTAAATATCCAAATTTCAGTGATAATCTCAATAATAATTAAAATTATTTGCCTAAACCTGAGACAGTCGTGTAAATAGACGGCAAAAATTCGTTGTCCATACCAAACGGTTATAATTTATTAACTGCTGAATATTTATGGGATAATTATTTAAACCATAAATCTTTATAAGAGAAAAATGATTGCAGAAGTGAAGTACATGTATATATATAGGTGCCGATTCTGTAAGATTTGATTGACAGAGTTTATATCTCATTAATCAGATTAAAATCCTTTACTAGTTATGCTGTGGCACACATCACCGCACATTCTTCTGATGTCTCAAATTTTGGCGTGTGTTCTCTTTAGTTTGCTTATCCCCGCCTGGATGTCCGTTCGTCGCACTTTCTTGTGATCTACACCCTTCGTTCAATTTTAACTCCATGCATTATATTTCTATACGGTATTCTCACAGAAACTTAAGATCCAAATGGTCGGATTTCAAAAATTGTGAATTTAAGTTTGTGACCTTAGCTCCTCTTTCATTTTTCAATTCACCCACATTATTTCTATAGACAATTGTCATACACTATATTATATATTTGCATATGCACAAAAAAGTTATACAATTTTAATTTTAAATACTTAAGACAAACAGGTGTTGTAGAATTTTGAAGTGTAGTGAATTTAAGCTTTTGACCAAAACTCCTCTTTCATTTTTCACTATGCATTTTATATCTGAACATTATTGGCATACACTATACGTAGACGTGCGATAAGGTTTTGGCATAGGTATACAGCATGTGGGCAGTTATTATTATTGTTATGGTTTTCTTTTCACTTATTTTCTGCTTTGGTATGCTTCCTCCGTGAATCAAAGAAATGTTACTCCTTACCAGTCATTTCATGACATTTACATTTTGTATAGATTCCACATAGCTAGTACTTAAGTTGCCGTGTTTTCTTGTTTCAAAGTTAAATTTATGCCTTGTGGAAAGTTGGAGGTTGTTATTTGGTATAATTCTAATAAACTTTAAGTAAAGTCAAGAAATACCAAAGGGACATTCGAAGGAGAGAAAAATCGTTACAACTGACAAACTCCGGAGAACAACGAAGACAAGACCAAAACAACACATGCACTACAATTAAAAACCAAAAACGTATGAACAACATGGACCCCACCAAAAAACCGGGGGTAAACTCAGGTGCTCCGGAAGAGTAAGCAGTCTCTGCTTCCTGCAGGACACCCGCCATGCTGCTCATGTCAAATCCGGTATGAGGAAGGGATAATATCGATGGAACAGGTCCATTTTCATTTGGGAAACGGTTTTTTCATACCTGTCAACCAAGTCATGATGACAATCATAAATAAGGGATGTGGTGGATAAATACATAACATAGCTTAGAAGCAGTATTTTGGTTGCTGTTTTAAAAGAGAGAATATCAAGACAGAAAAATGTAGCACCTTACTACGTTATGTTTTTCACTGTTCTCACTTATGCGGTTTGCCTTCAGATTTTAATCTTATTGACTGTTTTTGATCTGTTTACCAAGGCATTCTTTTGCCAATTGTTTTTAAGAAGATACAGAGAATATTACCTATTAGATCAATAAAGAAGTCTAAAAATGAGCGGGTTAATCCTAAATGCCAGTTTCCTTCGGTTTTTTCACCTTTAGATACGTCTAAGTAGCAAGAACAATACCATGACCATAGTTACCTTCAGTTCTTTTGAGGAGAATCCATCGAAAACTTTTTCTTTTTTCTTTTGAATCGATTATCTTAACTCTATGCACATCTGGTTTATTTCTGCAAAATACAGAAAACAAACCAAATAGACATTTTACTGTAAGAAGTTGTTTCAGTCTGATAATTTCCGATGAAATAAGATCTGTTATAACTGACAGTTTAACATTGATGGCTATGCAGAATATATAATCATACCAACTAAACTAATTTTTGGGTAATACTTTTTGTCAAGAAGTGGAAGAAAATATTGATTTTGATAAATATTATACATTTTTCATGTATAAAATGACTATAGAAATGCAAAGAGATATGTGATACATGTCTCTGTCAAACCTAGGCTGTCGCACGTGCATCAAAACGGGGCATGTTTACAGACTGCATAATAAGCCCTTTATTGTCCCATATAAAAATTTATTGAAGAAATTCCAATAGAAATCATAAAATTCTTGTTCCAACTCTAAATTACATATATGTAACAGTATGTAATAACAAAAAACACCACCTTAGGCTCCTGTCAATAATGTATATTATTATACTTTACTATATCAACTACTGGTAAAATAACTGCGTTGTTTTTACTGTGCAAATAAAATAAGTCCAGTTTTTCTCTGCCAGCGGGAATTAACTGATATTTTGCTCTCGTCGATTCACGCGATAATCAATGAGAGCAAAATAACTCTCTCGCGAGAATCGACGAGAGCGTAATAACTGATACTTTTCCAGGAGTTAGTTCAGTATAATACTGATGATAACGTTATGTCCTTTAGAAGACGGTAATATCCATTATTATTAAATCTCAAAAGGGTTATTTTTCCCCGATTTAATAATTATGTATATTACCTTCTTCTGAAGACCGTAATTGTATAATTTTTTTTGTACTTGTCTAAACTGATTCAGACTACAACAAAGCTGGTTGAAAATAATTTATCTTCATCGTTATAACTTATGTATTTTCTAACATGTAATTGTTGTAAGTTCTCTTTGAATGTTCTATAACAGTTTACGTCTTCTTAACAAATCTGCTGTCTGAAAGTATTTCTTCTATCTGAATAAAATGAGACAATAACCTGACAAATCTTACAAATCATCTGTACACGAAAAATGAAGTTAAGTTTAAGTTAAATTTATGTGTTGCTGAACATGACAAAAAGAAGAAAGTCAGCAATGACACACAAAAGTCCCATTCGGTATGACACGAATTAATTACAAACAAAAACAAAACAAAAAAAAACACACACACGGAATTAGGACTATATAATAAGCATACCCTGAAATATTGCAATATCATGTTAACCTGACTCCAGTTTGTACCAATATTTAAAGACTTTATAAACACAGACTACATATACTTTAAGCTATATAAGAAACACATAATATGTATCTTTCAAACATACCAAAAGTTATACATATTACATGTAGTTTAATTCTCCAAGTTACAAAAGGCCAGAACGATTATACGAGATTCGTAATTCGATATTCCTTATCCGATGTTCGAAATTCGAAATCCGAAATCCGACATTCAACATCTTCAATTCAAGATTCGAACAACTAATCAGAGGAGTGAACAGTATTAGGCCAAGCACTGTATAGATTACTATTGTGTTGTTATGGCGTTATTAATCGATTCAGAGAATTTCGAACGTTTTGGCGGGTTATGACCTTGTTTGTAACCAATCATCGACTGAGACATCGGCAATCACATCTTGATTAGGTGTTTGATAAATAACTGGTTCATTAAGGGTAGAATTGACAAAAAAGTAGAGAAAATGGTTCTAACTTGTATCAATTTCGATCTTTTGCTAACGATTGCCATAATATTTTTTTTTTCAAATTCTCGGACCTTAAAAATACTCCAACGTGATTTTATTATCCCCGCACTTCGAATGAAGTTCGGGGACAATTGAATCGGTCCGTCTGACAGTCCCTTTGTCCGTCCGTTACATAATCTCCTCGTTTTTGTCACATACTGTATGTAGATGTGCAATAAGGTTTTAGAATTTTGATTTTCAAAAAATTTGGGCCCACAGGGGTCGAATTTCGAAAATTGGAAATTCAAACTTATGACCTAGACTCCTCATTCCTTTCTCATTTTATGCTTTTAATTTGTATGCAGTATTATCGCATACTGGATGTAGATGTGCAATAAGGTTTTTCGAATTTTGATTTTCAAAAATTGGGGTCCACATGGGTCGAATTTCAAAAATTAGAAGTTTAAGCTTGTAACCTAAACTCCTCATACGTTTTTCATTTTATGCTTTAATTTCGATACAGTATTGTCACAATCTGTATGTAGATGCGCAATAAGGTTTTAGAATATTGATTTACAAACATTGGGACCCGCAGAATAGGAATCTAAGCTTGTGACCTCAACTCATTTATTTTTCACGTCATGAATTTAATTTCTATACATAAGTGTCACATACTATATGTAGATGCGCAATAAGGTTTTATAATTTTGATTTTCAAAAATTGGGGCCCACAGGGGTCGAATTTCGAAAACTGGAAATTTAAACTAAACTTCCATTCTCTATTCTATCCTTATTAATTTCTCATTTTATGCTTTTAATTTCTATACAGTATTGTCACAAACTGTATGTACATGAGCAATAAGGTTTTAGAATTTTAATTTTTTCACTTCGGAAATAGTGAATTAAAGCTTGTGCCTTACACTCCCCTTTCATTTTTCATTTATATTTAGCAAATATGTTTGTATATAAAAATAAATAACAATCCAAAGATACTAATATTAGATAAAGTAAATTTATACTATGCTGTATACGACGCATTTCAAGGAGTTACCTCTCATCAGCAGCATTAAAACCGAAACATTTGGAAGACCAAAAACCAAATTTATATTAAACAAGAAGTACTGAACTAAAAATACCGAAATAGGAAGCCAAATTTCAGCTAAGGAGATCTACCATGTGCAATACAAGGAATGAACCCTTAGTATTTCTATTATTTTTGAATTTTGCTAAATTTGTATATAATATTTGTATATAATATTGTTCTTTATTTTCTGTAGATGTGCGAATAGGAAGGTTTTTAATTTTGAAAATCTATTAAGGGTTCAAATTTTGGGACCGAAAATTTTGCCTTGTCTCTGGAAATACTCATTCATTTTTTGTTTCAGTGGTTTCATTTGTTTATAATATTGTTCTTCACTATGTGTAGATGTGCAATGTTTTCAATTTTGAAATTTGATTCAGGGTTCCAATTTTCAGACTGAAATTGTAAAATTGCTAATTTTTAACTGTTAATTGTTTTTGACTTGTGCAGTGTCGTGATGGACATCGTTTCTGATGGCACCAATTTATAGTTTTGAAATGAAGTGACTTATACAATCCCTTATCATATTAAAAACATATTGCTATTGTTTTTCTGCAATACCATTTTAAAACTGTGTATCGTAATTGTTGTTTAATAGTTCAAAAACAAGTTTATTTTGTCCAGTGCTATTGTGTACCGTTTGACCAATTATATTATTTCTAGCTAGCGGTCACCTCGTTCAAGATTCAGCTGGATACAAGTTTTTACGGTCACTAGAAAATAAAAAAATTAAGAAATTAGGTAACCTCGAAATAATGAACTTTCATCAATATACGAAATTATGTGACATCAAAACAAGAAAGTTAACAAAACAAGGAAAAATAATGCCAACGAACTAACTGAATGCTCAGTATATCACAGAATAAACCTGTTATGAAATACGGAACTTGGTCATGTTTTCCTGTCGTATTTACAGCAAATGTACTATAAAATATATAGAAGCCAAGACTATATTTTTAATGTCAGCCTCTTGTCTACTTTTATTAAATATTTTGTATATGGAACACTTCATGCTAGCCATCTTAAAATTTGTACGTTAAAATATCTTATCTAACTACAGTAGCTTTCAGTGTTTACAATTATTAAAAAAAGACATCCATAAGTTGTTATTAAAAAATGCAGGATATAGGACACCCTTTTTGTTGAAAATTATCTGCAAAGGTAACACTAAACTCAAAGTGAGAAATGAAACGATCAAAGGAAATAAGTGGCAACACCTACAGAGAACAAATAAATAACATTAAGAAAATTGCAACTAAAATTAATGGTATGGTTGACAACTTTCTCTACAATATTTAAGTTGATTAACAAATCACCAGTATGAAAGGAAATTAACATGCTGATAACAATTAATCAAATTGGAAAGAAACGACAAATTGATACAAAGCTAACTCGGTTAATTATAATGTCAGGACATACGTTTAAATCATGTAACGGAGGCGAAAAACTAAGTTAAATGCTCAAAGGTCAGTAAACGAACAACAGCTACTAAAAATAAGAAAGCTCGACTGAAATTGTGAACTTACAGAAAAGACACCAATACATAGAACTTTGACTATAAAAGTACCAGTCAACAATCTAAATTCATAAAGGAAAACAGAAAATAAAACAACACAACACAAAAACCAAAACATTAAGACTGAAGCATGATTCTGTACGTCACATTGCTATTGCTTTAGTTTCTTTATTGTCATGTTCTTTTTCTGTTTGGTTTATTGTATATTTTTTTTATACTTGTAGTTAATCATTGTGGTATTTGTTTGTTATTTCATATTCTCATGACTTTGAATATTACGGACTTTTCTCCACTGTTGTTTTGCTTCGGTATTATTTTGCCGATATTTAACAGTTCTGTTTAAGTGCCCTAAGTAATTGCAAACTACATAATGCGATATGGTAAAGGAAATTCCTTTCGGTTGGACGATAATGCTTGTGTTACTCGAATGTGCTGAATATCGTTACTGAGAACTAATTTGTGAACAATTGGTGTTTCTTTGAACTCCATACCAGCAGGTATGTTCCTGGACAGGCTATACCGTACAAGTATTTATTAAAAGAATCTAACGTTGAGCTTATACAAAATATACAGCTTTGATCAAAAGTAACGCCGGTTTATATATATTAAGGTTTTGAAGTTTGTAAAGTACTGTCTCTCTCTCTCTCTTTTATGCATTAATTGTTTTTGATTTTTTCAACCGATAATTAATACATATTAAAAAATTGTTTAAACTAATGACCTTCAACGGCCTGAAATATCTAATAATCGTATTTTATATATTAGGAAAGACTTGAAGTTCATTAGAATCTTTGATTTTGACTGATAATAAACCGTTTTTATAATCAGACATCGTAAATAAAATCAGTAACACCAGACAAAGAAATCCAGAATTGACAGACCATCAGTTTGCTAAATTCAATATATTTAGTAGATTTTTTATTCGTTTTTAGCGGACGTTGGAGAGTTTTAGGAATAAAAGGGGAAAATCTAAATTGAAAAAAAACTATCAAATAGTATAGTTACGGGTCAATTAGCCACGAGGTAAAAAAAATTAAAAAATTTTCAATTTGAAGAAAAAAAATTGTTATATTTACAACAGCATCATGGTGAAATTAACAATAAAGCGCTTAAAAGAAAGTGGAGAAAATGTTTTAGTATCTAAATATCAACCAATTCTGTCATAACAAAATAATTTTTGTCTTACAAAACTATGTGATACAGACTTGTTTTATGAGAACTTCAATTTTGTAATCACAAAATTCATTTTTGTCATGACAAAATTCAATTTTGTCAAAAAGGTATGCAAACATAAACTTATTTGCATACAAAATTGAGTTTTGTTAAACAGAAGTGAAAATTTAACACAAAAGTCAATTTTGTGTCACAAAAGTCATTTTTGTCACAAAAGTCAATATGTGTCACAAAAGTCAATTTTGTATGCAAATGAATTCTCTCATCACGATTTTGTAAGAAGGCCCCTCATTGGATATAGTAACCGTCAAGGACACATCATATGGGTGATGCGCTATTCTGCAAAAGTAAGTATAAATACCTAATAAAGTATATATGGCAAATATAGGACATTTTGTACAATATTTTTTATTCTAATATGACGTCCTTCTTTGGATTTCCCATAAGTAACATGGGTTTGTTGACATTAAAAGTATCCATGCATTATAGAATTCGTGCACATTGCCAGTGCTTTAGTTTTTGTACAGTCTTTTTCTGATTCGCTCGCTATTGATTTGTGTTTTCGTCTTTAGTTAATATCTTCGCATTTGTTCTCTCTGGTATTGTTTTGCACACCTTGTGTTTAGTATTTAATCTCTGTCTTATTGGTTAGTTCTTTGGTTACAATATCATTGATCCAAATAATACCTGTGATTGCTATGATGCTTCATATCGCTCAACAAATAAAACTGTCCTCTGGAGGAAACTTTTAATATGGGAATGATAGGTAAAACATAGAAAGATTAGTAAAAAGCTTTATGTGTCCATAGTATTTATAAGTTCTCTTAAGTCGGAACTATTTATTTTTCATCTTCACTGAAAGGTAAAACGATAAATGCATAGAAAACAGTGAAATACTATCTATCTCTTGTTCTAATGTTGTCCTATCACGTGCATTTTATGTTCTTTTAGTCCAATACTGATTGTCAGGAAAATAATAGGAGTATTTTATTAATTTTGATACGACAGGACGAACATCGGAATAATTAAAACGTCTAATCTTTGCTAGTAATGATTTAATAATTCAATAAAACATTTACTTTAATGTTATCGCTTCCGTTAATCAAAATTTACTGCACATTCCTCAGCTTATCTAATACTTGAAGGTACTGGAATTCATATAAAATGAAATATCGTTGTCAGAACAATTTTTAAGTACTATTTGTAGGAAAGAGTATTGTCTTCAGTGTGGAACGTTAATGCCAGTCAGTATTAACTGATTTTCACAGTATGCAAATGGCAAGTGTTCTCAAAATTTCAAATATTTCAAATTGTTTTCAAAAGTTTAGAGGCCACTTCTGACTGACTATAGTTGTTAGACAACAGGACGAGCGCTTAGAAAGGCCCCGAAATTTCTTTCTTTTCAGAAGCATATTTTAACACGGATGTATATTAAGCCAGTCATATTAAAATTAGATGCAATATTTTATCATGTAAAGCATAGAGATGAACTGTTCGAGCCAATTGTAAAATGCAGTATTTATTAAGCTTGTATGAAAAAAAATGTCTGAATAAAGTTGTTATTTTTTTGTAGATTTGCTTCCATTCTGTTAGTTTACCATTGCAGACCTATTCTCTTATATAGCGCAATGTTGCCTGACCCTTTTAGGTTTCCATTTTCTATTTTAGGTTGTCAAGATGTAACTAATTATTGTTTGTTACCTTGTCGTCTATTGATTACCATTGTAAATCTTTTTTTCCCTCTTAAGTTGTATTGTTCTTCGTAGGTTACCGATTTTCTTTTGTAGGTAGGTAGGAAGTGCTTCCATTTTTCTCTGATGAACTCGTAAGTATAATATTTATGAAATTAACTCTTACATAAAATTGATATTTATTGCTACCCTTAAGTGGACGGCCTTTGCTAGTGCTTGTTCAAAACATGCACTACATTATAATCTACCCGTTTTAAAATCTTTTCCTTGTCCCCATAAACAGATTAAATGGTTTTTCCTTCATTAAAATTCCCGTACATACCCTTCCTATAACCATATCGTAATTACTGATATAATTTGGTTTTACAATATTCTGACCTCTTAAGCATTGGCTCAAACCATTTACATGCATAAAAACATTACCTTTGTTGCGACGATAGACATATTTATTAAGAATGACCGATGGTGTACTCTTCCGAGATTGATAATTATACATGTATATCATTCTGTTTAATGCAATCGGGATAGCCAGAGGCAATAAACAAAATGACAGACGAACATATATAATAAATATTGAAAACTAAAAACAACTTAAGTCATGAAACAATGAAATAAGAAGTAATCGATGTTTGTATTAATGTTCTCCTATATAAAAACAAAGCCATTCAAAAAAAAGTTCTAAAACACCTCCTAAAAGTAACAATTATTAAACAGAAAGTTTTGTTAAATTAAATATATATATGTACATGTACGTGTGTTAATCATGAATTTAGTAGACATGGTAGAAGAAAATAAAAAATACATAATTTTACAGGTGGAATTTTTATGTTCAATACCACTTATCATGTTCGGATGCATATCAGAATAATACAGAATGATTTTACAATCATCAATATTTCTATCATAAAATCTGTTATCAAAATATTACAAACATCAAAATTTCTATCATAAAGTCAGTTATCAAAATATTACAAACATCAAAATTTCTATCATAAAGACAGTTATCAAAATATTACAAACATCAATATTTCTATCATAAAGTCATAATATTAAAAACATCAATATTTCTATCATAAAGTCAGTTATCAAAATATTACAAACATCAATATTTCTATCATAAAGTCGGTTATCAAAATATTACAAACATCAGTATTTCATTCATTAAGTCAGTTATCAAAATATTACAAACATCAATATTTCTATCATAAAGTCAGTTATCAAAATATTACAAACATCAAATTTTTATCATAAAGTCATAATATTACAAACATCAATATTTCTATCATAAAGTCATAATATTACAAACATCAATATTTTTTTCATAAAGTCAGTTATCAAAATATTATAAACATCAATATTTCTATCGTAAAGTCAGTTATCAAAATATTACAAACATCAAATTTCTATCATAAAGTCAGTTATCAAAATATTACAAACATCAATATTTCTATCATAAAGTCAGTTATCAAAATATTACAAACATCAAAATTTCTATCATAAAGTCGCTTATCAAAATATTACAAACATCAGTATTTCATTCATTAAGTCAGTTATCAAAATATTACAAACATCAATATTTCTACCATAAAGTCATAATATTAAAAACATCAATATTTCTATCATAAAGTCAGTTATCAAAATATTACAAACATCAATATTTCTATCGTAAAGTCAGTTATCAAAATATTACAAACATCAAATTTCTATCATAAAGTCAGTTATCAAAATATTACAAACATCAATATTTCTATCATAAAGTCAGTTATCAAAATATTACAAACATCAAAATTTCTATCATAAAGACAGTTATCAAAATATTACAAACATCAATATTTCTATCATAAAGTCATAATATTAAAAACATCAATATTTCTATCATAAAGTCAGTTATCAAAATATTACAAACATCAAATTTCTATCATAAAGTCAGTTATCAAAATATTAGAAACATCAATATTTCTATCATAAAGTAATAATATTAGAAACATCAATATTTCTATCATAAAGTCAGTTATCAAAATATTACAGACATCAATATTTCTATCATAAAGTCAGTTATCAAAATATTACAAACATCAAAATTTCTATCATAAAGTCGGTTATCAAAATATTACAAACATCAGTATTTCATTCATTAAGTCAGTTATCAAAATATTACAAACATCAATATTTCTACCATAAAGTCATAATATTAAAAACATCAATATTTCTATCATAAAGTCAGTTATCAAAATATTACAAACATCAATATTTCTATCGTAAAGTCAGTTATCAAAATATTACAAACATCAAATTTCTATCATAAAGTCAGTTATCAAAATATTACAAACATCAATATTTCTATCATAAAGTCAGTTATCAAAATATTACAAACATCAATATTTCTATCATAAAGTCGGTTATCAAAATATTACAAACATCAGTATTTCATTCATTAAGTCAGTTATCAAAATATTACAAACATCAAAATTTATATCATAAAGTCAGTTATCAAAATATTACAAACATCAAATTTCTATCATAAAGTCAGTTATCAAAATATTACAAACATCAATATTTCTATCATAAAGTCATAATATTACAAACATCAATATTTCTATCATAAAGTCAGTTATCAAAATATTACAAACATCAATATTTCTATCGTAAAGTCAGTTATCAAAATATTACAAACATCAAATTTCTATCATAAAGTCATAATATTACAAACATCAATATTTCTATCATAAAGTCAGTTATCAAAATATTACAAACATCAATATTTCTATCATAAAGTCAGTTATCAAAATATTACAAACATCAATATTTCTATCATGAAGTCAGTTATCAAAATATTACAAACATCAATATTTCTATCATGAAGTCAGTTATCAAAATACTATGGAGTATCATGTCGTTTACAGCTTTACCGTACGGTACAAGTTAATGCAGCATTCTTTAATCTAGAATTGACTATGGCCGAGTCAATGTCAATGTTGTTGGAATTTAAATTTAATGTTCATTTAAGAAAACCACGCATGCTTCCCTCCTGTAACCATGTTACGATGGATGAATTATTGTTTAACGTCCAATGGTAACCATTTAATGCATATCAGGAAGATGTAACAATTTTAATAATTATCTCTGAAAATTATGTGATATTTCACCACAAATAAAGTACACGTGACAAATTTTCCATCAACACAAAACAGTTATTGATTAACTTCTTGATAATTAGGAGACATCACTTAAGACAATGAACTGTTTGAAGAATAAATATAATTCTATAAGATACATCAGTCGTAAAACACTGATAGATTCCGATTATGTACAGAATCAGAAAATTTCTAAGTTTTATATGTGCATGGAGAGTCCTCTGACGTCCAAGAGTCGAATAGACTGGAAACAACAAAATTACAGTATAACTCCCTACAACTGATTCCCAGTGTTCTTTTAAAGCCTGACGATTTCTCATCTTGATCTCACAGTGGAAAGAAAAAAAACCCTGTTTATATAACAATGGATAAAAAGTTAACCAGCTTATGGGATAAACAATTGGTTTCTTAGAAATTACGTTAGAGAAGATTTCATATATTATTTTACAGGTTTAAGCCAATAAATATTGTATGGTTATGTTTTAATAAAGCAGTCTATAAAACACAACTCTCTGAACTTCTTAACTTGATATGAGTTTTTTTTTCGGAATATCCCAAAATATCTTGGATTTTATTAAGAAACAAATTAAAAAAAAGTATTATACAGCCAATAACATATTAACTACTTGATTTCTAAATTCTTATCATTTATTTTAGGAAAAGTTTAAAAAGGAGTTCAGAAATGTATTCTTATGTTGTACAACTCATTGCAAAAGGAAGAGGAGATTTTCCAGAACATATTCTTATAAAAAGAAAGAAAAACTAATGATAGTTGACTAATAACAAAATACTGGGCCAAATCGTTGAACATATGGAAGTTATCATAAGGAACAACCATATGATATTTCATGGGGATCACAGAGAAACCTGAGAAAATGAAATGGATATTCGTAGATATCAGATGCAAAGGGCAAGTTGCAAAATAACATTCACTGTTTGATATATCTAATTAAAGGAAGAAATAATGTTACCAAACTTAGACATGTACAATTTGTAAAAGTTGACACGGTGTTTTATACTGAAGGGAACCTTGTTTCAAACTCAAAATGAATCCGAAAAGAAAATAGATTATTCAGCAGAAAAACACAATATAAAATCATCAAATATGATTGCGAAAACAAATATTTTAACAATATTCCTGACTTTGGACACGCAAAAGTCAAAAATAAAACCACCATTGGACTCCCAGAAATATATCATATATTCATTAGACACGTACATAAACATTAATATCAGTAACAAGAAAGACAAAATGACTGAGATAGATTTACTTTCAAATACCAATTTTGATTCTCAAGATGTGCACATTTTGTCGATTAACGACTCATCAGTTGTGCTCAAGATCTAAAATGTTGAAAACCAAAACCACAATTCAAAATGGTGGAGCAAATTCAAAATGGCCAAAATGACCAAAAGGGGTAAAGCCAAAACCATGCAAGGACAGAGCTTTACACGAGGGAGATACTCCTTAGTTTTCACAAATTTTATAACTTTGTAACAGTAAATTTTAAGTTTCAATTTTGGGCTAGTATCGAAATGGTAGCAAGTGAGCTGGGGATATGCTCGGGACTTTGAGTCCGCCAGCACCGACATCGACTCAGTCGTAAAAATACAATTCTTCAATATAACAATCCAAAGATACTAACATTAGATATAGTAAATTTATACTATGCTGTATACGACGCATTTCAAGGAGTTACCTCTCATCAGCAGCATTAAAACCGAAACATTTGGAAGACCAAAAACCAAATACTTGTAATTTCTGTAACAAACCAATATCAATTTTAATGCACAAGATCGTTGTAATGACGACTAATTAAAGCTAAGTAATGACATGTGAGTTAAAATCAGTCAAAAATAGAACTAGGGCCATTTTCCCTTTCATTTATTTCACTTCTAGGGCCATTTTGAAAAAGTCACTTATTACCTTTTAAAATCTCTGCGGGCATAGCCTGGTATATGATCTCTAAAGATTTGCTTATAATAACTAATAAGTAAAGTCAAGAAATACCAAAGGGATATTCGAAGGAGAGAAAAATCGTAACAACTAACAAACTCCGGAGAACAACGAAGACAAGACCAAAACAATACATGCACTACAATTAAAAACTAAAAAACATATGAACAATATGGACCCCACCAAAAAACCTGGGGTTACTATACTTTTTTTTATATACATACCTGAATGTCGCTTTTGAACACAGTTTTAGCATAAATTTGCCAAATTGTGAAGGACACTCAGAACCAAAACACATGTTTTGCTGTAAGTTTATACATCTCCTTTCATATGACAGTACATTTGTACAATGGTTTTGGTTCTAAATTTCCTTCTTGGCAATATTCCAAAATGTGATACAAATTTACCCAAATCGCTTATATACACGACATTTGTGGTTAGAAAACTTATTAATAATTCGGCATAATATAATTGTTTGCTTACATAAAAATGTATTGTCTACAATCGTTTACAATAAAAGGTTTGAGTGAAACAAATACAGGGAAAAGTGGTCCTATTCCTGTGCCCCAAAAAATTTGATGGAAAAATTGAGTCTAAATGTCACTGAATAGAATGGTCCTTTTTTATTTTGGGAACCGTACACTTAAACAATATACAGTATTAATGGAAAAAAATAGGAACAAATTTTATCTGAAACTACTAGATCACCAACAGAGATAACAAAAATGAGCATGCATATTTAAATTTAAATTTTGTTTGATTGAATTGCTTTTCTAGATAACTTTCATTGAGTATGTTCATGACTAGGTTTGGAAAAGCAGGATAACGCCGACACACTCCTATATAATGAGAGCTCGCAATTGAACACTGCAGTATTGATAATGTACTTGTAATTGGTCTCAGTTAGTTTGATCTTTAATCTGTCTATTTATATGTATGAGATGTTTTCAACACTTAACTGAGATATATTGGCCAAGACTATAATCGTTAGAGTAATCATCTTCATCTTAAGATTTCCCGTTATTTACAGATTTAAAGGTCTATTTTCACTTTGTCATTATTATTTAACACAGTTTGAGGCTGTTGTATGTGGGACCTGTTGATTAGTTGCATGTCCTTGAATGTGGAATGTAGAAAAAACTTTTACCTGTAAATTTTTTACACCAGATATAATTTCCTATCAACTTTTCCCATGGCTTTGAAAACAATCCTGTTAAATACGTCTTTTGAGTAAAAGTTTAATGACGACAAAAATTATGCCCTAAGATATATTTATCTGCATATTCGAACAAATCATATTTGACTGACAATTCTCAAGACTTAAAAAGTTTAAAATCGAAACAATAGAAGATAAAAATTGGCAACAGGGGATCATGCCGAAATCCATAGTGCTCTGAGTCATAGATACAAATTGGCACTAAAAGATCAGGCCATAATCAATCGAGTTCAGAGTCATAAATACATATTGGCACAAGGGGATCAGGACAAAATCCATAGAGTTCTGTGTCATAGATACAAATTGACACTAGGGGACCAGACCAAAGTCCATAGAGTTTTGATTCACAGATACAAATTGGCACTAGGGGATCAAGCAAAAATCGATAGAGTTTTGAGTCAAAGATACAAGGGAATCAGGCCAAAGTCCATAAAGTTTTGAGTCATAGATACAAATTGGCGCTAGGGGGTCAGGCCAAAATCCATAGAGTTCTGAGTAATAGATACAGATTGGCACTAGGGGATCAGGCCAAAATCCATGGGAACATACAGTTCTGAGTCATAGATATTTTATAGCAAATGATTTTAAAGCATGGCTTTGTCCTTAGATGGTTTTGGTTCTACCTTTTCGGTATATTTGAATTTGATCTTCAACTTTTTTAATTAACATTTTGGCTTGCAGTATTTTAAACCTCGGAATGCTCGAAGGCCACATTTAGGAAAACTAAAATAATAACGAAAACTGTTGTACTACGGACTCCAATGCCTGAAAAGTCCAAAATGGTAAGGTAAAAAGAAATCTGAAAGTGGAGATGTGAGAAAAACAGAGCATATCCCACTGATCAACATAACTTAATAAGAATTCGAACAAAGGTGTATTTTCTTTTTTTTGGAAAACATGCTTCATTTATTCTTGCTATCCAGCTCCTAAAATAAATTAAAAAACGATTAATGATTATAAAATATAATTTACCCCCCTCCCAAATACTAAATTAAATAAAAAAGACATAAAACTATATTCTTTAATTAAATCCAGGAAAACTCATATTTTCTCTTATGATTGACGGGTATTATCTTACTCTCGGACGGTTTGGGAAATTTCGTACCATGTCGTACACAGCGATATGAAAAATTTACTCATTTGATTGGTCAACGCGTGATTAGGTATGAAATTCGTATCTTTTGATTGATAAAAAATTTGTTGCACAAAGACAGGATATATGAAAGCCACCTTTGCACAGCATTATTTGACGTCACAGAGAAGTGAAGGTTAAGACTTCCCGCAGCCCGGACGCCGAATCACAAACAAACAAATATCCCCGAAGGGTCATAAGAGGCACAGGTTTAACAACTCGTAAGAATTAGATATCGCTTAATATCAACTCTAGTTATTTAATTTGGATTTAATTATAAACTCGCCACGATATCAAGCGATATCTAATTCTCTCTCATTGTGAAACTAATAAATCTCTTTAATGGTGCATTTTGCTACAGTTGTAATTCTATCAGCTACTTCTTCATGTGTTCTTTGAACTTTGCGACTATATGTCTGAATCCCTTAATTCTTAATCATTTCACACTCGACCTTTTGTTCCCAATTACCTATCACCTTTTCAAAACTTGAAAACAATATGCCCTGTGAATATGAAAGAATGCAACTTTACATGATAAATTCGTGGAATGCTTACCACATGTACCACAAGTCACTGGGCACAACGATTTCAAATTGGCGTTCGAACATACAAGTCTATTGCAGCTAAAAAGTTGTGTATCCTTACACGATCCTAATAAAAATAAAAAAATAAAAATAATATGATGATGTCTTCTGCAGCACGAGAACATACAATCACACAGACACGATTTATTTCAAATACATAAACTGCATAAAATTTCCGGTCTTAGAAACCAATTCACTATTTATAATTATCTTATTTCATAATCTCATGCACCTTTTGGTTTGACCTTGCTTTTTGCAGTTAGTGGTATTAAATACAAAGTTTCTGTCTTTGTCTTGTGTGCTGTTTTATTCTGTTTATGGCTTTCTCTTGTACTATGCAGTCTGTGTGTTTTATATAAGCCTTAAGTTAGCATAACATTTACAACGGCATTGCATTATGTGATAAAATCATAATTTCTCTTTACCATTATTTTAACAGGTAAAACAAATTTCTATAAAATACCAATTATTCGTTCGTATAACTTTTATTTCCATTTTCATGACAAATAACATCGTTGTAACCATTAAAATTAATTTTAACTACTATCTGGAAACTTCCATTCGTGGAATGGATTTTTGGTTTTCTGGTGGCTAATTAACTTTGCTACGTGGTGTAGTGATTAGAGCATCGCACGGTGTAGCCAAAGATCCTTGTTTCGATTTCTATTTGGCATGATGCTCTATCGACACCATTTGCTAGGATGGTCTCGATAAAACATGTACATATATGGCACGTTAATAAAAGACTCCTCTGTAGATATAAAAAAGACAGCCAGACCGCTCTCTCCTTTGCCCATTGGAGAAAGAATAATATAAGTAAATATAACTTGTTTCCCAATCCACAATAAATAAATAAGTTTAAACTTAACTAGGTTTGCTGAGTCGTTCATGAAAACATAAAGATTTTACCATTGTTTTGTAAACATTTTATATATTTTTATACCACTGCTGGTGGACTCCTCAGCTCAGTTGCTATTATTTCGATACTAGCCCGAAATGGTGTCGAAATTGATACTTAAATTTACTTTTGCATAGCTCTGTTTTTAGATGGTTTTGGCATAAGCCCTTTTGGTCATTTTGAATTGCACTTAAACATTTTGGATTATTGTTTTTGATTTCAACTATTTAGACCTTGAGCACAACTGATCGACGAAATGTGCACATTTTGTGCATCAAAATTGGTATCAAAGAAGTTTTAAAGAAGTTATTTGTATACCTTAAATATAATTATGTACGTGAAATTTCATATAGAGAAAAAAAATGCACTTGAAAAATGTAAAAATATGAAATGACTGATACCTATCCAAAAATTTGTAAAACAAATATTCAAAATATATTTCAACCATTTTTTGCCAAATTTGATAAATCTCTTTTTTCACACTGAAAATTTCATACACCAAATGTTCTTGGTTTCTCTTGAAAACATGCTTGAACAAATCGGGCAAGTTCAATTGTATCACTCGGTTGAATGGATCTGGTAGCCAAGTGATAAGAAAATTCAAATGAATTAAGATATTTGAAATATCTTTAAAATAATTATATTATAAAAAATGGTTTTGGTTCTGAGTGTCCTTATTCCAAAAATGTCATAAAAATGCTTTAAAATTGGCCCAAACTGACCTTTTACTGGTAGAAAACTCAAACTTATTAATGATTCAGCATTTAATTTCTGTTTGACATGTATAGTCTAGAATTACCAAAGGGATATTCGAAGGAGGGGGAAATCGAATACAACTGACAAACTCTGGAGAACAACTAAGACAAGAATAAATACATACAAACACTACACTTAAAAACTAAAAAAATATGAACAACATGGATCCCACCAAAAAACCGGGGGTACACGCAGGTGCTCCGGGAGATGTGTTGCCCATGTCAAATCCGGTATGAGGAAGGGACAACGTCAATGAAACAGGTCCATTTTCGTTTGGGAAACGGTTTTTTCATACCTGTCACCAAGTCATGATGACGTCCATAAAACTTGACTGCAACTTAGAAGCAACATACCCCTGTCTGAGTAACTTTTCCGTCAGGAGCTGGGCTCTGTCCATGAAATCAATGTATTTGTCACAAGCTCTGGAATAACGTATGAGTTGTGAAATATACACTCTATACGCCGGCGCTTCTGGAATGGTGCCGCCCAAAAATGGTACAATATTCAAATACCATGAAAATTCCATAGACAAAATAGTAAATCAGTTGAGGTAAAAAAGTCTAGACCGATTTCATATGGCAGCCAAATTATTAGACAATTCGATTTGATTAAGATGCTTTAAAATTATGAAACATCCGTTCCATGAGCAGATATTTACACTCAGTAATGCTTTCATCAATATTAAGATTACATGAAAGCATCAGATCGGTTATAGATATTTATCATATATCTAGTAGTTATCACTTAGATTTATAATTTCTAGTTACAGACGATTATCTAAAACCTGTATTGTATGTTCCGTATCGCGTACCCTGTATCAAGTCTCCAGTTGAATATAATATACTGAAGAATACATATCTGTGTGATATTGGTTGATACGGAATGTGATACGGATTTTGCCATGAATTATTCTCTATATAAAACTATAACAAAGTGAATTCTGATTCAAATTTTGATATGGTAGCAACTCTACTGCACCTTGAAGAAAATTTTTTGTGAAATTTGTTTTTTAAACACTTATTGTACAATTTGAAGGATGCAAATACAAATGTCTTACCAGCACCACAAACACCACAGGTCATGGGGCATAACGCCTTCAAATTAGGTGTCCCACACACACGAGGGTTACAATTGAATAGAGTTGAATCGCTGCATCCTGTGGCTACAATAAGCATGTCTATTTTATTGTATTGTAATGGGCTTCTCTCGTTTATGATAGAAGTTATAGAACCGTAACCATGATAACGAGTTTATAACCCTTCCATTAGCTGTGCTAGTGGAGTTCTCCCTTAGCTCAGTTGGTAGAGCAGGGTTGGAAATTCGCTTAAGGCAGACATTCAGTCAGACCGCAAAGCTGTCTACTTTCAAAAGTAACCAGTGCTGAATCAAATCACCAATCCCTAATATTTTTTTCAGATTTGTGTATTTTTATTGAAAAAAAAATGTTTATTGTTGTTACAACTATGAATGAGTTTAAATTTATTTATTTCATTTGATTTTTATCAATATCGTTATTCTGATAATTTTTCTTCTTACAGTCTGACGGAATATTCTCTTTTTTTATGTAATTGCTGATAAAACCATCGTTTGTAGACGACTTGGGCAACATCTAATATCAAATTTAAATTAATAATCGAGATAGTGCGTATAACTCTGGACAATTTCACCCTAGAGACATTAGCAAAAACAACGACAAGAAAGGATAGCCAATTGAATAAATATTACACGGAAAGTTTAACCTTAGCATACAATATGAAATGTTTAAAAAAATTGGACACAGCCGAAAACGACAGTTATCTCCGCACTCCTCAACTGCGGATCATGATTTTACAATGAACACCTATCGCCATAAATCTTCTATATTAAGTTCTCTCCCCCGCATTAATTTATTCAAAATATCTCAATGACAGAAGAAGGTCAAAATTAATTCTATCTGAAGTAAGGCAAAGACATGTATAATATGGCGGTTTTAGTCGCATTCGCAGGAAGTTGTAATATAATACTTAAGGAACTAATTTGTCAATATATTGACTTCAAAATTTACCGGTTTTGTTTTTTTACTCCGACAATTTTTCAGCGCGACCATCGTACTTCCTAGAAATAATTTCTGCCCGCAAGAAAATAGGTCGGGCGGAATATAATTTCCAACTCTGTGATAGAGCGATAGGGAAACAGAAAAAGACTGAAAATGATACTAAACGACTGAAGTCAAGTTAAACAAAAGGATGAAAGACGGGCAATTCGAGAGCAAATACTACACAATGTTTAAGAAAGTTTAAATAGTCATAGAAGAACTATCTATCTTTTCTCAAAAACTATTTTATAAATATAAGGACTGGACAATGCCATAATTCTTTTGAGGCAATACATTATTATGTTATACATCGCGTTGGAGCGAGATGCTTCGATTACTCTTTCTTTTTTATATATATTTAATTCTTTTTGTTCTCGTTATGTGTTCCTATAAGGAAATGTTAAAGCATAAATAATTAGAAAAAAATAGTGTTTTATATATAAAACATATATCTTAACAGATGAAAAACCTTAGATTAATGTGTCGTGTTGGTAAAGGTAATGATACTGGCATGTGCATGTTTTTTGCCTGTAGATTTTCTTCCTGATGATAAAGTTAATGTTACAAACTGAATATAAAAATAAGTAAATAATAAATCTATACTTACATCCAGCAACTGAAAGTACAAGTTTTAAACAGTTTACATTTTCTACAGTTTACTGTTGCGCATAATATAATATGGGGTCGGAATGCTTACACAAAACATATACAAAAGTGATATAAAACAATATGAAAGATTATTCGCAATAATGGTGATATAATCTTGAGCGGCAAAATTTCGAACGGCGACTGTTTCCTTCACCTTGACTTAGCCACCGTTTTTTTTACGAATGAAGGGTCACGTGACTGCAGGAAAGATTCTGGATACACGCATTTGTAGCAATTAAGCAGATCTTGACTCTGCATTATGCATAGGTTAAGTGAATGACTGAAATTTCGAACGGCGACTGTTTCCTTCACCTTGACTTAGCCACCGTTTTTTTTACGAATGAAGGGTCACATGACTGCAGGAAAGATTCTGGATACACGCATTTGTAGCAATTAAGCAGATCTTGACTCTGCATTATGCATAGGTTAAGTGAATGACTGAAAAATAACAAGAACAAAGAAACAGTATAATAATAATAGATCTCCAAACCATCAATTAGGGCGAATAATTATTGATTAATAAGAAAAGATGGAAATGAATCGAATTCACCCGATCACAACAAAAATACCACACGCTATTGTCTGGTGTTAAAAAAATCCCACACCTGAACCGAAATGATAGAAACCGATTTTGTCTTCTTGTAACTACCACGTCATTCGATCTAGAAGCAGCATCAAAACAGCCAAAAGTTTAGATGTATAGTGCGTATGTATACATGGTCCGGATCACAGAAGTCAACCTATTGATCTATAATCATTATCTCAGTTTCTTCTTCAATTTATAGCATATTCTAATTATTCTAGTACTTTGAAAATTTAATTAAACAGCATTGAAATGAACAATTAAATATGTTCTAATATACATATAATACAGGGATTAAAGTGATTAAAAGGTCGAGATCTATCTGCCATGAAATTTTCATACCAATTGGACAACACACTGTTGGGTTATTCTCCCAGAATTGTTCATTTTTAGGAAATTTGGCGGTTTTTGGTTATGATCAAGTGTAAATGGCAAAAATGTTCAGCAAAGGGCCGTGTGAACTTATGCCATCACTTGGCGCCCGTCGTCGTCCCTTGTCGATATCGTAAACTATTTAAAACAATTCTCTGAAGAAACCGCTGAACCAATTGAAACCAAAGTTGGCCTGAATCATCCTTAAGGTGTATAGTTTGTCTTATTCGTTCTGAGTTCGGGATCGTTGTGTTTCCTTTCTGACAGTTACTTCCTATTTGTAGAAACCTGGTAAGATCACGCTTCTGTCGGTTGTTTCATTTAAAAACTGTTATCGTTGTTATGTCAAAAACATTAACTGCTTTAGTTTTGACTGGTTGAGCATATTTTACATGTAACAAGAAACATAAGAAAGACTCCTAATTCAAACATAATTTCAGGGAGTGTATACGTTTTAAGATGCATCTTAGGATTCTAACAGAAGAGATAACTCCATGTAAAGTCTGGATAGTATACAAGACTTGACCATTGATCTTTATGTGTTTTGGTGTCTCAGGACAAACAATAATTTTTAACATTATTGTTTTCATTATCTCTTAATCTTCAATGCATGATCACACCCCTTCCAAAAAAACTATTTGAAAGGGACAGGTCCTAGAACAACAGGTGATGCGCAGAATAAATTAGAAAGTCAATTCTGCTGATAGGCTTCGTCCTCCAAACTTTCAGACCATTGCTTATTGGTGGTATTGTCCTCTAAACAATTAAAAAAATACTATGAATTCAGAAATTATTGCCATGTTTATATTAAGGTGAAAAATGGACGGTATACATTAATTAGCAAAAATAATCATTGATGCAAGATCTACAGAAAAATTACAGGTGAGCGATTGAGGCTCTTGGGAGCCTCGATCTTGTTATTATTCAACAATATGGTATATAAAAACTTACTGGACACCTGGAAAGAAGCTGAAAGTGAAATAAATATCAATATTTCAGTATCAAAAGTCACAAAAAATATTTGATCTATCATTTTCAGAGTTTATCCAAAAATTCAATATTTTGAGATAATAAAAACAGCTAATGTATACCAATAATTCTACTAATGACTGAACATTGCTGTAGGTAATCATCGAAAAAGTATTAAAATAAATATTTAAAAATGAATCAACGATCATTTTTTTTTATTCAAGTATATTTTTTCTAAATAGGATATATTTATTTGAAGGGATTAGTTTCAAAATTATTTAACGAAACAAAAAATCATTTACATGTAATTAAGTTAAAAAAAGGGATTTTGGAATTTATCTTAGCATATACTTACGACAACGGATTTGTTTGAGCGGAATCTTCAACTCTAAATGGTTGTGAACCGTCATAACGTGATTAGTAGTGCTAGATGCAATGGTATTTAACTCTAAGAGATTTACGTATCTGCCAACGCCAACTGCAAACGTATTTATATTTGTCTGATGTAATAAGGCTGCTTGTTGTACTGTTAAAGGGGGCATGTTTGAGTTGCCATCGGATATGACAACAAGGAAATTCGGAACATTGCTTCTATCACCAGTTGCAGTAGTAAAGCTATGCATCCGAACATGCTGTATGGCTAAATCTGTCCTTGTTCCACCGCCAATATAACGTAGACCTTGAATGGCCGAAGTAAGGGAAGTAATATCTTGATAGGAGTTTAGATAGAACTGATCAATTATTCTTGAAGTGAAAGTTACAACTCCAATTCGAACGTTGCTTGGACCTATGACATAATGTTTTGCGAACTCTGCTATAAACTGCAGCTCAACGTGAAAATCAGAACTTCCGATGCTGCCACTAGAATCCAACAAAAATACAATATCGGCGGGATCAGATACACAGTCTGGGAAAGTAAACAACAGTAAATTTTAAGGGAGGCAGAATAAATGCTCTTTAAATGAAACATTGGTAAAGAAATTTATACATGTGTATTTTTAAAAAAATATTGAAAAGCATCCTAATTCAACGTTTAAAACTTATAGGGAAAACTTTGCTCAAACTTTGTCCACCCACACCTGAGAATATTAAAAGAATGGTTTCTTTCATATAGCATTCGAGAAAGGAATGCATAACTGAATATTTTACAACTGATTGCTTCATGTGTGTATTGTTATTGTACGTCATATTGTTGTAACCCAATTGTTGTCTGCAATTTGGAATAAAGTAAAGGCAAAGCATTTTACTAAAAGACATAATTGTATAATTGAGGATATCTTGCAACAATATTATAGACATGCATAGAATGTTGACACTGTGAACGTGTTTTTAAAGGCGACAACAACAATATGCAAACAGACATGTATAACGCTCTCTAATATAACCCAAAGCCTGTAGTACCATGGAAATTTAGACTGGGGAGAACATGATTGCGAAAATGGTATTAATCTGGCCAAATAGTATATAAGCACCGATGTAGGATTTAGAATATTATAAATAAACATTATTCCTACAGTTACTTTTTGGTAAATAATTTATATGTCTAAAGATTGAAGTAAAACAATGGACTATTATTTTTGTGTAAAGCAACTTGTCTTTTTAATATAGTATTGTTTTTAAAGTTTCTTAACTGTGCTGAAAAAACATTAACAACCTCAACTGATGGTAGGCCTATGCAAATTTCATTATTGCTCCAAAAATGGCATATAGATTTATAGTTTCATATATGTATTAAAATAATTAAAGTGTCCTTAATTGCTGTGCATAAATTTGGTCCAGAAAAAATATTAAAATAAATATAATGAATATGAAAAGATGCCTATGCGTACATGATGGTACATGTAAGCAATTAAAAAAACCATCAACTTCCAACGAGTGGATACTGTTAGGGGTTGACTGCCGTCTGCTTAATAATGATTTTCTTGTCTCTCTGCACCAAATATTTGATCATGCGCTAACTTGAAGAAAAAATTATATAAAAACTTTGGATATTTGAAGTTCACTGAAGTTTTAAAACCAATATTTATGGGCCATCTAATGCTTAATACATTATACTACATATAAACGCCACTACAATGTGCAAGCAGAAGTTTGTGACATTGATGTCGTTTATACCATAGGGATAAATAATACTTATTTCAAACATAATGCAAAACTAAACGCAATTCAACAATAACAGGTAGCATAAACACTTTAATTTAAGTACTCACGTTTCAAAGCTGTAAATAAAGTCAGTATAAAAAAATGTTAAAATAATCGTAAAAGACTATTTTGTCTTCTGTTTTGTGCTAGGTAAGTTTTGTAATCAAATACAGGTACTAATATTAGCAATGCATTCGTACAACCGGATGTGGTAACACTGCACTCACGTGATCCTTCATTCGCAAAACTATGGCATGAAAAACAATTCTTCATTTCGGATAGATCTTTGGTATTACAATTACAGAATTCAAACTCAACTGGTGCCATGATTGATAAATCAAAATGATTTTTAAAAATCAAATATAGTATATGATCGCCGATATACCAAGAGATGTTTATTTGCAATTCTTCCCTCTGGTCACAATAAAAGTTCTTCATTGTCAAAAATTATTAATACAGAGAAAGTAAGACTTGTCTAATTACTGATGTAACTAAAAGCTTCAAATTATATATGCCAAAACAGTATGCAGTCTTGTTGATTATTCTGCCAGGTTGATCAGAGCACCGTTTAAGGTAATGATTTGCACGAAGATCATTCGGTTCTGCTGACTGAAGATTAATAGGTTCTTACAGGAGTTCAAAGTGAAGACTAGAAAATCCTTCAACGAGGTTTTAAAATTCACGTCTTTCCCGAGTGAAGCGTACCTATTTCTTTCGTAAATACTCGATTTTAAAATTTCACATACCTAGGTAAATTCAACGAGTACAGTCGACGAAGTTAAATAACGTTACGCCTGAATGGTCAAAAGGTATGTGCATTTGTGAACGGTGCGATTTGATTGATCTAAAAGCAGTGGAAGACGATGTCTCGTGCAGTGGGAGATGAGGTCGCGTGAACAGATCTTCAACAGGTCATCTCACACTGAAAATTGGTTTATACGGAAGAATATCACATTGATAAAAATTGTTGCAGGCATTACGTTCAGATAACTTTGAAATGACAATTACAAATTAATTCAATCGTCAATTGCCACAGAATCTTCAGAAAAGAAATGTTATGATATTTTTTGTAACTGTCGTAGCTAACTTGGAAAAAATTGAGAAAGGTCACTGCACGAAAAGTTGGATTCGCCTAGGTACATGTACTTGCAAATGTTTAGACATGTAATTTGAAGGAATGCAAAGTGATGGCAATCCTGCATCATTTTTTAAAAGAACAACAACAACGAGAAACTGAGTAATTTTAAATAATAAAATCACTAAAACAGACATAGACTGATAAAATTCTTAGTTTCTTTTTAAAATAATGTCAGTTTATTCTATTCTGAAACATCATACAAAATTCTAGATAATTCTATAAAATCTAGAATGCTTAATTTATTAGTAGTTCATAGTTTACAAAATGTAAAAGGCAATGAACAGAGAGACCGGTGGTTAAAGAAGGAACTACCATACTTCATGGCACAAAAGACCTGGCAAAACAATAAAAATAACATGGAAGCCCTCTTACGATCTACTCAACATCAATTCTATGTCCAGATATTCGCTGTAGTTGACAAACACTTCAAATCAAGTAAGTATATAAGAAAAACTTATCTTCCATATCAAAATGTTATCCTGCATTTTCATCACAAATGTTGCACTATAACTGCAACCTGTTTAAAGATTAACAACAAAGAATAAAAGTTTTGATATAGAAAATTGACTTACCTGTTGATGACACACATCCTTTATTACATAAATCAGTATTACAACATGACTGAACACAATTGGGACCAGTTATCTGAAGACCATTTTTCGCTAGAGAATCACACTGAAAGAAAGCGCCTATACACCTGTACTTATATAATTCTATTTCGATGGTCTTATTTTACTTGCATTACTATCCGATTCCAAATCGAAAGCTAGACCTTACAAGTGAAGAATAATCCACCAGTTGATGAATATTTAATACGTTTATTTGAAGTGGAGTTACATCTTGCAGATCTATATTAAATATATGAAACTAGAGGCTCTCAAGAGCCTGTATCGCTCACCTGGATTTAACTTTTCACCTTGAGCAGGACTAAAAATTTAAGTGTTGCAGTCAATTTGGCTGGTTTTTCTATATGGTTCTATGTTAAACTAAGTTCAAATGTGGCAGCTATCTTGGTTGACAATCCAGGTCAATAGACACATTTCTAAAAGAGAACCATCTAAGGACCATTACTGTTAAGTCTTGTTCTAACAGGCTAAGTGGTTTCAGACAAAAATATTTTTACATGAATTTTCCCATAGGATCCTATATTTAACTAAGTTCGGCCGTGGCGGCCATCTCGGTAGACAATTCAGGTGATCTGACATCATTCTGAAAGAGGATCATCTAAGCACCAAGGCTGCCAAGTTTAGTTCCAATGGGCTCCGTAGTTTAAGAAGAAAAGATTTTTCAATGAATTTTCCCATAGGCCCCTGTGTTAAACTAAGTTTGTTTGTGGCGGCAATCTTTGTTGACAGTCTGGGTCATCGGACATAATTCTGAAAGAGGACCATCTAAGGACCATTGCTACCAAATCTAGTTCTAGATCTAGTGGCTTAGTAGTTTCAGACAAGAAGATTTTTGAGTGAATTTCCCATAGGGTGCTATGATAAACTAAGTTCGAATGTGGCGGCAATCTACGAAATCTGACACATTTCCGAAAGAGGACCATTGCTGCCTAGTCTGGTTCCAATTGGTCAAGTTGTTTCAGACAAGAAGACTTTTCAATGAATTTCCCATAAGGCCCTATGTTAAACTAAGTTTGGTTGTGGCGGCCATATTGGTTGACAGTCCGGGTCATCGGACATAATTCTGAAAAAGGATCCTCTAAGGACCATTGCTGCCTAGTCTGGTTCCAATTGGTCCAGTGGTTTCAGACAAGAAGATTTTTCAATGAATTTTCCCATATGGCCCTGTGTTAAACTAAGTTCGTCTGTGGCGGCAATCTTGGTTAACAGTCCGGGTCATCAGACATACTTCTGAAAGAGAACCTCCTAATTAAAAAGGACCATTACTGCCAAGTTTGGTTTCAATTGACCTTGTAGTTTCATAGAAGAAGATTTTGAAATTCATCCCCCATTTTGTATATTTTTAGTAACATCAGCCATGTCGGTTTGAAGTCGAGAATGCCGGACATATTTTTGGTAGGGGCCACCCAAGGACCATTCCACCAAAGTTTGGTCCCAATTGGCCAAGTGGTTTCAGAGGAGATGATCTTGAAAGGAAAGTTTACGCCGGATGCCGTCTTTAAATGGCAAAAACTCCTATAAAGGATCAATCAATGATTTTGGTCATATTGACTTATTGTAGATCTTACGTTTTTGAACATTTTGTTGTTTACAGTTTGTCTTTATCTATAATAATATTCAAGATAATAACCTAAAACTGCAAAATTTCCTTAAAATTAACAGGGGCAATAACCCAACTACGGGTTTACTGATTCGTCTAAAAATGTCATGGCAAGTAGATCTTGACCTGATAAACAGTTTTACCCATGTATGTTTTGCTCTAAATGAGCTAACAAGGGGAGGGTATAAAGATTTTATGAAGTACTAACAAACTTTTTTTCTTTGCATTCAGAAGCCCAGTCGAGAGCATGATTTACACCTGATGACCTCTTCTGGAAAAAACACAGCTGAAAAAAAGATAATTTAATTGTTAAAAAGTATATAATATGTCATTTATGAAATAATTCTGAAATTAAATTGGAATTTTTTGCCACAAGCGTAAAAGATGATACTTAATCTATAAATCTATATCCCAAAAACTATAATTATCTTTGTTTATATTGTAACTGATTCAAAGTCATATTAAATATATTTGCACTGACATTCTGTTCTACTTCCCTTGACAAAAGCAGGCTGGAATTCCGAGATTTAGAGTTAGCCAAATCAAAACGAAACCATTGAAATAATACATTAGAAAATGTATTATGATACCTTACATAATATCATTGTAATAAGACAATTTTGATGTTTTTCTGAAAATTTGTGATACCGGGAGACCATCGTGATGTCCATCGGATGTCCTATGGCTGTCCGGAATTTACCGTCATAGGTGCAGGATATTTATTTATGCGCCGGTCGACAAATGTGATGTCCCACGGCTGTCCGGAAATAACCGTCTTTGGTTGCGAATCTATACACCCGTTGTTGTGAAATGTTTCAGCGAAGAACTGATACAAAAATTGAGTGTTTTAAAATACGCAGAGTGGTTGTGTTTGTTCGGTATAATAAAACAATTATTTCCTCCATCTAAGGCAGACACCACAATTGTCACCCTCGAGATGTTGTCTTCCCTCGGGCTAAAGCCCTCGTGAAAACAACAACCCCGGACGTGCAATTGTGATGACAATCGATCTCAGATGGAGGCAATAATTGTAGCTACTTCTAGCTGAAGAAAAACCCCTATGCATGATTATAGGGATATTCGAATGAGGGAAAAATCGAATCAACTAACAAACTCCGGAGAACAACGAAGACAAGACCAAAATAATACATGCATTACAATTATAAACTAAAAACATATGAACAACATGGACACCACCAAAAAACCGGGGGTAGACTCAGGTGCTCCAGAAGGGTAGGCAGTCTCTGCTTCCTGCAGGACACCCGCCATATCAAATCAGGTATGAGGAAGGGATAAAATCTATGGAACAGGTCCATTTTCATTTCCGAAACGGTTTTTTCCTACTGTCAACCAAGTCACGATGAAGTCCATAAATCTTTAATAAGGATGACTCCAACTTAGGAGCAATATACCCCTGTCTGAGCAACTTTTTTGTCAGGAGCCGGGCTCTATCCAGGAAGTCAATTTATACGTCACAAGCTCTGGAATAACGTATGAGTTGTGAAATATATACTACATACGCCGGCGCTTCTGGAATATTGCCGCTCAAAAATGGGAAGTTGACGATTGGAAAGTCAAAGTCATCCCGTTTGTCGTAAAGTTTTGTATTCAACCTTCCCCTGGTGTCAATTTCGAGGTGAAGGTCAAGATAAGATGCAGACTTGGCAGTGTCCGTGGTATCCTTAATTTCGAGCTCATTGGGATAGATGAGATGTAAGAAATTCCCAAAACGTGAATTGTTGAGTGATAAAACATCATCCATGTAGCGGAAGCTGAAATTAAAGGTACGGGCTAACTTCTTCTGTTTTTCCTTAAGAAGCCCGTCATGGTAGTCTGCCCCATATGAGTAAAGGAACAAGTCGGCCAGGAGTGGCGCACAATTCGTACCCATAGCAATGCCAATAGTCTGTTGGAAAACACGTCCACCAAATTGAACAAATGTGTTGTTGATCAAAAATTCAATCATTAGGACAAATTTCGTCCTCTGTATATTTTTTGTTAGATTTAGAGTAGTTTTTAACAATGAGTTATCTCTACCAATGAGAAAGTACACGTGTATCTGCTGTTGCCATTTTTATCTATTATGTTATTTTGGAATTAAACAAACCTCAGACTTTACAGTATTTTCCATATTACGTGTTATCCAAACTTCGTCCTGCTACAATGTTGCCACCGAAGGGGATATTGACATTTGAAAAATGCAAGTCATGACGTTTGGCTATTTTTAATATATATATAAACATTTGTAGACACATATTTACTGCTTACCTGGTCCTGGTTACATAGTGTGATTTTGTTACATCTGGCTGGATCTCTTTCACTTTTGCAGTTATAGCACAACCGTTGGTTGGAATGTTTAAAGGCTGAAAACATATCGTCGAAAGTTTTGATTTATTTTTAGTTTAAAAAATAATTTGCCAAATTAAAAATTTTTGCATGAACCTTTTTACATAGTAGCACTTGATTTGATTTCTTCATTTTTCCAATGGTGACTTATTACAAATTCTGAACACAAACTGATTGCCCGTCTACCTTTGCGAGTCACTTAAGTTTGTCGACGTTTTGAGTTAGCTCATCAGTTTTTTCTCACAATGTTTTGTAGTGTGTTTATGTTCCTTGTCTGTCGTCGAATAAGGACAACTCAAATGAGCAAAATTAGCGTATTTTTCCTATTAGAATAGAAATAATTCATAGGGATTAAATTCATTTACACATAGGCCGAGCCTTCATATTCGTATTTTACACCTCCCTATCTCTCGGTATAAAATATTCCAAATATAAAGGCCAAGCCCATGTGTAAATGACTTCAACTCTATAAACCCCGTGAATTATTTCTTAATTAGCCACGCCTGAATTTCTAATAAGAACCTCTGAATCTTGGAAACTACTATGAATAATCACTGAAAATGAAGAAAACATTACCTTGCGAGCCACACAATGTATCTGTATTACAGATGTCACTATGACAACATTTTTCACAGATGACTGTCTGACCAGCTGCATCCTCAGATTCATATGATGAATTCCTAAAATTTACTTTTGTGTCCATAACATCTCGTTTTCCAGTCTTTAATAACACAGAACACACCTATTATAAAAGTGTAGGTAAAAAGCAAATTTACAGTAAAGGTAACCAATAATCAATTTACGGGAACCCTCTTAGGATAACACGTAAAGCAAACTTTAATAAAAAAAAAAAACGTTCCTCGTAATCCTAAAGCTATAAGTTCACCCAATAAACATTCAGTGATATCAAACTATCCAAAATGGATGTATAAATCAATTGGTATCGTTAACTTTTCTGAATTCTTCGTTTCGGAGAAGATAGTTTGTAGGAAGAAGATAGCCGCCCTAAAAATGTGATTTCGTGAAAAAGATTTCAGTACTTTGGCCGAGATATTTAAGATACAGTGTAATTTCAGTTGTTTGATCGTGGCCAAATAAGATTATCATATCGATATACAGGCCCTATCGGTAATCTATAAACTTTAACTTGGGAGAAGTGCTGTACAGTTAACATGGAATGAAACCTTTTTGAAAATGTTACCATGTTATATCTCTTATATAAACATATCAATCGTGCTCATGAATGGAAGAAGTCGAGCACAACAGGGAAAATGTTCAGCTTAGTTATCTTCATGGATGATTCCTATATATCTAGATTTATTTGTTCTGGGAGTTCTAGTGGAAACGATCAGAAATCAATTAGTGAAAAAATGTTCAAATTAAGGAATTTCTTTAAAAATACACCGCGAGCTAAGCAATCAGAATCCAGCATTCTTATATATGGTGTAATTAGTGTATAAATCGACCAAGCATTGTTCAGAAAAATAGTAAGGATTTCATTTTTGGTTTTCTTGTGAATTATCATAAATGGAAACTAGAGGCTCAGAGGGCTGAGCCTGTATCGCTCACCTGGCATAAAAGCCGTTTTTATTTATGTACCTCGAAGAGAGAAGTAACTTCTCCCTATCATTATGAAGTGTGGTAAGCCTTGTAGGAACCATTTTTTCTTCATCAAGGTCCTTCTACTTACAGGTCAGCATATTCTAAAATTTGGCAGCTCTCCAGAAGATTTTTGCGTGTATTTCCCATAGGTTCTTATGTTCACCTAAGTCCTCTGCTGGTGGTCATCTTTAATGAGGGATTGACACTTGCTTGGTCAGCACCTTATGAGGAACATTCAGGCCATGTTTGGTTTCAAGCAATACTGCAGTTCTGTAGATTTTTGTTATATGCCATAGACACTTTCTGTCAAGTTTGGCTCTATTTAGCCCAGCAGTTTCAGAGATTTTTTTTTTAAATCAACCAATCAGAAACATGGCGGCCATTTTTGTTGCATGTCGGGACTAAATGAGGAAACTTTGTAAAGAACCTTCCATAGATGCTTCCTGTCAAGCTTCGTTCCATTTGGCCAAGCGATTTCAGAGAAGAAGATTTTTTTTATATCAGCCAATCAGAAATAAGAACTGCCCTATGGCGGCCATATTTGTAGTCCAATCGGAACCAAATGAGGAAACTTTGTAGAGAACCTCCAATAAATGCTTCCTATCAAGTTTCATTCCATTTGGCCAAGCGATTTCAGAGAAGATTTTTTTTTATATCAGCCATTCAGAAATAAGAACTGCCCATTGCGGCCATATATGTAGTATGATCGGAACAAAATGAGGATAATTTATAAATAAACCCCATATATCGGCTTTCTGTCAAGTTTTGTTCCATTGGCCACGCAGTTTCAGAGGAGAAGATTTTTGAAAACTCAGCCAATCAGAAACAATAATTGCCCATGGCGGCCATGTTTGTTGTCCAATCGGGACGAAATTGGCAAACTTTATAAAGGACCTTACATAGATGCTTCCTGCCAAGTTTAATTCTATTTGGCCCAGTGGTTTCAGAGGAGAAGATTAAAATGTAAAAAGTTATCAGACGGACGGATGGCTGACGGATGCCAAGTAATGACAAAAGCTCACATGGCCTTTGACAGGTGAGCTAAAAAAGGAAAATCCAAAATGAAATTTAAATTTTTTTTTAATTAATTCAAATTTTAAAATTGAACAATGACATTTGCAAATATACTTTTTCATTTTAATTTTGTATTTGAATAAAACGTATCACAAAATACCTAAATAAATTTGATGCACTGTATGGCCATTTCGTTGACTGACAACTCATCAGCAGTACTCGAGATCATAATATTGGAAAACCGGTTAAAGATATAATGATGAATTAATAAGCACAACCATCAAAACTCAAAACTATTAAAACAAACAGGTATCCAAACTCAGCTAAGGGTTACCTCTGCATCAAAAGGAAGAGCCTTAGAAATTTCTGGTAGTTTTCGTCAAATATTGAACAGAAAATTTAATTTGAAAAGAGAAATCTGCAACTCAATTTTCAGAATTTGAAGTCATTTAAAAATTTGAAATTTTAACTTTGAATGTTTTAATTTGCATTCATAAAAATTCGCAATACAGCGAAAAAAAAAGGATAAGTGATAAGATCTTTACTATTTTTTCAAATTCTATATATATATTTGTGAATTGGAAAATCCAAAATATACACATGGACCCGATTGCAAGGAATTTTTTATTTTCCTTTCGATACTTTGCGACATTACATATAACTACTTACGTCATCGCCTTTACAACCGACATCATAAAACGTATTTCCATCATCTGTGATATACTTTCGGATATAACATTGCTAAAAATAAAAAATAACAATCATAAGTGCTGAGATGAAAAAAAAAATGAATGAAACTTTTTCAGATGAATGAAAAAATCGTCCATGAAAAGCTATTCATGCGAATGTGATCTTACTGATTTTGTCGTCAATAAAAATTGTTTTTGAAAACTTTAAGTGGAAGAAAATGTAGCTTTTTCATAATATGTGTTTAAGAATTATGTAAATATGCAGTACTAAATAATTTAAGGAACTTTCAAAATATAATTTTGCAGTATGGAAAAAATAATGAAGATTATTATTTTTTAAAAATAACAATAGCCGGGGAATAGTTTCATGTCTTTTATCCCAAGCAGCTATTTCCCGAAAGTTTATTGTTTCCCGAGTCAGTGGCGAATTCACATTAGGTATCAACAAACTTGTTATTGTCCTCCTAGCCATTTAATAACTAAACTATAATATATGGGTATTGCAAAAGGAAGTGTGATGCTTTAGATAACAAACGTACCTCATGGCTACCACACTTAACAACGTTTGTGCATCTCAAAGGATCATCTACGTCATTGCAGCTTAAACAAACTGGTCCCACAGCTAGATTTAAAAATGAAATTTTCAGTTATAACATTTTTTTTAATTACAGTCGTAAAAATATACCTACCCCCCTCCCCCCAACCCTCTTAAAACATACGAACACAACCTTTGATTCTTTTCTTACAGTATGATTTCCTTTTCCTCAATCATTTAAAGGAATTACGTTGCTACTATTTCGATACTAGTGTGTAGTTTCTACTTTAAAAATCCATGTTATAAAATTTTAAATTTTGCATTAACTAAGGAGTATTTCTCTCGTGCTAAGGTCTCTACTTAGATAACGTATAATAAAATATTTATTACACTGACCAGAACAGACATCCTTTAAAAGGACAATAATTTACGCTATCCTTCCTTATAGATTATCAAATTTTTCATCATGAAAAAATTATTACATTATATTAAAAAAAAACACTATTTTTTAACCTGTTAATAAAGTCTTAACAAAGTTGCAATTTTAACAAATTTTTCGAAGCACTTCAATAAATGGTTAAGTTTTTTCAACAAAAAATTCTCTTTGAATTTTATAAAGTCGTGTGTTAAAAATGGTTTTGATTTTGTGATATTTCAATTTGACCCCTTTGTTAAAGGTGTTCAAAAATATGCAAGCTACGTCGATTCTTCGCGTTTTCTAGATGCTACTTAACTGGGATATTATCTGAAAACTTAACCAATATTCTTTAGATTTATAAGGTTTCAATTGGAACCTACTGAACATGGGAATAATTGTAAGGTTTTGCAAATCAGCAAATACTAGTATATAAAATCTAACATATCAAGTTTATCTGTCAAACTTACCTTTTACAAAATTATTCTGTTGAAGAAGGACAGCTACAGTCAGGTCTGCCAAAATAAAATGAGCACAAAGTTATTTAGTATTTTGTCTTTCAGACTGATGATGTTTAGAAAAGAAACCCCTCTGTTTGTATATGTGTGTTTTAACCATACATGTTACCGGGTCAAAGAATGAAGTAACATGATTTTTAACAAAACAGGCAAGTACAATTTGTCCATATTTGCTGTTATTTAAATAGTAAGTCTTTTATGTACTATTTATACCATGGCTTTGAACTTTCAACTAGCCAATGAGGTGACAGTTATTTTCAGTGTCTTGTTACTTTGTATTTACATTGAATCCAAAAGAAGGCAAAATTCAAAATGCTGTAAGTTTACATTGGCTCAAGTAAGTAACATTCAGTCGTTTGCTGGCTTTGTGGGAAGTAGAGCTTCAGCTATGGTATAACATGCATCTTGTTCATATTATACCATAGCTTATAAGCTCCACCAATTATGTATATATAATACAATGGATTTCTGAGACCAAACCTGGAATTATGGTATAATATTCAGATATGCATATTATACCATGCTTTTGTACATTCACCAGAAATAAACAAATTATTTTCGAAAAGGGTCAAAGAAAATTCCGTCATTTATGTTACAATTAAAAATAACGAACACAGCATTTTGACTGTATAAAAACTGTCAGAGTAATTCTTACCTTATAAATGGATGACAGGGAAGGTTAACAACGAGATACAAAAGAGGACAAATATACCTAAGGAGCAAATAAAAAAAACGTAATTCATTGGACAGACAAACCCGGGAAGACAAATGAACAACCACAAGCACAACAAATAAACACAGAAAACTAAAAAAAAAAAAAAAAAAAAAAAAGAAAAAAAACAAAAAAACAAAACGAACAACACGAACTCATATAAAAAACAGGAGTGAACCCAGGTACTCCGGAAGGGTAAGCAGTTCCTGTTCCGCACACGGCACCCGTCGCGAAGTTAAAAAAAGTCAATCCGGTGGAGGTCAACAATCGGTGGAGGCTATAACTTTCCTAAGTGATGACATCAACTAATTCCGGATAAAACCCTGGTTAAGAAGCTTTTGTGACAGCAGTAATCCTCTTTGTCGAAATTCAGGGTAACTCACGCATGTCCTCGAAAATCGAATAAGCTGAGAAACGTAGAAGCCATATGCAGTCGATGCTGGTATATTGCTACTCAAGAAGGGAAAGTAAACAATAGGAAAGTTGAGGTCATCACGTTTGTCATAATGTTTTGTCTTCAAATGTTCGTCATTGTCTATTTAAAGAAACAAATCGAAGTATGAAGCGGACTTTGGTGTATCTGTAGTATCCTTAATTTCATGCTCACTGTGGAAAATTAGATATCTTTTGGAATTTGTCGTTATTTAACGACAACATGTCATCTATATAACGGAAAGTAAAATTAAAGGATTGGGCTAGTTTCTTTTTGTTTTCACGTAGTAGCCCTTGAATGAAGTCCGCTTCATACGAGTACATAAACAGATCGGCGAGGAGAGGAGCACAGTTGGTTCCCATTGAAATGCCGATTGTTTGTTGAAAAATTAGACTCCAAAATTCAACAAATATGTTGTCTATGAGAAAATATAACATGTCTGTAATTTCATCTTCAGTATACTTTTTGTCAGAATCAGTGTGGTTCTTCACGAAATAAGCTTTTCTCTACATAGAACTAGAAATTTATACCTGTGTGCCATTTTGAAAAAAACAGCGATCTTTAAATGGAGAATGTGGTATGGTAGTGTAAGAGTGTAGAGAAGTCGAATGCTTAAGGTGTTGCATGTATCCAAAAATTTTGATTTTAGATATTGTAGTAATTTGTTTGAGTTTTCAGGAATCCACATCTAATTGACGCCACTGGTGGAATATGATGTTTCACAGTAACCATTCTAATGTGATGTCCTATACATGTATATCGTCAAACGATATGTTACTGGTATATCAACTTCTAGCACATGCGTTTAGAGGCTTATTATGTACAAGCGAATTGTGTCAATTTTAACAAGAAAGGGTCTCTTTTTCCACACGAGATTGTTTATCTTTACAAAGAAATCATGCGATAGTAGCACATTTACGCGATCTTGATTTTTGAATGACGTGACGATTACCGGAAAGTTCGTGAAACGTGTTTTATTAATTTTTCTTGATGAATTAAAAATTTGCATTTGAAAATTGTTATCTTATTAATATAGCTTATTCAAAATGTGCTCTTATTATGACAGATTGTGGCATATTTATCGCAAGAGGCGGGAACGGCTATCCAATGTCGGATGTATATAGGACTACTCAAATTAGCGTATTTGTCGTAATTTTTGGGTTATAGAGTTGTGGTCATTTACACATGGGCTGGGCCTTCATATTCAATTATAAAGGCCCGGCCAATGTGTAAATGACTACAACTTTATTAACCCGATGAATTATTTCTTAAACGCTAACCAAGTTACGGCCATCGAAATGAAGCGAGACTACAAATAGTTTATTGATTTAAATTATAGTTTTTGCAGTCTTTGTTAATATTTCACTGCTAGTATGAAAACAGTTGATATTTTCAAATTATTATTAGGTGTGTGTTTTTGTGCAATGATGCAGTGAATTTTCTTTAAAGCTTAGTTTCAGTTTTATCATACAAAGTTCGCCTTATCTGAATTAGGCTGCCCTTCTCGTCTGATTTTGTTGATTGCAATATGTTTTATTGCTCTGTCTTGCATTTTGGCTTTTTTAAAAATTTTGCGACATGGGCGTACAAATGAATGCCAACTGTATGCAAAAATGTAATGGGTTTTATGAATTCCTCAAAACTTTCAAATAGAAGGGTATTGGCACTACTGAAATATTTGGTATAAATAAATAATGTACTCCTTAATTGATAATAGACAAATTAAACAACAGCAGGTAAAACATCCAGACTTCTGGAATTGTCCTCTCTGTAAATTTCTAACGTATAAAATTCGTTAGAAGTTTTTGATAAACTGTCTTCTGTTCCAGGTCCCATACAACACTGTGGTTATTTATGATTTTCAACTGTTTATACCACATTGTCACATGCACTAACTAAACAGAAATTTCAATGTCGGAAAAAATGTCTTTTGAAAAGTATGGATGTAACTACATCCCATTTACTTTAGTCAAATTTGTTTTCTTCTTACTTCATAAATCCAGACATGGAAGGACATGACATTTTTTAAAAACAAAAATTTTTTATGATAGAAAGCTTATTCTTCAGAATCCATTTGATTTTCCTGTTGTTTCAAAATGAAAAAGTGTTTAAATCACGGTTCGGATTTTAACATAGGTATAAAAGTCTTAAATAGAAAAAAAAAATCAGGAGCTGATCCGGCATTTTTATCTATGCATATTTTGTACGAATTTTAGAAAAGAATTCATTTTCCTGGATTGTACTAACAAATGGCGAGCACATATTATACCTCCTGAAAGTGAACAAACAAGTAATATCATTCCAAATTATGCATGGTCAACTTATATACATTTTAAAATTTTAATGTTATACTCACATATTACAAACATATTGAAGGACATTATATCACTGTCCTTTATAACACGTAAATCTTTATCTAACATATAATCATACCAATGATAAGGTCGTAAGGTTATATAGTTCCCTTAAGGTCAGACTCTATCAAAAGGACGATTTTTTCCTAAGTATATTTGGTGCTTAGTAAACATTTTATAACATTTGTAATATTTCATTAACAAGAAAACAAACCGTTGAACTCTTACATATCTAGTGAAACTCTATTGATAATTTTCTTTAGAAATTCAATAAATTATAATCTTAAAAAATTTACCATTTTGTTTAATATGGTTTTGTTTAACACTCCAACAAATCAAAAGTCCCTAAGCAGGGTAATGTATTTTTTTATTTCTAAAATAAAAAGAGTACCCTGGTCCACAGGGGAAATATTCTTCGCTGCGTTTCAAATACATCCGGTACAACGAGGATTACACTCCGGATCCAAAATAAATAGCGCGAATCGATTGATAGTTTCAAAGTCATAAAATTCAGGGACAGTGACAATACTGTATTGTCGAAAGGTGTTTATAACTTTAAAATCTACTTGCAACATTTCATCGAAAAGTTTTAATGGAAAAAGCTTAATCGTTGGTTAAGAAGTTACAATGATAATTTAGTAAGGTGGGGAAAATAGATAACATTTTCGTTCCCTCGAAGTATGAAAATTTCGCTCTTACGAAAGTTCCACACAAAGATGTATTTCGTTCAAACTAAATACATTCAATTTTTTCGTGCCAATGAATGAGATAATTATTTCGAGGGAACAAAATAATGACTCGTCCCAACGAGATTTTATCTTGTTCTTGTTACAAAATGTTATTTCTGAGGAATGAAATTGTTATTTGTAACGACCGAAATAGTTATTTATTTTTTAAGATAGGACAAAAATATGTTCGTTATAAATTCATACAATTAGGGGGAAATGTTGGGGAAAAACTGCAGTGTGTATACGTATATATAATTGTAGTTATACCGAGGTGAAAAATGGCTCTGATCCAAATTTTCCTAGGGGGGAGGGGGGAATGGAATCAAGCAAGTTTCGCACCCGGGGGAGGGAAACGGCAAGGGGGAAAACGGCTATATAACACCGGCTCGTGATAACAAAATACAAAACTGCCCAATCGACTAATGATTAAAGAATTATTATTATTATTATTATAATCATGACCCATATGCATACAGTAAATCATCAAAATTACATTCTGTTCAATGTCGGTAAAGACCTATTATCAATTATTCCAAAAGATCAATAGTTTTGAATACTTACTCTTGGATGGTTGCAAAAAGCAAACATGTAAAAAAAATATGTCCAGATACATTACATACCTTACAAATTTCAGACGGTATATGATGTATCATAACAATTTTTGAAATTTTGTTATTTTTCACAAGTAAAAGCGATCAACATCAAAAGAATTTATTGAGTGTGTTTGATGATAAACTTCTAGAAGGATAATTTTTTGAAGAAAGTTTAATACACACGTGATATACACTACTAATTTTTACCATATTTGTCAAAACGCTGGTTTGTGACCATGTCCGATTGTTCTTGATCGTATCATAACAATTCGGCTGTACGGTGTGGTATTAGTAATGGAGAATAAACCAGTAAATTTTCAAAAAGAATGTAAGAACCGAAACAATAGAAAAAAAACAGTTGTAGACATAAGTGAAATTTCATTTAAAAAAAATACTCTTTTCATAAAAATTCTGACTTATTGTTTGTGCTCAAGCCAGAAATTTCTGACCCAAAATATTGAAGAACCAAACGCCGAAATGACTAAAATTGGTAAATTGGCCGACCCATGATTACAGTGCAGAAACAAAGAGGAGGGAACAATCGATTTTTTTTTTTGCAGTATAGTGCATTCATTGAAATGAGTGTTATAGTGATTTATTAAAAACATTCATTAAATGTGAAGAATGAAACTGTCTTTTTTTATAATAAACTACAAGTCCTAGAATAGTTGACCGAAACGTCCTAGGTATCACAATAAAACCTCATAAAAATTGGCCGAAACGTCCATGTCCGAAATGTCCTAGTCCGAAATGTCCTGGCCGAAACGTCCGCGCACCGTTGCACCATGTGCAGTACTTATGACTCATAACCTATGGACCGGTAATAGCTAGCAGGCGATCTTCTGTTCCTGTCTGGCACAAAATAACCATAAAATATCAAATTATTAAATCTTAAGCTGGGAAACTGGTCATCAAAATAATAAAAAATATACTTAATTTTAATTTTCTCTCTTGATACATTAACAAAGTAAAAACGTATCAAGTAATACTGTGTTAGAATGTTAACATAAAGTTTCCCTGACCCTATGATCCTCTCGTCGTTTTTTTCAATTTCCATGGCGATGGCAGTCCTCTTGAAAAATTTAAAGATTGAAGTGCAGTTCCAATAAAGGTGCCTAACCTTCATCGTCATGAAGCTTTTTTCAAGTTATTTTTAGGCATTTAAATTTTTTTCCCGCTTCCATGACAATGGTAACAATTACAGCATCTCTACCAATTTAACCTAACCTGCAGATGAAGTTTGTTTGAGAGCGAATTAATTCTTTCCTTCTTAATTTTATTCAATGGCAGCGGTATCCATTTTGAAAATGTCAATACCAAAGTACTGGCCTCTATTCATCACCTTCAAAACCTCGGATAGATTTCTGAAATGTTTCATACAATTAAAGTTTTATCCACTATAATATATAATAGTTAAAGTTGAGAAGATTGAATGTAACGGCTAGCTTCTTCGTAAGGTGGGGGATCTTCAGAAGGTAAGATATCAGTCTGATTATTGTCAGATAAAGCCGGATCATGTAGTGTGTTATAAGCTGGCGGTTCTGAAAATGGGCGGTAATTGTTTGTTGCTTGTTCATTGTCGACTGTGGTATGAGAAGTTTGGCTGCTGATTAAAATTCCCCCACCATTTTCATTATAATTATCCCATGTGTGGTTGTTCCGATTGCTTTCCTGGGAGTTGCCATGGGTCCTGTCAGCTCGAATATTTCTGTTTATAGAATGTGGATCTGAAAAAAAAATCATCATAAATATACAAACTATATAAAGTTTACTTAAAATCAACGATGTCCAGTTTTGTACGTAATATAAAATTGTATTATGGGATGAAAATTGCGGTATTGCAGAGATCTTGAATCAGGAATGTCTTTTGTCTTAATATTTCAAAGAATGACAGTAAAAAAGTATCAATAAACTAAATTTTTTGAACTTTTTGTAATAATTGGAAATTAATTCATAGTTTTGTCATATCTGCACTATTTTCAATACTTCGAGATTCCTCTGACATCAAAAGGCCTGTTTGATTATTGGCTAGGGTTATGTGGCGTCAGAGCGCACTCCATATGCAAACTAGAAGTATACACCAAGCAACATTTATCAATATTTCTCTAATCTTTACTTATGAAAAAACTGGTCGTAGAAAAGGAGCATAAAAGGTTTTCTTGGAAGAAATTCATAAAACAGCGATTATTGTTGTCGATTCTGTTCTGATCTTTTCTCCATAAAATGTTTACATAGTGACGGGCTCTTCTACTGACAGAAGGTCGGTAAAATGAAAGCTTGTTGACTTATATACGGAAAAGGGTAGATTTCTCTGAACTAGTATGCATTATTGTTTAAGGGCAAGCTGAAGCCCGCCTCCGGGTGCGGGATTTTCGCGATGCGTTTAAGACTCATTGGTAGCCTTGAACTGTATTCTGCTCTTTGGTCGGGTTGTTGTCTCTTTGACACATTCCCCGTTTCCATTCTCTATTCTATCTTATTTCAATAATTGATATGGCGGACAATCACCTCGAGACATAATACACCTTCTGTTCGAAAATGTTGAGTTCCTCGTCGACCTTCTTACCGCTATACAAACGACAGTTACAATAATAAGTCCAGTTCCTAAACCTGCCATGATAGGACCAACTATAATACCAGTACTATCATGTTTAGATTCTAAAATAAAATGAAATAAATGTATTATTCAGCTTTTATTACCAGACAAAAATACATGTACACAAAAATATAAAATCGGGACACACTTTTAGGGCAAACAAACCCTGCATTTGCCCCGATACATATATTATGTTGGACTACTTATAAGTTTGCCTTGATATACAGACACATGTCTACATGTATATTTATAAGATTATTTAAGAACTGGGTAACATTATAACACATAAATATGATACATAATTTGCAGGAGTAACGGTTTGAGTAACCATAAGTGCAATTTGCAAATACTTTCAAATAATAAATGAACTCTATCATTCCGTCGGATCTACATACAATGCAGATAAAATTTTAAAAAAATATGTCAGTATAATTCTTGGGTATTCGTATGTAAAAAGTCAACGGGTCTCTTAGTTTATTTGGTTTTACATCAATTTGAGCATGCATATACCGTAGGGGCTTTTTTATTGGTGGAGGAAGCCAAAGATAAATCAGATCAAAGAGAAACATAACCTCCCCAAGAGCTGCATTCGAATTCACAATCAATGATCGTTTATAATTAAGACGAACTGCGTTGACAATGTTACCACCGAGGACCTCATATAAATCATAAGGGTGGAGTAATTTCCTAAATAATTTATACCTTCAACATGCACAGATTCAACTTTAATTTGAAATGAGTCTTTATTAATAATAACAGTTCGTCTTGTTATAACCATATACACTGTTTTATCTGCTTTACCACACCATATCAGTCCTGTTTTACTAGCATGGCATCCAAAGTTCGAATACTGAAAACAAATGAAACTAGACTGAGGCAGTCGGAAACGACAGCTATCCCCGCACTCCCCACATGTTGTATCCCTGTGCACCTTTTTCACAATGATACCTTTGAATACAAGCCCAAATTTTGGAAAATTAAAATTCTAAAACCTTATTGCACATCTGCAACTGTGTATGACAATACTGTATAGAAATAAAATGTATAAAATGAAAAATGAAAGAAAAGTTTCAGCCACCAGCTTATAATACCCATTTTTTGAAATTCGACCCCTAAAGGCCCCAATTTTTGAAAATCAAAATTATAAAACCTTATTGCGCATCTATATACAGTGTGGGACAATACTGTATAGAAATCAAATGCATAAAATGAAAAATGAAAGAGGAGTTTAGGTCACAAGCTTAAATTGCCAGTTTAAGAAATTCGACCACTGTGAGCCCACATTTTTAAAAATCAAAATTCTAAAACCTTATTGCACATCTAAATACAGTATGTAACATTCCTGTATAGAAATTAAATACATAAAATGAAAAATGAAAGAGGGGTTAAGGTCAGAAGCTTAAATTCACAATTTTCGAAATTTGACTCCTATGGACCCCAATTTTTGAAAATCAAAATTTTAAGACCTTATTGCAAATCTACATACAGTTTTTGACATGACTGTATAGAAATTATATGCATAAGATAAAAAATAAAAGAGGAGTTTAGGTCACAAGCTTACATTCCTAATTTTCAATATTCTACCCCTGTGGGCCCCAATTTTTGAAAATGAAATTAAATGCATGAAGTTAAAAATGAATGAGGAGTTCTGGAGACAAGGTTATCTAACGGATGGACAGACAGACGGACCGCCGAACTTCATTCGAAGGGTGGCGATAGTAAAGGGGTTCTGTAAGCGCAGCATGATACCACCGCAACATGTCGACAAATGAACAGCTGAAGTAACTGAGGACACTGTTTTATGGATATTATAATATACATGTGCATTACACAGTAATATTGGACCTAACACGAAGAAATAAAAAAATATAGCATATCCAGTTAAGTTGCTTTTTTTGGCCCCTTTAACCTCTTTAATCTCCAAGTTCTTAAAAGAAAGGAAAATTCTGTTGATAGACTATTGAATGCACTCATCAAGATGAATTATAAGAATTCTCCTTCGAAATTGGAAGAAAAATATAAATTTTACCTTTCTTCCAAAATTGCTAATTTTGACGCATTGAAGAAAAAAACCCATTGAAATTAGATGAAAAATAAAAATATAAAATCTCTGCAATAACAAATGTTACACAAAAAGCATAGGATAACTTTTATTGTATTTTTTCTAATGATAAACCATTTAAAAAAATCATCACAATCGGATAAGAAATGATAAACACTTCGAAAATTAAGGCGTGTCCCTTTTTCGGCCCCATTTACCTTTAGAACAGGAGGGACATAGTAAAAAAAAAAAAAAAAAAAAAAAAAAAAAAAAAAAAAACACAGATCATAACGAATTTTTCCAGTTTCAGAAAGGAAGTTAAAAACAAAAATGACAAAATCGGATGAAAATTTAATCCGTTATTTTAAAAAATACAAAGGATACATATAGTAGAACAAATAATGTGTTTAATTATTTGGCTTTTTGAAATATTGGTTTAGACTTTATCTTATGAAGAAATGTATCAGACTGACAGACGGACTAAATGCAAAACTAAAGTCCCGTCCAGTTTCGCCGATAGGAATCTAAAAACAGCAACAAAGGCCATGAAGGCTTTGTCCTCTTGCCTGAAGTTTTATGAAATGCATGTGCTGGATTTTGTGACATGAATTCATCCTTTTTTATCTGTTACGTTTTTATGTAGTGATATCTTTGTAAAAGTTGTTGTTTGACGAGACAAAGTAAACAATTGATTCATGTGATATATGTATACATCCAAATAGCTTAATTCATATTAATTAACCTGTGAATTTGTTGAGCTTTCTCCAGCAAACCTGATGTTCAGTCCACAGTTTGTGATATTCATTTCCAACGTTTCGAAGCAAATCTTAAACTTTTTTCCGCTAGAAGGGTATTCTCCTGGACCTGTCGTCTCAGAACCTCGAAATTGTAGCTTACAGTAGGAAGGTAGAATTTCTCCTTCTCTCAAGATCACATATTTCTCATATGGATAATAAACATATATAATATCTGTATGTCTGCAATTGTCGTGGATTTTCACTAATAAAAAAATGCAAAACAATAATAAAGGTGATTTGACCTAAAAATAATGAAATCATTGTTCATGGTTGTATGACTGAGAAAATGTAGAAGTTATTTCCAAAAATGGATTATTTATTCGTATTGTTCCAAAATCTCGCAACACACAACCCTTCGGAAAACATCAAATAGTAGAATTAAATTGTTGGTTCATTCCTAATTTTACAATACACTTTATTGTAAAATCTTATCAGTGCTAATAATTGTTGTAAAAAAGTACATATACATGATATAGTGGGCAATAGCTTTAAATCAGGTTTTAATAAGATAGTAATTGTTTCTAAAGGGGGGGGGGGGGAATTAGAATGGTCGGTATTTATTATTTTTCATATAGTTTGAATAATATATTCACCATGACACCATGTATTATAATTCCATTTATTATATCTTATATATGAATCCTAATTTCTGATTGTTTGATTGCTGGTGTATTTTTCAAGACTCCTGTGACAAAAATATCTGGTTTTAGAACTGAATGGAGGCGTGAAATGCCAAGGCACTCTACATATCCATATATTAAACCGGGAGAACAGAATCGTCACTTCTCGGTGTTTATCGACCAATACATTTATTTTTACCATGAAAACCATACATGCTTAACCACTGATCTCTTCAAAAAGGTTGCAGTTTTAAGGGAACACTATACACATTTTTCTTTTGAAAACAAAAGTTCATTACTTCATTATTGAACTAAAATTTAAAGAAATAAATTATATATAAGAGGATTTTCTTCTACAAGCATCTAAAATAGACAAATGGTCATCAAAATTCCTTGTTTGACAAAAATTTGTATAATTTCTAATCAAATTATCGACTTTTGGAACCAATTTTTTATCCACACTAATTTCTAAATGTATGGGGATGTTATACAAAGGACCTGGTGAAGTCGTCTTTTTCATTAAATTGTATTGCATTTTTTGTGAAAGTCTTTGAAAATGAAAAAGGGATTCTGTCTTAAATATACCCAAATGAATGTAAGGAGGTATTTTTTCAACATACGGTAAAATTTCTGTAAAACATCCGTAGAACTACACTGTATCGTATTGCCTTATGAAGCAATGTTCTCTATTTATTAAGAAGTTAATAAATAACAACTGCTAAGTCTAGCCGGCGAATTTGTGTTCTCTACTTTTGTTTTGTTTTCATTTGTTGTCAAAAACCATCATTATTAGTCGACGAAACTAATTTTTGGACATAAATGTACATAGATTCAGCGACCAATTCCAAATAAGGCCGTTTGACGTCATAAATATCTAGGACTTGGATGGTCCCCTTTCGAAATTATATCCGGGGATGTATTCCTTAGATCAGGAAGGGACGGTTATTGAGAAGAAAAATCATCAAAAAGCACTGATAAGAGTAGCCTTATAATGATTTTTTTAATTTATTTCATTGCCTTTGAATTACAGGTAAGCGAAAAAGGTTCTTAAAAGATATAATATAAACCGAGACATACATGTATATATGAAGAAAACGTACATCAATACAATTCCATATTATAATACCGACAAACTGTATGATGAGTATTTTACATACAGTATTCCGAGACAATGCTATTCAACACAAGGAAGCTTACCTTCGTTATACGTATAGGCTGCAATTACTACCCAAACTATACATATGTAAATACTAAGAATAATACCAATTTGCATCACTTTTGGTTAGCACATCTAAAAGTAAAAAAAAAAGATTATCTACCGCTGTCTGTTTGTTTGGCTTGGTTAGATTTTGAATTTAGGCCCATTCTCAGAAAAAAATGAGACACAGTTCACATTTTCTGGTAGAGTGACTTCGGTTAAACATTTCTTAAAAAACTTTAAAATAACAATTGTATTTCACAACTAAAATCACCTCAAATGTATACTTCTGGAAAGAACAGAAAGACTTCAGTCTTCATGACCTAAATTCCATGCTTGAATGACTCCATTATTTTAGAATTAAGGTCAAAATGTCAGAAACTTATATTACTTAGTAATATGAATTTATTAGTCTTGTTATGTATTTTGTATAATTTCGTAGGTAGTGGGAAACCACAAATTTAAATACTTTGGTAATTTGGTTACTTGAATGTTCGATTTGTTTGTTTAGTTAGAGTTTAACGCCGTTTTCAGCACATTTGGCTATTTCGCGGCGGCCAGTTTTTATTGGTGGAGGAAGCCGGAGTACCCGGAGAGAACAACCGACCTTCGGTAGGAAAATTGGCAATCCTTGTCAATTAAGATCGGGGTCGAACACACCCCGCCACAGGTGAGATTCGAACTCACAACCTCAGCGTTGGCAGGCTAGTGATCATTAGTAGTCATTTTAAACTACCTAGACCACTCGGCCACCGAGGCCCCTGGTTACTTGAATGTGAGCAAATGATGATACAATTCAATTAATTAAAAATATCTAAATATCAACTTTTTTCATTTCACAAAATTGTTTACCAACATAAACAAACGAATCCACAGTTACATTAATTATACTATACCACTAAAATCCTCTATCGGGTTATTTGAACACAAACCATACACTTAAGCGAGATATGATATTTCACTTTTATATTTTATGTATTCAATAAATAATTTCCAAACTGATTTGCCCTCATAAACAATAGATCACAGTTCTATCATTCTCGGTTTTATTTTTGAGTTTCACAATATTGCATGTTAATCTCATTCTCTATAAAATATTATTATTTTGTGGAACATTCAGTCGCAAAAATTGCCCCTATTTTTAGGTTTTACATAATTCGCACCTGATTATATTTTCTCTTGCATAACAAATGATAATGTTAGGTATTCACGTTCTGATTTTTTTTCTCGAAAAATCCAGGAATGTGATTCGCTGATAAGCATGTTCTTAACGTGCATGTACCTGCAAAATCCGCTCTTATCTTATTTTCAGTATCGTTCATACTGCAATATTTTTTATCCGAAACAGGGTTAATACTTATATGTATAATTAGTAGTATGTGGGCACAGTTCAGGTCGGATTTGAGGAGGAGCCGGAAGTGACGTCAACCGGAACCGGAAATGACGTCACCGGAAGTGACGTAACCGGAACCGGAAGTCACGTGACCGGAACCGGAAGTACCGGAAGTGGTTTGCGCGCATGCGCAACCGGAAGTAGTGGATTTTCCCGCCATTTCTTTACGGAAGTGACGTAAGTCACGTGGTAGGACCCGGATGTATGTTCTGCGCATGTTCAGGAACCGGAAGTACCCGGAAGTCAGGCGCATGCGCAACCGGAAGTAGGGTGTTTTTTCCGCCATTTGTTGACGGAAGTGACGTAAGTCACGTGGTAGGACCCGGATGTATGTTCTGCGCATGTTCGGGCGGAACCGGAAGTACCCGGAAGTTGTTTGCGCATGCGCAACCGGAAGTAGGGTGTTTTTTCTATTGACGGAAGTGACGCAAGTCACGGACCCGGATGTTGATGCTTCACCAGATTTAATTATCTCCCCTTTTCCCGCACTTCTCGGTCGTCTCTGGATCTTTCATCGGTCTGATACTCTCACTGTTATGTCCGAGAGTATACGAAGTACACTATTAGATTATTTCCCCTTATACCGCGCTTTTCAACTGTGGGTATTTTCTGTGAGGACTAGGATTGGATTATGTCCCCTTACCTCCAAGTGATGCTTGTCACCGCTCAATGGAGGGGTGTCCTTAGCAACGGCGGTCCATTTCATTGCATTCACTTAGTTTCTCTTCTCTTGCTCTTCGCTGCTCCTTGCTGCTCATCGCTACTCAGGCTTGTTGCTGTTCGTCATCGCTGCTCTTCTCTTGTTCTTTGCTGCTCAACGCTGCTCTGTACTCAGACCTGAAAGCACCCTAAAGACAATCGTTTACCCTAACACTAGTTCTGCTTTGCAGCCTGCTTCAAAGTCATGTTTCAAAGGGTGGATTGGTCTCAATCCCTTATGACTTTGAAGTGGTACTAGTGTTAGGGATAAGATTATTTTAGGGTTAGGTAAGTATTTTATTATTTTCTTAATTTTTTTTTCTATTTATATTATCATATTTTTTTTTATTTAATATATTTACATAATTTTTTAATTTTTTATTATTATTTTTTTTTTTTTTTTTATATTTAATATTTTTTTTTATTATTATTTTTTTTAATTTTTATTATTATTATTTTTATTTTTTTAATTTTTTTATTTTTAATTTTTTTTATTTTTTATTTTTATTTTTTATATTTTTTGGCGTTCATGTTGGATCCCGTTAATGTGACGTCATGGAAATTTCCATTAGAAAACGTGTTGAAACATGTCGTGGACGCGGACCTGATCGTAGACACCCATGGTGCTCTCTATTCCGTCCGCGTTCAGGGAAAAATCGAAAATTTTGGTCGACGCGGACCTGAGCGAAGACACCCATGGTGTTCTCTTTTACGTCCGCGTTCTGGCTATATATACAGATGAAAATTTATACATATCGTCTTGAACCTTTGAAAAGGTAACGACTATGTTCTCTTGCGAGAAGTGCGGTAAGACGTTTACGGAGAAGAGAAACCTGCTTCGCCACCAGAAGACATGCTGTTGCGGACCAGACGTATTCATGCCAGGTATGTGGAAAGGAGTTTGCCAGGGCCGACAACCGGAATCGCCACCAGGAGTCCCACCAGTACACCCTGACGTGTCCAGACTGTGGGCAGTACTTCAACAGATCGGACAACCTTGCTCGCCACAGACTGTTGCATACCAAGCCAGATGCCAAGCCCAGGATGATGAAACCAGTGAAGAGACCAGCCTCGCCACTACCTGGCCCCAGTGCGGAAAGACGCAGGATGAGCAGACCAGACAACCTACCAGTGAAGACAGCCATCAACCTTCAGCCAGACGTATTGCCAGAAGATCCCGATACCAGGGTTTTGTACCTGAGACACTGGCAGACCATCCGGACAGAAGAAAATACCGGCAACCGTGTCCAGGATCGGTTCAACTTTACGTTGAATGAAATTACAACTGGTACCTTTCCTGACATGGTTCGCCACATGTTCGAACTGCAGACCACGGCCTTCAAGATCAACGTGTCGTTTGGCTTTGTACTGAGGAACGTAGAGACCGGAGAACTTAGATACTTCCATTCCAGCCAGAACAACGCCAGGTTTTTCAACATACCACACCTGATAAGAAACGAAGAAGACATAGAGCAGTTTCTGGAAGAATTGAGCCGTCACGACATTTTGGAGTTCATCCGGCAGCAGAGACCAGATACCAAGTGGGTGGTGCATTTACTGACAAATGCCACGTTCTATGTTAACAAGTTGGTGGAACACCCGATAGGAGCCAGAGTCGTGTTACCAGACTTCATTTTGAAAAACCGTGGTGTCGTCGCATTGGTTGGTGGATCAACAGGACCATATAATGACAATTTGTGTTTTTTCCGATGTTTGGCCGTCCACCGTGGAGCTCCCGTGAAAGACGTAGAAGTACCTGCCAAGACTTACCATCGCCAATATTTGCAGAAGACAGAAATGGCCGGCGGTGATTTCAAGGGGATTTGTTTAGACGATTTGGCGTACATCGAACCACTGTTCCAACTCAACATCTGTGTGTACGATCTTCAAGAGACAGAAGACGGCGACGTAGCGGCGAGATTAGTACGACGTTCTCCTTACAGTTTCCAGGACACCATGAACTTGAATTTGTACGACAACCATTTTAGTTATGTCAGCAACATGGAGAAATACAGCCACAGTTACCTGTGTTCAAAATGTGACAAGATGTGGAAGCATGTGGGTATGCTTCATAGACACGAGAGAACCTGCACCGGCGAAGTACTCTACAAATATCCCGGCGGAGTGTACCATACACCACAGACAGTGTTCGAACGTTTGGAGGACGAAGGAATCCAAGTTCCGGTAGAGGACAGATATTATCCGTACAGAGCCACCTACGATATAGAGGCGATGCTTCAACCTACAGACAAACCGAGGTCGGATAAATTGGAATGGACCAGTCAACACGTTTTGCTCAGCGTTTCCGTGTGTTCCAACGTACCGGAGTTTACAGAGCCAATTTGTTTCGTGTCCGAAGGCGATAGCAGTGAAACAGTTGATTCGTGTTTGATACATTTGACAGAAATAAGTGACAAAGCCTTTCGCCTACTGATGCCCAGGTACGCTGGTGTATTTGAAGAGATCCAAGAGAGACTGGACCGGGACCTGGAAGAATACCAAGACGACGAAGAGCGAGAACGCCAGGAAAAGAAACATCACCTGTACAAGTTGAAGCAGCAACTAGAACGACATCTCCAAGAATTACCCGTGATTGGGTTCAACACCGGGAAATACGACGTGAACGCCATGAAGATAGATTTCTTCACTCGTCTGGTGGAAAGTCACAAGATAAAGTATACAGTGAAGCGCAATAACAATTTCATGTGTATCAAGACGGAGAAGTTGAAATTTTTGGACATCACCAACTACCTGGCGCCCGGCTTTAGTTACTCACAGTTTTTGAAAGCCTACGGCTGTGCGGAAGAGAAAGGATTTTTTCCATACGAGTGGATGACGGGTTTAGACAAGTTGGCAGTGACGGAGTTACCACCACACCAGGCATTTTTCAGTACGCTGAAAAACGAGAACATTGCACCCGAAGAGTACCAGCTGTGTCGCCAAGTCTGGCAGGAAAAGAAAATGAAGAACGTGAAAGAGTTCCTGATATGGTACAACAACAAAGACGTGGAGCCCATGCTGGAAGCCATCGAGAAGATGTTTGTATATTACAAGGGATTGAAGGTGGACATGTTTAAACACGGCATCAGCGTACCGGGACTCACACTGAAAACCATGTTCGATGGTCTATCCGATTATTTCACCGTTCCGGACGAGAAGAACAAAGATCTGTACGAGTTATACAAAGAAAACATAGTGGGTGGACCCAGCATCGTCTTCCACAGATACCACGAGAAAGACCAGACCTTCATCCGGCCTGCTGAATACGAAGACCCAAAACCGTGCAAGAAGATCTACGGTGTGGACGCCAATGCTTTGTACCTGTGGAGCATCATGCAGGATATGCCAACGGGTCACTTCGTCCGACGCAAGAGCGAGGACCATTTTAAAAGACAGACACCTCGAAGGTACGAAAGAATGGCAATCGAGTGGATGGAATGGGAAGCCAAGGAGACAGGACACCACATACGTCACCAGGGGAACGACACGGAAAAACTGATCGGACGTCGGCGCCTTCCCGTGGACGGCTACTGTAAGGATACTAATACAGTTTACGAGTTCCAGGGCTGCCTGTGGCACGGACATTGTTGTCGCCTGACTCGGGGAAAGACAGAAAACCCGTTGAACGGAAAGAGCTTGGAAGAATTAAACAAGGCCACCCGAGAAAAAATAGAGTACATTACAGAAAACGACTACCAAGTGAAACAGATGTGGGAGTGCGAATGGGATCGGTTAAAGAAAGAAGACCAAGGAATCAAGACCTTCGTGTCTCAGAGACAGAGACCCTGCGATCGTTTCGCCACCATGACCGAAGACGACATCATGAGAGCCGTGATGGAGGACAAGTTGTTTGGTGCCTTAGAAGTGGACCTGCACGTACCTGAGGACCTAAAGTCAAAATTTGCAGAAATGCCTCCAGTCTTCAAGAACGTGGATGTGTCCAGAGACGACATTGGGGACCACATGAAGAGTTATGCAGAAGAAAAAGGAATCATGTCCCAGCCTAGAAAGTCTTTAATCGGCAGCATGTTTGGAGAGAAGATCATGGTGATATCCCCGTTGCTGAAATGGTACGTCAACCACGGACTGAAAGTCACCAAGATTTACCAAGTGGTGGAGTACACACCGTCGGCGTGTTTCAGAGCCTTCGGCGATCAAGTCAGTGATGCCAGGCGAGCCGGAGATGCCGACCCAAATAAGAAGATAATTGCCGAAAACGAGAAACTGAGGGGAAATTCCAGCTACGGCAAGACGGTGACCAACAAGGAAAGACACACGGATGTGATTTACTGCCAGGAACACCAGATCAGTCGCTACCTCGTGGATCCTTCTTTCCGCCGGTGCAACCAGCTGAGTGACAAAACTTTCGAAGTGGAAATGAGTAAGAAGACCATACACCTGGACCTACCCATGCACATTGGGTGTTTCGTTTACCAGTACGCCAAGCTTCGGATGTTGGAATTTTATTACGATTTTATGGACGTTTTTGTGGATCGCCGTGATTATCAATATTGTGCAATGGACACCGACAGTGCCTACATGGCTCTCTCTGGCGATAGTTTGGAGGAAGTGATCAAACCGGAGTTGCGTCGGCGCTTTGAAGCAGAGAAGAAGAATTGGTTTCCCCGTACTGACACACCACAACTGGCTGCTTGGGACAAGAGGACTCCAGGACTATTCAAGACAGAATTCAGTGGTGACGGGATGATTGCCCTGTGTAGCAAGACGTACTTCTGCTTTGGAGACGAAACCAAGTTCAGCTGTAAAGGAGTCAACAGGAGAACAAACGACATCAACAAGGAGAAATACATGGACGTTCTCCTGTCGAAGAACTCTGGCTCCGGAACCAACAGAGGGTTTCGCTCTGTAGACAACCAAATCTATACCTACTTGCAAGAGCGAGCTGGTTTTTCGTACTTTTACCCAAAACGTAAAGTTTTGGCGGACGGGGTGTCTACGACACCCTTAGATATTTAATCGGATGAACGGCTGACCGACTCGATTGTACATATGTACTTTATGTAGTGGGAAAGCTTTTCATTTGATGTATGAACAGACCACTCTTTTTTGAGTCGTCTGTTAACCGATAACAAAAAAAAAAAAAAAAAAAAGAAAAAAAGAAAAAATTAAAAAAAAAAAGTAAAAAGTAACAAAAAAAAAACCAAAAAAAAGGAAAGGTTAATGCAGCCTATGTATATACTTGTATATATGTAGCCTGTCAATGCAGAGTAGCCTTTTTATGAACTAGGAACCTGTGATCAAAAACACAGGAGCTCAACCCACAGAGCTGCCTAGCGCGTCCCCCAGGTGGCGGATAGGGGACCCCCTCTCGTTGAGGGTTGTCAGGTCGTTAAAAGCCCTGACCGCGGACCATAGTGGGTGTTTGGAAAAAAAAACTATGTTTCTAAATTTACACTCATTTTCTATTTATAGAGGAAAGACGTGCCTGTCAATGCCTAGTGTCATAAAAGGAAGTGAAGATAATCAGAGAAGTCATTCGTACGATGGACCCCTTCCAAGCATACGAGAGAATCGTCACTGCCATGTTCGAAGACGGTGTGGTGAACCAAGGAAGACTGGTCGTATTGTCGGTGTTTACTCGTACCTATTGTGAACAGTTTCCGGATTGGGCGCCGCATATTTGGACAATGTATCATCGTGTTGATCTATCGAAAAGGTTGGAATTGACCAATGAAAATGACAGATTTTCGACCAATCGGAGCGGAAGAAGTTAACCAATCAAGATGTCTTAAAGATAGCCAATCCTGTTTCGAGTTTCATGATATAAGAACCAATCCAGTCCATCTTCACAAATATATATATATAAATAGACCAGCTAGAAAAAGAATCAGTCAGCCGACATGCCACGTAAAGAAAAGAAAACCAAAGACCAGACCGAGAGCGATATCGTCCAAGACGCCATGACAGCTTCCGATATTCCTTTGAAAGTACCATTGGGTGGAGGACGTTATGCAGAGCTGACAGAATGGAATGGCAGTAAAAGAGTAGATCTCAGATTTTGGGAAAGTGAAACGGTGCCCACCAAGACCGGAGTCAGCCTGTCGTTAATGCAGTGGAAAATGTTGTGCAGTACCACAGAAGTGGTGGACGATTTGATCGGTAGAGTACAGGACAAAGAACCGGTGGACTGGAGATATCATCTGGGAGAAGATGTTTATGTCATCATTAAAGCACCCTCGCCTATCATTCACGTCAGAAAACATTTCGTGCCTAACGGAGAATGGACTTTACAACCGACCAAGAGAGGTATAACACTGAGTTCCTACGAATGGCAAGAACTGAAGAAGATCGTACCTCTGTTTGAAGAGAAAGAACCAGAACTCAAAACATTGACTGATGTAGATTTTGTAAAAATGTAAAATAAAATATGAAACTGTTTCGTTTGTGTTGGTCGTCGATAAATATCCCAGTATACAATCACCACGATCAGTCTTGATCTAGCACTCAAACCGACAACATGAGTACCGAGTGGCCTTCCGATCAACAAACCCCATTCCTTGAGCAAGAAGAACCTTACTATTGTAATCCTACCAAAGACCCCAATATCTTTTATTGTTCAGATGGATTCGATCCGAATCATTTCATGCCTTGGATTCACCCGTTTACCTGTTTGATTGCCGGTCCTACGGGAAGTGGGAAATCGGTCTTTGTCAAACGATTCGTGGCTAATATCCACCATATGATGTGCCCTTTTCCTGCTCGAATTTTATGGTGTTATAGCGAATACCAAACGTTTTATGGTACCGTGGACGGTGTAGAATTTATACAAGGACTACCCGATATCGATAGTTTAGATTCGAGTAGGCGACACTTGATTATCATCGATGATTTGATGACAGAAACCGATGACCAAGTGGCTTCCTTATTTACTAAAAAGAGTCATCATCGAAACATCAGCGTCATGTATATCGTACAAAACATCTTTCATCAGGGTAAACACCACAGGACCATCAGTCTCAATGCTCATTACATGGTCTTATTCAAGAATCCTCGAGACGCTTCTCAGATTCATAGTTTGGCTCGACAAATGTTTCCTCGGAAAGGGGATCTTTTATTAGATGCCTATGCTGCCGCCACGGCCGAACCTCACGGGTATTTAATCATCGACATGAAACAACAGACTCCAGATCGACTGAGATTGAGAAGCCATATTTTCCCCGGAGAAGTACAGAGTGCTTACGTGGATGCATAAATACGTCGATGAATACAGCGTCACGTCAGTCTTAACCAGAAAACGGAAGAGAGAACATGGTCTCGACACGTCTCCGAAAACACGCCAACGATCTAGTATATTTACGACACGCAAAGCCTTGTGTTCAAAAACATCTCATACGGAAAGCCGATCGAAGTCTCATCGAGTGTTTGTGCGAGTGTGCTGATAACGTTTTGAAAGGACACGTCGAGTTAACTCGTGCACAGAAAGATAAATTGAAACGAAATAAAAGCGGACTCCGAGAACTGGCGAAAAAGACGGTCAGCCTCAAAAAGAAAAAAGTCATTTTACAGAAAGGAGGATTCTTGGGCTCTCTCTTGGCACCCATTGCATCCGTCGTGGGACCGTTACTCTCCGGATTGTTACAATGAAGATCTTGTATTTGAATACGTCTACTCAGATCCCACAGCGACCCAAACCTCCGGTCGATCAGCGAATCCGAGCCATGGATACCTTAGATAGAAAGATGCACGATATCTTGGAACGTGACGATCTACCGACCGAGGAGCGATTGAAATTATATGATCAGTCTCTTTATCGTTATATGAATATACACGATGATTATAGACCCAGACCTGTGGTCCCGGAACTCCCGACAACTTCCGAAGATCCCTTGGAGAAAGAGGTCATAGAAAGTGTTCCCAAAACACTCAAAGGAAAAGCAGAACTTTTATGGAAGAAAATGAAAGCCAGTCCAGAGATCACGTGGAACGAGAAGGGAGAATTAACGTTTAAAGGAGAAACCATCAAGGGAAGCAATGTGGTGGATTTAGTCAACGACGTCTTGCGTAAAAGGAAATATTTTAACCCGGAAGGATGGGAAAGGTTTGGCGACGCGTTAAGAGAAGCTAACGTCCCACAAGATTTGATAGGTCACGAAGAAAGATGGAGACATATTCATCAAACGAAAAGAACACCGAGAGCTCGAAAACGACAACAAAGTCCGTCTCCGAAACGATGGCAAACACCGAAAACTCCCAAGGCATTGACGTGGACACCGTATTAAAAAGAAATGTCACATCCAACCGCTGTTAGTTTAGGACATGGACTCGACGTATTACCATGTTCCTGATCCCGGGAGTTATGGAGGTCTTAATAAATTCAGACCGAAAGGGTACACGCAAAAAGAAGTCAAAGAATGGTTACATACTCAAGATGCATATACTCTACATAAACCAACTAGAAGACGGTTCGTCAGACGAAAAGTGGTGGTGTATGGAATAGATCATCAATGGCAAGCGGATTTAGTAGACGTAGCGAAGATTGCGTCTTATAACGATGGATACAGATATTTGCTTACCTGTATCGACGTGTTGTCGAGATACGCCTGGGTCGTACCTCTCAAAGACAAGACGGGGCGGAGTCTAGTGGCAGCTTTTAATGTCATTTTCAAGTCGGGAAGACGTCCGATTCGTTTACAGACGGATAAAGGCACGGAATTTACCAACCGAGTGTTCCAGAAATTTTTAAGAGATCACGACATCCATTTCTTTACGACACATAACGAGGAAACGAAAGCCAGTATCGTGGAGCGTTTTAATCGTACGTTAAAAACCAAAATGTGGAAATATTTTACTCACAGAGAAACGTTGACGTATTTGGATGCTTTGGAAGACATGGTGATCTCGTACAATCATACTTACCATAGAAGTATCGGTAGACCACCGGTCGAAGTGACATGGGCTAACCAGACCTCGGTAGCCAAACGATTGTATGGAAGAAGTGGCTCGATTCCAAAATGCAAATTCAAAACTGGAGATCGAGTGCGACTCACTAAAGCCAAAAGAACATTTAAAAAAGGATATTTACCTCATTGGACGGAAGAATTGTTTAGCGTGGTCCGATGCATCGAGACCAGACCCCCGGTATACGTGGTGAAAGACGATCACGGAGAAGAATTGGAGGGAACATTTTATGCCGAAGAATTACAGAAAGTCATTAAGAAAGACGACGTGTATAAAATCGAAAAAATTTTGACGAAGAGAAAGAAGGGCAGGAGATTACAGTATCTCGTCAAATGGTTGGGTTATCCCGCCAAATTCAACAGTTGGATATTTTCTTCGGATCTACAAAAGCGAGACGTTCACTCAAAGCGAATCAGTTGAATCGATGGCACCGAACGATACGGATAGCAGAAGGTCTTGGGTTGCTTTCGGAAAGAAACTACCACGCCCGGAGATTGTATTCCTGTGCCAAATTCTGATTTTGTATACAGTGATTGTCGTCAGTATTTACAATTTAACGATCGGCACAGAAAACAGTAACCTGTGGACGGCTTTACTGAGCAGCTGTTTGGGATACCTCTTGCCAAATCCGACAATCAAACATAATGTTTTATCTGACGTTACCCAGCAATAGTTCGATGGAATATTATCCGGACAACACCTTGACTCGCTACACGACGAGATTACCTCATATGATGGATTTAGACGGATCGTGGGAGATCGGATTGGCAGAGATACAGTATCCGCATACGTGGTACAACGTAAAGAAACAGGAAGGATGGGTAGCTGTTCATTTTCAAGAAAGCGAGGAATTACAGCGACATCATTTCGAATTGCCGGAGGGGTATTACTCGTCTGCGAAACGTCTGTGTAAAGCCGTGGAATCCAAAAAGAGCAGGACGGAACTCAAGAAAAAATTCAACATCGGTTTAAACGAAGCGAATCATAAAGTGTTCGTTCAAGTCAAACCCAACAGTCAAGTTATTCTCAGTCCCTTGTTACAGAACATGTTAGGATTCAAACAGGCCATCTTTCCGGCCGGAGAACACATGGCCGAGTTTGTCGCCGACATCACGAGAAGTCTAAGTTCGTTGTACGTGTACTGTCCATTGATCGAACCAAGAATGGTGGGTGACTCGCAAGTTCCACTGTTGAGAATCGTACCCGTTCAAGGTAGAGACGGAGATATGATGACGCGTGTGTTCGATCCCATTCAATACTGTACCCTCGTACAGCGCCGATTCCAGGACATCGAAATAGATATAAGGGACGACACGGGAGGAATCGTGCCATTCGAACGTGGACGAGTGGTGGTAACACTTCACTGCAGAAAAAAGAAGTTTTTAACATGAAAGCACGTCATTGTTGTGATGCCAAGTCTTACGAAGACTATTATCTTCATCAAGCGGGGAGTGGTTATCCCGTCTATGGGGGAAGTCGATTTCAAAGGGGACACGGATTGGGAAGCGTGTTTGGAGGATTGTTTAAGGCGGCCATGCCGTTACTGAAAAAAGGAGCCAAGACACTGGGTCGCCAAGCGTTGAAAACGGGACTACGCATTGCCGGAGACGCAGTTGAAGGAAAGAATTTGAAACAAGCTGCCAAGTCCAGATTGAAAACGGCAGGCAAAAACATGTTCAAGAAAGCCATCGGGTATGCCGGCCCACCCGGAGAACGAGTTATAAAAAGACCTGCACCCAAGAAACGTATCAGACGTCGTCTGACCAAGCAACGGACCACATCGCAAGACGTTTTCGGATAATGTCACTCGTACATCCACACTCGTGCGAATGCACTAAATCGGAATTGGACTTGTTTGGGGTTCCACCCACCCAGACCAGTGTAGAACACGGATATTGGGAACAGAAAGGTGTGACATCGGCTCTGACGGACCAAGGACCTTACGAATTCGTCGTAAGCGGGGGCGGAGAAGACTACATCGACTTGGCCAACACGTATCTATTCGTAGAGGCACAGATCGTGAAAGCGGACGGAAGCAATTTGGCCAACGATTCGGACGTGGGACCTGTGAATCTATGGATGCATTCGCTCTTTAGCGATGTCAGTGTGAGTCTCAACGAGAAATTGGTGTCCCCTCCCACGAGTGTTTACCCGTATCGGGCCTATATAGAAACTTTGCTCAGCTACGGACCCGGTGCCAAAGAATCTCAATTGACCGGAGTCATGTGGTACAAAGACACACCCGAACACATAGAGGCTAGAACCGACGACAACGTGGGATTCTCCAGCAGAAAGGCATTGATTGCCGAAAGCAGACAAGTCCAGATGATGGGAAAACTTCACGTAGACTTATTTTGTCAAGATAAATACTTATTAAATCAAGTTGAACTGAAAATCAAACTGAGGAGGAGCAGAGACGTCTTTGCTTTGATGGGACATGCCAACGCTTTCAAGGTTAAGATTAGAGATTTAGGTCTATTCGTCAGAAAGGTGCAGTTGAGCCCGGCCATTCGCATGGCCCACATCAAAGCTTTGGAAAAAACGAGCAGCAAATACCCCATACGACGGGTGGAAGTAAAAAGTGGACACTGTACCTAGAGGAAACACCAATTACGTCCAAGACAACATGTTCCTGGGACAGATGCCCAAGCGATTGGTCATAGGCTGTGTAGAAAGCGATGCTTTGAACGGCAACATCACGAAAAACCCGTTTAACTTTAAACACTTCAAGATAAACTTTGTCGCGCTCAACGTGGACGGAAAACAGATACCCAGCAAACCCCTGCAGCCGGATTTCGGTGGGGAAGGATACATTCGAAGTTACATGGGACTCTATACCAGCACCGGAAAGATGTTTCAAGACGAAGGAAACGCCATTTCCAGAGAAGACTTCTCTAAAGGCTACACCTTGTTTGGCTTCGATTTGACCCCCGACATGTCTGAAGTGGGTACCTTTCAACTGATAAAACAAGGCAACTTACGTTTAGAAATTCATTTTGCCGAAGCACTTCCTGCTACCATCAACGTGGTTTTGTATGCAGAGTTCGACAACGTCATCGAAATAGACAGAAATAGACAAGTCCTGTTTGATTACAGTGCCTGATGAACACTTTAGAGATCGAAGGCGTCTTAAAAGATCATCCGGGGACCAGATCAGTGTTTAAAGGAGTGTACGCCAGAAATCGATTACCCAGACAGATGAACGTGCCTTCGGCCTTGGTAGGGAACACGGATCCTGATAGTCGAGAGGGAAAACATTGGATAGCTATATACATCGATGCCAATTCCATGGGAGAATACTACGATCCTACCGGCATACCACCTCATTCGATCGCTTACCTAAACTTCATGAATCGACATTGTCGAATGTGGACATACAACACCGTCAGGGTACAAGAAGAAGGTTCAACGGTGTGCGGTCAGCACTGCATTTTTTTATCTGATACATCGGAGTATGGGACATGTCATGAAGGATATCACTAGACTATTGGAGGATCCAAAAGAGGCCACGGACACTGTGAATAGATTCGTGTTACGACTCGTTAAAAAAATATAAAAAAGAAAAAAAAAAAAAGAAAAAAAAGAAAAGAAAAAAAAAAATATAAAAAAAAAAAAAAAATATAAAAAAAAAAAAAGAAGGGGGGGGGGGGGGGGGGGGGGGGTAATGCAGCCTATCACTAGCCAGTCACAAGCCTGGATAAATGCAGAGTGACCCACCTCTCTCATTCGTTCCCCAGCATGTTTCATGCAACCTACTCGACATGTTGCGACACGTACCGTGGGCGCCGCCATGTTTCATGACGTCATGCAGACATGTTGCAAGATGTCGTGGACGCGGACCTGATCGTAGACACCCATGGTGCTCTCTATTCCGTCCGCGTTCAGGAAAAAATCGAAAATTTTGGTCGACGCGGACCTGAGCGAAGACACCCATGGTGTTCTCTTTTACGTCCGCGTTCTGGCTATATATATCGTCTTATTCCTTCGAACGTTACAGACGTCGAGATGCAACCACAGCACAGACAAGCCTTGCTCAAGAATTACGTTCTTTTGGTGAACGAAACGCCGGTAGACGAAGTAGTCGATGTATTGGTACAACGAGGCATAGTGGACGAGGACCAGAGAGAATTCATTTGTCATCAACCAACCAGGAAGATGCGGACCCGTACCTTACTACAATTACTACCCAGAAGAGGTCCGGATGCATTTAACGGTTTTTGTCACGCCCTGATGGTGAATAGGAGGGACGATCTGCTAGGAGTCTTGACAGATCCCGACAAAGAGGACATGGAAATCTGTTTCCCGAAGAGTCCAGCTTTCATCTGGGAGGCAGCTTACACCTGAAGGTTGAAAAGGAGGGAATCACCTTGACTGACGGGAGGATGGAAGTGTATTTCCCACTGTTTCGCTGGATACAACTCCAATATACCTTGGACGATATCGACGAGGCCGTTCATTACTTGGAACACAACAGATACGCGTCCCTACACAAACACCTCGGTGGAAACGTGTACGTCACGGCACAGAGTCCGGAATTAAAGTTAGACGTTCGCCATTACTCTCTATCGCCTCTGGACGAAGAGCTACATCCGACAGACCAAGGAGTGAGTTTGGATTTTGAACAGTACGAAAAATTAAAGGAGGTGGACAAAGTCATCCCAGAACTCGTTCCCGAGTTGAGGAAAACCTTACCTTGTGCAGTAACCCACCAGAACGTGGAAAGTGCCATGTTTTGCAGTGAATGTCAACCAAATGGACCAGACTTATAACCAAAAGAAAAAGAAAAAAAAAAAAAAAAAAAAAAAAAAAAATTTAGAAAAAAAAAAAAAAATAGAAAAAAAAAAAAAAAAAAAAAAAAAAAAATTAGAAAAAAAAAAAAACAAAATTAGAAAAAAAAAAAAAAAAAAAAAAAAAAAAAATTAGAAAAAAAAAAAAGAAAGTTAATGCAGCCTGCATTTGAAGCCATCATAATGGTTTGCTTCGAATGTTGACAGTTGACAGCCTTGTTTAAATGCAGATCAGCTTTTTTTTGTCTCCCCTTGTATTGTTGGAGGAGATTATGGGGAAAAGTTATCTCCCCCTTGGAGGAGATCTCTTTGGACTTCCACCTACACATTCGGGTCCCAGCACGTGACTGACGTCACTTCCGTCAATGGAGAAAATCCACTACTTCCGGTTGCACCAACCACTTCCGGTTCCGCCCGAACATGCGCAGAACATACATCCGGGTCCTACCACGTGACTTACGTCACTTCCGTCAACAAATGGCGGAAAAAACACCCTACTTCCGGTTGCGCATGCGCCTGACTTCCGGGTACTTCCGGTTCCTGAACATGCGCAGAACATACATCCGGGTCCTACCACGTGACTTACGTCACTTCCGTAAAGAAATGGCGGGAAAATCCACTACTTCCGGTTGCGCATGCGCGCAAACCACTTCCGGTACTTCCGGTTCCGGTCACGTGACTTCCGGTTCCGGTTACGTCACTTCCGGTGACGTCATTTCCGGTTCCGGTTGACGTCACTTCCGGCTCCTCCTCGCTCCTCCTCAAATCCGACCTGAACTGTGCCCACATACTACTATAATTGTATCGAGTTACACACAAACAAATTTCATCGAATCAAATTCTTAACATTATGTAATTACTTAAAAAGAGAGCTCTCTTATACGTGTACTGTATCAGTCAACGAAATCAAGTTGGACATTAATTAATTTTGCTATACCATTTTGAAATTGTGTTTATTTCTTTCATAAAATGACGAAAAATAAAAAAAATGACAATGAAGGTCGTGGGGCGTTGCAAAGAAAAAAAGGGGGGATGCAATAGACTAAATCCATTTCCAATGTGCCTGTTTTATTATCGAATCAGAATCATACCATTCCAAGATGTTGGTATTTTCTAATTTGAAGTAAAACCCACAATAGGTTTATATTAATCAATCCTTACTTGACCTAAATTGTACATTTGATTAAATGAAACTGACCAATTAAACAATACTCACCTTCATTTACCTGTCATTAAAATAATATCCGGGTTCAAAATATGGAATGACGGAAAATTGTTTACCATCGATTGAGCAGCTATTGAGGTCAGGATTTTTTGTGTTTGTTATTTTAACATTTAAATTTACATAATTTTAGCCTTTACCCACTTTGTCTCGTATCGTTGGGTATTTTTCATATCCCACACTTTTAAATGCCTTGGGTATCATGCCTTGTTTTTTTCTAATTACATTAACAGCATTTTGTTAGTTTTACAACATACCCTAAGGCAGTAAACCACTTATATAAAAAAATACAAATTACCGACGCCGCCAAGAAGAGGAAATACGTATCAAACGCAAAGAAAAGTGCAACTTTTGAAATACAACTATATCGTTTTAATACAAATATAAAATAACTGACGTGGTATTACATGTATTCCGTTTTGAAAGCTTATGTGAATTCGCCATTGGTGGATCCAGAAGGGGCGTGTTTTGTGGGTTGTAACCCCGTCGCTCTTTTTCGGAAAATTTATAAAAATTACGTGAAAATTGCCGAAAATTATACCAAAATAGGCCTCATTTTATTATGGAATGCCCCATTTTTTTACAGAAACCCCCTTTTTAAATTTTCTGGATCCGCGCGTGAATTTCGCCATTTTTGGGTTAGAAAAATTTCACCCTTTATGCAAAACTTTAACTTGACCTTTGCCCGTAGTAGGGAACCGTATTTTATATCTAAATTTAATTCTTTAAAGAGAAAAATGAATGAGGACCTCCACCTACAACGTTTCTCTGAACTAATCAACAGCTAAATCAAACTAATTAAATAAATATTCAAAATATTCCAAGGCAGTAGGCTTGCAACTTTGATATAAACCACTTACAACTTATTAGTCCAATCTGAACGTCCCAGTACATAAAGCTTTTTAATAGATGTATATCTAATTTAATGATGCACATGTAGTGAACAGAAGCTAAATGTACATTGTTTTCCTTGGTTGGAAAATCAAGACAAATTCATGGGGAAAGCTTATCATTATTGACATTCAAGTGTAACTTGGTAATAATTGTCCAACAAGAACTCGACAAAAAAAGTATAGGCTAAATAATTTATTCAATCCCTGGTGATTGGATATGAAAAAGATAAGTTCTCGCCTTCGGCTCGAAGTTATTTTTTTTCATATCCAATGACCAGGGATTGAATAACTAATACGTGTACGACAATACCCCCAGCAAAGCTATTGAAAAACTGTACTCTCACCCTAGTTACACGGACACTTTTTGTGAACTATTTTAACTGCTAACAAGATTGCTACTCGAAGCCATATGTCCCCCGCCGCAGAGACAAGTCGAGGCCCCACAAGATATACAAAATGTGTATTATTGAAATGGTGGCACAGTATGGATGTCAACACATAAAAAAATTGCAGTACAATACAAATAAAAATTTGCGTCCACAAATTGTTCCTGTAGTGTTACATGCACAAAAATATTAAAGTCTCATAACTCCCGTAAAATTTATCTCATCAAAATGGCGGTGCGTTAGGATCAAGTGCATATGGTGACTAACAGTCCTACAAGATTTTAAAGAAATTAGCCTTTACCCACTTTGTCTAGACTCAGAGGAGTTGCGCCGACAATGTGTTCCTATACTGTTGAATGCAAAAAAGTCAAAGTCCCATAACTCCCATATAATTTGTCAAATCAAAATAGCGGTGTGGTAGGATTAAGTACACATATGGTGACTAACAATCCTACAAAATTTGAAAGAAATCTAATTAGCGGTCTCAGAGGTGATGCGCTGACAAATAACTGTGACGGACGGACATACGGACACAGACCATTACTAGGTCCCTCCGTCGCATTGGGGCAGGGAACAAAAATAAACTAAACGACAAAGAACAGGGAAAGAATTTGTCGTTGAGTTTATTTTTAGCAGTTTAAAAAATTCTCATAAGTACTTTTTTTCAAACAAAACTTTTTAGTTTGGCTTCAAGTTTTAAACTGATTGAATAACGATTAATGCCTGCTGTAAAAACAATATCATTTGATTGTCAAAATAATGGAATAACGGTTCATATTATAGTGCAATTGTGCAAGGAGTTTCACGAAGAAATCGGCATGGTCATTGGTCAAATACAAACGGTAAAAAAATAGCAAAAAAAGATATCAAAAAAGTTTTTTTTTTCCTCATTTTTTTTTAACATAAAAACAGTAGTAAATAGTTTTTAATCTTATTGTTTTTAAAAATGTCACATTATTATGTTAGGATATTTATTATGAGTCATAATTTTTGCTCTAGCGAAGATACGTTATAACCTTTTGTAAGCGTGCACACAATCACATGAATACATATATTATTAGCAGAGAAACATTATTTTGTTGTTTATATGACATTCAGAAATCACATTCGACCGTGTGACCTTTTCCTCTTAAAATAAATAGTACAACTTTGGTATTGGACTTCGAAAAAACGTTACATTGGTTGCATTTGAAAGAATTATTCCTTTTTTCGTAATAAAATCAAGATAAACAATTACTTTCCAGAAAGTCACGTTCTTCTAACCAATATGTTGCGAGCGTGCACATATATGCCATGAATTGTGTGGATTGTCGTACAAGTCACATACAATCCTCGGACGGACCATGACCTGGGTACTCGTGCATAAAAACTATCCTCTTACCTCTGATAAAGGACCCTTTGGGAAATTCACTCAAAAATATTCCTGTCTGAAACTACTCAGCCAATTAAAACTTGACTTGGTAGCAATGGTCCTTAGATGGTCCTCTTTCAGAATTGTTTCCGATGACCCAGACTGTGAACAAGATGGCCCCCACAGCTGAACTTAGTTTAACATAGGGCCCTATGGGAAAATTCATCGACAAATCTTCTTGTCTGAAACCACTTGACATATTGGAACCAGACCTGGCAGCAATGGTCCTTAGGAGGTCCTCTTTCAGAAATGTGACCTGGACCTTCAACCAAGAATTGTGTCCGATGACCAAGACTGTGAACAAGATGGCCGCCACAGCTGAACCTAGTTTATTTGTTTGTTTAGTTGGGGTTTAACGCCGTTTTCAGCACATTTTAGCCATTTCGCGGTGGCCAGTTTTTTATTGGTGGAGGAAGCTGTAGTACCCGGAGAGAACCACCGACTTTCGGTAGGAAAATTGGCAATCCTTGTCAATTAGGATCGGAGTCGAACACACCCCGCTACAGGTGCGATTCGAACTCACAACCCCAGCGTTGACAAGGCTAGTGATCAGTAGTAGTCATGATGAACTACCTAGACCACTCGGCCACCGAGGCCCCGAACCTAGTTTAACATAGGGCCCTATGGGAAAATTCATTGAAAAATCTTCTTGTCTGAAAACACTTGACATATTGGAACCAGACCTGGCAGCAATGGTCCTTAAGAGGTCCTCTTTCAGAAATGTGTCGGATTTCGTGGACTGTGAACCAAGATGGCCGCCACAGCCAAACTTAGTTTAACACAAGACCCTATGGGAAATTCACTCAAAAATCTTTTCATCTGAAACTACTGAGCCTATTGGAACTAAACTTGGCAGCATTGGTCCTTAGTTGGTCTTCTTTCAGAATCATGACAGTTCACCTGGATTGTCAACCAAGATGGCCGCCACGTATCATGACGCTGTTTAATTGTGGCATCAAATTCGCAGAATTAAAATTTTCCAGCAATATTGTGACATGAACCATTATAACATCCAACTTTTACTTGACAACCGTGACTGTATCGTATCCCCTTAAGTTGAAAAGTTATAACTGTAAGTAAAGTTAATTTGAATTTATTTCAGGCAAGAATACAATTACTGGTATATTTACATTTATAAAAACAGAATGAGTCAACATTTTATTGTGTAAAACTATGAAACTGCTACATATGAACACTTAAAATATTTATGTAAAACAAACCTTGTTTAAAACAGTTCACTACTGTAAAAATAGACGTAAACATTAAAAATATACATGTACAAAAAAAAAACCAGATGATAAGTCTAATAAGATAATTTGTCAAATGGATAAAAAGTACCTTAACATTACCTAATTAGAAAGAGAAGAGAAAGTTTAGAAACCTATCGGTATGACCAATGGGTGGAACTAGTGTATTAAAACCCACAGACCTGAGATCAAAATGAGTTTGGTCGACTTTATATAACAAAATTAAACACATGCAACTGACAAGTACACCTGGAGCTTCGGCAAAAATTACTTTTACCTTTAAATCTGAATCATTCATTCATAATGTTGAAATTCTGGTAACCTAATTTTGATCAATTTGATAATATTGAACACATAATGAATCTATGACTTACAGTAGTGTCTATATCTAGACTCCTCAGATAAGCACTCTTTAATTATAATCCATGTATGCGAATTACAAATGCTGGAAAAAAACATACATGTATGTCTTGTCTTGGTGAAATTTGATGCAATGAGGGATAGGAACCAACACTTTTACAATGAACACAACATACAATGCTGTTTTCTAAAATATTGAATAATTATACCTTTCACAATGATTGAGAATTAGATATTGCTTGATAACTCGAGTTATTTAATTTTGATATACATGTGAAATAAACGACCCTTTGGTGAGTTTATTATTAAATCCAAATTAAATAAGGAGAATTGATATCAAGCCATATCTAATTTTGACGAGTTGTTTAACCAATTTCTCTTATGATTCTTCAGGAATATTTTTTTGTTTGTGATTTGGCATCTGGGCCAGGGGAAATCTTAATGTTCATTTTTCTGTGATGCCAAATGTTGCTATGCAAAGACGGCTTTCAAATATGGCGTCATTGTGTAAAAGAATTGTTAACAAATCAAAATATACAAATTTTCCTACACAATCATGCATTGGCCAATCAAATGGGCATATTTTCATATCACACTGTACACGATGTGATATCAAATTTCCCTAACTGTCCAAGAGTAATATCATACCAGTCAATCATAAGAGAATTGAGAAATACATGTATATTGCAACTTTTAAAGCCACATTTTATCTTTGATTAAAACAAATTCAAAGCTTATAACAAAAGGTGGTATTTTTTCAAGCATTAACTTTCATTAAATAAAATTTAAAAATTCTTAACATCATAACATTAACCAAGTATTAAAAGTTGAAATGTCATTAACACGAGACATACTGATAAGTAAACTGTTCACACAAAAACAATAAAAAGAAAAAACAATAAAATAAAAATAAAGGTTATTTCAGGAAAACAGTTATGTAATAAGGTATTAACTTAAAATTTAAAGATTTTATTCAATGTTTTGTGTACCTAATCTATCTAGTATATCATCAAATGTGTGTAAGTACTATGCAATATCACAGTACTTTATTAGGAGTTAGCAAGCTCATATACCACATGTTACTTTTAAAAAATGTTTGCTGAAATTCCTGTTTTCTTGAGTTTGTTGAAATTCACATTAGAAAAAAAACATGACAACTTATATTACATAAACCAAAATGATAAAAAGCCATACATTACTTATCACAGGAAAACAAACTTCGCTGAAAGAAACATGATGATGCATATTTTAAGTCTGCTTGAGATAAGGTTTCTCACCTTAAGTTCAACCAAATATTCAGGTGTGTGGTTTTTGTTAAAAACTGCCTGAACAAATTATGCATGTCTCAGAGCAATTTCAAATTCAGAAATTAATGCAACAGGAAAAGCATCACAAGATTTAATTTTTAATTATTATTTTTTCATTGCGTTAGCTACTACAATTTATATATATATCGCATCATTAAGACCTAAATTACTGTCCATTGTTTTATTTGTAATAATAAATGAACAAAAAAATATCAAATTGACAGTACTGGACATGAAAAAAAAAACAACGCTATAAACTTTAATATCATATAACTGAAAAGTTGAGGTATTATGGATAAAATCATTGCCTGCTGCATATTCAGACTTAACGAGTAAAAATACAACTATTTTTTTTTACATCAGATTTAACAATAAAGGAGGCTTGTCGTTTTTATTTTTAACTTGTGTTCAAGTTTCCAAATAAACATGTGTTAAAGCAAAACATTCTTTAAGCTTTTTACCTGAACAGAGTTTTCTGGAAATTTGCTAAAAAAATTCTACAGTGCTCAAATTACCTTCCATAATTTAGCCTTTCCGTAGGTTTAGGGAAAACATATTTGTTCATCTGATGAAGTGTGTAACTATGAACAGACAAACAACAAAGGGGAAACAACTCCTTTTTTGTCAATATTATGGCATTCATTAGATGTTCTAAAGTTGTTCTGGTTTATTTTATTTTCATCTTCAAAAGACATGAATTTTCAGGTAACCTTAAGTATGACTTCTATTGTTCTTCAACTCAGCAAACCTTGTCAGTGACCAGAAATCTTATCTACCAATGTCTGATATCTTCCTATATTGTACCTATGCTGGTGTTTCATTCTATATCCTGTTTCAAAGGTACAAACATGATACAGCTCTTCCAGTATTGTGCATATTCTAATGTTTCATTCTATATCATATTTCAGTGGCATCAAGACATATTCTTTTATCTGATACAGTTTTATATGTCTTGATTATTCTATAACAATACAATCAGTCTCTACACTGTCCTGCTCTATAATACCACTGCTACATGCTTCAAGCTGAGGACTAGGTGACCGTTTTGCCTTTTTTGTAATTCTAAAACAGTCTGTGATGGTTTTCTGTCCTTTCTTTAACTGTGCTTGCTGTTTTGCTGGAAAAGGAATTGAGGATTTCAACATTTTTTGTTAAAAAGTTGATTTTCAATGACAAAATAGGGAACAGCTTTAGCTAAACTGATTAATTAACATAGGTTCAGACAAAAACTATGAAACATCTATATTCTACTGAACACTTGTATTGGGTGAGAAGCTGTTCATGACCTGCTTCCCTTGAACATGTTCTGTTTCAATTACAATGGTTTACTTCTGAAATTTTAGTCTTAAAATGGCCTTTGACCCTATACCTTTTCTTTTTCTATCTGTAATTTTTTGTTGTTTTTCTTCTTCTTTTTGTCTCTGAAATTCTTTCATGATGTCTGGGTACAATTTTCTAAAATTTTCCTCAGGTACTGTTATAGCAAGATGTTCTTTGGTCTCAGTGTCAACATCTAAAATATATGAGTGTCATAAACATTGACAATAGCACTAGAACTTCAAGTAATTTGGAAATAGCTGTCAGCCTGTCTTATATTTATATTGTTTCACTTAAGAAATGACTTTGATGTCACCGAGAGAGGAAAACAAAACAGCCCCTGTAGAAATGCAGTGTATATCTAAGGTATCACCAACTCAGCTTCTAGTTCTTTGGCAATGGGCAAAAATTCAGACTATAACTTTTATTGTTATAAACTTTGTTCAAGATTTAGAGATAGAGGGTAACTTAAGGCTTACCATATTTTTTCTCCTGGATTGTAGCAAGTACAAATAAAAATTTTTTTTTAAACCACTACACTGATTGATCTTCTTCATTTTTACAGGTAAAAACTTTTGTAGTTTTTATACTTTGTGTCTTCTCTCATTTTTCCCAAGAAATTGAAATTGGAAAAAATTAATATAGACTCATCAGAAATGAACCACAGATTAAATATTTCATTTGGTCATTATAGGAGAAAATCACCAAGAGAAATGTGTTTCTCTTATAAATAAAATGCTCCGCTGGGCGCAGCTAGATACGACCGCAGATGTCGAACCCTGAATAGTTGGGGCAATTATGAACACAACATTCAAGCTTGATACAATACTGAATTTGGATTGTGAATAAATATTTGACACAGCATAGGTTTCTGACACAGAATGAATGTTGTCTAAGAACTTAAAAATTTTTAATTTACCTATTCAAACCATATCAGTATTATTTGTTTTTATATATAAATCAGAAATAACCAATTTAAAATTTAAAATTGGGCACACATATCAATTTCTTGCTATTGCGCAATACTGTGCAATTGAAGATTTCTTGCTATTGCGCAATACTGTGAAATTGAAAATTTCTTCAAATATTTGACACATAATAGGTTTCTGACACAGAATAACTGAAATCAAAGAACTTAGAATTGGTCATATGATTTCAATTTATATTCAATTTTTTGCTTCTTGTGCAATACAATATGCTGTGGAGAATTGCAACCCCCCCCCCCAAAATAATAATTTACCCCTTTTTTTAGCTTTTGTGCAATACACTATGAAGTTGCACATTGACCCCCCCTCCCAAAAAAAAAACAAAAAACAATAAAATTTATTGTAACCCCCCCCCTTTTTTTGCTAAAAAAAATTTGAAATTTTCTTTTTAATTTATGAAATATGAAATGAGAAAAAAATTACCCCCTCCCCAATTTCTCATTTACCCCCCCCCCCCCCTAAATTTTGTTTTCAACCCCCCCCCCCCATTTCTTTATACTTTGCAACCATAACAGCCCATTTAAATACACCATAACATATTAAAATAGAAAATGACATCATAGTCATGGATGACAAATTTTAAATATACATAATTTAAAAGCAGTTTAGATGAGATAAACAAAAAAGCTTCATCAGCACATTTTATATTGGCAAATTTCCAATGAAGTTAATTAAACTAGAGTTATTGGCAAATTTCCAATGGAATTTGTTAATAATAAAGTTTTGATAACAGGGCACACATATCAATTTCTTGCTATTGCACAATACTGTGCAATTGAAAATTTCTTCAAATATTTGACACATAATAGGTTTCTGACACAGAATAACTGAAATAAAGAACTTAGAATTGGTCATATGATTTGAATTTATATTCAATTTTTTGCTTCTTGTGCAATACAATATGCTGTGGAGAATTCCCCCCCCCCCCCCAAAAAAAAATAATTTACCCCTTTTTTAGCTTTAATTTTGGACCCCGATTTGGACCAACTTGAAAACTGGGCCCATAATAAAACAAGAGGCTCACCAGAGCCTGTATCGCTCACCTGGAGTCTAGTTTTCATTGGACAATTAATCAACTATTTGACGAAGTTTGTTGCAATTGGTTCAATTGTTCAGGGAAAATTTGTTGAAGGTTTATTTTTCATAAGGTTTAATGTTAAAATATGTTCCCTGATGGTGGTAGTCCTGGCAGGAAGTTGATAAAATTGACCAGGAATAAGGGTGAACCTTAAATAAATGTAACAGAACCCGACCTCAAATTACACAAACCAGTAACTCCTAAATAGAATTTGGGATTCCCTTCAAAATTACAGGGTAGGTAGATCTCAACATGGCAAACATTTTTCAAATTTACATTTCACTTCTATCTCAAATAGTTTTGGAGATAAATGACGAAAAATGTTAAAATTTTGAAAATTTGAAGAAAAAAGGGCAATAACTCCTAAATGGGTTTTGGAATTTCCTTCAAAATTTCAGGATAGGTAGATCTTGTCATGCTGATCAATTTTATCCCATGTCAGATTTTTGATATCTGTAACAGTTTTTTAGTTATAAGCCAAAAACAACACATCCGACCCCTATATTCTATTTTTAGCTATGACAGCCATGTTTAATGTCAGATAAAAAAAAATTGAGGATCGTTTGTAGAGGACATGTCATAGATCATTCCTATTAAGTTTCAAACCAATCGGCCCAGCGGTTTCAGAGGAGAAGATTTTTGAATGAAAAAATTTTGAAAATTTGATGAAAAAAGGACAATAACTCCTCAATGGGTTTTGGAATTTCCTTCAAAATTTCAGGGTACGTAGATCTTGTCATGCTGATCAATTTTACCCCGTCAGATTTTTGGTATCTGTAACGGTTTTTAAGTTATAAGCCAAAAACAACACATCCACCCCTACAGTATATTCTATTTTTAGCTACGACAGCCATGTTTTATGTCAGATCAAAATAAATTGAGGATCGTTTGTAGAGGACATGTCATAGATCATTCCTATTAAGTTTCAAACCAATCGGCCCAGCGGTTTCAGAGGAGAAGATTTTTCAATGAAAAAATTTTGAAAACTTGACAAAAAAAGGGCAACAACTCCTAAATGGGTTTTGGGATTTCCTTTTAAATTTCAGGGTAGGTAGATATCAACATGGCAAACATTTTTCAAATTTACATTTCACTTCTATCTCAAATAGTTTTGGAGATAAATGACGAAAAATGTTAAAATTTTGAAAATTTGAAGAAACAAGAATTGCCCATTGCAGCCATATTTGTAGTCCGATCGGGACGAAATGAGGAAACTTTATAAAGGACCTCCCATATATGCTTCCTGTCAAGTTTTGTTCCATTTGGCCATGCAGTTTCAGAGGAGAAGATTTTTAAAAACTCAGCCAATCAGAAACAACAATTGCCCATGGTGGCCATGTTTGTTGTCCGATCGGGACGAAATGAGCAAACTTTATAAAGGACCTTACATAGATGCTTCCTGCCAAATTTAATTCCATTTGGCCCAGTGGTTTCAGAGGAGAAGATTGAAATGTGAAAAGTTAACGGACGGACGGACGACGGACGGACGGACGACGGACGCAAAGTGATGGCAAAAGCTCACCCTGGCTTTTAGCCAGGTGAGCTAAAAACTAAGTACATGTTTAGATTCAGCATATCAAAGAACCCCAAGAATTCAATTTTTGTTAAAATCAAACTAAGTTTAATTTTGGACCCTTTGGACCTTAATGTGGACCAATTTGAAAATGGGACCAAAAATTAAGAATCTAAATGCACGGTTAGATTCGGCATATCAAAGAACCCCAATAGTTCAATTTTCGATGATATCAAACAAAGTTTAATTTTGGACCCCGATTAGGACCAACTTGAAAACTGGGCCCATAATAAAAAAACTAAGTAAATGTTTATATTCAGCATATCAAAGAACCCCAAGAATTCAATTTTTGTTAAAATCAAACTAAGTTTAATTTTGGACCCTTTGGACCTTAATGTACGGTAGACCAATTTGAAAACGGGACCAAAAAATTAAGAATCTAAATGCAAGGTTAGATTCGGCATATCAAAGAACCCCAATAGTTCAATTTTCGATGAAATCAAACAAAGTTTAATTTTGGACCCCGATTTGGACCAACTTGAAAACTGGGCCCATAATAAAAAAACTAAGTACATGTTTAGATTCAGCATATCAAAGAACCCCAAGAATTCAATTTTTGTTAAAATCAAACTAAGTTTAATTTTGGACCCTTTGGACCTTAATGTAGACCAATTTGAAAACGGGACCAAAAATTAAGAATCTAAATGCTTGGTTAGATTCGGCATATCAAAGAACCCCAATAGTTCAATTTTCGATGAAATCAAACAAAGTTTAATTTTGGACCCTTTTGGCCCCTAATTCCTAAACTAATAACAACAACAACAATACTTTATTTTAAGAGGGTTACACAGTTAGCTATATAACTAATCTTCCCTGAGGCCCTCATCATAGAAAGCATAAACAAAAAATGCAAACATATACATGGCATACATTAGTATAAAAGTCAAGCAATGATAATGTTCAATACAACTGCATAAAATGTTAAGAAAAATAAACATGATGAAATAATTAATATTACATATTTTTTCAATTGGTTGATTTCAATAAATGATCTGTTATTTTGAATTTGAAAGAATTAACATTTGTAATATTTCGTAACGATATAGGCAAATTGTTCCACAAGAATGGTCCAGAATACATAAAAGATTTCTTGAACAATTCAATTTTTGGTTTAGGGAGTATGAGGTTTCCTTGAACAGCATTTCTCGAGGGGTATGGATTTCTGTCTGAAACATAATGAAACTTGCTAGTAAGATATGATGGGGCATCATTTTTGATGCACTTAAATGTCATCACAAACTTGTGATATTTTATTCTCTGTTCAACTGTCATCCAGTTTAAGTGTTTGAATAAGGGCTCAGAAGGAGCGAAAGGGTCTGTTTCTAGTATTATTCTAGCAGCTCTCTTTTGTAATTTTAATATCCTATTTAAACCCTCACTGCTACAACTACTCCACACTATACAACAATAATCAATTAGTGGTAAGATATAACCATTATAAAATAATTTTCTGCAGTCTAGATTTAGAAATTTCTTAATCTTTAATAGTAGATATAGCCTAGATGAAATTTTTGAGCAGATCAAATCAATTTGGTTTGTCCATGTGAGGGAAGGGTCAATTTTGATGCCTAAGAGACTTTCGCATGTGGAAGATTGTATCACTTGATTGTTAATAGTTAAACAACTTTCACTGTAATGTGGCATTGCTTTTTGCTTTGTTCCAATAATCATATATTTTGTTTTATTTTTATTGATGAACATATTGTTATCATTACACCATTCCTCAACACCATGCAAATCTTCTTGTACCTTTGACTGCAGAGTTTGATAACAACTACCAGAAAGATGTAAAGTTGAATCATCAGCTATATTCTATGTTTTTAGTAACAGCGGCCATGTTTTTCGACGAATCAAAAATCCCCACATCAGTTCTATGCAGGGTACCCTAAGCAACAATCTTACCAAGTTTCATACGATTTTGAATAGTAGTTTCAGAGAAGAAGATTTTTGAAATAATAACATAAAAAAAAGCCAAAAATGTGAAAAAAGGGCAATAACTCCTAAATGGGTTTTGGAATTTCCTTCAAAATTTCAGGGTAGGTAGATCTTGTCATGCTGATCAATTTTACCCCATGTCAGATTTTCGATATCTGTAACGGTTTTTGAGTTATTAGCAAAAAACAGCAATTTACCCCTATGTTCTATTTATAGTAACGACAGCCATGTTTTTCAACATTTCAAAAATTTTAAACGATAGAAATTTTCCAGATGCCCTAAAGAACAATTCTGCAAAGTTAGGTTGAAGTCGGTCCAGTAGTTTAGGACGAGTTAACATTTGAAAAAGTTTACAGACGACGACGACGACGACGACAGACGACGACGACGACGGACGCCAAGTGATGGCAATAGCTCACATGGCCTATGGCCAGGTGAGCTAAAAATTATTTCACTCATGTTTCCATACATAATAATTTTTTTTTGTTCAGTTAAATACTTTTTAGTTGAAATCCTTCAACAGCTTTTAGAACCCTAATGTGCAAATCCAAAGTCATTCATAGAATTTAGTAACAATTCTTTCTTCATACCTAACCTTTTCCACTCCACTATTACACACTGTTTTTTCTTCATTATACTTTTCCTGACAACTCTACAAAAAAAATTAAACAAGAAATAACTTATTAAATTTGGGACTCCACATTACATCAAACAAATTATAACAAAACAAAAAACTGATATAAACTGTTCAACACATCTACATATCAAAACCAGTTATTGTAATGTTTCATAAAGGAAAATATGAAATAAATCAGTTCTACTTGCTGTTAAAGGCTCAATTGTTCCCTATTTTTGTGATTTTAGGTATAAGATTGTGTTGGTTTTGTATCATGGGTATTTAACCCACATCCTTCCTATACGGATTTTGATAAAAGCTTATAATATGCTATTGGTGTGGCCAATGATCTGAGCACAGCAATATTAGCCCTTTCCAGAAACTCTTTTCCGGTATCACGATTCTGACTCTAAAATCATAATCTGAAGCAAGTTATTTCCCTTACTTTACTTTCTTCTGACAACAAAAATTTTTCTAGCCTTAGTATGTAACACAATATGGCTGCCCCCATTATACAAAGACTTTTCTAAATGACCCATATGTAGAAAATGCATATGCTCCTATAGCGCTCGCTGCGATCGCTATTAAACTATACAAATATACTTCAAAAACTGTATTCCCTATTGCTGACATTGGAGTTGTCTCCTATATGCAGGAGTTATCTTTCCTGATAGAAGGTGTCTTGTAATATATGGACGACACCTTCTCCAAAGAGCATGTAACTCCATAAATGTGAGACAACTTACATGTACTAATAAGGAAATACTTAAATGTTATATCCTCACCCCAAACATCACCTAATACTGAAATCTTATGTCAAATATTATTGTCCGCTTACTCTTTAAAATAAAATATCTCAAATATGTTTTTGTCAAGTAAAAAACGTTATCTTATATAACTTACCTATAAGGTTGAAGTTTATTTGACACTGCCCAATCCATCCCATTCACTTGCAGCATTACAAGCAATTCTGATATTTTATTGAAGAATTCTACATCAGTCCAATACCAATGCTCTTGTACAAATGTTTTAAGTCTGGACACCTCAATTGGGCTCCATTTTAACTCAGGTAGAATTTTATTGCCACTGAAATTTAAGTATTCTTCAATTACCTGCAAAAAAAGACTCAAACTTTTAATACATGACGTACTACACCAAAAACAAATATCAGTATGTTGTATGACATAGTTTTACTTCATTTCACATTCTTAGAGTAGTTGTTTAAATCTATTTAAGAATAATAATATTTTATTGTAATGTAATACGCAGAATGTGAAAAGCAGTTTTTGTTGCTCTTCTTCATTTTATTCTCTTATGCCTAGATACATTTTTTACAAAGGATCAAAACTTACAGTAATATCAAGACAGCCACAAGCGTCAACATAATCAGTAATCAATTAACAGTACCAACATGATATTATCCCTGTCAATTTATACGTATGAAGATATTTTAATTGGGACGTACCTCATTATACCTTTCAATTGGATCTTTAAATTTTCTTCATACATTACAATTAATTATAGTATAACTAATCTTGAAATTCGAATACCTACAAATCTACGAGTTACCGAACAACACATTGATTCACGAGTGCGCATAGCGCAAGATTGAATTATAAGTGTTTTTCGGTCACGAATTATTCTGTTTATTACATTGACATATTCCGTGTATTCATAAAATTTAACGAGAAAATACTAGGGATTATGTTTTTATGCGACTACGCGACAATGTTTGTATAGCAACACCATTGGTGACAGCTATTGTTACGTCACTTGCTAGAGTGAAATATGACTTTCGATTTCAGTGGGTGAATTATCGGATTTTATTTCACTCGGAAATCCCAGTATTTCACCACACTCAGTGTAATAACATACAGTTAATGACTTACAAACTCAAAAAAATTAATTCTTAACACCATTGTCAGAATAGAAAAATTTACTTAATTTTCCACAGAATGAAACATACATTTTTATCTGGAAATCCTTCATATTTCAATGCCTTTTCTCTCATGCTCAACTCAAATTTATTTAGCTCAATACTGCACCAATTACAATCACATTTTACACTGCTGTCTGGGTCACATGACTGCTCTGTGTCACATGGTCTACAACCATTTCTGAAATGTTCTGCTTTAGTACCTGCATAAAAATTCAGAAATTTTGTTACTGTAAATTAAAAAAAACATATGATTTGCTTTAAAATTAATGCAAAAATGCAACAAGCAAATAAATTAAGTAGTCTTATTTTATCTTTAATTCAAATCAAAAAGTTTATTCAATCTATATGCAACTTTCATGTTTTGATTTAATCTAAAATTCAATAAATAAATTTTCTGTTGTCAAGTATTGTGCTGATAACTGTTTTTGCCAAAAGTGTTTGAGTATTTCAGAAAATATGATCCATATTTTAAATAACAGTGACCTGACACCTTTCAGTTACAATGTACTTCATTTTTTTTCAAGTCTTCAGACTGATCTAATAAACATTTTTAAGCATTTGAAACAAAAGATAGTATTAAAAAAATCTGAAGTCTCTAGACAAAACGACTTTATTTCAACATTCATTTCCACATGCTGACTTCCAAATCTAATTTGGAACTATTTGTTTATTTCTGTTTAACTTTCATGCTTTCTTTGTTATGCAATATATTTGTTATTGAAAACTTGTGCCATCTTAAATTCAAATAAAATGTCACATAAAAAACATCAGATGATAATGCAATGACTCTTGATCCGATATTGGCAGAGTTTTAAAAACTATTTATGCTAAATAATGCCAGGAAACTATATGATCATTACAGATAAAATCAACAAAACAAAGAAAAATGGCACAATTTATTATTGGATGGGAATCTTTTTATTTGTGTTTACAGCATTGTTTCATCTACATGTAGGAGGTATGAAAGCTCACTCAAATTGCTAGTTTCATTCTCATTTCATCCATTATGGGTTTATAATGCCTGCAATGGTGGCAGATGGTCATATTTTGGATTGATTGATTGATTAAATATTGTTTAACGCCGAGTTGGCGATATTACAGCCAATATCATGGCGACATATTTTGGAAGATATTCTCTTAAACTGAATCTTTTTTTTTGTGTTTACAGTAAGTATTGTTTCATCTACATGTAGCAAGTATGAAAGCTCACTCAAATTGCTAGTTTCATTCTCATTTCATCCATTATGGGTTTATAATGCCTGCAATGTGGCAGATGGTCATATTTTGGAAGTTATTCTCTTAAAACGACAAGAAAAAGACACTAGAAAAATTTCATTTAGGCCTAGGGTTAAAAAGTACATTTTATATACAACAAGCATTCTGGGAATCGGATGCAGATTTATGGACAGGGTGATTCCTAAAAATCCTGAAACTATGTTTGCAAGGGTACAATAATTCAAACCTGAACTGCAGTTCATCATTATAAGCTCATGGGTGAAAGAACAGAAGGTGCCAAAAACTGGAAATTGGGAAGAATCAAATATTTTATATAGGAATATATAAAGCCTAAAATGGCCAAAATCCGGAAAGCCGGCAAATTCTGGAAAACTGCAGGCATGTAGGCTGATATCCCAAAAACAACATCACTTTGTAAAAAGGTTTGAAAAATAAGTCTGGAAAACTACCAGTAATATTTTAGCAATAATTTCTATTTCCAAGGGCAACAACTCTCACAATAATTATCCAACCAATATGAAAATCAAATTTGATCTGTAGGTCATCATTATAAGCTCACATACCAAAATAAAGTCAGTTGGTTAAACAGTTTCTCAAAAAAGTCCAGAAAACTCTAATGTAACTGAAGGACATAATGCAAACCTATAGTCCTCTTTGAAATCGCTGGTAGGGGACTAACAATATAGGCTTTTTACTTGACGTTTTTCATTAAGTCAAGGGTAAACGTCATTAAATTAAAACGCAAAATAGGAGTTGAAGCTATATGTTCAGCATTGAATAGCAAGTTTACCATTAAAAGATACTTATCTCATCAAAGTATGTTTCAAATTTTAACAAGATATATTGAGAACATCGAAGTCAACACGTTTTTTAATTTACCCGAAAATTGCTAATTTTGTGATTTAGTGTGCATATTTGATTTTTTTATGGGCAAGGCGAAGAAAACGCCAGAACAACATTTGACTTTAATAAGATAACTGTATAGAGGAGCCTAAGGAAATTTCAGTCTAGTGATTCCTTTCAGCAACTTCAAAACTTTGATCACAGATACAAAGAACTTGGCAATATTTTGAAACCATTTTTCACCATTTTAGTAATGATTTAAGTTTTTTAGAATAATTATGAATATTTACACTGGAAACAATAAGAAAAATGTTTTCATGTACTTATTAATAAAGTTTCATTTTTTTAAGTAGAAAGGCTAAACAATATATTATTGTTAGAAATGGTAAAAGGACCCAATATACAAGTCTTCTGTGTATCACAAATACTTCAGAATCTACCAGTAATTTCCTGATGAAAAAGTCTGGAGATTACAATTCTGTACATTTCAAATAACATTTTGGTATATACCAATATTATAAGGGATGGTAAATCTCTTATAAAATATTTGAGGCATTTCAGCAACGGAAAAGACAATAATTAATTTTGTCTCCTGGAAACAAAAGGTACATTAATACTTTTTACTTTTTTTTAATGTATTGTATAAACCAAATGTGTGATAATTTGATCATTAAATAAATAATTTAATTGTGTCGAGTGTGATAATTTGTTTACTACCCAAGTGTTTACACAATGCGCAGTGAGATAATTTCTTCTGAGGACTGTCTTTGATTGTCTGTAAATTGTTCAGCTCTGTATTTGCCCTCCAATTCATTATCCTAAAACAATTTTAAAAAATTACATAAATATATATTAGGCCATTTATTTTTAATTAATTGGTTTACAGATTTGTTTTTTGAAAAAAAATAGGGTCGATCGGTCGGAAAAAAAGAAAAAAAAGAGGGAAAATCATGTACAATGAAGACTGATTTTGAACAATCTTGTCTATATTGCAAAATATAAAAAGGTTGCAAATGATCAGTTTAAGACTTTTTGTTACATTAATCATCTGCTGTTCCCTAAGGGATCCGACTCGTCAACTACGACAACATACATTTTCACTTAGAAAATGAGTGGATTTGATATTTTATGGAATCAAGATATTCATACAAAACAAACTTAAAAGCCACATGGATTCTATTAGGAAATTCATTTCATAAAACTTGTTTCGGAAATTGACATCAACTAACGGCTATAAAAAGATTTTATTTTTGGTAGTGTTTACAAGAATTTTATTGATGAATTTGATAATCTTTTATGAAATTTTGATGCAAAAAGGATTTAAATTTATTTTTATTTTTGGGATGGCTGATTTCAGAGGGTTGGAGGTAATAAAAAACCAAAATTTTCAATTTTTATTTTTTTCCTTCAAATCGGCAAAATCGGGTTGGCGGATCCGTAAACCAACTTATTAAAAATAAATGGCCTTAAAAAGTTGGATAAAATTCTACCATGGCCGACATGATGATATCAAAATATAAATATCACTCAGGGTAGGAACAAAATTTAATGTATGATCATTTGCGTGTACTGACAGTAACAGTTGCACACATTAGTTTTAGGATGCTATTCAACTGGTTTATACAGTTGTATGGTAAATCTTTTTTCAACAAATTTTGTGCCAACGTGTCATCCTGGAATTCATATTTTTAGTTTTATTACAGAAATTCTATTGATTGCGTCATTTCTGGAATTCATATTTTTAGTTTTATTATAGAAATTCTATTGACTGTAGCATATACTGAAAGTCATATATGGTATATTAATGATTTTTCTTTCTGATGACTTCTGAAGATTTAATTTGATCTTTCTTATGTTTTAAAAAATATGATTTCAGTCCAATATGCGCCCTAAGTCTTATGTGTAACAATAAACTGTACCACTTCATACCTAGAAAGTGGATCCAATTCAAGTTTGTGACACAGCTGAATAAATTCCTTTGCTTTTTGAACTCCAACACTATACACTCCTTCCTGCTGATAGTCACATCCACATAATAATGCCATTGTAACGAGATCTCTTCTTCCAAGTACCAACTTCGTTCCAATTTTATCCATATCATAGCAGTCAACTGTACCAGTCTGTAACATTTAAAGATGACTCATTTACCCAATACATTTGTATATTCACAGAGAAATAAACTTCTCAATGGCCCAGGGAAACAATTCTTAATGTGAAATTCAGGGAATGTGATTAAATGTTACTGGTGACCACATTACTGAAACCATGAAGAAATCAATATAGAACTCACACCGAGTATATCAAATGTGGTAACAGCATTACCCCTATTAAGGGATAAATATTAGCTGTCCAAAAGTAAAATTCTGCTTAGACTAGCTATAGTCTAAATGGTGTTTTTATTTTTATCACATGAAAATTACTTAAACTGTATGTAATATGCACAAGATTAATCTATCAGTTGTGGGACCCTTTGTAAAATCACAACAACCTTATCTGCTTTCAAATGCTAACCCAACTACCTCTGTAATTATTCCACAACAGTGGATACACCACTCATATCAATATTTACTAATGAAATGACAGCTTTTAGTTCACTTGGTGAATTAAAGGAATTTATTTCACTAAAAAATCAAACTATCTCCAAAGTGGTAATTTAATAACAAGGAGCTGTGTATTTTTAATTAATTGGTTTACGGATTTTTTTTTAAAGAAATAGGGTCGGTCGGTCGGAAAAAAAGAAAAAAAAGAGGGAAAATCATGTACAATGAAGACTGATTTTGACTTTTGTACTTGGTTATATTGCCAAATATACAAAGGTTGCAAATGATCAGTTAATCCCCTCTTTTGAAACCCAAATGTCAGAACATCTATCTTGAAAGGTGTTATTCAGTAGACTGTTCCCTTTTTAACAGTTTAAGGGATCCAACTCATCAACTACAACAAGTGAGTGGATTCGATATCTTACGGAATCGAGATATTCATACAAAACGAACTTAAATCCGCATGGATTCTATTAGGAAGTTCGTTTCATAATTTTTTTTCCAGAAATTGGCATCAACTAATGGCTATAAATAGATTTTTTTTAAAACATGTTTACAAGTATTTTATTGATGGATAATATATTTTTAGACGAATTAGAATATAATCTTTTATGAAATTTTGATGCAAAAAGGATTTTTAATTATTTTTATTTTTGGGATGGCTGATTTCAGAGGGTCGGTGGTAATAAAAAACCAACATTTTCTTTTATTTTTTTTCTTCAAATCGCGAAAATCGGGTCGGCAGATCCGTAAACCAACTAATTAAAAATAAATGGCCTAATTGACAACAAACTATATTTTCCTTCATTTCTGTTTGGAGCTCCTTTTGTGTCTGCTCTACCAGCTAGCTGTAGTGAACATCAACCAAGCCGACCAATATTTGTACCTTGTCTTTTTCAGATGAAAAATGTGTATTGCTACCTTGAAAAATTGGAATAGTTTTCAATATATATTTAATATGTCAAAAATGTATGAACTTACATCTAATTTCAGATTTCTGTAAACTTTCTTAGCACCATACAATAACGTGTCTCCATCTGACGTTAGAACAGCATCTACAATCTACACACAATCTGGGTATTAGTAGCTTCAGTAAGTTTCACCTTGTCAGTGAAATTTTTAAAATAATTATTAATACTTTTGAATTGAAGTAAGGAAAATTAAACAATTAGTATTCCAATTCTTATCTCTTCATATTAGAATAAACTTTATTGGATACTGATAATACTGTCATCTATTTGTCCATTTCTCTGTCCATCATAATTTTCTTACATATCAAGCAAGTAGCAATGGTCTCTTTCAAACTTATATTATCTATAGGTATTGTGCACATAGAGGTTTAAATTAAGCTACTAAATGGTTATATATAATGTGTAGATGTGCAATCTTACGAGAGTTGGCTTTGGCAAAACAGGTGACCAGCAACATCAAATTATCTTTTTGGCATATTATTTGAATTAAAGACAATTTCTGGTCTCCTTATTGATCACATTTACAAATATGTTCCAAATCTTATGTTATATAAGATTTTTGCTGTTTGGTGAGAATAATTTAGGGCAATTTTAAGCTTATCATGTTGTGTGATTCATTTTTGAATGAAATATTATAAAATTAATATGGCAATTAATGTTAAATATAAAATACATATACCAACCCCTTCACTGTTCAGTTTTGCACACAAAGCCTCAGCTTCTCCATGACTTTCTATACATGGTATGCCCAGATGTGTAAGCAACTCTCTACACTGTGAAGATATATCAATTATTAATTTAGAACTTACAATATGTTATATGGTAATGAGAAAAGCAAAAAATTATCAGTTTTTTTTTTATATAAAAAGCATACATGTTATAAGTGAGAAAAAGAAAAACCAAGTAAAATATATGCTTCAGCATCACTTTCAAGGCAATATTCCTATTGCCTTATAATACTTTGGTTATTTATTATAGCTTTCCAAATTATCGCTAGGTTAACAAACATACATGAAGGAGATTAATCCACAAATATTCATTGTATGACAGGAATTTGGTACATGTACATATATGAATTTATTTCACAATAACAAGGAAAATATTATTCTAATAATTTAAAATATTTAGATCATCCTATGAAACTGTAATATATTTATCTAGATTCTTAAACAACAAAAAAACCCTGTGGTTTATTTGTTTGACATTTTCACAATGACTTTAGATTCTTTAACCTATAAATGTGTCTAAGTCACTGTATTGACAAATTACTTGTTGAGATAGTTTTTTGAGGCCAATCCTATCAACAGTTTTCTCTACACCACTACTTCTCTTTGACAAGGCAGCTTTCTTTATATCTGGAGCAGTTCCGTCTTCTACAAACACTAATTTTATACCATTCTTCAGTAAGTATGTTGTTCTGTGAAATAAATTCCTGGAATATAAATTTCAGAGATTACAAGGTTGATTTTATTATTGCAAAAAATATATGTACAAAATAATTGCTTCATTAATTGAAGCTCATTGTATATGTTAATATACTGTAAGTTTGGAAATTATTGTGTCAATGTCTTAAACAGTGTCTGCTTATTAATGTAAATCTTAATCAACTGACATTAATGTGATTTCTGTACATGTAGCAACAGAATATTACAAGCATAAAATTAAAATGTGAGGGTTACTTATTGCAATCTTCATACTGTCAGTTTTTGCATTAGTAGAAATATCGCATTAATTTATGAAATATATTTTATCCACTGAAACTACTAAAATTCGCTAGTCTATTGAATACCCCAGACATGAAATTGAAAATCGAGAAAAAGGTCAGAAACAAAACTTCTGCAATCATTTATGTAAATGTATAATACAGGATCCTAACAGACAAATCTTGACTTTGAAAAGTGGAATTCAGTTTTAAAGGGAAAAAACAATCAGCTCTGATATCCAGAAATTTTATGAAATATTTACTTTTAGGTCTAAATAGGATGTTCTGAATCAATAAAAATGGGACATTCAAACTTCCAGACTCTATATATAACATTTTTTGATGGGGCAAAAACAGAATACAACAAATACATGGAATAGACTACTGCATTTATATTGTTTGTGGAAATTTTTATAATGGCTACAGACCTCATAATTCTACCTTATCCAAAAGTTAACCAAACCATATAAAATAGAATTTCAATAGTTTTTTTTTGGATATTTTTTATCTTTTTACAAACCTTTCAAATCAAAATTATAGTACCAGTTTTTTTTAAGCAAAAACATTATAATAAACATGATAAACAGATGGTGTTTTTATAAAAATCTTGATATTTCAATTTTCATATTATTAATAATTGTAAATCTGAAGATAGGCACCAAACAAAAACTGTAAAAGCAATGAAATTGTAAAGTTCATAATATCTGACAAATCATGTACACAATGAAAAAAAAATTTACTTTATGTATAAGTGTGGAATCTTCTGTGATATTTGCACTTTCTTTAATTCACAAATCCATGAACTCAAATCCACTGCAACAGTCTGGTGATGTAGACTTGTGACATCTGTATCTTTCTCACAAGCATCGAACAGTATACTCCACAACTTTGTCACTCCCATAACAAAACATATACATGTCTACCAAATATGGCAAAACAAATTTTGATCATAAATGGCAATATTGACAATAATACAAAAAATAAAAAACAAGTGTATCACCTCTGTGTAAAAGGAACAGGGATGAACATCCAAGTCACCAAAAAAGGGTAGATTACTCTCTCTAATTGGTTCAATTCAAAAATGTTTAATGCTTCCAGACAGCTGAACTGAACACGGCCAATCAAGTGTTCTACCTGGCCATTTTAAATAATTTTTCAAAATCGGACCAACGACCTTCCACATTCAAGGCAAGGATACTACCACGAGAGCACCGAGGCGGCTCTCAGAGCAGGAGTATGGTTTATATGCAGTATAAAAAGTGAAAAAAAACAAAACCTAACACTCTCCACTATCCATTTTATATGCAAAGAGACATATATTGTTGAAAAATATTTTCATTTGATTTTCTATCAATTCAAAGACTTGCAAATTTAATCAAGAGAATCATAACACCAGTAAGTTGGTAACAATAAAAAAAATTGTCACCATACTAAGAAAACTAGAGGCTCAGACGAAATCATGATATTTTGTAAAGAACCTCCCATAGATGCTTCCTGTCAAGTTTCGTTTTATTTGGGCAAGCAGTTCCAGAGATAAAAATTTCTTGTTTAATTAACCAATGAGAAACAAGAAGTGCGCATGACGGCCATGTTTGTTACCCGATCGGGAAGAAATGAAAATTTGTAAAGAGCCTCCCATAGATGATTCCTGTCAAGTTTCGTTCCATTTGGCCAAGTGATTTCAGAGGAGATTTTTATATATATATCAGCCAATCAGAAACAAGAACAGCCATGGCAGCCATATTTGTAGTCCGATCGGGACAAGATGAGGAGAGTCTATAAATATATGCTTCCTGTCAAATTTTGTTCCATTTGGCCTAGCAGCTGAAGATTTTTGAAACTCAGCCAATCAGAAACAACAATTGCACATGGTGGCCATGTTTGTTGTCTGATCAGGACGAAATGAGCAAACTATATAAAGGACCTTACATAGATGCTTCATACCAAATTTAATTCCATCTGGCCTGTGGTTTCAGAGGAAAACATTAAAATTTGAAAAGTTAACGGATGGGCGACGGACGCCAAGTGATGACAAAAGCTCACATGTCCTTTGGCCAGGTGTGCTAATAAAATGGACCATTATTAAAATAAGAGGCAAAATGTACTCTTTAAGGTTCCACTATACAATTACATATTTTATTTCTAGCTTAGTTTCGGAAAATACAACTTTCAATTTCTCAAATGTTTAAAACTCATGGGTAAAAATTGCTGATAATAATTATTTCTGACTACGAAGCGGATTTATGATGAAAGAGAGGATATTTGACAATCAATTTAAGCTCATTACATAATTTTTGTTCATTTGTATGTTTCGGAGTTTAGTGTGCTGTCCATTTCACTGAACTAGTATGCATTATTGTTTAAGGGCGAGCTGAAGCCCACCTCCGAGTGCGGGATTTTCTCACTGCGTTGAAGACCCATTGGTAGCCTTGAGCTGTTTTCTGCTCTTTGGTCGGGTTGTCTCTTTGACACATTCTGTTTTCTATTTTCCACAATATTTTGAAAAAAAAAAAATCGTTTTCGCTGCTATGGGTATCCAAGGAAAAAAATATATTCTGGATGAAATTGTTAAATTCCCTGAATCGACACAACTTTTATATCGATAATTCTTTTCATATATACTATGCTGTTGGATAGTTCGGTGCATTCAAATCATTTTAATGTTATATAGGATGTTCAACTAACAGACTAACGGAAGGCAGAGCTGTATTTCCGAAAGTTATTTAAAAACTGTGTAAAAAACTATTTATCACCTATCTATAGACGATTTGGATACCAGATATAATGTTTACGATCGCTGTTTCCCACCAGTGCTGCACCTAGCGTTAACTGAAGATCTTACCGAATAGGCGTTGCGCAGAATTACCCCCAGAGAATTACCCGAAATGGCTGTACATATTTGGGTCTAAAAACCAAATAAAAGGAAGATTGTGCATGACATTCAGGTACAAATTCCTACTCTGTAACATAAATCCAACTGAAAAATAATGACAATTGTATAATACTACCTTTGGAACATTGCAATAAAACCTCTTTTACGGTTATCTCCTATCGTTCCGAGATAGAAAGGGGAGCGAAAAACGCACATATCCGATGTTCTTCTTCTGTAAGTTCCTCCAATAATTGGAGAACCACATATTCGAGTTGATAAAAGTGGTAAAAACACTGAGAAGAAAGCAATGCAGAATTATCATTGAAATTTTAATTAGATAATATTTTGACAGCTCACCATTTCCATTTATTTTTCTTGTTATCTATGGCTCATATAATACTTTTTCATGTACATTTTATGAGGGGGTGGAAAGGGGGGTACCTTTCTCCTTTCTCCCGCCCCTCGTCTCCTTTCTCCCGCCCCCTCTCTCCTTTCTCCCGCCCCCTCTCTCCTTTCTCCCGCCCCTCTGCTTCCATCTCCCACCTTAACAACCGTCTTTTTTCAGATCAATCGATTTTAATACAAATTTGAATTAATATATGACCATATATAGGTGGCATAGGTCTTTATTAAAGCATATACTGATTGTACGAACAAGGCCTGCCTCCGACTCGTACGCAAATTAATACACAATGTTGGAATGTTGTCAATGGTGCATTGTGCATGCCCCAATGTCAAGAAACTCATTTTTGATATGTATGGTCATGTATGAGGATCATGAAATTAGACATAGTTTTTTATTGTGTCATCTCTATTTTTCCCTGTCCTCGAGAACACCTTACTTTGTATGGTCATGTGGATAACGTAAATATTTTAAGGTGACCTGGAAAACGCGTTAAGTACATGTAATATTGTTTAGAGGAGGGAGTGTATCTCTCTGACATTGTCAGCATCCCTTCTTTTTAAATTTGTAGAAGATCGCCAAATACTTAGAGGAAACAGATACCCACATGTGAAGGCAAACCTGAAATGATGGGGGCATTTTAACTAGAGGCTCTCAAGAGCCTGAATCGCTCACCTGGATTTAACTTTTCACCTTGAGCAGACCTAAAAATTTACGTGTTGCAGTCAATTTGGCTGGTTTTCTATAGGATTCTATGTTAAACTAATTTCAACGGATTTCAACGGATACATTTCTAAAAGAGAACCATCTAAGCACCATTTCTGCTAAGTCTTGTTCCAACTGGCTAAGCGGTTTCATACAAGAAGAATTTGAAATGAATTTTCCTATAGGGTCCAATATTTAACAAAGTTTGGTGTGGCAGCCACCTTGTTGACAAACCGGGTGATTGGACACATTTCTGAAAGAGGACCTCCTAAGGACCAATGCTGCCAAGTCTGGCTCCAATATGTCAAGTGGTTTCAGACAAGAAGATTTTTCAATTAATTTTTCCTTAGGGCCCTATGTTAAACTAAGTTCGGGTGTGGCGGCCATCTTGGTTGACAGTCTGGGTCATCGCATAAAATTCTGAAAGAGGACCATCTAAGGACCATTGCTACCAAGTCTAATTCTAATTGGCTTAGTGGTTTCAGACAAGAAGATTTTTGAGTGAATTTCCCATTGGGTCCTATGTTAAACTAAGTTCTGCTGTGGCGGCCATCTTGGTTCACAGTCTACGAAATCAGACACATTTCTGAAAAAGGGCCTCCTATTAAGGACCAATGCTGCCAAGTCCTGCTCCAATATGTCAACTGGTTTAAGACAAGAAGATTTTTCAATGAATTTTCCCATAGGGCCCTATGTTTAACTAAGTTCGGCTGTGGCGGCCATCTTGGTTAACAGTCCAGGTCATTGGACATATTTCTGAAAGAGAACCTCCAAAGAACCATTACTGCCAACTTTGGTTCCAACTGGCCTTGTAGTTTCATATAAGAAGATTTTTGAAATTCAACCCCCTTTTTCTATTTTTAGTAACAGCAGCCATGTCGGTTGGAAGTCGGGGATGCCAGACACAATTTTAGAAGGGGGCCACCCAATGACCATTCCACCAAAGTTTGGTCTCAATTGGCCCAGTGGTTTGAGAGGAAAAGATCTTTAAAAGAAATTTATGCTGGATGCCGTCTTTAAAGGGCAAAAACTCCTATAAGGGGTCAATCAATGATTTAGGTCATGTTGACTTATTTGTAGATCTTATTTTGTTGAACATTTTTGCTGTTTACAATTTTTCTTTATCTATAGTAATATTCAAGATAATAACCCAAAACTGCAAAATTTCCTTAAAATTAACAATTCAGGGGCAATAACCCAACAAAGAGTTGACCGATTCGTCTGACAGGTAGATCTTGATCTGATGAACATTTTGACCCTATGTCAGTTTTTCTCTAATTGCTTTAGTTTTTGAGATATAAGACAAAAACTGCAGTTTACCCCTATGTTCTATTTTTAGCCATGTCGGCCATGTTGGTTGGCAGGCGGGGTCATCGGACACAATTTTTAAACTAGATACCCTAACGATGCTTGTGCCGCCAAGTTTGGTTCAATTTGGCCCAGTAGTTTCAGAGGAGAAGATTTTTGTAAAAGTTAACGGACGACGACGGACGACGGACGACAGACGACGGACGACAGACGATGGACAACGACGGACGCCAAGTGATGAGAATAGCCCACTTGACCCTTTGGGTGAGGTGAGCTAACAAGAGGCTCAGTGGGCTCACCTGGCAGTCACAAACTTTTGATTTGACAGACTAGATTGATTTCTGGAAACTTTGTAAATGATCTTCTATAAATGCTTCATACCAAGTATAAGTTCATAGGCAAAACGGTTTCAGGGGAGAAGTTTTAAATTTTGACCGATCAGAACATATAAAGGTTTCTGGTGGCAATTTTGTTTCACGGACTAGAAAGATTTATGCAAAGTTTGTAAAGGACCTTCCATAGATGCTCCATACCAAAAATCAGTTCATTTGGCTTTACGGTTTCAAAGGAGAAGAACTTTTAAATTTCGACCAATCAGAACATGTAAATGCTCATGACGGCCATTCTGTTTCACGGACCAGGAAGATTTATGCAAACTTCCTAAAGGACCTTCCATAGAAGCTCCATACCAAAAATCAGTTCATTTGGCTTTAAGGTTTCAGAGGAGAAGAAGTTTAAAATTTTGACCAATCAGAACATGTAAATGCTCATGGCAGCCATTTGTTTCACGGACCAGGCTGATTCATGCAAATTTTGTAAAGGACCTTCCATAGATCATCCATACCAAAAATCAGTTCATTTGGCTTTACGGTTTCAGAGGAGAAGAACTTTTAAATTTCGACCAATCAGAACATGTAAATGCTCATGACGGCCATTTTGTTTCACGGACCGGGAAGATTTATGCAAATTTCCTAAAGGACCTTCCATAGATGTTCTATATCAAAAATCAGTTCATTTGGCTTAACGGTTTGTAAGTTTTACATTTCAACCAGTCAGAACATGTAAATGCTCATGGCGGCCATTTTGTTTCACGGACCATGATGAGTTATGCAAACTTTGTAAAGGACCTTCCATAGATCATCCATACCAAAAATCAGTTCATTTGGCTTTACGGTTTCAAAGGAGAAGAACTTTTAAATTTCGACCAATCAGAACATGTAAATGCTCATGACGGCCATTTTGTTTCACGGACCGGGAAGATTTATGCAAATTTCCTAAAGGACCTTCCTTAGATGTTCCATACAAAAAATCTAATCATCACCATTCACTAAGGATACCATGTTTACTTTAAAAACCAAATATTGTTGAAATCTGAGCAAGTGTAAAAAATGGCGGGAAAATGGCAGCCATTTTAAAAATGGCCGTCCAAAACAAACTTTCATCATCACCATTCAACTCGGGATACCATGTTTACCTTGAAAGTAGCTTTCATCTTCATTTTCTTTCTATACTTCAGGAAAACATAGCAAAAAACAGCATTTTGACCCCTATGTTCTATTTTTAGTAAGGGCGGACGTGTTTTTTGACCAATCAAAAATCCAAGCATTAACTTTTTGCAGGATACCCTAAGGAACAATCTTACCAAGTTTCATTTGATTTTGAATAGTAGTTTCAGAGAAGAAGATTTTTGAAATAATAACATAAAAAAAAGCCAAAAATGTCAAAAAAGGGCAATAACTCTAACATCAGCTGACAGATTTTTACGAAAATCAGCACACAGGTAGCTCTTATCATGCTGAACACTTTCAACTTGCAGAATTTGCCGTAACCTAATGATTTTTGAGATATTTGCAAAAAACTGTTGTTTGACCCCTATGTTCTATTTTTAGTAACAGCGGCTATGTTTTTCGACGAATCAAAAATCTCTACATCAGTTCTATGCAGGGTACCCCAAGGAACATTCATACCAAGTTTGGTTCTAATTAGTCAAGTAGTTTGAGAGGAGAAGAGTTTTGTATAATTGTTAACGACGACGACGACGGACGACGACGACGACGGCGGACGCCAAGTGATGGCAATAGGAAAACGTAACGGAGAGATAATTCCGTTTTGAAAGGATGATTTCTAGAAATGATCGGAAATGGCAAAAATGGTTTGGGAAATATAAATGTTGCCTTTTTTCAAAGATTTGTCCATTTATTAGAACATTTAGTATCCAGTATTTTCGTTTTTTTACCTCTTTATTTTTTTTCAACATAAAAGTTCGTCTCCCTTTGATAGTTCTCCCTCCTTTCTCCCGCCCTTTCTCTCCTTTCTCCCGCCCCCTCTCTCCTTTCTCCCGCCCCCTTTCTCCCTGTCTCCCAATACCCTTTCCACCCCCTCATTTTATCCTACGAGATTTTTTTAGCGATATTTTATCCACACAAGGGATAAAAAAATATGTGAGCTAGATATTATTTCTATATAGATATTTTCCATTTCCTATTATAAAAATATCATACGGGATAATATTTTTGAGAAATTTAATCCCATGGGACAATATTTAACAGGAATATTATTCATGATTACAAAGAACTGTTTAAAAGCGCACATATTTATGTATTGTTTGATTGCATTCATAAACATACCAATAAGATTTTGTGTTTATTCATTTTGTTTAATAAACATTTAACTTTGATGCGCGCATTTATTAAATATGGGCCGAGTTTGCAATGTACCGAGTCCTTCTGATTGGTTACTTTCATAGATCGATCATGAGACTGATGATAGAAGTATCGACAGCAGAACGTCAGCTAGCTACACTTGACCCCAATTTTCAGCTCCGCTTGACTTCATATGACATTTGTAAAACAATTGCTTTTTTTTTTAATTGTGACATCATACTTTTTCATTGTGAAAAACTACAGGAATTTGTATGAATTTTTACAATGGTGGACGCTAATATCTCCTGTTAATATTTGATTACCTGATTACATATGATATTCAGATGCTTTGTTCACCACATTTTTTAGTTTGTATTTTATTAATTTCACAAAATACAAAAAGAAACTGAAATTTTATTCCAATATGCCAGAACTTTTACATGTCATACATATTATTTGTATGATGATTGGAAATATTTCTAAATTTTGCACAAGAACTGATTAAACTCGCAACATCATATTTGTAAATGTTCCAAAAAGCACATTGTATATTTAGTGTTGGCGTTTTAATTGGCTCCCGTGTGTATAAGTCAATCTAATTAAAAACCGATCTCTCATCGCTCCCGTTTTCTGATATGTCGCGTGGGAGATCTAACGAAACCCGCTTTGAGGTCACATGTGAGTGACCTCGTAGGTGTGTCCTGTTCGACCAATGAAATTGCGGCTTACGCGATCTTGTAAGTTGATTACGAAGAAATCGTCAGTCCCCACAATTCATAAACTTTTTTGATTGGCTTACTGATAGGAAGTCAACTCATTTGCATGTCATTATAAATTCATAAGTTCCAGTTCACTCACATGTGACCTCAAAGCGGATTTCGTTAGATCTTCCACGCGACATATCAGAAAACGGGAGCGATGAGAGATCGGTTTTTAATTAGATTGTGTATAAGTATGACTTTTATATAGGACGAAATACTTCGCATATTTAATACTTTGAGCTGTCTGTTTTTTGGTTTTTTTTTATAGAGAACATTCTGAGAATAAGACGTTTTAGATTCTACTGAAGGAATTTTGTCTATATATCGGTGCTGTATTAATTGAATTCTGAAATGGCTGACTTTTGTTTTGTTTGCTCATAGACCAGGGATCATATAATACTAACTTCATATACAGTTCCTGCATAGACTAAGGATATAAGGATGTAACACAACCTACCATATAAACTCGCCTATTTCCCCTCACGGTAACAACGGCGTAGGGTCCATTGAAGCAGTGAGGCAGTTGCTCGACTTAAAATTGTCCAATAAAAAGATAATTAGTGTTTATTAGTAAATGTATATCTTATCGTTTCCATTGAAACTCCTAGACCAATTTTAAACACAGTGCTATCCTGGCTTAATCTAGAAGGGGAACTAAAGCCAAAACCCCACCTTTTGAAAACACGACGGAGAAATTTGTAATATATAATAGATAAAAGATATAATATAGTATACCGACACAGCTCGATTTCTTGGAAATGCTGAACGCCCCCCCCCCCCCCCCCCCCCCCCCGTACGAAAGTTTAAAGATTCATCACTGATACGAGTTGGATACCGATTATGAATATCTAATTTCATATCTGTTGAAATCTTTCAAATCTAAGAAATTACAATGTCGGGAGGTGGGGGCTATCCTTTTAAATATTTGCCTCACCTTTAGAAAGTGTCAAGCTATGCCACTTTGGTAAATAATAACCCTTTTTATTCGCATAAGAAACGAGGTTGGACACATTTAAACATCATAGTTGTAGATTGCAGTCATTTCTAGAGCCCTTTTTATCATGCTGAGAAGAGCGAAATCTATGTGCAGGGTCGTGTGTCTATCATCTATGCTAGGTTGTTTCAATGAAATATAATAAATAAATTTCAACCTTTTTAAAAATCCGGTGGATAATTAAAAAAGGTAACATTAGTACCATTACTACTTTGTGTACCCAGAGAAAGGCTTTAATGTGTAAATACATTATACTTTTTTTGAGTTCCAGTCATGATTCTGAAGTTGATTCTTTCCCGATCATTGTCTTAATATTTTCTAGTATTTTTTCACGATTGACGTTAAACTTGTCAAAAAAGAACCTGATCTGAAAAATAACCCATTCCATGCATATAAAAATTTAATGACAGCATTCTTAAAAGTTACAAAATATTGAGACATGATATTTGTACAATTTATGTGAAAAATAAATAAATTGATTTATAAATAAATACAAATTTTACATGTTTTATATATAAACTGCTTATCATCCATTAAAAGGTAATAATTATAACATATATATCAATTTTCCTAATTTTTATGTTTTTTTTTTTGTTGACTCAAATCAAAACAGAAAAGTATTACATTTTGTATAATGTTAACTAAAAAATTAAAGACTGAAGAAAAAAAAAAAAAAACAAAACGAAAAAAAAAAACAAAAGAACAAAATTTGAATGGAAAAAATTATACACATCTATGCATAAAGGGATTTGATATTGGCACATCTCAGTATTACAACACAGACAAAAACAGGAGTATAATGCTTTCACCATTTCTACTTACATAATTATACAAATTCTGAAATCTGAAGTATTCTATAAACATTCATTAAAATATAAAGAAAAAAACGAACTAAATGAAGGATTGCCAATTTTCCTACCGAAAGTCGGAGGTTTTCTCCGGGTACTCCGGCTTCCTCCACCAATAAAAACTAGCCGCCGCGAAATAGCCAAATGTGCTGAAATCGGCGTTAAACCCCAACTAATCAAACAAATAAAAAAGAATTAAATGTGCATTACATCGCGTGTGAAGACAGGCATGATTTATGCGACTATTTTGTAGATAAAAAAATTAAATGTTTTTACATTAGAATTTTCAAATTTTGATTTTAAAATGTTTCAAAGAAAAATCCGAAAAGATAAAACATACCTAAATGTAATTTTTATGAGAATAGAAATGTAAATGTTATTCGGAGAATTTCAAAATATTGTGTATTTTAAGAAATTATTTCTACCACTATTAACAAATATAAAAAATAAAGAGTCCAAAACAATACTGGCCAAAAACTAAAAACGTAAAAAAGATAAGATCTGTTTTTGCAGCAGGCCAAGTTTACGGTCATTTTCAGACACGCCAGTGACTTGTGATCTTACGGCCATATTCCATGCACGCCAGAGGATCACATCCTGTTCTGCAAAATCACGTTATTTCATTTCTTACGCTATTGTGAGACTTATTGAAATCTCAACCCCACCCACCCTTAGTAAACAGGTTATAAATCTTGTTCTTACTTTGGTATAAAATTTAGGGCTTTTTTAAATGTTTGGTAGAACATAATACTTAAAATTCCAAAATTACCAATTTTTTCCGACCACTGTTAGGAAATATTGAAAATATCAGGATTGTAAAATAAGAATTAAAAAAAATAAAATTTCTTAGTTTTGACCTGACTTCACGACGCTGTTACCAGTTTTGTTCCATTGCTAATAAGTACCTATTAAATGAAAATTTTGTATAAAAGATTATGTGCACATGGTGAAAAACTTACAAATATCCTTAGAAAAACTGTGATATACCTGTTATTCAAAGCTCTTTTTTTTCACTGCTTTTAAAAAAATCTGAAACGGCTTTTAAGATGAAGAGCAGAAATAAAAGCACTATACCTACCTTATGTATTACGTTTCATTACTGTTTGAGTTAGTTGACACCATAATTATATCATATCAGATATCAATTATTGTTAAAGGACGGAAAATATTCTCGTTTAGAGATTTTGAAATGTAAAGACAATATAAGGTACAAAAAAAATTATAAAAAAAACCTAATTTCAAAACATTCACAACTTTCATCTACATTCTTTTAAAAGACTTTTTTGTTTAGATGACACATTTTCAGGAACTTTAGATAGATTTTGAAAGGTAAACAATATAATACATGCATACAATAAAAATTGGAAATAGATAATTTCCATCACAACATATCTTCACTTATTTAGCAATGTCAGTAAACGCCAGGTAGAGCTGTTTTTGGGGAGTTAGTTGAAAATTGGATTCCGCTTCTTTACAACATTTTCCAGCCTATTTTGGGACCAGTATACTGTAAACAAACAGTGGTTTCCGCCCAGTGGCGCCCCTAGTGTTTACTGACATTGCTAGTTATTTGAAAATACAATTCTTATGTTAAATGACCATGTAAGTAATGTAAACTTCAGAGATTTTGAAAGGTAAAATAAATATAATATACAATAAAATATATAATTTCCATCACAGGATATCTCCACTTATTTAAAATAAAAGAACATGTACGTATTTTTATGTTTAAATTACCTAGTATCAAGATTTTTACATGTATAGATTTTGACATGATATAATTTACTATAAGATGCATAGTTTCAACCACATACGTATGACATCTACATGAGCATTGTGAACAAATATTAGCAATAAAATAATATGGCTTTTCTGTACATTACTTAGATAAAATAATATGGCTTTTCTGTACATTACTTAGATAAAATAATATGGCTTTTCTGTACATTAATTAGATAAAATAATATTGCTTTACATTACTTAGATAAAATAATATGGCTTTTCTGTACATTACTTAGATAAAATAATATGGCTTTTCTGTACATTACTCAGATAAAATAATATGGCTATTCTGTACATTACTTAGATAAAATAATACGGCTTTTCTGTACATTATTTAGATAAAATAATACGGCTTTTCTGTACATTACTTAGATAAAATAATATGGCTTTTCTGTACATTACTTAGATAAAATAATATGGCTTTTCTGTACATTACTTAGATAAAATAATACGGCTTTTCTGTACATTACTTAGATAAAATAATATGGCTTTTCTGTACATTATACTTAGATAAAATAATACGGCTTTTCTGTACATTACTTAGATAAAATAATATGGCTTTTCTGTACATTACTTAGATAAAATAATATGGCTTTTCTGTACATTACTTAGATAAAATAATACGGCTTTTCTGTACATTACTTAGATACTCATGCTCCCCTTGACGTCTCAGGTTCATACGGTATGTGATACGATAAACCCTATATAATATTCTATATTTACTACACAAGAATGATGTTTTGTTTTGTGGAACTATTTACCAGATTATGCAAGAAACACAGAGTTTGCCAGGAATCCAAAAAACTGTGGAATATTTTTCTTTTGAAAAGAAATCATATAATTAATTTCGATGATTTTCAGGATAATGGGAGAATAATGTCTTTCGATCTAAATTTAAATTTATTTGAAAACTGAGCAATAATTATTTATCAAATATCGTTATTTTTGACATAGGGATGAGTCCCTTCTTCTTTTGCATATTTAACCGTATTCGTTTACTGACAAAGACATATCCATCGTCTCTGGGCTCTTCCAGAAGTTTCACCTTTTCGCCTGTTTAAATATAAACACATTTTATAGTTAGCTTTTTTTTTGCAGGAATATATAAATATTGAAAGTATAAGGTATTATTTGATTCTATATTAAATTTGAAATTTGAGATTTAAGGTAGCCAGTCTTATAATCACATCGGAAGCAAGAAAAGTTTCTTTGTTAAAACTAGAACGGAACCCCTAAACATTTCGCCTTTAATTTTCATATATTTATGGAATGAAATAAAACACGGTCTGTTGTGTATATGGTAGTAAACACAAATTTTGTTAATGTGGTTTAGCTTTTTCCTCACCTAAACAGAAAGAAAAAAATGTTCATTTCTTCTGATCTCGGTTGTTAATTTATTTAACCAATGGTTAAATGTAAGCATAACATAAAGTTGTGCGTTTCTATATAATTCATTTAACCCTTGGTTAAATTTAAGGATGTGTTAAATAAGTTGAACAACTGGGCACAGAAAAACGATTGATATTGATTGTCATATGTTAAACTTCTCTTTATAATATAGATTAAATACAAAAAAAATACCTTTCTTTATGGTAAGTTCTCCCTCCTTTCTCTTGTTATAGCTGCTGTGAACCTTCGCTTTCTTCGGAATAAAAGTCTTTGTTGTCACTGTTCAGCATAAAATACAGAATGAAATACAATATATTAAACTATCTATTGAGAACTAAATCTTCTCTCAGACCTCTTTAATTTGCCATGTTAAAAATATTCATTCATAACCACAAAACATTAGACATATAAGGAACAAAATTACACATTTGAAATGATCCGAAACAGAGTATAAATGTAGAACATTGTAGAATGTAGGTAGACATGGAAAGAATGATTTCAATTCTTATATATACTGTTTTATTTGTTTAGATTAGAATTACATTTTATTATAAAGAAAACAACCAGTTGATAAATTACCTATCAATCCCCCCAATAATATTTTAAAATTTGAACTTACCTTCCCCATGTTCCTCGTTTTCGGATTCACTTGGTGCGTCAATTTCAGGAGCTTCCCATGCAGGCATTGGTCTTGGTGGGACAGGTCTGAGTGGAGCATGAACAGTTCCGTTTAAAGCTGCAGGAAATTGTGGGAGAGGTCTTCCCGTAGATTTTGATGGTTGATGTGTTGATGGTTTGTTTGAAGTATTAGCTGGAAGAGGGTGATTTGAAGTATTAGCTGGAAGAGGGTGATTTGAAGTGTTAGCTGGAAAAAGTTGGTTTGAAGGCTGGGGTCTTTCATCGGCTTCGCTGTCTGCATCAAAGTTTTGCACCACTGTAAAATCTACTTCTGCTTGTCTAAGATCCTCTTTTGAAGGAACAACTTCTGAAATATTCAAACGGTAGACATGTAATTAGTATCATAATTCAATTGCTCATTAAAATTTCTATTATACAGTAATTAAAATTAATGTCAATACAAGGTGTGTAGTACATTTAGTTAGATACATTGATGTATTATTACTGTACATATATGTTTTACTTCAAAAATTCTGTCAGTCTTTAAGTTACTTAAGCAATATTTGAAGTTTCTCAATTAAATGTATTTGTTTTTATTCAAGAAGTCAATATGAATGATTTCCAACCTAAAGCCTCTTGTTCTGCTTCTTCATCGTCATCACTGTGTTCTCTCCTTTCAAGGAATCGCTTACATCCTTTATAAGCGCTGACGATTTCTTCACTTTTCTAAATATAAGAATATAAGAATGGTCATTATTTTAGTTACGTACGACATTTTCACATAGTTACGGTCTGTTCAAATTTTGCTTCAAAAAAGATGCACTATCCTGTCGATTATATGAAAATATTCATAAAAAGATATATGTTACAATCCGTTTCTATTTTTTAGGGGAAAGACAATTTCACAGTGACCTGGTCATTCACTTACGGTACTCATTGAACTCCACCAAATCTTGTCAAATTGGTTATTTATTTATTTGCTAGTGATTAACGCCCATTGGTAATTCTCTTCGATTGAAATTTGATTCGAACACCACAATCGGGATGAGTCTCAGCTTGACAGTTCTATGGTCAAAGGTAATTTTGATTTAATATGCACCAGCGATAACTGAAAACTGATAAAGTCATTACCTTCAAGTTATATTTGTTTAATTCCTTCTTCCTAGTCTGACAATCACTGAGGTTGATTCGTTTGATATCAATACACTCGGCGGCTGTAATGGCCTCACTAAGGTCGTTTGATTTGCTTGCGTACTTTGCTGTTACTTCCTCCAGGGTGGTGAGGCATCCCTTCCAACCCTGAAGGAGCGCCGTTATTCTTTCACTTTCTTTTTTAGCATAAGACTTTCTTGTTTTGTCCGACAGCTACAAAAAGTCAAAATGTTAGTATAATTCATACAGTCCTTGAGAATGAAGCTTATTTTTCTGAAACTGCATTCAATGGTAAAAGATTCAACAAGATAGTAATCATACTAAGTTAACGATACTAAAAACAATATATAAAGTGCATTAACATAACACAAGAACCTGCAATTTTCATTAGTTACCCTACCGATGTTAGTACTGGAATGAGGTAAGCTTCCCTTGCCAACAATTCTTCGTATTTTTCTTTGGTCTTCTCGGTTTTAATGCGGCTCAATTCTAACTTTTCTTCCTTCTTTTCAGTTTGTATGAGAAGCAAGTTTTGAAGTTTCTGTAATCGGGTTTTTAATTTCTGAAAAAATATAATTTTACATATACATATAATTGTATATATAGATTTACCTATGTTTTATTTTGGTCAAGAATTTAGATCTTATAATATAATTTTCATTGCTATACGCATTAGAGATTATAATAATCAGTCATGGTGGGACAATTCGATCCATCCGAGGGTTCACATTTTCTAGTCAGAAACGAGGCTTAGACAAATTAGTTTCCACATTTTATGCACTCAACTGTGATGTACAGGAAACGCAAATCTGTCCAAAATAGAGTCTCAGAGAGTTTACATACCGTGGAGCGAAAACTGTTAAACTTCCAAAGTATTTGTATTAGAATGATATTAAGCATGGCCCTTCAATTCTATTGTTTAAAGAATTGAAAATATTGTGGAAACAAAACAGCATCACCATCACTCATAATTTATGACTTGTGCCTTTACATTTTTAAGATTTAATGTATCAGACCTAACCGTAGTTAAAACCTTGAATAGTATTGAAACAAACGCAAATGCTAAATTCCTCTTTGTATTTATAATGCCCATTTATGGATTAACCTTAGTGAGAAAAATCTAATGAAAGCCATAAATAAAATATTACAAATTGTGAGTAATAGAACCAAACTGGCCTCATCGGAGAAATATATTGAAAAAGCCTGTCGATCGGCAGTTAAAAGATAAATTTATTCAAACATGGTTTTCAAATCTTAATAACTCTTCGAGAGGCGAATTTTATTTTGAATTTAAAAACGAGTTTATGTTAGAATCATATTTGTTAAAACTGAAACAAGGTGATATGTACCAAATCGCAAAACTGAGGTGTTCAAATTTGAAAATACCCATGGAAACCGGTAGATGGACTAGGACACCAAAACATCAGAGAATATGTCATCTGTGTGGACAGGGAATTGGAAACGAATTTCATTACCTCTTTTTATGTCAAAATGAAAATATTAAAGAAATTTGTCAAAAATATATACCGATCTATTACATTGTAAACCCACAAGGCTTCTTACATACTGTCACAAAGAACTTTATAAGAATCTTGCTTTATTTATTAGAAATCTCGCTAAACTACTGTAAAAAAAACAACTTTTTCCCGTTTAATTTATTTAAAAGTGTATTATATTGTATATGGTATTGATACTTATAGTCGTTATATGTAATTGTGAATTGCTATGTCATTATATTGTCCTCTTGTACACCTATGTGTCTGAGATTATCAATAAAGTTGTCTTGTCTTGTCTTATCTTGAGTAGCTAAAGTACAAGTAAGGTAAATTTTGACTTTTAACAGACATTTATAAAATGAAAATTTTAAAATAGATTTTTGTCCATCAATGACGCCCAGTTTGATCAGTATAATTAGTATGAATATATACATTTGCTGTAGTTTTCAATAAAATCACACGTCTGAGAGTCTTCCAAAGATCGAATGTTTGAATTTTTAATTACACATGGTTTCTGTATATATTTTCCCAAAAAATTAAATATCTGAGAGTCGTCCATTATATTTACCAAAAATGGAATTGCAGTGTTTGAAATTCAATTGCTTATTCACAGTTGATTGCTTCAGTATATTTTTATTTAATACTGTTAACAAAAATAAAAAAAAATATTTACCAAAATTGGAATTAAAATGACTCAAATCAAATTGTGCCATTCAGTATTACATAGGGCTTTATTCATATTTAATAATGAATACATCCGGCAAAAGATTTTCCAAGATTTAGAAATATAAAAAGTAAATTCTTAAAGCCTGTGATTTCTGAGTAAAAAATAGTTTCCCAAAAAACTATGATGTTATTTTGAAACCAAAATCAATAGGCTTCAGAGTCTCATATTGCTTAACAACATACATGTATTAAAGTTTGGTAGAAATCAGCTGAGGCATTGTCAATGCTTAAAACTGATTTCTGAGTATAAACACGAAGCCTTTCCCCTAAATTATGCGATTGACTGAAACCAAAATTAATAGGATTCAGGCCCTCATATTGTTTTAAAACAAACGCGTACTGAAGATTAATAGAAATCGGATGAGGAAAACTAAAGACACTTTCAATTTTCAATATCTGTGTAAAAATCAAGTTAACCCCTAAAGCTACGGCACTGACACCAACATCAATAGGCTTATGAGTCTTAAATACGTAAACAATATGTCAAAATTATGTTTCAATGGTTTGAGGCAAACTGAAGTTATCATCCAGAAAGTTACTGGTAGTTGTAAATTCGTTGCAACTCGTCCAAAACTGAGATGATATTTATTCGAAAAATGTTATTGCAACTAAATCAGAATTAGTCTTACCGCTTCGCTGGATAGAAGATCTTTGCTGAGCAAGATGAACTTTCTGCTAGCCTTTTCTAACTCAAACGCTTGCTTTTGATAACTTTCCTCTTCTTCAAATGATTTTTTGACCAACCTGATACGACAACAAAAAATCAACTTTTACACTGATTCCATCATATTATTTTAGATCAACCATGAATACTGTAGTTTACATCCCAACCTTTATCAGTTTTAAATCGATTATTAAATGCTTACAGTCAATCAAAAGAATGGTCTTTTTTATTCTGTTCCTAACCTTTTGCTAAGATTGCAAATGAACTCTTCTGGTTACTTAGGATTAGATTTTGAAAATGTACCATAACAATATATAAGGCGGCCAAATCTTTAATATAGATAAATTATCATGTGACATATTCATGAGGTTGTCATTACAAAACGTGAACTCACTCTTTCATTTCATTTTCCACGCGTTCATAAACATTGAACTGAGACTGGTGAAGTTTGATCTTTTCTTCATCTCTTTCTATTTCTTTATTCAAGGATCTAATCCAGTCAACTTCTGAAATTTTAAGGTAAAAAAAATACTTTATAATACTAAGGGCACCGTCATTCCACCATGTATGTGGCATTCGACTGATAGAGTATGGTTCGAACGTATTGTGATGGTAATCGGTAAATCGGATAAAAGATTTGTGCCAGTGATTAAGAGAAAACCTAGCTCTAATGTAATGATTACAAGTGATATAAAATTTGTTAGATAAATCAGAAAACAGGTTTGACCAACTAAAAGTAAAATGAGTTAAATAGTAAGGAACAGTGAGAACCCATCTACCCGAATAGAAATGTATTAAACTACCCTAAGTACAATTTTATTATCCGATAGTTTCAATTGACCAAAATAACTGCTTGTTTTAAAGAGCAAGTATGTGATGACAGACGAACAGATTTTTTTGGTACATGAATTTTAAAGCTACAGTATCAAGTAATATGATGAAGTCATTCAGTCCAAATGATTCAAAAGAATGCCTCATATTTATATCGATTCCGGATAGTTTTAGGATTTGTTTAAAGATGTGGCCAATAAGAAACAGGCATTGGCCTTGTATGCCATGCTACAAGTCAGGTCTTTAATGGTTTTATAAATTTGATCATCCAGAAGACAACACGATAAAAGTGTATTTCTTTCGAAGTTAAACGTATGCAAGGTGGTAAAAAATACTAACGTAGCTTTTTTGTCATGTCAGCTGAATAATCCGTTTCATTAAAAATCAAGATTAAAAAAACAAATATCTGGTAAAAATCAATATAAACAAGAAGTTGCACGCGATGTCGTGCTAAGAATACCCTCACTCGTCAAAGTTCTGTCAAACAGAAATTTTGGCAGAACTAAAACTAGGATACAACGTACAACTCATCATATCAAAGCTACATACAAAATATGAAATCATTCTGGCCTGTAGAAGCTGAGGAAAATGTGATAAAGTGTTTTATGTATAATATTGTATTTTTACAAAGTCAAAATCCCATCAAACAGGAAGTTGGAGTCCGGCAGAACTGAAAATAATAGGATACAACATACAACTCATCATGTCAAAGCTACATACAAAATATGAATAATAATTAATAAAATGTACGAACCTTCAGGATTCTGAAATGTTTCCACTATGTTTTTAATATTCTCCAATCCTGCTGACATGTATTTTGCATTTCTTTCTTCATTTTCTCTCTTGAATTTAAAATACTCCCTCCATACAAAAAGTCCAGTGACCCTTAGAGATGAGCAACATATTTTAAGTGTCATAGATTTCTTTGGGTTTAAAAATATGGCAAAATATGGTCAGTAGCAGATTAACTACAGTATCATAAGTACTTTTTAATTCTGCTTTATAAATTAACTAGATGTGTTGTATTCAGCTGCGTCTATGTTACTGACATGGTAGCTCTGATATATCTTTAAATTTTTTAAGGTTTTAGTTTTTCAAAATGAAATCTGAGAAAAAAAAACCAGTTTGAATATTTGTATTCATGATTCAAAACAATTTAAAGTTTATCAGATTTCGTGATGATTATAGCAGAAAAATGGGAATTGAACCATTCATACATAATCCAGAACTGAAAACTGGAATGTGCCAAAATTCATAATTAAACCATACTTCCGATTGTCTGTATGAATACATGGTAAATGATGCACCTTATAGAAATTTTAAATTTTTGAAAGCGTTTTATCCACGTGATATTTGCATGATTCTGGGAGATTTAGAAGTTTGACTTGTCCAATAAAAAAATGAAGAACTGCCAATAGTGTGTCATGTTTGTTTTCCCCGCCTTTAATAGCTGGATGGATGGATGATCCAGTGGCAACCAGGTGCATATCAGGACGAGAACATGTTAATATTATATGAATATGATCCCTGCTTTGTACTAGACCGACACGCTGACCCGGATTTTTAACGTGCTAGCTCACGAGGTAAATATCCGCAGGAAGACATCACCCCTTTAGGGACGATATGGCGATTTACAATAAAACTGATACTTGTGTTTCTAAAATACGTTTTTTATTCATCTTCTCAAATCTAACTTCCGATCAAGCCGACGTCACTGACGTTCCGACGTTGACAATGAGCTTAACAACAAGTAACGTCGCGATTTCCCGTATAATCTTCATTACATACTCAGGGCCGCTAAACGATAAGGATGTAAGGACGCTCGGTGGTCATGTTTTGGTCTTTTTGTCAGATATTTGGAATCTTCGGGTTTTATCAATTTCTGAAACATTAAATTTTTTGCCCTTGAATCCCCACTTTTTCTTTTATAATTCAATGATATATACCTTAAAATGGTATTTGACAAAATTTTATGAAATCCTTTGTATTTTTTTTCATTCATTTTTGAGAGAATGAAGTTGCCAATACAAAGACAATGACAAATCCAGAGAAAACCTATTTCCTGCAAATTTTCAAGGCTTTAGGTTGCACTCCACAAATTCATAGTACCATTTTCTATGTGAAGTGAGCTTACAAATATCATGGTCATGTGCCATCTTCAGAGTAAATAATACCCATATACATATCTATATATTCTGAAAGGCCATTATATTAGCATTGTTTCAATCATGATAAAATAAATAAAAAATATCCATGGAAACCTAGTTGGCATAGCAACATTTCAAAAATTTTCATAAAAAAAGCTTTAAAAATGTTAAATTTCACTCCACTTTGGTTAAAATTGAGGTCTGATGCAGCGTTTCAATCCAATTGAGACTTAATTTTTCAGATTCTGCATAACATTCCATTACATATGTGGGAAAAAAAGGTTTACTTTTCCGGCTCTTTTACCAGTGCAGGTGCCGATTATCACTGTCAAAGTTTTACACACCACATGTCAATTCACAAGTCCCAGTTTATGACCTCCCATTACTTGACAGAAGCAAAATCAGTTAATGTTTTCGTATTTTTTAAACTAAAATCTATCCTCTTTCAGTCAATATTACAATTTTGAGGTTAAGACATTTATTATTTATCTATCATGTAGTCAAACTTTACCAACTCTAATAATTAATAAAATTCTCGGGGTGCATTTCTCTGAAACTAAGATAATTAGTGGAGTGTAACCTTATAGCTCTAAAATGAGCACATGAATCTATATTTTTTTCTTGCTTATTTGTTTACTATTCATATGTTCTCTCAAACTAAAACACCTATTTCAAATCCTATTTATTTCCTATTAGATCAGCGATCATCCTTAAAATATAAAAATGATTTGAAAATAATTAATGTCAATTACATAAGTTTAAAAAACTTTAGCACAGTCTCTTCAAATGATAAATTTAGCCATCTGTAAACACACGGAAATCACTTGAAATTAACTTTTTAACTGTTTCGAACACTTGTTATAGGCTATTTTTATACAGTTCGTAAATAGCCCCTGTAAACATCTACTTTGTCCACTGTTCGATGTTTTCCCTCGCTCGTCGTGCTGCTTTTCGGTCTGGTAGAATTCGTTTCGTTGATTTCTTGGCGATTTATCTCCGGCGAAAAAAGTTGCAGTCGATGCGTAGTCCGATGACTCTGTACTAGTTACGGATCCGGCTTCATAATCTGAATTTCGTTCAGTATACTCCTGTGTAGGTACTTCAACATCCAAATACGTGGTTCATGATCTCTGGCGAGATTTCTCCTTACTTCTCCTGGTAACTTGTCTATAATTATCGGTACTAACAATGTTCCGAAAGAATCCTGCGTTTGTCCGAGTGATTCCAATCCTCTTATCAAAGCTTCCATTTTATCGTTAAATTCTCTTAGATTCATTAGATTGTTCCGTGGCGGTGTCAATTTCAATAAAGATTGCATGTGCGCTTCATCTGACCAAATCTTTCTCTTAAAACGTGAACAGCTTCAACATAATTCCGTTCGTGATACTGAATCCTGCGATCGTCGCTGCTGCATCTCCTTCTAACTGCACCCTCAGGTAGTTGAATCTCTCCACATCTGTATGGGTTGTGTTTCTGTGCACTGCCGAGTCGAAGGCGTCCCAAAAACTTTGCCATTCCAATATGTTCCCATTAAAAATCGGCAAGGATAATTTTGGAAAGCGGTGATTGCTGGCAGAGAGTGACGGATACATGTACGTGGCGGAGTTATATGTCGACGGGACGGGGAAACTCGATGAGGCATGATTTGTCTGTGGCATGGGCTGTGCGGGGTTGCTGGTTGTAATATTCGATGTCCGAGGCGTGTAAAGATCGCTGGTATTTTACATGTCATTAGTCTGAGATGTGGACGGAACGTGACAGTTAGGTGTGACGCTTGTTGTTTCTGGCATAGTAGGGTGAGCATCAATATGGCTAGCATGCGTGGACTGAGATGCGGGGATAGTGGTCTGTTGTACGTGATTATTTGATGCAGTTGTGTAAGATGGACTTTCTGCATTCAGGACTGTACTTTGGTGTGTTCCAGTGATGATGAAATTCCTAATCTGTCGAAGTTTTGTGTTAACCAGATTTGTCGTATACTCGTCAGTATCAACTATTTCTTGTTTCATATCGTCTATCTCCGTTGAATTCACAATGTCCTCGACTAATTTTGAAAGTATTTCCTTTTCTGGGTAAGGCTTTCGTATGTGGATAATAGTTCATCTCGGTCGCTGTCTGACTTCTCCTTCGTTTCATCGAATTTACGTATAAGTCTGGTGACTGCACTACGATTTCCACTCCTCTTCGCTTTTAGATTCGGTAGCTCCATGTCCCTACGGTCACGGCACGTTTACTTTCATCTTCTCAAGTCTAACTTCCGCCCAAGCCGACGTCACTGACGTTCCGACGTTGACAATGAGCTTAACAATAAGTAACGTCGCGATTTCCGGTATAATCTTCATTACAACCCCACTCGGTCGCATTATATTGACTCCGAGCCTACCAGTCCTTTGCTCTTACTCTTATAAGCCGCGTGCTTGGCGGAGAAGCAGCAAATATCAATTGTAATGTCTTTGGTTTGACCCAGCCGGGGATCGAACCCGCGACCTTCCGCACTCGAGGCGAGCAACCTACCACGAGACCACCAGGCGGTTTAATAGCTAGATAAAAGCTCTCTCCAACATTTGTGAAAAAGAAGAGGCACGTGAAACTGATATGATTAAATTTCAAATATACACCGACAAAAACTGATGCTACGGACTGTTTTTAATCTTGTTTTTTATTGGTGAGCTGCTGGTTCATTAATCACATTACAGTGACTTCGCAGAGGGTCACATAGGGGCAGTATGAACACGTGCGAACGGGAAAAATAAAGATTGTCATTCACGATGTTGCATTTTTCTCAGTTTGCACGAAATCCATATTTTGAACATCTATAGAGGTAAGGAAATGTTCAACATCTACTGACTGCAATGTATTCCTCATAACCCCAAAACTGTGACGTGTTAAAGTGACAAAAAAGAACTTGATTCTTTTGCCTGTGGCTAGAAATTCCGAACCCATAACCATATGAGCAAGCAAAAAGCATTTTCTAATACCAGTATTCTGACGACAAATGTAACACGTTTCATGTTATTGCACACTAAAACTAAAATGGTGTTACCCTCTTTAAATAAAGCCATTACTTACTTACTTACTTATTAAGCAAAGGATTGTGTGAATAAAATGGAACATCTCATATAAATGAATGCTCTAGCTGCATTTGGCCATTGACTCAAGATTGATGAAACAATCAAACATATTGTCACGTATTAAAATGATTCAGATATCGGGAGTAAATATATAGCATGAAATTAAAATACAAAAGTTACAATTTTGAAAATAACAACTACTTTGAATTGTATAAGTAATTTTGAAATAAGTGATTGAAAAAAAAACAACAACCTTCAGTTTAATTATAATCTAATTGTTTGCAATTTTGAATTTCGAGATCTTTCACATGGACTCATTTAAAAGAATTCTGTTGCTGCGATTTATTTGGACCCAAAATTTCACCCGAATATAATTTATAATAAAGTTTAAGATATACGCTCTGCAATTGCAATTTTAAATATAAACAAAATATAAGATAAATTAAATACTTACGAATTCTTATGTGGAGCCGGATCATCTGTATCAAATATCGTCAGTTTAGTAACCTCCATAGCCATTTTTGTATAAGAGAAACAAATTTTCTTATAGGATACTTATGGGAATCTGCCGCAGCAAGCTTCCATAGATACACAAGTATAAAGAACGTGGACGTCATAGTGCTACCATGATTTGATTGAAAAAACGTTTTCTTGACAAAGGCACGAAGTATCAGCACCTGGTGTTAACGTGGTACCCTGGTGAAATATTATTCGCTGCCTGTCTTGAATCTGTTCACTTTTTTCAAATTTTAGTCTTATATTCCGACTCCCCTTGAATCGATCTAGTTTTACCCCTAGAAAAATAGGCAAATCCAGTTTTTCTCCGTTCTACGATACATAAAACTGAAATTTCTTTACCAAATAGCAAATATTTTATTATGTCATTTATTTATCGTCCACCAGATTCTCTGCAATCTTGGATTGATATTTTTGAGAAAGACCTGGAAATGGCTACTTCCGAAAACAAGGAGATTTTACTGATGGGGGATTTTAACATTGATTTACCAAAAAGCCAGAACGAAAAATGGCTAACTCTTATGGAATTGTTTAATTTAACGCAACTAATTACAAGTCCAACACGAATTTGTGAACACTCAGAAACACTTATAGATCATATTTATACAACAAACCCTGAAACTGTACATGGTCATGTTTCAAAGTATGCTATAAGTGATCATTATCCCATATGTCTTAACCGTACAGTCAACAACAAATTTAAAAAAGATAAGTACACTGTAATTGAAGGTGTTTTAAAAAGTTTAATGATGTTGAATTTTAAGCCGATTTGCGCACATTGCCATTCATGAAATTGAAATGCAAGATGATGTAAATATTGCACTGGATTTATGGTATACATTATTTTTACAAGTTCTTGATAAACATGCACCTATTAAAATCAAAAGAGTCAAATCATACAAGCAAGCGGATTGGTTTAATGAAGAAATAAATGATGCGATTCATAAGAGAGATATGTTTCATTCCAATAAAGATTGGGAAAATTATAGGATATGGCGTAACAAGGTAACTTCTTTAGTTAAAATAGCAAAAGAGAAGTACTACCAAAACGCTATATCAAATAGTAAAAATTCTAAAGAGTTATGGACACATATTAGGGAAGTTAACCCCAAATTAGATAATACTTTTCCATGTAAGCTAGATTATAAAAACTATACTTTTTTCGATCCACAGGATATTGTTAACTCCTTAAACAATCATTTTTCTACGATCGCCGATAAACTTATCGGGCAGAAAACATCAGATATGAATTTTACATTGCTTCAAAATTTTATTTCTAAAAAACTGTTTATTAACATTTAAAAAAGCTAAATCCTAGTAAATCTTCAGGTCTTGATAAAATTGGGCCCAGAATATTAAAACTTGGTGCAGAAATTATAGCACCATCTTTAACATTTTTAATTAACAAAAGTTTGACCAGTGGTCAGTTTCCAGAAAATTTAAAGCATGCAAGGGTAACTCCTATACACAAGGGAGGACCGGAAGATATCCCGTCAAATTATAGATCAATATCAGTTCTCTGTACTATATCAAAACTATTTGAGAGACATTGTATGAATATTTAAATGAGAATAATTTGTTACATACTTCACAATCAGGTTTTAGACAATGCCATTCGAGTCAAACCGCTCTTACAAAATTGACCTGGTAAATCATTCTATCCTTTTGCAAAAATTGCAATATTATCAGGTTGGAGACATGACAAAAAATTGGATTAAATCTTATTTATCTGATAGGAAACAGGAAGTTCACCATGGAAATATAAAATCTGATAAACATACTGTTAAATATGGTGTTCCTCAAGTGTCTATTTTAGGACCCCTTCTTTTTATAATATACATAAATAGTTAGTCTTGTCACATAAAAAAAAATCTGGTATTGATTTATATGCTGATGATTCGACTCAAATGTAAAATTTTCAAAGTATAAATACCTAGCTGCAAAATGATGTGAATACTATCGCGTCTTGGTGTGATAATAACAGCATGGTAATAAATGCTAAAAAAAACTAAATGTATGACCATTGGCTCCAAAAGTAAACTTATTAAATTACCTGAGCTTTCCATCAAAATTGATGAAACCGAAATTGAAAACGTCAAATGTCATAAACTTCTTGGCATTGATATTGATGAAAACTTAGAATGGGAAGATCAGGTATACAGAGTATGTAAAATTATATCATCCAAAATTGCACTTTTAAATAAATTAAAACATTTTTTACCAATTCATGTTAGACAGCAGTTCTATAACTCATATATATTACCATATATGGACTACTGCAGTTCTGTTTGGGGTGATGTACTTAAAAAAGATTCAGACAGAATTACCAAGCTTCAAAAAGAGCTGCAAGAATTATATTAGAATGTGATAAGACAGTTCCTTCAAATTTTATTTTCTCTTCTCTGAACTGGTTACCTTTTGTAGAAAGAGTTAAAAAAATATGTGCTAATGAATAAAGTAGTAAATGGTCTTGTTCCAGACTATCTATTTTTACAAACTGTTAGTGAAGTTCACAATTATAATCTGCGATCTTCAGTAAATGATGATTTGTTCTTACAAAGACCAAATACAAATTTTTATAAAAAATCCTTTCAGTATTCAGCAGTTAAAATTTGGAATGATTTGCCATATTGCATAAAAAAATTCTTGAAATATTAACAATGTTTTAAATATTTCCTTAATGGAATTTAAGGAAAATGTACTATATCTTATTATATACGTTTATTATATACTGTTTATAATTTGTTGATTATTATTATGTGAATGTGTATTGTATGAATGTGTATGATTTTGTTAATGGATGTTTGGAGGGCCTCATTAAAAATTAGATTAAGTCTAATTGAGTAACCCTCGATAAATAAAGAATTTACTTACTACTTACTTACTTACTTACTGATCCGGAAAATTAGACATCGTGGAAAAATGGCTATAGAACAAAGGTGGATTTTATGTATTTTTTTCCCCGTACCCGATCATATCGACCTGTTTACCCCCACGTATAATAGATAACATCAGTACAGGGTTAAAATATTAATATCTGTCAAGCAGTTGACAAAAACTATATGAAATCCGAGTTATGAATTATATTTAGATTCACGTAGTACTCTGAAGAAGAAAAGTCAGAAAACATAGGATATTTATTTTCGACAAAAAACTTTAATATATTGCCTATCAAACATGTTTACACCGCCAAAATTATCCCGCATAGTATCGTCCTTTGTGTTACAAAAGAGACATGTACAATAATATTTATTAATTCACAAATAACAAAATGCAAAATATTAATTACATAAAATCAAGTAGGCTGTCATGAAAAGAAGTTCTACTACGGGTTTACAAGTACAATCAACTTACGTACCAAAAATAAAACTATTGAGCTTGAATAGCTTTTGAATACACATTTTTTTTTTGCTGAAATGTAGTCATACTAGTTTAAAGTTATAAACACTTTTTGACAAGACAGTCTTGTCACTGTCCCTTAATTTTATGAGTTCGACTATCAATCGAATAGCGCTGTAATCCGGGATCCAGAGTGTAATCCTCGTTGTCAAAGCTTTCCTCCGGATGTATTTGAAGTGAAGCTAGCACAGCGAAAAAAAATTCACCAGAGGACCAGGTTAGACGTTTCTTTAAAAAAAAAAGTATGGTTTTAAAATCAGTTATTCACAGTGCTAAAGGAACAACACATAATATTTCGTTTGCTCGAAATACCGAAACTTCACTCGTACGAAAGTCCACACAGAGATACATTTCGGTCCAACTAATTGTATTAAATACATTCAATTAGAACGAAATATATTTCGTGCGAACCATCGAGATTTCGAGAGAACAGAATAATTACTTGTACTAACGAGACATTTACTTTTTTCTTGTTGTGAAACGTTAATTCTCAGGAACGAAATAATCATATTTTTTAACGAATGAAATATTTATTTTGACAGGCGGGACAAACATATGTTCGTTATAGATTCAAAGTAGGGAATTTTGTCACGCGGGGACTGCAGTATGTATGCATATTGTAGTTTTACTGAGGGGTGGGGTGGCTCCAATCCAAAATTTCCTAGGGAGAGAGGGATAGGGTCAAGCCAATTTTCCCCGGGGAATATATTATCAGGAGGGGGGACGGTTATATAACACCGGTTGTGTGTGCTTGCATAGCGTAAGCGCGACCGGCCCTGGGTTTTGTGTAAACATTTAAGTACAACAAAAACATAGACTGATACAAGTACACTAACGAGTGAATCAATTAAAGGATTTCGAAATCAAGTCATGGGACTTATTTTAATTCGTCTCTCTGTAATGGGCCTGTATATATAATGGATATAGTAATTTAGTATATTTCAAGAGTTAAATGTAAGTTAAGTTACAAAAAATGCACGTTTATACAAAGAAGTATACAAAGTTGGAAAAAAGAAAATACAATAAATAAATTTTAATTGTTACTGGAAGGGACTTTCTTGCTAGCAAAGATAATGTTTTGTACTGCCAAGAATACGATAGTCACATGTTAGTGAGGCCGATGGAACCATATAAGAGTTTATCGTATTTCCCTATGGCTATATCGACCTGCTGAGGCCTTCAGAATTTCCCGTATTTCGGCACTGTGACGTCATAAAGAGTTGACCCGACCCTAATATGAGCTGACCCGAATATATCAGCGACGTCATAATGTTTGACCCAACGTTGACCCGAATATATCAGGAAAACATCCGGTTATAGGCGGATGGCCATTGACAAGTAAGAAATTCCATTAAGATTGCTAGTTAACAATACGATAAATTTATCATCAAGTTTTGTAAAAAATATTGTAAAATATAAGCCGCTCGACACAATATGAAGCTCTTTGGCTCGTTCGCTACGCTCACTCGCCGAAAAAGCTTCACATTGTGTCTCGCGGCTGATATTTTACGATATACGTTTGCAGAAAACCTGATAATATGTACAAATCGGAATTAATAAGTGGGTTTCCGACGATGGGTAACCACTGGCAAAAAATAGATGAATAAATTAAATCAAATCGAATTAAAATACAATTAAGTAAATACAGAAAACTAAACAAAATTTTAAAAAAAGACTTTGAGAGTTCATTCGAAGCATTTATGGAAAATTTAAGTCTTTATTACATTTTATTCCATGTCAGACAACTAACATAGCCATAAGATAGCCTTTCTACTTAAAAAAAATTAAACTTTATTTATAAATACATGAAAACATTTTTCTTATTGTTTCCTGTGTAAATATTTATAATTATTCTAAAAAATTTGAATCATCGTTACTAAAATGGTGAAAAATGGTTACAAAATATTGCCAAATTCTTTGTATATGTGATCAAAGTTTTGAAGTTGATAAAAAGAATCACCAGACTGAAATTTACTTAGGCTCCTCTAAACTGTTACCTTATTAAAGTCAGATGTTTTTCTGGAGTTATGTCGCCTTGTCCATATATGCACGAAAAATGACAAAATTAGCAATTTTCAGGTAAATTAAAAAACGTGTCGACTTTTAATGGTCAACTGCTAATCAATGCTAAACACATAGCTTCAAATCTATTCATATAGGCAAAGCATTTATAGAAGGTTTTGGCATTACATTGTCCATCTTGAAAATGATCTAGTCTACATTTTCAACTAGAGGCTCTCAAGAGCCTGTATCGCTCACCTGGATTTGACTATCTTCCATCTTCAGCAGGACTGAAAATTTAAGTGTAGCAGTTATCTTGGCTAGTTTTCCCATTGGTTTTAATGTTAAACAAAGTTAGGGTGTGGTAGCCATCTTAGTTGACATTCAAGATTATCAAACACAATTCTTAAAGATTAATCATTGCTGATTAGTTTGGTTCCGAATGCCCAAGTTTAAGGTATGATGATCTGCAAATTAAATTTTCCCACAGGGTCCTATGTTAAACTAAGTTCAGCTTGGTGGCCATCTTGACCAGGTCAGCGGCAACAATTATGAAAGGGGACCATCTAATGAGCATTGCAGCCAAGTCTGGTCCCAATTGGCCAATTGGTCTCAGATCAGAACATTTTGAAATGAATTTTCCCATAGGGTCCTATGTTGAACTATGTTCGGTTGTGGCAGCCATCTAGGTTGACTGTCCTGGTCATTGTACACAATTCTGAAAGAGGACCATCTATGGACCATTGCTGAAAGGTTGGTCACAACTGGCTCAGCGGTTTCAGATAAGATTTTTTAATGATTTTCCCAAAGGGTCCTATTAAAATATGTTCAGCTGTGACGGCCATCTTTGTTGACATTCCAGGTCATCGGACATAATTCTGAAAGAGGAAAACCTAATGACCATTTCTACCAAGTTTGGTTCCAATTGCTTTGTGGTTTTTCAGACAATAAGATTTTGAATTTTCCCATAGGGTCCTTTGTTCAACTAAGTTCAGCTGTGGTGGCCATCTTGGTTAACTTTCTGAGTCACCCGACACAATTCTGATAGAGGACCATTTTAGGACCATTTCAGCCAAGTTTGGTTCCAACTGGCTATGTAGTTTCAGACATCTTGGATTTCATATTGGCACAAAAAAAACATAAACCTTGTAAAGGACCAAGTTCTTTCTTGCAATATAAAATTTAATTGCTTTTGTAGTTTTAGAGAAGATTTATTTTAAATTTCAGCCCATCAGAGTGCATAAAGGGCCCTGGCAACCATGTTTTTGAATTTCAGATCGGCACCAAAAACATAAATTTTGTTAGGGACCATTATCTGATCATTCAGGCTTAATATTACTTCCATCTGTCAAACGGTTTCTGACAGAACGATGTTTGTATGTATTTCCCATAGGATCCCAAGTTAAATGTATCCCGTGGTGGCGGCCATCTTGGATTCCAGATCGGCACAAAAAACAAACTTTGTAGAGGACCATGTAAAGATCATTCCTGCAATATAACAATTCAATTACTTCTGTAGTTTCAGAGAAGAATATTTTTTAAATTTCAACAAGAAATTAGAAGATATCAAATTTGGTGCGTACGATTATCGTTTCTGTACTGAATTTCTAGGGTTTGCTAATATTTCAAATGTCCTAAAACAAATATGAAACCTTTAAGAACAGAAGGAACGTAAAACAGATATGGATAACCTTTTGCATGTATATATCCTGATTTTGTATGTACATGTAAATTCCACAAAGCATATCCATAATTCGCGTCACATGAAAATATCTCGTCCTGAATATGCGGGGAGATGCTGAATTATCACGACTCTATGTAATGCAATACAGTTTTAAATTGGGACCAATTTTCAAAATCGGAAAAAAAGAAAGAGCGGCTTTATCAGGCCATTATTTGAGGTCGAATGGTTGAATCGACCATTGAAAATGACCGTTCCATTTCTTATTCATCACAGATTGTCATATTATTGTGTCGAGAATCCATTCGCTAAGCTGGAGCGATACCATAGTCAGTAATACCGAGCTCGAGGCTGACCATAATTTAGCCAATCGCAATTGTGAAATATATATAGCTGACCTAAATCAGCTCGTCTCACCAGTATTTTCTTATTATAGGATATATAACCAATCAGAGTGCATAAATGGCCCTGACAGCCATGTTGAATTTTGGATCAGAACCGAAAGCATAAAATTTGTAGAGAAACATCCAATGAACATCCCCACCAAGTTTGGTTTCATTTGGCCATGGGGTTTTGGAGAAGATTGAAATGTGAAAAGTTAACGGCCGGACGACGGACACAAAGTGATGGCAATAGCTCACATGGTCTTTTAGGCCAGGTGAGCTGAGCAGCATGAAGAATTTTCGGATTCAAAGTGTGTCACAAGGTTAAATTTTATATTTAATCGGATGGGTCGCGAATTTCTTTGTTCTTACCATTTTAATGATGGGTTTTTAGTAATAAATATATTAACAGCTCTTATATCCGTTTCAGATAATGTCAGAATTTGAATGGGATGGGACTCGGCGACAGCTAAAATTTTTAAATACCACTTTTGTATCCTGTAAACTTAAAATCTGCTATTTTTTGTCATTTTACCTGCGCTAAAAACTCGCGGTACGGTAGGAAGTATGCATGGAATGGACTTTTCAAGAAGCCTTATGGAAGATACTGGATTTCCAGAATATTTTTTTACCCTAAAACACTATGGAAGGTAAACCTTTTTCTTAGCCATTTTATCACTTTTCTTCCATAGAATGAAAAGGGGGCGGGGGTTACAGTCTGTAGCTGCAAAAGCCCCACTTTCATTGCAGACCTACAGTTAAATCAAGTACACTATTAGTCTTCTTCAAAGGGGAAAATCGTCGGATTTAAAATTTTATGTTTAAAAATATTATTTTTACTGATATTATGCTATTTATTTAGGCTCAAAAAGTGATATAAAGTAACATTACTATGTATTTTGGAAAAAAAATGGGTGCAAGCATGGGTTAAAAAACAGTTCTAACCAAATAGTGTTCTTCCCATAACCTCTAATATTACCAAAACTATCTGTAGTGGGTTCTGATAGGTGGAAAGACCCAAATATCAAAAGTTTTATCATTTTTATTATAATTGTATTTTATTTTATCTGTAAAGCTTTCCAGTCATTTAAATCTCTGCACAGGGCTATACTTTCATTGGTTAAGCGTCCTTGTATCATCACTAGTAACGCCAGAATGACCGCCCAATTTTTTATTTCTCAGTGAAGACTTCTTTTAACAAGAATGATCAATGGTCCAATGGGCTACTCACAAATATGGAAAGTTTGTTAATTTCTTGTGTTACTGGTTGTACCAGACTGAACAAATTTAAACAGAAGTCAAAGTTTGTTGACTTATTGTGTTACTGGTTGTACCAGGCTGAACAAATTTAATCAAAAGTCAAAGTTTGTTGACTTATTGTGTTACTGGTTGTACCAGGCTGGACAAATGTAATCAAAAGTCAAAGTTTGTTGACTTATTGTGTTACTGGTTGTACCAGGCTGAACAAATTTAAACAGAAGTCAAAGTTTGTTGTTTTCTTATGTTACTGGTTGTACCAGGCTGAACAAATTTAAACAGAAGTCAAAGTTTGTTGACTTCTTGTGTTACTGGTTGTACCAGGCTGAACAAATTTAATCAGAAGTCAAAGTTTGTTGATTTCTTGTGTTACTGGTTATACCAGGCTGAACAAATTTAAACAGAAGTCAAAGTTTGTTGACTTCTTGTGTTACTGATTGTACCAGGCTGAACAAATTTAATCAGAAGTCAAAGTTTGTTGATTTCTTGTGTTACTGGTTGTACCAGGCTGAACAAATTTAAACAGAAGTCAAAGTTTGTTGACTTCTTGTGTTACTGGTTGTACCAGGCTGAACAAATTTAAACAGTACTCAAAAGTTTATTTTCTTGCGTTACTGGTTGTACCGGCTGAACAAATTTAAACCGTAGTCAAAATTGTTCCCTGTTTAAAGGACGTATCTCTGAAAATATAAAGTGAAATGGAATATCCTACCAACATATCTGCACATCAGAATTTCACAATGTATTCACCTTCATAACATCAACCAAACCATGTTACACTAGTTGCAATTACAAGGGTCATAATTTTTCTCCAATTGATCAAAGGGACTTACCTCTTGAGAAATTCAATGCACTCAAAATTTCCAATTTCAACCAACTTTCATCCTTCTACACTTTCATGGACACTTGCGTTATAATATAAAGTTGCATGAAGATTAAACAACCAACTTCGAAACTGGCCAGATTGTAAAAAGTTAGGAACTCCGTGAATGGTCTACAGTCTAGTCCTACATGCTTTCTATCACAAAATGTAACTTGTTAAGACTTCCAGCTCTAAGAGATCCATATCTAATTTGAATAGCTCACATGGCCTACTTTATTTTAATCTTTAAATACAAATAAGCATTTATAGATCCATTAGAGTAAACATCTATTCATCATGATAGCAACTGTACAAAGAAAATAACAATATCTGGCTCTATTTTTATTCATGATTAATTTAAAAAAAAAACACATCTTTTGTACAATACAAAATAAATAACATAGTTTTCACTTCTTTACGAATTCATGTACAGCATTCAAAATATTAGTATGCTGCCTGAGTATATGAATTTAATGCTTCAATGAATTTTACTATCTATGACCTAACCTTTAATAATAACAATTGATAACTTGTACTGGCATCACCTAGTGATTTCATTATGATATATGCAAACAATTGTTGGAAATTCCAAAATAATATATAAATTAGCACACCAGTTTTAAAGTTATAACAAGAATTTTCATAAGTAAGATTAAAAGAAATAAATGTACCAAAGATCAATTACATGTGTTCCATAGTCCACAGATTAAAATTCAAATTACAGCAAATGCTCTGTATGTTCAGTTTCAACATATACCAAGTGTTTCAAAGTTTATTTTTAAATGTATATGTGCAGTCAGTTTCAAAATTATAAGTGTACCAAGTTTTCTGCAGTTTCAAAAGTATACCACATGTCAAAAAATATCCCCTTATAGTACGTATGATCAGATTAAATTATGAAGACTTGTGTTTTAAGTAACATTTAATGGTGATGAAAACAAAATAAATATTGTTAAAATTAATACAAAACATTTGTTTGTGTTTTTTTCGATTGTAAAGATACGAAATTTACAATGGTAGCAATATCTTTGCAGGAAGATGTCAAAGTATCACAAGACAACCACGAACTTTTGACACAAAAATTATCAACCGTCTTATTCAGACTGAAAGATTTGAAATCTTATCATGTGTTGGAACTCATCGTGTAAAATGGTTATTAATAAACCACTTAAGACACCACATTTATTGAACAACGATATTCTAATACAGCATGTATAACAAAAATATTATTTACAAATTATACATATTTTACACTTTAAGTTATCACAGATAAGAAGGTAATTACAAATCTAACTATACATTAGTTACATGGTATTTGGCCATTTGTAAGTTATGGATCACCCGATCTGCATCTAACTGTCTGAAATAAGCATCATCATCATCTCGCACCAATTGATCTTGTAGATCTTTGATTTCTTTTTCCATTTTCTTCCTCAACTCTTTTTTCATTTGTTCCAGAACCTAACATTAAATGCAAGTTTTAATTTTATACACAGTATATGTAATATAATTTTATCTGAAACGTTGAAATTTATATAATTAAAGGGATAAATTTCTTTTCAACTTTATTTGCTTTTCACCTAACATCATGCAACCTCACTTTTGCAATCTGAAAGGAAAATGATGAATAGATCATATAAATACAGTATCAATGTAGCAAACAAACCTTTTGTTGAGCTTTTTCTCGGATAATAATCTCCTGTCTTTCACTGGTAATAGATTCTGCCAGCATGTCAAACTGATCACGGTAGCTGTTAATTTGTTAAGGAAAAACTTCACAAGAAAATTTTGCAAAATTGTAGAATACATACCATATATACATTCACAGATTATCACATTGTAGAGGCGTCAGATCTAACCTTTTGTTCCCAAAAATGCAATTCTTTTTTCATAACATTTTAAAATTTCAGTCACAAAATTCTTATTAATTTTTTAAGATGCCACAACATTTTTTCCAGAAATCACCCTTGACCTTTTCTAAACTTTATTTTGTTTGAATATTAGTGTTTAATTAAACTATCTGTTAATATTACTGCAGTTTGGTAGGTTTGTACTGTATCATCAAGAAATCATTATAAATGAAAAATTTATTTATCCCCTGATGATACATTTTCACCAATATAGGTTAATATCAAATAACAAACAATGACATGTTTAGTTTAGTTTAGTTGGGGTTTAACACCGTTTTCAGCACATTTTGGCCATTTCGCGGCGGCCAGTTTTTATTTGTGGAGGAAGCCGGAGTACCCGGAGAGAACCACTGACCTTCGGTAGGAAAATTGTCAATCCTTGTCAATTTAGATTGGAGTCGAACACACCCCGCCACAGGTGATATTCGAACTCACAACCCCAGCGCTGACAGACTAGTGATCAGTCGTAGTAATGAAGAACTACCTAGACCACTCGGCCACCGAGGCCCCAACAATGACATGAAAAAATTATTTTCAAAATAGTACTTCATTTTATTCCATGAAAGTTTGAAATACATGTAGTTTTATAAATCCATGGAGTTAAAGCAAGTGGAAATTGATCCACCAAGATAAAACTGTGCTCGATGATTACAAATGCACTTCTTCATGCAATGTTCTCTGAATTCATAAAAAGATACTAATTTTCTAATGATTCTACTTCAGCCCTCTGTTTAGTTGTCTGTCTATCTCTCTGTTCTTTTGCATATTTTCTCAGATCTTTTATCCTTTCTTTCTGAATTTCTAAACCATCTTTAAATAAATTTCTAAATATCTGAAACAAAACAAAACATTACTGAGATTTACTAGCGTGTCAACAAATTCACTTATTTATGTTTTTGTAATTATTTTGTAAAACTGGAAATTTATAAAAATCGAAAGGGAGCTTACGTCAATAGATATAAATAATTCACCAAATTTTCATGAAAACTGGTGAAAACGTTTTTGAGTTTTTGTTCGAAGTATGGACGACAGACAGACAGATGGAAGGACAACGGTAAACCATTTTTAAAGCCCCAAATGAGAGGGTCTCCCTTATCGACTACCAGGGCATCTCGAAACAGAACAGAAAACTGTACAGTACATGACATGGGGAAAATTAGTAATACATTGATTTTTATTGGTTAAACAAACCATTTCTTCTCTTGTTCTTCTCTTCATCATTTTGGATCTCATGCGGACTTGATATTCATCGTAATACTGTCTGGATCTGGCAGACTGCATTCGTTGCTCATGGAAACCATTTCTTGTAGCTATTCTTTGTTTTTGTCTCTCTTTGATGTCTTTCTGCAAACAAAAAGCATCCTTTATCATTCAAATGAAAAAAAGATGCACTTCAAATATGAAGAATATGGTGAGCAATAGATTATTTAAATGTATTTTTAATTTTTAACTAAATCCAACACAAAAAGATGTATAAATGATAACAAACCAGTTTTCCTTCATCACAGTTTTGAACCGCCCACTCTACTTGCAAAACTAATAACCAGATTTTTTCCATTGGAAAATCCACTTATAAATTTGTACCACCAAAACAGCACATAAGTACACAAAAAATGACTACACTTAATGAAAATCTGCTCTATATATAATGTAGATGTCAATTTCACAAGAATTGTTCACAAATGATTTTTTCACACAGTGCCCTTTGAATAAAAGCCATTTTTATTGATGAACCTCAAAGAGAGAAGTCACTTCTCCCTATCATTATGAAGTGTAGTAAGCCTTGTAGGAACCAAATTTTTCTTCATCAAGGTCCTTCTACTTACAGGTCAGCATATTCTAAAATTTGGCGCCTCCAGAAGATTTTCGCATGTATTTCCCATAGGGTCTTTTGTTAAACTAAGTCCTCTGCTGAAGGCCATTTTGAATTAGGGATCGGCACCAGAGTAACAACACATTGTGAGCACCTAACGAGGAACATTTAGGCCATGTTTGATTTCAAGCAATTCTGCGGTTCTGTGGATTTTTGTGATATGTCATAGACACTTTCTGTCAAATTTGGCTCTATTTGGCCAAGCAGTTCAAGAGAAATTTTTTTTTTAAAATGAACCAATCAGAATTGCCCATGGTGCCCATGTTTGTTGCCTGATTTGGACAAAATGAGAAAACTGTGTAAAAACCTCCAACAGATGCTTCCTGTCAAGTTCCCTTTAGCCAAGTGGTTTCAAAGAAAAAGATTATCAACCAATGAAAGACAAGAACTGCCTATGGCAGCCATGTTTTTTGCATGACCGGGACAAAATGAGGAAAATTTGTAAAGAACCACCCCTAGATACTTTCTGCCAAGTTTTGTTCCATTTGGATAAGGAATTTCAGAGAAGATTTTTTTACATCAACCAATCAGAAACAAAAAATGCCCTTGGCAGGTGGCGGCCAAGATTTTTGCCCGATCGGGACAATGAGGAAATTATGTAAAGAACCTCCCATAGATGCTTTCTGTCAAGTTTCATTCCATTTGGCCAAGCGATTTCAGAGGATATTTTTTTAAATCAACCAATCAGAAACAAGAACTGCCCATGGCGGCCATATTTGTATTCAGATCGGGACGAAATTAGGAAACTTTATAAAGGAACTCCCATATATGCTTCCTGTCAAGTTTTGTTCCATTTAGCCCTGCAGTTTCAGAGAAGATTTTTGAAAATTCATCCAATCAGAAACAACAATTGCCCATGGCGGCCATGTTTGTTGTCAGATCAGGACGAAATGAGCAGTATTTATAAAGGACCTTACATAGATGCTTCCTGCCAAATTTAATACTATTTGGCCCATTGGTTTCAGAGGAGAAGATTTAAATGTGAAAAGTTAATGGATGGATGACGGACACCAAGTGATGACAAAAGCTCACATGGCCTTTGGCCAGGTGAGCTTTTAAGCCTATAAATATTTACACGGCATTACAGTTTGTACTTATTTTAAGAGTATTAACTTACCATTCTTTGGCTGTGCTCCAGTTCCTTCTTCATAATATTCACCATGATTTCTTGTCTTCTTTGTGCTTCTTCAAGCTGTAAATATACCATTAATCTTTGATAAAATAAGCCCATTCCATAGAATGAAAGTATACCATAAGGAAGCTACCATTTGATTTTTAAAGGGGGAGCTATGATCAAACTTGAAATAAAAAGGCAGGACCATGATTTTGGCAAATTAAAAAGACAGGATCACTTAAGGCATGAAAAAACTAGAGGCTCAGAGGTCTGAGCCTGTATCGCTCACCTGGCATGAAAGCTGTTTTTATTGATGTACCTCAAAGACAGAAGTCACTTCTCCCGAATCAATATGAAGTGTGGTAATCCTTGTAGGAAGGTCCTTCTATTTACAGGTTAGCATATTCGTAAATTTGGCGGTTCTCAAGAAGATTTTTGCATGTATTTTAAATAGGTTCTTATGTTAAGTCCTCTGCTGGTGGCTATCTTGAATGAGGGAACAACACTTGGTAAGCACTTTATGAGAAACATTCAGGCCATGTTTGGTTTCAAGCAATTCTGCAGTTATGTAGATTTTTGTTGTATGCCATATACATATAGTTTCTTCCATCTGGCCAAGCGAGTTCAAAAAAGATTTTTTTTTATATCAGCCAATCAGAAACAAGAACTGCCTATTACGGTCATATTTGTAGTCCAATTGGGATGAAATGAGGAAAATTTATAAAGGACCCCCCTTATATGCTTCCTGACAAGTTTTGTTCCATTCGGCAAAGCAGTTTCAGAGGAGATGATTTTTGAAAACTCAGCCAATCAGTTTCAACAACTGCCCATGGAACCATGTTTGTTATCCGAATGGGACGAAATGAGCAAACTTTATAAAGGACCTTACATAGATGTGTCCTGTCAAGTTTAATTCCATCTGGCCCAGTTGTTTCAGAGAAGATTTAAACGTGAAAAGTTAACAGACGGATGGATGACGGGTGCCAAAAGCTTGGTTAAAATTAAAATAAAAATTTAGGCCACAATAGTGGCCGGAAAAAATAACCAGGACCAAAATTTCGAGAAACATTTGATCCTAGCCCCTCATGCTCCCTAACAGAATAATAGGTTTTGATGATTTTTTCTCATATGTTGTCCAAGTTTCTTTATAATAATTAAATATGCCACTTTCAGCTCTATCATAGCACATCTTTATTATCTAGGGAGAAATATTGGTTGTGGGGGTATTTTCATATCCTCCCACATGCATTTTAATGGAATAGCCCTAAATAAAACATCAAAATATTAGCAAAATCCGGTACAATTTTTGCAAACTTACATCAGCTTTTGCTTTACTTTTCTTTCTTTTGACCTCCTGGTTTGCCCTGGTTACCTGTTCAATCTGGTGTAAACCTTTTCTCCATAGCTCATGCCAGGTATGCATTGACAAGTGTAAATGTGGAAATTCTTTTAACAACATAGGTAATATATCTTCATCATCTTTTATGTGTACTGAAGTATAAATGTATATGATTAATGAAAATACACAGCTTACATATGAAAGTATTGCTATACTATGATTCAGTATTTTTTTTCCTTCTGGGACAATTTATTCTTAAATTGATAATCAATACTTTGACAAATGGTAAATCTATATGCCACTTCTACATTTGTGGGTGTGAAATGGAAAAAAAATCATATACTACAGAAACTACTTCACTCTGTACTTCTAGGTCATAGGGATATAAATGACCTATATAGCTTTGCTTAAAAACTCACATTTTGTTTTAGCAGGTGGTATCAATCCCACTGTAGACTTCTTTTTGGCCTTTGTACTAACTGTATGTTTGGCAGCTGCTGGTTTCTTCAGAACACCTGGGTAAATAAAGAGCCTATGATAACTTTACATATTTCACAATGTTTCAGTATCAGAGACAAAAGGAGAAAATTTTAAACAGCAATACTCTGAAAGAGTGCCTGCTCAAATAACACATAAAAGACTACGTATTACAATTAAAAAAATTTTTTTTTTTTCACTTTAAAAAAAATATATATACAATTATAAAATAATGCATAAGGGCTATTCCAGTAAAATTTACCTAGGAAGGGCAGAATGCCAACGATTTTTTTTCCATAGGTGGGGGGCTATCAACATAATTGTATTCTGGAGGGTGGTGGTCCTGATTAATCTCATTTCTGTTGGTAGGGGGTTTCTGAATGATAGGTTAAACATATTGTACTCCGTTATAAAGGAAGATTCTCAGGAAAAGGTCATCAGATTGTAAATGAAGTTGGCAGACCACTACTTTTAAGTGTCCGTTTGTGTTCTTGTGAAACACGATGAGCCGGAAGCAGGAAGAGTTATCTTTGGAAAATTGGAGTTATCTCCCCAAACTGGGAGAGTGGTGTTTTTTTAAGAATAACAGTTTGAAAGACCTGATCGATACATTCAAAGGTAAAGTATTGACTTTATTAGAAAACCAGTGTGATTTTTAAATAAATCATGGAAGTAATCATGGAAATGTTAAATATGTCTGTAAACTAGCAGAACTTGCCTAAAGGTCAAGATCACGAAATTATCTGTTTATATGGATGCAGACACAATTTGTGCATGTACATGTACCACACAATGTCAGGATATTTAATATTGTTCTTTACTCATGTTTGGCTATTTGTTTCTCTTTCCTTGCAAAGAATATATCCTTTTAAGGAGGACTGGTTAATTCTTTGCAATTTTTGCCATAAGTAATATGTTATTGCATACAATTTATAACTTCTTTAAGTACCCTTTCTCCCTCGACTTCCCTCTTCCTAAACAAATATGTGTCGCTGACATCCTAACTACTAGGACCTTGTTACACTACCCAAAATGCTTCCATTGGTGAAGTATCATTGCTATAACATGTTTACCTTACGAGATATGGATCATTCAAATCGAAAAGACTATAAATTAAATTGTTTTTTTACACAATTTCAAATACAAAAAAAAATATGCACATGAACATATAGAGGCAATACTACACATGAACTGTAAGATGGAGAATACTGTAATGTGGAATAAAAGTCCAGGAGACAAAATTCCAAACAAAACAGCATATACAAATATCTAGAAAAAAGACTAGCAGTCGCAAACAATAGACCAAACCCATGATGCTTGGCAGAACAGAAAAACCCCAATCTGAGAAATACAACATCAGACTGAGAAATTCTCATTACAAGACTTAATTTATAAAAAAAGATATTGTGAAAATTTTAATAAAACCATTTTAAAAAAAATTATGAAAATTTAAAAAAAATGATTCTTGAAAGGAGTGGTCCATTTTTAATATGTGTCTTTCCATGCATGGTTCATTCAAAATACAGGGGTGAAGGAATTCTTTAGTCCTACTAGAGTATAATTCATGTACTGTTGCTTCAAAATGTCTTTTAATTCAATCTCAAATGAAAGATTCCAATATTCTGCACTGAAATAGATAAACCAACAAATTATACATTTATTTGACAGGATGCAACAGTTTTGTATATTTTAAAAAACTAGCTCACTTTTATTTTTTTTTCTCTTGGTAGGGGGTCTTGGAAGAAAATACATGTTCTAGGTGGGGGTATATTTTTTTAATCTTTTCAAAAAATTAGTGGCATTATATATATCATCTCACCTGTTTCTTTTTTCTTCACTACTTTTTTCTGAGATGAAATTAAAACCTTCTTCTTGTATTCATTTTCCTGAAAAGATCAAGTTTATAGATAATTATATTCACCCAAATCTTTACATTGTTGTTATAATATGTACTAAATATATAGATGAATACCAAATTTTGTAGTGGTGAATCAGACACCACATTCTGTAAATGTATCATGCAACAATAAATCTTAAACAGGAAATGAGTTTTACATGTACTATGACTTAAAGCAAGCTGTCCATATATAATATTTGGAAGTGGAAGAATTAACTTATAAAATTACTTACAGTTTCTTTTGCAGCCTTTCTGTCTGACTTTAAACCTTCATCAGCTTCCAAAGCCATCTCATCTAAATCTTCTTTGTAAATTTTCTGTAGAAACTGAAAATGAAAATACATAATATAGTTAAATCTAATATTCTTTGTGTCTTGCATCTTTTATATCAAAAACAAAATAAACTTTTTCAACATAAATCTTTCAGCCTTAAATCAGATGTAAACTTGTGTTTATATTGTCAAAAAATATTTAGACAATGAAGTGTGGAAGTATAATTTTAACAAGTATCTCTCTTGAACCACTTTTTAAATAACCTTTAACTTACATCCATTTTCTTTTTATTTGTTTCCCTTTCCTTTTGGAGAAGGTTCTGTGCATCAACAACTGTGTATGTTCCTTTTGGTTTTGCTAGTTTATCCATTCTGATCCTATGCTGATCGGACCGTGATTTATACTTTGGAGGAAGTATCTCATCTACGCTTATAACATCATCAATAATTTCATGAAATCTGCAACAAATAATTTGCACATATATACAGAAATTTCATATTTTTTAAACACAATCAAATATTCTGAATTACTTTGTTTGAAAACTATATCGAAAATACACTGAAATTCCATATCGGTGATGACATATATCTTGACCCAAAGCTGGCCTTTTAACTATCACTTTATTGGCTGTATTCCCATTAAAGAGTCATATTGAAACCAATCAAAATGTTCATGAATTATTCATGAGAACGAGAAAAAACTAGAATACTGTGATGTGATCATCACAAAGGGCCCCAATGCATATATATTGTTGTAGACAACAGAAAAAATATTTCAAGCGACTGATAAGGCATTGTCAATATACAACCTCCACATAAACTTGGTTAAAATGGATAAAGAAATGTATAATCTAGAGTACTAACAAGAAGTTGATAAGGTAAAACTACGTCAAGGGTAGTTATTCCAATAAAAATTATCCAAGAGCCCTCTCAAACTTGATCAAGGTATCATCAATATACATCTTCCATTTTAACTTGGCTAAAGTCTGTTGAGAAATGTAGAATTGAGAGCGCTAACAAGATGTTTATAGGGAAAAACTAAGTCAAGGGCAGTAACTTGCACCAAAATTATATCATATAGCGCTTGTTTTCGAACTTGATCAAGGCATTGCTCATATACACCTTCCATATAAATTTAATTGAAATCCATTGAGAAATGTAGAATTGAGATTACTAACGACCATTGTTGATAGACAAACGGATGCAGTGAAAACTAATGAACGAATTGATCCAAGGTCCGTAAGCATAGTAAAGCGTAAGTGCAACCGGCCATGGGTTTCTGACATTGGTATATTGGTGATCTCTGTTGAACTAAGTCACTCAAGCGTAAAATGTAGGTCATGGTAACACAAATGTGCTGAATTGTGTTGTACTATATAAGATGATTGTAGTTGTGAAATATCATCAATATACTATGATAGGTATATTGAAAATATACCAAAATACAAAATTTTAACCAAAGTCACTCAAAAGTGTAAAATATAGGTCAGGGTGACTCAAATTTGCTGACTGTTGTTTTGTACTACATAAGATGAATGCATAGGTATAATATCATTGGTATGTCTCAATAGGTTTCTGAGAAATGGACCTAAATGCAAAAACTTAACTGAGTCACTCATGCATGAAATGTAGTTGCATGAAAGAGGATTACACTAATGAAGTACAACTGATATAACAACATGGATTCCTAGGATATGAAATAAGTTTAACTTTATTAGAGTCACTCTTGCTTTAAATTTAGGTCAAAGTGACCCAAATGTTGGTCATCTGTGTTCAGTCTTATAAGGGGATTGTAATGCTATATTATCATAAATATATGATTTAAAGTATACAGATTGTACATCAAATGACCAATGAATTTAGTTTGTTCAATCTGAATAAATATATTGTATTTCTGTATTGACTAAGAGACGTGTCAGCTTCAACGCAAGAGAACAAGCTCCCATCAACTAGAACGCTTGGGAAACCTACTTAAAAATAAAACCACACTTACTTATCCCAAAAAAACCTATACATGCCCATTTATATCATGTTGAAGCCAAATATATTTTTTACTTTAAAATTTACTTACTTTTTCTTTAAACGCTCATCATAAGACAAATTTTCCCTATCACTGCTATAATCCAAGTAACTATTGTATGATTTACGGGTCTTTGAGGATGGTTTGGACCTGTAGGCTGTTTTTGCAGGTTCTGTATAAGACGATGAATCATCCCATGCAGATTTTACTGGACGTCTTAATCTATGGATAAAAAGTATGTAAAAAAAATCTATTTAATTTTCTCTAAACAGTTTCACATAAAAGTAGATATACTATATTCCGATATGTTTTATCTAAGGTTACACTCCACTAATTATCTTAGTTTCGGAGAAATGCACCCCCAGAATTTGATTAATTATTAGAGTTGGTAAAGTTTGACTACATGATAGATAAATAATAAATGTCTTAACCTCAAAATTGTAATATTGACTGAAAGAGGATAGATTTTAGTTTAAAAAAATACGAAAACATTAACTTATTTTGCTTCTGACAAGTAATGGGAGGTCATAAACTGGGACTTGTGAATTGACATGTGGTGTGTAAAACTTTGACAGTGATAATCGGCACCTGCACTGGTAAGTTAAATTGCGAAAAAAAGAGCCGGAAAAGTAAACCTTTTTTTTCCCACATATGTAATGGAATTTTATGCAGAATCTGAAAAATTAAGTCTCAATTGGATTGAAACGCTGCATCAGACCTCAATTTTAAGCCGAAGTGGAGTGAAATTTAACATTTTTAAAGCTTTTTTTGTGACAATTTTTGAAATGTTGCTATGCCAACTAGGTTTCCATGGATATTTTTTATTTATTTTATCATGATTGAAACAATGCTAACATAATGGCCTTTCAGAATATATATATATGTATATGGGTATTATTTACTCTGAAAATGGCACAAGACCATGACATTTGTTAGCTCACTTCACATAGAAAATGGTACTATTAATTTGTGGAGTGCAACCTTTAAGGCTATCAGTAGCAACCTAGAGGGCAATATATACCCATGAAATACTTTAAATTGTTCATTTATTTAATGATTTTATTTTTGACTGTTGAAAATTTAAATATAAAGGCTATCTTTTGTCATGTAATTGTTCTCATATGTCCTTAGCAACCACATTATGTATTTTTAACAATCCACAATGATACAACATAAGGGCAGGACTATAGTTTATATGCAGTATTGTGAGAAAAAAAACTTTCCACCACCCATTTTATATGCAAGGAGACATGTATTTATATTGAAAAATATCTTGATTTGATTATCTTACAATTCATAGGTTTGCAAATTTTATCCAAAGATTTCTAATACCATTAATATGGTTACAATGAAAAAAAAAAGGGGGGGGGGGTGCTATCTCCTTTCATGTCATTTAGTGAAAAGCTAAATATATGTAAAAAGCTGGTGGATTGTGCATTCAAAAGCTGAATCGAACAAATTATTTCTGTAAAAAGTCTTTTCAAGTGATGAAATGCTCAAAATAGTCACCATAGAACAAGAATTTTTGCATTTTGAATTTCTTGTAAATTTTAGTGAATTACTTCCCATTTACCGAGTCACTATGAATATTTGAAATAGGTATTATTTACTTATTATAAGTCATATTTTGATAAATGAGACAGTTTTGAATTCGTAAAGACCTGAAGAATAATAAAATTGGCCATTCTTTGAAAAAAAAAGTTATATAAAAGTACTCTTTAAGGTTACACTTCACTAATTATCTTAGTTTCGGAGAAATGCACCCCCAGAATTTGATTAATTATTAGAGTTGGTAAAGTTTGACTACATGATAGATAAATAATAAATGTCTTAACCTCAAAATTGTAATATTGACTGAAAGAGGATAGATTTTAGTTTAAAAAAATACGAAAACATTAACTGATTTTGCTTCTGACAAGTAATGGGAGGTCATAAACTGGGACTTGTGAATTGACATGTGGTGTGTAAAACTTTGACAGTGATAATCGGCACCTGCACTGGTAAGTTAAATTGCGAAAAAAAGAGCCGGAAAAGTAAACCTTTTTTTTCCCACATATGTAATGGAATTTTATGCAGAATCTGAAAAATTAAGTCTCAACTGGATTGAAACGCTGCATCAGACCTCAATTTTAAGCCGAAGTGGAGTGAAATTTAACATTTTTAAAGCTTTTTTTATGACAATTTTTGAAATGTTGCTATGCCAACTAGGTTTCCATGGATATTTTTTATTTATTTTATCATGATTGAAACAATGCTAACATAATGGCCTTTCAGAATATATATATATGTATATGGGTATTATTTACTCTGAAGATGGCACAAGACCATGACATTTGTTAGCTCACTTCACATAGAAAATGGTACTATTAATTTGTGGAGTGCAACCTAATGAAAGGTACTAGCAAATTTTCACCAAACAAAAAGGCATAGGTATTGTAATTTTCCAAAGAAACCACAAGCTTTATCAAGTTATTTCATTTTATAAGAAAGAAAATAACTAACCTTGAGCTAGGAAGAGTAAAGCTAGGACTAGAATCTGATCTATCAACTAAGAAAGACACCTTTCTCTTTCCTCTGCCTGGAGACTGTAAGAGGATAAGTAAATATTTGAGTAAATCTGACCAACTTAAACCATATTATTATACTATCAATATATGACCTTTTCTATTAAAAATATCTCTACAATACATGTGATATCTGCATGCCAGACGAGATCCTCCTTTACCTTATAATTCTTTAATTCTTACGAACAAACATGCACTTTAATCTGAAATAAGTCATTCATATATTTCTTGTGTATTTCAACAAAATAATGAAACTTGAACTTTTGGTTTACCTCCCCTTATAATGTACTCTGTATGAGAAGGGAGATAATTTTACATATAGACGAAGGTACAAAAAGTATGTTTATTTCATTTACCTCAATATCTGACAATGTTTCTTGCTCTTCTACTCTGACTGGACTTCTAGGCTTTTTACGAGGACTTACACCTTTGGAAATATCAGCTGACAAAGGATCCCTTGTACTGGACACTGGTTCTATTTCTGGAGAGGCTAACCTAGCTCTGAAAACAGTGTTGTTTGGATTAAATTTTTCATGCTACTGTAAATAATGTTTATTTAAGAGCATTTATGGAAACTTTACCTGAATGTATTAGAAGGAATAAGTATAAAATGGTAGAAATTAAGTAACTGTGTAACAGACTGATTATTATTTTACAAAGCATCAGTCCATTGCTTCCGAAAGAAAATATTGCTAAATGTCAATATTAAAAATAAAATAAAAAATAGGCAGACAAAACAGAGAGTTTACAGTGATGTCTTTCAGGTAAAAACACCTATAAAGCAACTGAATGATAAAAACATATTATATTAACAACTGAATTATTAAACATGTATGTTTTATACTCCAGAGTGTTAGGAAAATTAAGGGGGAGGTATGGGTACCCATTAAAAAGGTTTAACCCAGCCACTGTTCAGTGTCTGTACCCAAGTCAGACTCCTCTGTCATTCTGTAATTTTTATGCTTTGTATTTTGTAATGTTTTTTTTAGTCTGCGGTTCTGTCTGTTGTGTTGACTGATTGATTGGTTTGTTATTGTTGACCTTTCCTGTCATCCATTTTATATAATATGTATATAGATATAAAAAAAACAGTCAATAAAGAAAATAAGAAAACACATCATTAGTATTGTCACAATGTGTTTTCTTATTTTCTATTCAATTTATACAAAAATTCTTTGCTAGCATCTACTTATCATTACATAACCCACAAATAGACAGATATTTTGCACTAACCTCTGAGCTAGCTGTTTGGCCTGGTTATAGTCATTATCTAAGCTCTGTAATATTGATCGAGCTCTGGAAGGACTAGCATCTACAGCAGCTCTAGCTAAGGCAGCTGTTTCCTCAACCATTGAGTGTAAAGTTTTATATGTATCAGCTCTGTAATTATCATTATATATGAATGCAACCAAGTTCTGTGATATGAAAAGGCATTTTAACATTATATATGAATGCAACCAAGTTCTTGTGATATAAAAAGGCTTCAAGACCTATGCCCTGGATATTTTTTTTGCTATCATATGCAATGCTCATTTCCTCCTTTTTCTTCTGATACTGATTTATAGAGGTGAAAAAAATATTTATTTGAACTTTTCCTTTTAACAATACTTTTAACTGAAAGAAATTTAAATTTGCAAATTGAGCAAAACCATCAACAAAATTCAAAGATGAATCTCAAGGGTACAGTTTTTATATTTTACTGCATCATTACAAGGAAGGAAAATGAATGAGCCTTTAAATTTATGAATTTGCTTATAAATTCTTACATCTTCTTTTCTATAAACAAGCAAGAGTACAAATATCTGAAGTTTTCGTCATGTGCATTTGAGTACATGTATTTATTTTTATATGTTGAATATTTAAAATGCTTATAAATACAGTACCTTGACCTTGGTCTGACCGAATCTTCTCTCTGATCAGAAGAGGCTGATGGCACAGTGGTCTGATCTAAGAGCATAAAAACTTTATTTATATATCCAATAATATATTGATTTTATTATATGAAAATACTTATCATAATAAAGTTGTAGAATCAGTTCAGTAAATGTATTCCTTGAAGATACAAAACTTCAAAATCATTACTGAAATATTATTTACTTGGATTTATAGGAAAATTCTGAAATCCTATGAAAAATGTTCTTTTTTTTGTATCAGCCTCCTTTTTGATGATACTTGTTGTTTTTCTAATTTTCTACACCAAAAAATATAGATACAATGTATCATGTAAAACTGAAAAATTGTTCTTCTTCCATCCTGACACATTAACTAAATGCATAAAATACTTCACAAGACACAGATGTCAGTAATTATTCTTTAAAATAACAAACCATAAAACACATTTTATTTTTATAAATGACTGAAACGTACAATATCTGTTAACTGCTGGTTCAGGTAAATGGTCCTCCCTCTTATGTAATCCCAATTCTCTCCTGTGTCTTGCTATATCTTCCTCCTAAAAGAAAAGAATACATAATTGACATGCAATAATAAGAAACATTAATCAGTTATCTCCTTATCAATAGTAATTATCTCCCTTCAGTAAGGTTATTTTATTATCGTCCATTGGTAACTTGTTTAAGAAAAATCAATGAAAAATGTTTGTAATTACAACAAAATTTCAAACTAATGAAATAAAATATTTATAACAGAAATTTAGTTTAATGAAGGTTTAATTCCATCATTTTCAATAATGCTGCTGAAATCTGAGGCACCTGATACCTACCACTGTTGTAACTTTATGGGCCATTCTTCTCTCTATACTTTCACCTTCTCTTAATAATTCATTTGTTGAATCACCTGTAAAAACATTAAATCAATAAATAACTAGAAATTGTGTCTGTAAGACACGGATGCCCCCCCCCCCCCTTTAAATGTAGGTCATCATGCTCAGTACTATCCAAGGCACATCCACTGATGAAGTTTCGTTGATACACTATGCTTAGTTCCAAAGAAATGAACCTAAACGCAAAACTTAACTTGAGTCACTCAAGCATAAAATGTAGGTCATAGCGACCCAAGTGTTGCTGAACTGAGTTGTACTATACAAGAGGACTGTAGTGGTGAAATATCATTGATATATTACTATAGGTTTCTGAGAAATGAACCTAAACGCAAAACTTTACCAAAGTCACTGAAGCATGAAATGTGGGTCATAGCGACCCAAGTGTTGCTGAACTGTGTTGTACTATACAAGAGGACAGTATTGGTGAAATATCTGAGAAATGGAGCTAAACGCAAAACCTAACCGGATCGGGATGTCCGTATGTTCAGAAAGGGTAAATCTATATGCCCCAGCCACATTTGTGGCGGGGCATAAAATACAACAATATTGTAAATAACAGTAAACTTGCAGATTAATTTTACATTTTAGTAAAGATGATGAAACATCAAAGATGCAACAGGACTAGACAAAAATCAGGAATAATAGCTCCAACATGGTTACAATCAGTTGCTAAAAGCCATATAGTGAAGACTTTATCAATGCATTTTTGATAAGTGTTTAATTCTGTGTGAGCAGTATTGCAGCCACACTAAGGCAAAGCAATGTACAGATTCCCACCCAAATCATGATCACTAGAGAGATGTTTTGAGAAAGCCCATTCATACTTGATATTAAAAGGTCATCAACTAAAATGACCTATAAGTTAAATTTGTACTTATTAAGTTCAGTTACATGTACATATTATTTCGAATATCAATTACTCATCTGTATTTTTATAACTGTCATTGCTAAATAAATTGATTGATTTTGTTTGTCCACTGTCAAATATTTCATGCATCAGGACGAGAACCAGTTCAACAATTAATTAAACACAATTCAAATAGGGTGGGAAAAAACACCAAATTTGACTGCCACTGTCTCAGAGGATGGTTGGGTAGGGTCAGATAATTTGCCTTCTGTAGCAGCAATTGTCCTATTCTTTTTGGAAAACCTGACAACCCCCTCGGTAGTCTTGTGGTAGCATGCTTGCTCGAGTGCAGAAGGTTGCGGATTCAATCCCCGGCCGGGTCAAACCAAAGACATTAAAATTGGTATCTGCTGCTTCTCCCCAAGCATGCAGCATCTAGGAGTAAGAGCAAACAAAGGACTGATCGACTCGGAGTCAGTATAATATGTCCGAGTGGTGCAATGTCTTCCTGTGGACAGTATCCCCTTGAGCTAGCACATTTAAAATCCGGCTCAGCGTGTCTGTCTAGTACAAATCAGGGATCATATTCATATCGTATCAACATGTTCTCGTTCTGATATGCACATAATGGCTGCCATGATAGTATCAATAAACATGCACTGGCTATACATAGTTCAACAAATCATGTGACATCAGAAGTAGTCCATAAGTGTGGAAAGCTGAAACAAAATTACCCAAAGTGTGACTGAGCCAATTCATATCTAATTTACCAAAATAAAAAGATACCTCTGGATATACTTGTTGTTGTATCTTTTAGGCCTGTAGAACTCTCATTACCAAGAGCTATTAGATCATCTGTGTCACTAGTATGCTTAGCTGTTCTTCTACTTGCATCAACTCTGTAAAGAATAAACAATGATTAAGACTTTGTATAGAAGAAATATAATAACATTTAGTTTAACATACATGCATGTATATCAAGGTGAATAAAACTTTTTTTCTCCTAATGAAGTTTAAAAAAACTTTACAATGGGCTGAAATCAGAAATTATGTCTGTGTCTACTGAAGTAAAATTTTGCTACAATTTTTTTATTTAAACAGTTTCTACCAAATACTATGCAGCTACAAACAGTAATCTACTTTTTCTTGCAATATAGAATAATTTAACTTGTCAAATATGTGATTCATTTCATTATATTTTTCTGTTTTGGAGAAATACAAGTAGCAATAGTCTGAAGAGTTAATGTAATGGTTATGGAATTTTTAAAATTCCTCTGACTCAAATTTAATTTATACTTGCTTAAGATGCAAGATCAACTTTAGACAGGATCTTGTTTACTCAGGATTAATTGGACATTTCTACCAGTCTTTTTGATATTTTGTATTATTGACTAACAATAGAATATCAGTCCAATATGACTTGCCTCGGACCAATAACTAAGGGCTATTCCAGAAAAAAATGTATGGGGGGGTTGGAAGGCACTTTTTTTATATACCCATCACCCACTAAATTACATTTCATTATGGGACCATCACCCATACAATTAATTTTCAGTTTGACCCCACTACCCATATAATTTAAAGTATCAGCTAGATTTTTTCAAAACATGCACAAATAAGGAACAAAAATCATATGCATTTTGATATGAGCTGAAAGTGGCTATATTAAAGACAGTAGGTATATTAGTTTTAGCATTCTAAAAATTTTTTGCACATTTGGAAATATCAGATTATTATGACAGATATTTGATATAGATGATTCGTGACTAGGTTCTAAAGCTAAACACCTAATATTTTGTCCTGATACTCTTGTCATTAAAAATAACTTTTATTGCAGATGTGTGCAACTGCATGTACTAGTCACTGTCAAAAAAATAAAAATTTTGTATATATAAACTTAAAACTATCATATTGCCATTATCATTTGAAACAGTGTTTTGTGACCTCTGGATGCTTTTTCTGTATTTGCTGTTGTCTGATGTGATTTTTTGAAAAGCTGCGGTTTATGTTTTTTTTTATTTCTAATGGCATAAGTGATGTGGACTTTCATCTCACATCCTTGAGTAATATTTAACTTTAATAAATAATTCTGCTTGTGTGTTTTTAAATATTAAAATAATCCTTTGAAGCATCAGTGCGGAAATATTTTTATAATACATGCACATCTACAGGTGGAACACTACATATAGATTATCGGGTTTTCTGCACATTGATATCTTAAAATATCAGCCGCAAGCCACAATATGAAGATTTTTGGTGAGTGAGCCCAGCGAACGAGCCTATAAGATTCATATTGGGTCAAGCGGCTGATATTTTACAATATATTTACGGAAAAAACCCGATAATCTGTTTATCGTACAAATTCTGCACATTTTAATCTCCCCTGTAAGACATTTTTTACGCTTTTTTATATTGTGACGTCGCTAATAAGTCCTGCTGTCACGGATAATGTCTCCTAATACGTCACAAAGCCTTAATACAGAGATTACAGAGCGGCTGAGCAGGGTGATATATACGCAGGGAAGTACGATAAAACTGAATATAATCCATCATAAAGAGAGGCAAAAAACAGAAATCTAAAAGAAGACCACTTATTTGAATAAATCTGTTTAACACATCATGCAACATTATTTAACTTCTGACCTCAGGATGAGATTTCATGGGTTTAGTGTACATGGGTTCATAATACACATGTAAACCAGATATATAAAAGAAAAGTGTTTTATTGCTGCTTTTCATCTGGAAGGCTTTAAACATTTTACAAAACAATCCATTTAAACCAAACTTTAATTTTCAACATATTACTTCTTACAAAAAATAAGTAAAATAGCAAAAATACTGAACTCCAAGGAAAATTCAAAACGGAAAGTCCTTTATCAACTGGCAAAATCAAAAGCTCAAACACCCCAAACGAATGGAAAACAACTGTAATATTCCCATTTTTGGGAAAATCTGTAACACCTCATCTTCATTTAGGCCCAATAAAGCATTACCATCTATTTCTTTTTCTGAAATTATAAAAAAAAATGGTCTTGTATAACAAATACTTACCGTGATTATACATCAAACCCCTCCTAACTATCATTAATTCCAACAATGTTTGGTAGTTCCCCTTTACGTGAATAACAAATGACAAGTTGAATATTTACCACCCAAGGCACATTTCTATGAAGTTTCATTTAAAATGACCAATTGGTTTCCGACAAAAAGTAAAAATGTGTCAACCAATCAGATGTCATTGCAGCCATTTTGCCAATTGGTCTCATTGGACACAATATTTTAGAGCCTATTTTTTTTCAAATGTGCAGTTTGCACAGTAGTGTAGTACATGTTGAATAAAATGGTCTGCAGGGTGCAGCTGGATACGCACGCAGAGGTTGAACCCGAAACAGTTGGGGCAAGTATGGACACTACATTCAAGCTTGATACAACTCTTATTATTCTAGAAAATTTCCTTTCCTAACTAGAGTGTTTTGTAAAAATTTGATCCATTAATACTAGAGCTAGTGCAGGACATTTAAAAATGCCTTTTATTTTTTCGAAAACCAAGTCCCTTAACTCTGGAATGACATATCAGAGTTCTCTTTAAATCAAATAGTGTGTTATATTCACCGAAAAAAATTTCTTAAATCAGACATTTAGAGTCCTGTAACTCTTTGACAAGCCATAATATTTAAAAAAAAATACAGAAGAGAGCTTCCTTTTATCAATCCAATAAAGTCTGCAGAAATAAATCCAGGCATACTGGAGTTTATAGTGTGTGATATGTTAAAAATTGCCTCAATTCAAATTGTTAAAGTCCACAGAACCTGAAACGACATGGTGAAATTTTTTTTTTTAATCGAAAGAGAGCTTTCTTTCTTCAATCCTTATGTTGTGTTAATATTACATGAGAATAGGTTAAAGCGAATTTGAGTAATAGTTCAAATTGGAACATCTTCCCTTTTTTATTAAGGTCCCATTACTCCGAAAAACGTAAAATCAAAAATTTATCAAAATCAAAAGGGAGCTTAAGTCAATAGATATAAAACAAGTTTCATGAAAATTGATGAAAGTGGTTTTGGGTTATTGTCTGAAGTGTTGACGACAGATGGATGAACAATGGTATACAATTAATAATATGTTCAGTCTTCAAAGGGGTATAAAAACCAAATGTCTACAGACGATAAAACCAACAGGTCCATAACATACATGTAATACATCCGTAAAAATTTTGTGGTCGTATAAAAAGTGTCTGACAGGCAATCAGAGGAAAAAGCGGCCATTTTAAAAATCTGGCAGTCATCAGAAAGTGTTACAATTGTAGTAAATGACAATCATGCAACACTCCTACCAAGTTTCATTCAAATCCTCTCTGTAGTTTCTGACAGTTTTATATCTGATTCCATCTCTCAGGTATTATGTGACCAATATATAACTCTTCATTCTATCTTGAATAGTCTGAGGTTAGTCTTAAAACCATTTATTCAGTGCTAGGCTAACCTCTACTAGAACTGAATCGCTTACCTGACAAGAATGCATATTAGTATCTATGTTATCTACTTAGTACTTTTTTTATAAGTGCTGCTTTTGGTGTAATATGTATAGGTATGAATACCTTTCATAATTTGTTATGAATAATCACTTTAAAAAGAATAATAATCAAAGGAAACTTTGAGAAATACAAAGAAGACACAGATCCAGGACTTTGGTTTAGTCCGTCCATAGCCTTTCATTCATCATCGAGGATAAGAATGCTTGAATGTTTATTGATAAAAAACAAAAATCTCATTTTTGGCAGGGAAAGGCCAAGGCATATGCTAACCTCTAAATTAATGCCAGTAGAATGATTACAGAAGCATAAGAATAACATATGTGATAGATTTTCAGCAGGGTATGACCGTTAAAGTAATTACACAAGACTATATACAAATTCTATCAACATCCAACAATTTTATGGTAGAATTCATCTCTGATAATTACATGTACATGTAAACTGCATCAAATATCTTTATCGCATTAGGCAATTTGTTTATATATTTATGTTGAAAATAACAGAAAAAGTGAAATGAATAAGAAGCATGAAATGTGCATTAAAAGTATTGATTATATTGTGCTTTCACACAGCAAGTTTGCTATAAGTTATTAAGTATTATAAAGTATGATAAAATATTCATCCACCAAAAGCATGTGTAGGTTCACAAGTTCTACTACTTACAAATAATACTGGCAATTTATATCTGACATTTATTTCCTACAAAGTTCAATAGAATCTGCTTTCAAGTTTGAAAAACTACTGTAACTATTTATTTCACTACATGTGTAAATAAAAAGTAATTTACACATTTATACATATCGCTGCAAATAATTACAATCAAACTATGCCAAAGCTGCTATAAATTTAGCAAACAAAAAATTATAATACCTTCAGAAAATTTCACTGTTGCTTATCAAGTTCTGGAGCATATTTCAGACAATACTGATAAAAAATGACTCTTGTGGTTAGATTATGTTTGTTTATTTTGGTCATTTCTGTGTTTTTAATATACAATAATAAAATAAAAATCAATCAAGATGTACCTATAACAGCTTCTTCTCGTATCAAAAATGTTTTTTGATGATTAAAATTATTTTATTGACCGTATTGGGACTTCGTAACTTCCTATCCAATATACATTCATTTAACTGTTTAATTTCGCTTGTGAGTAAAACCTGGGACTATTACAGTCATTTCGGGTAATTCTGCGCATCGTCCTATTCGGCGCATTAACATGAAAATGATTTGAATGCACTGAATTAAACGCTGCGCCGAATTACCCGACAACATAGTATATATTATGTCCAAGGTAAAACATACTGACTTTTTGTTTTTGCAAAACATTTATTTCGTTTATAACATGGTGAACATTGCTTTTCTGGAGCCAGTAGTCGGCTTTCAAGTTGTTGATAAATTTTCACAACACAACCTCCTTTAACAAATTTTACCTGTAAAAAAGGCCGCAAATTTCCCCAGTCCATTGATTGGAGCCAGGAACAGACAGCGTCAACATCCCGCTTTGCAGCCATGCTGCTGTCATGCGGTAAACAACCTGGTAACCGAACATATAACCTTAGGGAAAACAGTTAAAGAAGAAATCCGAGGAACCAGTTACTACTCAGTATATGTCTCCATTTTAGGAGCACCGCTATACATATACAGTTCCGTTCGAAACGCTCGGGCGTTAACCAAAGGATTAAATAAAAAAGTAAACAAAACCGCCGAATAAAACACGTTTTCCGTCGATGTTTGAAGGTTCTATCAACTGAAAAAGAAAGTCTTGCTAGATTTTCTTCTCTTCAAGTACAACCACCCATCTAATTAAGTTGTGGAGGAGAACAACTATCCATACAATTTTAATTCCTCCTCCCCCATCACCCATGCAAAAAAAGATCAACTGCCGTCCAACCCTCCCATACATTTTTTTCTGGAATAGCCCTAAGCCAATATGGAAAACCTTACGCAATAATACTATATTATAAACTTACTCCTCTTCCCAGTACACTGATGACTTTTTAGGCTCTTTCCTTTCAGGACTACTGGTGATGGTGTCTGATGTACGATTTAATTCTTTCTCTAAAATTCTGTCTATCACATCTCTCTGTAACAAATCAGGATCATCATCGCCTGCTTCTTCTGCAAAACAATATGCTTACACAGCTAAAGAGCAAAAATATTTTTTTATAATATTAATTTTTACTTGTAAATATATTTCAAAAATAACTCCATGAAAGTTCATTTTTTGATGTACTATACCATAAACGTGATGGTATAATAAAGACCATCAGTGTTGCCCAAAATATTAAAAAAGCCATTAGAGAAACACAGTAGGGCTTGTAAGAAATGTAAAGGTTTTAATGATTCAGTATTTATATAAGATGACAGCAGTCAGTGTGACTATATAAGATGACAGCAGTCAGTGTGACTATATAAGATGACACCAGTCAGTGTGACTGTAATTCTAATAAGTTAATCTTATACCACTGAAGAAACATTTTACTCCTTGATTTTAATTTACCCCTTAGATCCTGCTTTCTGGTTAAAATACTCACTCCACTTAAAAACCTAGAAGTGGTTACCCATGACTAATAAATTTATTGAGGGTCTGTCAATAAATAGTTTTTTAAAAAATCCTGGCTACAACAGATTTTAAGAGAAAAGCCCCAGGTCATCAAGTTCACAAAATACATTCTTCATACCTGATTTGTGGACCAATTTTAAGTTGTGAATTTTTCATGTTTTTCACTTGTGCATTAGTGTAATAAAAAAAATTTTTACTGTGTGATAAAACTGTTACTCTGTCTTATACTAACCCTCCTCATTATCTGTTGACAAATCACTTTCTATCTTGTTGAAAATGTATTCTAATAACCCCGATAAAATTTCTAATAGATTTAGAACTGATTCTCTGTTGAAATTAACAACACCTCGTCCATTAATATGTAAGAGAGAAGTGTGAAGAACATCGGCTGCTAAAGTGTCAATAACTGTCTGAACATTGTGGATTTCATCCTCTTTTGTTACTGCACTCCTTATAATACCTAACAGAAAAATTAACAAATAGACATGTAAATTGTATATGTAGCAAATAAAGTAAAAAACATTCAAAATTTATATGCATTTAAAAAACTTCTACAAATACTAATGTATTGATTTTTGTGCTTCTTGTTATGTGTATTACCGGTAATGTTGATGTTAATACCAGTAAACAACACAATGGATAACAGCCAACAATGACATACCAATCAATCAACACTACCCAACAGACAGAACCCCGGACAACAAATATAACAGATCACTAAACACAAACAAAAACCCACGGGAGAGTCAGGATAGTCTGACTTGGTTCAGACACTGAACTGTGGTGGTATATGTTCACTTATGTTTTATTTTTGTTCGTGGCCACAAAAAGGAGGCGGATATGGATCCAACATTGCTAGTGCATTTATTGTCTCTTTTGATTCGTCAGTTTCTCAACCATATTTGTTGACTTGATATACAGTTTTATCCATGCGATTATTCAGCACTCAAACTTGTAGCAAGGTTTCCCATTGCATATAAGATTGTGTGGTGACCTATATGTCTACTGGCATGCTATGTCCATCCACTTCAGAGATGCGGTGTCTTTTTTACCCCATATATATAAGAAAATAAAATTTGTTTTATATTTTATCTGCAGCAGGTATTTTTTTTTACCTTTTCCAAAATAAAAAAAATCAAGATTTATGTTATTATTTTGATATTTTTTGGGGTAAAAATGCAGAAGGAGAGAGTACATGCGCAATCATGAGACAACAACAAATGTCTAATTTGCATAATTCTGGTCTTATTCCTGTTCTGATGTTATCAAACTAATATTAAATACATATAAAGTTGTGTGAACATGTAACTTACCACTTAACTGTTCTCCACATAGGCCTTCGAACAGTGTTACATAAACTTGTGCATTGATATCTTCAACACAACTAATTGGACTCCCACAATTTAGCTGTTCTAGTAATGTATTGGCCTGGCTTACAATACCTGAAAATACATATACGTTAACATACTTTCTTAAGTACCAGCTAAATTCTGACAAAATCCAAAAAAGAATAAAAAATTGCAGGCATTTACGAAAGTCTCTAGACTCAACTTTAACTAGAAATTGTCCCTGTAAGACATGGATGCCCTGAATAGAATGTACATGTAGGTTATCATGTATGAATGCTCAGTACTATCCAAGGCACATCCACTGATGAAGTTTTGTTAATACACTAGGCTTAGTTCCAAAGAAATGAACATAAATGGGCCTTGAAGTGTTTCACTTTGCCCAAACTCTGATCAAAGAGCAAAGCTGAAATCGCCCTGGAAATTGTCAGGTCGCCAAACTCATGTCAAAAGCGGTTTGAGTTGACTATAAATTCAATTACTCACCTGATCCTTTTCAATGGTCGAAATCGCGAATATGACAGCCGTTATTTCAAGTAAATTCCGACTCGTGTAATGAAAATAAAGTCTGAGCCGCCATTTTTTTCAATCAATAAACAAAGGGAAATAATCCAATAAGAAAAAGATGGGTAAACTTGACCCACAGTAAGTCGAACCGATTTAACAATAATCTAGACGACACAGACCGTAGTGATAATGAGAAAAATCACGAGAAAGATACTGTGAATGAAGTAATGATTAGATTTTATGAACTTCTTTATGTTTACGTTGTCATACACATTTTGTAGACTTGTATTAACCCAGTTGAACTGTAAATCAGAGAATGAATCTGAATTTCTTTGAAAAAAACATTAAAAACATTAGAATAAGACTAGCTCTTAAAAAAACATAATCGTAGTGCCAATTGGTGCTTTGGAACTCTGTGTAATGACTTCTCCCTGTCTCTCTCCACTTCTCCTTGTCATCCTCGGAAGGAGAAGTCACTGTCTCCCAGTTCGAGCCCTGCTACCCAAAGCACATCCACTGATGAAGTTTCATTGATACACTGTGCTTAGTTCCAAAGAAATCAACCTAAATGCAAAACTTAACCAAAATCACTGAAGTATGAAATGTAGGTCATAGTGACCCAAGTGTTGCTGAACAGTGTTGGCTGTAGTGGTGAAATATCATTGATATATTAATATAGGTTTCTGAGAAATGAACCTAAACGCAAAACTTAACCGAATCATGACGTACATATGGACAGACGGACAAGGGTAATTCTATATGCCCCAGCCACATTTGTGGCAGGGCATAAAAACTGTAAATTCAAAATTCAGCAGTGTCCTTCATATAAAATTTTAAAGTGCAAAAATAATGGCATAATTCACTCAAAACAATGTTTCCCTTATATGTAACTACCATATACATAGACAATGTATATATATCACTTTCAAATTCCAACTTCATGTTTCCATCATCTATCATTCAATTTCAGTTTCCAAAAAATTTAAGGAAATTTTTTTTAATAATGAAAACACAAACAACTAGTAAAAGAATATTTTCACGAGAAGGTGAACTAAACAATTGCCTGCCTATTTGTATTGTCTTGGGGATAACATTGAATGTCCGAAAACATGACAAATGAAATATAAAAAAATAACAGTGTCTAATACATTTGTAACTATGTACATGATGTATATTACATTACAATATCCACTTACGTCTATCTTCATCTGATAATTCTTTTGATTTTGGGCCCATAATGGTCTTTTAGGCACTTACATAAACTAAAGATAATAACAGATAAATTTAAGTACATATTACACATATTCAGGTAAATAGTCATGAAAATAAATATGTATGCCTTTTATCACCTTTAACAAGTGTTTAAAACTAGCAAGAAATCATAAAATTCCCACCCTGCAAAGATTGTGATGTCATTTCCGGCATTGACATAAACAAACACATCTGGAAATCAATGTTTTATTAGGCTTGATATCAAAGTGTAGAAGTCATTTTGTAAGGTAGAGATGTCAACCGATTATTCCCATTACTATACTATGCCGGCTAAAACATTTCAGCAACCTGACGGCACCTATGCGAAATCTTGTTCGGCCATTTTCTTCCAACATGATTACTTGAATAAAGATTATCTTGAACAAAAGAAGTTATTTAATTGTTTAAAATAAATACAAAATAATTCACATGGAATCAAATTTGACCAGAAAAAAAGATGCAGACGCAAGTATCATATTTTCCTGCCATCACAAAATACCGACAAGCAAATGTAAAAACCTTACGCTTCCCTTGCTTTTCAGGTTTCATATTATTTGCATCCTTTACAACTAACGGTGAATTTTTTATGTTTTCTTAGACACCTCAACAAGGTAAATTTCTATTAACTCTAGAAGTTGGACTTTCAAATAGCCAAAAATCCATTCCCATGAGGTTCCCATTTCCAGACAGTAACTGGGTGAGTAATTTTAATTTGAATGAACAGAATTTTAATAAAATTTTATTTTATGCCAGTTATACTTACATGTATAGAGAGCAATTCAATTACAAGATTTTCTCTGTGTAAAATGAATTGTTAGCAGCAGGCTAAAATTGATTTATAGTTTAACAAAATATACAGCCACTTCGTGTAATTCTGCGCATCGTCCTATTCGGCGCATTAACATGAAAATGATTTGAATGCGCCTAATTAAACGCTGCGCCGAATTACCCTACAACATAGTACCAATAACAGTTTACTAATACGTGATTAACAAATACATCAACATTTACTGACAAAGTCAAAATTCATGTTTGTGCACGTTCCTCTGCATCGGCGGCTTCGGTAAAATCTAACTTGCTCCCAAAAATTGTTATTAAGTGTCAATATTCTTAGTCTAATAAATAAAGTATACTTGCTGGTTTTGAAATTCAAGGCAAACGTTGTGCAATTTTAAAGATTTGGAAAAAAAGAAAATTCTCTTTTCAAAATCTCATTTTATCCACCATGATATAAACAAAATACACTGCCCCCTGGTGGTATGTTAAGGGAGGTAAGTTAACAAATATATCTAAAACACGTCTTGTAATCCCGGGCACGAACCCGCTCACTTGGTTTAAAATCTTTGGTGCGACTAAAAAAAAATTTAGACCACTGTTTCAAACAGTTCACTAATTATTAAAAAGTTTTACATACAAATAGAAAATACCTGGAATGAAATTGAAAACACAGCTGATGAATAACCATGTTTCTTATACACATGTATGAATACACTTTTAACGTGACGAAAATAACTGACAATTCCAAGTAAAAGAGAAACAAACTTAAATTCTCCTGGTGTGTACTGAGCATGAAATTGTCCACTGGAAACGATAAAAAATAGTATTATATCCTAATTTTTGCTCGATGATATGCTGCTAAATTTCACTGGAAAATCAAGGAAATCAATGTTATCTGATAATTGTGCGTGTGTTCAATTCTAGTAATAATTACATACGAGTATAGCAATCATCGAATCACACATTTCCCAAATTTAGAATTTCATCAGCATATTGTAAAAATTTAACCATAACCAATTGTTATGAATTAAAGAGATAATGGGCGTGATGTAAGATATACCGGTTTCCAGTTCTATGTTTTTTTTAGTGAAAAGTACTCCATTGAATTGAATTTAAATTCTACTAATTTTTAAAATACTTAATTACAAAAAGAATGAAACTGATTCATCTGACCAAGAACCAGACTCGTTATTTACTATTCGTCCGATGTTGTCGCATTGATACTTAATATATATCATTTTTACACAGAATGAAGCAAACGTTAAAAGTGCCTGATGTCCAAGCTAATATCTCTTAGCTACATAGTACCATTTGCTCATTGTTTCCAAAGTGGACTATAACTAGAGGCCCCAGAAGCCTGTATCGCCTACCTTGATTCAGTTTGCCAATCAACAGCCATAAAAGCACCCAAGAAAAAAGTCTGTATTATTGGACATAATTCTGAAAGAGGACAATTTAATAACCATGGCTACCAAGTCTGGTTCCAATTGGCCAAGTTTTTCAGACAAGAAGATTTTTTAAATGAATTTTCCCATAGTGTCCTATGTTAAACTATGTTTGGTTGTGGGGGCCATCTCTGTTGACACCTGGGTCATCGGACACAATTCTGAAAGAGGACCACCTAAATGCATTTATCAAAGTTGAGCAATCAGCTGTTTTTGTCAGGTCCACGTGTATATGTTTATAAACAGTTACACACGTGTGTACTCTTTATTATGACTATTACGATTTTAACTATGATTGGATGTAATTTAAATGGTTCGATAGTGGCTAGGATTTGATAAATAGCACGTTTAGCACGAGCTAATAATTAAGCGGGAAAAATTGTCGTTTTCAAGTTAAGAAGGGGTATTGGTCATTCGATTCTCCACTTCAGTACAGTGCAGTTCAGTTTTCGATATGTGTACCCCCTTCCCACCCTGCGGTTGTATAAATTTATGAATTCTTGTACTTATATTGGTTTTTCTTTTGTAGATTGGTGGACCTCTATGGTGGCACCAGAGTATATTTTATTATAATAAAATAAAACTGTACTGCACATGTGGCAGAACTATGCCTAGGAACAAGTGTTTGTTTTTATTTGATAAATGTTTTATGTTCGGTTGAGATTGTCGAATAAGAACATAAGGACCTTTTCTGCCAAGTGTTGTTTCAATTGGCGAAGTGGTTTCAGACAAGAACATAGGGTCTATGTTAAACTAAGTTTGGTTGTGGCGGCCATCATAGTTGACATTCTGGGTCATCTGACACAATTCAGTAAAAGACCATTTCTGTCAAGTTTGGTTCCAACTGGCTCTGTAGTTTCAGACAAAAAGATTTTTTAATGAATTTTCCCATAGCTATGGTCCTATGTTAAACTATGTTCGGATGTGGCGCCATCTTGGTTAACAGTCCGGGTCCTCAGACACATATCTCAAAGAGGACCATCTAAGGACCATTGCTGTCAAGTCTTGTTCCGATTGGCTCAGTGGTTTCAGAAAAGAAGATTTTTAAATGAATTCCCTATAGGTCATATGTTAAACCAAGTTGGACTGAAGCTGCCATTTAGGTTGATCGTCCAGGTCATCGGACACAATTCTGAAAGAGGACCATCTAAGGACCATTGCTGCCAAGTTTGGTTCCAATTGGCCATATATTACATAGAAGATTTTTGAAATTTATTCCAGCTTTTTTTAATTTTTAGTCACAACAGCCAGCTGGACACACTTTTGGAAGGGGTTCACAGCAATGATGGTTATGCTTATTAATTCATCATTATATCTTTCACCGTATTTCGAACATTTTGATCTCGAGCAATGCTGATGAGTTGTCAGTCAACGAAATGGCCATACAGTGCATCAATTTTTTTCGGTATTTTTGTGATATATTTTATTACTACCACTGGGTTTATGTCACTGCTGGTGGACTGTAAGTCCCCGATGGCATTATCAGCCCAGTAACCAGAATTTTTGTCCTGGAATGATTCATTACTTAAATGCCTTTAAATTTTCTGTTCACAATTTGACAAAATTTATCAGAAATTTCTAAGGCTCTTCCTTTTGATGCAGAGGTAATCCTTAGCTCAATTTGGATTCCTGTTTGTTTTAATTGTTTTGGTTTTTGATGGTTGTGCTTATTAATACACCATTAGAACTTTAACCGTATTCCTAACATTTTTTATCTCGGGCACTGCCAATGACTTGTAAGTCAAAGAAATGGCCATACAGAGCATCAAATTTATTTCGGTATTTTGTGATATATTTTATTATGGACGACAGACGACGAACCAAAAGTGATGGCAAAAGCTAAAAACGAAGAAAAATTGTTGCGTCTGTATAACAAGCAGAAAATTACAATAATATATACCACCAGAAACATGAAGGAAATGGGAAATGTAGAAGTTCAGCCTCACCCAAGAAAGGTTTGAGGTATATGACTTCTCTGAAAACATGGAACATTTACAGATGGAGGCTGAGGACTGATATAGCCTCTATCGCTTACGTGACAGTTCCCGAAATTCTATTAAGTTTCCCTTTATAAATGTTATAGCAAAATAAGGAAACCAACTATAATTCCCTTGATCAAGTTTTTTTCCAAAGAAATGCCAAAGGGTCCCTGTCCCTTTCAGGGATAAATGAAGCAAATACTTAAGATAGAGTGGGACAAACAGGAGCATTAGTCTTGAAAAGGAACAGGCATGGTATACCCACTATCTTTACAGGGGTTTCTGAATATTAGTTCTATTTGCTGCAGTGTGCCTCCGAGTTGATACCCAACCATAAAATCACCATGTCCCCCCGCCCCCCTCGATGAGTAGCAAATCGCAAACTCACAAGACTCATGAATCATACATTTTGGTGGAAATGTTGGTTAGAGAAAGGAAAATAGAGTATAGCAGCACCTGATCGAGCAAGCGCAATTTCAGTCATGGCTAATATCAATCCATTCTGCGTTTCCTAAAAAAATTTTCAATACACAACATTCCCAAAGTTTCAAATGCTCCTGGACAGACCCTACGCTGGCGACAATTTGGATTTAAAACAAGCTTGCAACGATCCTGTTGTCAAGTAATTTAAGATAGCATTTTTGGAATTAATATTGATTCACTCATAGGGTCTTTGCCTCGGAAAAAAATAAACACATTTATTGTGAAACCAGTTGTTGGTACGATAAGGGTTATGTTCTTCTCATATAATTTATGATGGTATGATACTAAACCCCTAACGGGAGAGATTGTGGCTGATTTTCTATATGATAAAGATATAATCTTTCAATAAGTTTAATTGAGGTCTGGAGCTGGCATGTCAGTAACTGCTAGTAGTCCTTTGTTAATATATATTGATCATTATCATTTTGCTTAGTTTTAACATCGGATTTGAACATCATTTGAACTGAGTTTTACTGTGTGATTGTTTATTCCACATTGGCTAGAGGTATAGGGGGAGGTTTGAGATCTCATGAAACATGTTTAAACCCTCCGCATTTTTGCGCCTGTCTCAAATCAGGAACCTCTAGCCTTTGTTAGTCTTGTGTGTTTTTTTTTAAAATTTTGGTTCATTTGTATGTTTCGGAGTTTAGTGTGCCGTCGCTGAACTAGTATGTATTATTGTTTAGGGGCCAGCTGAAGCCCGCCTCATGGTACAGGATTTTCTCACTGCATTGAAGACCCATTGGTACCCTTGAGCTGTTTTCTGCTCGTTGGTTGGGTTGTTGTCTCATGGACACATTAATTCCCCGTTTCTATTCTCGATTCTATTGCAAGCATAATTCAAGGTAAGTTTAACTTCGATTGTTTTTTTTCCTTTCTTAATTCTGACGTTAAACGGCCAGAGTTCGTCTTGGTTTGGGTTTGGAATGTGGTTTAAGAAGTGAACCAAGTACAATCTTATTGATAGGAAATGATGACATTATTCATAAAACGGGTAGTGATAACTGCAGATTCTTAGATAATGAAAATCTGAAGAATCTGACGTTCGTAAATTTGAATAGAAATAGGATGGAAAATCGAACCATGTAACCACAGGTTAATTTTTTTGTGCGAAACATGTAATGTTCTTGTAGAAAACTGACAGCAATTCTTGAAACCACGAATCGTTATTAAGAAGGCGATAATAATATTTCCCTTGTACTCATATTGAAATGACCTTTTAACAAATTAATATAACGACATCAAAATAATTCAGAATTTATACTTTATTATATACAAATCAAATAAATAATTGCAAAATAAATACATAAATATTGAGGTAGCACTTTTATAATTATAACTATTTGTAAAATAGGTATTTCTTTTTCTTAACAATTAACTACACGGTGCTGGTCTTCCTGTTAGACTCAAGTATCTGTAAATAAAAGAAAGAAACATATAGAATATATTTTAACTGCAGTTTCATTGTGGTTTTGTTGTTGGTTTATCGGCATAGGAAATCTTTACCGTTCCGGAGGACCTGATGTCAATCCAAGTTTTTTATTGGAGTTCATATTAATTGCTATATTGATCTTGTTTGGTGCCGCGTCTTGTCTGTTTGTTTTGCCATTTGTTTTGTTTTTTTGTTTTTTGTTTTGGTAAGTTCTTTCTCGTCTTTGTTATTCTTTGTTACTGCATTCACGGATTTGCCTTGTCTTTGAATATTTGTTTTATCACGTCGGTATTATTTTGCCTATGTTATTTTCATTGTATTAAACCAACTGCTGAAAATTTTTATTGAATTTATTCTGTAAGTGAAATTGCGAGATAGTACGGATAAAAAAAAATCAATAAAAGTGTATACAGTCATGGTAACAGCAAATGCTATATTTCATGTATATGTGTTCAAGATACTTTAAATTTTACCCAAGAAATAAGTGTTTTCCCAGCTCGATGTTGACTATAACGTCTGGCAGCGGGAATCAACAAACTTAAAGAGTCATTTCTCGTGCAGTGTCTGACAAAGTCCCAGCATGCTTGTGCCAAATCGTCAAGTTCAAACTGAGATGCTCCACACAGCAACCCTGTAAAAGATATTAGAAACATATCATGTCGTTTTCAACAAATTTGTTTTAATGTCTAAATATTAGGTAAAAACGTGTTAATACTATGTTATACATATTCTAGTATATTTTGTTTGCATGCACCACGAGACAACTATTTAGTGTCAACCATGTAATTTCATTAAATGATATTTTGATATTATAAACAATTTTAACTCGGCTTAAACAATAAAGTTTCCTGTCAGATCAGCACATTTAAACATATAAATACCCGCTATGTTCGCTGATGATATATCAACAGTCCCACAATGTAAATATTCCACGATTTTCCGGAAGTCGTCTGCTTGGTATTTACGAACTGCTATTACAAGATGGTGACCAGTTTTTGGTTGGTGTTTTCTCTTCGTCTGTTTCTTGTTGCTTTTTATCTGGAACTCTAGTTCTCTTTGCTTCTTTAAAATTATATTGTAAATAACCCTGAAAAAAAATATTAATACAATCTTGGTCGGATGCGCCACAATTCAGAATTTTTTTTTCAAGCGATCCAATGGCATTTCAGCTATGAATGCAAAGGCACTTGTTTCTGCGTATGAATGTACGAAAAATGAAATCAATGCTAAAATATAAAATTGACTGTATAGAACACGCATGATATGAAAGTGCCTAATTTACTAGATTTAAAAAAGCCAATATTTCTATCAAATATTCTACTTTAACGGGACCTGTAAAATGAAGTCAGTTCTATTCTATTTGTACTAACCTACTTCTCGCCCCCATTATGGCCTTGACACCGTAGACTGGAATATGCTTATCACCTACGACAAATGTCACATCACAAAGTTCTGGCATAGACATTATATATCTAAGATGACTCGAGAGATCTATTGTGTTTTGGTAGCTCATCTTTTCTTTTGTTGCATACGGATGCTGTTCTTTCCAGATTGTATCCAACAGTGACAGGGATACAGATTCTTTTGATGCTTCAATGTTAGCTTCATTGTCAGATGACCCAGAGGCTGATTCATAACCAGAGGAATACTCTGAAATTAATAAAAATATGTTAGGAAATGTTTCTTAGTTGGTCCTTGTGACCAAACATTACGTCAGTATCAGTTTGTTAATACACTAAGAAGAGTTTTTTTCACTCAAGGGCCAATAATGTTAAAATGGAGGCAGTTGTATATCAAGGGTTACCGTATTATTTAATACGATTTTTTTCGCGTGCCTTGGTGGCATTATATTTTCAACATTCGTTGTGTTAAAACATGTTTGCAAAGTTTTTTTAAATATCTTTTTTTGTGTGTGTATTACATTTGATTAAAAGTGATTATTCGGACAATGTAGCGTATGACGAATCATTCTTGTTAGCAAATCCGAATGATAAAGTATGACACAATTCTGTATCACAATCCCGGATTTTCAGCTCGATTCAAAATCGGATTTTAATTAATTTTTTAAATACCTATAAATATTTTGAAATTATACCCCGCATAACAGAATACTCACTATTTAGATATGAAAACCCTTTATGTTGGGATAATGTTGTAATATGTGATTAAAATGATCTCATTTAAATCGTATTAAAGATAACTGATTAATATGAAATTGTGTCATAAAAGTTAAGTCCCGTGATAATAAATTATTAAAATGTAAGTAAGGATATTCGATATTTTGGGTTAAAATTCAAAAATTTTAAAAACCGATTTTTGAATAAATTACCGATTTCATTTAAAATGAAGCATCAATTATATTGCGTTTTCATAAAAAAAAATAAAATAAAAATAATGATATTAAATTTCGGTGCAAAAATATTGAAAATAAGTAGTATGGTTCTTGGGAGCAAAATTAATGCAGGAAAAATACTACTCTGCAGCCTTATCTACAAACCATCTAAACCTGATTTTAGACGTAAATCATAATGAATGCCAATAAGACTACAGGCCTTTGCAAAACATTTAAAAAAGTCTACAGCGCTTCCGCTAATATATATTTTATAAAAGATGATAAAACTCTTGAATCCTGTTATTGTTCTCAACTAATAAGGAGCATTTTTGTAAACTATTTCATCAACATATTATATTCGTTCACTTTATTACATACATGCTTTGTGGTTGAAATTTTACAAATATTTTAATGTTAAACTCTTCATACTTGTTGAGTTTTTACCATTTGACTCTAGAGATTTTAAAGCTACTTAATAAAAACCTTCATTAATGATTTTCACCATCTTATAAAAAGAACTCGTTTTCGAAATTTATTAAATGTGTAACGATGAATAGATTTATGAAAATTAATGTCTAAAAAAATCTGATACTTACCATTGACGTATCCCTTTTCATCATCACCAGGAATCAACCTAGTTTTCGATTCTGTTCTATCCATTTCAAAAAGTATATCTGTAAAGCACTAAAATTGCACTACCGTAGCACTATGCTTAATCCGAGTAATTGTCGGAAAGTTGGAAACCAAACCCTTATATAGTTAGGACACCACCAACTGCTGTAAAAACAAAACCCGATCGCGCAATGAAAAAGTCTTTGATGCGTTTCTGATCTTCAAAAATCTGATAACGAAACCTCTACGACAAAGACTCAAATATACACGTGTTTGTTTTGGAATTAACCAATATAATTTTCACACTTATTATGATTTTAATCTTAATATAAACATTTCATGCAAAACATGGTAATTTGTGTAATTAGTGACAAGCCCTTCACATTTATTTTGATTGTCTAATTGTCTTAAGAAAGTGCTAAATTTTAATGAGATGGATAAATGAAATTAAGCTAAAATAAACCTTTAAATGATACACAATAACGGGAAATTATACAAACATGTCTTGACAAAGATGTTTAAAAGATAATACTCAATTTCAATTACAAAAATACATAGACGATAATATGTTTATTATAAATGTTATATGCCTGAAAAGACTAATACATATTACGAATATCGAAATAATCCAGTATTTAAAAGAAACTTTTGCATGAATCCCTCCATATTTCATTCAGAAAAGAGAAATAATTCTCGGCACATCACTTTAAAAGGGGTGTCCGAAATTTCAAGTTGGTTTATTTCGCCCATTATTTCCCAAAGTCTTCTTTCTAAAAAAGAATCATTATATTTTTTATTTTAACAAATTTTTATTTATTAAGAAAAAATATACAATATAAACAATAATGTATCATTGTTTTAAAAAGAAAGATAAACATTAAAAGCTGAAAGATGTTTTTCTACCAAAAATCTCCATTTAACTTGTAAATTTATTGAACATTTTTCGAAAATCTGAATATCGAAGCAGCAGTTTTCATTAATGTAATGCATGTTTTCTTCAGCGAGAAAATGGTATGTATATAAATATTAAAATTTGCATACAAAAAATGCCCAATATCCCTCTGCAATGAACAAAAAATCACCTCTAAATCTTATATCAAACTTGTATTTCATCTCATATATTTTCGTAAATACTACGAAGAACCATCATATCTGGTAAATAAAATCCATCAATATAATATATATCTTTGTTTATAAACGTTGATTTTTTTGCAGTCAAACCGAAGCCTTGCTAAAATTCCAACATTATATTCAAACAATCTGTATAATTTATTTGATCAACAATTTATTAGGATAACAAATGCATCAACATTAGAACAAATTTGGTAGTATCTCGTCTATTGTCATGGAGAGGAGACAATTGACAGTCTTATAATAATCAATTTTCCAGTTCTATATTTATTTTATGTTCTATATTTATATTTTAAAGTGGTATAATCGTATTTTTGTATTAATAATTTATTTTTTTTTTCTCTACATTCTCACAAATGTGACTGCTTTATGGATATAGTTCTAAATAAAAGGTCCCCCATCAAGCTGACATTGTGGATTAATTACAAAAAAAAAAAAAAACACTGATGTTCTGTGGAATAGATGTGACGTATAACTGTCATTTAGGTTAAACAGGTGCTTGGGACCAATTTGAAATTTGTGAATCGAATGCCTGACTCTGTCTTTTGATAGAGAACAGCAGTTAAAGCTCTTTTTCTTTGATTTGATTTTTTTTCACGTAACTATAAGTAGGTATTGTATATCAAGATATCAAGAATTAACCCACCAACTATCTTCTTTCATGAACTGAGCTTTGAACGAAACCTTTCTTAAAGTTTACATATATTTTTAATAGAAGAGCAAATTATGTTTGTACACGTTCCCGCGTCAAAATTATTCCGCACTATTATTGACATTTATAATATCATCTATTTTATATGGATTTTTTGAAAGCTTCTGTAAAAGCATTGTGATATACACTTTTATAGTAACTAATACATTTTAACAATTCCAATGTGTTTTGTTAGCCAAATTTTAAATGATGTTGTTAACTCACCACAATCGGAAAGATTAATAAATTTAGTCAACTTTTTAAAATGTTGTTGAATGATAATTAAAAACAAAATTATGTGCTGTGTTGTTTTATTGACGATTACCCCATATCTTTTTATTCTCATATTTACAAAGTTTGAATTGTTATAATAAAAAAATAACCATTTTAAGGTTTCATTGTCTGTCAGATGTTTATTCCATAAAAATAGTGGCATTGAAAGAGAATGAGTAGCTTTTGGAAACAAGTTGATAATTGTCTCGGAGATGATTCAGGAAAATTAATTTTGAGAGAGAGGTTTTGGAGAGTTATGTTATAAAGATTGCTTGAACGCTGAAAACAATAGTGAGGAATCTCTTGTGAAGTTATAAAAGAAGCATTTATATTATAAAGATACAGTTGAGTGCGAAAATAGAATTTTGTTTAAAGATTCTAGAAATTAATACGGTACTTAACTGATTTAAAAAAGTATTTTTTCCCTTTATGCACGGTCACTGGAGGCCATTTTATTAGTACCCAGTTGGTACCATACCATTTCCTGATCTGTACTTTTTCTACCAATTTGAATGTTTATGTTTATTCATTACCACCAGTTGCATAAAAAATGCCATGATACAAATTTTGATGCGTAAGATTTGCATATTTCGACTAATGATCAGGTGTGCCAAAGGCCAAAAATGTTGAAGAGCAGAAGGGGCAAAAATTGCAAACAGCGTAAAGAATAATCTAAGAATCCTTATCATTAGATAAAAGTTTTATTGTAACAATTGTAGGTCTTAGTTCCACGTTCACTTACATTGGCTTCTCAGAAACCAATTCTGTTTGATCAGTGGTCAGAACAGAAGCTAAGTTGCAGATAATGTTCTTGCTTTTGCATTTTTAGCGTGAACAGCGTGCACCGAGCCCAAAATGTGTGATGGGATAGCTTTGGTTTCTGATAGTCACCCTTCACGTTTATTGTTATACTTTGCATAGTCGAGTTGATCGAATTATTTTGGTTATCATTGTTGTTATACAAACGTTTTAGAAAAAAATTTCCTTTGGTTAATATAATAAAATTACTTAATATAGGCTATGGACACAGTTTGGAGAGAAATATACTATATCAAACAAAAACCAATTTATTAAGGAAAAGTTAATTAAATCTGCTGACGACGGTACCCCAACAGCTGTCTTCGTTTTCCTGAAAATAAAAAAAAAAGAATAAAAAATCCACTTATTAAATAAATTCAAGAGACAAATATATGCAATGTATGTAAAGTTTATACCAAAAACAAACTTTTATCGGATAAATTTAATTCAATAAATAGAATAAATGCAACACTTCGGTTTAGAGTGATATATTCATTGACAGACATTGTCTTCCTTTTAAATGTTACGGAGAACATTAAGTATAGTGTTACATTGTGTATTCAAATTTCAATATTTTGCTTTAGCTTTTAGCAACATTGATATGGGAAGTTTCGAAATGTTCTACTGCTTTTCTAGTTATTTATATTGTTTACCGAAATAGTTCTCCAAAAATCCAACATCTCTCTTTACTTCTTCAAATGACAAGAGATCTTCGTCTATATTATTTTTAATTTTTCCTCAATCTCTATCTGGATAAAATAATTTAATATGTTTAAATACGGATTACAATCGATATGGCAAGATCTGCAATTATATCAATTTTCTCCAGACTCCATTAAGCCATATAACAATAACACTAGTAAAAACTTATCGTTAGTGAAATTATATAAAACTTTTTTCATAACGTTTATCTTAACCGTACTCTCTAGAGAGTTGAGACATAAAGAATTTTAAATTTGAAAAAAAACTGCAATCAGTTTTACTTTTATAATTCTTGCGCCAACATTTTAAAATAACAATCCAAAGATACTAATATTAGATATAGTAAATTTATACTAAGCTGTATACGAAGCATTTCAAGAAGTTACCTCTCATCAGCAGCATTAAAACCGAAACATTTGGAAGACCAAAAACCAAACTTATATTAAACAAGAAGTACTCAACCAAAAATACCGAAATAGGAAGCCAAATGTCAGCTAAGGAGATCTACCGTGTGCAATACAAGGAATGAACCCTTAGTATTTCTATTATTACTAAATACTGGTAATTTGTGTAACAAACCAATGAATAATGATGTCAGACAAGTAATTACTTAATATAGGCTATGGACACAGTTTGGAGAGAAATATAATATATCAAACAAAAACCAATTTATTAAGGAAAAAATAAAAGTTAATTAAGTCTGCTGACGACGGTACCCCAACACCTGTCTTCGTTTTCCTGAAAATAAAAAGAAGAATGAAAAATCCACTTACTAAATAAATTCAAGAGACAAATATATGCAATGTACGTGTAAAGTTTATACAAAAAACAAACTTTTATCGGATAAATTTAATTCAATAAATAGAATAAATGCAACATTCCGGTTTACAGTGATATAAATCATAAAAAATATTCATTGATAGACGTTGTCTTCCTTTTAAATGTTACCGAAAACATTGAGATCTTATAAATTTTGCATTTTAAAGTATAGTATTACATTGTGTATTCAAATTTCAATATTTTGCTTTTGCTTTGAGCAACATTGATATGGGAAGTTTCGAAATGTTCTACTGTTTTTCTAGTTATTTATAAAAAATCCAGCATCTCTCTTTATTTCTTCAAATGACAAGAGATCTTCGTCCATATTGTTTCTAATTTTTCCTAAATCTCTATCTGTATAAAAAAATTCAATATGTTTAATTACGGATTACAATCGATATGGCAAGATCTGCAATTATATCAATTTTCTCCCGAGACTCCAGTTAGCCATATAACAGTAACACAAGTAAAAACTTATCGTTAGCGAAATTCTATAAAACTTTTTTCATAACGTTTATCTTAACCGCACTCTCCAGAGAGTTGGGACATAAAGAATTTTAAATTTGAAAAAAAAAACTGCGATCAGTTTTACTTTTATAATTCTTGCTTATCATTACTCATAAAAAAAATCTCGAAATTTCTATTTCAAATTTCCACATCAGATTTGATTTTACCTCTGAAATGGTGTCTTCAAGGTATGCCACCATTTTAAAAATATCTATTCAAGGAATGCCAACAGACAAAACACAATGGGCGTTTTGATAGTAATTAAGTTCTTGATTACAGGTAAATATCAGAAATTTGCCTTGGGGTCTAAATAAATAAAAAATGTGCATTAACAATAAAATATGTTCACATTGAAAACAATATTTTTGAAAGTATTAAATTGCAGTATAAATTATTTCTAATAATAAAAGATTGATTGGTGAACTTATTGGAGAATAAAATTGCATGGCTTGGGTAATTTAAGAAAATAATATATACGTATAATCAAATATAAAAAATACATAAATGATGAATAATGTGTTCAACTGAGGAGGGCCACTACTTGTGGAAGCATAGACAGCTACAATAACTAAATTAGGTTATTTACAAATTATACAAAAATCTATTAATATAAAGCAGGGATAAGTAATTTTAATCACAAATTCTTTCTTTTGTTGTACATATCATTTATTTTCACCTTATAAATTTTCATTAAATTATAGTCAGTACTAGATAATAAAACATTGAACTTTTCTAATTTTGATTTGTCTTGGAAACTACTCAAAATAGATTTAATTTCGACAACCATGTTATTCCTGATATGATCCAATTCTTTACACTTTAAAATAAAATGCAGCTCTTCCTCAATATCACTTCTGCAATAACTACAGTTTCTTTCTTCTAATGGAACTTTTGTGACGCCCCTTTTCTATAAATAATTTAATATTGCCGATCCTAAGTCCAGCAAAATTTTAGATAATATCTTTTTCTAGATGAATAAGTAAATATTGTTTTCTCTTTTCAGTTTTCTGTATGTTCTCAGTTTATTCATATTTGCTTAATTCACATCTATGAAAATATTCTCTTCCAAAAAATACAAGAAATTCGCACTTAGCTTTCTTTATATAGAAAATAGAAATCTTTGATTTAGAAAAAAATATTATGGTTAAATGCCTGAATACAAAACGTATTTCAAAAATATTCAGAGGTTATTATCGAGGATAAACAAATTACAGAAGTTTCACTGTAATTTTGAAATTACAGGTACAGGTGAAATTTAATTGCTGTTTGTATGTATGAAACAAACATAAATATTTAGTGATTGTTCACACAATATTCAAGGAATGCCAACAAATTTTCTATCTTTTTTTATATCTATTTTTCAAATGTTGGTATAGGTTGAATGAACCCTCTGAAATATCTGATATAATTATTTACTAATTATTTATTTTTGGAAACCGATGGTACTCTTTTCTTTAGCAACTTGTATGATCATTTATATGGTTTCATTTTCATATAATATGATAACTTACCAACGATTCCCTTTGCCATTGTAAGTTGTGCTTTCAATTCTGAGTCATTGATTGCCTTTTTGAGATCAAAATCCAGAGCACTGATGTGTGAATACTGAGTGTACCAACTGTCCCTAATGAAGTTGAAAGCATCTCGGAGCTTGTCACTTCTGCATTCCTTAATGACATTTTCAGCTTTCTTGAATCTTTGTCCAACAGTTTTAGATTTGGCTTCTAGTGATGAAAACAAAGCGTCAGTTTCTGGAAAGATTTGAAAATATTAAAGTTATGATAGTTTTATTAACTTTCAAAATTTTTCTGCCGAAGATTCAAATTTCACAAATTTAACCCATGAATAAAAAACTTGTCTTTATTTTGAACCCAGCGTCCTGCCAGCAAGTGAAAAAAAACGATTCCTTTTTAAAACAGTCTTTGAAACTGAGGTCAGGGGAATAGTTACTTTTTGCTTGTTCTTGTGTTTATAATGTTCAATATTGTGTATTTGTCAATCTGTTTTTTGTTGTTGTCACAAACTGTATGTTTAAGGACAATAAACGTAATTTGAATTTGAATTAAATTAACTTTCTCAAAGGCCTCCTTTAAAGTTAAGTCAGGGTGTTTGATGGGTTGAAAATTTTCCACACTCTATCAAAATTATCTGTAAGGATGGTCTCGTTTAACTATGAAGGGGTGGACACGGGATACCTGCTTTTTCCATTCTTCTGCCCCTCTCTCCCATCTCCACCCCTCATTTCTCCGGACTCCCACGCTTGCTCATACTCTCTTGAAGTCGCAATATGGGATTTTTATTCAGAAATCAAGGACCCAAATTCGGAGACAGACAATAGTCTTTTTGTAATTACTTTTTCATGATTTCAGTTAACTTTGCGACCAAAAATTTCTATAGTCCATATGGAGAAAATCTGTAAGGCGGCATAATTAAATAGGAAGTGGCTGCGACAGTATAAAAGCGTTACCAACATTAAAATACATCATAGTCAGGCTTTACACCAACTATGACTTACTTGTGGCTTTTAGTTGCTGAGAAATTTGTGACTCGATCAAACATTTTGTGACAGAAGGACGAAGTCACAGAGGTAAACCAGTATAACTCAACTCCTTAGGTCGGGGGGTATAATCATATGGTACATAATATATACCTTTATAAAATGTCAAAACCTCCAATACTTTACTATGACCCTTTTCAATTTAGTTCTGAAACAGACAATAACTTTAAAACATAAACACACTGCTTAGAAGGTAACATATAAGAACAATATCTTACAAGACTTAGATTTGTTGACAATGTAAATTAAACAAAAAAAAAAACAAAAAAAAAAAAAAACAAAAATAAACAAAAACAAAAAAAAAACAAAAAAAAACAAAAAAACAAAAAACAAAAAAAATCCTATGATGTACTTTTAATTCTGTACTTATTTGCCGCCTTCTTCTCTAACCAACGAATAAATTATATTGAATGAATTTCATAATTAATTTTGAGGCCAAGAAATTCAATTTAACATGGAACAACGGAGTTGCTTTTGCGTCAGAAGCTTTTGTCCGAGAACAGTTACTGTACTAGTCACTAGCCACTATACTTATATATGCATTCATGTAATTAATGTTATAAATGTATCTACTCTTTTCATTCCGCCGCATGACACCAATCTGATATTGTAGGAGCCAAAGAATTAGGATAATGGACACCCCGGCCATTACATCCTTCCATGCAGCAATGTCATTTATAGAAATAGGCTGAAATATATCAAATCAAAAATGTCAACAAGGAAAGAAAGTAATAATTCAAAACTTTGAAAATGTCCTGGTCGAAATAACGGAAATTGGGCAAGTGAATGTTCGTTAAAAGATTACATAAAAATACCGCAGTTACCAAGATTGTGTGGATATGTCGTTTGAAACCGAGAAATCAACGTATATTTGCTTACTATTGTATGGTTAAATTGATATTGCATGGGGAAATACTAATCTTGTAATCAATAAACTCTGATCTACCGAGATGTTCCTGTGATGCGGCCCTACAAATTCAGAGTATTTATTAGTAAATTTGTATCACTACAAGACATTGAACCCGCGCGAGCGCGGGAAAATAAGCATTTTTTTTGTGGTGGCCATGTTGACTATAAAAAGTTGTTGCGGCCATGTCATTGATGGAATAGGAACTCAATATGGATGTTGTGGTAGGCTTCCCATAAACTTTCCTGTCAAGTAGGTGGTATCAACTGATAGTTTCATGTCTATATATGCTGTAGTATTCCAGAAATGGATGTTAATGCAAACTTTAACCAAAGTCAATGAAGCGTGAAATGTAGGTCAACGTGACCCAATTGTCATATGGCTGTTCGTTACTACCGAAGATGTATCCACTGATGAAGTAGACTGTATGCCACGTAGAATTACCAAAATGGACCTTAAGGTTCCATCAAAGTCAAAATCTATGACGAAAACCACATAAATTGTCAATATTTTTATTGTTACAATTAATTCTGAACTGGAACTTGATGAAAAGCTTTCATTAAATACACATTTCATAATGCATTATATTTTTCCTTCAGAATAAATATGAAAATGAAAATTGTAGATGTAACCATTTCCTTAGTTACCGATGAATTTTTCAAAAGATGCCATGAGTTAGGTAGAGCATATGTTCGGAAAATAATTGTTCCAATTGTTCCATTGTCATCATGGGCAGGGCAAGCGATGCTTAATTTCACAAATATATCCAATAATCAGACGATAAAAGCATTTTTAGTGTGTGGATGCGTGTGCTGTCCACGTTTATATTTATCAAAGATGTCCGAGATAAATTTCGTCATTAATGATAAAGATGACCACATCTTAAAAATAGTTTTATCTAGGGCTTACAGGGAATTGTATGGTAGAGATATTTTAGACAGGTCACATGACAAATAATGTAAAAATAGATAATTGTTGGTTTAATCACTTTGTGCAATGTAAACATCCGAGCAATCCAAAAAAAAAAACAACTAAGTTAGGAATTCCTCTGAACTTTACCTTACTTCTTCATATAATCTTGAAAGTTCATAGCCTTTACAGTTAGGAGAAATTGCGTTACTGTAGAAAAACAATCCTGAATACATGAAGCGGAAACATCCCATTCGAAGGAGAACGTTTTTAATTAGTTTTATTCTTCTTCCGTAATTTCAAACAGAAATACATTTAAAATATGTGCATACTTGTTTATTTTAATCAATGTGTTAAAATGATGCATTCGAGAACCTTCTAAGGGATATGTTGGGAGAATTCATATACGAAAAGTGCATACAAATTCCATTTGCACATAAACAAAACTGCAGTTGAAATTTATAAATGCAGATTGTCAAATCCGATAATAACCTTTATAATCTGAACCATACATCGTTTATTTTTATCCACGCGTTTTGCCGCCTATTCGGCTAATTCGTAAATTTAGTATTATAGATAACAGTGACGGTAATACAATATCAGTCTGTCGACACACCTGATCTCTCCCTTTCGGGCTTCATGTGATGGCTACGAAAGTTCATTCATCCATGGTACTCTATGCTATGTGAGTTCGGGTTAGCATACTAACACACACACATTGATCTCTTGTAAATAATGTTGGGTTAGCTTCATGAAATTGTTGACTTGAATTTCGTACACCTATTTTTGGTGTCTCCTAACATTTTGTTTTCCGAGTATTAGCAACTACTTCTTTTATTACAGAGCAGAGTCTTACTTTTAAATTAGTGAATATCTGTATATGGTCTCTCTGGTGTGAAATAATCGTGTCCTGATTTTTGCCCGTGCAAGTTAGTTTGGCTTATTTTGATAAATTATGGTCGAATTGAGTGAACTTACCCGTAAGGCACAAAAGGTTCGTCCACCAACCATGGCTTGCTATTTATGATAAGAAAATTTGCGAGCAAAACTCTCGGCAACATCGTTTCACGAAGTTCTGTAGTTATGGACTTTTCTTTGTAACGTCACAATATTTCCCATTTCCGTTGAGCATCGTCACAATTTATAACGATTTCAGGAGAATGCCCCCTATTCTGAAGAATAGACTATCTTTCAAGAAATCACCTGCGAATGTTCACTTTGTTCTAGAGTTCTTATTGGACTTTTACATTTTAACTACTACCGAATTTTACAACTAGTCAATGCAACATTTGGCGCGGGCAGAGTTTAACATTCAGGAACAAGTTTTTTATGGAAGGTCGAAGGATTCTAGCTTAAGTTTTAAGTTTTAATATATTTCTAATAGTGTTTGATAAGCAAGAATTTCACACTAGTTCCATTGATATTCGCCGCATTTGATGTCATTTGTTTGATTGGACTTACTCCAAACTGGAGGTTCCTTGCCATTCATATTCCCATTTCAAGGGACACCAAACTAAAGAATTTTAATAATTATCACCATTTGGTTTCGTAAATCAAAAGGATAAACTAGAGGCTTCCAGGAGCCTGTATAGCTTACTTGGACTATGTCCATCTTGACTGACACCCTGGAACATTGCTTTCAAGCCAACTGGCTCATTGGTTTCAAACAAGATCTTTCAGTGATTTTTCCCATTAGGTCCTATGTTAATCTATGTTCGGCTTTGACGGCCATCTTGGATGCAGGTGGGGTCATCAGATATAATTCTGAAAGGATACCAACCAAGGACTATTGCTGCTAAATTTTGTTGCAAATGGCCCAGTGGTTTTAGACAGGAAGATCTTTAAGTAAATTAAGTAACTATGTTCGGCTCTGGTGGCCATTTTGGATGTTGGGCGGGGTAATCGGATACAATTCTGAAGAGGACCACCTAAGGACCATCGCTGCTAAGTTTTGTTCCCATTGGCTCAGTGGATTCAGAGGAGAAGAGGAGAAGGTCTTTAAAGGAAAGTTTACGACGGCCGACGGACGCCAAGTGATGGCAATAACTCACATGTCCTTTTAGGACAGGTGAGCTAAAAATGGAGTCTTTTCCAGTAAGTTTTCAATTTTATCAACAGTGTTCTGTCAGAGTAATTCTGCATTTAACATTTCGAGTTTAATGGTCTTGGCCAAGACTGTGTGATGTTTTTGGTAATTTTCTTTGTGCATCATTGACTTTATCTATTAAAATCAGATTAACAATAGTGTGAATTAATGTTATTACATGTATATGGGTAGTAGACGATACTACATTGTTGAGTGTGGGCCACGGTGCCAGAGTGGTAATTCGTCGAAACTACAGATGATCACTAGCCTCTGAACACAGTAGCTGGGAGTTCGAATCCAGATTTTGTTGAGATGTGTTCGACTCCATTCTTTTACAAGGATTGCGATCACAACTTTCATGGTTCTCTTAGAGTTTTCAATAGGATAATTAAATGGCCTCCACCGATAACAGCCATTCCAAAATTTATCAACGGTAGAGACTAATTACGTTGTGGACCTTTAGCACAAAAGCATTCTAATGCATACATTGAACACAGAATGAGTTCCTGCTTTTAAGATATCAAACCGGATATAATTCGGGTAAAACATTTATAGTATGTAATCACTTACATGGAAAGTCCGTTGTCTTTCCTACCACGTGACACATTTAAACTCAATACACTAAAATTTTAGAAAAAGCAAAAAAATCTTTTACTCACTTCGTTCTTTGCTTGATTAAATTAGGTACATCGACTACAAAAGCTTAAGGTGACAATGACCTAGTAAAATCGAGGATCTTTTCATGCTTTTGTAAAATTTGATTTAGGTATGGTTTTATGAAAATATTGTAATCACGTCTGTACATGATGACCTTATCATTATATGGTAAAATGAATATATCTCCTATAACATAGATCACTCTTTAACGTTAAATAGTACGTTTTTTTTAAATTTCTACAGGTTCTGTTGTCATATTGTTGTTTACTGTGTATAGAATAAATTCAGGGAGTCTGGTCATTTTCATGTGACCAGCAAGAACCAAATAAGTTTCAAAATAGAAAAATCAGCATGCGACCGTAACTATTCCTGAAGTTTTAAAGCTGTGTGTTTGTTTTATTTTATTCTAGTTAATTACATGGAATTTCCCCTCATTCCATTTTCTGTGCTTTCCTCGTATATCAATTCTATATACTTACTGGTTCCAAATTAGATCTAAATTACAAGGGTGATAGGTGAAAAATGTCAAATTCTAACCTAACTTGTGTATAGTTGCCCAAAACAACACTTCCAAATTTCAAATGATCTTTTGAAACAATATTCAAGTTAATGAAAGTAAACCACTTTTTTGCCATTTCCCACATTATAATGGGGCATAACTCATAAATGACAAAACGGAATTATGTCAAATCCATCTGTGTTTTGTGGTCCACAGCAATATTTCCAGATCTCAAATGCATATTGCACATGTTCTTGTCAAATGATAAATGAATTTAACTATAAGGGAATTGAACTCCCGATATTTCTGCCATTAAAGATAAACTAAAATAACGATCTCGGTTCATGTTCTTGGGATATTCATTCCTTAACATGTTGTTTTATTAACTTATTATCCAATCAGGTTCAGAAAAATTCTTCACTGCTAACATATATACATTGATGTTTGATTACTTAATCCTTATTCCACAGAAGCCAAAATGATCATACACATAGTGGTTCTTTATGGGTGTGCAGGGGCTTTGTGTTTTATTTTGAAAGAGCAAAATTGAACAGACCCAAGAATATTTTCTTATTACAGACTGAGGAAGAAAAAGGACCAGTTTGGAGTTACATGGTAGATAAATTCACCTGAGATAAGTTGGGACATGGGGCTTTATTGCTGTTCTTCATCTGAAAGTCAGCAAGGCCTGTAATATATATATATGTGTGATGAAGCCATGTTAAATTGGTGTACTTTTTGTTCATATTAGATGTACATATTATCAGGTTTTCTGCAAACGTATATCGTAAAATATCAGCCGCGAGACACAATGTGAAGCGGCTTACTGTGGATTCATTAATTTTCGTTGTATACCAATTTTCGTGGTTTTCGTGGGTCCCAGTAAACCACGAATTTAAATATCCAACGTAAAATAATATTTTTTCTTCAGCTTAAATGTGCTGAAGGTTTTGATGTACCTATCCGAGACAACATTGAACAATTGCGTTTTTACGTTTTTACAGCATGTACTTGGATACTGACATATACATGATGAGTCAGCTATACCCATAACTGTTAGCGGATATAATGTTTTATGCAATTTTCTCTTTGGTAACATATAAACGCTAAAATAATTTTCTTTAAAAATATCTTGACTCTGTAAATTGTCGCGGAATTCACTTCCCGTTTTTTAAATTCAAACATTCAATAAAAATATTAATCCTAAGTAGGCCTAAACAATACAGACTTTCTCACAAATTACAGTAAAAACATCTTGTCAAAAGATAATAAAGCAGAAATTATTGGTCGTAATCAGATTAAATATATATGTTTATGCCCGGAGGTATTTGCATGGTGACAAGTGATTGCAATTTTGACAATACATATTTCACACCTGATTAGCCTAACAAGTAAATAATTAAGGATTCTGTTAATCATGTTAAATTCATGAAAAATTTGAGGAATCTGTTAGACTTTTGTTTTGTAAGCGCTTAAAATCAATACTTTACTGTACAATATCAAAGTCTGATCGGCACGAATTTAGATATCCCACGAAATGCCTTTTTTTCTCTATCCACGAAAATTGGTATCCACGAAAATAAATGAATCCACAGTATATTTTACAATATTTGTTTGAAGAAAACTTGATAATAAATTTATCGTATTGTTAACTAGCAATCTTAATGGGATTTCTTACTTTTCAATGGCCATCCGCCTATAACCGGATGTTTTCCTGATATATTCGGGTCAACGTTGGGTCAAACATTATGACGTCGCTGGTATATTCGGGTCAGCTCATATTAGGGTCGGGTCAACTCTTTACGACGTCACAGTGCCGAAATACGGGAAATTCTGAAGGCTTCAGCAGGTCGATATAGCCATAGGGAAATACGATAAAGGTGCAGATCTTTCTATTTGTGCATGTACTAGTATGAAATTTCTTAAGTATAAACTGCATTGTTAATTATAACACAAAACTATTTTTCTCTTTCACTGATATTCATTTACTATCTCATTCATGACATAAATAAAATGGAAAAATAAAGATAATTATATTTATTTAAAACAGTCATCCAACAATTCACCCTAATACACCGAAATCATAGTCTCCATCGCTATCCTCATTGTTACCCATACTCAGGGAGCCTATTAACGAATCTGATAATGCCTTGGATAATTTATCTGAAAAGTATAAAATGAGAATGGTATATTAGTTATATTTACAGATTCTCCAAGTTTTGCCTCATAAAAAAAAAAATTCAGCTGTTATATATATAGAATATGTGTACATTGTCTCGGACAATGCTTAGAAACAGGTAGAAATGTGATGCGTACCAAGCTTTTCTCACCTGTTCGTGCTGAGTTCGAATACATTTTATATTAAGAGACAATATACACATATTCTATTTATCCTGCAAAATAAAATCTGTAAAAAATAATTGGAAAGCAGTGAATTTCTTCATTAACCTAGCAACTTCAATAGACCACAAAACCGTCGCATTTCGTGACATCATAAGTAAAATTAAAAGGTTTTGTACCGTGATGTCACAGTAAAAGTGATATACAGTCAATGACTGTATATCACTTCTAAATATACAGTCAATGCATTTTGGTTACTCATACAGCAGAGTTGCAGGATAACACAAAGGATCATATCGTATTCTTCATTGCTTTTCAACACATATATAAACAATTTTTTCAGTATAAGCCTGTCAAAACATTTAACATAACAAAATTTTCATTATAATATCTATTACAATCTTAAAATTTGTCTATTTTATATTTTCAATGCACTTTTGCCTTATTTGTATAACAAATAAAAATTAAATATAAATCCTAATTTAAATCTCTTACCTGCTCGTTTTCTTTGCTTTTTCATCTTCTTAAAGTCTTCCTTTCTTTTCTGATTTTGTTTTAAAATATTCAGTTTGTCCTTCAATGGTTCATTTGATTTTTTGGACTTGACAGACTGTTTTGACACTGATGAGGCAACAGAAGATTTCCTAGATCTTGATAGTGCAATTTCAACTCCTTTTAACTAATAAAATATAAAATATGAACTAACCTCAGAATAAATAAGTGATATTATTAATCAAATAAATTAAATAGAAGCTAATACAAAACATTCACTCACAGAAAATTTGTGTATAAATTGAAACGTAGAAAAAAATTCATGTGTAAACAGTTTTTACCAGTACTACAAATGTTTCTTGTCCACCCATTAATTGAAAGAAAATTCTGGACAAAACAAAAACTGTTGACTGACTGTGTTTAACACCAGTCTGGCAGTATTATAGTCACATCATGACAGACTGAGAAAATTCAGTTAAAAACTATTTTCTTCACCAGGTCGTTTTGAAAGGAACAAGATTCATATTATTAAAGATTAGAAGGACTATGACTGATAAATTCTTGATAGAAATTCCCGAATGGAATGTATCATAAAAGTCACAGTAAAGGCTTCAACAAAAGGAAAATCTTGCAGCTGACAGACTAATTTCGTTTCATTTATTGGGATTTTGTGCTTTTCATAGCAATTGGCTATAACCACGTGACAGCCAGTCGTTATTGGTGGAAGTAGAGTACCCAATGAGAAGTCGTTGCGTCAAGTTATTAGGCCTTTTTAGAGGCAAAAACAGAAAAATTCTATACCTACTAACCAATTAGAGCTTAATTCATCAACCAATAAGAAGTTATAATCAAAATCCCTCTCCTTGAAATATTTATGGCATCATATACAGAATCTGAGAATGGCTTACAGTATACAGGAGAATGAAATGTGTGTGAAAATATTCTCAATATTCATTATTTACCTCTTCATCTCCCTCCATACTTTCATCTGACCCATCATCCTCCTCTTCATCTGCCATTTCATCATCTCCTTCTTGAACATTAAGCTGTGACTCATCCATAATGGCCTGTGCTGGTCCTAATGACTCAACCAACATATGTTTACTACTCTTACTTTCCAATCCTGAAGAAAAAGTAAACTTAAATTATTTTTTTGTACAGAATGAGACCAAACTTATTTTTAACCTACGTTTGTTTGTTTTTTTAGTAGGGGTTTAACGCCGTTTTCAGCACATTTGGCTATTTCGTGGCGTCCAGTTTTTATTGGTGGAGGAAGCCAGAGTACCCGTAGAGAACCACCAACCTTTGGTAGGAAAATTGGCAATCCTTGTCAATTAAGATCGGAGTCAAACACACCCGCCACAGGTGAGATTCGAACTCACAACCCCAGCCTTGACAGGCTAGTGATCATTAGTAGTCATGACGAACTACCTAGACCACTCGGCCACCGAGGCCCCTAACCTACATGTAAATAAAAAAGCACTTTAAGTATGCAGCAAACTCTATTACAACTATTTAACTACAAATGGCACCTGTATATTTAGAAATCATGGAGTTTTGATGTTGTTATTCTATGATTTTAAAACAGGTAAGTAAAACACCTTCAAGCAAACATTATCAAACTGATTGTTGTTTGACCTACAGTGACAATTATTACATGTAAATCAATATGATAATAATAATATGACATGAATAGGAACCATGCTTTGTAGTTTACCAAAATGGTGTGACCTATTTCGTGAACATTTTTTTCATATTCGGTGTTCATTATTACACAATTTAATTTTTCTTAAAAGTGACATGTTTAAAATATCAAATCAGTATACCTTGTAATGTCCTTTCTTCAACTTCCATTAAATCATCAATACTAAATTCTTTACCCATCTCTGTTACTAGAGAGGCACTGATGTGGGTTGGTAAGGTATGTTGTTCTGGTGGGTGGGTAAAGTAATTTATCTTTCCACTGGAAACAAAAAATCAGTAAAAAATAATTAAACAACTTTCCTTGATATGGTTTAATGGGGTTTTAATAGATGTATATGATGGCAGCATGCCATTTTTGCTACTAAAGAAAGCAACAGTACAGAGAGAACCACCAATTTTTGGCAGGAAATCTGACAATCCTTGTCAATTAAGACTGTAGTCCAACATACCTCACCACAACTTTGGTTCAAACTATCAATCACAGTTTTGACAGGCTAGTGATTATAACTACCTCTACCATTTGGCCTAAGCATAACACTGACTGAATTGCTGATTTTAAGTATGATGAGGTATTCAGCTTACTGAAGGTGTATGAAGTATACTTTTAATAAAATCTGAATATTTTATAATAAAAATTATAACTGTTTTAAGTGTAATTTAGTTTGATTGACATTATAAACAGATTATTTTGTGAAAGACTAGGTCGAACAAAAAATTACACACCTAAAAATTCATGGGTAAAAAACTGGAAATCAGAAATAAAACATCTATGTTTTGTTATGAAGTTATATTTAGGAGCTAAAAATATAAAATACCCTGGAATATGACATATTCTCAAAAACAAAAACCCATGGAAATCCTCCACCTACATATTGAGAACTATTTGACTACTTACCTTGTCCAATCCTGTACCACAGTAACAGCAGCTTTATTTATGTCTGGGACACCTCCTTTCTTTAACCTTCCCATCTTCCTTGCCAGCAGAGAAAGAAACTCATTGGTGTCTTTATAATCAGGAATATTATAATGTAAAATCATCTGAAATCAAATATTTCTTCTATCAAAATATGTTAATTTTCTTTGAAATAAAGGAAGAAATATGTTAGATTAGTGCTATACTGCACATTTTCATTTGAATAAACATAAATAAGTTGGACATAACATTCAGCTGCTTATGTTATAGTCAATCCTAAAATTTGACAAAAGTGGATCATGAACCCTCATTTGTTTAGTATGACAGATATTAAAAAAATGTCGGTATCATGTCCTGTATGAGATCTTGTGTGATTAAAAGTACTTCTCACTGATGCAGGACTTTGGAAAAAATCTTGACACAAGAAACACCACACTTTGTGTATAATTTATATATCTCTTTATGATTCAGGACATTAAGACCAATCAAAGAAATCATGGTGATAAAATATATTTGACACATAACCAACAAAATGAATTATAATTATACATATATATACCTCCATGTAATCACTAATTAAGTACACTTAGGTTCAATATAGCCATTTACAATACTTTTCACTTCTATCAATAAAATGCTCCGCTGGGCGCAGCTTGATACGACCGCAGAGGTCGAACCCTGAACAGTTGTATCAAAGAACCCCCATAATTCAATTTTTAATGAAATTAAACAAAGTTTCATTTTGGACGTTAGAGACCTCAATGTGGATAAATTTAAACACAAGGCCCAAAATCCAAAAATCTAAATACACATTTAGATTAAGGATATCAAAGAACCCCATATATTCAATTTTTGTTAAAATCAAACAAAGAGTGATTTTTGACCCTGATTTGTACCAACTTAATACTGGGCCCATAACCAAAAATCTAAATACATGTTTAGATTCAGCATATCAAAGAACCCCAAGTTTGGACCCCGATTTGGACCAACGTGAAAACTGGGCCCATAATCAAAAAACTAAGTACATGTTTAGGTTCAGCATATCAAAGAACCCCAAGAATTCAATTTTTGTTAAAATCAAACTAAGTTTAATTTTGGACCCTTTGGACCTTAATGTAGACCAATTTGAAAACGGGACCAAAAATTAAGAATCTAAATACACGGTTAGATTCGGCATATCAAAAGACCCCAATAGTTCAATTTTTGATGATTCAATTTTTGATGAAATCAAATAAAGTTCAATTTTGGACCCTTTAAACCTCAATGTGGACCAATTTGATAACCGGGCCCACATATCAATGTCTTGCTATTGCGCAATACTGTGCAATTGAAGATTTCTTGCTATTGCACAATACTGTGCAATTGAAGATTTCTTGCTATTGCGCAATACTGTGCAATTGAAAATTTCTTGCTATTGCACAATACTTATTATAATAATTTACACATCCTGTTTGGTGTGTATATCTTGCCTTATCATTATTATTTGCTTTTATATATAAATCAGAAATTTAATAATAAAGTTTTTGGCAAATTTCCAATATACATTATTTAAAAGCAGTTTAGGTGAGATAAACAAAAAAGCTTCATCAGTAACATTTTATATTGGCAAATTTCAAATGAAGTTCATTAAACTAAAGTTATTGGCAAATTTCCAATGGAATTTATTAATAATAAAGTTTTTGGCAAATTTCCAATATAAATAATTTAAAAGCAGTTTAGGTGAGATATTCAAATGAGTTTCAGTTACCAACCTTACACTGCCTTTAAAATTATGTTTTGTACTTAATTGTCCATTAACCTGGAAACCCTTTTCCCCCCATTTTTGCACCTTATTCCTTAACGGTTTGAGCCATAACTCCCAAAGACAATTCTTACCATCCCTTTGTGGTATTCCAATATCCAAAATCTAAATACATGGTTAGATTCAGCATATCAAAGAACCCCAAGAATTCAATTTTTGATGAAATCAAATAAAGTTCAATTTTGGACCCTCTAAACCTCAATGTGGACCAATTTGATAACCGGGCCCAAATATCAAAAATCTAAATACATGGTTAGATTCAGCATATCAAAGAACCCCATATATTCAATTTTTGTTGAAATCAAACTAAGTTTAATTTTGGACCCCGATTTGGACCAACTTGAAAACTGGGCCCATAATAAAACCAGAGGCTCCCAGGAGCCTGTAATCGCTCACCTGGCATACAGTTGCCAAAGTTGACATTAAAATTTTTAGTTTGTACAGAGTAAGCAGTTTAAAACAAAAAAAATCAAAATATCCTATAGTGATCTATGTTAAACAAGTTTGGTTAATTGGTCATCTTTGTTTGTGTCTGATGTCAATGATTTAAATTCTAAAAATGACCATTTTATTGAAGTTTGGTTCTAATTGTAAATTTAGATTTTTTCTATGAACTTTTCATAGTGTTCTTATTAAATGTAGGTTTCTTGTAGTAGTAATGTTAGTTGGCTGGTTGGGTAATTGGATAGGATTATCCTAGGGTGAGTGCTCACTAACCTGTTTAATCCTGCCACATACTAAATGTGTTTGTTCGAAGCCAAGAATTTGGGGTCCTATGTTAAACTAAGTTCCGCTGTGGTGGCCATGTTGAATGGTGGGTCGGGTCATTGGATACAATTCTTAAAGGGACCTACCTAATGAGCGTTCCACCAAAGTTTGGTTCCAATTGAACAAGTAGTTTCAGAGGAGAACATTTTCCATTGAATTTCCCATAGGGTCCTATGTTAAACTAAGTTCAGCTGAGGCGGCCATCTTGTTTGGCGGGTGGGGTCATCGGATACAATTCTGAAAGAGACCTACCTAATGATCATTCCACCAAAGTTTGGTTCCATTTGAGCAAGTAGTTCCAGACGAGAAGATTTTTTAATGAATTTCCCATAGGGTCCTATGTTAAACTAAGTTCGGCTGAAGCAGCCATCTTGGTTGGTGGGCGGGGTCATTGGATACAATTCTGAAAGAGGATCATCTAAGGACCATTCCATCAAAGTTTGATTCAAATTGAGCATGTGGTTCCAGACAAAAAGATTTTTTAATGAATTTCCCATAGGGTCCTATGTTAAACTAAGTTCGGCTGTGGCAGCCATCTTGATTGGCGGGTGGAGTCATCGGATACAATTCTGAAAGAGGATCATCTAAGGACCATTCCACTTAAGTTTGACATAAATTGGTTGAGTAGTTTTGGAGGAGAAGATTTTTTAAGAAACCACCCCCTTTTTTCTATTTTTAGTAACGGCAGCCATGTTTGTTGGTGGATTGCGACCCCTGATACAATTCTGGAAGGGGACCACCCAAGGACCATTCCTGCAAAGTTTGGTTGAAATTGGTCCAGTTGTTTCAGAGGAGAAGATTAAAATGTGAATTGTGGACGGACGGACGGACGGACAGACGGACGGACGGACGGACAGACGACGGACGCCAAGTGATGACAAAAGCTCACATGGCCTTTCAGGCCAGGTGAGCTAAAAACTAAGTACATGTTTAGATTCAGCATATTAAAGAACCCAAAGAATTCAATTTTTTTTAAAAATCAAACTAAGTTTAATTTTGGACCCCTTGGACCTTAATGTAGACCAATTTGAAAACGGGACCAAAAATTAAGAATCTAAATACACGGTTAGATTCGGCATATCAAAGAACCCCAATAGTTCAATTTTCGATGAAATCAAACAAAGTTTAATTTTGGACCCTTTTGGCCCCTAATTCCTAAACTGTTGGGACCAAAACTCCCAAAATCAATCCTTCCTTTTGTGGTCATAAACCTTGTGTTTAAATTTCATAGATTTCTACTTACTTATACTAAAGTTATTGTGCAAAAACCAAGAAAAATGCTTATTTGGGCCCTTTTTTAGCCCCTAATTCCTAAACTGTTGGGACCAAAACTCCCAAAAACAATCCCAACCTTCCTTTTGTGGTCATAAACCTTGTGTTAAAATTTCATAGATTTCTATTTACTTATACTAGAGTTATTGTGCGAAAACCAAGAAAAATGCTTATTGGGCCCTTTTTTGGAACCTAATTCTTAAACTGTTGGGACCAAAACTCCCAAAATCAATTCCAACCTTCCTTTTGTGGTCATAAACTTTGTGTTTAAATTTCATAGATTTCTATTAACTTATACTAAAGTTATAGTGCAAAAACCAAATGTCTTCAGATGACGACGACGGCAAAAATTTTGTGGTCGTATAAAAATAAAACCTTTATAATAAAACATTTCTATATTTTTTGTTCTACATTACCTGTTGTTTAGAACATCTTTTCAGTATGGCTTCAGCTGGTGTAATTGGGTCATCTAAATTTTCCAACTGAAAATGGAAACACAAATATGTATAACTCAAAACACAACAACATGAGAAATAGATTGAAAAGTGTAAAAAATGATTATTACTAGGATTAATTCCCCTCCATTGTCCCCAATGCTATCTACCCAATACTACAGCAATGTCAATGTATATTATATTGTGTATCCCATATAAACCATCAACTTATTTTTAAGGAAATTTCTTTAAAATAATACTTGAATTCCAATAAAAACATTTAATACCTTTTTCCCTTTTTTATAAACTAATTATTGTCTTTTCCAATGCTGAGAAGCCTCAAAATTTTAATAAGAGATTTTTCACTTTCTGATGGTTATTAAACAAACTCACTATAATAAAATTACATCTGATAAATTTTAATTTTGTGACACATCAAAACTTAAAAAATAATTAGTTTTTTTTACCATGATAGTCATATGACAGAAAATAAAGACTGTTACCTTAACACAGTTCCGTAATATCACAGATGTATCAGATGTACCAGTTGCCATGACAATACCAGGACTGTCCAGCAACTTAATATGTTTATCTAAATGTACTTCCTGCATTGTTCTGAAATAAACATAATGATACAAATAAACTATTGTTCATAATTTTCCATAATTCATCAAATTATTCTAGATAAAGTTGGTGTTTTGCATAAATGATTCATTTCAAATGTTATAATTCTTGTAGAATATCAAGGGGAGTAATTACTGTAGATCATTTCTTACAAAAGATTACAACTGAGGGCATTAAAGAAATTATTGTATGGTAAGGTCAGAAGGTACTTTAATTAAAATTAGCCTTTAACAGTATAGTAGAGGAAGTAATGAATGGATAGAACCTCAAGAAATTAGCAAATTCTATACAAGTTAACTATCTGTTGTAAGGTACAGCTTGAAATTTTTTCGACATCTACACTAAAGTAGTATTAAGAAACCCCTGATATGTGAACGTGTATCTTACTATCTATATAAAACACTTTCTTTTTAAAAGTCTTTTCTATTATCTTTTATAATGCAACCATCAACTAATTTTTTTTCTGAAAAGTGTTACCTTGTCATTCCTGGCATAGCTCCAACATTACATGCTTTAGCACGTTTCAAACTGTTAATAATGCTACTTTTACCAGTGTTTGGAAAACCTGTAATATATTTACATAAATTAATCTTATTTACAAATTTTCTGATGCAAAAATTTCACCAACACTGACCTCAGTGTCTAATTCTTTTAAATTAAAACAAATAAAAATATTAAAATTTGAGGGGAATCTAAAAGAATCAATATATACATGTACATGTATAAGATCTTCACCAATGGTCATAACTATACAATATACAATGGCAATGGTCTTAACTATAAAATATACAATGGCAATGGTCATAACTATACAATATATGAAGATATTTTCATTACATATAAATCACTTGTTGCTTACATAGAAATAAATATGACTCACAACGGATGAAGACCAGGCCTGTAACCTTCAAATGGGGGTATTATAGACAAGATTCTGATTAAAAATACCATAAGATATATAATTTCACAATTAATTCTTATTTCTTTTAAATGTATATAATTTTGATATGCATGAGTGGTTTTAAGAACAATGCCGAGCAGTGTAAGCTGACTCTCCTAAAGATGAGGTCAAAATACAATTTTTACCATTTATTCTGACTGCTGAAATAATGTCAACTAGAAATTGTTTCTGTAATACATGGATGCCAAGCCCTAAAATCCATATTGACACACAAATTAATCACATAGTTAAAACATATGTATTAATGGATGTACACACATATGTACAGACAGGGGTGACACAATATATCCCTAGTTTCAAAGAAATGAACCTAAATGCAAAACTTAACCAGAGTCGCTCAAGCATGTTAAAATGTAGGTCATAATGACCCAATTATTGTATGACTGCTCAGTACTACCCAATGGAGATCCACTGATGAAGTTTCATTGGTACAGTATGCTTAGTTCCAAAGAAATGAACCTAAGCGCAAAACTTAACCAAAATAGTAGGGACATACGTATGTACGGATGGACAAGGGTAACTCTATATTCCCCATCTACATTCGTGGGCATGGCATAACAAATCAAGTTATTTCACTTTCTATATACGAACTAATTAATGACTGCTTACCAACTACTCCTACTCGTATTGCAGTTTTGATATCCTTATTCCGACAGTAATTTCCCAGTAGCTTCATTAACATGTCAGCTCCTAAGCAATGACTTGACTTTAACAGATCATCACTGGCTAACTGAAGAGGAACTTTAGTTCTGCTCTGAAAAGTATATGTAATAGGTTGTTAGCAGTTTCTTGCTTTTTTAATTATTTCCTTCAACTGTGACAAGTCACAAATGAAACATGAATAATTTCTGGACCTGATATAGTTTCTTAGAATTCATGATGAAATAAATTCCATTGACAAAGGCTTGTCTTTTGCTCTTCTCCAACATTTACCTGACATAAACAAAGGAACTGTTTATCTTGAAGTCTCAATGAAGCTTTCAAAACCAGACCCACCTGGACAGTCCTTACAGTGTTTCGCGTTGAATTCTCAAATTCACTTGTAAATGCCAAATGTCATTCCCTTAAATCTGTATGTTGTATATGTTCTATATAGCACTAATTATACTTACCAGGTTTGTCTGTTGTGTTTGTGTGGAGGCTTTGAAAGCGAGTGTTGGAAACTCATTTCTTAAATGTTTTAACCATGCTTCTACATTTTCCCTAGGAACTAAATCTAAGAAATATATCTAAAGACATTTAGACACAAGGAAAAAAAATTAATTCAAGAATATTAGCCTAGATTAGAGGATCACCTTTCAGTGTAATACAATATTCAGTCCTTATGGAGTGAAAATATTCCTAGTACATGTGTAAGCCTAAATAACAAGGGTTTTTTTTTTCATTACAGAAAAGCTTTAATATACAGTTGACCTTAATTATAAATCTTAAAGTTGGAGGATTTTGCAAAATAAATTTGATGTAATTGGAATTTTTAAATATAAGGGGTAAATACAGTTTAAAATTTAATCTTGGGACCTGCCAAAAGATCTCCTTCAGATAACCTGACACTGAAAAAACCAATTCAACTGTATGAAAAAAAAAGGAAAATAATAAATGTATTATATATCATTATACTTTCTTGTTGCATTTAATATTTTACTTTTCTTATATTGTGGTCTTATTTATCAAGTGCTGAAATTGAAAAAACAACATCACTTCAGTCTAATACAATTATGTTTGTAAAATTCATACCTATTTTATTTAATATCAAAACCAATCGTTTATTGGTTCCACTTTCAAGTATAACCTCCTCCATTTGTGTACAACGACTACCAAGTGGGTCTCTGGCATCCAAAACTTCAAGTATAACATCAGCAGCATCTACAACCTGTTAAATTGAAGAAATTAATATATCATACTCCGTAAGGCAACAATTACCCATCTGTAATGTGTTTATCTTGATTGCATAAAATAAACATAAAAAGATATAAAAATTAAAGAACCTTTGTGAGCACGCTCACATACCCCACGTCTTCATATTGTCACTGGAGAAACAAAATCTCACTTCACAAGTAAAATGAACACAATCAAATGCTTACCTTCACATATTTATCCTAATTTGAATGGCAGCATATTGGGAAATTTAAATTCCAAGCGAGAGTAGTCAACAGTAATAGTATAGTGAGGCAAATAAGTTCAAAGGGGTGTAACTCCTAGAAAAAAAATTGAATCGTAATTTCCTGTCGATATGCACATCTACGTAGTATGTCCTTATTATCTGAAAAGGTTTCATGAAATTCTGTTGTGTGGTTTGAGAGGAGTTGCGATGACAAACTGTTGCAGTAGTACATTAAAGTAAATTAGTTCAAAGGGGCGTAACTCCTAGAAAAAAAATTGAATCGTAATTTCCTGTCGATATGCACATCTACGTAGTATGTCCTTATTATCTGAAAAGGTTTCATGAAATTCTGTTGTGTGGTTTGAGAGGAGTTGCGATGACAAACTGTTGCAGTAGTACATTAAAGTAAATTAGTTCAAAGGGGCGTAACTCCTAGAAAAAAAATTGAATCGTAATTTCCTGTCGATATGCACATCTACGTAGTATGTCCTTATTATCTGAAAAGGTTTCATGAAATTCTGTTGTGTGGTTTGAGAGGAGTTGCGATGACAAACTGTTGCAGTAGTACATTAAAGTAAATTAGTTCAAAGGGGCGTAACTCCTAGAAAAAAAATTGAATCGTAATTTCCTGTCGATATGCACATCTACGTAGTATGTCCTTATTATCTGAAAAGGTTTCATGAATTTCTGTTGTGTGGTTTGAGAGGAGTTGCGATGACAAACTGTTGCAGTAGTACATTAAAGTAAATAAGTTCAAAGGGGCGTAACTCCTAGAAAAAAAATTGATTCGAAATTTCCTGTCGATATGCACATCTACGTAGTATGTCCTTATTATCTAAAAAGGTTTCATGAAATTCTGTTGTGTGGTTTGAGAGGAGTTGCAGTGACAAGATGATACTTTGGTATTTTAACTGAAAATAGTCTAAGTCCCACAACTCCCACAAAAATTATCCAATCAATATGGTGGTATAGTATGCACATATACACATCATAACCAACAATCCTACTAAATATGAAAGCAATCCGTCAAGCGGTTACAGAGGAGTTGCAGTGACAAGAACAGGACTGACGGACGGACTGACGGACGGACGGACTGACGGACAGACGGACGGACGGGTCAAAAACATTATACCCTCCGCAACTTCGTTGCGTGGGGTATAATAAATTTGTAACAGTTTTTCAAAAAATTGTATGCAAACTTTATTACGCTGATCTGTGTCTTATCTTTTAACATTGTTTTAAAGGTATATTAGAGTTTTAGAATTCTAGAAACCGAAATGAAAATACGTTTTTTGTGAACTGCATATCATTATTTTTTTTTAAGTTCTTGTCATTTATTGATGATCTGACTTTCTTAATTTGAAAAAAAAATTAATACATTTATTATGCCTAAAAACATATGTACTTTAGTTTCCTGCTGCAAAACTGTTTTCAGTGACTATAAATCTACAGATGTAATATCTACCTTTTTAAATTCCTTATAAAATGTTTTCAATGAATTCTCCACATGACCGCTATTTATTTGTTGTCCTCCACCAGATGACTTCTTTAACTGCTACAATAGATCATAAAATTTATACACAACCAGGAAGTATAATTCCTTTACGTAGTATCATACTGTAAAATATAAGACATTAACAAATCTGATGCCAGTTTCAATGACATTTGAATCATAATACATGTACCAGAAAACTTTATCTAAGAGATAGAGAAACTTAATAGCAGAATTAGCAGCCTTTGTCAGAAAAAATGTTACGTATGTCATTCCAAATTTTGGGTTATATAATAGAAACTTTCCCAGATTGTTTTCCAACATATTAATAAAAAAATAAATAATAAAACAGTGGAGTTAAGACAAGGTGTATTGAAGTTGTCAAAAATTTGAAATTCAGAAATTATCTACTCTTTTGCCTATGTTTAATTAAGGAATGTACGGATGCAGAAATCTGGTTTATTGTGGAAAAACTTTCACCTATGGTGGTAATATTTGCATAAAAATTTAAATAACACATTCATTAGAATGATCAAATCATGAAAGTATTTCTTTTAACCTTTCTCTCATATTCTGCTGTTTTCTTCTGTGCATCCTTGACTAATCCATCTAAATTCCTTTTCTTTGCCAACAACTTTTCTCTTTCTTTCTTCCTTCTTTCCTTTTGTTTTTCTCTCTCTTCATCAGCCTATAACAGTAAATATACTGTATAAAGTTGTAATAAAAATGAAATTGTAGAATGGTAATGCTAAGTCCTACAAGATTGTAATTTCTACTGGTTAAAATGAACCATAGGACTACATGTTATTTTTGCTGACTTTAAACATATTAATTCAATAAAAATTATCTTTAATACAAAGTAACTGTAATAATTTCACAAAATTATGGGCATATTTGCATGTTAGATTTATAAATCAAACTAATTTACCCTTCTTTTTCTCTCTTCAGCTTCATGAAGTATTTGTTCTTTAAATGGTAAACTGTTTGGTATTCCTGGGTCCTTCTTTTTTTCTAAAATATTATACATTCATTTTAATTGATAATAAGCTATGTATATCAGTATACAGATATAAGACCAGAATCCTTTGTAATATACATGTAACTATTGAAAACATAGAAAAAGCAGAAAAGTGAAATCAAATTTGTTGGTAAAATTAATTATATATAAATTTTGAAAAGAACATGAAGAAAGTTCCTTTGTTTTAAGGTAAAGTATTTGTTTGTTTAGTTGGGGTTTTACGCCATTTTCAGCACATTTGGCTATTTTGCGGCGGCCAGTTTTAATTGGTGGAGGAAGCTGGAGTACCCGGAGAGAACCATCGACCTTTGGTACGAAAATTAGCAATCCTTGTCAATTAAGATTGGAGTTGAACGCACGCCGCCACAGGTGAGATTCGAACTCACAACCTCAGCGTTGACAGGCTAGAGATCATTAGTAGTCATGACGAACTACCTAGACCACTCGGCCACCGAGGCCCCTTAAAGTATTTGTAAATGATCAGTCCTTCGAAAAATTTTAAATTTTGCATGCGATTACATATTGATAAAAGACAACAAAATATGCACAAAAAATATAGGTCACCAGCTTAGTTTTTAAATATAGCAATTTGAAGTTTAGCTGATTTAACATAGAATATGCGGGGAAAATGGCAGGAAAATTACAAAAATTCCATTCATCAGGCATTTTCTAATTACTTGGTCCTAAGATTTAAAAAAAAATTTGACATTTCAATCTCAAAGATAAAAGAAAACTAATGATACCAATTAATGACTTGACAAACAGGCTTGTTTTCTTTGTATAAATCACTGAAGGAAGTGTATATCCCTAAAAAGCGAGTAAATTTGCGGATTAACCAAACGTGGTAGTTTATCTCATGATTCTCTTGCTGTATCTTACCAGCATTATCTTGTTGAATCAATCCCAGGTTTTACTTTCTATAATTTAAACTATAATTTGTGCAATATGGATGGTGAAAGGGATAGAATTTAAAGCTTTTAGTTTACTGTGTGTTTTTCTCCTGATTGGGAAAGAGGTTTTGACTGAGTCAACTAGGCACAAAAAAAACAGTCATAGTGTTCAATGTATGCCATGTGAGAATCACAAGTAGAAGTAACTATGCAATAAAAATTAATAATGTATTAGTGAAAATAGATTGTCTCAGCGAGACATAAAAAGGATTGTCAAATCAACAAAAGCGAGAACAACACTGTGAATTTATTTAAAGATCATTAAACTTGATCATTGCATGACGTATATTAATATGAAACTAAATACATTACGATGGAAGACTGCTAATTGTGATTAAACATAGAAGTTAAAGTCCGTTAAATTTTTATAAACCATCACTGAAAAAATTTAAAAATCATTCATTTTTGTAATTTTGTCTTGTATACATACTGTATACGAACTCACGCAAATATTGAATTTTTTACTCTCAAATTAAAAAAGTTACTATTTATACCAGCCGATTTTAATTAATTTTTAATTGAACATTGAATTATTGGGATAAAACTACAATTTATTAATTATTCAACGTGTGTTGGTAATGCAAGAGTATAGCATTTGAGAATTTAATTGTAAAACTGTGTGATTCGATGACGCTGGTCAAGATTTGTGCGGTACGCATCAACTTTTGTGGTGAATGTAATTCTCCTATGGCATTACGGCTTCTGGTCAAAGGGAAATAACCCCCGTAATGAAACCAAGAAGATGCGAGACGTTTTGCGGAATCCACGTGGTGGTGCTGATTTATGAATACTCTACCTTAAGGTTTTTCAAATGTATGGAGGGATTTTTGTGTCAAGAGTTAATCAATCATACCACTTCGTCCTTATTTCAATTTGACTTATGCTTTTTAGTGTGTGGATTCACTGTTATGTTTTTTTTTTAAAATTTGGCTGTTCTTTACCAATATTTATAGAAAATTAAATTTTTACCTCTTCTCTTTGTAATATTTGTATACTAATTCTAAGTTCCTTTTTTTTAATTTCATGTGTCTTTTGATCCATCCTACATTATTTTTCGTTTCCATCTAAAAACATTTTAATATTGGTATTCTTTGTCTCACTTCTCTTTTTATGGCTAGATAATATGCTGATACCAAAACAAAAAATTCTACAGTCACATGACTCCCCATTTGCCATCTATGATTAAAGCTAGAACTTTACTAATGGAAGAGAAAGACAGTTTTATTTCTTTTTTCCAATAATTTCACAAAATTCCAAACTGTAAAGGTTTTTCAATATTGTACTGCAAATACAAACATATGAAGTCAATTCAGTTGGATATTAATTTCAAATACTCCAGTATAATAATTGCTGCACTTCAGATGATACCTGCTTATACTGGTATGTATTATAATTCTTATGTTTAATTTTTTTCTCGGACAAATCTTGCAAACAATAAGATAAGTTACCATCTGAATCTAATCTACTTCTGTAGTAAACTACATGTTTGAGCTATTACATGTACACATCAGTTTTCTACTTGTCTAGTACTTGTGTCATGGACAATAATGCTGTAAACTGACTTTTAAATCAAAAACTTACTCTTTTGTGGATTCTTCCTCTGTTCCTTTTTAACTTTCTTGTGATGCTGACTTATCTAAAATCATAAAACAGAAATTTCATGTCACACTGTTCTTTTACTTCATTTCTAAAAACAGGATTTAATTTAAATACATTGTATTTAAGAAAACTGAAAATTAACACTTTGAAAGCCAGATCTTTGTATCTGATACTACAAACCTAGCCCATATTTCACAGAAAACCATACAAATATATCAACTGGAAGTCTAATTTAGCATTATAGAATGTTAGACAATCACATAATAGTTACAACAGTTGTTCATTTTTTTTTAAATGGGGCATGTTTTTTTTCTCCTTCATCTTTTAATAATTTATAGAGCTACTGATATTGTTAACCTCAGACACCATATAATACTCATGGCTACAGAATGAGATAATTGAGTTGTTACCTTTTTCAGTACTTTGTATCTGTGTTTTGCTGATTGTCTCTTACTTTTCTTTCTATCTGCAAAAGATATTTCACAAATAGTATAATTTAATCATTTATCTTTTTTAAATACTTGTTACTCCGTTTAAAAAATTTATTTGGCAATTATTATTTTTTCACATTATAAAAACTGCTGAAATACCCATTGCTATGCTTCATTTCTCAATTACATAATATTGTAATATTTTAAATGACTGTACATTTTTAGTTGTGAAATATCAATTATTTGTTATTTAAAAATTAACCAGAAATGCAAAAATTTTACCAAAGTCACTCAAGAATAAAATATATGTCATGGTGACTCAAATTTGCTGACTTTTGTCGTACTATGTAAGATGAATGCATAAGTATAATATGACAAATATATCTCAATAGGTTTCAGAGTAACATGAGTAACCGTGTGTTACCGTGTGTCATAATGACCCAACTGTTGGAGAAATGTATTATATAATGTAAGAGTTTTAAAGTGTCATTGATTCCTAATTAAAATTAAAGGCAAAACTTTTTCCAGGTCACTCATGCATTAGATGTAGGTCAAAGTGAACAAATGTTATTGATCAATGTTGATTGTCATATGAGATTGTAATGGTATAATATCATTGATAGCTCCATTGGTTTCTGAGAAATGGTCCTAAACGAAAAATACTTAACCAAGGTGGATGGACAGACAAGGGTAAATCTTTATTCCCCTTCCACATTAGTGGACCAGACCGGGCATATAAATATAAAATAAATGAATAATAAAGGGCATCGCCAAGGGCAGCATGATATGACTGCAGCTTTTATTTGGCACTTTTAACCCCCTGTATCTCGAAAACTGTAAAAGAAATCTGTTGACATACTACTTAAAGTACCCATCAAGATTAATATTAATAATAGCTGAGTAACTATACATTGCAGCACAACGCACGATGACTCTTTTCCTTAAATGATAGCAATCGCTACGCAGTACCATGCTGCTATCCAAATTTTCTAGGGAGAACACTGTCAGTCTAAATATGTATCACTTCAACAAAGCTCGGAATCAATCTGTTTAATTGTTTTTCGGAAGAAGAATTTTAAATGCATTTTCTTATGGCTGAATGTTAACTAAGTCGGGCACTGTTTGATTTCAAATTGGCACATTAGTAACATTTCTTAGGAAGTTGTGATCATTTATGAATCTATGGGTCATCTAGTTTCAGAAAAGAAGATCTTTGAAATTTCGGGCCTTGTGGTGATATTTGATATCAGAATGGCAACAAAGTGAAAAAAATATTGTTGGGCTCCTCATAAGTATCACTTCCATCAAGTTTCAAACCATTCCATTACATTGTTCGTCTGAATAAGAATTTTAAATACATAGAATAGAGAATGGAAATGGGGAATGGGTCAAAGAGACAACAACCCAACCAAAGAGCAGAACACAGCTCAAGGATACCAATTGGTCTTCAATGCAGCGGGAAAATCCTATACCCAGAGGTGGGCTTCAGCTGGCCCCTAAACAATAATGTATACTAGTTCAGCAAAATGGACGGCACACTAAACTGAAACATAATAAAATTTGAAAAGCTTTGGTTGAACGGTTCATAAGTTATTGCACGGACACTGTTTGGCAGCCGCCCACCCGCCCGCCGTACATCACCAAATTAATAACCGATATTTTCCTATGAAAATCCGGTTAAAAATGAACCAAACTTTAAAAAAACAGATGACTAACAAGGGCTAGAGGTTCCTTACTTGGGACAGGCAAAAAAATGCAGCGGGGTTAAACATGTTTTGTGAGACCTCAACCCTCCCCCTATACCTCTAACCAATGTGGAATAAGCAAACACACAGCGATACACATAGTAAAACTTCAGTTCAAAAGATGTCCTAGTCCAATGTTAAAAAGGTAACAGAAGAAACTAAGCAAAATGACAATGATCAATATATATTAACAAAGGACTACTAGCAGTTACTGACATGCCAGCTCCAGACCTCAATTAAACTGATCGAAAGATTATGTCTATATCATATACATGTAGAATGTACATTTCTTAAGAGTGCAATGTTTGTAAAGTCCAACACTGGCAGCAATCTTGAAATTCCAATCAGCACCAAATTAGCACCTCTTGGGTAGACCTTGCAATGATCATTCATGACAAGTTTCAAATCTATAGTATCAAGAAGTGTCAAAGAAGAAGATCTTCAAAATTTAACCGGTGATATGTCTTCCTGCAGACTGTTACCTAGTGAGATAGCATGTTAAAAATCCGGCTCAGCGTGTCGATCAAGAACAAGGCAGGGTTCATATTCATATTATATTAACATGCATCATGTCTATTTCTTGTCAGATTTTAATGTATGAAACAAACTATTGAATAGTTTTTCCTTTTTAATATTGTAAATAGAAAAGAGAATAAAAATAAAATTATGGAAGTAACAAGCTCTAACCTGCATGAAGAAACCCTTTTCTAACCTACATGTACATGTGTAACCCTAACTAAATCATAGCCCTACACTGGCTACAGGAGTGGAGGCCTAAACTAGATGAAGGGCCAATGGAAATTTTTATTTTTATTGAAGTACTGAAGTAAAAAAGCACATACCTACACAAAATTTATTGCTGAACTGTTAAGAGATCAGATTTTCATTTCATTGCTAGATCAGGATTATGACCTCAAAGTTTATTAAAATCTGTGTTGTGACAAAATTTTGGATCAAAAATGGTTTGTCCAGTGTGTCTTCATAATTTCTGGCCTTGTCCGTAAACATGAAACTTGTCGCTTGAAAAATACCCCCGAAATCAATGTTGATCAATATTCAACGCTTTAACAGTTGCATAGACTTGCAACTGTTTCTGGCCAAAATAAACTTTGGTAGCCTTGACAATGATATCGTTCCCGACTTCCATTAATCAAAGTTTTGATTTTTAATGAACATGTGCTTCAATTTCCAGGAGCCATATTATTATTGTTCAATGATTTAAGCGTGCATTATCGGGTCTAACATTTATCATGTTTATTGTGAGGTAATAAACTAATTAACACTATCATCAGAGAACATAAATTGTCCAATGATCAGCTGTTCGATCGAAATTTAATTATCCAAGCAGATTCTCGACCACATGTGATTGTAAATTATTTTCACTGATCTAAGCGATATGTATTACCGGCGTATTGGGAAATATGTCAACCTGGTTAAAATTATAGCGCTACGGTCATTTGGATAGCACCACGGCCCAAAATATAGCGCTACAGTGCCGAGGCCCTAAAAGGGCACAGGGAGAACACTGTAGAAAAAAAATTTGTTCTGCTACATGTATAGCAAACATGACTGCCAGATTCAAAAATGGGCTTTTATGATTTGTTAATTTTCCTAGATCAACTCTCATTTTCCAATTTAAATTTATCATTAATGATCATTGCAGGGTACTATCAAAGAGTTGTTACTTTCTTTTTTCAAATCCAAGACGACTGAAACTGCAACTTGACTTACTTATGTTGCTCTTTTATAAATATCTCCATTGACATCAAATTTTAACTGAGATTCCAAATAAAATCCTGGTGAGCAATAAAGGCTCCTATGAGCCTCTAATTTTACTCATAGTAGCTTGGTTGGACCTACTTCATGGAAATAGATTACAATGTCATATCACACGAACGTAGAGACAGAATCTCTTCTCTGTGATTGTATATTTGTTGATAAGATTTCAAGTTCCTGTGGTCATATATATCGCATTCAAGTGTTGAAAGTGAAAGAAATGTGAGAAACTCGGTCCAGTGGTCGATTGCCTGTATATGAATTTTTAATGTTAAATTATGATTGTGTGCTTCAAAAGTATGTGGATTATGTAGTTCTAAACAGCTAACAAAATATGACAAAATCTCAGTGTTATGTGCACAGCATATCTTCCACTTAAAAATAATAAGTGTGGTATCTTTATGTTGTTTTACACATGTACATAGATTTGTATTAGACATTTTGCAGAAGAAAATTTAATGATACATTTAATATGCATTATTTCATGCTGTTTTTATATCCAGCACTAACAATTTGAGAATACCCAAACAGAGCCATTTGAATTTTAGAAATGATATTTATGAGCATAATGCCATAAATCACAGATCAAGTTCCATTTTGGTGTATTTAGCTTTTGTAAATTATGCCCAACATTTTTTTATTCTTCATTTATTTCTTTTTTTTTTTAAATTTCTTTCTTTGAGGAAAACAAACTATTTTTTAAATTATAAACACAATCAAATTTTTTTTCTCATTTTTATTTCGAATCAAATTATTTTTTTCCAAACAATCTGGAATCAAACAATTTTTTTTAGAAAAAAACCCATAAAGAGATGACCGTCAGAGATAAAGCAAAAACCTTGGATATGATATTCACCAACTTACTTAATTGCTTTTTGCTCATTATTAAAACTAATCTTGTTCAGAATTGCAGAATTTAGGTTTCTCTTGATGATCAGTTGATTGCACGTGTAAAATCAAAACAGGAAATGTTCGTTGTTAAATAATTTATAAGTCGGTTAAGGTGACGTTTTAAATTTCCGATTTTCAAAAGTGTCACCGAATATTTTGTAAATTTAGTTATTAATAACTACACTTAAATAAATAAAATCTATATGCATTATTTGTTTAGAAAATTTCACACCTTTCCAGTTTTTGATGCTCTTTTAAAAATTGTCTGTGCTGCATTGCAAATAAAGCTGAGCAGGTATTTATTTATTTTTATTTTGTTTGTCTTATTTCATGAGTACTTTTAATAAATATTTACCATAACAATGAATATTCTGCAGTTATTATCAATGTGATATATACTATCCACGTCCTTATACTAAAAAATAAAAATAAATAAATACCCAGAAGTCGACCGCCCCTGTGGGTAAAACTTATCAGGTAATACATACATGCCCTCAAGTAAAATAAACAGGGTATTTATCAATTTTATTTTCATTGAACATTGTAATTATAAACAACCTTTCTAACATGAAAAAAGACAAAAAAGTTGATTAATTCGTGAATCAACATTTTTTTCTTTTTTTTGTGTGTTAAAAAGGTTGTTTACAATGTTCAATACAAATACAATTTGATTGATTAATTTAAGTGCAGTTATTAATTAGGATTTTTGGGGGTAAAATCCTTGTTCATGATGTATTTACACTTACCTGCCTCTTAACTATTCGACGAGATTATACGGGGAAGGAAGGGAAATTGCAAATAGTTAAGAGGCAGGTAAGTGTAAATATTGATATGAACAATATTTATCCTAGACCCCCATCAAAAATCAAATGGTTGCCCCCTAATTAAAGAAGCAAATCTTTCATTCGAAATCAGACCGGAGAAGTTAGACTTAGTTATTCATTTTTTAGGGTATTCCAATCCCTCTTGATTTATTCTTGGACAATAAGTGTCTAAAATGAGGAAAATGTATAAAAAATAATCGGATTTTCCATTATTGTCATATGAAAAGTGGGTAGAAACGACGATATTTGTAAAATTTCTACTTATCCAACAGATCTATGGGTAAAAAATGCATCATTCAGAGACAAACTCAGTCAAAAGTTATGGTCATTTTTTTAAAGTTAGAATTATAGACTTGCATATAAATACATATCTTCAGTATTATTTTATCTACTATGTAAATATACTGACATTGAATGAAGAGATAGTTTAGTTGTTACCCATTAGTTTTATCATGTTATCCCCCAACCATAGCTATGGAGGCATCTGTAAGTCAATTTTCTTATTTCTTATTACTGTATAGCTATAAAATGAATGTTAGAAACATATTTTTTATCTAATGCCATTTTACGGAAACACAGTTTTCAGTTTATGATTGAAATGGACGCAATTTTATTCTATTTTTTTCTTCAATATATATTTGAATTATTGAGTTTTGAAATACAGACATGCAAACACTGTACAATTCTGTCATGTTCAGACTAAAAAGAGATTTCCTTTAAAACACATAACGTTTTACCTATGTTATATCTCTACTGGAAAAGTAATCAAAATTGTTCACTTAAAGTAACGAAATTGTGTCATTTTATAACAACCTTTATGTCTTTGTTTTTTTTTTTTTTCAGTTTTTTATTAAATACATTGTCAAATACGTCTCAGGAAATCTTTTTTTAAAAATATTTCTGGGTCCGTTTCACAAACATTCATACGACTACGATTAGTCATAAGTGTGACCTGATTTCCGGTCTTCAATGTCCAATTGCTCTATTGACGTGACGGGACCAGTTTCGATCGTAGTCGTAAAAATGTTTATGAAACTGCGATTTGTTTCTTATGTCCGTAATTCTGTACGGCTGTCAAACTTTGATATCACTGTAAATATTAAGTAAATCTAGTTGTGGAAGAAATTTTGGTTTTATATTCTAGTCTTCAACTTGCGACCAGAATTGCTTGTTTAAGCATTGGACTGAGGCTGTAGGTGTAATTAAGCCATATCAATACATCTAAAAGTATATTTATAGAGGTGAACACTGATTTTAAATTAAATGCGTAAAGACAATGTTGGAAGAAAAAAAATACACTTAACCTTGCTATCAACAATAATTCTTAATTATTACAGCAAATATGTCTGGCTGACCAAATTTTCTAATTTCAGAGATTCAACCTTCTGCTGTTTCTTCTTGCAAATTTTATAGTGATAGCAAATGGTGAAACTTACACTCATACCACACGCCTTGGTCAAATTATTGGTTTGAAAACAAAACTACACAATACAACCATTTATAAGTTTAAGAAGGTACCGTATTCAAAGCCCCCATTATCTTCACTACGATTCGAAAAGCCAGTGAGATTTGGTCTATTCAACGAACCACTGAACGCTACAGAGTACGGCCCAAATTGTTGGCAAAATTTATATTCCAACGATAAACGTCTGATCCCAAACTGGGAATTATCAGAAGACTGCCTCCATTTAAATATTTTTGCTCCAACAGACCTGCGCAATACAAGTTTTCGTGCAGTCATGATATGGATTCACGGAGGAGGGTTTACAAACGGCCAAGGAATGATGGTTGATGGCTCTAGATTAGCAGCAAATGGGAATGTCGTTATTGTAACAATAAATTATCGACTCAACATATTTGGCTTTGCTAATCTAGGAAAGGGATCCACCAGGAATATTGGACTCTTGGATCAAAGATTTGCCATACAGTGGGTAAAAGATAATATACTTGATTATGGCGGAAACCCGCAGATGATAACAATTTTTGGAGAATCAGCTGGAGGTGTCAGTGTTGGTCTTCAATCGGTCATTCCGAGAAATCAAGGGTTATTTCAAAGAACTATAGCTCATAGTGGCGCTGCCCTCGGTATTCGAGACATAGATAATACAGAAAAACTTACAAGAAAAATCGGACTAATGCTTAATTGTTCCCAATGTCAAGATAAGGTTGTCGAATGCTTAGAATGTTTGAGAAATGTTTCTGCGTATGATCTATTAAAAGCATTTGACAAGGGCGGTCAAATTCTACATGGAAGGTTTTCCGTAAAAAATATGATTGGACCTAGTGTAGATGGTGAACTAATACCGGAAGATCCGTTCCGAATGTTAACAAATCCCCATTCAGCATCGTCACGCATGTTTAACAGCATTGATTTCACTGCTGGTACCAATGACTGTGAGGCAGGTCTCTTTTATTTTAATCTTATGAGCATGCAAAAGGAATTCAACTTTGACATAAAGAGAGGAATTCCATCACATGTAGTTTGTGATCACGTTGCGCCTTATATTTCAGAGGAAATTTTAGGAGGCTGCAACAAGGTGTCACAAGAAATATGTAAAAAATATTCTCCAACTAATAAAACGAGATCTTTGAAGGAAGAAACGGGTTTTGCTATCAACCTTTACGGAGATTTAGAATTTGCTTCCTTGACAGCTCAAGAACTAGAATTTCACACAAGAAGTCAAAAAAACACATACCAATATCTATTTACGCACAAACCTGCGTGGGGGCTTATTGCAAACAGACCCACATGGCTTATAGGTGCAAATCATGCAGACGAACTTGTGTATGTATTTGGTCTAAAGGAATGGTACCCAAAGAATTTTAGCATCATTCCCTCAGAGGCTAAATTGTCCGAAAAAATGATGTCTTACTGGTTGAACTTTGCTAAAACTGGGTAAGTAATAAATATATGTATCAAATATTTTAATGGCCAATTAACGTTAACAAATTTTCATGTAGACAGAGTTAGCTGATACCATAGTTATATTTAAGTTAAATGTACTTTTTTAAGTGATAAATATGCCTGGGTTTGAAAGATCGCGTATTCGAATCCAAGTCAGACTCATTTCCGTAGTTACAAAACACCCTTAAGTTAGAAAGTACAAGCGTCTAGGGGGTTAAAGTGAGGATAACAATGGAAAAACAGACGTATGTCATATTACATGTAATATCTTGTTGGGTGTTACCTTTTGTGCACTTTCACCGCAATTTCGCAGAATAGTGTTGACTGACAAGGTAATCAAGATGTAACGAATCATTCACTCGTACGTTTTCAACGCGAAATTACATCAGATAATTCAAATACAAACATACACGATATTTTATTTTATCAAAGGCAAATAAACAAAATTGAAATTATATGCTCATGAGTAGTATATGAGCACAGTTCAGTTATCATTTGTAGAGGAGCGTGGAGGAGCCGGAAGTTACGTCACCGGAACCGCAAATAACGTCACACGAAGTGACGTAACCGGAAGTCACATGACCGAAAACAAAGTACCTGGAAGGTAGTGGATTTCCCTGCCATTTTCCGTGTATTGTTTACGGAAATGCTGGGACCCGGATGTGTCGTCTGCGCATGCGTTATCGAAACCGGAAGAACCCGGTAGTGGTTTGCGCGCATGCGCAACCGGAAGTGATGGATTTTCCCGCCATTTTCGAGGTATTGTTTACGGAAGTGACGTAAGTCACCTGCCAGGACGTTTCGTCTGCGCATGTTTAGCGGAACCGGAAGTGGTTTGCGCGTATGCGCAACCGGAAGTAGTCGGTTTTCCCATTATTTTCTCTTGCTCTCGGTCTTTCATCGTATAGAGTCGTTTGTATAGAGTCTCGCATCGAGTCTCTAGGGATTGATACTCTCACCGTTACGTCGAAGTCCGAGAGTATACGAAGTACAGAGATACTGTTGGATTATCTCCCTTTTCCCCCGCACTTTTCATTACGGGTGATTTTTTCTGTGAGGACCAAAGGAAGGATTGGATTATGTCCCCATTAGGTCAATGGAGGGGTGTCCTTAGCAACCGCCTTAGCAACGGCGGTCCATTTCATTGCTCTACGATGCACTTCGTTTCTCTTCTTTTGCTCCATGCCGCTCTTCGCTGCCCGTCGCTGTTCATCGCTACTCATGACTATACTCGTGTGCTCATTTCTTTCATTTTTGAGCTACTTGTCGCTGTTTTCGCTGCTGCTGCTGCTTCTGCTGTTTATTGCTGTTTTTCATCGCTGTTTTTATCTTCCTCTTTGATGTTCATCGCTACTCATGACTATACTCGCGTGCTTATTTCGGTTTTTTGGTGCTATTTGTCGCTGTTTTCGCTGCTGCTGCTGCTCCTGCTGCTTGTTGCTGTTCGTCATTGCTGCTCTTCTCTTGCTCATCGCTGTTTTTCTCTTGATCTTTGCTGTTCGTCGCTACTCATGACTTTACTCGCGTGCTCATTTCGTTTTTTTGGTGCTACTTGTCGCTGTTTTCGCTGCAGCTGCTGCTGTTTGTTGCTATTCGTCATCGCTGCTCTTCTTTTGCTCATCGCTGTTTTTCTCTTATTCTTTGCTGTTTATTGCTACTCATGACTATACTCGCGTGCTCATTTCGGTTTCTTTGGTGCTCCTTGTCGCTGTTTTCGCTGCGCTTGTTGCTGTTCGTCATCGCTGCTCTTCTCTTGCTCATTGCTGTTTTTCTCTTGCTCATTGCTGTTTTTCTCTTGCTCTTTGCTGTTCATCGCTACTCATGACTACACTCGCGTGCTCATTTCTGTTTTTTGGGGCAACTTGTCGATGTTTTCGCTGCTGCTGCTTGTTGCTGTTCGTCATCGCTGTTTTTCTCTTGTTCTTTGCTGTTCATCGCTACTCATGACTATACTTGCGTGCTCATTTCGGTTTTTTGGTGATACTTGTCGCTGTTTTCGCTGCTGCTGCTGCTCTTGCTGCTTGTTGCTGTTCGTCATCGCTGTTTTTCTCTTGCTCTTAGCTGTTCATCGCTGTTTTTATCTCGCTTTTTGCTGCGAGTATAGTCATGAGTAGCGATGAACAGCGGCGAGCAACGAACAGCGGCATGGAGCAAAAGAAGAGAAACGAAGTGCATCGTAGAGCAATGAAATAGACCGCCGTTAGTAAGGCGGCTGCTAAAGACACCCCACTGACCTAATGGTGACAGCATCAACTGGAGGTTAGGAGACATAATCCAATCCTTCCGTTGGTCCTAACGGAAAACATCACCCATAATGAAAAGCGCGGGAAAAGGGGAGATAATACCTCTGTACTTCGTATACTCTCGGACTTCGACTTAACAGTGAGAGTATCAGACTCGATGCGAGACTCTATACAGATCGATGAAAAACCGAAAGCGTGGGAAAAGTGGAGATAATCCAATCTGAATTTTGGTCAAACATCCGGGTACCAGCATGTGACACGTCACTTCCATAAGAAAATAATGGAAAAACCGGCTACTTCCGGCTGTGCATGCGTGCAAACAACTTCCGGTTCCACCTGAACATGCGCAGACGACACATCCGGGTCCTGACACGTCATTTTCGTAAACAATACACGAAAATGGCTCAAAAAACACTACTTCCGGTTGCACATGCACGTAAACAACTTCCTTACTTCCGGTTCCGGTCATCATGGAAAATGGCGCGAAAACACAATACTCACGGTTGCGCAAACAACTTCTACATACTTCCGGTTCCGGTGACTTGACTTTCGGCTCCGGTGACATCACTTCCGGTTCCTCCACAAATGCTAACTGAACTGTGCTCATATACTACTCTCATGTTAGTAGGCTTTTTGATTTTGATTTACGGTGTGAGCTTTTGGCTTAATGCTGTAGACCTAAGAACGAAAGCAACTTTCAAGATGAAGAACAGCAATAAAAACACATTTCTTGCTTTTGTACTATGTTCCAGTATTACATGGGTTAGTTTCTAATGTACAATTATTCCTACATACGTCTCATACATGTTTCACATGTTTGTAACTTTTATATTTATGGGACATGGTAATTTTTTTTATATTTGAATTTCAGAGACCCTAACCCAGAAGGATCATCTGAGTGGCCGATATACGACAGAATTCAAAGATCTTTTCTTATTGTTGGAGAATACAGAAATTCAACCGTGGACGATTTTGTCGGAAGAATGAAATTTTGGAATGAAAAAATTCCTAAGATAGTCCACGAGTGCAAAATAAATACATCAAACCATTCTGCTACAATTAAGCCAAATGGGACTTTTTGGTTTTTATTTATCTCATTATTTTCATTGTTTATATAAATAATTAAAATTAGTTAGTTATCTTGATCATCTTTGTTAAAAAACATTTTATTCTGAACTATGAACACTCATTTATATAGAGCAGGGTTTTATCATTTCACTGGAACATGTTGATATACTATAAAATTTATACAAGAAATGAATATTTAAATTTTTTGAAGGTCAAATTGCACGCAAATGAGTTTTTTTAAATAAATTTCTTGGAAATGTAAATACTCCTACGAAAATCTATGAACTGCGATGGTAAATGTCCTTGGACCCCAGCCTGCAATGTCTTGATTTTACGCTTATCTGGAGCCATTTCTAATGAGAACAAACAAACTGTATAATACTAGTAAATTCTTAACGTTAAAAAATAATTTCATGTCTCCATGCGAAACAGTCTAATAAGTATTATATCCGAAAGCATTTTGTTATGTTTCCTTGACAAATTTCTGATTTCACCGAATTTATGTATTAAGTCCACATTTTATTGCTGATGTAAATTATCAAATAATCATTATGAAAATTATCGATCCATTTTTATATATCCTATAATAAGAAAATTATACATTTTTAAAGTTAATGAGATTTTATAAAATAAATACTTACCATCATAAATTCTGAGTATACATTTTGCGCATGTCACCAACAGGTGGAATCCCCAAAACTAAAAGTAGCAACTATATGGTACCAACCAAGCACCTATGTGAACCCAAACCTCTATACATCCATTATATTTCCCAAAAAAGGCAAGCATGTAGGAAAAAAAGGGATGAAGGGGAGGCTGGGAGGGACCTTTAATTTATGATGGTAAGTATTTATTTTGTAAAATCTCATTTTACTTTAATAATATGTAATTGTATCGAAAAAATACGTTACCATCATAAGTTCTGAGGAAAATGAATCTAACGCAAAGCTGAATCCCTTGAACGCGAAGATGCAGGTGGAAAATTAATTCTTTGCACAGCAACAATATGTCCCAAGGAAAACAGGCTTTGAGCTTGGGAAGCCATGATTTTCAGATAATGGGTAAACCACAGTATGAACAGGGGGTCTAGAACCTGGAAACGCCGAGGATAGGTCTTACTGTTACCAACAGCAGCAACAAACTAGAGACAACTGGACTTTTAGGCAGCTCTAATGAAGTTACCAACAGACTCAATGGTATTACAGTCTCAGCATTACTGGATACTGGTTTAACTGTAAAGTCAGCGAGTCATTCTATCGACAGTTCCTAGCTGATCAACCCATCCAGACACTGAACCGTATTCTCAACATAGAGTGTGCTGATGGTGAGAACATGCCATACCTAGGCTACTTCACTGCTGACCTAGAGTTACCAGTTACATCTACACCAAACAGACCACAGTCATGTCTACTCCTTGTAGTACCAGACAGCAACTACAACAAGACGTTCCACTACTCCTTGGTACCAACCAAGCCATGGAAGATGTCAAACGTTTTGGACCTCGTTTCCTCATCAAGCTGACCCATTTACACCATGGTACATGACGTTTAGATGTCTATTTCTACGAGAGAAAGAGCTACACAAGTAACAGGCTAGCGATCGTCAAGTGTGAAATCTTGTACTTCAAGGCTACTTAGACCATAAGATACCTTACTATCCTGTTTGCGGATTACTACTGCCTGCTGACAGAGCAGCAGTACCAACTGACTTAGACATTGCTTCATCTTTAGTGTCCTATCAGTACATAGACAACAGGCTCATACCAGTACACATCAGCAAAGTAACAACGAGAACCATTACAGTATCACCGAATGCTATCCTGTGTGAGCTGCATCCAGTTTCCGTTGCTGATATCGAGAAACCAGATGTCTTGGCCAAAGATGTACTTGATGATATCAACTTACCAGCAGATACACTTACCGATGAGCAGTTGAAAGAAGGGAAACAACTACTTCGGTAGTACTAAGATGTTTTCAGCACAACCGACACTGACAGGCCATTCGGAAGCTATTCGACATAGTATTAACTTAGTGGATGGCATACCATTCAAGCAGAGACATCGAAAGATCCCACCAGCCATGTTTGAGGAAGTCCGAAACCATCTGCAACAACGTCTTGCTGCTGGAATCATCCACCGATCACACTCGCCATGGTCATCCAACGTTGTCCTTTATCGGAAGAAAGATGGTAAACTCAGGATGTGTATTGACTACGGAAAACTGAACAGCCGAACCATCAAAGACTCCTATGCCCTACCACGAAGTCAGGAGATACTAGATACTCTAGGAGGCAACCAATTCTTCACATTATTGGACATGACGAACGAATACCATCAAGTTGAGGTTGAAGACCAATAACTCCAGAGGGGGTCAGACAATTTCTGGGATTTGTCGGTTACTACCGGAAGTTTGTGAAGGATTTCTCGAAAAACGCCAGACCACTCACCGATTTGATGCCAGCACCACAGAAGTCAAAGAGATGCAAGTCCAAGTCAACAGCCAACTGGATCTGGGGTGACCTACAAGAGAAAGCATTCCAAGCTTTGAAGCATCAACTAGAGCGACCACCTATCCTTGGATTTCCACAATATGATTAGCCATTTGAAGTTCACATAGATGATTCCATGCTAGGATTAGGTGCAGTGTTTTACCAGGAACAGGATGACAAGAAGCAAGTGATAGCATATGCCAGCCGTGGATTAAGTAAACCAGAGAAGAACTACCCAGTACACAAGCTAGAGTTCCTCGCACTAAATGGGCCGTCACTGAGAAGTTCCATGACCACCTCTATGGGAACCAGTTCACGGTTTTCACCCGCTGACGTATGTACTGACTATAGCGAAGTTAGATGCAACTGGACATAGATGGATTTCAGAATTGGCATCGTACCACTTCAAAATTGTGTACAGACCAGGCAGCAAGAACGAATACGCCGATGGACTTTCTAGAATGCCAGGATTACTTGGAAATACCATCACTTCCAGTATCAGAACAGATTCCATCAAGGCCATCTGAAACTTACAGCATACTCAGCCACATGTAGAAAATCTTTTCGCCACTTCCAGGTAGTTGATCGATCCATGCAGCCAGATTCCTCAGTGAACACACGACCAGCTGAGAAAGCTGAAGCCATGATTAGAGAATGGATCTTTAGGATTGAGGAACATCGAAAACCAACCAAAGAACAGCTAGAGAGAACACAATGGAATACTTGGTTCATCAACAACTTCGACAAGTTTAAGATCATGAATGGAGTCCTGCACAGAGAAATCAACGTAGATGATCAACTTGTCCTTCCAGAAGACTGTGTTCCATCTGTATTGACGTCACTCCACGACAACATGGGGCACAAGGGCCGAGACAAGACGTTATCGGTTTGTGTGGTATGGCATGACCCGAGATTTCGAGGACTGGCTAACACAGTGAAACCGATGCACACGACGGAAAACGCCACCCAACCAGAAGGCACCACTCATAAACATCGAGTCTTCACAGCCGATGGAACTTGTATCCATGGACTTGAGAGATCTTGAGATCTTGTCACTTGAGAGTTCCAAACTACGAGAAGATCCTTGTCATCACGGACCATTTCACCCGTTGTGCATTAGCCATTCCAACCAAAAATCAGACTGCAAAGACAACAGTCGATGCCTCCTTCAACCACTTCATCGTAAATTACGGCTTAACAAAGAAAATTCATTCAGACCAAGGAGCCAACTTTGAATCGAAGATCACCAAAATCACAGGAATGGAGAAGTCGAGAACAACACCATACCACCCAATGGCGAATGGCATGACAGAACGCTTCAAGCAAACGCTCCTTAGTATGCTTGGTACCCTACAGACAATACAGAAAATGCACTGGGAGTCACACCTCGCTTGACTCGTTCATGCATACAACTGCACTCGACTGACCACTAGTGGATTCTCACCGTACGTCCTGATGTTCGGAAGAACACCTCAACTACCAGTAAACATTGCTTTTGGTTTGGAGGATGATACGAAGAAAGAACCATCGACCAAATATGCCGAATCAATGAAAAAACGTTTGAAGATGCTTATGAACTAGCAACCAAAACATCAAGTACAGCTCAAGCAATTCGAAAGTCAGGATATGACAAGAGAATCAGAGGAGCCATTTTGCAACCCGGTAACAGAGTGCTTGTCAAGATCGTAGCTTTCGATGGGAAAGATAGTAGACAAGTGGGAAGATGACGCGTACCTTGCTGTTAAACAGACAAACAACGATATACCTGTGTACGTGGTAAAGAAATAGAATGGAGAATGGAACAAGAGAACTCTACATAGGAACCTTCTACTCCCGATAGGATTTTTGCAGGAAGAAAGCAGTAAGGAAAAGAAACTACTACCTGCACACAAGCAACGTAGGGAACGAATGACGAAGTCCGACAGCATCACACAGACTGATGAAACAGGATCGGATGAGAAGTCGGAGCAGGATATTACCCGATTACCCACCGAGCACAAATGAAAATGATGCTGATGGAGTGAATGAAGACCATGCAGAAGTACCTCTCATCGCTTCTGGCGATGGCTATGCTAGCGTTGAGGGGGACAGGGCTCCAGTTTAGAAGAGGTGGCTCTTCATTCAGCTAATGGAAATGTTGAAGAACAAACCCCTGTAAGTGGCGATGTTGAACCAGATGAAGCGGCTGGCCAGGATATTGAAGCTGATACTTCAACTGTACCTCATGGAGATAGTAGTGCGCTCCCCAACACGTCACAAGAAGCGGCAAATACACCCACAGAAGTTCCAGCAACTTGCAAACACCGATAGCACAACCCAGACAGAGAAGACGAAGATTTTTACCAACACCACCAAGAGACCACCCAGATTCATCAGTGACAAGACCGCAGAGGAATCGAAGACCACCACATTACCTGCAGGACTATGTCACTACATCCAAGCAAGCAACAACTCAACCTGAATGGATGGTGAACGTGAATTGTTTGGAGACTCAAGCAGCTATGGAAACGTTTAAAGGCCTTGAAATGGAGTTGTCCAGAATTCTTCTTACCACCATAAAGAATAGCACCAAGAACAACTATAACTTATGTTGAGGACACCATTTTCTGAAGAGGGGGAAGACTGTTCCAATGACATGAAAGTCATTTTCCAACAAGGGGGAGGATGTAGCAGAGTGATATTGTTGGCTATATCATTTGTTCAATTAATGTAATGTCTTAAAATTTATTTTCAAAATATTGTCCAATAAACTTTAATTAAATATTATTGCTAGTATCTTAGCCATGTAAGAGTTGTTATGATACCAGATGGGAATATAAGTAATCACTATGTTTCAATGAGTTATACATATACACAAAGCTACCATTGCCATGTAACGTAATGGGATAGCATACACAAGACACAATCTAGATTTTGTAATGCTTTTAATGATTATGTATTAATTTACTTTGTGATATAGAGTTTAGTAATAGATACAATATTATTATTATGAACACTTTAATGAGTGTATTATTATTTGTTATTGCAGAATCTTATTTATACTGGAATAAACGAATCCTAGATTTGAACCAGAGTTTGGTCTATATATGTCCATAAACAGCTCTATCACAATAATTTCATATATTGAAATTATAATCGATGTGAAATGTTATCTCCTTAGCTGGAAATTGGCTTCCTATTTCGGAGTTTTGGTAAAGAGTACTTCTTGTTTTAAAATAATTTTGGTTTTTGGTCTTCCAAATGTTTCGGTTTTAATGCTGCTGATGAGAGGTAACGCCTTGAAATGCGTCGTATACAACAGATTATAAATTATATATATCTAATATTAGTATCTTTGGATTGTTATTTTTTTTTTACTACATATTTAAAAAAAATGTTTTTAAAAAATTTGGAAAAAGCGAAGACGAAGACGAAAAGGTCGTGAAAAGAGGTGGTTTTAGACTTTTTTAAGCATTTTACATCATTTTTAGGATATCAATGGGCACACAAAAAAGAACCATTTAATGGCGACATGAAAGGAATTACATCTACATGAACTTGCTTACAGCATAAAATAGGTTTTGATTCTGGATGTCCTTCAAGTTTAATGACAATCTTCAAAACCCATAACGCTAATTTGTGTTAAACGTGTCTCTAAAGGCGGTAATATGAGTGTTGTTCAGAGCGGTGACGAACAGCGGAAAAGAAAGGATCTCCCCTTATTTATCCTGCATCCAAAGAAAGAAACACAGACAATTTAAGACTTTGGACTATCTTGAAGCCTGCCTGATTATAATCCAGACCAAGAACACCGAGACCAAGAGAAGAACAAAATAACTCCATCTCCTCCTTCTCCTCTTCAAAAACCGAAATGAGCGCGAGAAAATGGTGCTGCTGCTGCTGCAGTGATCTAGTCAACACCTCCTCCTCTTCATCCAACAAGAGAAAAAAACTTCCGACCATGATGACTTCTGAGACTTACTACCTCTTCCTGCATCTCCTCTTCAAAAGTAATCCCTCCTTCTATTTCATCCAACTTGCAAACTTGCAGACTTCCGACTTTTTAAAAGACTCTGATGACAACCAAAACCAAGACGAGACGAAAATCAGCCAACCTCCTCCTACTCGTCCTCCTCCTCATCAAAGGCAATCCCTACTCCTTCTCCCCAAAAACCGATATTGATGAAGACCTGCAATGAACTTTGACCTCAGGGATACAAAAGAAGTCCATAAAAAATTGATTGCACCATGATATACGGACATACTGTACCAAAACCAACCAAGATAACTGAATAACTAGTTTTGTTTTAAAACTTTATTTACCTCAGGAATTTGTCATATAAATTTTGAAAGGATGAAATAAATAAAACAAAGAAAATTTTTGACCTACACGGAGAGCATGAAAGTGTTACATTTTGCTCTGCGGAAGGATGATTTTTTTACCATGTGTCGCGATTTGTCAATTTACGAAAAAAGGTAATCTGACATCAAACCCCGAGATTTTAACTGGATATGCGTCAGTGTACTGCGATCATTTTGAGCCATTTCCCATGTCTCAACGAAACTTACTGACTTAATGACCCCCTATCATTTCATGACTTCTGTAACAGGAAATCAATTTCGCGTCTTGTCCCATATGAGCACGAGAGCATGGTTCATAGCAGCGATGAGCAGCAAAGAGCAGTGATGAGCACAGTCCTAAGCAGTGAAAAGCAGTGAAGAGCAGCACGGAGCAAAAAGAAGAGAGCATTTGATTTCATTGCAAAGCAGCGATGGGCAGCGGAGTGTTGCCCTAAGAAGCGAAGAGAAATACCTGTTCATCCAAATCGCAAAGAAACACCGATAAGAATTCCCAGACTTCCGACTATTTAGAAACCTGTCTGATGATAACCCAGACCAAGAACACAAAGACCAAGATAAGACGAAATTGACCCCAACTCCACCTAATCCTCCTCTTCAAACACCGAAAGAGCACGAGAGCAGGGTGCTGAGCAGAAATGAGTATCGAGGAGCAGTGAAGAACAGCACGGAGCAAGAGAAGAGCAGCACAGAACAAGAGAAGTTGACAAGGTCCACCGTTGCTAAGGTGCTTGCTAAGGACATACCACACACCTGCATTGACCTTACGATGATAGCATGGAGCTAATGGGACGTAATCCAATCCGACCTTTGGATTTGAGAATGGAGAACAGAGACCACCGGAAAGAGTGGAAAAATGGGGAGATAACCCAATAGTACCATTATACTCTCAAACATTAACATAAAAGTGAGATTATCAGAATGAAAAGCGACTTCCAGTTGAGCATGCGCGAAAGTCACTTCCTGTGGAATCTCCTCATGATCCTCAAGAATGCAAACAACAGTTTCGTATAAAATTCCAGTGATTTTTCCCTGAATATATGATGTCATAGGTATGGAATTCCCTCTATTTATAAGTTCTAGATATTGATTTCTGATTGTTTTTTGGTTTCATTATTTAAATTAGAGTCTTGGCTTTATTTTAAGTTTAAAAAAATGCATGAAATGTAAAAAAGTAATTATTTTCAGGAAAGTTTTATTAATGGGAGACTACTCTGAAAACATCCAAAAATAGTGTAGGTGAAAACACAACATTTTTATACCACTTCATATAGCAATTTTAAAAGGCGGCGAATGTACCCTGAAACTACATGTGCTGAAACCAGTTGAATGTGTACTTTGGAAAACACATATACTCAGTTCTCTAAATTACGCAGGAATCTTTGCTATGATGCTCTGAAGTTGGTCTGTTTTTTGAAATATTTGAAGGGGGGAGGCCTATTTTTTGTCAGTTATCTTTCTGTAATGGTAAGAATTTGGAAAGGAATTCCTTAAAAATACTTATATACAGTGAAAGCTTGAAGAAATATGTTTTATTTGATATATGGTTGTCTATGGGTATATGATACAGCCAATTGTCCAGCTATCAATCTTTTGAGTATGTTCCTTCAATTCATGACGTCATGAAAAGTTCTAAGAAAAACTGTTGTGTGCACTCTCAAATGTGTCTGTCATAGGTAGTTCGACAAATCAGAATTCTTTTGTCATGTCTTTTGACCAATCAGGCGTAATGTTGTTTAACTTCGTCGACTGTGCTCATTGAAATTACCTAGGTACAGTAAAACCTAAAAATCGAGTATTTACGGAAGAAATAGGTACTTATTCTCGTTCAAAAGTTAATAACTGAAAACTCATCAACGCGTTTTTACAATTTATTGTCCTTCCACTCGTTCCGCTGCGCTCCACTCGGTAAGACTTGAATTTTAAAACCTCGTTGATGATTTTCCAGTCTTCACTTTTTCAGCCTGTTTATCGAAGCTATCCTATAATATGTCCTTAGACCTGTCTCAGATCATATTTTAGGACAATCCTAGGACTATCGTAGTACATGTCGGAGAATACACATCGAAGCTATCTCAGGATCATCTCAGTTAGGATGACCTAACCTTTCTCTTATATATATAACCAAGCAGCAAATTAAAAGGGACAAATATACCTAAGGAGCAATAAAAAAAAACGTAATCCATTGGACAGATAAACCCGGGAAGACAAATGAACAACCACAAGCACAACAAATAAACACAGAAAACTAAAAAACAATGAACAACACGAACTCCTATAAAAAACAGGAGTGAACCCAGGTGCTCTGGAAGGGTAAGCAGTTCCGACACCCGTCGTGAAGTTCAACAAAGTCAATCCGGGGGAAGTCACAAATCGGTGGAGGCACATGAAAGGTTACGACAGTGGGAACAGGTCCAACATCATCTTAGATATTGGAACACTGTAATGGTCAATCAATTCGTGATGACGACCGTAAAATTTCCTAAGTGATGACATCAACTTATCCCTGATAAAACCCTGGTTAAGAAGCTTTTGTGACAGCAGTAATCCTCTTTGTCGAAAGTCAGGGTAACTCACGCATGCCCTTGAAAATCGGATAAGCTGAGAAACGTAGACGCCATATGCAGGCGATGCTGGTATATTGCTACTCAAGAAGGGAAAATTAACAATAGGAAAGTTGAAATCATCACTAGAAATCTGTACTGTCGGAATCGATAGTGATCCCTGTACCCCCTGTAAGTAGTTGGGCCACTTACCTATTGTCAAAAATATAAAACCTTATTCCCATCCAAAAATAGTATGCAGTCATTCCCTAAAGAAATAAAATCAATAAACCTAATGAAAAATGAAAAAAACCTTAGTTCACAAGCCTAAACTTACAATTTTTTTAAATTTGGCCTGAGTGAGCCCCCATTTTGAAAATCGATATGCTAAATCCTTATTGTGCAACTAAATATAGTGTAGGACAATACTATATATAAGCGAAATGAACAAATTGCAAAATGAAAGAGAAGTTAAGGTCACAAGCTTAACTTAAAAATTTCAAATTTCGACCCCTGTGGACCCAAATTTTAGAAAATTAAAATTCTAAAACCTTATTGCACATCTGGATATAGTTTTTGACAATACTGTATAGAAATAAAATTCATAAATTGAAAAACAAAAGACTAGTTTATGTCACAAGCTTAAATTGATAGTTTTTCAAAATTCAACCCCTGTGGGCCCCAATTTAAAAAAAAAAAAAAATTCTAAAACATTATTGCGCATCTGCATATTGTACATGACAATACTGTATAGAATAAAATGCATAAATTGAACAAGAGGCTCTCCAGAGCCTGTATCGCTCACCTGGAGTCTGGTTTTCATTGGACAATTAATCAACTATTTGACCAAGTTTGTTGCAATTGGTTCAATTATCCAGGGAAAATTTGTTGAAGATTTATTTTTCATAAGGTTTAATGTTAAAATATGTTCCCTGATGGTGGTAGTCCTGGCAGGAAGTTAATAAAATTGACCAGGAATAAAGGTGAACCTTAAATAAATGTAACAGAACCCGACCTCAAATTACACAAACCAATAACTCCTAAATAGAATTTGGGAATCCCTTCAAAATTTCAGGGTATGTAGATCTCAACATGACAAACATTTTTCAATTTACATTTCACTTCTACCTCAAATAGTTTTGGAGATAAATGCAAAAATGTTAAAATTTTGAAAATTTGACAAAAAAGGGCAACAACTCCTAAATGGGTTTTGGGATTTCCTTTAAAATTTCAGGGTAGGTAGATCTCAACATGGGAAACGTTTTTAAAATTTACATTTTACTTCTATCTGAAATAGTTTTGGAGATAAATGACGAAAAATGTTAAAATTTTGAAAATTTGACGAAAAAAGGGCAATAACTCCTAAACGGGTTGTGGAATTTCCTTCAAAATGTCAGGGTCGGTAGATCACGTCATGCTGATCAATTTTACCCTATGTCAGATTTTCGATATCTGTAACGGTTTTTGAGTTATTAGCAAAAAATAGCAATTTACCCCTATGTTCTATTTTTAGCAACAGTGGCCATGTTTTTCGTTGGATCAATATAAAATAAGGATCGTTGGTGGAGGACATGTCATAGATCATTCCTATTAAGTTTCAAACCAATCGGCCCAGCGGTTTCAGAGGAGAAGATTTTTGAATGTTAAAATTTTGAAAATTTGACAAAAAAGGGCAACAACTCCTAAACAGGTTGTGGAATTTCCTTCAAAATTTCAGGGTAGGTAGATCTCATCATGCTGATCAATTTTACCCTGTCAGATTTTCGATATCTGTAACGATTTTTAAGTTATAAGCCAAAAACAACACATCCACCCCTATATTCTATTTTTATCTACGACAGCCATGTTTTACGTCAGATCAAAATAAATTGAGGATTGTTTGTAGAGGACATGTCATAGATCATTCCTATTAAGTTTCAAACCAATCGGCCCAGCGGTTTCAGAGGAGAAGATTTTTTAATATTAAAATTTTGAAAATTGGAAGAAAAAAAGGGCAATAACTCCTAAATGGGTTTTGGAATTTCCTTCAAAATTTCAGGGTAGGTAGATCTCGTCATGCTGATCAATTTTACCCCATGTCAGATTTTCGATATCTGTAACGGTTTTTGAGTTATTAGCAAAAAACAGCAATTTACCCCTATGTTCTATTTTTAGCAACAGTGGCCATGTTTTTCATCGGATCAATATAAAATGAGGATCGTTGGTGGAGGACATGTCATAGATCATTCCTATTAAGTTTCAAACCAATCGGCCCAGCGGTTTCAGAGGAGAAGATTTTTGAATGTTAAAATTTTGAAAATTTGACAAAAAAGGGCAATAACTCCTAAACGGGTTGTGGAATTTCCTTCAAAATTTCAGGGTAGGTAGATCTCGTCATGCTTATCAATTTTACCCCTTGTCAGATTTTCGATATCTGTAACGGTTTTTAAGTTATAAGCCAAAAACAACACATCCACCCCTATATTCTATTTTTATCTACGACAGCCATGTTTTACGTCAGATCAAAATAACTTGAGGACCGTTTGTAGAGGACATGCCATAGATCATTCCTATTAAGTTTCAAACCAATCGGCCCAGCGGTTTCAGAGGAGAAGATTTTTGAATATTAAAATTTTGAAAATTTGACGAAAAAAGGGCAATAACTCCTAAATGGGTTTTGGAATTTCCTTCAAAATTTCAGGGTAGGTAGATCTCGTCATGCTGATCAATTTTACCCCATGTCAGATTTTCGATATCTGTAACGGTTTTTGAGTTATTAGCAAAAAACAGCAATTTACCCCTATGTTCTATTTTTAGCAACAGTGGCCATGTTTTTCATCGGATCAATATAAAATGAGGATCGTTTGTGGAGGACATGTCATAGATCATTCCTATTAAGTTTCAAACCAATCGGCCCAGCGGTTACAGAGGAGAAGATTTTTGAATGAAAAGTTTACGACGGACGGACGGACGGACGAAAAGTGATGGCAAAAGCTCACATGGCCTTTGGCCAGGTGAGCTAAAAATGAAAGACGAGCTTAGGTCACAAGCTTGAATTCACAATTTTCGAACTTCGACTCCTGTGGACCCCTTGTTTAGAAAATCAAAATTCTAAATCGTATTGTGCATCTACAGGTAGTATGCAACCATTCTATATAGAAATTCAATTCCTCAACCCAAAAGTGAAGGAGGAGTTGATGTCACAAGAAAGTGTGACGGACGGACGGACGGACGGACGGGCGGAGATAATTGCTATGTCCCCTAACTTTCTTCGAAATACGGGGGTAATAATTGTATTATCGGTACACACACTTTTGTATTGCTGGGTGAATTGTACCCAAGGTGTCAGAGTATCTAGCAAATCATACATGTAGTTCAAAGGCAAATCCCCCCCTTTTTTTTTTTATTAATGTAGACTTTTTTCAAAGGCATGCCAAAATACATGGTCTATTGGATTTTACATGTAAAGAGGAGGTAACTTTTGTCGGAATTTTAGTAAACTGCAAATTTTGCCTGCTTAAAATAAAAATAAAAAATAAGTTTTGCATGAAATTAGACTAATGGGGGACAACTATTTTGCAAATTTGATTTTTTGTATTTCTTAATGACATCGTAAAATGTATGTTTAAGATAGGATGATCCTAAGATTATCATAAGACACCTAATTTGATATCTTAAAGTTAGGACCAATTTTGTGACTTATCTTAATTTGCGACACGTTTGATAAACCCACTTAGGACTAGGACTTATCCTAAAATAGTCTTAAGACGTGTCCTCGTCCTAATACGTACACCTTCCATAAACAGGCCCCTGTAGGGCCCTGGTATTTCAATCACAGAACAAAACGGTGCATAATTATTTACAAGACAAATAAATGATTTTCATTCCCCAGTATCATTATTTCGGATGTACTGGGAAAGTTGAAAACTAGCGTGTTTAACGGTTGCTAAAACACCACGTTTCCAATTAATATTTTCTTTTCCTATAAAACGTATTCAAATCATAATATTTGAGGAATCATAGTAAGTTAAGTTGCCGAAAACAAGTTATCCAAAACTATCATTTCCAGTAAATGTATTCATATAATTCTGAGGAATTGATGCCATTTTTCCAAGCTGGTTACTTTCAATATCGATTTTCAGATACACAAATATTTACCTGGGCTGTATTTATGCGCAGCGAAGTTCTCTAGTACTTATATAATGAGAACATATATTTCCTGTGGTTTCTATTTGGCGATCTGGCTAGATGAAAAATAAATTACCAACACTATAATGTAATTTTGTGTTTGATTTTAAATTTACAACTTTGCTTGATTGAAAACTATTAAACCAAATTTCATCGTAGTATAAAATAATACTTGTTCATTATTGTTAAATAGATTATATCAGTACCTCTTATAATTACGGAAGCCCATTTAGGACCTACCAAAAATATAAATTTCAATTCGAAATCACGAATTTAATCCATTATCGCGAATTACACAAAATTGTGATAACGAATTAAATTCATGATTACGAATTACAAAAACTGTTATAACTAATTCCGAAAATTCGTTTTCACGAATTTAATCTGTTATAACGAATTCTTCAATTCGTGATAACGATTTAAATTCGTGATTTCGAATTCGAATTTATATTTTTGGTAGGTCCTAAATGGGCTTCCGTAAAATCGTTATCACAAATCTTTATTTTATTTTTTTTTTTACAAACCAAAATTTTATTGCACATATATGGTGTTAACAAATTACTTAGCTTACAGCATTAGGCTAAGTAAAGTCAAGAAATACCAAAGGGATATTCGAAGGAGAGAAAATCGTAACAACTGACAAACTCCGGAGAACAACGAAGACAAGACCAAAACAATACATGCACTACAATTAAAAACTAAAAACATATGAAAAACATGGACCCCACCAAAAAACCGGGGGTAGACTCAGGTGCTCCGGAAGAGTAAGCAGTCTCTGCTTCCTGCATGACACCCGCCATGCTGTCCATGTCAAATCCGATATGCGGAAAGGATAATATCAATGGAACAGGTCCATTTTCATTTGGGAAACGGTTTTTTCATACCTGTCAACCAAGTCATGATGACGCCCATAAAACTTGAGCTTAGGAGCAACTAGACATTGAACCCGCGCGAGCGTGGGTTCAATAAAAATGTTTTTTTGTGGTGGCCATATTGACTATAAAAAGTTGTTGCGGCCATGTCATTCATGGAACAGGAACTCAATATGGATGTTGTGGCAGGCTTCCCATAAACTTTCCTGTCAAGTACGTGGTATCATCTGATAGTTTCATGTATATATATGCAGTAGTATTCCAGAAATGGATGTTAATGCAAATTTTAACAGAAGTCAATGAAGCGTGAAATGTAGGTCAGCGTGACCCAATTGTCATATGGCTGTTGGTTACTACCGAAGATGTATCCACTGATGAAGTAGACTGTATGCCACGTAGAATTACCAAAATGGAACTTCAGGTTCCATCAAAGTCCATATGATGAAAACACAACCACATAAATTGTCAATATTTTTATTGTTACAATTAATTCTGAACTGGAACTTGATGAAAAGCTTTCATTAAATACACATTCCATAATGCATTACCTTTTCCCTTCAGAATATATATGAACATGAAATTGTAGATGTAAACATTTCCTTAGTGACGGATGAATTTTTCAAAAGATGCCGTGAGTTAGGTAGAGCATATTTTTGGAAAATAATTGTTCCTATTGTTCCATTGTCATCATGGTCAGGGCTAGCGAAGCTTAATTTCACAAATATATCCAATAATCAGACGATAAAAAGCAGTTTTAGTGTGTGGCTGCGTGTGCTGTCCACGTTTATAATTATCAAAGATGCCCGAGATAAATTTCGTCATTAATGATAAAGATGACCATTTGTTAAAAATATTTTTATCTAGGGTATGGTAGAGATTTATTTTAGACAGGTCATATGACAAATAATGTAAAAATAGATAATGGTTGGTTTTATCACTTTGTGCAAGGTAAAGATCCGAGCAATCCAAAAAAACAACTAAGTTAGGAATTCCTCTGAATTCCTTCTTCATAATCTTCAAAGTTCATAACCTTTACAGTTAGGAGAAATTGCGTTATAGTAGAAAAACAATCCTGAATACATGAAGCGGAAACATCCCACTCGAAGGAGAATGTTTTTAATTTGTATTATTCTTCTTCTTCCGTAATTGCAAACAGAAATACATTAAAAATATGTGTATACTTGTTTATTTAAATCAATGTGTTAAAATAATGCATTTGAGAACCTTCTAAGGGATATGTTGGGAGAATTCGTATTGGAAAAATGCATACAAATTCCATTTGCACATAAACAAAGCTGCAGTTTAAATTTATAAATGCAGATTGTCAAATCCGATAATAACCTTTATAATCTGAACCATACATCGTTTATTTTGAACCACGCGTTTTGCCGCCTATTCGGCTAATTCGTAAATTTAGTATTATAGATGTACCCCTTTCTGAGCAACTTTTCTGTCAGAAGCCTAAGTATCCCTTTTACGTATTTGTTTGGCGTCAAGGGAAAACGTCCAACTAATTATTACATTAATACGATATAAAAAAATTGAATTATTAGTAATCATAAGTACATACATTGAACATGTTAAAGTAAAGTTTGTCGTCCAATGCAAATTTTCACATGTTTCCTGGAATTGTTACAGGGTTATCACTATCGGATTGACTTTTATAATTTTTTGTACGTGTGCAGATTTTGATGAGAAACCACCGACACAACATGCACAAGGTACGGAAGCCCATTTAGCAACTCCCAAAAATATAATTTGAATTCGATATCACGAATTAAAATCGATATCACGAATTGTAGAATTCGTTATCACGGATTAAATTTGTGATCACGAATTTCTGGAATTAGTTATAACAGTTTTTGTAATTCGTAATAACGGATTAAACTCGTTATCACAATTTTTTTGTAATTAGTGATAACGAATTAAAATCGTGATTACGAATTGTATAATTCGTTATCACGGATTAAATTCGTTGTGACGAATTTGTGTAATTTGTTATCACAGTTTTTTTTTGTAATTCGTGATTTAGGATTAAATTCGTTGTCACAGATTTTTATAATTCGTGAAAACGGATTAAATTCGTGATAATCAATTCCATAAATTCGTTATCACGAATTTAATCCGTTATCGCGAATTAAATAAACTGTTATAACGAATTCAATCTGTAATAACGAATTTAATCCGTTATAACGAATTACAAAAAAAACTGTGATAACTGTTTCTACAAATTCGTTATAACGAGTTTAATTCGTAATAACAACCATGTTACAAACTCTGTAGATGAAACATGTGACAAATACAAAAGACTTAAAAATAAAATAAAATAATAGGAAATAATACAGAATCCCATTTAGGACCTACCAAAAATATAAATTTGAATTCGAAATTACGAATTTAAATCGTTATCACGAATTAAAGAATTCGTTATAACAGATTAAATTCGTGATAACGCATTTTCGGAATTAGTTATAACAGTTTTTGTAATTCGTAATAACGAATTAAATTCGTTATCACAATTTTGTGTAATTCGTGATAACGGATTAAAATCGTGATAAAGAATTGTATAAATCATGATAACGAACTGTTATTAAGGATTAAATTCGTTATAACGAATTTGTAGAAATAGATATCACAGTTTTTTGTAATTCGTGATAACGGATTAAATTCGTTATTACAGATTGAATTCGTTATAACAGATTTTTTAACTCCCGATAACGGATTATACAATTTGTTATAACGATTTTAATCCGTTATCACGAATTATAAAAAATTGTGATAATGAATTGAATCCGTAATCATGAATTACAAAAGAAACTGTACGGAAGCGTATAGGTATCTTTTTTTGTTGTTGTTGCTATTGACTTGTTGCGTTATATCATACTTATCGATATATTTTATGTCTAATTGTGTGGCGATACCGCAATAATTTATGAAAAATATTGCGAAATATTGTGTTATATCAAAACAATGCGATATAAAAAATATTGACTTGAAGTAGATGCCAATATATTTATGTCGATACAAATTATAATCGAATTTAATTATATGATTAAAAATGACAATCAATTTATCAAATATATTTATCTCAATATTTCGAGAACAATACCGCTATATGTTTCTTATATTACGATATATCGATATACTAGAGAATGATTTGTTGCGTTATTTCGACATATATCGATTTTAATATTATACAATTATCACCCTTGTTGGTGTGTGACCCGACGGTTTGTCTCCCAGAGGAAAGTAAGGTCACCCGAGGGCTTGCCCGAGGGTGACCTTAATTTCCGAGGGGAGACAAACCGTTGGGTTACACACCAACAAGTGTCTCCCAGAGGAAAGTAAGGTCACCCGAGGACTTTTTTGAGGTATTAAATGACCCTTGCTGTTCCTGTACAGCTCATTAGTAAAATTTTCCCAAACCACAATATTCCATTTGGGGCCCAAAAGGCAGCCCAACCCTCCCCCTTAATTCACCCTTTGTGACAAATGATGGCACCAAGGCTATTCTGCATGGTACTGTTGATTCATACATGTGAATTTGGGTCCCAAATGTTACTGCTTCTGTAGCTATAATGTTTTTCTTGCAATCAAGGCCAAACAAGAGGCTCTCAAGAGCCCGAATCGCTCACCTGGCAAACAATGCACTATAAACTAAATTAATATATTAATGTTTGTTGTAAATTAAACTGAGTATTAAAGGTCATGTAAAATGCTGAAAATACCTTTAAAAGCCTTTCAAGGACCTCTGGAAAGAAATGGGCAGGAGTCCTCCCTACACTTGATTAAGATACAGTCATAGTCAATCTGATGATTCACAATAATACAAGCTTTAATTCATCTTCAAATACAAGTATAAATCTTTTGGTCTATATGTTGTCTTCGTTTTTAAAATGTTTGAAGGAAGTTATTTAAAAATTGTGGGTTAAGGCTTTTTATTGTAGTTGAAAAGGACATATTGCAGGAACAATCATGCTAAGTTTCATCCAAATCCCCCTAGTACTTTCAGAGGAGAAGATGTTTGAAAATTTGTTAACGATGATGACGGACACCAAGTGATGGCAATTAAAAGCTCACATATTATGAAGTTTAATCATTGTTATACAACATTCTCATCATCACCATTCACTAAGGATACCATGTTTACTTTAAAAACCAGATATTGTTGAAATTCGAGCAAGTGTAAAAAATGGCGGGAAAATGGCAGCCATTTTAAAAATGGCCATCCAAAACAAACTTTCATCATCACTATTCAACTCGGGATACCATGTTTACCTTGAAAGTAGCTTTCATCTTCATTTTATTTCTATAATTCAGCAAAAAACAGCATTTTGACCACTATGTTCTATTTTTAGGGCGGACATGTTTTTCGACCAATCAAAAATCCAAGCATTAACTTTTTGCAGGATACCCTAAGGAATAATCTTACCAAGTTTCATTTGATTTTGAATAGTAGTTTCAGAGAAGAAGATTTTTGAAATAATAACATAAAAAAAGCCAAAAATGTCAAAAAAGGGCAATAACTCTAACATCAGTTGACAGATTTTCACGAAAATCAGCACACAGGTAGCTCTCATCATGCTGAAGACATTCAACCTGCCAGAATTTGTCGTAACATAATGATTTTTAAGATACTTGCGAAAAACTGTTGTTTGACCCCTATGTTCTATTTTTAGTAACAGTGGCCATGTTTTTCGACAGATCAAAATCGAAGCATAAACTTTGTGCAGGATACCCTAAGGAACAATCATGCTAAGTTTTATCCAAATCCTGGAAAGGGTTAAAACATGCATTTATAAAAAGGTTTAAAAGACCTGCCGAGTTATTTATTTACAAAATACATCCTCCTGGCCCCCACCAGAATATCAAATGGTCGTCCCCTAAACGGAAAATTTCGAGTGCTGTCAAAAGTTGAATATTCGATATAATATAACAGTTATCACCCTTGTTGGTGTGTGGCCCAACGGTTTGTCTCCCCTCGGAAATTAAGGTCACCCTCGGGCAAGCCGTCGGGTGACCTTACTTTCCTCTGGGAGACAAACCGTCGGGTCACACACCAACAAGGGGGATAATTGTATACTATTAAAATCGATATATGTCGAAATAACGCAACAAATCATTTTCTAGTATATCGATATATCGTAATATAAGAAACATATAGCGGTATTGTTCTCGAAATATTGAGATAAATATATTTGATAAATTGGTTGTCATTTTTAATCGATATAATTAAATTCAATTATAATTTGTATCTACATAAATATATTGGCATCTACTTCAAGTCAATATTTTTTATATCGCATTGTTTTGATATAACACAATATTTCGCAATATTTTTCATAACTTATTGCGGTATCGCCACACAAGTCGACATAAAATATATCGATAAGTATGATATAACGCAACAAGTCAATAGCAACAACAACAAAAAAAGATACATATACGCTTCCGTAAAACTGTGATAACAAATTACACAAATTCGTGATAACGAATTATACAATTCGTAATCACGTTTTTAATCCGTTATCACTAATTACAAAAAATTGTGATAACGAGTTTAATCTGTTATTACGAATTACAAAAAATGTTATAACTAATTCCAGAAATTCCTGATCACGAATTTAATCCGTGATAACGAATTCTACAATTCGTGATATCGATTTTAATTCGTGATATCGAATTCAAATTATATTTTTGGGAGGTCCTAAATGGGCTTCCGAAAAATAATACATTTTTGTATGTTCCACAAAGACAAGTCTATAAACCTAACCTATTAACAACTTGTGGTAAGATTTTATTATTCTGTTTATTGATAGTTACAATCTCATTGATTTCTGTGTTAAATATTTTGAATATATTCACTTTTCTTTCCTTTAGGTCAGACATGTAATGTGCTTTATAAATTGAGAAAAATATAACTGTTTATAACATATTAATGTCATCATATGATTTCTCTGATGTTTTATCGCCTAATACAAAATTTTCAAAACTTAAAATATGATTATCAATATTCATTAATGACATGAGATTCTTAATTTCACCCCAGTACTCTTTGTAGTATGGGCAGACTATGAAGAAATGATAATAATTATTCTTTTGTTTGCAGAAATTACATTGATTATTTTGTATTATTTTCCATTTAAAAAGTAATTCATTATAAGGTAAGATGAAATGAATAATTTTCCATCTAAACATCTTATACTTATGATTTTCTAAATAATAGAAAATAAATTTCAGGGTGTTTTTAAATTTCATGCTTAAGTTCTTATCAAATTCTTTTTCCCATAATAGAAACCCAATAGGTTTTTCAAAACTTTGTTAACTTACTATTATTGAATAAATATCTTTATTGCTTGTACTAGGTAGTATTTTATTATGCATAATATGTAGACATTTATTATTGTGTATGTGTACTTTTGTTTTGAATGAATTTTCTTCTTTTATAATATTTTGCCAATGTTTTGGTATTGTTTTTTTTATCATATAAAATTCTATTATCCAGTCTTCTTTGTTTTTAATTTTTGACAAGACCACGGCTTCAGAGATTTTACCTTTTTCATTGAGGATATCATTTATATATAAAATGTTTTTTCTATCCAGTTTGGGAATATTAGACATTTTCTATCTATTTGAATAAATTGATTTCCCCACAGAATTTGTTTTCTTATATCTAAGTTTTTTGTAAATCGTGATAACGGATTAAATTCGTTATTACAGATTAAAATCGATATAACAATTTGTATAATTCGTGATAATGAATTCCATAAATTCGTTATCACGACTTTAATCCGTTATCGCGAATTAAAAAAATCTGTCATAACAAATTCAATCTGTAATAACGAATTTAATCCGTTATCACGAATTCGAAAAAAAATGTGGTAACTATTTCTACAAATTAGTTATAACGAGTTTAATCCGTGATAACAATTCGTTATCACAATTTATACAATTCTTTATCACAATTTTAATCAGTTATCAGGAATTACACAAAATTGTGATAACGAATTTAATTCGTTATTACGAATTACAATCAAATTGCTGGAAATCACCACTGGAAATTTTGCAACTGTAGTTGTGTATGATTTCAAATGGAATTTCATCGTAGATTTTTTTATGCTATGTGAGATCAATTACAATGAATATATTCCTTTTTTCCTGAAATATTTTCAAGTATTTTTTTATTCAAAATCGATGTTCATTTCGGGGTACGAAGATAATTTTCAATAAGAGTTCAATGTGTTTAAGTTATCAATTTTACTAACATATTTGTTATTTTATTTGACATGATTTAAACTAGAGGCTCTCAAGAGCCTGTATCGCTCACCTGGATTTAACTTTTCACCTTGAGTAAGACTAAAAATTTAAGTGTTGCAGTCAATTTGGCTAGTTTTTCTATAGGATTCTATGTTAAACTATGTTCGGCTGTGGCAGCCATCTTGGTTGACAGTCCAGGTCAATGGACACATTTCTACAAGAGAACTATTTAAGGACCATAACTGCTAAGGCTTTGTTTCAACTGGCTCAGTGGTTTCAAACAAGAAGATCTTCCCCAAAGGCTCCTGTATTATACTAAATTCGGCTGTGGTGGCCATCTTGGTTGACAATCCGGGTGATCAGACACAATTCTGAGAGAGGACCATCTAAGGACAATTGCTGCCAAGTCTGGTTCCAATTGGTCAAGAGGTTTCAGAAAAGAATGTTTTTCAATGAATTTTCCCATAGGGCCCTATGTTAAACTAAGTTTGGTTGTGGTGGCCATCCTGGTTAACAGTCCGGGACATCGGACATTATTCTAAAAGAGACCATTAATGCCAAATTTGGTTCCAATTGGCCTTGTAGTTTCACAGAAGAATTTTTTTTTAATTACCCCCCCCCCTTTTTCTATTTTTAATAACAGCAGCCATGTCGGTTGAAAGTCGGGTTTGCCGGACTTAAATTTGGAAGGGGGTCAACCAAGGACAATTCCACCAAGGTTTGGTCCCAATTGGCCCAGTGGTTTCAGAGTAGTTACTTTAAAGGAAAGTTTACGCCCAACACCGTCTTTAACGGGCAAAAACTCCTATAAGGGGTCATTCAATGATTTTGGTCATATTGACTTATTTGTAGATCTTACTTTGTTAAACATTTTTGCTTTTTACAGTTTGTCTTTTTCTATAATAATATTCAAGATAATAACCAAAAACTGCAAAATTTACTTAAAATAAACAATTCATGGCCAATTACCTAACAAAGGGTTGACATAATCGTCTGAACATTTCATGGCAGGTAGGTCTTGACCTGATGAACATTATTACTCAGTTTTGCTCTAAATGCTTTAGTTTTTGAGATACAAGACAATAACTGCAGTTTACCCCTATGTTCTAATTTAAGTCATGTCGACCATTTTGGTTGGCAGGCTGGGTCTTGGCTTGGTTTTTTAAACTAGATACCCTAATGATGCTTGTGGCCAAATTTGGTTCCATTTGTAGAAGTAATTTCAGAGGAGAATATTTTTTTAAACGTTAACGGACGACGACGAACAACGGACGCCAAGTGCTGAGAATAGCTCACTTGACCCTTTGGGTCAGGTAAGCTAATAATTTAGATTCACCCGCATGTCTGAGTTAACAGACAATCGTAAAGTTTTTCTCGAATAATGGGTCCATTAAAGAAATAATCGTCACATTAGTAAATGCACGATTAATTTTGACATAAATATAAAAAGTAATGTTCCCAAGAACGGATGATAACTCGCTACCCTATTATACGTGAATGGAACAGAAGGTAAACAATCAAAATGGCTGTATTTTCAAATTAGTCGAAGCAGCGCCGCTGCATATCCCCACGCTACTCTGTTGTTTTGAAATCCATACAATCTAAATTTGCCCTAGCAATATATGGTTGCTAAGTAGAAATCACAAATAAAGTAGTATTTGAGGAAATTTACTAAAATTGGAATCACAAATTTTGAAATTCAATTGATCTAGATTATTCTTAAAGCTAATACAATGTATGATCGAAAAAATCTATATTTGCTAAGTAAGATTCCAAAAATAATAGTCTTAGATACTTTCAGGAAATTTATCGAAATTGGAATCGCATATTTAAAAAAAAAAAAAAAAACATACAATCCAACTAGTGCTGTTGGTATACTGATTCCAAATATATATGGTTGCTAAGTAGAAATCACAAATAAACTAGTCTTTGAGGAAATGTACCAAAATTGTAATCAAGTATGTTTGAAATCCAAATGATCCTGATAAGTCTTAAAGCTAGTATGATCGAATGAACAATATTATAATAATATAAGTTCTACAGAATTTCTGTCATTGAATACTTTTTCCATCAGTATTATGTTTGTTCCACTGATATATATATATAGAATAATAGGTAGTTTCGTTTTTGATACTTACTATATCATGTGCCGAAGGGCGAGTTTAGATATTACACATTACATATAGTCGGTATCAAAAACGAAACTACCTTTATTATTCTGTTTATCGGTAATTCATTTTTCTATGAAGTTATATTTGGGTTCCCGAAATAACTATATCCATTCTACTATATAAATTCTTGATCCATTTCACCGTCAATATTTTGAAATTGTGATTTTTTTAATTATCAATGGAAATTTAAGCAGAGGTTTGGCAGATTTTTTTTTTTTTTTTTTTTTTAATAAACAATTCAAATTATTATTTTAAATGCCTACAGTACGTTTCTCAGACCGGAATATGTAAACATACAAAATGGCTGAAAGTTCAAAACATGCATAATTTATAAGGGTCAATCCTAAAAGAATGAATAGTCGTTAACATTTTCAAAAGCAACATAATACTTTTTATTAATCGATAATCTTTAAAATAAAACTATGAACGTAAAAGCGTTCTATATGTGTATATACATGTATGCCCTCAGTGGAAATGTAATGGGAACCTGTATCTTCGTAGATTAGTTCTGATAAATTCAGCGCGTCATGTGTTCGAGATACTGTTCGGAAATTCATGTTATTTTCTTGGAAATTTAGGTAAATAACAAACATAACTAACACTTGCTTGATTTCAGTGCATTCAGAGGTAGAGGTAGAGGTAGAGGTATAGAGAGAGAGAGAGAGAGAGAGAGAGAGAGAGAGAGAGAGAATAAACACACCAAGAAGATATTTTGCAAACTTATTTTGTATTTTATGAGGAATAAATTTTTCATAGCTTCAAATTTTAAAATATTGTTATCTTTTATTTATATAGGTAGTGCCCAAATCTCAGAATAGTATAACAAGACAGATTTCACACATGATTCAAATAATTTTAAATGAAGCAGCACAATACATTTATTTGAGTACAAGGATTTCGTATACAAAAAGCTGCTTTACTTGCCTTTTTACCCAACTGATTAATGGCATCAGAAAAATTACCTGAAGCTTTAAATATAATGCCAAGATATCATTCGTAAACAGAATCAAAAGCCTTTTTTAAATCAATAAAACAGGCACAAATATATTTATTTTTCTTGAAGTATTTGTGAATAATAGTTTTGAGTGCCAGAATATGATCACTTGTTCGGATATCTTTTATAAATCCTATTTGTTCAAAACAAATAACATCATTTTCTACTAAGTAACAATCAAGTCTATTAAATAATATTCTTCTAAAAAGTTTACATAAACAACTAGATATTGCTATACCTCTGTAGCAAGATGAATCGTTAACACTAACACCTTTAAATAAAAGCTTTATAAAATTTTCCCTCCATTTTGATGGGTAAATTATTTGATTTTCAGTACTAAATTGAAAATATCAACATACACATTTGATAAAACAGTAGAAGAGGCCTTTATCATTTCATTACTAATACAATCAGTACCACATGCGTTATTATTTTTTAAACATTAATTTAACTGCCTTTAACAATTCCTAAGCTGTGATATCAACATTCAATAGGTCATTATTACATTTCAAAAATCTACAATCATCATTAACAGTATAATTTTCTATTCATCAATTGATTGAAATATGATAACTAATCTATTACAGGGGTCTGGACTTGTGTGATTGAAAAGTTGAGGACATAAAGTGCTAGTAGCTAGTATCAAAATTTAGACCTTTCCATAACATTATTTACTAGAAAAATTAATTGTATCCTTTCAGGCCGCGCATTCACGAGTACTATGTAAATATGTTCACGTATTTACGGCGAAATGGAAAGGGGGGGGGGGGTTGTGTACAAATATAGCGACCACGTTTACCTTTCTCAAATATTAAAATAAAATTCAAAATAAAAAGCCCATGTACATGATGTACGCAGATTTTGCATTATCGGATCGGAATAATCTGCAATAATATCATATTTTGCACACACAAAATAAAGTAACTATATTTAGAAAATGTGTTACTTGTTGATATCGATATAAATTACAGACAAGTACATTCGTTTTTCTCAACAACACGTTTCCTAACACTGCAGTTATCCAGTAAATATTCACTTTTCTAATGTCCAAATTACAGTTAACTTAGAATTTCGTAGGAACTGATGTTGTTTTCTATGATAGCTGCGTTCAAGTACGATTTTCAGAAAATCAAATATTCTTATTTAGCACATGTAACAAGCATGCGCAATTACGTCATGTAGTGAAAAGCAGTATATAAGAAAACCTTACACATTCTGTGTTCAGGTTAGCGAAATCGTTTTGGATTATAATCATTGTTTAAAAGAAAAATATACCAAGACTGTAAAGAAGGTAGGAACATAAAAATTAATTTATTTGACAAAATAGTATTAAATAAGCCTTACTTTCTTAAAAAAGAACCATTAGATCAAATAATTTTTTTGTTAAATTCTAACTCTGAACTTTTGTCAGAAATAGGAGACTTTATAAAGCAATCTACAGAATTGCAAAAATGAGGTCCTTGTTGGTCAAAGTAATAACAGTATTAATAATAAAAGGTGATGTATCATGTATTCTCAGCTTGTGATTTTATATGTTTGTTTGTTTGTTTGTTTGTTTCCTTGTTTGTGTATTTGCTTGACCCACATGGGTGTAATTTTGCAAATAAAGAATTTGATTTGATTAAAAACTTTATTTTTTAATTAAACTTTCATTTTATAACTTAACTTTTTAGTTAAAATTATAAATATCATATAATTGCATCTTCTTTATACAAATTCAAATTCAATTTTTTTTTGTTGATTTATAATCCAATAATAACGAAACAAGTAAAATGAACTATCAAATTGCACGTACAATTAATGAAATATTTACAGTATCAATTACTGTTATATCACGGCTGAAACACAAACTAGTAAATCATACATTATTTTTGTCATTTTTCTTTTCTCATATACATCTTGTTTATTGCTACTATACAAATTTCATCACATCATACTCTTTTGTATTCATTATAAATTTAAATCTCTCTTTATCTATAAACATATGTGTATATGTATATGTGTGTATGAAAGTTAAAAACATTTTTAGCTCACCTTGTCCACAGGGCCATATGAGCTTAAGCCACACGGCGTCCGTCGTCGTCGTAAATTTTCGTTTAAATCTCTGAAACCTCTGGGTCATTTGGAATCAGATTTATGTGGAATTGTCCCTACATATAGGTGGTCTCCTTTTAAAATTATATCCAAGGGTCCGGATCTCAAACCTATACGTCCGCCGTAGGTAAATGTAAAATAGAAAACTTGGACAAAAGTATTTAAATAACTTCTAACACTTGTGGCCTGGGCCAGGTAAACATGTTTTTAGTGGAATGGTTTTTTAAGTGGTCCCCTTTTAAATTGTATTCTTAGGGCCCGGTCCTCCAACACAGTCTGCAGACATACGTCAAACCGACGTCGGTAATTGGTCGGCATGCGTATGCAAAACAACGGTCGGTTGAGAAACTTTTGTCCGACGTCATTGTAACGTCGGAATACAACCTAATTCCGATATGGTTGTTTTACTTATGATTGGGACAACGTTGGGTTAACATCAACATAATCATGCACTGTGTGTATGTGCATTTGTTGTTTAGTGGAATTCGTCGGAGGGAAAGTGGGCGAACTATTTATTTTATTTAATATACGATTGATATAATTATTGCCTCTTTGAAACAACAACGTGTCGTTTTTATGTGTTGTTAAGTAATTCGATACTTCCTCTGGTTTTCCACAATTCTGTGATTGGGCGCTAGTAATATACGATTTGAATTTTGAAAATTATCGCCACACGCAGTGAAGTTTGAACCTGGAGTTAAAAGAAGAGAATTCGAAATGTAAGTACAACGACAATATTTTCATAATGTACATAATCTACCAGTTCAGATATTTCATGTATAATTTGTGTTTTTTTTTACAGCCGAGTAGATTAAGTGAAACAATTTCGAACATTAATTTGAAAAAAAAAATTGTTACTATATTTATCGCATTTTGATATTATGTCTATATACTTAATGGAAATTAGAAGTAAGATCTTTGACCTTTGGATGATGTAGCTGCAGTTGGGCTCAGTTCTAACCTCTCATTAGAACTGTACTAAACGGTCAGAAGAACTGTTCTAGAACAGTTCTAGAACTGTCATCCTGACACCTTTAGAACCGTTTATGACAGGGTGTGTCCTAACCTTTATATTCATTATATTATGACAGTTCTACCATAGAACTATTTATGACAGTTCTACCATAGAACCAATTATGACAGTTCTAACCTAGAACTATTTATGACCCTGGAAATAGTGTGTGAATTTTGAACACCAAAATTATAAGAAATAAAATAATTAATTTGTTGTCATAATTTTAAAATCAACTTTTATCAGACCGAAATATATTATAGAGTAAAAAAAAGAAAAAAAATCACTCAGAATAAAGTTTTTACTAAAACTAAATGATTTAAAAACTAGTCGGGGTTATGTTCTAGTACATAAAACATTCTTCTACATATGTTTCAACACTGTAAATCAAGATTTAGTCCCGTCCCTTCTTGAAATTATTGTGTAAAATGTCCATATAGGTACGTTGTGTAATTTTTCGATAAATTGGTGAAATGCACTTCTTATTTCAAAATGGTGGTACTCATCCCAATCATCTTCTATACTTTGTGATTTGTTTTCTTTTTTTTACTCTATAATATATTTCGGTATGATAAAATTTGATTTTAAAATTATGACAACAAATTAACTATTTTATTTCTTATAATTTTGATGTTCATAATTCATAACGAAATAAATATCGTTCATACGAGCAAAGAGAATTAATTATATAATATATCGAATGTATACCATATAAAAATGGTAAAAAAGATAAATTATTAATTTATAATAAATTTAAATGTTACTTATCTGACTCATTTTTAATCTTTCCATTGAAATTTGGGACCACCTTATACACACGTCTGTATTCAAATGCTGCATTAATTATTTTAAAATGTAGCGTTATAAAAATTTGAAACCCCGCTGATTTTTGTCAGCAAAACGGTTTACCTGTATACATACACATGTATCTGTGTACCTTAAAGTTTGGAACAATAAACATCCGGACAGTCAAGGTACAATATACATGTCAAACGTTAATTAGTTATAATTACCTGAAACACACAACATATTACGGAGAACAAATTTCTTTACCTGTAAATTTACTTCAGATAGAAATTTTAACAAAAACAAAAAATTCGTTTTTCTTGTGGGTTAAAAAACTTGCACCATAGCTCTTTATTACATGTCTGTACTTTTGCAGTTTTGTATAAATTGGTCATAAATCTAATATTATTAATTATCGTCATAATTTCATATATTGAAATTATAATCGATGTGAAATATTACTTCATGTTTAACAAAAATGTTGTTAAGTTTCGAAAAAGCGAAGACGAGGAGTACGTGCCATAATCAATATAGAGTTATCGGACATGGAAATGGACGATTCTTGGTCCAGAACCATTTATGACAGTTCTGAATGGTTCTACCGTAGAACCAATTATGAGTTTTACCATAGAACTATTTATTACAGTTCTACCCTAGAACCATTTATGACGCTTCTACCTTAGAACCATTTATGACAGGGTTGGTTCTGTCCTAGAACCGTTCTAGAATGGTTCTAGAACCGTCCTCCCAGACAGAATAGTTGAGAGTTTAGAACTGATCTCAAGTGTAAAAATAAACTATGTAACCACTGACCTAGTTTTCTGTAGTTTAAAAACCTAGAAAAATTGTGAGATGTCAACGTGTTCACTTTATTTAGGCATTAATTAAGTTAAAAAGCTTATCATCACTTGTTTAGAAATGTAATTTACAATATGCATAGAGAATAAGCTATGATGCTGATAAAGCAACTTATAATTATTGGACTTCAAATTGATAATTGATGTTCATTTCGTGTGATTGAAGTATACTTTTTGGACACATGATACACGATGAGATAGAAATGTATATACCTATGATGATAATTGATCACACGTCTATATTATTGAAACCGTTTTCTATGGCAAGCCGTTTTACTATTTATTCGAACTTCAAGATATCTAATAACCTTTAGAAGATATCTTATAAAGTTTATAAGATATCATATAAAAACTAGATTATATAAGATATCTTATATGAGATATCATATACTTTATAAGATATCTTCTAAAGTTTATAAGATATCTTCTAAAGTTTATAAGATATCTCATAAAGTATATAAGATATCTCATAAAGTTTATAGGATATTTTATATAGTTTATAATATATCTCATATAATTTATAAGATATCTTATATAATTTTCTTTATAAGATATCTTATAAATTATGTGAGATAACTTATAAAGTATATAAGATATCTTATATAATCTAGTTTTTATATAATATCTTATAAACTTTATAAGATATCTTATAAAAACCAGATTATATAAGATATCTTATATATTATATGAGATATCTTATATATTATATGAGATTTCTTATATATTATATGAGATATCTTGAAGTTAGAATAAATAGTAAAACGGCTTGTCATAGTTTTCTATAAATATTTATTTCATACTGGGAATATCATTATAAATCTAAACTCAAGTCTTATACGATGAACATTAATTATTAACCCAAAGATTTAGCAGGAATAAAAGATAAGGAAAAATAGACGGCAGGTAAATCAGTAATTTTTTAAAAAACAAATGGGTCAATTTTTTCAGACTAAAATTCAATAAACATGATAAATAAATACATAGAAAATCAAATTACGCATATACATGGATATATGAACTAGATATATAATAAAGCATTAAAATCTATTCCTTATTATATGTTAATTTTTCTTCACAGATTTGACAGCTTTCTTGCACGTTCATTGATGATGTCTAAAGTTGCAGTCCCACTCAACTCAGAATAAAGAGCGAAAAGGAAAAACGTACTTAGTTGTTAAAAGTAGGTGTTTGTACAAATTTTCTCTGTAGCTTTTAGCTCACTTTTCCAAAAAGCTCACTAAGCTTCTCGTCCGACAACATTTACATTTGATCTTCTCTGCATTCTGACCAAGACTAAATTGGAGGGTCGGTTTTCTAAATTTGTATTGGTCGGATAAATAGCTAGCATGGTCGTCGTTACTGTTACATGTAATTTTCATAAGATAGCTGCAGATACAGACTCGGAGCTTATGAATAAGTAATATGATAAAAATATCAGTTCATATTTATTGTTCTACATATAATTCAATTTTCGTCATCTTCCGTTTTTTATTAATAATTTGTCAATTTGTACAGTTTGAATATTATATTTCAGGTACCTCCAGGAGGAACAACACAAGATATGATGAGATCGTTATGAGGATTGACGTAAATACACCGGTAAAACAATTGATTGACGTAAAAACACCGGTAAAACAATTGATTGACGTAAATACACCGGTAAAACAATTGATTGGCGTAAATACAACGGTAATACAATTGATTGACGTAAATACACCGGTTTAAACAATTGATTGACGTAAATACACCGGTAAAACAATTGATTGACGTAAAATACACCGATAAAACAATTGATTGACGTAAATACACCGGTAAAAGAATTGATTGACGTAAATATACCAGTAAAACAATTGATTGAGGAAAAACTATAACACGAAGCCATCAGCAACTACAAGTACAGTTGACCATCAATAGTTCAAAATAACTAACTGCAATCAGTACATGTTTGAAGAAAACATTACTGTTATAAATTTAATTACTAAGTTCGACTTTGTTTGATTTTGAAAGATGTTCGGTATAGTTGATATTCATAATTAAAATAGAAAAAAATTCTAAATTGTGTTTATTTTACAAATCTTTCAAACCGTGGAATGTTACATTGTGACAGTTTACAGTTTGAAAATGTGCTATTGTAATTTGTCAAGAATGTCATATGCGGAGGATAAAAAAGTAGGATCTATTTTTTATCTACATGTATTATCGACAAAAATCTTCATATTTTGCGTCTGTCTTATTCATTAGCTATGGTTTGTTGGTTGGCAAAATTTGACCCTTAATCAAACTTGGATAGTGGTTAAAATGGTTTACGGTAACTTGTTTTTGTTATGTAATAATGTGTGGAAGTGACAATTGAATATCATAAGATGATGGTCAATAAGAGTTGAACACTGGTTGGTATGATATGGTCAGTATGAATTGTCGCACGACGTCGCTATTGCATCGATAGAATGTTGGTCAAAGGTATGAACGTCGGTATAAGGTCGGTATATATTGTATATATAAGGTCGGTATGACGTCGAAAGAAAGTTGGACAAAGATTGTATGAAATTTGGAATATGGTCGGAATATTTGTAGACGAGGTTGGATCAACATGGAGCTGATTAGTCGGCCGAACGTTCGCCCGATAAGCAAAATGACGACGGCCCAACGTCGGATCCCAACGTTGGGCCGACGGCGTAACCGACCAACAGTCAACGTCGGCCCAACGTCCCCCCAATGCTATCTGGGAACCAATGTGACAGATTTTTTCTTAAGATAGAAAAAAGTCAAAAATATGAAGATAAAATTTCTCTGAAAGTACATATGTGTAACCAAACTTTTGTGAAACGGTCCTTACGGGAACCTTTTTCAAAATTTTACTGAAGTTTCTGGACGTCTAACGATATGACGTTAGTTATTAAAAATAGAAAAATCTGCCCAAAAATAAAAGCTTTTTTCCGCTGAAACTACTGGTGAGAGACAATTGAAACAAAACTTTGGAGGAAGGTCCTTAGCTACTTCCATTTCAAATTGTATCCGAAGGCGATTTTCACCAACCAATATGACGGTCGTAACAAAATATTTTAAAATAAGCCGAAATATAAAAAAAATGAAACGTGTTAAATAAGTAAGTAAATAAATAAATAAATAAATAACCGATAACTGTTGCTCTATTGCGTCATCTGTATGCACCCAGGACCTATGTATTAAAAGCCCTTCAATAAAATACAGAATGAATTTGACAGGATGGAAAACTAATATCTCTAATTATTTTGGTGATTTAAAGGGGAAAAATGTATTTTACGTAGACTTTGATTGGATCTAGTTTTGTCATAGCTATGTTTTGCGCTGAAGGAAAGTTCCTTTGATAATAAAAAAGAAGAAACAAAAAGAAAATAAATAAAATAAAACAAAATATAGCTAAAACATAAACATGAGCAAAAAAAAGACAAAAAAGAAAAATACAAAAAACACTCACACGCATTGGATTAGAGCTGCTTTTAGCATTACTGATCAAGCTGACGTCCTACATTTATCTAATTTCAATGGCCCATTTTACAATTTTATCCTAGTTTAACTTAATAACAAATCCTTTTGTAATATTTATCAAATTGTTCTGTCAAATGTCGTGTGAAGCATGTACACAGAGAAAAATATTCAATCGTTATTAAATCCTCAAATAACATCACCCCACTAGAGGGCAAAACTATTCTGCAGGTTTATCAAAGTTTCAAGTTAAAACATCCACAGATAATACACTGAAGTTCCAACAGAAAGAATGGCAAGCACATCACCCCACCCTCCCCTTCAAAATCGGGAAATTATAATTCCGCGTTAAAAACATACAAACCAAAAATTGAAAGCGCCCTCAATTACCGCCATAAAACATGAAATGAAAAAATAATAAAAACAATGCACAAAATCTATTACAATCATTTTGTCTTAAAGAAAACACTGAATGACGGCGTTGTCCTTAAAAAATCATGGCTTAGCGAAGATCATTCCACGCCCCCTTATATTGAACCGTGCAAACGCAGGCAAGTGATAATCAAAGATGGTATCTAATCACAAAAATGCCATGAATATATATGATATGTTAATTGTTTTTTAAGTTCCAGAAATACTGTTATAATTTTGAATGTTTTTATAATGTAAATCTTTCTATTTAGTTTTCAGATTTAATGTTAATATAATTATCCCCGCACTTTCGAAGAAAGTTTGGTAATATTGTTACCGCCCCTATCTGTCTGCCCGTCCGTCCGTCACACTTTCTTGTAACATAATTTCCTCGTTCACTTTTGACTTCATGCATTTTATTTCTATGATTTGTTGTCACACACTGTATGTAGATGTGCAATAATGTTTCATAATTTTGATTTCCAAAACTTGGGGTGGAAGTTTGGATTTGCCATTTAAAGGTCAAGAATATGTATTTTCTGAAAGAAGTATTGCCTTTTTAAGGTTTCATGATAATTAATTAAAGTATTTTTTTTTTACAAAAATCTTTTAATATTTTAACATAATGACTGGGACAATAAAATACAGGTCAAGTTCTGTTACGGTGGATTTGAGTTATAAACTTTACTTTATATGAAAAATGAGGATATTTTCTTTTGTTTACAATTAAAGTACTGCGTCACAAAAATCTCATAAAATAGAGGTCAAGCTTTTTCATGATTTTGACACATTTTTAAATTTTGGTTAAATGTTATAGAACCCAAAATCAATTTGCAGTTCAATTGTTTTTGCACTTTATTATTATTATTTTTTTAGTGGGGGGATAGGACATTTTATATTTGGAGATGGTTATTGTTTGCCTAACAAATTATAAATGTTTGAAATTATTTAGCTTGATAAATAAATTGTAAATAATCGCTTTGGGTGCGTTTGAACCCTATTCGAACTGAATTATATTTACTGTTATATCAAAACTGGATGAACGAAAATATCTGAAATAACACTTCCATAAAGGTTTAATGCTATCTAGTTATGGAATCAGTTGAAATCTGCAGTATTCATAAGTAGCTAGTATACGTCTGCAAGTCATTTGCATATCCACCAATCTTTAAAGAATTATAATATTTTATATTTTTGGACCTTAGTATGGAAAGATCTTAAGTTACCCTCGAGTTTCTGTGTGTTGACAAGACGTTTGTATTTGCTCCTGTCGTTACAATAGAAACTTATTCATAATAAGGCCTTTTCACAAACCTTAGATTTTTTGACAGCTATTACAAAGCTTTTTAAAAGCAGTAAGCAGCCTGTGACTTTTTGAATAATCGTATTGTTTCGCTTATTAAAATCTTCTAGCTAAGAGCAAATCCGTGGAAATTTTTTTTTATTGGCGGAATAAGCTGGAGTACCCGGGGAGAACCACGGACCTTCGGTCGGAAAATTGGCAATCTTTGTCAATTTAGATCGGAGTCGAATACACCCCGCCACAGGTGAGATTCGAACTCACAACCCCAGTGTTGACAGGCTTAGTGATCATTAGTAGTCATGACGAACTACCTATAGCACTCGGCCACCGAGGCCCCTTCAACAGAATGCTAAGTCTACCAAATGGAATATTTCTTCTAAAGTTTTACCATTTGATTAAGAACATGGGCATGACTTCCTTTTGGCACCCCTTGTGCGTATGTCTATGCTTATTCCGTCAACCAAGGGGTGCCAAAAGGAAGTCTTTCCAGAACATGTATGATCAAGATGTTTTAAGATATTTTTGCGGTCATTTCTTTATGTGCATAAAACATCTAACTTAAGTATTTCTTAAACTAAGATTTTGCTAAGAATTGATTTAACGCGACTTAAGTTTCTACTTAACAAAGAAAAACTTAAGTAGTATTACATCGGAAACCGTCACTTTTTATCTTATCAATTCACGCCAATTGCCGTTGTTTCTTAAATAAGTTAAGTCAAGAGAACAATTGAAACAACTGACAATCTCCGAAGAACAACGAAGACAAGACCAAGACTATACATGCATTACAATTAAAAACTAAAAACATATGAACAACATGGACCCCACCAAAAAAAACGGGGATACACTTAGGTGCTCCGGAAGAGTAAGCAGGACATCCGCCATGCTGTCCATGTCAAATCCGGTATGAGGAAGGGATAACATCAATGGAACAAGTCTCATACGAATGACCTTTTGTTAATGGGTTAAAAAGGAGTCCGGTGGTGTTTGAATAGCACTGATCCAGGAACCAGTGGTCAATATTTTAGAGCCTTACAATTACTTACGACAAACCAAATTTATTTAGAGCTCGATTGAAACGGTTTTCGCGTAAATCATTTTTTGCAATGTCTGATATTCATATATCTGATGAAAAAATCATAGATGTTTATTTTTATCCTCAAATATTAATTTTAAAGTTTGAATTTTGAGTAAAACGTTTAGGAAGCATACCATAAAAGATTTCTCCAATATAAGCAATGAAATAAATGACACTTTTGGCGGAATATGAAACTCTAAGAAGTATAAACGAATATCACTAGCAGGGATTTTTGAAGGTTCCTTGTCTTTTTGGATTGCTTAAAAGTGCCCCTACTTACCTATTCATTGATGAATTTAATTATTATGTATTACCATTCTCTTACATATACGAAGATGACTTATTTTAAACCATGTTTTTATTGTGTTAATATTTTTAACCAGTTATGTATCCGAGATGGAGTAATTTTCTGATAATTTATTTTTATTCTGTAAAAAGGTGTCGCTTTGTTGCAAAAGTTTACGAAATAAAGGTTCATATTATACTGCAAATGTAGAAGAAGTTTCACAGAGAAATCTGCCTTGATCATTGATAAATAGGTAAATTTAAATTCTATTGTAATACAAACCATAAAAATGAGTCATAAAGTGCATTATATAACGATATATTTGAGTTATAATTTTTATATATTGTGTGTGGACTCGATTTTTTAAGGCACTTTGTTGTAACTTTTTGTTAGTTTCTTTATCTCAGAATCATGATAGGTATCTATGGGAGTTGTGCAGTCTCTAAAAATCCATTCCTTTCTTTCTTTACTCAAATACTGTATCGAGCGATGTTCAGTATTATTGCTTTTTAAAGGAAGTAACTGATTAGCAACAATTATCATTCATTTAACGCATTAATTTCGTGCGTGTCATAATAGTCAGTACTGTTTAATTAGACAGCACATGTGTAAATATATAAAAAATATTGAGCGAGTAAATTTTAACATAATTTTAATACATGTACATGTATGTAGTATATGAATAAGCCAGCTAAGATTTTTTTAATATGCCACAGGCCAAGGGAACAGGGGGTTGTTTTTTTTCAAAATATTACAAAATTCACATGACTTGCTTATATTGTATTTAAGTTTTTGCAATTCATTACGTCGAACAGATAAATGATTTAATCAGTTTTGAAACGACCTTAGGGAATACGATACAGTAGCAGGGGATGACGTCGCCCAAGAGATACTCATTGCGACGTCATAGTATCCTTCAAGAAAATCCTTTATACCATACTAATATTTGGGGTTTTTTCTCAAATATCTCTGCAATTTAGTAGACTAGAATTTAAACAAAAAAATCAGTGGAGGATTTATTTCAACATGCATCTAAGGTTACCAAATTATTATCAATATTCGTTATTTGACTTAAATTTGCATAATTTCCTAATTAGTTTATCAATCTTTTTCATCAATTTTTTATGATAAGACAATGTCTATGTAGTTGGAAATATTTTACAAAAGACCTAGTGAAGCTATCTTTTTCCGTTAAAAAGTTAGACACTTTTTTGTGACAGTCTTAAAAAATGAAAAAAATCGGATTTTTGGCTCAAATATACCAGATTCAGTGTTAATTATCTTAAAAACTAAGTCATCAAGGTATGTTTTTCTTTACATATTTGAAAAGTTAACATAAAAATTAACCATCTGGTAAATTTTCTGCAAAAATTCAGTGGAGGAACCTTATTGTATCGTATTCCCTTAAGACACGTTCTTAAATCAAATATTAAGCAATTTCTTAACTTCAGCTGTTTTATGCATATGACTTGAGTGGAATGGGCGGGGTTTCAATAAACTAAGATTTTGCTAAGCAAATTAATTTAATGTTACTACTTAGGCAATGTGGGAGGAGTTTACTTAACTTAAGTCATTCCTTAGCAAATTCTTAACTTAAGTTGTTTTCTGCATACTACTTAGGCAATGTGGGAGGAGTTTACTTAACTTATGTCATTCCTTAGCAAAATCTTAACTTAAGTAGTTTTATGCATACGGCCCCTGAACTCACATTAACTTCCATATAGCCATTTTGCTATTGTAATTGATGGCGCATAAGTAACACAGTTTAACTAGGCTTTCAGTGTTGATATATAAAGTCCATTTATATATTGGCTGAATTATTTTATCACAGTATTGAATGTATTCAGACATTCCTTCAATTTCATTTGTTTGTTTGTTTTTTTTTTATATTTTGTTTGTTTGTTTATTTATATATACCCAATTAATTTTTAAAACAGGTACTTGGGACTTTTGAAAAAGTAGTGCAATACATGTATTATCCATACACCTCTCCTCTACATAAAAACATGATTATGATACAAGTATTCTATATCAGTTGATCTAATTCTTTTCAACAAAAAATATAACTTCATATTTCCAGGTTTCAAAAAGAAACCGAACTTTGTACAGTTATCACACGTTGCAGGATACACATGTTACACTAGTTTATTACCGGAACAGTGTAGATCTTGATATTAAAATATGTATTCTTGAGCTACAGAAAACAAAAATGCGTTCTTTTACTTTCAGCAGTTTGCCACACGACCACAGGAAAAATCGACAAAATGAGTGAAATATCAAAAATAGATAAGGCTGTTGCAAGTGTATGTAAAGGAGATGATAAAAAAAACGATGCAATGATGTTGATGGCACCAGATAGTAATTGGGACCAGTTTCTGACACCAGCGCCATGTGCTATTGCATTGTTAGGAGATCTGATACTGATATCGGCGGACACAGATTTCAGTCTTGAAGAGAAACCTCCTAAGGATGGCTTCAAACTTCTTCGGTATCCCAATTCATTTCGAGCATCATTGGTGCAGGTTAGCAATGCAGGATGGACAGCATTTAACGAAGCCCATACCAGTATGGACCAGATCCGTCTTCATAGTGGAAATGTTGATGGTCATGTAAAAAATGCGGTTAGATTTCTTATGCAGGGAACTGCGCAAGAGGTTAACAAAATGTTACCGATGGCATTGACAAAGATACAAACAATTGCTGATGAAAGTTTTCGTCTTGCCCAAGCGATTGAAGAGCGTTTTGTGGGAGTAATGGAACTTACTGGAGAACTGCTTGAAGCTTGCACAAATACAAAAGGAATTTATGACCAAAAGACAAGGGAAACTGAAATTGCAATTGAGGTTGCTAAAACGCAGAGGGAATCAAGATTGAAGGAAATAACAGAGTCTGAACGTAGACTAAAAAACATGGAAAATGAAGTAAAAGAAGCACAAGATGAATTTAAACAGGCAATGGAAAACGTTCCTACAGGGTGGTCTCTTCTAGGTTTAGCAGCTGGTGAAGCTTTGATAGAAGGAGTAAGAAACATAACCAGTTTTCCTACAGTGATTAAAGGAGCAATTAAGAAAAGATTCTCGGCGGAAGATGATCAAGATGACAAGAGAGATGACGCTTACTATGACAAAGAAATGTCAAAGCAGAAGGTATATTCTCAAGTATCTACTATGCATAGATACGTTCTTATGCTTGTCGAGATTGCCTCAGGAAATGCAGACGACCAGGGCCATCCTTCACCAGATTGGGGAAGAATAAATAAAGGAGATCTTGAATTTGTTGAGAAGTCTATTAACTCTTGTAAGAGTCACATATCAGGTGAAACAAACAGTGGCGAAATACGTGAAAATGTTTTAAAAATGTGTGATGAAGCTATCAGTGTCTGTTCTATGTTGATTCATATAAAAAAGAGTATGAATATTGAAAATAGAGAAGGCATAATTGCAGATGCAATATCCCGCACAAAGACTCTTCAAAAGGAAGTACAAACCCAATATGTCCAAGCAAGCAAAGCTTTAGGAAAAAACCCACTAGACAACAAGTCACCACATTTATCAAAAATGCCAACCGAAAGCACAAGTTCTTCAGCTGTGAAGGCCGCTACTGAAAATGCTCGTTATAAGACGGAGCTTGCAAAAGAAACGTTGAAAGATGCAAAAAGACGGCAAGAGAAGGCGACAAACGAACTCCAAGAATCAAATGAAAAACTGACCAAGGTATTGATGGAAATGGCACAGCTAGACCTGAAAAAAATAGATTTTGACACTATACGGGATACACTTGTGAAAGGGATTAGGGCATTAGCAGAGGTAAGGGAACAATGGGGGAAGCTTGTTCGATTTTTCCAAATGCTATCCAACTTGATAAAATGTTGCCTACACAGTTCCCTTACTGATTTCGTTGATCAAGCTAAGATGGGAAGAGAGCTGAAAATGGGAGACCAAGCTACACCATTGTCTAATATATTTAGAGATGTAATATTTGAACAAGCATCTAAAGCCAGTCAAATTTCATATGTAGTTCGCACCATATCTGGCACCTATGTCCAGGTATCAAATGAACATTTAATGGATCGCGTTACTTGCTTAGGGCGCCTAGTTGCACTTGATCCGAAAAAAGATGCACACGAAATCCAGTTGAGACGCGAGGAACTCCACAGAGGTTGTCAAGAAGCCCAAGCTGCGATAAAGGCAATTGTCTTGCAGCAAAAACAAGAGTTTAATGCAAAAATAGAGGAAAGAATAGCTAAAATAGAAGAAATGGAGAGAAGCCTTCCGCCTATTGAGCCGCAGAGGGAACAGGAAATCAAAGAATCGATTTCAACTGGAATGATAAAGTTCGCGGAAGATGAAATGGAAGATATGATCTGATCCTTTAATTTTTACATGCAATATTTACTTTAAAAAAACGGCAAATGTGTGGCAGATTTTAGACATTAATATTTAGTGCATTATATAGAAATACACTGTCATTGTTAACCTTTCCTGTTTTCCATTTTGTTATCTAATGCATGAGTAAATGTAATCGTATGTTTTTAAAATTTGTATAAATAGAATTTTAAATTTTTTATCAAGGTCATCTTTATTGTTTTTAAGCTGCTTGATTTGAGTATTTGAATCGAAACATGAACAGTTTCCCCATTCATGTGAAATTCAATAAGATCCATTATCTAGCCTTTCTACTAAAAAAAAATGAAACTTTATTAATAAGTACATGAACACATTTTTCTTATTGTTTCCAGGGTAAATATTCATAATTATTCTAAAAAACTTAAATCATCCCTACTAAAATGGTGAAAAATGGTTACAAAATATTGCCAAGTTCTTTGTATCTGTGATCAAAGTTTGAAGTTGCTAAAAAGACTCACTAGACTGAAATTTCCTTAGGCTCCTCTATCATGTCTATACTGTTACCGTATTAAAGTCAGATGTTGTTCTGGAGTTATGTCGCCTTGTCCGTAAAAAAATCAAATGTGCACGAAAATCACAAAATTAACAATTTTTGGGTAAATTAAAAATCGTGTAGACTTCGATATGCTCAATATATCTTGTTAAAATTTGAAACATACTTTGTTAAGATAAGTATCTTTTAATGGTCTACTGCTAATCAACGCTAAACATATAGCTTCAACTCCTATTTTGTGTTTTAATTTAATGAAGTTTACCCTTCACTAAATGACAAACGTCAAGTAAAAAGCCTACATTATCTGAACAACAAACAATAATATTTGTTTAAAGCATCTGCAAAGGATTGAGCATACAAGTCCGAAATTTCCACACATTCTTTTAGACAATTTTATAGAACTGATGGAATGCAAATTCTTTCATGGTACGCTCCAGATTCATATATGGTATCAGTGTTATTTCGGGCTTTACAGAATATATCCTAGAGAGCTACACAAAGTTGATAAATTTTGAAATTCTGTTAAAGTTTTTGCTTCAGGAAAAATTTACCTTGAATGGATTTTTGCTTAACTGTTAAGGACCCTTGCCTGTATTGTTCAAACTATTTTGGTTTTCCAACGTTTTGGTCAAGCCAAAGTACCTGATGAAAGTTAATCAAGAAATGTATATCGTAATGGAATTAAGGTATACTCTTAAAAAAAAAAGAAACGCATAGAGGGTTTTAGGTATTTTAATGCATGTATTTTAAATCAACACTTTTCAGTTACACTTATATATATTGACTCAGAATTTGTTTATTGAAAAATTAACAGATCACAGCTCAGCATATTTCCTGGCACGTTAAAGTTAGTACCGTGTATGAACACCACGCGCTGCCAACACTGCTCTGCACCTCCTTTGCATATTTTATCAATCCATTTTTAACCGGGTTTTCATCTGGAAAAATCCGGTTATTGAATTGGTGAAGTCGGGCGGGCGGTCTGCGGCTGCCAATCGTGTCCGGCCTATAACTTTCTTGTCTTAAGACCTAGACCTTAGATCTATGGTATGTAGATATTTCACCTCAAGACGATGTGTCATGTTTCAAAAATGTTGACCTTTGACCTTAGGGGAATAAATAGGTCATTTAAGATCATCTTCGTGTCCGGCCTGTAACTTTTTTGTCTAAGGTTGCACTCCACAAATTAATAGTATCATTTTCTATGTGAAGTGAGCTAACAAATGTCATGGTCTTGTGCCATCTTCAGAGTAAATAATACCCATATACATATATATATATTCTGAAAGGTCATTATGTTAGCATTATTTCAATCATGATAAAATAAATAAAAAATATCCATGGAAACCTAGTTAGCATAGCAACATTTCAAAAATTGTCATAAAAAAGCTTTAAAAATGTTAAATTTCACTCCACTTCGGCTTAAAATTGAGGTCTGATGCAGCGTTTCAATCCAATTGAGACTTAATTTTTCAGATTCTGCATAAAATTCCATTACATATGTGGGGAAAAAAGGTTTACTTTTCCGGCTCTTTTTTTCGCAATTTAACTTACCAGTGCAGGTGCCGATTATCACTGTCAAAGTTTTACACACCACATGTCAATTCACAAGTCCCAGTTTATGACCTCCCATTACTTGTCAGAAGCAAAATCAGTTAATGTTTTCGTATTTTTTTAAACTAAAATCTATCCTCTTTCAGTCAATATTACAATTTTGAGGTTAATACATTTATTATTTATCTATCATGTAGTCAAACTTTACCAACTCTAATAATTAATAAAATTCTGGGGGGTGCATTTCTCCGAAACTAAGATAATTAGTGGAGTGTAACCTAAAGACCTAGTCCTTGGATTTTTCGTGTCTAGGTAGGTTTCCTCAAGATATGTGTCGCATATTAGGATGTTGACCTTGAACTTTGACCTCAAGGTCAATAAATTGCTAATCATGTCCAGCCTGTGACTTTTTTGTCTTAAAACCTAGATCTTAGATGTTTGATGTGCGGGTAGTGTACCTAGAGATGATGTGTCGTGTACTTAAGATGTTGACATCTGACTTTGACCCTTGGCTTTTTTGTTGGAGAAAAGTTTCTAAGTAAAAATGAAATAGAAGGAAAACCCGGTTTTCTGTCATTCAGACAGTCTTATATTATTTCGTGGTATTGTTCGCCATTCCTGTTGCAAAAATTGCCGGAGTTAATCGAGGATTTGAGGCGGTGGCTGACGCTGGCGCACACGTTTATCCAGTTGGTCCCATAGGTGTTCAATTGGATTTAAGTCTGTCGATATGGAAGGGCATGGTAACCCATTGATGTTAGTCTGCGCAAGGTAGTCCATTGTTAAACGAACTATGTTGGGCCTAGGGTTTTCCTTCTGGAAGAACTCCCTCTGTCGGCAATTACTTGCATGAAGTGAGGTTGGAGAATTTCGTCTCTGTACCTTTGCGTCGTTAAATTGCCCGGGACATGTACAAGTTTTGTAATTCGGTAATTTGAGATCGCCACCCACATCATGACTTTTTGAAACGTTCATTCTAGCGCCTGTATATACGTATTCTGCCATAATAGAAAGCGGGACTCGTCGCTGAACCAAATCCTGTGCCAGTTTTGGAATGTCTAGCCCCTCAATCTATTGCAACAACGACTCTTTCACATCTGTGTAACAGCGTCAATACCGTTCCGAAATACGGCCTTTAAACATACTTTTAAAAGATCAACGACTAAATTGGCCATTTAATTTTACCTGGTTAAAGGCAGAATTTACATTTTGAAAAATACAAACTTTAAGGGGTTTCTTTTTTTTAACAGTATATATAAGTTTATTTAAATGGTTTCATTCGGCATCCATAGTTCATGTAGTTATGAAGAAACCATTGGCAAATTGGGATAAATCAACGATAAAGTTGTCCTTGAGCGGTATTTTTCAAAATTGTGTCCGGGTTTCCGAACTTTTAGCCAACCAAATAATTTCAAAATTAGTCTTGTATGCGAAATCATTTGCTTTTCAAATGAGTTGCAGATATTATGCAAGGAATGGAACGACAAGTACATCTGTTGAAAATCATGTTTATTATCAAATATTAAAGCATTATAAAATGATTAAATTTTTAGTATCTCTCAGGCATAGCTCTGTTCTTGAGTGGCATTCTGCTTTTTATATGAAAAGAAATGAATAAAGCTATGTTGAATATGTTGTAACTTTTATTTATCACCTATAATATACAGACATAGGTCTATTCGTAGGACCGCCTCGGTGGTCTCGTGGTAGTGTCCTCGCCCCGAGTGCGGAAGGTCGCGGGTTCGATCCCCGGCCGGGTCAAACCAAAAACATTAAAATTTGTATTTGCTGCTTCTCCGCCAAGCACCCGGCATCTAGGAGTAAGAGCAAAGACTGGTCGGCTCGGAGTCAGTATAATGTGTCCGAGTGATGTGATATGTCTTCCTGCGGACAGTTACCTCGTGAGCTAGCACATTAAAAATCCGACTTAGCGTGTCGGTCTAGTACAAAGCAGGGATCATATTCATTATCATATCAACATGTTCTCGTCCTGATATGCACCTGGTTGCCACTGGACGTTAAACAATAATTCATGCATCCATCAGTCTATTCGTAGGTGGCTTTTTGCTTGGTTTTTATTTTCATTTTTTTACATTTTGAATTTAAATATACATTATCGTGATTATGATTAATATTTCACTTTTCCACCTTTTCTAGTAGTTGATGGGACATGATTTATTGCAATGTACCTGTACATTACATGTATATAGTACACAATCACAATAAAGGGGTTCTTCACGAATTTGATCTTGGTTGGGTGATTTGTATTACCGAAATTATTTAAATTGAACATCGCAAATAACTTTTTGTCAATTGATTACAAATTTCACAAGTTCCTGAAAATCAAAACATTCTGTATTTGTTACTAAAAATTTATAATTTAGTATGAGGCTTCAAATATAAGACATACTTTGAGATTTTTTTTTAATCTTTCTTACTGTGGCTAACAACGATAACAAATACATACATCTTGTCAGTGTTAAACCCATATAAAATCTCTCTGGCCTTAATATTATGTCACAGTAAGAGCTACAAACATGTTTGTCTATTGAAACTCTCTCTCTTTCTTTGATTTTAAAACATTAAATTAATACTACTTTTTGTCCCCATAATCCATAAACCGTAAATTCAACTTTCGGGAAAATCTCAATAATGTCTAAAAACGATTAATAACAAGACCGATTACATGTCTGGACCTGCGTCACCGTCATATGTTTGTCAGGGCAAAGTTATCATTACTCGAATATGGATGTGGTTTAGATCAAAGTATGCTTCCATTTACCTAGTATTATTCAAGTCACGATTGCGTTTATATTTTTCAGGATATGGACCTTATAGGGATTTTGTGTCATGAATTTAAAATTCATAGTAAAAATTTGTAAAATTTGCCCCAAATAGGAGGTGCACATCTTCAATATGTATATAAACACTATGCAAAGTTTGAAAAATATTGGTTCAATACAGTCCGAGTTACAGATTACACAAAGGACACCCGCCATGCTGACCATGTCAAATCCGGTATGAAGAAGGGATAACATCAATGTAACAGGTCCATTTTCATTTGGGAAACGGTGTTTTCATACCTGTCAACCAAGTGATGACGACGTCCAAAAAACTTTAATAAGGACGACTCCAACATACCCCTGTCTGAGAAACTTTTCTGTCAGGAGCCAGTCTCTGTCCAGGAAGTCAATGTATATGTCACAAGCTCTGGAATAGAGTATGAGTTGTGAAATATATACTCCATACGCAGGCGCTTCTGGAATATTGCCGCTCAAAAATGGGAAGTTGACGATTGGAAAGTCAAAGTCATCCCATTTGTCGTAAAGTTTTGTATTCAACCTTCCTCTGCTGTCAATTTCGAGGTGAAAGTCAAGATAAGATGCAGACTTGACAGTGTCTGTGGTATCCTTAATTTCGAGCTCATTATGATAGATGAGATGTAAAATAAAATAACAATCCAAAGATACTAATATTAGATATAGTAAATTTATATATATGTAAGAAATTCCCAAAACGTGAATTGTTGAGTGATAAAACATCTATGTAGCGGAAGCTGAAATTAAAGGTACGGGATAAATTCTTCTGTTTTTACATAAGAAGTCCGTCAAGGAATTCTGTCTCGTATGAGTAAAGGTACAAGTCGGCCAGGAGTGGCGCACAATTCGTACCCATAGGAATGCCAATTGTCTGTTGGAAAACACTTCCTCCAAATTAAACAAATATGTTGTCGATCAAAAATTCAATCATCAGGACAATTTCGTCCTCTGTATATTTTTTGTTAGATTTAGAGTGGTAAATAACAAAGTATGATTTATCTGTACCAATGACAAGGTATGTGTATCTGCTGTTACCATTTTTATTTTGAAAGCATCGATGGATTAGATCTTTCAACTTCTCCTTCAGTTGTGAATGAGGAATGGTGGTATAGAGGGTAGAATGTTATCTTAAAGTCTCAAATTTTGACCTTTGTCACTACTATTAATTCTAATTTGGTGTAATAATAAATTAAACTTCTTATAGAAAATTATAAAATTTTAACCAATATATATAAGGAGTATTTTCATGATTTGTCCAGTATATTTCCATATATACATGTACATTGAACATCTTTTTCAGAATCGAATGCGTCCATGAGAAAAGTTTTTATTTGTTTACTTTTTAAGGACTTTTTTAGTAACCGAAATTTGAAAAAGTTCTAAATTTTGACAGTTTAAGGAATATTTCTGGCAACAGATGTTTTGGCTCGAAGCCATTTTGTCCTATGTTTTGTACCATAGACATCCTTCCGTGGAGAAAATCTAAAATTTTGATAGTTTAAGGATTATTTCTCGCAACAGATGTTTTGGCTCGAAGCCATTTTGTATCATTTTCGGATTCGAACCCGTCATTGAGAAAACTCTCAAATTTGACCTTTCTAAGCACCATTTATAGAAACAGAAATTTTGGCTCTAGCTTAAAGCAAATTTATCCTATGTTTTATTTAGGTGTACCGTAGTCATCTTTCTCAAATTCAAATCCATCCTTGAGAAAAAAATGTGTAAATTAATTCCGTCCTTCGGTCGGTTTATAGAGAGTCTTTTGCGACATCTGAGTTGAGTTCACATGCACTTGAATTCCGGACCATCCCCTCTTTTCCCAAAATGCCCTGTCCTGTGATACCGATATAGATCTTAAGCTGAAAGTACCACTTTTGACCATTTTATTGATGTTTAACAGCAATTAGTGTTAAAATTGTCTCGTTGTATTAACCTTTATTTCTAGGTCCAGCTGCCGTTTATTAAAAAGTCCTCAAGGTGTGAAACAAATGCTCGAAATACAAAAGGGATCCCCCGCTTCGACTCAAAGTTCTACCAAAAACCGCCCAATTTTGGATTAACTGTCGCCTTTACTCGCCTGTCTGTTCCTCAGTTTACAATTGGGGTCAGCTCCACAAGAGAACCACTTTCTAGAATCAGCTGACACAAAACCCCAACATTTTAAGAAATGATATCTTAAAAGTCACAGTAACGCGTTCAATGCGGAGAAAAATCTCTAAACCACTTAGAACTGGTTAAATCGGAATTGTCAATGTTTTAGGTCACGATTAAAATTTCAATATAAGTATATAAAATATAATAATATAAAATGAAATTAAAAAAAAAAGGTAAATATTGAAACACAGCCAATTAATATAAAGTATCAAAGCTCCATTAAAATCTACAAGACAAAAAGAGGGCCAAACAAAACAAAAGTACAGTCAAAACATTCTATAAAGATATATTATATACAACTCCATATATCGAATCACTGTCTATAAGTAACAATCTGAAAATGAACAAAGCTTGTAATATTAACCTCTGTATAAAGAGCACCTGCTCATAAACGGTTCTATTCTCTGGTCCCTTGGGTGCCATTTATACACAGCCTTGACTGCAGTCGTGTCAGTCTTACTTCTTATAGACACTTTGCAGGTTAAACCGGTTTTATGAATACCCTTAAATAACATGATCACCAGTCAATTTTTAAGACTTTTTTAACAATCAGTCATTATTGCATTTCTTAAATCTCGGCTTACATGAAAACCTTAACCAGTGCTTGTAAAAAATGTATATTACTGAAATGTCGATGCAAAATTTTATACAAATGGGCTTTCCCCCGATAGGTTTACAATTGGTGTACATACCACAATTACAAATGTAGCTTCAGTCAGTCTGAAATATTCAAAAGAAGTATGGAAATCGAGTAACCCTTGCTTCAAGGATCACTTCATCATTGTGTATAATATCTGCACGATTCGGAGTAAAAACTTAATCTTTTTATTTATAGGTACTATCATGGCGGTTTATGCACAAATAAATCATAAAAGATGTAAGTCAGGCTTTGATTTAGTTATCACGTCGCTATCTACTGGGATTAATCATTTGTTAAGGTTTGTTGGAGATCTAAAACTTGGTTTTGAGGAACATGAAGACGATTTGAATTATATTGAAGAAACACTTTATCCATCTATCACAAAAGCAAAAAGGGATTTTGAAAAAATGATGAATCATGCTGAAAGTCTTCTGGAAGAAATAAATGACGAGTTCGAAACGAGTGTGTCTGAGTTAAAAGTAATGAATGACAAGATCAAAACGATTGAGCAGAACCTGATAGACATGACAGAGGAACTTAAAGGAACAGAAAAGGCTGTTAAAAATCTGGAGGAAGAATTGGGGAGAAAGAAGAAAGAATTGGAACGTTCTAAAGACGCTTTAAATATTGCAGAGCGTAAGTTAATAGAAGCAAAAGAGTCGCAAGAAAAGGCAATAGCTGGTGGATTTGGAACAGCTGTTGTATCACTCGTTTTGACACCAATTTTTCCCCCTGCTATAGTTGGAGTGGCTGGAGGATCCCTTGTAGGAGCTGCTGGATTAACGGTTTTTGAGGATGCAAAGAAAGAATGTTCAAATCGTGTAGATACCGCACGTAGTGAAGTATCTTCAAGCGAAAACTCGTTGAAAAGTGCACAGGAAAAGAAACAAGATATATTAAAACGTATTTCTCTTGTAAAAGAGAACAAAGCTAGGGTTAAGAAAGAGAAAATTGAAAAACAAACGAAAAAGGACAAACTCAAAACTAAACAAGACCGTATAATAGAAATAAACGAAAATATAAAAAGGTATTACAATGACTTGTGTCACTTTCATGGAAGATTTCGAATTCTTCATTGTGAAGCCAATGGATGCTACTCTATAATGTGTCTTCAGTCACCAACAAAAGAAGTCTGCAGATCTCTAAACATGTTATTACATTCGTCTGCTTTAGAATATTACTGCGAAAGCTCAGCGCTGAAGAAAATAAAAGCAAAGATGTTAAAAATCGAAAAAATAGAATCTACTACAGATAACAGAGGTGATAATATACATATATTTCTATTTTTAAACTTTTTTATTTCTCCATTAGTCTGTTTCTTAATTTTTTTATCAGATTTATGGAACTGTAATCTATAAAACATAAAATAAAATTCTCTGATACCAAATTAGTCCTCAGTTCTAATGACTTTTTCACAAACGAACGGGTATTATCCGTTTGCTTAAATGTGTTGATGGTACATGTATAGGGATATTAATATTTGTTTTTCATTTTCAGTCATTTAATGATATATCTTTGGATATAATTAATTCGTAAATCAGAATATTGTGGGTATTCTAGCAACAAATGTTTATCATCTTCAACATGTTCAATTACATTTAGATCACGCTTTATGCATACTCTGTTTTCTCTTGGGATCTTAAGATATCGGTCACTTATTCTTCACGTCTCTTATAAAAATTATTAGAGTTTAAATAAAACTCTGACTGTAGTGTTTAGCTGATATTGGTTACATCGGTTGATACAGTATGTATTATCTCTATTTATCATATATTTAATACTAAATACAGGAATTTTGTATATTTGATAAAGGTTCTTTTCTCTAGTCTGTATCATCCACCCTGTATCGCATACCCTGTATCGCATAGCTAATCCCGTATCGCATACCCTGTATCGCACCCCTTTCTGAACCTCTCATATGTTGCTAACCGGTACTCCTCGATATTATTGTCAGTCGCAGACGACAATTACTGCCATGTCACGGAGTCACCGTTCAGTTGAAATGGGGGAGAGACTGATGAACCAACTTTGGAAACCATTTCTCCCCCCGTGTTACATTTGCTACTTGCAAGGTTTAAAAAGGCTAATGACAGAGAATACGAGCCTGACATCTTGAATCAATGCAGGCCAGCATAAACCGGTATCTAGGGAAATATTGTCGTATTCTAAGGTGGGAACAGCTCACAATATCATTAGTGAATGCATTTAATTACATGAAAAAAATCATTGTCTCAAAATGCTCTTATACATGTATATTTGTTAATAGGTTATTAATAGAGACATTTCGGTGTGGATATATCATTTAATATGAAAGATTCCGAATTTTTATATGAGTATCATGAAACAGGATAATCAAATCAGGAAGTCTATGAAAACAAAAACAATTCCAAGTCACCTGGAGAACTACAGGAAAATCATCATATTCTTGTCTACCCTTATTCTTATATTTTCGGACGATTGTAAACAACGATAAATCACAGACCTGTTATATATCATGAATCTGGTTCTATTAAAATATATGATAAACAGAATAATACATGGCAAAATCCGTATCGCATGCTGTATCACCACTCGACCAATATCAGCCCTCGGGGCCTTCGGCCCTCGGGACTGATATTGGTTCCTCGTGGCGATACAGCATGCGATACGGATTTTGCCATGTATTATTCTATATATAATTCACCCTATAAACCGTATGTGTCACTAATGCCATGTTAATAAATTGTTTATCATAAAAAGTACATAAATTTGTTTTGCTGGGAGCTGGAAAATAAAAGACAAGGTATGCGGACATTACCCACGACAAAATACTCAGAATATTTCCACTGGGACCGTTCGAATCGAACATATTATGGACATTCGCATTATTTAAAAGAACTATATTTGTTTTATACAGTTGTTATTCTTATAGGCTATTCAGAACAAATCTACAATTCCGAGTTTAAGTAATTCCCTGTATAGTATCACTACTACACTTTTCGACCTTGGGCACAACTGATGAGTCGTTAAACTTACATTTAAATCTTCTGCATCAAAACTGCTATCTTGGAATATACATTAAATTGTCATTATTTAGTTACTGTATTGTATCACGTAGCGTTCTTCGTCTATCTCAGTCGCAACATGTATGTAGATTTCGTACAATTTTTCATAAAATGATTTTTTTTATCTGAAATATTTCGGAACCAAACTTGACAGTAATTGACATTATATAGTTCTCTTTCAGAATTGCATTCAATGGCGTGTCCGCCAACCAAGATGGCCAACTCAGAGGAATTTGATTTAATATAAAACCCTATGAGAATAAATCGACTTTTTCACCATGCAAGATATTCGAAACGGGCTTTATTTACCATATGACCTTTTAGAAAAATTCACTTTGAAATATTCTTGTCGGAAACTACCAAGCAATACTTTTAGCAATTTAGTTCTTAGTCGGTCTTCTTTGAGAATGTTATCCGATTATTCTTACTGCAACCAAGATGGGTGTCACAGCCAATGTTAGATTAATATAGCGCCATACGGAAATTTACTTTTAGATCTTGTATGAAAGCACGGAGCCTATCTTTGCAATAATGGACCTTTGGTAATGTATCTGAAGATCTTGCAAACCAAAACGTCAAGTACCGATGCAACCAAATTAATCTTAAAGAAAGACCAGTTAGGAAAAATCACTCACAGACCTTCACTCATGGACACACTGAACCGATCGGAAAACCTATTAGCATTAATGACCGTTCGGTGACACTCCGTCGGAAATGTACCCATTCGCCTCGATGGAAAACATGCTTAAAATCATATAATTATCTGATACAACTGTGATAGTAGTAAACAATAATGCCTCTCGAGAAGCTTCTGTTAAAGATATTCTTTTGTGTAGAATCACTTAGCTAAAATAAAATTGGAACCATTCAGAATTGGTGTTGAGATAATTGTCTTTTTTTTATCACTTGTGTTCAGGAATTTCAACTGCAACAAGAATTATGGCTGTCACGGCCAAATTTTTATTTCCTGCTTTATGGCCTTTCTCGGCAATGCAATTATGAATCGAGCTGAACAAACGACGCTACTTGGAACATCTTATTTGTTTATGACTCGGTTGCGAAATGTCTTTAAGATATTGAACCGATTGGAAAAAAACCTAACATTAATGGCCCTTCGGTGATACTCCGTCAGAAATGAATCCATTGGCCTCGAAGGAAAACATTATTGTCTGATGTAACCGTGCTAGTAGTTGAAACTAAAGTCTTTTGAAAGCTGTTGGTCTTTTTGGCGTTTTGAATTATTGATTTTAGGCCTTGAACACAACTGATGAGTTGTCAATTGTTTGAATTACACAAACAGTTCCTCGTGTTGCAGTGATAACGAGAATTAAGATATACAGAATACCACATTAAAAAGTATCTCGCTTGCAAATTTGGTCTTTTTAATTGAACCGTCTCTGTGCTACTTGCAAAAATTATTTTACAATGGGATAAAGTGCTTGAGGGATAGAAAGAAACTCGGAGACTGTATTCACCACATTTTTCAGTCTGCCTTTTTTCACCAAATCTTTTATCCTCTCTTTTTTACGCCACTTACCCTTTTTATAATAATGGTTGTTTTCTAATACATTTTTGAAAATGGGTTATTTTAACAACCCAAAAACGAGGCACATTCATGTGTTCAATGTGTTAAACAACGGGTCTTCAGCCTGTGGTGTCTTCATTTTACAGCTGGATTGTTTCTTTGGGAGGGAAGGGGCTCTCAGTTGAGTTTAAGTACTGTCATATAAGAGGTGTATTCAGATCGTATACCAAAAGTATATTCTTAAAGTCGCAAGTGTAATATCCGACAGTAAAAATTCAGATGATATCCTAGTAAAATGGGACTAGATACGCGAGACTGGTGTAAATGTTAGGCATTTTGTGCTATTTTTGCACCCATTTTCAAAGTAAATTGTCCAAGCAAAAAACACAACGAATACGTTTAGTTAATGTTGGATTTTGATTTGGCCGCTCTTCCTTCCTGAAACAGGATAACAGACTGAGAAAAGGTCAACAATAACTAACCAATCAGTCAACAGATGAAAACACAAGCTAAGGGCATAAAACACAAGTATAATACAATTGACAGTCAGGATAAACAGACTTTGTATAAAGACTTATAGATGTATTTGGCTAAAACCTGTTTCTGTGCATCCCAACCCTGACAATAAAACACCCTGTAAAACTTACTTATAATTTTTACGATCTCCTCAACTCGTTTTCTCATCCTACATAAATGATTGGTGCTGGTATATTTCATGAGGTCCTTAGGTGATCTATGGAGGTTATAACATACATCGACATACCAACAAATTTTCATAACCAATTTACAGGGTTCATACGCATTTTTTACCACAAAATTCAAGGACATTTCAAGGACTTTAAAGGACCAATTTCCAAATTTTCAAGGACCAGAAATCAACTGATATGGACAATTTAAATCCATATGGTTATGACCTGTATGTAATACATCCGAGAATTTACATTTCCCAGGCATGTCATGAACGTTCTTTCGAACTACTTTCAATTTTCGTTTGCTCATTGTAACTAAAATTCATCGGCAAAATACATTTAATCAAGTAAATGAAAGATGTTTTATTAGTTAAAGTTAACTTAAGTTACCAAAAAATCAATCTGGATCGTTTAATTACTAAAATTCTTATGCAAAGTCAGATTTATTTCTTGACCGCATCACAGAAATTACTACGCACCGGTTTCACTAGAAAAGTAGCTATTTTTAGAAAAGGGAAAAAACGCGAAAATTATATAAAGTTTTGACAAAAATACCGATAAACGCGAAACCGAGTGATCTTAAAACGAATTAAAAACACTTTTATGACAGAAAAGTTACCCAATTTTTTTGATTCTTCAAAAACACAGTTTTTCAAGGAGTTTCAAGGACCTCCTTTGAATTTCAAATCCTTTCAAGGCCTTAATTTCCAATTTTCAATTTCAAGTACTTTCCAGGTTTTCAAGCACCCGTGCGAACCCTGAATTTAGGAGTTCAATATTTCAAGTCCTGGATTCTATAATTTTTTTTATTTTGGACTTGCACATTGGTTTTTGAACAAAAATATATCTATATTGAAATTGGATTTGTTGAATGTAAGTTTATTTCCTACTTTTTTTTTCTATTTATGTCTTGCTTACATATATTTCATATTAATGATACAAGTCAACCCTATGCCTGTTGTACAATCTTTTGGGAAAATTTTTAAGAGATTGTTTTGTATGTAGCCAAGTGCAGACTCAGCAGCAATGGTCCTATGCTGGTCAGATTTTTTGTATCGGACATGTATTTGTTTAAATTGTTAGTCACATTTTTTGGAAATATAAAGATTGTATTTATAGAAAAAATCAGACCCACAATTTTGTAAAAGAAAACTAGTATTATAGAATATGTATTAACATTGAGTGAACACCTTTACAAGTGGACTCCAAATGTATCATAAATTCAGTTGCAAGTATTTCTATGCTAGCATAAAATGATACTTAATAAATTCTTTGATACCAATTTTGATGTAAATTTCGTTAATTTACGACTCATCAGTTATGCTCAAGAGCTAAAATGTTGAAAACCAAAAAAATAATATTCCAAAAAGTTGAAGAGCAACTAAAAATGACAAAGGACCAAAAGCTTTTAAGCAAAACCATCTAGGTACAGAGCTGAGCACGAGAGAGATACTCCTTAGTTTTATCAAAATTTAACACTTTTGTAAGGGATAAAAATATACTATGAAAATGCTACATTGGTGAAAATCAAACATATCTTGCTAATACATTGCTATGTCCTTTTGATGGTTTTATCCTTGTTGTGGTTGTATTGACTTTTGAATCTCCTCTCAATTATTTTGGCTTTCATCATAAGCAATGGCAACTATATACAAAATATAGATATCCACAGTATAAGATATTATTTGGCCTTCCGTAATGCTGCCATTAAAGTATTACCAGTCTTGACAAATGTGACTTTCACAACAGGACTAGGGTTCAAATAAAAACATGGCGGAATAATGATTTAGGTCTGGTAATCCCTTTATTTCAGTGTGGCCATGTACCAGTATATGTAATGTTGATTCAGCTACACATTATACTGATTAAATTAACTAATTCTTTTTAAAAGATCCATCTCTTTATTCATCTTTATAACATATAACAACCACCTAATTTCTGATCGCAGTAAAAATATATGTATAACAACAAGTTTTCTTTGTAAACAACAACAAACCTAGAGATTATAACTCATTAATTTACAAGAAATACTTTATATATGTATCTTAAAATGAACATATTTAATGGTCCAACTCTTAGATTCTGGTTAATAGATTAGATCTCTGCAATACTTAATTTCTCTCAAAATAGCGAAATTTAGAGAAATATATCTCCTCGCTTTCATTTTTCTCCTAAATTTTGTATCTTATAAGCAATAAATATATAAGTTTATACATGATTAGATCTGACTTTAAATCATTGAAAAATGAGCCATCATTACTTTCCATATGTTGATTTTGTTGTATCAATTAAATCTATAATTTAACCATTGCAGTCCTCTGAATGAAAAAATATTACCGTATAATCAAACTGATCTGTCTGCATTTAAAAATTATCAGAAATTTTATGAAAAGATTAAGATACCATATTATATTTTCATATCATTCACCTAAAGAACAACATTTTACCATACTCTGAATTAATTATGCTGTAATCAAAATAAATACATAACTTCTATTTATTGAAAAATGTAACACTGCAATACTTCTAATAATAATTGCATAATAAAGCAGTATATTTTAAAACAAAATATGATGGACCAGTATCATCCTTACAATGATTTCCAATAATATTCAAATCATTGTGAATTTATTTCAATGGGTGCATTAGACCAACAAATTAAAAGATTTACCTGAATGAATAAATGTACTTCCTTTCTAGGAAATTAATATCAATATAATATTTTCAAGATTTGAATCTGAATAATGCTGAGGTTAATAATTACAAAGCTTACTATTTATGCTATGAAACATTTACTTTTTCAAAATTTGATTAACAGGAATTTATACAGTTAACCTTAAAAAATATTAACGTAATAAGCCTTTCCAAAGTAGTTTGAAAAGTAAAAAAATGCTATTAAATTTTATTCGTTTCTTTAAAAAAATTAGGAAATGTAACCTCACTGTTTCAAAATCATTACTTTAACTCAAACCATAGCAATGATTATGGCCTATATACCTGTGAATTTGAATTATTCACTTATTACCAATTCAAATAATTGATGAATACCAACACAAGTAAATAAAGTATGAATTAAAACTAAAACACTTAGTACACTTCCAAATAACAGAACATTTACATGTAGTTTGTATTCTTATTTAAATTATAAGAAAAGAGTCCAGACTATTGACCACAGGTTCAATGAAATTATAAAAGTGTTGACAGAAAAGAACCATAAACCATGTGAATGACCCAGACATACATTCTCACATTCAAGCACTCTTTGGAAGTTTTCAGCATTGCACCACAAGTACCTTAGATACCAAAGCAAAATTATTAACATGACACACGAAAAACAGACTGGTATAATACATTATGTACTCAGTACAAGTAAAAATCATCGGTAGAGTAACATTATCACACTATTAAACTGGTCTCCAACGTTCACTGCACTGGTAAAAATTTACACACAACAGAAATATTACAAATAATATAACTGAATTTTTAGTTATACAAAAATAAGAAAAGCTAGGTTAACAAATGTGAAATTAAAGAGTATTTTATGCTACAACCTAAATGTTTAATTAACTGAAATCTAAGTAAATACAACAAATAAGTATAACAAAAAGAACATAGTTTCGTCAATAAAAGACTATCTTTAGCAGTACAGTTAATAGGATTGTCTCTTCGTAATATCAAGACATTTTTTCACGACTAGGTTTTTCACAAAATAAATTAGAAAAAATACAAATATAAGAAACAAAAATTTCCTAACATTTTGAAGTTATTTGAACATATTTCAAAATGACCCAGTTGTTTCATGAATAGCAATGACTTCAGTCTTTTGACTCATTTTCATACTAACTGAACTCCCGGGTCTTTCCAGGATTTTAAAAATTTTTGTATTTTTCAAGAACTTTTCCCGATCGGGAACAAACAAAATAAAATTCCAGACTTTTCTCTGTTTTCCCTGTGGAGTGGGAACCCTGTGAATAAATCACTTTAATTGACCAATAATGATTCCATAGCTTTGTTAATAAACTATCAAAAGCAAAGAATTTTTATTTCAAGTATTAAAGAATGAGATGCAAGTTTAACAATAAAAACTTCTGCGCTTTGGTAAGATTTGTCAACTAAACTGAATTTCCAATATTTTTTGTGATCATATTCTAATGAAATCAATTATTTGTTTGTTTATTTAGTTTGGGTTTAATACCGTTTTCAGCACATTTGGCTATTTCGCGGAGGCAGTTTTTATTGGTGGAGGAAGCCGGAGTACTCGGAGAGAACCACCGACCTTCGGTAGGAAAATTGGCAATCCTTTTGAATTAAGATCGGAGTTGAACACACCCCGCCACAGGTGAGATTCGAACTCACAAGATCAGCATTGACTAGTGATCATTAGTAGTCATGACGAACTACCTAGACCACTCGGCCACCGAGGCCCCTGAAATCAATTAACACAATCAACTAATGTCACATAATATTCATTGAAAACTACATACTGATTTTATTTTGTGTTTTAACGACCTAAAATTAAAACTATATTGTATTTTGCATGAAAAAAATTAGTCTAGCAATCCCGATTCTAGTGAAGAATTAACAGCATATATATTTTATTTTTTTAACATACATGTGTACACAATTCCTACATCGGATTCCATTAAAAGTAAAATGTTCAGTCGAAATGGTAATTTTAAGTGCACTATAGTATTCATTTTGGTACTGTAAATTCGGAAATTTTCGCGTGCACTTATTATTGCGTATCTTTTACTCCAGGCAAAATTGCGAGGTTTAATTATTGCGATCGCTGCTCTCGTGAAAACTAAAACGTTTTACTATTGCAATATTGAAGATGGAAGTTTTATTCATGTAATCGTTTTAATTAATGGTTTTAAAAATATTAGAATTCAAAATGTCATTTATATATAATAGCTACCCACACAATAACTATACAACTAATTATCTACCAATTAACCTGTGTCCGGATGTCGGCAATCAATGACCAGAAACTTACCTCTGTAAATGTAAACAAAGGGTGACATATCTAGAATGAAAATATGCATTAAAAATGCGAGTTTTTAACATTGCGATCCCAAACTGATCGCAATTTTCGCAATAATAAAAACATCGCAATAATTTCCATATTTACAGTATTTACATGTGAATTTCACATGTAAAATTTAAAATGGAATTTGCATAAAACTTGTATTAACTTCAATTTAACAAGAACTCAAATTTTATTAATGTGTAAACTCAGTTTGGGTGAATTAACACTATTAATCCCTTAATGTATTTCAGTATACAATGTAAAAGTCTTTAATGACTCGATTACCAGGTGAAAAATACATGTCCATATACAAAAAATAGACATAAAGATAATATACCATACCTATATAACTGTACAAAATAAATTACTTCAGCATGCATATACAAATATTTACTTTCATTATGCAACTTTAAAAATATACGGAAAAGTCCATTTATAAACTCGATAGCACCCATATGATAGAAGTCCTAGTAATGTTACACGGAAACTCCATACTACAATTCTTCCAAACATTGATCCCTCTGGTACACTGAAAGAAGAAAACATTTATTGTTGTTTGCTTAACACCCAGTGCCAAATATTTCATGTTTCTGCAGGAGGTCAAGGTCAAAAGGTAGGTGTCAGATTGACATTTACCCACCAAAAACTAGAACTGTGAGGGGACCTCACTAACTATACCCCCTGCTGCTGTTAATTTAATGGACTAGCACATCCTTATCATGGTGAATTGTCTCACAATTTCTAAGTCCAACTTGGTATAACTGAGGGAACAAATGGGTATAAAATTATGGGAAAAAGTATTGGACCAGCACATACTTTGCATGCGCACATCTACTTACTAGGATCTAACAGTATACTAAGTTTAATTAACCTCTGATAAGGCATGTTTGAGAAACTACAGGTACAAAAAAAATTGGGATATAGACAGAATTTCTAAGTCCAAAAGGTTATAAAATTATGGGAAAAAGTATTTGACCAGGACATACTTCGCATGTGCACATCTACGTACTAGGATCTAACAGTATGCAAAGTTTCATTAACCTCTGATAAAGCATGTTTGAGAAACTGCGGGTACAAACAAATTCTGGACAGATAGACAGTCTGATTCCTTTATACTCCCCCAAAACATGTTTGTGGGTGGTATAACTTTCTATTTACCAAATATGGTGGGTCTAGGTATTATAGTTGCTGGGACCACGAAAATGTGACAGCCAATAAAGCATGAAATTGATGTCAAAGTCCCTAGCCAGGTGTCTATCTATAGACCAAATATGGTAGGCATAGATATTACAGTTGCTGAGAAATGGATTCAACCACAAAACTTAGAGGTAGATTTTACATTTATGTTTATGAAGTCAGTGAAGCATGAAGACAAGGTCATGGTCACCAGACAAGTATATTGTGGCAAACTTTATATGATAAGGTATCTGTCGACCAAAAATCTTAATTGTAGGCATTATGTGTGCAAAGTTATTAAAGTTTTTAAAAAGTTTACACCGCCGTCGAGGCCCGAAAGTAATACCTATATTTCTCCTTTGCGACTTTTCGTTGCAGGCGAGACAAAAATTGTCTTCAACAAAGTTAACCTTTAAAACTAGAGGCTCTCAAGAGCCTGTATCGCTCACCTGGATTTAACTTTTCACCTTGAGCAGACCTAAAAATTTAAGTGTTGCAGTCAATTTGGCTATTTTCTATAGGATTCTATGTTGAACTAATTTCAGCTGTGGCAGTCATCTTGGTTAAGTCCAGGTCAACGGATACATTTCTAAAGGAGAACCATCTAAGGACCATTTCTGCTAAGTCTTGTTCCAACTGGCTAAGCGGTTTCAGACGAGAAGATTTTTCAATGAATTTTCCCATAGGGCCCTATGTTAAACTAAGTTCGGCTGTGGCGGCCATCTTGGTTAACAGTCCACGAAATCAGACACATTTCTGAGAAAGGACCTCCTAAGGACCAATGCTGCCAAGTTTGGCTCCAATATGCCAAGTGGTTTCAGACAAGAAGATTTTTCAATGAATTTTCCTATAGGGCCCTATGTTAAACTAAGTTCGGTTGTGGCGGCCATCTTGGTTGACAGTCCGGGTCATCGGACACACCTCTGTAAGAGGACCATCTAAGGACCATTGCTGCCAAGTCTGGTTCCAATTGGTCAAGTGGTTTCAGACAAGAAGATTTTTGAGTGATTTTCCCATAGGGTCCTATGTTAAACTAAGTTCTGCTGTGGTGGCCATCTTGGTTCACAGTCCACGAAATCAGACACATTTCTGAGAAAGGACCTCCTAAGGACCAATGCCGCCAAGTCCTGCTCCAATATGTCAAGTGGTTTCAGACAAGAAGATTTTTCAATGAATTTTCCCATAGGGCCCTATGTTAAACTAAGCTCGGGTGTGGCGGCCATCTTGGTTGACAGTCTAGGTCATCGCACAAAATTCTGAAAGAGGACCATCTAAGGACCATTGCTTCCAAGTCTAATTCTAATTGGCTTAGTGGTTTCAGACGAGAAGATTTTTAAGTGAATTTCCCATAGGGTCCTATGTTAAACTAAGTTCGGCTGTGGCGGCCATCTTGGTTAACAGTCCGGGTCATTGGACATATTTCTGAAACAGAACCTCTTAAGAACTATTACTGCAAACTTTGGTTCCAACTGGACTTGTAGTTTCATATAAGAAGATTTTTAAAAGTCACCCCCCTTTTTTTTCTATTTTTAGTAACAGCAGCCATGTCGGTTGGAAGTCGGGAATGCCGGATACAGTTTTGGAAGGGGACCACCCAAGGACCATTCCACCAAACTTTGATCTCAATTGGGCCAGTGGTTTGAGAGGAAAAGATATTTAAAGGAAAGTTTATGCTGGATGCTGTCTTTAAAGGGCAAAAACTCCTATAAGGGGTCAATCAATGATTTTGGTCATGTTGACTTATTTGTAGATCTTACTTGGTGGAACATTTTTGCTGTCTACAATTTGTCTTTATCTATAATAATATTCAAGATAATAACCTAAAACTGCAAAATTTCCTTAAAATTAACAATTCAGGGGCAATAACCCAACAAAGGGTTGACCGATTCGTCTGAAAATTTTATGACAGGTAGATCTTGTCCTGATGAACATTTTTACCCCATGTCAGTTTTGCTCTAATTGCTTTAGTTTTTGAGATATAAGACAAAAACTGCAGTTTACCCCTATGTGCTATTTTTAGCCATGTCGGCCATGTTGGTTGGCAGGCGGGGTCATCGGACATATTTTTTAAACTAGATACCCTAATGATGCTTGTGGCCAAGTTTGGTTCAATTTGGCCCAGTAGTTTCAGAGGAGAAGATTTTTGTAAAAGTTAACGGACGACGACGGACGACGACGGACGACGGACGCCAAGTGATGAGAAAAGCTCACTTGACCCTTCGGGTCAGGTGAGCTAAAAAAATATAATTGAGAGTAATTGTTGATTCCTGCTACAGTTTGTCTTGAATATTGTACAGAATGTAAAAAACAAAATAAAGTCAAACTCGGAAATCCTACAAATGAACGTACGAATAAACAAATATCATCCACACAAAATTTGCAACAGAAACTGAAAAAAATCACAAGGATATGACAACCTTTCGAACTTTCTTGTCACCAACACCTTCTGTTATTAAATCATAATTTTACTTGACATGACATAGAGTAATTTACTTCTCTCATGTGTCTTTGCATTTATAGGTCAACAATTTCCAAAGTTCAATATCGAGGTCATTCATCAATGACGATCAATCAGGCATTTTGCACACCTTTCTGCTTTGAAATTAAAAAAAATCCATTACAAAGGTATGTATCGGATGATCTAACTATTCACAATCATAAACTAGAGAAGATTAGAAACGCCTTGCTAGATTTAACTCGGCTTGGAGATTTCCAAATTGTTGCCATTTTCTGCACATGCAGTTTATCCATGAATCCATGTACATGTAGTCAAATATGAAAAAGAATAAAAATATCATCCTTCGGGAAGATTTTCATAGACTGATTTCAAAGTACAGTTGACTCTCGTTATCTCGAACTCCACGGGACAACAAGAAAAATTGTCTTATTTTTGTACATTTCCAACTATTATTTGTGTATTAGGTATTCCAATAATGAGTTGAAGAAAACTTTTCTCGACCGAAAATAACACAAAATCGGATATCGTAATTGCGTGATTTTAAGTTGACAAAAGTTTTACTTCCGTATATACATGTGACATTTTGAAAGGCATACAAGTGATCAATCAAGATTCATATTTATAACAAAATGCTTTAAATTTCTCAAATTGCTCAAAATTATTTTTGTATTCATTCGAAGTTATTTATAAAACATCGATACAATAGATGAAACAACCCGGTCGGTGTACATAATCCGTAATTTATACCTACCAAGCGCATGTTGGTAAACAAATAAAAGTGTTGATTAATGTCATTAAAAGCTCTTTATAGATCATGTGTCACTAATTAATACCTTATGTAAAGTGATGACCTGTTAATTGGCAATCAAGGTTAGATGACAAGCAATTTAGGCTGATCACCGGCGAAGCCATTTAATCCCCGAATTTGCCAAAAGCGATGTATTGACAGGTGATAATTACTTTGAGATAATGAACAGAATTTGTGTTGTTTTGTTAATTTGGGACTATGAAATTAGTTCGACATAGAAAAAAATTTGACTTACAAGAATTTGACTAAACAGGAGTAAAAATACATACATTTATATGGGACGATTTTTGGGACCAGAGAAAAAATTCGACTCATCCGAAAATTCGACTCAAGCGAGTTCGAGACAACGAGAGTCGACTGTATTTTAAGTTGAATTTATTTTAGGCCAATTAAAATTAATTGATAGATTTTCATCCCCGCCCGCCCCTCAAAAATCGTGCCGCCCCGATTTTTTTTATTTTCTAAAATTTACAATTTACGGATTTTGTTCATCTCCGTTACCGGTATCCGTGTCGATAATTTCGTTTTTTGTTAACTTCCTGTAACAAATCAACATGGTTTTCGTGATTCTTAGAGTAGTAAGCGGTATAAGCCATTTTATAACGTTTACATATTAATAACACCTTACAAAATAGTTTCATATGAAATAAAAAAATAAAAAATAAAATCCTCCCACCCGCCCCATTTTTTTCAAAAAGTTGGATGAAAATCTACTAATTAATTTTAGTTGGCCTTATTCATTTATTTAATTCATTCTACGTTGTTGTGTGGTCCATTTTTCTTTGATGGATGATGGATGAATTATTGTTTAACGTCCAGTGGCAACCAGGTGCATATCAGGATGAGAACTTGTTGATATGATAATGAATATGATCCCTGCTTTGTACTAGACCGACACGCTAAATCGGATTTTTAATGTGCTAGCTCATGAGATAACTGTCCACAGGAAGACATATCACCTCACTCGCAACATTATACTGACTCCGAGCCGACCAGTCTTTGCTCTTACTCCTAGATGCCGTGTGCTTGGCGAAGAAGCAGCAAATACCAATTTTAATGTCTTTGGTTTGACCCGGCCGGGAATCGAACCCGCGACCTTCCGCACTCGGGGCGAGCACGCTACCACGAGACCACCGAGGCAGTCATTTTTCTATTGATCATGTTGATCTATTTATAAGTACAAAATGCGGACCTCAACAACGCACAGTACATTAATACAAGAGTTGATACACATGATATTTATTTCAGGTCTTACCCAAAACATTAATAAATCGTGCATAACAACATTTTTACGAAATAAGATCGTGTTGAAATTGCTAAAAAGAGTCAATACTTATTTGTAAATGTGCAATTAGTTTTGACAATGAATTAATTTAAAAAGTAAAGTTCCCAAAGTTTGGGAAGCTGTTTCTTGTAGATTCGTTCTGATAGATAAATTCATGCACTGTCTGCATTGACTTCATTTTAATTCCTTGGTAATTTCAGTAAACGATAAAGTTTTATGTTAGTTAAAAATATAAGTTCAGATATTATCAACAAGAAAGTACTCGTAATTTGGAAAATGCTCTCATCATTGGAACTACATTTTATGGACTAATGTCCAATGGTATCGAAGAGGCCACACTTCTGGTTTTGGAGACTGATACCATAGGAACAATTTGCAATCTTTCCAAAAATGATAAAATATGTATGCATCCCGAGTTCCGCAAGTAGGGAATTGCATCTAGAGAACCCAACAAGTCAGAAAGTTCACACATGTACTCATAACTATTGATACAACTGAAGGACTTTCAGAACAAACAATAAATGAGATGGATTATTGTTTAATTTCTAGTAGCATTATTAAATTCATATGAGGACAAGAACATGTTGATGTGATATGAATATTATGAACCCTGATTGTAATATACAGATACGCTAAGCCAGATTTTTAATGTGCAAGCTCATGAGATAACAGTCTGCAGGAAGACACATCATCCCACCCGGACACATTACACTGACTCTGAGCCAACTAGTAGAAGCAGCAAATACCAATTTTAATGCCTTTGATTTTTACATGGTCAGAGGCAAGCATGCTACCACCACTGAGGTGGTACAGAACAAAAAATCATTTTCATTAACAGTTATTGGGAAGTATCATGTTTAAACTTTCAATCATATACATGATATATATGCTAAGATAGAAAGTTTATGACTGGATAAAAGGGACAGATAATTTTAGTTTGGTCAGATACCTAATAGTCTGAACTGAATCCTATATTTTTGTTCACCTGACCAACCCTGATTTATTCAGCATTAAAAAAGAAAATATGAAAAATAATTGTTCAGCAAATCTGGAATGCAATGATTTATGTTTCCAGATAAATCCTGGAGTTCAGAATATGTGGGTATTCTTCAAGGTAGCAAAACATTGATTTCAGGAGACAAACTCAGAAGACATGAATAAAATTGCACAAAAAGTGTGTGTGGAGCAGTTACAAGAAAGACAGGATTTTTTAGAAGAGTGACCTATATTATTCTATAGCATATTGAAGATCTTATTGAATTTACCTAGTTATCTCTTTCAGGTCATGTTTTTCCTTTGGCCAGTTTTTCAATATACCAGGAACATGCCCTATGCCTACAACACCTACCACTGTCGTTGGTTGTAATTCTGAAAATCAAGAAGAGACTGAATCTTCAACGAAATATACTAAAAATTTATTTTGAAATCATCAAGATTTAAGTGTACTTTTTGTAATACAGTCAACTCTTGTTATCTTGAAGTCCTTCAGAATTAAAAAAACTTAACTGTGAAGACATATATGTTTTAACAGATGATGATTACTTCAACACACTCAACAAATAAAATGTATGTTTTTTTTATAATTTGGGACTTAAAATTTAGTTCAATTTCATTCATACAAATTTGACTAAACAGGAATCAAAATACATATTGTTGCACTATAAAACATTTAGAACCACATACAAAATTTGACTCAAGTAAGTATGAATAGCAAGAATCAACTGTATAGGATTGAATTAGAATAATACTTGTTTTAAAAATCTCAGAAAAGCTATAGGCTTCTTTATGAAATTTCTTGTTTACATCATTGGTAAATACAGCTAATGAATGATTTCTTCTAGTTCTGTAATAATATGATAAATAAAAGTCAAGGTTAATCATCTGTAAAATTAACAATATTCCCTCATCTATAAAATATACAAAAAACTAATTACCACTTGAAAACGGTAACATATAGAGTATTTTAGAACCCAAAATTTCATATTTTATACAAATTCTGCAAGTAATATAATATAAGCTGAAACGATTTAAAACTAAACAAAAGGTAGCATTTTCAACTTACAAGTACATTGGAAGGGAGGCAACTAAAAATATTTCAAAAATCCTCCTGCAGTTAAGGTCCTTGTCTTATATGTAATCATTTTAAAAAGAATTCAATAAATGACATCTATGGCATGAAGTATTTTCCAATTTATGTATATCTTAAAAAATAAGCATTGGTATGTCATATAAAACAGGCAATGCTTTTCACTAGTTAATTGCTCTTTTCAAAATGAAATTATCATTGTAAATTTAAAGATATGGGAAACAGGCCAATCAGACAAAACTAGAATAAACATTGTAATAGATAACATCTTTTGGGTTGTCAAGTGGCCTTAATCATAAAACAGAAAAAAATCAAATCATTTTTCAATTTAAAATACAGTAGAACTTTGTTGGCTCAAACTCTGATCGCTCGAACGCCCAATCATTTTTCATTATCTATGTAAATAAAACCCTCGATTCTCGAACTTCGTTCGCTTAAACTCATGAACTAATATTGTCCCTTCAATAATAAAACTGTTAAAATTACAACGCGAGACTGAAATTACCTGTAAAACCAATCAAGCACCTGTCAAAAAGTTTGTTGATCATCAAGCATATGATTCAGAGCACAGGTGTGAAAACTGAAGCCAATCAATAGATAATCAATAATGTTTATTGTCATCATTAGTGTAAATTGATGATTAGCTTTAATTGGCTATTTGATGAGTTTATGATTATGACAGACGCTACTGCGCAATGTTCACAGTGGTCGTCTGTTGTCGTTACCTAAAATCGATATTCAACACTCATCACATATACAGGTCAATTAATTTAGTCATCAAATCGATTCTAAATACCGCACTTCCAGTACAGAAAGAAAAAGATTTCCGGAAATCTCCGAACTTGGATGATTCAGACTTTTTTCTTGGTCCCTTCGAGTTCCACATATCGAGGATTAACTGTACACAGCAGTTTGTAGCATGATAATAGATAGTAAAATTACCATGAGGTTCTTCTGTAGATCTGATTGGTAAGGCAGCATTTTTCAGTGAATTGGTGAGAAATATATCTCTCTCTGTAACGAAAACCTCTGATAATGCTGGAAATTCTCCTGTCATCTCTTTTAACATTTGTTCAAGTAAATCTTTCTGTTTACACTTTTCTACTTCTTCTTTACTAAAAAACATAAACAGTATTAAATTCCATTTATTCTAGAATAAGTTCTATAATATACGACTAAGCAAATGACTTGCATTCATTATTCAATTTTGTCACAAAACACACAAATACTTGTGGAATTACTATTAAATGTAAATGTGTACCCATGAATCTGAAGTTTACTAGTTATTATGGTTTCTCAAATGATGACTAAAAAGTTAAAGGCACCAGTAAAAATTGTTAATGGGAATGTCCCTATGGTGTGTATCATAAACTGAAAGTTTATGATGAAAGCTGTGCATTTTGAGTGACATAGCTAAAGCTAATAGTGGCCTTAACCAGAAAATACTGTACAAGCTTTTCAGTATCTGTGCTATCAAGTTGTGCTTACCCAGTTATGAAATAATAAAAGTACAAAAGAAGACATGCTATTAAATACTTTGCATACTTTACTTGGAAATAAAATTTAGCAATTTCAATTTGGTACTGAAAATCAAGACTTTTTTTACATGATTGTATATTCAAAAGACATTTTTGAATTCTAAATTCTTTTTGTTAAGATTTTAACAGGAACATGCCTAGAATAAATCAGAAACTAAACATATAATGTTCATGACACTCTTTTGTAAAGAACACTAAATCTAATACTCATTATAATAATTACTACAAAGAAAAATGAATTATTAAAATGGTGTCAGGTTTGCATAAAAATTATATTTACTTTAACATTAAACAATTTACCTTATTGGATCCTTTGAAGTTATTAGGTACCAAGCCAGCCTTAATTTCTGCCATACATTCAGTGATGATAATGCCCTTTTTAATGTTATCTGTATTGGCCGATCACCTAGATATAATCTACAACCTGGAATCTGTTTAGCCTGAAAAACAATATAAAATTCATATGAACATACATTATTTGAAAACAGATTTGCTTTCAAATATTGTGAGTCAATTTATGATCAGAAAATGCACAACTCCCTCTTTATTAAATAACTTATCAAATAAAAAATATCCTCTATTCAGAATAAAAAAAAATTTCTTATTTTTTACCAAAATCAATATGGGTTTTAGACATGTCCATGCCTGTAATAGAAATCTAACAATTATTTAATTGTGGCCTCATTTTTCATTTTTTTACATTTTGTTTCTGACTTTTTAAATATTACTAGTGCTCTCTGCTTGTATAATACAGTACCTCATTAAACGCTCTCCTGAATTCCCCTCCTGGAGCCATACCTAATTCTTTTGTTAGATGGGCAGACATACTTAGCAGCAATAAGTGCATTATACCTTGGACTACTCCACTCTAAAAACAAAACATTTTTATGAAATTAACATGCCTTTCATTCGTTATCAAACTTAAAGCTCTATTGTAAAAATGAAAATCTGGTGATACTGACAATAATTGGCCTTTACAGGTCTCTTACATGTATATGAAATTTCATCCTAAGGCCAGTGCAATTTGACAAAAAAATGTTTGTGAAACTAACAACCTCCATGTTACCAGGCCAGTGATCATCAGATCAGCTGGACAGAACCTGGGCTTTCTGAATATCAAAATAAATGACTTATTGTATCCGTTACAGAGAATCTGAAATTAAGTCACTACTACATGTACATGAATGTAAAATATGGCTAACATTATCACTAAATGAATAAGAACACAAAATGCACTTGAAATTTAACAAGTAGTTATTCAGAAATTGAATGAACACAAAAGGAACACCACCTAATTTCTTCAATGTTGCTGGACCATGGATACACTTTGCATCATAAAATAAACAGATACTAAATTATTTTTTTCTAGATTAACTAGTTTTAGATTTTAAAGGTGTCAAAAAATTAACAACTTAGAAAATATTTATATCCTACTTTTGCAGTTTTCCTTCAAGATGATTCAAACATGGATTTCATACCTGTTGTATAGAAAGCCTAATTTTCTCTAGGTTTATATTTTTTGCCTCTTCAAGTAATGTTTCTTCATCTAGATGCAATATATTAACTCTACTATTACAAAGTTCTACCATAACAACATTTGGCTGGACCATTTGTATAACCTGTAACGAAACACATTACTTTATAACAACATTTGGTTTGACCATTTGTATAACCTGTAACGAAACACATTACTTTATAACAACATTTGGCTGGACCATTTGTATAATCTGTAACGAAACATTACTTTATAACAACATTTGGCTGGACCATTTGTATAACCTGTAATGAAACATTACTTTATCACAACATTTGGCTGGACCATTTGTATAATCTGTAACGAAACACATTACTTTATAACAACATTTGGCTTGACCATTTGTATAACCTGTAACGAAACACATTACTTTATAACAACATTTGGCTGGACCATTTGTATAATCTGTAACGAAACACATTATTTTATAACAACATTTGGCTGGACCATCTATATAATCTGTAATGAAACACATTACTTTATAACAACATTTGGCTGGACCATTTGTATAACCTGTAACGAAACACATTACTTTATAACAACATTTGACTGGACCATCTGTATAACCTGTAATGAAACACATTACTTTATAACAACATTTGGCTGGACCATTTGTATAATCTGTAACGAAACACATTACTTTATAACAACATTTGGCTTGACCATTTGTATAACCTGTAACGAAACACATTACTTTATCACAACATTTGGCTGGACTATCTGTTTAACCTGTAACGAAACACATTACTTTATAACAACATTTGGCTGGACCATCTGTTTAACCTGTAACAAAACACATTACTTTATAACAACATTTGGCTGGACTATCTGTTTAACGTGTAACGAAACACATTACTTTATCACAACATTTGGCTGGACTATCTGTTTAACCTGTAACAAAACACATTACTTTATAACAACATTTGGCTGGACCATCTGTTTAACCTGTAACGAAACACTTTACTTTATAACAACATTTGGCTGGACCATCTGTTTAACCTGTAACAAAACACTTTACTTTATAACAACATTTGGCTGGACTATCTGTTTAACCTTTAATGAAACACTTTACTTTATAACAACATTTGGCTGGACCATCTGTTTAACCTGTAATGAAACACTTTACTTTATAACAACATTTGGCTGGACAATCTGTTTAACCTGTAACGAAACGCTTTACTTTATAACAACATTTGGCTGGACCATGTGTATAGCCTTTAACGAAACACTTTACTTTATAACAACATTTGGCTGGACCATCTGTTTAACCTGTAACGAAACACTTTACTTTATAACAACATTTGGCTGGACTATCTGTTTAACCTGTAACGAAATACATTACTTTATAACAACATTTGGCTGGACTATCTGTTTAACCTGTAATGAAACACTTTACTTTATCACAACATTTGGCTTGACCATGTGTATTGCCTGTAACAAAACAATGCAATAAAATTAACAGTATTTTTATGTTTTGATTAAATAAGACTATTTTACAAGTTATTATATATCAGACTATATTTAATAAGTTATAATACTTTATTTTATATCCTTCTTTGCAAGATGTAATTCATGCTTACGTGGTACAATGTACCGATTTTTTGACTAATCAAAAAATGATTATTCGCTAAGAAAAACTAAAACTATTCTGACTTCCAGTTGTGTTTGAATTTTGTTAATCTTATGTTGTGATGTGGTTTGTCCATATTCTGGCATTGTTTTAATTTCCTTGCATCACTTATTTTGAATAATTTACTGAACAGGATTCCTCTGGGGACCATTCATTACCTTTTACTGACCATATCGGACGGTTATATACATGTAATATGAAAGAATGTACATGATGAATTAAATCTTAACACAAATTTCCTACATTTATGTTACAAAAGCTTTTTGTTTACAACAAATACATATGTAAAAAAAATATATTATCGATGTTATCAAACATTTGCGAGTTTTAACCTAATGGAATGTGTGAACATTATTGAACTTATCTTTTCATATTTATATTGTTAGTATTTGTCCTTTATTAATTGCTGTGATGGAATTTTATCTAAGACAAACATGCCCCTTTCTAAACCACTGGCAACAACAATAATGAGTTATATAAACAACAAAAGCAGTAATATGAACAACAATAAACAGAAAAATACACACTTTGGAGACGTCCTGTTGACTTTCTTCACTAAAATGTGCTGTGCCAACCAGGTATATTTTACTTCCCCATCCTGTATCTAAAACTGTTACAGTTTTAGGGAGGTCTGGATCAGAATGTTGGTGACATACTGTAAATTGTTGTTCAAGATTGTCTTCAATATCTGTCTCCCCTCCATCACTTCCATCTTCATCATCTTCAAAATCATCACTGTAGTCATAATTACCTGAGAAATATATCATAAAGTTATATTATGGCTAATTATTTTTTAAAGATGTCAAATTTCACCTCCAAAATAGTTTGTTTAAGACCTTCAATATCAAATTCATATTTCTATAATAATAATATTTAAATGCATATCCTAGCTTTAAATTAAAATTAACCAATTTTTTTATTTTTGATATTTCCGTTATTTGAAAATTTCATATTTCATACTTTAAAAAGCACATCATTAGTTAAAATATTACATCTATACCACATTATTTTCACAAAAAAAAAAAAAACAAAAAAAATCCTCAAAATAATTGTTTTTTCTACATACATTGAAAACATGTGTGTGAACAAAATTTTCAAATTTATTAATTATGACTCAAAATGTACTAGATCAAAATAAAATATGTAACCTGAGAACAGAAGTATTTGTGTAGAAACTGGGAAAAAGTCATTTTTTAATACTCTTTATGACTGATATCTACTGTTTGCATCTGGTGTATAATAATAATTTCACTATTTCTCAATGACCCAGGCAGATTTCTTCATCAAAGAACATCTGCATGTTAATATGAATGTTTATTAATAATATCCTTATAAAAATACATTATCAGAAAATTACTCCAGCTTAGATTCCATATTTTTCACTTAGTAAAAATGTAAACTAAATATAAACATGTTTTAAATTGGTCATCATCAATAGCTACACATAACAATTAAACTGGTTAGCCAGTAGGTATGTAGGTGATCCAAAGATATATTTGACACAGAAATTCCCACCCATTTCCAAAAGTTATTTAGTATATTATTTCTATGAAGTTGCTAAAAGTGACAATTATTTCATTGCTTAAGTTATATTTGAGAAAATGTTTGGATGATTAAACTGTTAAATAAAGATAAAATGGCAAATCAATGTTCTCATGATGGTTTTAATTATACAGGTTAATTCTAGACAGAATGCACTACAAAGATAATAGTCTTTTAAGACAGGTTATAACTTAGTGGTCGCTGTAGTTTATTACTTCCCATGCCCAAAATAAATTTTAGAACCAAAGCAGTATGCTTTCATCAATAAACAAAAAAATATGGCACCTGGAAATCTAAGCACATGTTGACTGATTAAAAATCAAAACGTTGCTTGGAAATCAGGAACTATATCATTGTCAATTCAAGCAAAGTGTTTTGCCAGAAAAAGTTGGAAGTCTACGCAACTGCCAAAATATGGATGTGTTGAATATTTATCAACATTGATTTTGGAGATATTTTTTCAAACAACAAAGGTTTATGTTTACGGAAGACTTCCATCATTGCCAATGCTTCCAATTAGCTTTGAGTAACTGATCGTCTTTAACAGGGCTAGAAATTAGAAACACACATTGGACAAACCATTATTAGAGTCAATTCTTGCCACAAGACAGATTTTAATGAAGAAATTAGGGATTTCATAATCCTGATCTATACATGAATTGAAATTCTGACCTCTAACAGTTCAGCAAGCGGTTTGAATAGCTAGTTCAATAAAAATGTCCATTGATTTTCTGGCCTTCATCTACTTTAGGGCCCCACTCTTGTACTGTAGAGCTATGATTTGGTTAGGGATAGGGCTACATGTAGCTGAGGGTAGGGTTACTTCATGCAGGTCGGAGACTATTACATTCATAATCAGATTTTTATTTTCATTTCTATTGTGTACAATATAAAAAAATGAAAAAATGTTCAATATTTTATTTCATATACACATGCATTACAAACAAAAAATACACATGACGCATAAGGCATGTTTTATAGCTGAATATACATTCACCATGATGCGCTGACTTAAATGAAAAAACATTGCTATGCATACCATGCTGCTATCCAAAAAAAGAATAAATAAATATACAAAAATAAAAAACCATTCAGCTAAAAAAATATATACATATATATTATGTAGTTTTCCAGAACTGTTTAAACAAGAATCAACTATTATCTGACCACAACATGATTTTGCACGTGTTATCGTGCAAAGTATACCCCCACTCTTTTTTAATTTTGAAAATTGGGAAAACAGACTTGAAAAGTTTGATGCAAAATTTCATGTAAACATAAGGTATTGTAAAAGTTGTAAGTATTGGCAAACAGTGGTTCCTTGACATACATGAAAATAGGAGAGACGATACAACTCATGGTCATAAAGTTACAAGCCAAATATCAAAACATTCCGTTGCACAGAAGCCGAGGTAAGTGTGACGAAAAATAGTTTGAACAGACGGACGGACAAGGTGAATCCAGTATACCACCCACTTCATAGAGTGGGGGTATAAAAAATAATAGCATACTGGGTTAATACATGAATTCAATTTAAATTTCTCCCCACATGGAGTATACACAATACATACCATCATCGTCTGACTCATCAGGACCATCTATGATGACTGTACTCTGTGTGATGACAGTACTGTCTGTTATTTCTGGATTACTCATAGATTGACTGTTATCACCAGATCCATCTAACCTTCTATCTGTCTCTGTCATATCTGCTACAAACAATCAGAAAAATCAGATGCAATGTAAAACCTTTGGAAGGATAAAGGTTTTGGAAAAGGTATCTCCACTGTGTCAAAACTATACATTATACAATGAAATAAACAATACTGTAACCTACATGCAAGGGTTATAATATTATTGCTTTAACCCCAAACCTCAGATATATGGCTCTGTTGATATTCCGTTTGTATGGAAAAGCTCATTGAGACAGCATGTGAACATACACACATGTAAACAAGTAAAAGCCAATTCACTGAAGACCTTTTTTATAACACTTAAGGCATTCTGAAACTGTTTTTCTCCAAGAATTGCTTGTACAATACCATCCCTGGCATTCAAGTTCCAGTTTGAACAAACTTGCAATTATAGCTTATCAATGTATGTTTTGGCCAAAAAGATGATAGCTTGTCCCTAATTTCTGCAGAAAATCCAGTTAAAACATCACTTTTGGAAGTCCTGGGTTTTCTCAATTTAACCCTTTACAAGAAGTACTTCTCAAAATGGAATAAAATTTATCATAAATACATTATTCTCTGATTTGTTAATTCAAGAATGATTATTTTATCAGATAGGAATTGTCCACTTTCTGATTACATACATGTATTTATCACTTCCCTTATCCTAAAAAATAAGAATAAGGCTTTCAGGCTTTATAAATGTATTTCATAACCCCAACCTGCATTAAACATTGTCACCTGATCTCCTGCATGAAATTCCAGGGGGTGTATTAACACTTGTGTCACATATATGGTGAATAAGGGTGTAGTTCATATGGAGGGAACCATTATGATTTGAAATGTATTGTTAAAAATATAATTAAAATGGTCTCTAGACCTATCAAAGGAGTTTAGGACAATGTTATGCCACATACTTTGATCAGTGGTCGTGGCAGATATTTTATTTCTGCATGAAAAACATTTGGCAGACATTCAAATTTTTGTGCTAACATAAAGTTCACATGTAGCATTCATTCATCAAGCTTAATTTTTTGCATGCACTCTAACCATTTCATTTTGATAACTGTTTTATGTCCAGGGATTTTTCTGTAGTCCATTTGAGGCTGAAATGAAAACGATACTTTTTTGATCTGAAATTCTGAACATGTTTCATCTAACGAATCTCCACTTTGACAAAGTCAATAGTCAACAGCGATTTTTGATTCATTGGGGAGAGAAACAACATTTAATATAGCATTTTTGCCATGTTCCAAAATAAATATGGACGAAATGGCTATGATCCTTAAAGCAACTGTATTCAATCAGTCCCTGGTCTGTAAATTTTGTTTCAGTACCTCTCGATGTTGCAAAGCACCAAATATTGTGTGAGGAACCTAACAAAAACGAACAGATGGAAGGGCATGAGGCTGAAACACTAAGGCTTCAAAAAGAAATTTCTTCTTGATAACGACCCTCTCATGCCAGAAACAAGTTCTAAATCCCCTAGTTAATCATTCATTCAGTGTGAAAGCGAGCACAGATGTCATTGCTACTGGCAGTATTGAGGCGAGTTTTACTAAAGTTCAGGAGGTTAACTTATCCTATGAAACTGTAGCTACACACATGTAGCATAACTGATGATTATCTCGATGCTGTTGTAAGACTAATGAATCTGGGAGTGAGAAAATTTGTGGTGAAATTTCTGCATTATAAGGACAAAAAAATTAGGTCTACATGTGCATGCAGTGTCAGTGAAAACTTGCACATCTGTAAATTCAAACTCCCACTCCACATGTCTTATGCCAAGTCACACCTTTTACTAAAAAAAACATATCACTGCCCTTGCATTGTGGCCACATGTAAAAAACTGGATTTAAGACTTGAAATTCTGTCATGACATGAGCCTTGAGGCTGAGCCAGTTGAGGCAACTTGAGTTGAACTTGAGGTACACGTATGGTGAACAAATAATGTAATAAAAGAAAGGATTTCATTAAGTTCTGCACTTTAGGTCAAAATAACTTTATGTTCGGATAATGTCAGTGTTTTTAAAAATCTGCTTGTAAAATTTAGCTTCAGAATATAGGAAATTTACTATGGTTTGTACTTTTGCTGTCGTGAGTTTCTGCCATCACGTATTTTTCCGGTTGTGTACACAACATTTGATGACGTCTACAAAATGTAACAATCGAAGTCATTTCGGGTTTCGTCCGTTGTGACAAAACGGAGACATGGATGTTAAAATTTCTATAAATGTAAAGATATGCATGGAAAACATATCTTTTCATATTTTTTTTTCTCTAAGTCCATGCAAGCCCAATAAAGAAATTCTGCTGTAATATATATTTCCACAGCTACAGGTCTCAATTGAAACATAAAAATATTTGCTTTTAATTTAGTAAGAAAAAAAAAAAAATTAAATTGAAAAGGGAAAATTAAAATTAAAGATTTAAATAATTTAACAAATACTACAAATTTTCACATTAGCTCAACCCTCTCTCTTGCTTATAAAGTTACACGGTTAAATATTTACACTATTCTGCCTTTTATAAAAAATTCATGGATGTATAACTGATTCGATGTATACCCTTAGTGTGTGTTCAATTCTAGGTAGTACAATTATAGTTACTCACATTAGGGAGTATATCTTAAAAATTCGATTTTCAATCTATTTGATACTCAATATTCGTTCGAAACAGATTGTTCAACCATTATTATGATACGAATTGTTTGCGTCTATAAATACTTTAACTCGGCCCGCACACCCACGCCCGCCCGCCTGCCCGTGGCGGGAGTTTCTGTTTTGATGGATAGATGGATGAATTGTTGTTTAACGTCCGGTGGCAGCCAGGTGAAAATCAGAACGAGAACATGTTGATATGATAATGAATATGATCCCTGCTTTGTACTAGACCGACACGCTGAGCCGGATTTTTAATGTGCTATCTCACGAGGTAACTGTCCACAGGAAGACATATCACCCCAATCGGACACATTATACTGACTCCGAGCCGACCAGTATATCTTTGCTCTTACTCCTAAATGCCATGTGCTTGGCGGAGAAGCAGCAAATACCAATTTTAATGTCTTTGGTTTGACCCGGCCGGGGATCGAGCCAACGACCTTCCTCGCTCGATGCGAGCACGCTATCACGAGACACCGAGGCGGTTGGAGTTTTTTGGTACCTTATTAAATCTAAACAAATTAAAATAATGGGACATCAGGCCATAAAGCAAAATCAGACTATCTACAAAATTTGTAGTACAAATTAAAAGACCAATAAAAGTTAAATGAATAGTGCAGGATCATTTGTTCAATATCACCTTACACATACATATTATGACGGTCAAAGCTAAATAATACATAGAAATATCACACACAGAGTTTCAATATTATTATACAAACAAATTATAACTATTGCAAAATGAAAGACGAGTTAAATTTACGTCACAGGCTTAAATCTAAAATACCGAAGTTCGACCCCTGTATCATGTGTATGCCCCTTGTTTAGAAAATCTAAATATAACACCTGATTGAGCATCTAAAGGTAGTATGCAACCATTCTATATATACTACATTTGTACTAGTCAACTAAAGTAACGATACACGAGTTCGGAACCAAATATCTTGGCAATTCCTTAAAAAAAACCTTAAGTGTGAGAGTTTGCTACTTCATCTCTTGATCTAATGCGTCTCATTTTGAAATTTGGAGAACACTTGAAATGGTGGTAAATGGAAATTTCCAAAAAGAGGGTTAAATTAAATTTGCGGAAAATCGACACACATTTTGTAAAAAGAAAACCCAGTCGCTGAAATCTGTAGAAAAAAACTCAAATCTTTTGTCACACAGACATAATTATGATTCACATAACGGGGTAAAAATACTGATTTTTTAATTTGGGGTTGAAAAATGTGATTTTTGAAATCTCAAAAATTGAATTTTTTATTTCAAACTTTTTGCACAAAATCCGTGATTTTGATGAGAAAACAATCTACTATGAAAATCAGACGTGTGAGTCTATTTTTCTGCTTAGTACAGCTATTTTAAATTATGTATATATGAAAAATGCATTCTCTTGTTGACTGGTATAGAAATTAAATTCCTAAACCCAAAACTGAAGAGCGAGGAGTTGATTCACAAGAAAAGAGTGACTGGACGGACGGAGGCAATCGCTATATCCCCGAAGTTTCTTCGAAAGTGCGGGGATAATTAGAAAGCTTCTATCAGAATCAACATTGGTCCACGGATTTGGAACATTTACCCAAAATAAAAAAAAATCTAAAACCTTATTGCTCATTTACAGATGTCATTCTTGGAAGAAAATAAATAACTAAATCCAAAGGAAAATGATCACAAGCTTAAATTCACTCCTCTGTCCCCAAGTCTTGAAAATAAATATTCTTAAACCTTATTGTGCATTATTATCATTGAATTGCAAAATGAAAGAGGAGTTTAGGTAACAAGCTAAAATCCACATTTGTATAAAATCAAACCCTGAGGGCCCCAAAGTTTGAAAATCAAGATTCTAAAACTTTATTGCACATCTACATCCATATATATATAGCTGTTTTACAATACTGTAAAGAAATAAAATGCATAAAATGAAAAATGAAAGACGGAGCTCAGGCGACAAGCTTAAATTCACAATTTCGTAATTTGACCCCGGTAGGCTCCAATTTTTGAAAACCCAAATTGTAAAACCTTATTGCGCTTCTGAAAACACTGTGACAATATTGTATAGCAATAAAATGCATTGAGTTAAAAATGAGCAAGAATTTTAGGTCACAAGAAACAAACAAAGAGGAGACTTATAGATTTTGATTTGCGATTTTTATCGAACATTTTTTTTCTTCCTCTCCGATTTTGTTCGTTCGAGTTCTCAATAACCATCAGAGATATAGATCTGAGGTTTTCAATGGCGAAAGATCAATGTTTCTAGATACTTTTCCGTTTTTGATGGGGGTCACTGAGACGTATAATGAGCAGTTCAAAGAGGTTAGGGGTTTACTATATGACCCTATGGGGAATTTTTTTTTCATCGAAAAACTCTATGAGAGTAACCCAAAATCATCTCATATCATATATTTTATTATACACCGTGACAACATCTATTAAATGACATATACCTCGTTCCTCTAGGGGGTCATCCCCTCCCCAAAGTCGATAAATTTGAAAAATTTCATATGCAAATAAAATCAATAACTTTAAATCATATATTTTATTTTTCTCCGAAAAACAAGAGGGTTGTGCTAAAATAAGAAACGAAAACAAAACGAAATGAACGAAACGAAACGAAACGAAACGAAAAACGAAACGAAACGAAACGAAAAACGAAACGAAATGAACGAAACGAAACGGAAAACGAAACGAAATGAACGAAACGAACGAAACGAAATGAACGAAACGAAACGAAACGAAACGAAATGAACGAAACGAAACGAACGAAACGAAATGAACGAAACGAAACGAAACGAAACGAAACGAAAAACGAAACGAAATGAACGAAAAAAGAGTTTATCTATGGGATCAACCATTTGATTTTTTTTATTGAGGGGATGGAGACTACGATCAAATTTGAAATAAAAAGGCAGGGTTATTCACCGAGGCGGAGAACTTTCGACCAAAAATATTTTTTTTATATATATAAATGATATAGAGAACTAAAAAGATACTTCATTTAGCACATCTCGTTTAAGGAGTCTGGACTACAGAAATTTCAGAAGACACCACAACCGTAGAAAATGCGCTTTCACTCGCTTTGTATAAACTTCATCATTTGTTACACGAAACTCCCATTCCTTTGACCACCTCGGTGGTCTCGTGGCAGCGTGCTCGCCCCGAGTGCGGAAGGTCGCGGGTTCGATCCGCCGGGTCAAACCAAAGACATTAAAATTGGTATTTGCTGCTTCTCCGCCAAGCACGCGGCATCTAGGAGTAAGAGCAAAGACTGGTCGGCTCGGAGTCAGTATAATGTGTCCGAGTGAGGTGATATGTCTTCCTGCGGACAGTTACCTCGTGAGCTAGCACATTAAAAATCCGACTTAGCGTGTCGGTCTAGTACAAAGCAGGGATCATATTCATTATCAGATCAACATGTTCTCGTCCTGATATGCACCTGGTTGCCACTGGACGTTAAACAATAATCATCCATCCCATTCCTTTGCACATTTGATTAAGTGACAATCCTATTGCTTGGAATTAATAATAATAAAATTATTCTTATTCTGATATATTCATTATTATAGAAAAAATAGTGTGGCGCCAGAATACGAAAGATTTTCGAACAACAAAGAATTCAAGCGTGAACAAAACAGTTTTTGATACAGCCTTCATATTTGATACAGTAAAAATGTTTGACATAGTATACTTATTACCAATCTTTGGTGAAGTAAAAGTCTCCATTTTGTTCGAAATGCAGTAAACATGGTAAAATAAGCTAACATGTCACAATTGCCTTGACATTTGGTCTATGAACTCAATTATCCAAAACCTTTTAGTATTAATTGAAAACAATGAAATTTGATTCAAAATCAGTTGAAAAATATGACATCTTAAATATGTTCACGTCCATCAACTAGGTCTTAGGGAAAGGGTAAAATACCACTGTAACCTTGACCTTTGACCTGTCACCTGGAAATGTCATTGGTTCTTTATGTTTGTTATATACTGAATATGTTTACCAAGGTCTCCAGACTCCGCAACGCTAAAATACGCTAAAATGTCACGTCTTAAGGTATCCGGACCATAAATGACCACGTGATTATTTAAAAGTTCCCGGATGTTCCATACAACCCAATTGAAATGACTTCGGTAATTATCGGCAAACTTCGGAAATGCCAATATAACTAACTTATTTTTACAGACTCTGCATATAAGCAACAAAGTGTGTTTCAACTTGAGAAATATATATATACAAAATTCCAGCTTTAAACTGTTTGGTTCAGCCATTCACGGTCAAAAAGAGATACAATTTTCGATCATTATCTATTATGGTCCGGATACCTTAACCATTGACGCTGAAAAATAATACTAGTAGGCATCATCCTTCTGTCGACCTTAATTTGCAGTATTCCAACTTTTTTTTAATTTGACGGCGAAAAGTCATTATCTCCAGTGTTAACAAGGGCGCACGTTGCTCCGTGATGCTAAATTTTGATACAAATTTTGATACAGAAGATGTGCACATTTCGTCGATTTAGGACTCATCTGTTGTGCTCAAGGCCTAAAATGTTGAAAATCAAAACCATCCAAAAAGTTGAAGAGCAAATTCAAAAATGCAAAAATGACCAAAAGGCAGGACCGTAATTGTTCCTTGTCCTGGAGGAAGCAACTAATCCTAGGCCCCTCTGAAGTTTCGGTGCAAAACGATTTAATCTAAGACATTGCAAGATCTAATAGGCTTTTTCAATATACATGATTATTTAAAGAAATAATAATTATTTGTTTAGTTGGGGTTTTACGTCGTTTACAGCACATTGGCTATTTCGCGGCGGCCATCTTTTATTGGTGGAGAAACCCAGAGTACCCAGAGAGAACAACCGACCTTCGGTAGGAAAATTGGCAATCCTTGCCAATTAAGATCGGAGTCGAACCCCAGCCACAGGTGAGATTTGAACTCACAACCTTAGTACTGACAAGTGGTCATTAGTAGTCATGACGAACTAATAATTAAAATAAAGCAAAAGAATAAAAGTTGTTCATTTAACAAAAACCATCTGGATGTTTTGTAGTTTTAGTTTATAGGCTAAACTTAAAAAAAATCTTGATGAGCAGATTTCGTGGATCCCCTGATAAATGGTTTTCTTTCGAAGTAAGATTAATCAGGATTTCCAGTCAGCAAAGGAATGGGAGTTTCGTGTAACAAATCATGAATGATGAAGTTTATACAAAGCGAGTGAAAGCGCACTTTCTACGGTTGTGGTGTCTTTTGAAATTACTGTAGTCCAGACTCCTTAAACGAGATGTACTAAATGAAGTATCTTTTTCATGTTTTTAGTTCTCTATGTCATTTATTTAAAAAGAAAAGTTTTTGCTCGAAAGTTTTTCTCCTCGGTGAATTCTCTGCCTTTTTATTTCAAATTTGATCGTAGTCCCCATCCCCTCAAAAAAAAATCAAAAATGGTTGATCCCCTAGATAAACTCTTTTTTCGTTCATTTCATTTTGTTTTCGTTTCGTTTCGTTTCGTTTCATTTTTCGTTTCGTTTCGTTTCGTTTCGTTCATTTCGTTTCGTTTTCCGTTTCGTTTCGTTCATTTCGTTTCGTTTCGATCGTTTTTCGTTTCGTTTCGTTTCGTTTCGTTCATTTTGTTTTGTTTTCGTTTCTTATTTTAGCACAACCCAAAACAAGACGCATTAAATTAAATGTACCACATTCTTTCAGTAGGGTGATCCTCACTTCCATAAATCAATAATGTCCCATTATCTGATAAACCGTTGAAATCCCCACCCCTAAACCATATATTTTCTTATTCCCCATGGTAAGACGCACTAAATGACACATACCTCGCTTCTCCAGGGGTTATCACGGGTACGTCTAAACACCACCAAGGCTTAGTGCACTAAGCTCTTAAAAAAATCTTAAAACTGCACTAAGCCCGTGATGGGATACTCATATAAGCACCAAAGTCTATCAATATGATAAAGTAATGTAGCAGACGAGATTGTTCAATTTTTTCCCTGGTAAACAACACAAACTTTGTTAAAGAAGTTGTATACACAGAAGGTAACAACAAGCCACCATCGGTTATCTGTTATACAAAAGACCAGATGAAGGATATGACAAAGTTTTTAAAGTCCGCTAACGACCGTATACTTTGTGTTGATAGGACATTTAACCTTGATGCTGTCTATTTGAAAAACTTTGTTTACAAAAACACCAAAGTTGTAAGAAAATAAACCGGTGAGCATCCTATATTTATTGGTCCACTAGTTTTGCACTGGGAAGGCTCTTACTTAACCTACCATACGTTCTTTTCGCATGTAAAAACACATATTCAAGAGTCTGTTCAGTGCATTGACCTTAAAATTGGAAATTATATGAAAAAAGTCTCACCAAATCTTTAGACGACGTCTTCCCATAACCCGAGACAACTCGACTGCTGTGTACAAAACACATGAAAGACAATACTTTTGATCATCTCAAGAATATTATAGGTTGCAACGATAAAGAGCGTCTAGAAATCATTGATCAAATTTTTGGTCCATTAGGACTTGTAACAACTGACGATTCTGTAGAATTCTAAGTTAGATCCAGAGATGTAGTTCAAAACTATCCACAATTTGCCAGTTACTTTGCTTCCCGTCTTAAAGATAGACTCTACAAACATGTCAGTGTCCCGAGAAAGCAGCTCAACCAAGACCGCTTATGGACTAACAATAACTGTGAAACAATTAACCATGTTTTCAAGAAATCTTTTAATTGGAAGCCACAAAGTCTCCCAGATCTAGTTACAAAACTACATGACATAACTAAAGTGCATTTTGCTGATTTGAAAAGATCGTTGTATGGAATCTTTATAACTGTGTTGGAATTCTAAAACATCAGAACAGAAAGACAGACTATACCACAAACTTATGAACGACGGTAAAACATCCAACTCTTCAAAAGTAATTCAAGCAGTCCACAGTAACTTTACAATTCCGATTCCACAAAGACTTGCCAAAAAACCGAATCAACATAAAAAACCAAGAGTGTGCCGTACCAAACCCAGGTATTAAACCATATATGTAGTGTATTGGTATACACGTTCAGACTAAACATGACTGAAATGTGCTTATTTATAAACTTTTATATGTTTAATGATTAGTGTGTCAACCATACATAAATGTTTATTAATTTCAGGATTCAAATCTGTTGATATTTACCAAACAGAAATATTAATAAAAGAAATTATCATATTAGCTGTTTTTTATGTTTAAAGGTTCAAACCTATTAAAGTTTCTGTCAGTTAATGTCAAAATAAATATTTCATTCGACACATGTTCGACTCTCACAACTAAAAAAAAATAATTTCTAAAAGCCATCGCAACTTTTTTGTTTGTTTGTTTTTTTTTTATTTATAATTTTATGATCGACGAACCATCGAACAAAAAAATTTAAATATACAAAACCAAATTAACAAAAACAATGACCATGATAGACTACAAGAAAAAAAAATACATTTATTACCAAAACCAAACAAAAGAAGAGAAAAAAAAGAACCAACAATTTATAAATTCTTGCGTTAACAACATAAATTAAATTGTGTAATGTAATGTAATATTCCCATGTTTCCTGTCCATTGTATCCCCAGTGAAGTTTAATTAGTCAAGCTCAACAATGAGATAACGTGAACGTCGTTTACGTTTCTGCATTTTGGTACTACGTTTCCGCATTAAAATTCCTACGTTTCCGCATTTTTATAGTACTCTTTTCCGCATTGTTTTTACATTGATTTTGTTAAAGATTATTTACGTTTCCGCATTTTAATTTTTAAAGTATGCCTCTTCCGTTTGCCAGGTAAACATGTTGCCCCCTGCTCACCAACGGGGAGGTGGAAGTAGACTTCGAGCAGGATAAGTATTTATGATTAAAATAAAACTATCAACTTATAATGATAAAAATCATACATGGTCATATATCGATTAAAAGTCAATGTTCAGCACTAAAAGTTTATATATGCAGATCACACATGGTCATATATCGATTAAAAGTCAATGTTCAGCACTAAAAGTTTATGTATACAGATAAAACAGTAAACGTCAGTATACTATTATATCGTACATGTAGCACAGTTTACATATTTGTCACAGCGGAAAACTTGTGACCAACTGACTTTATGAAGTCTAACCTTGTAATCTCTTCTCTACCATACTTGACAAACTGTTCGGATAGGAATTCAATTCGTTCGCGGTCATTTTTACGAACTGGTGCTATTGCTGATAAAGACCGAATTTTGATGTAAGTTGTTGTTTGGATCTTCTGCAAAACGTCCATAAAAATAAATATACTTGGGTACGTAGTTTTCTAGGATGTAGTCAGCAAATTTCAAACATTTTTCGTTTTGTGGAGTAACTGCCATAATATCTTCTACAAAACAATCCTCAATCTCCCTGGTGATAAGATGGAGTGACTTTCCACATGGTGACTTTTGAAAAGTACTCACAATGTTAAATCTGAATATAATCTACCTGTTGAAAGAATTATATTATCATAATAAAATACAAATTAAGAAAAAATACTATAATAAAATAAAGTCTTATATATCATTATTACCATTATTTTACAGGTGAAATACAGGTAAAAATGCGGAATGGTGGTATCTATTTATTTCGGAAAAGTAATGCATGAAAATGCGGAAACATTAAACTGGATTTTTGCTAAAAATGCGGAAACGTAATACGCCCAATGTGAAAATTACACAGACGTCGGCGCGTGCCATGTTAACATGGTTAAATGTAAATAACTCTTTTATTTCTAAATATATAAAGTTCCAAATTGAAATGTTATTTATTCAATACTTTATCGTATTGGTAGACTTTGGTGCTTATATGACGATCCCATCATTGGCTTAGTGCAGTTTAAAGATTTTTTAAGAGCTTAGTGTACTAAGGCGGCCTTGGTGATGTTTAGACGTACCGGGTTATCATCACTCCTTTCAAATCAATAATGTTCAATTATCACGATTATCTCATAAACCGTTAAAATCCCCACACCTGAACCATATATTTTCTTATTCCCCATTGTAAGACGCACCAAATGACACATACCTCACTTCCCCAGGGGATTAACACAACTCCCATCGCTTCTTCAAGGTGTTATCACCACTCCCTTCAAAACAATAATGTTCAATTACCTCATAAATCGTTAAAATTCCCATCCCTAAACCATATATATAAGACAAAACGACTGATAACACCTAACATCCACACCAAAAAAAAAAAGGGGGGGAGGTCTTCCTCGCCCCTCAAATCAATCATTTTTAATTAAATTGTACTTCAAAATCCGTAAAAATGTTTATCCCTTTAACACGTTTTAATAAGCAATGTTCAAATCTCATAAACCATTTAACTCCATACCCCGTAACCACATGAATTACTAATTGCTTATAAGGAGACGCAATAAATGATTTTACACATTGTCCGGGGAATGGGGGTATTCCCCAGTAAAAAATCAAAACAGACATTGAGATCCTTGGCCCTTAATTATAAACATTTTTTATCCTTTGTGAAAAGCTAAGATATCTCACAGTTCATATTCCACCCCTTTTGACAGTGGATGTATCGCCAGTGTTTCTGAATAGATTCGAAACTGCTGGCCGGGATAGTCATTATGCCCATGACATGACCTTAAAAAATTCGTCACGAAAAACCCCAAAAAAGCTACTACAGAATTTTGTTTTTGAAAGATACACCGTTTCCAAAATAAAACGGTCAAAGGAGCCATTATAAGTTCATTGATGCTTACCACATATCCTTACATTTTTATATGTACAAGTTGAATTTTGCCTCGCCCTTACGTAAATGAATAAAAATGAAAGAGAAAAAATCCTGTTGTTATTGACTCCAGTGGGTAAAAGGTCGACAAGGTTAGTTACTAAGAGAATAAATTTTGTTTCAGGATGATATCTATCAAAAGATGACACTGATTTTGCTCTGCGATTTCGCGAGTGTGTTATTGTGTAATTTTTAAAACTGTAAACCCGTCCATCTCAAATTTAAATGTATATAGTAATGACATGTGTATTTTTGTTAACCCGTTAAATGCATTTTTGCAGGGTATTGCTTCTGGTCTGGGATCATGCCTATCCAGTTGTTTTTTCCCTTTTTTGTATGTGTTCTTGTGATAAAAAAAGAGTTGCCTTTCTTTATAGATAGATTTAATGAGCAACTCAGATATTTTTTTTTATTATTGCTGTGGTGTTTTATCTTTTAATTATTTTATTTTCTGTCCTTACATCATATTTTAGATTTAATATAATATTGATACAAGGAGTACATAATGTGTAAAAATAGATACATGTATTACAATGTATTTCATTTGTTTGGTCATAAATTAAAAAATTTCTTGTTTTGCAATTGTACCATTTTATATAAATATGATTCAAATTTTGGGAGGACTTATCACGGCACGTAAGAAGTCTCTTTTATTATTTTTATTTAATGAAACCGATTGCATTTCATTACATCATACATTAAAATGAGTTCTCGTAAACGGCTCGGAAATATTGGAATATATCTCTGTCAATGCAGCATGTCGACAAGCAAAAGTTGATCAATTGTGGCATTGTATGAATGTAAACTCGGGTCACAAAAATACCCATATTACGATTTTCAAGTAGTCCCCATTTCAGTCTCTGAAAAACAAATAATTTATTGAAATCAATGTAAGGCATCGAGATATTAGTTCACTGTTACGGTTATTACTCGTTTTTTTAACAAAATTGATCGAAATATATATCAATACAATATACATCAACACAAATATCGTTAACTCTCAACCATTCGAGACAAGAACTGGAAAAGCTTCATATCTCGTATCGTGGCTAATAATTTTACATAAAAACACAATTTTTACTGTTTGAAACAAGAAGGCAAGTCATGCTTTTTCAAACCATGAATAAATAAAAACAGGATATATTTACGGACAAAATAAGTGTTTCGAGTCAGAAACGTAGATAAACCTGAATAAATAAATTGCTATTAACCATTACAAAATATCCCAGTTTTTATTCTTACATCATTATCATGAATATATACATATACTTGACTTTGGAGGGTTTAGTTCATCTCTTTGTTTAAGTAGTTAAATAGGCGATACAGAAAACATATCAACGCATTCCTTAAGAAAGTGCATCGATTTTTTCTGATGTTAAAATAATCTGAATTTTAAAGCACGTTGTTGCAGAGTAAAGATTTCTTTGACTTTAAGTACTGTTTCGACTCGCTCAAACAAAGTTTACACTACTTGAGGTTTGCATGGATACTCTATTTGTTTTGGTAATATTTTGCCTTTCCAAAGTTTTTGTCAAGATCATATCAACTACGCACTGTAGGCAAACGATTTAGTATCACAGTCAGTGGCCATAAATGAGTTACCACTTGGAAATTTTCCATATTTTTACATATAAAACCTCTTTTTTCAAAATTTTGTCCTGAAGTTATTTTTTGTCTGATTTTAATGAAATTTGTATTGGTGGGCAGGGAAATATCTATAATTTATACTGATAATATCAAAAATATTATAATATTTTATTGGTTTTTAAAATCTACAACGTAATTACAGATATTAATTTTTAACATCATTTTCCCAATTAAACCTAAAATTATGTAATTTTAACACGTATAAAATCTTATTTGTGTTTCGATAATTATTTCTGCAAAATTCGGAATCACATAAAAATTTCAAAATTATCCAAAGAAACTTTAAATATATCTGAGATTGATGTTAACATGTCATAATTATAGGATAAGAAATCACACCAAGACAGTATTCTGAAAAGTAGTCCATATGAATTATACAGTGAACAATACATGTGTGAACTTATTTATGGCCATTGAGTGTAAGTCTATTTTGGAGTCCAGTTTTCATGTTTCCTTATTCTGTGTTTTTGATTCTTTTGGTTTTATCTTTCGTATGTTTGGTTGTGTTCACTGTTCTTACGAAGTAGTAAATTTAATTAATTTTTGGTCTTAAGTGGACTTTTCTCATAGTATCTCATCACTTCGATATTTTTTTTCCGATAGTCATTTCTCTTAAGCTGCGAAACCAAATTCCATCTAGATCAGACTTCGAAGAAGTGTGAGTTTGTGATTTTTATTCATACATACACAAGTCTAATATGGATTAGTGATTGAATATATTTGGTTGATTTTATATATCTTAAAGAGGGAGAAAAGAAACAAAAATCGATTTTCAAGAACTGAATAATTTATATTTGTCACTGAAATCAATGAAGATTTCTATGTGCTTTCTTTCCTCTTTACTATAACAATGACAAGTTCTAAAAAAGAAATTTGAAGTACTTTTTAAATTAAATCTCAGAAACAAGATGGCTGCATATTTGCATTTCAGACATTTTTAGGTTGAATTCATGGGAAGGTACTGGCCAGCGTAGCGAGGAGACAAATACTAATGGCATATTAATTGCAATAATTTTTACTGGGACATTTTTTTGTAAATTCTTTTGTAAGTGATCCTTTCGGGAAGCTATCCGCAATAGCTGAAGATGTCTTCAAAATGAAATAAAATTTCCGTCTCAATATTTTCTGATATTTTTTATTCTAAATTTTTAATCAGATTAACAATATAAAACCTCGTGACAGTTCAAGCAGAGAAATGGCGATTTATTAGTGTACTCAACTTGAAGTCACTGTGAAACCTTTACCAAGCAGAAAAATCACTGTACATTCCAAAAAGCTCATCACCACAAGTTAATCCGAAAATGTTACTTGTATACAGCATTTTGTACAATGTATTTCATATCAAATTTGGCGATTTATATTAACTATAAAAGTATTAAGATTTTTATGGAAAAATAATTAATCATAAGTTGATTTGATATGATGGTGATGAAATGGTTTAATAATCAGGCAACCAAAGGCTTCGTGGAGCCTGTTTCGCTCACATGATTTGCTATTCGATAGCCACAAACGGAATCTGAAGACTGACTAGTGGTTTCAGACAAGAAGTAATTTTTCCTGTATGGTTCTTTGTCCAATAAAATTTTTGTTTATGGTAATCGAATATGATTTTCCAAGTGGCCGTATGGAATACGATTCCTATGCAAAACTCAGGCAGCCATCTTGGATAAAGATGGAGCGTCTGAAAGAGACCCATATAAGAGTCATTTCTGATTAGTTTGAGTAGGTGAAGATTTTGAGTCTGAAAGAGACCCACTCAAAGGTCATTTATGTGGACTTTTGTCCAACTTACAAAGTAGATTTAGAAAAAATACCTTTAGACTAAATTTGCTATAGTCTGGACTGTATGTTTAACAATGTCTGGAAATGGTGGGCATATTGGTTGCCAACGGATAATCGGATATAGAATAGAGAATGGAAAGGGGAATGTGTCAAAGAGCAACAACCCGACCAAAGAGCAGAAAACAGCTCAAGGCTACCAATGGGTCGTCAACGCAGCGAGAAAATCTCGCACCCGAGTTGGCCTTTAGCTGGCCCTTAAACAATAATGTATACTAGTTCAGCAAAATGGACGGCACACTATGCATACTTTGTTTGGTTCTAAAAAAGAAAGAAACTTTAATCTTAAATCTAAATTTCCCATATGAACCTATATTTGATACTTAGTTTGGCTGTACCGAACATCTAGTTAGCAAGAAGGTTCAATGGATAAAAGCTTTAAAAAGCACCAAGTATTCATTGGCTAAGTAAAGTTACCACCAATTGTCTCATTACTTTCATACAAAAAGAGAAGAAAAAAAAATCCCATATTGTACTCGTCTTGGAGGGCGAGCCGGGGGTATAAGATGTAATTCAGTAATACCACCTAATGATCATTGTCGTAGGTCAAGTTAAAAACTGGTGTGATGGCTTGATAGAAGAACATTTCTTGTAAAAGTTTACTGACAAACGGACGACAAATGATGACAAAACAAGTTGAAAATGATTTTTTATCTAAACTCAGACTACCGTTTTCATCCTTGTTAATGCGGAAAAATCAACTCATTTTTCTTTATCATGTTGTTCAGTGTTAATTGTTCGATGACTCTGGAGTACCAGGAGAGAACCATCGACTTTCCTCGGGAAAATTGTCATTTCAAATCGGAGTTGAAGACGACAATTGCTGAAACCGAACTCATACCGTCAAGCTATTGATCGTTTAATTTAGGAGTTTTCTCAAAATATTTTTATTAAGAATCTTTCGCCCGCCGAGGCCTTAAATACTGTTGGCGTAAGAATAATCTCACACCAGAAAAGATCACGAAAAGGTGGAGAGGGTAAACAGTTTAGTTTTGAAGTTAGAATTGTCACTCCTGACAAGCTTTGGCAATTTCTTAGAATCAAAACAGAAACTGTAGCAACATTCACCTCGCAGTCAAATTTAACATATAACAATAGCTGAAGGTCAAAGTTGACTTTGAGCAGTATAAATCTTTTGTCATCGGTTTTGAATTGTGATGTGGTTTCTGTTTTGATTCTATAAAATTCTTAGGCTAATAGATAACATCAGAATTGCAATAGATTGTTTCTTTATCAATATGCCTACACAACCTAAAAAGCCGATGTAAACTGCAATTCTTTAGAAATGCATTAAAAAGTAAGATCCGTATTGATCTATGGGAATTGTTTCACACCTTAGTGTTATTGATTTTAATTTCCATCTTTTCATTTATTTTATGCATTATTCATGTTGAATATTTCAATATATGTAATGTCATATGTCTTTGATAATCTAGGCATTGGTTGCTAAACAACGGGTAGATTCTGTACAGGTAATTTTATGGTAATCCGACTTTAACAGCTCGGATGCGACAGTCACGTAGCGGGATGGAGAAAATGGCGGGTCAATTCGTCCCGTTTTGTCTTTTGGTGTTCCTATCTTTTGGAAAATTTTATGGTAAGTTTGATTTTTAATTAACAGATTCTACATTGACTTCACATGTTTTACAAGACTATTTCTTTTTGATAGATTGTAAATTGAGTATTTCAAATAACATTGAAAGTACACTTATAACGATATTGGATTATAGCCATTTACACCGTTGTGTTTTCCGTTTATAATCAATTTTAAATGGTTTCTGCTTTAGTTGAATGAAATGAATCAATAGAACAAACAAACAGAAATTCTTTAATAAATAAAAATTAATTGATGCTAGCTGAAGCAGTTATTAAAAATATAATCTCGTTTTTCAGATATATGCATGAATAAAATTTTGGAACAAACAAGACACTTCACTAATGGGTTTCATATGAAAATATTATACTTGATGGAAACAATTGTAATTTGCTATTATTTTGAACAATTCAGAGTTTTGATCCAAGTATTACCGACACAAATTTATCTAAATGTGCACATGATGCATAAAATAACTTATACTTTGCTTTGTACTGTACACTGTAATGATGTCTCATTTCACGCTACATGTATCTGCTGATGAAAAATATCTCATAAATATAGAAATATTTGAAGTTTGATGACGACTAAAAATAATTCTAATTAAAACAAAAATTTCATGCAAGATCTAGAACGCAAAATTTAATATATTTTATCCTCCATGCATAACATTTTTGTTCGAATCAATATCTGACTTGTTTTCTTATTCAGGCGTTGTTCATTTCCGCAGATTGATATTTTATTACTTCAACGTAGGCTTAGTAACAGAAGAAACACAGCATTTTTTCAAATTACGTTTTTTACAGCTTATAATTCTCGAAAAATACATTTTTGAAAGATAAAATATAAGTTAAAATTTACATGTATACATTATAAAAAAAGTTCTATATATTGTATATGATATCCTCAAAATTTTCAAATTTGATCACTACATTTTTTGTATTTCATTTAGCTAATTTTTTTTCTAAAGAGATATAAATGTATGCCATAGAACAGCATTGTTTCCATTAACTATTCGAATCTTACGATAGTTTTGCGCATGTGAAAACAAAATTCAAAACAGTAGTTTTGTTAGCATCAGTTTCATGTCGATATAGAAATAACGCAAGATTAAAGATAGCGATAAAGATCAGAATATATTTTATGCGACACGCACTTGACCCAAACACCATATATGTCCCCTCAGTGGTACATTAAATAAATATTAATTGGTGTCATTTTCGTCTGAATGTACATCTACAGATTTGGAGAAATTACGTCTCATTAGCCATGGCCCAAGTCTGAATAGGTGCAAAGCAAAAACAATAAATCAAAATACTGCACAATAGATTTAAATGTCAAAATGTCCAAAATATGTAAAGACAAAAACAATCCGTGGGAAAATAATGCAGCTCTGTTTCCACATACTTAGCAATTGCTTGTAACTATATATATATCATACATGAACCAGTATAAAATACAAGCAATTCGCTGGTAACAATCTATCGAAAATAAGTGGTATCAATAAACATTATATTTTATATTTTTTTTACATTTATAAACGCCACTGAAGCCACTTGAAATTGCATTCAATTTCAAAATGCAACAGGTAATGGATAATATTTACACAGGAATCACGAAAAGGTAAAAACCTTGTGGTTTGAAGGCTTAGTACTCCAACAATCAAATATTCAGAGTATTCTGAGATTACACCATTTCGACGACCTATTTATTCCGGCAGTTTAAAATATTACAAAAAGAAGATGTGTTGAAAGGGGGGTCAGAAATTTTAATTCCCGCTTTATTTCTACTTTATTCTCCTTTCTCCTCAAAAAACTAGTAATAAACTCTGCTAAATGTAAAGCATGTTTGAACCACTGATTTGAAATCTATAGTTTCGCAAAGTTAACAGAACTTTTAAGTTATATTTTAAAACAGCTAATCATAAAGTAAATTTTGAAATAGGCAAATTTGCGCTATAGAGATTATGGAGAAAAACAGATGCGTCAGTCAATGAATACACAAATGGGGCTACTGGTAGCCCATGCAATACTTGGATACAAAAAACAATTGAAAAGCGTTGTAAATCTGTTTAAAGCCTTTGATATTCTAGTTTTAATTTTCATAAGTTTTTGTATTTCTTTATACATGTATCTCAACTTCAGAAATTGCCATATCACGACATTGTGACGCTTTGAACTTACAGCTGTTTTCTGCTCTTTGGTCGTGTCCTCGTCTCTTTGACACATTCCCCGTTTCAATTCTTTATTCTAAATGTATCAAGGACACCAAGCCAGACACATAGAAAAATATTATTTTAAATTACAAAAAATAACTTAATTATTAAAGATAACTCATCATACATGTAGTCGTTTTGTTATGTCGGTGGAAAATTAAGTTTACTGGATCTTTGCAACCATCAAATCAAACATTTCAATTTGATGACGGCAAATATTAAAATACAATAGTATTATATCCATTCTAATGGAAGTGTGCAGATTCTACATAAAAAAGCGGTTCTTTCGGAATCTGGAAAAGATGCTTCGCGTGAGCCCTATCTCAGATGGTATATATTGCAGAATTGATGGCTAGAAAAATTACAACTTGATCGAATGTTACAACCAGCGTTGCATTAGCAGACAATTTACCTAGCTTGTTTGAAAATATAAAAGGAACAGGTCCACTTTTTAAAACTGCCCTAACAATGAAATAAAATCAGGGTAAAAGTTTTATATATGCGATTATTGTCATTATATGCAGTACAAATGTACTAGTAAGAAAGAAACCAATTGTATTATAATTTTCGTTTGTACACATATGTTAATGTGTGTATATTTCATATTTCGAGTACCCTCAGGAAGATTAGTTTAGGCTAATGAGGCAATCCACTTTAAATAAAGGTTATTTATGTGATTTATTTATTTAAATCGATTATTATGCGAGCTTTATACAAATGTAGATGTAGATGTAGATTGTAATATATTTTATTGTACTTAGCAACGCAATATTCCCTGTAGAACGTAACCAAAATGTCGCGTGCAATATTTGACGATATTGCACGGAGAGCAATATTGTATTGTAAGGACGATGTTTTTTTCGGATTATTTCCGGGATCCGGGTGGTGTTGCCATACAATAAAAGGGTTATTGCACGGAACTGGGGAATATTGTCCCTCGTAGAATATTATATCGCACGCGCAAGCTCGTGCAATATTACATTATACTCGGGACAATATTTCCCAATATTCGTGCAATAACCCTATATTATTGTAGATTTAATAATTTATAAAATCTATTTTGAATTGAAAACTCATCTAGTAAAGTATATTCGGATCGATATAAAACTCTCACTGGATTAAAAAAAGTCCTGGAACGCCATATTTGAAATCGTTTCTGCACCGTATTTTTAAGTATATGCTTCAAAGATTTTTATTGAATATTGAATTATTATGATAAAATTACGAAGTAAAGTAAACACGAGGGAAATGTACAAATGTTTACCTAGTGATGTTGATTACAGTACGTGTATATATAGTTCAAAGTGTTAAAAATGAAATCGATAATAAGCATAAAAAGGGAAGATGAAAACTAATTGAAATTGCATTTATATATATTTTGCGGTTATAGTTTGATGTCAACTTTCCCAAAAGAATGAATAGGTGGAAAAATAAGTAAATATTGTTGACTTAGTCTGTTTTAATGGTTGATATTCCGTTAATGTATGATAAATTTTATGTGAAGGTTTTATCTTGAGATATTCCAACCTTATTGTGACACAAGTTTATATGGTTGTATCTTCAGTAAACTATAAGCTGTAAAAACTTTACAAAGATTTGTCACGTACCACTAGCGGACATAAACACAGACGTGTCTCATACTGAGCCTTATGAATAATAAAAATATTAATAATAACAGTAATAATAATAATAAAAATAATAATGAAAATGTTGTTGTTATTTTAAAAAATGATTGTAATCGTGATTGTTATTATCATTGTTATTATTATTATTATTAAAATGCCTGTAATTACACGATTTTGTGACAGCTCATTTTCTTTTATTTCTTTTTTTAAGAAATAAGTATGAATCTAAAAATTTTACAGAATCACATAAAAATAAAACTCAGTTTAATATCTCAAAGTTAGGAAACTACTCTTACCGATGTTTGAAACATTTTACTGATTAAAGATGCCCAATGAAGCTTACAGTGAATTTTTTTTCGGTATTCGCTCTTGCTTCCGAAAGATATATTTGTCCAATTTCAGATGGTGTTACTATTTTTTTGTTGTCACAGATAAATACTTACATTTGTACTTCTAAAATAAAAATAGATAAAATAAAATTAAAAAATAAACAAATAAATGGAACCACATCATTTTTGATATCAGTCTCAATATCATCCCATGACTCCTATATGTGATTAGATATCGGGTTGCATACATGTAAACTGTGTATCATTATATTTCCAGTATGGCCAACTAATTTTACCAATGACCAACCAACAAATTTTACCACAGTGACTTCTCTCCACAAAATCATTGTAATCTTTTAACATAACAATATTAATTATTAATTATTAATTACGGAAAAGTTAATATCATTTATTTACATCTTCAAATGAATAATCAAGATAAAAAAGTTCTTCAGTTAAAAACAAAGTTATTACGAAATACAGTCGAACCGCGAAGTATCAAACTCGGTTGACTCAAAATCTCGGATGTGTCTTTGTTATAATTTCCTGGTCCCGGAAAATTTCCCATTTGTCCTATGCATTTATACCTCTGATGACTCGAACTCTGATGATACCAAATCTGGGATAACCTGAGCATGTAATAGAGGTCCTGAGAAAAAACACAATGTAATTTTACCTCGATGTGTTGAACTTCAAAGTGTTTCTTTTCAGAGAAGTCCGAATTCGGATATAATAATTTTCTGTTACATATTGACGTGTTAAAATCTCGGAATTTGAATATCGTTAGTGAGAAAACCTTTTCAACTCACTTTTTAATTACACAAATAATCTTTGTTTGTATAACGGATAGCTCGACATGTTCACCTGTACAAGATGTCAGATATTGACCCTTAAATTTAACAGTTTGTTTACGCGTGCCAAGAACACTCAACCTCAAATGACTCGAACCCCGGATAACTCGAACACTTTTTTGTATTCCCGTCAACTTTGACTGTACTAAAATCAATCCAAATACTTTCGAAGAGCAGTGTTATCTTGTTTGGTTGCAGAAACTTCTAAACGCCCATCATTTTGGTCTTAGTGATAACATTACATCAGATATGAAAACTTGCGTCGATTATTACTGTATAATAATAAAACCTGTAGTCGAACAATGGAGTACATTATCGTTTATTTCTTGTTCAGTTAAGCCGGTGAAGATGATTCTTCGTATATAATTCTCATATAAAAGCAAGTTTTGTATTTGTTAACATATAAAGTAATAATTTTACAGTATATGGTAATCCTCCTGCAGAACTAACATTAGATGTGGCTTTGGTGTTCCCTTATGATACACAAGTTGAGCATTACATCGGAGGCAAAACTAAAATGGAAGTCAAAGTGGCATTTCCTGTTGGAACAACCAACGCCGTCAGTATAGAACTTCTACCGTCTACCAATGTAACCATAATGGCTCTCGGAGAGGTTATTGTTACTGCGCCACCGAATGGGTATGTTACAAAAACAGGCAGTGATGATGTGACGAGACATATTACTGATGAAACACTTGGCGTAAGTATATTTAAGATTTCATAAGTAATATTTTAGTGACATATTATTAAAATGATTTGTCTATTTCTTGAGAACATCTCCTACGGAAAACTTTATACACCGAGTTTTATATGGGCCACACATATTGCCCTAGAACCAGACTTTATAGTAGTGAAACATGGATCAGCAAATAATCTCTTATGTCATCACTTAGGAAATGTTACGGTCTTCATCACGAATTGATTGACCATTACAGTGTTCCAATATATAAGATGATGTTGGACCTGTTCCCACTGTCGTAACATTTCATGTACCTCCATCGATTCGTGATTACTACCGGATTGACTTTGTTGAACTTCACGACGGGTGCCGTATACGGAGCAGGAATTGCTTACCCTATCGATGCATCTGAGTTCACGCCTGGTTTTATAGGAGTTCATCTTTCTTTATAGTTTTTAGTTTTTATTTGTTGTGCTTGCGGTTGTTCATTTGTGTGTCTAATGGATTGCGGTTTTTTTTGTGGTTACAAATGTACCAATGTGTCTAAAGTACAGAAAAAAATGTTAGAAAAAGACATCAAACTTATTAAGATTATACAAATCTGATTTTAATAGTTTTTTTTTACTAATTTTATCTATAATATGGGTTATTTGATAATCTATTGAAACAACATACTCCATATTTATTATAACATTTTTAACGAATGCAATACATCGGCTAGTTGGCATTGCCTATGTCAAATAAAATTTGACTTTGTGATAAAAACCCAAAATTACATATTGTGGTACTTCATTCAAATAGAAACGTTAGTTGTATATGTTGTATTTTATTTTTATTCATGCAGCAAAAGGTTCAGCTATCTACCCGTGCTGTCATCGACCTAAAAGACGTTACTGCAACTGCCGGTGGAGCTGAAGACGACTACATATATAATATCACATTTGAAGCATTTGTTGTATCTACAGAGGGTTTGACAGATAATCAGACACACTGGGTTAGTGCTGGTGTCGAGTATGACAACAGTAATAGCATATGGGTAGGACAGATTGCACACTACATAAGAACTGGGACACTGGTAAGAATCTTCATTTTATTTAATATTTGTATTTTTTCGTCTTATATATTCAACTGAAGGAAATATGTTAATATTTCCATATTTATGACTGGACAGATGGGGTAACAGGTAAAATGGGAAAATGCCATATCCGGTTTATAAAAGACAGAAGACCTCAGTAATTATCAGCAAACTTCGGAAACACTACATAATCTGTTTTCATAGACTGTGAAGTAGATTTCAACAAGCATGTAGGAAAGCTGTATCCACCTAATTTTGGCCTTAAACTCTTGTTTAATTTATTTCCCGTTTACAAGAAATATAATTTACTGTCATAGTTTATTATGGTCCGGATTCTTTAATAAAAGGCAATGAATAATTAGCTTCAAAGAAAACCAGAAATCTATGATTAAAAAGTTCGAATCGTTCCCCCACTAATTTTGGTGTGTAGCTGTGTAGCTCCCCGAGATGCACCCTCACAGCAAGTAATATGACTATAGGTCGCTTGGTATCGGAGAACTGAACTCGGACGTAAATGAAGCACAATAAGAAGGTCAAAGTGACCTAATTTTGGGAGGAGGCTGTTACTCTTCGAGATGCACCCTGACACCAAGTAATATGATTGTATGAAAAAATAATATAAGTGGCCAAGTTAAACGTAAATATGAACAACAAATGAATATAGGTCGCTTTGTACCAGAGAACTGAATTCGTACTTAAAACTTAACCTAAGTCAATGAAGCGCAATAAGTAGGTCAGAGTGATCTAATTTTGGTGGCATGCTGTGTTACCCCCGAGATGCACACTCACACCAAGTAATATGATTGTATGAAAAAATAATATAAGTTGTGAAGTGGCCAAGTTACACGTAAATATGAACAACAAATAAATAAAAGGCAGCCACATATAAAAGGTAAAAACAAAATACATATAAAATCTTAAATAAAATAAAACCAATTAAGGAGGATGCCCAAACTTTCGACCATACGGCCTTCGTAAGAGGCAAAAGAGACAAAGATTGAAAAAGCATCCGTCCAGCTCAGAAAAGAAGAGCCAACTGACCTTGAAAACCAAGGACTAAACTAACGTTTTCAAGATCAGTTGGTTCTTCTTGTCTGAGCCTCAAATGATTTACGAAGTTCTGATTCTCTACTGACAAGATTGGTTCCATTATCACTATAAACCTTTTCAGGCGTGCCTCTTCGACTTGTGAAACGCTGGAATGCGGAAATGAAGGAATATGTTGTTAGACTGTAGGCTATCTCAATGTGGACCGCTCTCGTAGTAATTAGGCAACCACGTCGTTTAACCACTGAACGGCCTATTTTTACGTTGCATGGGCCAAAATATTCAATACCAACAAAAGTAAATGGTGGTCTATCAGGAGTCTTCTGCTCATTTAAAACGGGAGCCATCATCTGAGTACGAAGAGGTGCTTGGTATTTTCTACATCTAATGCACTGTCTTAAGATTCTACGGACGGTACTTGGTCCTTTCAATAACCAATATCTTTCTCGTAATGACGCGAGTACATGTGCCATTTCAGCGTGTCCATTGTTTTGTTGAAATGATCTTGTAATCAAAGTTGTCACGTGTTGAGCATTCGGTAATATAAAGGGAACATTTGGTTGCTGATAGATCGAGACGTCCCTTCATGCGTAGTAATCCGTCATGTAAAATTGGATTCAGAGATGCCAGGCGACTATCATTCTTAACAGGTTTCTGGTTTGTCAACATTTTGAGTTAATCTGAAAACGAATCTCGTTGTACGTGCTCCGGTATGACCATTCTGGCTTCTTCCAATTCGGTAACGCTCAAGTTTCCTGTATTAAAGTCTTTGTCATACTTCAGAAAACGTCTCATACAGTATTTCTTAAACCTCAAGAACCATGTAACTGAATGTTGTAATCTATACCAGTCTGAGAAGTAAGTGATCACATTCCGTGTTGTGTCAGTTGCTGTTGTATTAATCATAACCCTCCGTTTAAGTTCAGTATCTGTGTTGTCGATTTCAGTCACTACTCTAGAATTCGGCAACTCCTTTTGATCTTTCAATAGAAATTTGGGTCCATTGAGCCAAAGACTGAACCGTATATGATCCTTCGCCAGTATTCCTATTGACGCAATATCGGCAGGATTAGATCTGGTATCTGGTGATGTCACTTCGTGTATAATGCTCAATCGATTAGCTACAAAAGTCTTACAGCGACGAGATTCATTTCCTGATGTAACCTCATAAAATCATTGAATCCCTCCAAAACACCACGTTATCAATTTTCACCTCAAGGCACAGACTACAGCACCGGATAACTCTAATCTTGGAATTGTTGTTTAAGTTTACTTTTCCATTCGTGTCTTCAATTTGTAAGTACGAGCATGCTCCATAGCCAATTTCCGACCCATCGCGAAATATATGAAGTTGAACATCAGATATATCCTTCATATCCTTTGAAGCATCTGGGTATTGATATATTTTCAAGTTCAGGTAGTAACGATTTCCATATTTTCCAATTTTCTTTTTCTCTCGGTTTCGGGTCATCCCACCCTAACTTCACGGACTGTCTGTTGAGGTCTTGCAACATTATTTTCCCTCTCAGTATAATAGCTGCAATAAGCCAAAGTGGATCAAAGATCGAACTGATAGTTGACGTTATTCCGCGTCGTGTAATCGGTTGCTCCTGTAGCTTGACTTTATACTTGATTGCATCATCATTCACGTCCCATGCGACACCTAGTGCTCGATCGGTCGGCAAATTCGCATTAGATTTCAAATCCATAACAGACGCGTCCTCTCCGAATCTGGTATTTCCCTGATATCGGTCCTGCTATTGCTAATCCACTTCGTCAATCGGAATTAACCGCGTGTCATCATTTTCCGTAAGTCCGTCGCAAGCTGAACGGTTTTCTCCTCTGTGTCAACTGACTTGAAGAGATCATCTACGTAAAAGTTCCGGTCACCTGTAGAAGCAACATCTGGTTCAAATGATTCAGCATTATCAATACATGTAACTGTCCTTTTCAATGCGTACACGACGCAACTTGGCGACGAAGTAGTTCCAAAAAGATGTACTTGCATCTGATGTTCAAGTTTCCGTCTGGCCACCATAGAAATCGTAAGGCATCACATTCGTCTTCTCTTACTCACACTCGATTAAACATAGCCTCAACATCTGCCGCTAGCGCAATGTGATTCTATCTAAATCTTATCGGAACTCCTACTAAGCTGTTTATTAGATCGGGTCCTTGTAGTAATATGGCTATTCAAAGAAACATTCTTGAACTTGGCTGCACAACAAAAAAGAACTCTTAACTTTTCCGGGTTTGTGTTCATCGGTGACAGGGTGGTGACTTCTTTGGGATACCCCTTCAGTATATAATCATTAAATGTCGCTGTATACATCTCATGAAGTTTTGATTCCTTCGACTATTTACGGTGAAGTTGTTGTACTCGATCATGCGCCAAAGGTAAATTATTTGGTCGCTGCACATCGTCATTACATTAGGGCAATCCGGGCTTGTAATGTCCATCCTCATATGTAATTGTCTCCAATATTTTCAAGGCACATTTATCCCTAATAGACATGCATGTTTTCTCCCTACTCGTCTGATCTTGGAAATCAGTTGTCCATATTGTTGATTGGTCCTCGTACAATCCATCCTTAACGCGTTCTTACTGCATAGGTTGTTGACTACCTCCGGCGCATCGATACCAATTAGCAATAGCACGTCATTTGTGTTTATCTCGGGAATGTCAATATCCGATAAGTGTTTGAATTTACAAAGATCTCAGTTATTTGCTGCTGAATAAGTTGAGATCGGCAAGTTCTTAACTGACCATACACGTCTGAGGTCTATCTGAGAATCGTCTCTAACTTGGGAATGTCAATATCCGATAAGTGTTTGAATTTACAAAGATCTCGGTTATAAATCAATCTCTTGACCTTCTAATTCAACATTATGTGACGCTGCCGTAGTCATCTTAAACTTTACCGGTCTATTCTCTTCTCCGAACATGTCTAACAAACGCTCGTCGCATAACGTCTTATCCGCTCCATCATCAATCAACGAGTATGTTTGGTAAGTATTTCCATTTGACGGGAATGATTCCGAGACAGTTTTTTACAACGATTCGGGCAGACGAACAATTAATGCTAACTTTTCTAGCTGTGTGATCGGTATCAGTTTTAACCCAATTATGTAGCAAAATCTGATGCTTACCTGTACACTACAAGTTTTACCTTTTCTACAAACCTTTGAAAATTGTTTACCTTTTAAACAATTAAAACATAGCTTAAAATTCCTGACAAATTAATCTGTCAATTAAACTCATGGACTGAAACTTAACACATAATTATAACTGGCTTCATGTACCATCACAACATATGTACTTACCATCTTGTGTATTAGACTGGCTTACATGTATGTTACTTGACGCAAATGTGGACACATTTTCTCTCATATTAATATCAATATTTCTGTCAGAATTCTTTCAATTCGAGTTTTCTCTAACTAAATCTAAACCTTACATTGAAGAAGCTAGGCGTGACTTTTGATAAATAAATTTAGCTTTTGAAGCTTTAGCTTCACCCTTACAATATTGAATTAAGAAACTCAACCTTAACTGGTTGGCTTGCCACTAAATGTCAAAAGTTCTGTCTTTGGTAAGTTGAATCCTCCTTGTAATACTGATGCAAGTCGTTCAAATGCGGAATCAATGCTGCTCATGATGCTGTCTGACTGCGAACCTTCAGCGATGCGCTCGATCCGGAAACCGGCATTCACAGAATTTTGTTCATTCGATTGAGGAATGTCAATTGCCATATGTCTCGAATTCACATTAACGTTCATGTCCTGATTTTTACTAAATACTATCTCAGTTTCTTCTTGGCCTAAGTTTATTTTAGGGGTCCCGACATTTTTAGAGTTTACTTGGAGGGTCCCACCCCATAAACACTGTATTTTGCCTTATTTTAAAAATCAATTCATTTTAATTACCTACCCTAACATGTTTTATCGATGTTTCAAACTTTCCCAAATGTTAAAACTCCCAGTTATACATGTTTTTTTGCCGATTTTTCGGCACCGATTTCGTTGTTTTCCTTGAGGTCGCCATATTGGACGCACTGCGCATGCGTACGGAGAAAACCCCGGGAATTACAATGTTGACATTTCTTTATGACGTCATTTGACAGTTACGAGGATTCCGATTTGGATCGATGAATTGATGATGGAGAATGGATTTTTTTACGTTTTTGGAGACGATTGCCACCCTGACATCATGCATCAACTGGATGACAGCAAATGGACTGTTGAAGAAAGCAAAATACTGCCAGGATTGTCAAGTATGGTGCTCCCAAGTGAAGCAATCGGACAAAGTTGATGGCTACGTTTTCAGATGCTCCAAATGCAGAAAGAAGTTTTCCATAAGACAAGACATTTTCTTCGTGGCATCCCACTTGCCGCTACGGAATATTCTTCTGATAATGTACATGTGGACTGGTTTAACCTTTGCAGACATATTTGCAGGTAAGAATCTTTAAGAAATTGATGGTAACTTTAAAAAAGCAAAAACAAAACAACAAAAAAAAATAACAACAGAAAAAAATGAAAAAAATGAAAAAAAGGAAAAAAAACCTGTAAAACTAGAAAAATTTACCTTAACTCTAAACCCTAACCCTAATAAAGCTCCAGTTATTGTATCGCCACGGACTTACTTGTTCCTTTTTTGTGTTTTTCAGTAGGAGAATACTGAAGGACCAGTTTCAGCTAGGCGAGGAGGAGGGGGATAAAGTGGAGATCGAATCGAAATCTGGTAGGAAAAGAAAATACTCCAAGGAAGCACCCGAAACCAGGACGACACGTGGATATTCGGCATGATAGAAAGAGTTCGACAAGGAGTGTTCATCTTTTCGGTGGCGGACAGAAAGAGGGAAACACTACAATCACTGATTACCGCTCACATTAAACCAGGAGCGACGGTACATTCGGACGAATTTTCAACATATTTTAACTTAAATGAACTAGGCTTTGACCACAAAACTGTCAACCATTCTGTTGATTTCGTTAACAAGGACGGCATTCATACAAACACAATCGAAGGTTTCTGGGGAAATTCAAAACAACATTTTAAACAGTTAAGGGGAGTAACTAAATCACTTTTGGAACCACATCTAGACGAGTTGATGTACCGCTGGAACTACAAAAACTCTAACTTGTTGCACACCTTTTTTCATGATGATACGTCTAAGTACAATGTTTATAGAGATCTTCCGAAGGATGCGATGAAACTAGCCACAATGCCAAATTACGTTTTCACTTAATATATGCTTGTTTCACAGTGTGATGTGATCTTGTTTCTGTATTAAATTATTTGTTTCAGCATAAAATTGTCTATTTTTGTAGGATCAAAATTGGGACCCGTAAAGTAAACTAGTGCTATAATGCCTTTTATTTACTTTAAGGGTCCCACACTATATATGAATACTATTCATTATTTGCCATTGCTTTATATTTTTAATAGATCGTTATCAGTTGGAAAGTATCCCGCTTGTTGGAAAATAGCTAATGTATTGGCGTTTTTCAAGAAGGGGGATAAATCCGTGGTGTCAAATTATAGACCCATTGCTCTTTTGAGTTGTTGTGGAAAAGTGTTTGAACGTATTCTATTTAAGTATATTTTTAATTATATGATGGATAACAGACTGTTCTTTAAATTCCAATATGGTTTTCTCCCGGGACATTCTACCTTCCATCAATTAGTTGAACTTTATCATAAAATATGTTTAGCTCTAGAAAATGAGGAAATCGTGTGTATAATCTTTTGTGATATCTCGAAAGCGTTTGACCGTCTTTGGCATAAAGGTCTGATAGAAAAATTGAAATCTTATGGAATCGAAGGTAAACTTCTATCTTGGCTGAAAGATTATATTTCAAATAGAAAGCAAAAGGTACTGCTTGGTAATTGTAAATCAGAGATTGGCATTTTGAAGGCAGGTGTTCCACAGGGTTCTGTTTTAGGACCCTTGCTATTCTTGCTATATATTAATGATATTGCAGATGATATTCAAAGTTTGGTTAGATTGTTTGCCGATGATAGCTCTTTAATGTATTCATCTCCAGATTCTGTTGAAATTGAACGGAAGTTGACATGGTATGTCTGAATAATTGGGCTCATCAATGGCTTGTTGATTTCAATCCTAAGAAAACAGAAAGTATGATGTTTGCATTCCGTAGAGATGTTCCAATGATAGATTTGGTTTTCAACAATGAATATATCCAATTTGTTGAGAACCACAAACATCTTGGAATAACCTCTGCGGATTGTAAATGGTCAACACATATTGATAATATATGTAATAGTGTGACTAAGCAAATATTTGTCATGAGAAAATTAAAATATATTCTTTGTCGAAATAATCTAAACAAAATCTATTTAGCGTATATACTTCCACTTCTGGAGTACTCATGTGAATTGTGGGACGGATGTTTTGCAAAGGATGCAGAAAAATTAGAACGTCTTCAACTTGAAGCAGCTAGAATTGTAACAGGTCTCCCCATTTTCTCTAGTAAAGAATCACTATATTTTGAATCGGGTTGGGAATCTTTAGCCATTCGAAGAAATAGAAGGAAATTAAGTTTATTTCACAAAATTCATAATAAGAAAGCCCCGGAATATTTGGCTGATTGTCTTGATGAATATACACCATTAGGTAATTATAATCTCAGAAATCAACCTCAATATCGAGTTCCTAGATGTCGTTTAGAAACGTTTTCGAAATCTTTTTATCCTTCTTGTATTCGTTCCTGGAACGCTCTAAATCCTGCTATAAGATCTATTCCCTCAATTTCAAGTTTTAACAAGTCTGTTAGAGGAGAAAAATCATTGGTTCCGTTTTATTATCTCATTGGACCTAGAAAAATAAATATTTTACATACTAGACTTCGTCATTGTTGCAGTCCACTTAAAGCTGATTTATTTAGAGTTAATTTGGTTAATGACCCTAGCTGCATCTGTGGGTGCCCGTTGGAGGATGCTATACATTTTTTTCTAGAATGTCCCCTATATACACATCCCCGAGCTCAATTAATTAATAATATTCAACCAAACCATACAATAGAATATTTATTATTTGGATCAGATATGTTGAGTGACGAAGTGAATAAAAATATTTTTGAAAATGTTCATAGATTTATACACCAAACAAAACGTTTTATAGAATTATAACATGGATCATCAAATAAGAACTCTTTTATATAGATGTACTCACCCCCCCCCCCCCCACACCCCCAAACCTAATATGTCCATGTTTTTATATTTATTACAATACTTTTGTATGCTTTATATTTATTTACTATATTATTTTGTGTACTTGCTGTCCGTCTTTACATTGTATATATATATTGTATGGAGAGGATTTATGTAAGTTGTTATAACTTGTATCCAATCCAAATTGTTATTAGACAATAAAATATGTTTAAACTAAACTATGAATACTACCTGTCGGCCGATTCGTACCACATGTATTATCTAATGGGGATGAACAGGTAAACGACCCACGCAGCTGGCCCGTATTTGTAGGATCAAAATTGGGACCCCTAAAGTAAATCCCATTCCACCTCTCAAAAAATGGAGGGTCCCACTATATTTCTTGTAAATCTTCATACATTTAATACACTCTTATGTTTGTGTCACTCCTTTTAATATAGTGTTTTTTTCAGAGCCTTACAGTGTGGAACCCTCAAACTACATGAAGGCATTATAGCACTAATTTACTTTAGCGGTCCCATATAATATAGTGTGTTTCTATGTATTTCCATAGCCTTATATAGTGTGAGACCCTCAAACCACATGAAGGCATTATTTTTCATGTTTTTTTTCAATGTCTTAAGTTTGTGCTCAGCAATTGACCTCTTTGCTTTCGCACTTATCAAACCTGGCACCGGACGACACTGATGAACGTGAAGTTACACGACTAGCAGTAGAAACGTCATCATCGGGAATTTCTTCTTGCGGTTTCTCTTCTACAATCCAGTGCGATAATCTGTCAAGACATTCAACAAAGACCTTTTGACTCCTGTCGCAACTTACTTCCAATTGTTAAAAGATATCGGGTTGTGCGCACATATCCAAACACTTTAAGTGTGCTTCTTTAAATTGTTCAAAACGTTCAGATAATTTTCAGAACTGTTGATTCACAAGTTCGGCATTGTCATATGATAACATTTTTTTTTCAAGATCCTAGTAAAGTTTTGTCATCTGGGCTAAATGAGACGCACCGGTCCGTTTCAGATAGGGGAAATTCTTTTCTCCAGCCATGATTCATCGAAAGTCGAGAATTGTTCGGAGTACACGAGTTAAACAACGAGTATGCGATTTACAACGTATCTTTATTCTCCATACATCTATTTATTCATATACATCACAATCGTTCTCTACAAATAAATTAATTTTATATGTTACAACTAATAAATAAAATAAAATATGTGTACATGAAAAACACTTTACACTACTAAATATCAGTTAGGCAAACAATAACCATGCATAAATAATCAATTTCCAATTGTAAGTTCTTTTATAAATAAATAAAAATGAATATTCTTGTTTTACATTTAAGTAAAAGTCTGAATAGAATATTAAAAAACAAAACATATGTCTTAATTTTACATACATGGGTGTACATCCGACATCAACTAATTTCAAATGCCCAATGCAGCCCAAACAACGTAACGTCACTAAGAAAACGTAACGTCATAAGTCCGACAAGATAAGGACGCGAACATATGTGAACAAATTGCGCCGGTCAAACGTCGCCCAAAAACGTAAAAGTACACTGCACTCTTACATGACAATGTATTAATTAAATGACAAAGTATATTGAAAAATAACATGTTATAAGGGTTTACAAAATTAAAAAAAATAACAACTACAATGTCTATAATGAACAATATGTTCATTACACTTGGTATCGGAGAACTGAACTCGGACGTAAAACTTAACCTAAGCTAATGAAGCGCGATAAGTAGGTCAGAGGGACCTAATTTTGGTGAGAAGGGGCGTAACTCCTCGAGATGAACCCTCACACCAGGTAATATGATTGTAGGTCCCTTGGTATGGGAGAACTGAACTCGGACGTAAAACTTAACCTAAGTCATTAAAGCGCAATGCGTAGGTCAGAGTGACCTTATGTTGATGGGAGGCTGTGTTACTACCCGAGATGCACCCTCACACGAAGTAATATGTTTGTAGGTCCCTTGGTGTCGAAGAACTGAACTCGGACAACTTAACCTCAGTCAAAGAAGCGGGATAAGTAGGTCAGAGTGACCTTACTTTGGCGGGAAGCTGTCTTACTCCCCGAGATGCAACCTCACACCAAGTAATATGATAAAAGGCCCCTTGGTAAGGGAGAACTGAACCCAGACATAAAACTTAACCTAAGTCAATGATGCGCGATAAGGGTAAAAAGCATAACTTACCTACAAAAATCATAATTACCCAATGCAATAGTTAGATCTTTACCACAGGTAATAGGTCATAGTCATCAACACATCCATTCAGCATTGAAGTCCTTCTTCCAGTTCACCAAGTAAATGCTGATTGCATGCATACCTGACTAAATTTTAGTGGGAGGCTGTGTTACTCCCCGAGATGCATCCTCACACCAAGTAATATGACAGTATGTCTTTTGGTATCAGAGAAATGAACTCAGACGTAAAACTTAACCTATCTCAATGAAGCGCGATAAGTAGGTCAGAGTGACCTAATTTTGGTGGGAGACGGTACGGTGTTACTCCTCAAGATGCACCCGCACACAAGGAAATATGATTGTAGGTCACTTTGTATGTTAAACTGATTTTTAACATAAAACTTTTATCGCCAGTCAACCGTGTAATATGGGTCATGTGACCTTCATCTTAAGCCACATGGTCAGTATCTTCAACGTGTACCTGCACACAAAAATATATGACCCTATGTCAACCAGAAACTGAGAAATGGCTGTAGACGCAAACGCGCCTGTGCCGCAGGGGGTACTCCAATAGTCCTCTTCAACTTTGTAGAGGCAACCTAAAATCAAAACAAAACACAAACATAAAACCAACAGGGACTCAGGGTAATAAAATAAAAGATAAATGTATGCCACAGTAACATTTATACAACAAATCTGTATTTATTCATTGATCATCTTTCCACTTGGGGCGATTATACAGAGTAATTGGCCAATTTAAATACAAAGCACTCTAAGTTCATTGAATTATTAGATGTATTCTAAAAAAAGGATTACTAAAATTCCCAGTAAAAAGACACTGCTTCATATAAAAAGAAATAAACAATTTACACAAGGTGTTATGCTCATTATATGCTTTTCAAAATATAATTACAGAATATTCATAGTTCCCAGCAGCTTATGCATGAAACCCTAAAAAAAGATACAATATTTTCTGGTACTATCATTGTGTGTATTAAAAATTTCTACTAATTTAAGTTATAATTTTCTTAATAAGCAGTTTATTTTACTTTCTATAGAGCAATGGTAAAACAGCCTCCTTCTCAATGGACGATGTAACTGAGCTGAAAAGATTATCTCTTAGTCCTGTATCCTTTGAGGCTTGGGTTCCATATCCAAATTCTTTAATTGCTGTCGAAGCCATATCTCTATCTACAACTGACGATCATCTGCGAGTTGTCTCTCTTAAATGTGTCCAAGGTGCTGGGTCAAACTTCGAATTTGGCGATCCAACGATGTTGAACTACCCCCTACTACAAGAAGAAGGGATTGACTGTGCAACTGATCCGGGTGGATCTCGAAGGCTGAGAGTGGAACTTGGCAACGTACCTAACAAAGGTATTTTGATTAAAATGTCGCTGCTAAAAGGGGGTCCTACCACTTTGAAGAACTACGACATTTCAATCAATTTTATTTTATAAAAACTCCTTTACTTATTTGTTTTAAAGCAACGTCTTTCATATTTGTAACATCGAACACTTCAATTCTGCATTTAAAATAAACGTTCAACAAATTATTTCGAATCGAATAAAATATTTTATTTGACGTTCATTAAATACAATCGAATAATTAGATTTATTTTGCTAATTTAAAAGGGTCGAGAGATACGGGAGTTCCGACTGGCGAAATTGACAAACTGCAGTTCGAGGCTTTGTTGCACATGAAAGGAACGGCAGTTCTAAATGACGAATATCCGTTTGGGGTTGGTCTGGAGATCGACGGCTCGGAAGTATGGGTGGCAACAGTGAATATAACTGCCACAACAGAGGACTCAGTATGTATCTATTAAACTAATATTTAATGTAATACACAGATTCCCATTAATACTGTAATGTTAAATGTAGACACCACAACCTGTTTTAGTACATTGAAGCGTATAAACTATTTGTTGTTAGTGTTTTGATACAGAATTCAAAATGAAGTCAGATATTAATACATACTGAAACTGCATTCAAACTAATTTTCATCATGAAACTTAGAAAACTTAAAAAAATCAAAGATATCAAGGTAAAAATGTAAGGCTTGAAGTAAATTAAATGAAGTGATAAAATAATATTCTATAATGAATACAAAAAGACAAGTATTGCATATCAATTTGATGAGAAATCACATGCGACACTTTACCATTCTTGTGCCTTTTGACTATGTAAAATTGTCAAATTTTTCAAGTGTTGCTGAAATGCACACACAATTAGACCTTACTGCGTTACCTCAGTGACTGAACGGTAACAAAATAATAAAAGGTGTTTTCACTGATTTGTCTATGCAATTGGTATATGGTGTTGTTATCTTCCCTTTTCTTCATTCAAATAATGAACATATACCAGAAAAAATTATATTTTAGCTCCTATCGCTATACATATGTATGTTCGCCTAGTTCAGCGAATGAAATTGGAGATAAAAATGCAACGTGCTAAGTAGATGGTACGAGTCCAACCATTCTTTGGCCCCACCTAGCATGAGCAATTAAAATAAGATTTCAGATTCGAATTTGTATCCTTCTATCGTATTATGATCAAAGTTTCACAATCTATCAATCATTGTACAAAATCACTTCACATGATGCAACAGCGACATCATGGACGTCCGCTTAATCAAGGATTTGAAGCAAATTGAGTGTTTTCACAGTAGATTTGGTCAAAACAACTATGTTTGTCTTATAAAGACACATTCCAGTGAAATATCTGTTTTGGCAAGGTTGTTGCTCATATCATAATTGTAATTCAAAGGTAAAAAAAATGAGTAAAAATTTGGTGTTTTTCGTCTATTTCTTGACAATTATTCGTCTTTGACAGCGTATTGCCGTTATAGCGGATTTTTTTAGTTGAAAACAAAACACGTTCCTCAAAATGTAACATTTAAATAGTAATTGACGATAATTGAGAGTAAGTTATTCATTAGATTTTGATTTTGGAATCCAAGGGGTCAAATATGGAGCTGTAGAGGACTACATATATAATATTACATTTGAAGCACTAGTTGTCTCTACAGAGGGTCTGACAGGTAATCAGACAAACTGTGTTAGTGCTGGTGTCGAGTATTACATTGGTAACAGCATATGGCTAGGACATCATACCAAGCCTTTTGTTTAACAGTTATGTCGAATGTTATAAGTACATGTATAGCAAGAGATAGCCACGATGAATTATTTCTTGCTTAAAGAATTTTTTTTAAATGTTATAGTTTCAAACAAAATTTTGTTATTCTGTGATGTGTAGATTGACTTTCCACTAAACAACTTTGCTGCTGTCGGTGGCACCACTAAGGAAATAGGAGAGGGCTTTCTTGCAACAGCCTCGATCGAATTTCCGCGGGGCAGAGGAGTTGCTACTGTTACATACATGGTAGAAACAATGAAAAATGGTGGTGGTGATCCAGGCGTTTTGATCACACAAGCTTACGTGACGGATTCAGGTGCAAATGTACAATGTGGCGAAGTAACAACAGCGTACAACTCAACTGTCGAAGGCGGACTTGTAGATATAGCATACATTACTATAACAGCCGCTAACCACGGTCTTAACTCTACCAATGTGGCAGATGACTTAATACATGTCAACATAGCAATGGTTGGAGCAGTTGGATACGCCGTTGATGGTAATTACGACGTTAAGATTACGTCACAGACAGCAGGATCGCATACACAGACAATTATGTACACATTTAGTGGCACAGTAGCTTACGACGTACGTATCTTTTTATCGTTTTAAATCAAACACCCAGAATTTCCGACTTGAAATTGTATTTTATCAAATCATTTGTTGGAGTTACTTGTTACTATTTATTTAAATCTGGATCACATAATACCTTGTTTAGTCTGGTCATTTTGAAAAGCGTTAACCTTTCTTTATTGGGATGAATATCTTTTAGTAAAAACCTTGTTTAAACTAAACAAATGAAATTATAAAATAGGTATCAATTCAGATTAATTTTCAAATTATGTAGGAAGTACATGCACATTATTTTTAAGGTTAAATGTTTTCGTTCTTTCTCTGAATGCTTAAAAACCCCACAATTCCCATGAATATATATAGTACGCTTTACTATGCTCATAACAATTCGGAGTAGCTCTGATTTTTAGATGAAGAGGACGATAATGAGCCAGTGTCACTGACGTTGATATGATGTACATTCTTGTAAAAGAAAAACCAGTCATATAATAGATTATAATATATCGCGTATATGATGATAGTATTTCGTATTCCTTATTTTTCATAAAACAGACCAACACGAATCACACATTCGAGCTTACAAGTGTATGTGGAGAAAACCAAGTAATACCAGAGGGATCAACATTTGATCTGATTCTTACTGTCAACACACAAAGAGATTCAAACCCTGAGAGTCTTCAGATTGAATTTCCTATCCCTGCAAACGTTTCCGATGGAATGTTTGTGGTTTGTGGTGTAGAAGTCGTTACGATGGGAAAGAATTTGATTTGCTTTAACCCCGTGCAAGCAGTTAACAGTGCCAACTTTACCACGTACGTTATTCATTATAATTCTCTTAATCCTAAAATATTTAGACATCAACAAAAATGTAACTCATCGTCATCTATTTACTGTTACAAAAACATTAAATTTTGTGAAAACTAAGGCGTGTCTCCTTCATGCATAGCTCTGTCCTCGTAGGGTTTTGGCGTTACACTTTTGGTAATTTTGAATTTTTTGAATCTGCTCGTCAATTTTATTTTTGATTATTGTTTTGGTTTTTTTACCATAATAAGTCTTGAGCAGAAGTAATGTGTCGTTTAGAAATGCACGTGAGAAATGTTTAGTAAAACTCCCATTTCTACTTGTTCCTTACTTATTTAAGATCGTGCAAAAAAACTTTATATTTTCCGATAATGTACATAATTTTATTGTTTATTCATTTGACAACATACTTATGTAACTATCCCGTGTCGTTACTGATCATGAAAGGATACTTGATCAATGGACCATTTTTGGATATTGGATCATCTACATGTAATATCATTGCTGCAAAAATTTGTTTAAACTGGATCAAGGTTTACAGAAGACTTTATGACTTCAGTTTCCCATCCAGTCATATGTGAGGTTGTGGTGGTCATCTTAGTTGACAGTGTTATACATAGGATACATATCTAAAAGAATACCTTCTTAGTTGTTTCAGACAAGAAAATTCTTAAAGAATTTTTCTAAAAAGGAAATGTGTTTAACTTAGGAATCAGTTACATTTGACTATGTGGTTTAAGACAAGATTTAGTTTGGCTGTGGCGGCTATCTTGATGACAGACCTGTTAATTATTTACAATTCTGAAAGGGGACGACTTAAGAACCATTGCTACCAAGTTTGGTTGCAATTGGCCAAGTGATTTCAGACAATAACATTTTGAAGTAAATTTTCTCTTATTATCCTATTTTAAACTAAGCACGGATGTGGCGGCCATCTTGGTTAACAGTCTTGGCCATCAGACACAATTCTGAAAGAGGACAACATAAGGATCATTCGTGTCATTTTTGGTTCCAATTAGCTAAGTTTCTTCAGAAAAGAAGATTTTTCAATGATTAATTCCATTGGGTCCTATTTTAAACTAAGTTCGGCTGTGGCACCATCTTGGTTCGCAGTCCAGGTTATCAGACATAATTTTCAAAGTTGAATTTTTCGAAATTCACCCCTCATTTTTTCTAATTTTATTAACAGCCTTTGTGTCGGTTTGAAGTAGGTGACGCCGGACACAATTTTGGAAGAGCATATTCTAATAAAAGTTTGTTCACAATTGCCCAGTGGCTTCAGAGATCTTTAAATAAATTTTACGATGACGGAGACGACAGATGGCAATAGCTCTCTTGGGCCTGGGTGAGCTAAAAATAAAGTATTTTTGGATGAATGCCCATCGATACCTCTTTTTCGACGCTGTAGGTTCCATCATAATGTTGAACAACATTTAGGCTGATGAATGAAGACAAGATGAATAAAAGCAATAAAATATTTACTTTCTGTATTTTTTTCAATTGTTAGACGTTTTCGTCATTCATTTATTAATTTTTAAATTGTGATATACTTACACGCATTTAGAGTATCAGATCTGGATAATTAAAGCTTTTGAGATGAACTTGAACGCATTGTTTGTTTTTGACGAGATATTTCTGTTTTTTTCTCTTAATTACCTTGTAACGGTAATATGCATTTAAATTATTTTAAAACAAATAAAAATATCAGTTGTTATGAATAAAATATAGCTCTTCCAGTATATATTTTTGGCATGTTCTAAGAAAGGAGTTGAGTGAAGACCTTAATTCCAAGGAACTTTTGAATTTAAAACGATTGTAGTATTGTTAATATAAAACTAACTTTTTCTTTAGCTTGAGTGATGGTAGTCATGAATATGTTGCAATGAACATCAAACCTGCTTGTAATATGGGATTGTTTGACGATCCAGAAGAAGACAAATTCGTTCTAAAAATCAAGTCAAAGTTCAGAACTGGGGTTACTATCAACAAAGGGGAGGAATATTGGTATGGCATCGGATCTAAATACACATCAACTCAAATCTGGGTTGCTCAGTACCCGCTGAATGGGCTACCAGTGGTAAGTAGATACGAGATAAAATATCTATACAAAAACCAATCACAAACTTATTCCGAAATGTTAATATTGTTAGGTTTCCCTGACATATCACATAGTTTTTTTAATGTAAAAAAATCAGTCTATTTTCCAAACAAAACAAATTGTTAATTGATATAGAAATTTTAGTTTGTATGTAATATTAGAAATAACCGAGAAAATTAACTGTGAGAAAATGTACCTTAAATTAAAAATAAATTATAATGATACCCAGTGAAAATAAGAATGACCTTACGATGAAAAATAACCACAATGACGGTTTAAAGGGAACCGAATAGTACATGTATGCGATAAAGTTGCTTTTTACCATAAATTTATACAGTGATTGAAAAAATCAAACTAAAACCATTAACAAAAGTTTGTACAATTGTAATTTTTTTTTTTGGCAGTACGACTTCGAAGGTCCTGCTATCATCACTGCTATTAATGTGGCGAATAATGTCAACAACACTGAGTCATTCCCTGGATCTTACCGTCTTACCAGAAGCTTTGATGGAGCCAACTTTTCCACTATGGATATTGAAGTAATTTTTTTACTAACCTAGCTTATATTGCGGAGGAAAGCGCAATTTTGAAGTACTTTCTAATCTGTGAACGTAAAATCTTGCGAACAAATGTTAACGATTACCAACAGAAATAATTATATAGAAACCAGCATCAAAAAAAAAAAAAAAAAAAAAAAAAAAAACATAAAAAAAAAAAAAAATTTAAATTATCATAGATACCTTTTTATTTTATTCATTCGAGGAAAAGAAAATGTCACGAACAAACTTCTATACATATTCCCTTCTTCACCAACTACTATAAGTAACGCATTTATATTAATGAATGAAATCATTATATAAGGAAAGTTATTTAAAATGTTAAAATATGTTTACGCACAAGTCAATGCGTTTTATTTTTTTTTTTAGACTGGAACACCAACCGATAATGGGACCCATTCAATCTACGCTTTGCAAAAGCCAGTCATGGGATTGAAAGCTGGAATCATTACAGAAAACTGTAACTCAGTTTGTGGAGTTGATTATGACTTTACTTATGTTTCACGTATGTATTGGAGTAATATTTTTGTAGAGGGTTTGGGAACATGTGACTTTCTTTTGATGTATCATTATGATCATATTTGAAGGACAAACGATCTCGACCTGTGACTTCCAAAAATAAAAGGTTAATTGAATAAAATAAAATCAATTAATCATACACATTAATAATGAATAGAATAATATATTAATCTACATTCCTTATCTATTTATCAAATCAGTGAAAATAAATTTACTTTCACTAAAATGTACAATTTTGAGAAAATACTCACCTTGAAAAAAGATGTCGGTGAAATAAGAAATACCTACATTACCTCAATCACTGCTATCCTTTTACTAACTTAATTCAAATCATTTTAGTTAAAGAGTATGTTGATATATTTGGAGATGACAGCCAGGCTATTCTAAACAAGATGATTGATGTTTTCGACAACTCTTCTGCAACTTGTATGAATCTACCGGTCCAAGGTCAATCTCCACCTGTTTTCTGGGCCAGAATTAATACCACTTTGCTGAACATTGATCTTAAAAGCTTCACCATGATTGTTGAAGGAGAAGGAATATCTTGTCAGCGCCATGGAGGAGAAAAGGTCCTGCAGGTATCAGTAAGTTTCCTTTTCTGCACATCACTTCCTATTTAAAGCATCTTGGAGCAGTGCACCTCTTTTTTAGCAGATTTAGTTATTCATGTTAGTTGATGTTATTTAGGTAGAAACATTTTCGCCCTTGAGCTCAACTAGGAAAGTTGAAATAATACGATATACGTAGTGTTGTATACATGTAGCTTGCGCATTAAAATTAATAATTTACTAGAATAGATTATTTTTGAAGACAAGAATAGAAAAAAAAGTTTTTTTCTCATTTCAACCTGTATTCAATCATCCTTATGTAATTGCTAGAACATCGTTTCCTTTATCACATCAAAGTTTAGACAGTACATGTAGTGTTCGTATTTGTAATTCTTATGTTTGGATATTCAATAATCGACGTAAATTAAGGTATTTTGTAATGCAAAATAGTTTTGAAAACGTAAACATTTTTATTTACAAACATCACCTTGTGTTTTAAGATCTCTTATCCTGTGACATCTTCTGTTGGCCGTTTCCATGGTGACGTTAAGTTCTGCAAGAATGTCAACAATGAAGTTGGTTCAACGAATACCTGTTCCTACAGTTGTATGTGTCCCGACACAGCCGAATGTTCTGAGATCATTATATTCTTAGCCAACTCAAACAGTGGTGACCATGGAAACTCGTGGAGTCTGTGCGACCTACGGGCAACCAACATCTAGAGTGGAGTAAGAAAAAAAATGAAAGAATGCCAGATCTATGGTAAATGTGATCCAGTTTGTGATATAAAACGATGAGAATACAATAATATATATTGTCCTCATTATATGTTTTGCTTTTGATAATATTTTATAATTTATAATTCAATGTCCAAGTGTCTTACTGCTTCTTTGATTATATACAAATGTTATTTTACATATCATATTTTTGTAACTGTTATCTTTTTCCCTGAAATGAGGTATGATGTTTATGAAAATCACTGTTATTTCCTTTGAAGAGAGTACTTATCTCCTTCCTAAAAAGTGTGACAGAGATAATAAAAATTATTAAATATTAAAATTAAAAAAATTAAATATGTTTATATCATACTAGTGATCAATCCAGAATTGTAAAGGGTGGGTTTTGAAAATAAGAAAGAATATCATAGAAATTCAGAAACTTTAGGAGGGAATTTTAACAATGTTATAAAAAAATATATGTGCATTTTTGGATAAAAAAGTTAAGTTTCAAGCCCTTAAGATTGCACTTGTATGTTAGATCTTTACTATGGATCATACAAGTTTAGCTTACAACAAATCTCTTTTTTTTTTTTTTTTTTTTTTATTCAACAATAATATTGCACACGCTGTTAACAAATACTCCACTGACACAGCTATCTCAGTGAAGGTCTCCGTTTTATTAGTATCAGAAGTCCAGAGAATTTTCAGGTTGATAAACTGTATATTGTTAGTCGTTTACAAAAATATTAATTTAATATTACATCAATAAATAAATAATATCATTATTTTAATGTATTTATATCATCTGGCGTTAAAAAGTAGGAGATTGTCGGAATTTCGTAGCTCATCCGAGATTGGGCTCGTTGTTTATAAATTATTATCAATTTCCGTGTTTCCGGTTAACGGTTGTTTTAATCAATTTTGGAATTGATTGTATACACATTAACTATATCTAGATTATTTTCCAGGTAGGTCAGGTATGATTTGAAAGATTGATAGTCATACTGTAACCCAAAAGAATACAACAAATCTCGCTATTTATATAATATATAGTTTTTATTAAATGTTTTCTATTGAGTATAACTATGAAAACTGTAAGTCTGTGATAGATTTGTATATATTATTTTGTTAGTTGTTTATGTTTATGTGCCCATAATGTTCATTTCAGCATGAAGTAAATACAAAATAGTTTAGTCAGTGATGTACGAAGGTAATATCAAAATAGTTTAATGCAGGAAACTCGAAATTTGGATAAAACAATTTCAAAACTGTAAAACACTTTTCCACAGCAAAATTACAACTCTATAACGGTCCCAAACTACTTTATTCCTCCTGAATTCCCATGTCTCAGCTGTTCAATGGTTTACAGACATTTATTTTTAGATGTCACAAGTTTTTTTTATTCTAAATTAATGAAACTGTACTATGAATAGGTTTGTGCTTTCAAGCCATATTTGTGTCTTTATCTGAAATACAAACGCCTCCAAATCTGGTCTTATCTCCAACATACGCTACAGAGGAAATAACCTGAACCTGTCCCTATAAAACTGGATTCCTCGAACATTGGACTATTTCGTTGGTTACTCTGACCCTCTTAATTCCGAATCCCGGAGTAATTTCTGTTCCAAAGTATCAGTAGAAACCTACTGAAAATTTATTTACAGCGAATAAGGTGAAGACCCTATCTGACCGTTACTTCACTTTTCATATTCCATGAAAACATTGTGTCCGAGCTTTATTTTTTTTAAATTTGGTGCATATTTCAACAAAGATATATATATATATATATATATATATATATATATATATATATATATATATATATATATATATATACACAATTCTGAATGACATTCTGCCAAAGTGACCATTCAAACTTTCAAAATATTTTCATTTATTCATATTACGTAATTATATTTTGTGTTGTTTAAACTGTGTTCGTAACTGCTTATCATACTGCTGGAAATATCTCACGTTGCTAGAATTAACCTCAATTTTTCTCTATGGTTTAAAAATGTAAGATATTTATGTCTATTGGTTGCACGAAATTAATTTAACAATATACTATTATCAACTGTTCTTTTCAGTTTTTCAATATATTTTAATTTGAAAAAAAAAATAATAACAGAAATTTAAAAAGTACTTTTTAATTTTTACAATATTTGCATGAAATTGTTCTGCGATCTTGTTTAACGAAACTGTATGGTGTTTTTCAAATTGTTGCCATGAAAATTAAATTTTCAGTGATTTTATGATACCCAGTTGTAAATTATATTACTCTACGTACATGTAAGAGTATTCAAGGATGGAATGGTATTTTTAGAAGAAATTTACTTTCCAAATGTGATAACAATTTTCATTATTACTGCTGTATCTTCAATTTTTCTAGATCTATTTTAAATAAATATTTTCTTAGACTGGTGTTATATTTTTCTATTTTGCCAAAATGGAACAAGAAACAGAGATATGATATCTGTCAAGCAAAGAATTTATTTGCTCGAAATTGCCTAGATTTGAATAAAGTTCGTTTATGATGTACAGGATTATGACGATCGAAGTACGTTAAATTCCCATTGTAACAGTATATTTTTAGAGGCCCATTTCGATTTTTTTTATTACGAAATTACGCTTATAAATAAAATTCTTTTATTAGGCCACACCAAATTGGTTTTTGCCGTTCCGATTTTTGGACTGCTCAAAGTTCGCCCCAAATTATTTTTTCAAGAAATTAAAAGATAAAAAATGTTGCCCGCTCCTAAAATTTGGTAAAAAAATAGGTTTTTCTTCGATTTTTAGCCATATATTAGTTTAAAAAAGTTGTGCCGCACGTAAATTTGATCTTCCCCTCAAAAATCTAGTTCTCAAGACAAAAATGAAATTAAAATTTCGCTCGCTCGCACCTATTTTTGCCATAAAAACATCCAAAGAACTAAAAATCAATTTAGTATGGCTTTATTACTTTAATAACATAAAGGTGGCCTAATATAACGAATTTTGGAAATTGCTAAACAAATTGTTTTACTGTGTTCTGTTTCGCACAGGCATTCGGCGTTATAAACGAAGTCAACAAAATACATCTACAACCTGTTTTGATCTGCATCACATATCAGTTTCTGTGTTCTTGGAAGGTTTTTGACCTTATTGTTGATATGGTTATCTGGACCATTTTTGCCTTTGCCCTACTAAAATTTGGATTATGGTTTAGGGTTTCACATGTTTAGCCCTACTGATTATTTATGATTAGTTGAAAATATGCAAAGTGCATCATAGAACATTTATTTTAAAAAAGGCAGAACAATTGTTTTAATGTTAGTTCTTCGTCTAGTGAATCTGTAATTGATGATATTTATACTACAAATAAATATCATATCATAACATTTCTCTGCAACAAGTGATCATTGACCTTCATGTCGCGGTATTTACGAAACTCGAGGATGATTCGTTAAAAAAATATAGATAACGGAGATATATACGTGGTTGTATTTGTTCAGAATAATTCCAGATGCACTACATGTAATTTGCACTTTCACACATCATTTGTATATTATCAAAGTTATAGACAATTACTTAATTATACTCAGATTAATTTGAATACTATCATCTTAAATGGACATAAATGTATACATAACGTTGCATATGAAAAGCTACCTAGATTGTATCTTAATAATAATTTCAACTGGATATAGAAAATAAGTAAGATTCAACAGTATATATTTTAGGGTCACTTTTTTGGTCTACTCTAGGGTTTTGTACTTATTTACTTGCGCCTGTCGTCCTCCATATTTAATAATAGCTTTGCTGTTTACCTAGTCATTGTTTATGATTTTTAAAATGCCAGATATCGTTTAAAAATTGTGAGTCGCAGCATATCAGAAACAATGCATAAATATACTGATTAATGCAACTGAGAACTAAGACACAAAATGGATTAAAAGGGAGAAAATCCGTCTTAAGATGGATCAGGTCGGTACAGTAATTAATTTTTGTTCGTATTCGGTACTGTAACGGTATATGGGTTATTAAATTGAATTCAAGTCAACTCGCCCACTCTGATTAGTCCGACAATTCGCCCACCTCTGAGAAAAGTTGCCTATAGTATTGGACAACTCGCCAACGCCATTGAAAAACTCGCCCTCATATACAAATGAACTAAATAGCCAATCTGAAAATATTTTTTTGGCATTAAAGAAACATTAAGGAATGATTTATTAATGCTACAATTAAAACAAGTAATGATGCTGTTATGAAAGTCTCCAGAACGAACACCAATTGAATCCCCCTTCCCGCCAAAAATGTTTCTCTGGTAAGGTTGAACTTAGATCAGCAGGTAAAAAGACTCAAAATCAGATTCAAGGAAACAATGGACGTATATAATGCTGTTTTTGGAACACTTTTAAACAAATTTGGGCAGGGGTTCCCCTAGGCCCCAGCTAACTCGCGGGATCTGGAGGGCCATGCGCCCGATATAAGTATGCTGAAAAAGAGAAGTTATAATGAAGGTTAATAGAATAAGTAACACTGAATAATGCTGAAATTACTCGCACATTAGTTTTGAAGTTGTGAAATCGTTTTTTTTTCCATTTTCCTGTAGACTTCTATAGCACCACCCCCCCGCCCCCTTAACGGTCCCTCTCACATACTGCAAAATTAAAACTCTTAGGATCATCCAGGAACATAGGCCTACAATACCATGAAGTACCCTCGACTTGCAGCTCTGGACAAGTTAAGCTGCGAGAAAGAAGCGGATAAAAAATAATAATAACAAGTAATAATATGTTGGGATGCCAACACAAAAGTCCCCAAAACCGCGGCCATTTTGAAACTCGATGACGGAAATCACTTTGCCATATCATAATCTACTTGGAAACCAAATTTGGTTGAAATAGAAGCATGTTAATTTTTTCGGCATTTTGGAAATGACCGCCGATGGAAAATTTTCGATGACGAAAATCACTTCGTAATATATATTATAATCTTCTTGGAAACCAAATTTCGTCCAAATCGGAGAATGTTGAATTTTTTTCGCATTTTGAAAATTCCGAAACGTTGTTTTTGGGACTTAATTATAATAATAATAATAATAATAATAATAACCGAGCAAAAACAACAAAACTTCCTTTGTGAGACTTAAATATGATATTTGAAGACGCGTGCACACGCCCTGTAGACAGGTATCATGTCCGAGGAGCAAGATATCGGAACAAACAAAGAGATACGAGCTGCAATTTTCTTATTTTGTCAAATATACTGTACCCTTTCATTCAAATCACAATATCTTTTTCAGTAATAATTTCTCTTTCGAATGAGGTAAAAATTTAAATGTGGATTTATTGTCAATTTTTCAACGAAATTCATCGTCATCTTCTGACATCAGAGTGTATTAGAGCATAAAACGGTATTCAGGTAACGTCACGTTATTTTTACGTTTAAATCCCGCTTTTGGTCAACTTTGAGGTGAAATTTCTTAAAAACAAGAATGGTGACATGTTTTTCTGAGGATGAACGTGTTGTCTGAAAATTTCACACGTTTAGGTCGATACGTTTCTTTAAATGTTGGAATTTATCGATAAATTAACACGATCCGAACCAATCCGACATTATTTCAATGCTTGGTCATTCGTCTCCGCTCCCTTTTTTTAGGGATAATTGTTCAGCTATAAGGTGCCCAGAGGTAACCGGACATACTACATGTACCAATATGCGAAGTAAATATACTTATGATACTATTAATACTTTCACTTCTATATATTGAAATAACTGGTGGTTTTGACATGGCTTATTTGTTACAGAAATTACCAGTATTTAGCAAAATTCAAAAATAACAGAAATACTAAGGGTTCATTCCTTGTATTGCACATGGTAGATCTCCTATTTTGGCTTCCTATTTCGGTATTTTTGGTTTTGAGTACTTCTTGTTTTAAAATAAGTTTGGTTTTTGGTCTTCCAAATGTTTCGGTTTTAATGCTGCTGATGAGAGGTAACTCCTTGAAATGCGTCGTATACAGCATAGTATAAATTTACTATATCTAATATTAATATCTTTGGATTGTTATTATTATATAAGCAATTATTTTTTCAGTGTTCACATAATGGGAAAATTAGGAAAAATTTATTTCACACTTTCTATGATAAAACATTGAATTATATGTTTTAGTGAGCTGTTAAAACAAACACAAGAGAGCATTGTTTCCCCTTTGACGGGAATTAAAGTATTTCGGTTTACTTTTAAATAATGTTTCAATCTATTATAATAAACGATTATTGTTATAGGGAATAGACAAGTCATAGTGACAACAAAGTAGTGTCAAATCGCTTGGAAAAGCATTTTAAATATTTCTTTACCAGAAACAAATATCATACGCTCCAAAAATGAGTTGATGCTCTGTCCAAGAAAAGCCATTCAACCTTTTATGCCACCTGTGCACATGGGTAGTTATCTAGTAGAAATATAATTCAATCAAATATCGTTAGACCTAGCTATTATTCTTCACGGAACCCGTTATAAATGAAATGATTTTATATAAATGCTAGTAAAAACATATTTGAAATATAAATGTATTAATAATTAAACATGGATATAAAGGAATCACGCCTGTCCTGAGGAACAGACTCGTAAATCACATCGTTCGGTCGAACGAATTATGCTGGATTTGAAGGAAAAGAACAAGTCTGGTTGTTCTCGTGAACGATGTCGGCTCTTTTAAAAAAGGACAATCGATGCGTGTTAATTATTGATATGTTGGTCTGCCATTCACTAATAAAAAAATACCAATGACTGCAAAAATGAAATAAATGGGACGCATTTTTAAATAGCAATGGTTAGTTTGGTAAAATTGCTAATTAGTAAGTATCAATGACAGTCGCATGTGCTATCAGTCCTTTACTTTCTACAGCTATCATTTGTTAAAAAAAAACCTATAATGTGTTAATTTTAACTGATTTACGATTTCATACTATAGATAGCGGTACAGTTATGTGCAGACATAACCTCTCACCAAGTTAACTTAGAGCAGTTCTACTGACTGCTTTAGAACTGCTCTAGAATAGTATCCTGACCGATTATGACTGCTATAACCTGTCATGGTCTAGAGCAGTTCTAGAACATTCATGGTATGCATCGTATCAGTGACCTGACATAGAGTACATCATTCCTTCAATGTTTCGGAGTTTTTTTGGGGATATTTTTTTTTATTTTAATTTTATTATTTATATTTTAAATTTTATTATTTATATTTTAAATTTTAATTTCAGTTGTCAGTTTTGTTTTAAATTTTAATTTTGTTATTTTTTATTTTAGTTTTTTAATATATAATTTCTTACTAAGCTCTTTTCTTCTTGTGTATGAAATTATCAAAAAACAAACAAACAAACAAACAAACAAAAAACAAAAAACAAAAAACAAAAAAAAACTGGCGGGATGGCCTCTGATGATGAATTCTATAATGATGATGATTAATTCTATAACAATTGATGAAATGAAACGATATCGTCGCAAAAGCAGTCGTGGACCAGGACTGCTCTAATTCTTGACCAGAGCTGTTCTACTTCATGACTGCTCTAAGTTAACTTGGACGAAAGGTTATGACTGATCGCAACTGTAGATCTGAAGAGAATTTGCATCAAGAAAACAAATTATTTCGACGTAAGATATTTAAAGACAATTATGTTTTTCTCTTTCATTCTAAAATGCTAGTTTCCTATTAGTTAGTACTACACTATTGTCATGTTGAGTTGAATTTAGCCACTTAATATGAAACAAGAGAGCTGTCTGAGTGACAGCAAACCAGGTTTTCCTTCTATTTCATTTTTACTGAGTAACTTTCTCCAACAAAGAAGTCAAGGGTCAAGGTGAGATGTCCACATCTTTAGTACAGGACACATCATCTTGAGGTACACTACCCACACATCAAAGATCTAACATCTAGGTTTTAAGACAAAAAAGTTACAGGCTGGACATTATTAGCAATTTATTGACCTTGAGGTCAAAATCCTTAATGCGACACATCATTTTGAGGAAACCTACGTACACAACAAATATCGAAGGCCTAGGTCTTAAGGCAAACAAGTTACAAAAATGACCAATTTATTGACCTTGAGGTCAAGGTCAATATCCTTGGAATGTGAAACATCGTCTCGAGGTAACCTACTTACACACCAAACATCCAAGGCCTAGGTCTTTAGACAAAAAATGACCTATTTATTGACCTTGAGGTCAACGGTCAATATTCTTGGTACGCGACACATCATTTTGAGATAACATACCTACACACCAAAAAACCAAGGCCTAGGTCTTTAGACAAAAGTTACAGATCTAAAATGACCTATTTATTCACCCTAAGATCAAGGGTCAAGGTCAACATTTTTGAAACATGACACATCGTCTTGAGGTGACATATCCATATACATAGATCTAAGGTCTAGGTCTTAAGACAAGAAAGTTATAGGCCGGACGATTGGCAGCCACCCACGCGCCCGACTTCACCAATTCAATAACCGGATTTTTCCAGGGGAAAACCGGTTAATTATACCTGTATGCCATTTACAATCTTCCTTTTTTTATTTTAGACCCAAATATGTATATATGAAAAGAATCATAAAGTTCTGCTGGTCCGGGCAACTTAACGATTTCTTCCAAAAGATCTTTTTTTCCTTGGATACCCATAGCAATAATGTTTTTCAAAACATTGTGTAAAGTGCATTGTAGTGACCCACTTCTGGTACCAGTTATCACCTTAATATACAATTCCAATGGATATGACACATGTCATAAAAACAAAGCATTGGGCCATTTCAAAAAAAAAAATAAAAAATAAAAAAAAATTGTCTATTAGACACGGATGATCCGCCCTAAAAACAATATAGGTTTTGTAATATTGACCTAGACATAAACCTTAAGCAAAGTCATTCGACCATGAAATGTAGGTCAGTGTGATCCAAATATTGCTGAATAGCGTAGTACTATACAAGAGGACTGTAGTGGTGAAAAATCATTGATATTTTACCATAAGATCCTCATTAATTGACCCTAATGTAGTAAAATTAAACCAAAGTCACTGAAGCATGAAATGTATGTCATAGTGACCCAAGTGATGCTGAACTGCGTTGTACTATACAAGAGGACTGTAGCGGTGAAATATCATTGATATATTACTATATGTTTCTGAGAAATGGTCCTAAACGCAAAACTTAACCAAAGTCACTGAAGCATGAAATGTAGGTCATAGCGACCCAAGTATTGGAGAACTGCATTATAATATACAAGAGGACTAGTGGTGAAATATCATTGATATATTAATATAGGTTTCTGAGAAAAGAACCTAAAAGCAAAAATTAACCAAAGCCACTGAAGCATGAAATGTAGGTCATAGCGAACCATGTGTTTTTGAACTGCGTTGTATTATTAAAGAGGACTGTGGTGGTGAAATATCATTGATATATTACTATAGGTTTCTGAGAAAAGAACCTAAACGCAAAACTTAACCAAAGTCACTGAAGCATGAAATGTAGGTCATAGCAACCCATGTGTTGCTGAACTGCGTTGTAATATACAAGAGGACTGTAGTGGTGAAATATCATTGATATATTAATATAGGTTTCTGAGAAAAAAACCTAAATGCAAAAATTAACCAAAGCCACTGAAGCATGAAATGTAGGTCATAGCGAACCAAGTGTGTTTGAACTGCGTTGTACTATTGAAGAGGACTGTGGTGGTGAAATATCATTTATATATTACTATAGGTTTCTGAGAAATGAACATAAACGCAAAACTAAACAAAAGTCACTGAAGCATGAAATGTAGGATATAGCGACCCAATTGTTGCTGAACTGCGTTGTAATATACAAGGGGACTGTAGTGGTGAAATATCATTGATATATTAATATAGGTTCCTGAGAAAAGAACCTAAACGCAAAAATTAACCAAAGCCACTGAAGCATGAAATGAAGACCATAGCGACCCAAGTGTTGCTGAACTGCGTTGTATTATACAAGAGGACTGTGGTGGTGAAATATCATTGATATATTACTATAGGTTTCTGAGAAATGAACCTAAACGCAAAACTTAACAAAAGTCACTGAAGCATGAAATGTAGGACATAGCGACCCAAGTGTTGCTGAACTGCGTTGTAATATACAAGGGGACTGTAGTGGTGAAATATCATTTATATATTAATATAGGTTTCTGAGAAAAGAACCTAAACGCAAAAATTAACCAAAGCCACTGAAGCATGAAATGAAGATCATAGCGACCCAAGTGTTGCTGAACTGCGTTGTATTATACAAGAGGACTATAGTGGTGAAATATCATTGATATATTAATATAGGTTTCTGAGAAATGAACATAAACGCAAAACTTAACCAAGTCACTGAAGCATGAAATTTAGGTCATAGCGATCCAAGTGTTGCTGAACTGCGTTGTATTATACAAGAGGACTATAGTGGTGAAATATCATTGATATATTACTATAGGTTTCAGAGAAATGAGCCTAAACGCAAAACTTAACCAAAGTCACTGAAGCATGAAATGTAGGTCATAGCGACCCAAGTGGTGCTCGTCCTTAATGGACGGACGGACAAGGGTAAATCTATATGCCCCAGCCTCATTCGTGGCGTGGCATAAAAATAGAAAAAGTTTTTCGGGCTCAATTTTTCATAACTTACATTTCAAAACTTCGTGCAAAATTTACATACTAAAAAAAAAACGCACAAGCTAATCTACAAGTTCAGATGGAGATGCCGCTTATTTCCATGCATACACATTGAACGCCTAGACTTGCTACAAGTCCCTCTCTGATAATTGATCAGTATTTTTATATATCATTCTATATCATCTGCTGTCTATAATGACAACAATACTATATAGAAAAAGTTTTTAGGGCTCAATTTTTCATAACTTACATTTCAAAACTTCGTGCAAAATTTACACACTTAAAAAAAACCGCACAAACTGATCTACAAGTTCAGATGGAGATGCCGCTTAAGTCCATGCATACACATTGAACGCCTAGACTTGCTACAAGCCCCTCTCTGATAATTGATGAGTATTTTTATATCGTAAAGGATTGTTATCAGTATAGAAAGAGCAGCAGTCACTATAGGATTGTTATCATTATAGACAGCAGATGATATAGACTGATATATAAAAATACTGATTAATTATTAGAGAGGGACTTGTAGCAAGTCTAAATGCTCAACAAGGTGATTGTGTGCCTATGTTCTACAGCTTGTAGTTACTGAGATTGCATAAATAAATCGGACCATAAAACGCAGGGTATACATGTAGTTATCTAGGTTTGCCTGGTTACTGATCCATTAATATTCATTGCTATAGCAGTTCAGAAGATAACAGTTCCATTTCAAACTGTCAGTATATAATACTAAAATCTGCATTTTGTGTTTTACAGAAGGTGTTACTATCAATATATATTTTTTGAGAATCTTTTTCATGAACAAGGCATGCATATTTTATCGTTTTAAGAGTTACCAGTCGTGCCTATGGCCAAAAATGTTGAAATCCGAAACAATAACCAAAATTTTAACAGAAGACTACTAAAAAGATAAAGCCAAAACCACCTAAGAATAGAGCTATGAACAAGTGATATTCTTTGTTTTACAAAATTGTTTAATTACCCTCGCCTTTTTACACAAGATCCGTTGCGATACATTTTACTCGAAACTGAACTATGATTGGTATGAACGTCATTATCATTCAAATTTCCAAGCTTTATTGCAAAAAATATATAAGATAAGAATAAAACCTGAATATTGGCACTTAGAAATTGCTATCTCCAGTAAAAAAAAATTATTGATTAAAATGTGTTTTACATGCACATTAATTATAAACTTTTGCAATAAAATTGACGTTTAGCAGTCAAAGGGGAAACGCAATAAAACCAGACAATAATTACTTATAAAAAACTTAGGGTTTTATTTCTGTTACGTATTGAAAGTGTCTTTGTTACAACGCGGCTAAAATATTCTTCAACTGAAACAAGAGGCTCCCGAGAGCCTGAATTGCTCACCTGTTTTTTTTTGTGTAGATTATTATTCCTATTTAATGCATACCGACGCATTTTTTACCTAAATAGACTTGTGAAGCTAAAATATAGAACCCTGAACTCAAATATATATGGTTGCTATGGACTTTTTCAATGGCATTGACTCTTGACCTTCTATTTTTAGTTAAACAGGTATTTTGTATGGTCATGAACCCAAATATATCTGGTTGCTAGGTGCTTTTCCATCGGTTGCTCTGGATATTTTCAATGACCTTGAGCCTCCATATTGACTTGTACAGCTATATTATAGGGTCCTGAATCTAAATAAATATGGTTGCTAGGGACGTTTTATCGGTTGCTATGACCATTTTCAATGACCTCGATCCTCCATTTTTACTTGTACAGCTACCATTTAATTTATTTCAAGTGATGCTGAACAATTTTGCTGTTTACAGTTTGTCTTTATGTATAATAATATACAAGTTAACTTAAGGGGTAACAGAACACCTAAGGGAGTCAACTCTTTAAAAATCAGCTGAACTTTTTAATCACATACTAATAGTAAATGATCAAAATTAGTGTGTTAAACTGCATATATCCAATGGAATTACATGTATTCCCGTAAATTGTGTGGTTCAAATTTCTTAAATTTTTGTTTTTGTCAACAGGTCAAAATAAACATTTCGTCAAAATTTTATGAAAATTAAATGAGCCAAATCCATTTTAGTCAAAGTGTTGGGTATCCCCTTAAAACTGCAAAATTTCCTGAAAATTAACAATTCAGGTGGAATAACCCGAAAATGGGTTGATTGATGCATTTGAAAATTTCTTGGCAGGTAGAAATTGACCTCATGAACATTTTTAATTCTTCTCAGTTTTGCTCTAACTGCTTTAGTTTTTGACATATGAGCCAAAAAGTGCATTTTCACACATGTTCTATTTTTAGCCATATTCTCGATGGCGAGGAAATAAAACAAACTTTATACTAAATACCCTAAGGATCTTTCAGCCTAACTTTGGCCGAAATTGGTCCTATAGTTTCAGAGAAGATTTTTGAAAGTTTACAAAAATGATGAAAAACTAGAGGCTCTCAAGAGCCTGTGTCGCTCACCTGTATCTAATGTGATTTTGGAAATTATGTCATGTATGTAAAATTATATAATGATTGAGACCAAGATTGGTTTAATTTGACACAGTATTTAAAATTAAAAACAGGTCATCTTAGTGTAGTCTTACAATAGCTACTGAAGACATCTTATCATTATTATTTTTGAATATGTGACCATTCAGAATTTTTTTTACAATTTTCTGATAGACTTCTAAACATCTTGGATGATGGATCGGCAACAAAGTAACAACACTTGGTCAGCACCTCATAAGGAACATTCATGCTATGTTTTGTTACATTCCATTCAGTGGTTCTCTAAAAGAAGTCATTTGTATGCATTTCCCATAGGGTCCAATGTTAAACTTAGTCCCCCGCTGGCAGCCATCTTGGATGATGGATCGGCTACAAAGTAACAACACTTGGTCAGCACCTCATAAGGAACATTCATGCCAGATTTAGTTTCATTCCATTCAGTGGTTCTCTAAAAGAAGTCATTTGTATGCATTTCCCATAGGGTCCTATGTTAAACTAAGTTCCCCGCTGGTGGCCATCTTGGATGATGGATCAGCTACAAAGTAACAACACTTGGTCAGCACTTCATAAGGAATATTCATGCCATGTTTGGTTTCATTCCATTAAGTGGGTCACTAAAAGAAGTCATTTGTATGCATTTCCCATAGGGTTCTATGTTAAACTAAGTCCCCCGCTGGCGGCCATCTTGGATTATGGATCGGCTACAAAGTAACAACACTTGGTCAGCACCTCATAAGGAACATTCATGCCATGTTTTGTTTCATTCCATTCAACGGTTCTCTAAAAGAAGTCATTTGTATGCATTTCCCATAGGGTCCTATGTTAAACTAAGTTCCCCGCTTGCGGCCATCTTGGATGATGGATCGGCTACAAAGTAACAACACTTGGTCAGCACCTCATAAGGAACATTCATGCCATGTTTGGTTTCATTCCATTCAGTGGTTCTCTAGAAGAAGTTAAAATGTAAAATGTAAAATGTTAACGACGACGACGGACGACGGACGCCAAGTGATGAGAAAAGCTCACTTGGCCCTTCGGACCAGGTGAGCTAAAAATTAAAATTTGTCTTTAAAGGGCAAAAACTCCTATAAGGGGTAAATTAACGATTTTCGTCATTTTGACTTATTTGTACATCTTACTTTGTTGAACATTTTTGCTGTTAAAAGTTTGTCTTTAAACCAAAGTGAACATAGGCGCATTTGTAGTACTGATGCATTTTGTTAAATACTGATAAAAAACTGGGATTATTAGAATTCTTTAAGAAATGAAAAATAGCCAATTCCATACCAAATATACGATTCCCCGATTAAAACAATATTTGACTAGAGTCATGATGAGGTGTTCCCATTTAAACGGAGTTAAAAAATATGTGTATAGCTGTCAAATAATTAAGTCCACTTTTCTGGCAGATTTACGATTCTCTTAAAGCTTGCTGCACACAAGCTAAAATAAAAGAAGAAAGGGGAGATGACGGTAAAGAAAAGTACTTACTTATGTACAGATTTAAAATCGGAAGATATTGAAAAAAGACTTTCAGTTATCTGCTATATTCAAGATGTAAAAGCTTTATTAATACAAGTATGAATAAGGGATTAAACATGATGCAGGAATAGATACATGCTACAATAAGATAAGAGAAAATGGGTTGAAAAATAAAGAAAAGGTTTTGGTGTTTTAGATTTTAAATTTGAGGATACTAAAAAAAAAGACCTTAAATTACTTCCTAAACTTGACATGTAGATGATTTTTAATATAATTATGCATAACAGAATAACATGCCACAGGAAGATACAGGCTACCACAAAAGAAGGGAGGGAGAGCGGTACTTGTGTATATACAGATCTTAAATTGGAGGATACTAAGAAAAGACCTTAAGTTACTTCCTAAATTTAAAGATGTAGATGCTTCTGAATATATATTGATATGAGATTAAACATGCAGAGGAAGAAACAAGCAACGTAAGAGATGGGAGGGAGAAATGACACTAAAGAAGGGTACTTGTGTATATACAGATCTTGAATTGGAGGATACTAAGAAAAGACCTCATTATATTATTCCTAAATATCAGATGTAAAAGCTTTTGAATATAAATATGAATATGAGATTAAACATGCCAGGGGAAGATACAAGGTATCGTAAGAGACGAGAGGGAGAAATGACACTAAAGAAAGGTACTTGTGTATATACAGACCTTTAATTGGAGGATACTAAGAAAAGACCTTATTATTTTATTTCCTAAATTTAAGATGTAGAAGCTTTTGAATATAAATATGAACATGAGATTAAAAATGCAAGGGGAAGATTAAAGTTATCGAAAGAGACGAGAGGGAGAAATGACACTAAAGAAAGGTACTTGTGTATATACAGACCTTTAATTGGAGGATACTAAGAAAAGACCTTATTATGTTATTTCCTAAATTTAAGATGTAGAAGCTTTTGAATATAAATATGAATATGAGATTAAACATGCCAGAGGAAGATACAAGCTACCGTAAAAGACGTGAGGGAGAGATGAACGAAGAAAGTTACTAGTGTATATACAGATCTTAAATTGGAGGATACTAAGAAAAGACCTTATTATATTATTTCCTAAATTTCAGATGTAGAAGCTTTTGAATATAAATATGAATATGAGATTAAAAATGCAAGGGGAAGATTAAAGTTATCGAAAGAGACGAGAGGGAGAAATGACACTAAAGAAAGGTACTTGTGTATATACAGACCTTTAATTGGAGGATACTAAGAAACGACCTTATTATGTTATTTCCTAAATTTAAGATGTAGAAGCTTTTGAATATAAATATGAATATGAGATTAAACATGCCAGATGAAGATACAAGCTACCATAAAAGACGTGAGGGAGAGATGACACTAAAGAAAGGTACTTGCGTGTATACAGATCTTAGATTGGAGGATACTAAGAAAAGACCTTAAGTTATTTCCTAAATTTAAGATGTAGAAGCTTTTGAATATAAATATGAATATGAGATTAAACATGCCAGATGAATATACAAGCTACCGTAAAAGACGTGAGGGAGAGATGACACTAAAAAAGGTACTTGTGGATATACAGATGTTAAATTGGAGGATACTAAGAAAAGACATTAAGTTATTTCCTAAATTTAAGTTGTAGATGCTTTTGAATATAAATATGAATATGAGATTAAACATGCCAGAGGAAGATACAAGCTACCAAAAAAGACGGGAGGGAGAAATGACACCAAAGAAAGGTACTTGTGTATATACAGATCTTAAATTGGAGGATACTAAGAAAAGACCTTATTATATTATTTCCTAAATTTAATATGTACAGGCTTTTGAATATAAATATGAATATGAGATTAAACATGCCAGCGGAAGATACAAGCTACCGTAAAAGAAGGGAGGGAGATGACACTAAAGAAAGGTACTTGTGTGTATACAGTTCTTAAATTGGAGGATACTAAGAAAAGACCTTAAGTTATTTCCTAAATTTAAGATGTAGATGCTTTTGAATATATATATGAATATGAGATTAAACATGCAAGAGGAAGATACAAGCTACCGTAAAAGACGGGAGGGAGAAATGACACTAAAGAAAGGTACTTGTGGGTATACAGATCTTAAATAGCAGGATACTAAGAAAAGACCTTATTTTGTTATTTCCTAAATTTAAGATGTAGAGGCTTTTGAATATAAATATGAATATGCGATTAAACATGCCAGAGGAAGATACAAGCTATCGTAAAAGACGGGAGGGAGAAATGACACTAAAGAAAGGTACTTGTGTATATACATACCTTTAATAGGAGGATACTAAGAAAAGACCTTATTATGTTATTTCCTAAATTTAAGATGGAGAAGCTTTTGAATATAAATATGAATATGAGATTAAACATGCCAGAGGAATATACAAGATACCGTAAAAGAAGGGAGGGAGAGATGACACTAAAAAAAGGTACTTGTGTATATAAAGATCTTACATTGGAGGAAACTAACAAAAGACCTTATTATGTTATTTCCTAAATTTAAGATGTAGAAGCTTTTGAATATATATATGAATATAAGATTGAACATGCCAGAGGAAGATACAAGCTACCGTAAAAGACGAGAGGGCGAAATGACACTAAAGAAAGGTACTTGTGTAAATAGATCTTAAATTGGAGGATACTAAGAAGTTATTTCCTAAATTTAAGATGTAGAAGCATTTGAATATAAATATGAATATGAGATTAAAGAAAGGTACAAGCTATCGTAAAAGAAGGGAGGGAGAAATGACACTAAAGAAAGGTACTTGTGTATATACAGACCTTTAATTGGAGGATACTAAGAAAAGACCTTATTATGTTATTTCCTAAATTTAAGATGTAGAAGCTTTTGAATATATATATGAATATAAGATTGAACATGGCAGAGGAAGATACAAGCTACCGTAAAAGACGAGAGGGCGAAATGACACTAAAGAAAGGTACTTGTGTAAATAAATCTTAAATTGGAGGATACTAAGAAGTTATTTCCTAAATTTAAGATGTAGAAGCATTTGAATATAAATATGAATATGAGATTAAAGAAAGGTACAAGCTATCGTAAAAGAAGGGAGGGAGAAATGACACTAAAGAAAGGTACTTGTGTATATACAGACCTTTAATTGGAGGATACTAAGAAAAGACCTTATTATGTTATTTCCTAAGTTTAAGATGTAGAAGCTTTTGAATATAAACAGGAATACGATATTAAACATGCCAGAAGAAGTTACAAGCTACCGAAAAAGACGGGAGGGAGAGATGGCACTAAAGAAACACATAAACATACGTAAAGTATATGCCACAACAATGTATTTCTTTTATCCGGTATTTTAATTGCACATGTTGAATAGTAGTATTAAGTGTCGAGAAATCAAATGTCCTAATCAGGAATGATTCCACATGGAATGATACTTGTGTATATACAGATCTTTAATTGGAGGATACTAAGAAAAGACTAAGTTATTTTCTAAATTTAAGATGTAGAAGCTTTTGAATATATATATGAATATGAGATTGAATATGCCGGAGGAAGATACAAGCTACCGTAAAAGACGAAATGACACCAAAGAAAGGTACTTGTGTATATAGATCGTAAATTGGAGGATACTAAGAAAAGTTATTTCCTAAATTTAAGATGTAGAAGCATTTGAATATAAATATGAATATGAGATTAAACATGCCAAGGGAAGATAAAAGCTATCGTAAAAGAAGGGAGGGCGAAATGACACCAAAGAAAGGTACCTGTGTATATAGATCTTAAATTGGAGGATACCAAGAAAAGACCTTATTTTGTTATTTCCTAAATTTAAAATGTAGAAGCTTTTGAATATAAATATGAATATGAGATTAAACATGCCAGAGGAAGATGCAAGCTGCACATTTGAAGGGGTAATGACAGTGAAGAAAGGTACTTATGTATATAAAGATTTTAGATTGAAGGATACTAAAAAAAGACCGTAAATTACTTGCTATATCCAAGATGTTGAAGCTTTTTTAAATCTATGAGATCAAGGATTATGCGTAAAAAGAAATCTATCGGATTATTGTTTTATCTATCTACTGAATTTAATTTTTTTTTCTGCTTTTTTCACAAATCCACGAAAATTGATGTCAACGAAAAAAAAACTGAATTCGAAGTATTAATAAATCATTCTAATTCTAATTTATTACACATCATGTTTTATAATACTTTTAATTTTCACTTTAACACGGCATACATGTAGGAGCAGTTTAGGTATGGTTTGAAAAAACAAATATTTTCCCTTTAAAATACCATTTGAAAAAAATGAACCATCTTGGAAAGCAAATAATCTATCCAGTTTTTATTTTTTGAATAATTTTAGCTTATCGATCAAACCTCTGTTGGGTTACTGCGATACCTTTCGTGTCAGGAAACGATTCCTTTCTGATTATCAGACAATCATTTAATTTGAATGCGTATAAATCTGTTTCAAAATATTTCATATTTATATACTGGGTATGAGAACAAAAACAAGTTTGTTATTGCCCGAGTCTATTCCCAAAGTGTCAATGTATTTGCAGACACGCACTCCATAACCGTCTTCAACTAGAGGCGCAAGTGCTGAGCCTGTGTCTCTCACCTGGCATCCTTTTCAATATGTCATATTTGTTCAAGATATTCGATTTCCGAGATTTTTTATTTGACCGATTAAAAATTAGGATAAGTTCATTTCAGCCATTAGTCGTCAAATAAAATGTGTGAGTCTTCCAAGAAAGACATGTGACGTCAATTTTTACAAAAGATATTAAGATTTTTTTAAAAATGAAATATATATGCACACCTTTGCATGAAGGTTAATGCACAGAGAAAGTTTCATCAAATTCCTTTGAGCGGTTATGGAGTAGTTGAGGATAGAAGTTTTGAAACCCTCCCTTTTTTCAAAAATGTCAATTTTTACCAAAAAAAAATAATTTTTTCTAAAAATGAAATATATATGCTCACCTGTGCATTAAGGGTAATGCACATAGAAAGTTTACTCAAATTCCTTTGAGCGGTTATGGCGTAGTTGAGGATAGAAGTTTTGCCCCCCCCCCCCCCCTTTTTGCAAAATGTTAATTTTTGCAAAAAAAAATTAAAATTTTCTAAAAATGAAATATATATGCACACCTGTGCATTAAGGTTAATGCACAGAGAAGGTTTCATCAAATTCCTTTGAGCGGTTTACGAGTAGTTGAGGATAGAAGAAAAGTGTGACGACGCAAGACGACATATAGTGACTCCTATGTGTCGACCATGCGTTCCGCAGGTGACACAACAAAAGGAGAAATATCTAAATTCTATAATGGTCCTCGCATAGATTTTGCGTTCCTATGTTGACAAGAAAATTTAAATTTTCACACTGGGTCCTATGTTAAACTAAGTTTACTTTTAGTGGGCATCTTAGTTTCCAGTGATTATCACACAATTCTGAAAAATAATGCTCTTGAATTGGTATAGGCATTTTAAAATTAAAATGGTGGGTTTAACCAGGTTTTACGGCGTGCGTTATGTGGATTATTTACGGAAATTGGTAGCTGTTAAGACCAACTCATAAGTAACATCAGGAAACAGTGGTCAACATATCTCAATTTCAACAACACTATCCTTTATAAATTTTGAAATAGAAACTGAATATTTCTCTATCAATGCTTGATATTTGCAAAAGAATTATTAAAGGAACGAAGGCTTGATTTCTCATTCTACTATTCACACGCTTATGTCTTACTTGGAACTCCGAGTGGTCGCTATAAGCGCTAGCATAGCGGATGAATTGAGAGATATAGACTCCATATGGTGGGGAAGCAGGTATGTTACTACCGAGATGTGGAAAATTTATGATTTCAAAATAAAAGTAATCTCCTTGTCATACATTTTGGTGCTTAGTCTACCACTATTGTTATAAACGAGCTCAAGGGCTAAGAAAAGGGCAGAGGAAGAGGTCTTGTTTGTTAATTTCAAGTTCGGAAGGATATATTAATAGAATCCATTTTGCAAAGTCATGATTGTTAAAGGAAGAACATCATCAACATATCTATAGCTGAGATAATGGACCTTTTATTTTCTGTTCCTTCACTAAAGGAACTCCATCTCATATGAGTTATAAAAACAAGTCGGTTAGAAGTGGGGCCAATTATTTCCCATTGGTATGCAGACCGACTGTTGAAATATCGTTCCTCTGAACTTTACAAATTCAAGCATACTGATGACCTGTTCCTCTATGTAGAACAAACTGATTTGTAAAGTATATGCCACAACAATATATTTCTTTTATCCGGTATTTTAATTGCACATGTTGAATAGTACTATTAAGTGTCGAGAAATCAAATGTCCTAATCAGGAATGATTCCACATGTTTTAAAATAGGTCCACAAACTATCAAATTGGGAATTTTCCAGAAAATTGGGAAAAATTGAACCCACAACAGCAAGATGATAAACAAAAATCATAACACTATTAGATTTGAATGATATTTTCAAAAATGTCCCTCTTTTTGTATTCCTGTTAAAATGTATAGTTTTGTCGGCTAACTATGAACGTTTTCAAAATATTTAGGATAAAAAATTCTTTAAACTGCTAAAGGCTGTCATAATTGTGAATGTCAGCTAACTACTATGAAATTAATAATCAGAACGGGAAATTCTGCAGAACACTGTCAGTGTGCATTAATGCACGATCCATTTACGCTTCTACAATACATAGACAAGTATTTAGAAGTTAAAATTTTCCTGTTGGGATTCAATAAAGTCCTTGCCGTTTGTTTACTGTTCAAAATCTGCATTATTAATTTCAGCTAAAACAGATTAAACTCATATAACGGCAGCGTATCAAATGGTAACCTCATAACACGATTAAAGCGCTCAAGCAATCAATAATTTGCACTGCTAATTACAAGTCAATTTCGGACCGGTAAGAATTTCCGGAAATACCGATAATTTTTTTAGGGGAATTATAATTTTGCCACAATTTTTTTAGGGCCGCTTGGCGGTCCTACAGGAATGGTAGAATCATCCCTGCTAATAGAAAGAATTTTAAAGAGGGACCTACATTGTAAGTTTTCTAAAAATTCTTTGGGGTTTTTTAGAATCCACATGCGATTGAGTTGTTGTATAGTGGTAATTTGTCCTTTTATGTGTGATTACACCAGAAGTTATCATAGAAAATGACTGGATTAAGTCTTATTAATATACACATCTATATTTCAAAAATAATTATTTGATAGAAATCATGCAAAATTGTGCTTTGAAGCACATGTACTAGAATCCAGTATTTCTGTTCTCGACGTTGCGCATTTATACTACCTTCACATACAGCTTACGAATCCTAATGCTACATGTACCTTTACATGCACGGATTTTTCTTACGAATCCTAATGATACATGTAACTTCACTTACATGGATTTCTCTTACGAATCCTAATGCTACATGTACATGCATCTTCACCTACACGGATTTTTCTTACGAATCCTAATGCTACATGTACCGTCACATGCACGTATTTTTCTTACGAATCATAATGCTACATGTACCTTCACATGCTTGTATTTTTCTTACGAATCCTAATGCTACATGTACCTTCACGCACGGATTTTTCTTACGAATCCTAATGCTACATGTACATTCACATACACGGATTTTTCTTAGGTATGGCACAAATTCGTAAAAGTACAGGGATCCTTACGATTTTGCCACTTTTACGAGCGATTTAAGAATGGTTACGAGTAATAACAAGCCCATTTAGGATTATTACGTGTTATTACGATGTATTTACAGGAAAAAATGTACGATTTGTTCCGAGTTACCACGGATAAATACGAGCAATTTACGAAAGTTTACGAGCTTTTTATGGATTTTTACGAGTATATTACGGAATGTTACGATTTTGCCACTTTTACGAGCGATTTAAGAATGGTTACGAGTAATAACAAGCCATTTTAGGTTTATTACGTGTTATTACGATGTATTTACAGGAAAAAATGTACGATTTGTTCCGAGTTACCACGGATAAATACGAGCAATTTACGAAAGTTTACCAGCTTTTATGGATTGTTACGAGTATATTAACGTGTTGTAACGAATAGTTGCGAGTTATTTACGAGTTTTTTTTATGTTTTTTTGCCAAAAAGTATTCAATTCTCTAACGTCAGGGTACCCAAATCGCCCAGTGTACCCAAATCGCCCAGGTCGCAACTAAAATACGGCTGGATAATTTGCTTCCGCGAGTAAGAAAATAAATATGCACTTTTCGTAACATTCGCAAAAATACGCAACTTTTGGGTATAAAATGGAAATGATAAATTAATCAGATGATTGCAAAATATGGGTAAGAAGTTAGGATGAAACAGATCTGTCACTATCAAAGCTTGTGCGACGGACCGATTTCAACTCTTTAAAATCCACTGTATTGTTAAAAAATGTGTTGTCTTGGTGTTGAAACATTCATAGATCTATGTTCTCAAATTTATAACTTTACCTCTTCTCTAATGCCAGAAATATTAAGGATTTTCATGTCTTGTTGGAACGTTCTTACTTCCGCCATTTTTGTTGTGACAACTTTTAAGTTCGATAACTTGCACATGCAGGTGCGATAAAATGTAACGACTTACATTACGAGTAGTTCCCCTTACAACACAAAACATCGTCAGGGATATTAACTGTGTTGCATTTGTAAATGTATAAAATGCATTTTCTCTGCAAATAACGATTGGGGATATATATTAGATATAAATTCTTTGATACCAATTTCGACGCACAAGATGTGCACATTTCATCTATTTACGACTCAATATGAGGACATGTTTTGGGGTCATTAAACATAGACACATTTTCTTTTTTTCTTTGGTCATTGTTGGTTCACATTATCTTGTATTGGACAAAAGTTATATATTAGATAGTTTGAAAAAAACAATAACATATAGTCTTAAGGCAGACAGAATAACTTTGTTTTATTGTTATTGTGCATATATATACATACCTCACATCTGTTTCCTTCCAATTATTATTTTGTTTATTTTATTATTATTTTTTTTAGCTATTCTGTTTTATTTCACCCCCCCCCCCCCTTTCATTTAACGTATTCTTGCTAAGATAGTTAAATTTTATGTTAATATGTGCCGTTCCTATACTCTGTAAGACACAAGGCAAGAAAGACCGAAATTTACAAAATTGTACAATCGCTCGACTCTGATACATTTTACCCACTTTACTTTCATGTATCACCTCAACTAAATGTTAAAAACCTTCCCCTTTTGTGCCCTTTCGCGTTTTGTTAATTTTATAGCTCATTTATCAAGCAATTTCAAATTAAATGTAAAAGAAGAGATGAAATAAAACAGAACAGCTAAAAAAATAACAATAAAGTTAATTAAAAAAAGGGGACATCCATGCCCGAAAAACCTGTGATCCACCTTTAAACAATCGCACAGTTGATGTGATCGAAAACAAAAATTGAATACAATTGTAGACACATACATAAAGCTCATTTTTGTTATATTTTTTGTTTAGTTTATTATACGTTTTTTTTTTAGTTATATATGTATCCTTGTCGTGTTTGTTTGCTGTGCTTTGTCTTTTCCTGGACGTCGAATTTGTGGACTTTCCCCCCTGTTTTGTCTCTTCGGTATTCTTTTATCTATACAATGTATTTAGCTCCTTTGCCTATATTTCAAAAACAGTACAGGCTTTAAAAATGGTTTGTCCTTACTTCGAGCTTTGACCATTCGCAAGGATAAAATGTATATCTGAAATGTCCTATGTAAAACTAAGATCGTCTATGGCGGTCATCTTGTGTCATCTGATAAAATTTTGAAATTGGACCAACTAAGGACTGTTCCACCAAACTTTGGTCTCAATGGCCAAATAGTTTCAGAGAAGATTTTATACATTTTTTCAGACTTTATTTTTAGTCATCAGTCTGTATTTCATGCCCATCATGACCATTCCTGCAGAATGTGGTGCCACTATATCATTTGATTCCCTATAAGATTAAACTAAGGACAGACGACAACTACGAGAAGCAGATAAATATAGTCCCTTTTACCATTTGTATTTCCAAAACTGTAAAATATATATGTAGGAACAATACTGAAAGCATTCATCAAAATGAATTATAATAATATATTCCAATTTAATCAAATCGACTGCAAAATCAAAATGTTACGTATCATGTATTTTAAAACACTGGCGCTGGCCTTGGTACTATAATTCACCCTCCATATATTTTCAGATCTGATCGGGAGTTGATTTAGAAAGTTACAATCAACAAAATAAATTGTTAATAAATAAATAAAACCAGTCATCAATTTTTATTAAATAGATCGAAGCACTGCTTTTTTCTTACTTTTGATGAAAGGAAAAATTCAGTGATATTTTAAATTTTAACAAGCAATATGATGCTGCCCCTAAACAGGAGGTAGGGATAAAAAAAAGTTTTGACCCCGTATGCATACGAATAATTCTAGTAAGATTCCCATAAATGATTTTAACCCCAAAAGATTATTTTTAAGGTTTGGAAAATAAATTTACTTTTGGTACTCCTGTATTGAAAAGATTAGAAGTACCGGTAATATAAAAATAGACACATACCATCAACCAGACAAATCTTTTAGTCAATGGACAGATAACTATAAAACGTAACACTTATTATAAAAAGTCCGTTACAGAACAATACGAGAAACTGACTTTGGTTAAAATTTCCAAAATTCGACTTTTCATCTAAACTTTGTCCTTATGGAAAATTTAAACCGACTGTAAATTTGAGCTTTACATAATAAACAATAATTTCACTTATAGAAAATTATTATCAAAATTTAGACTAAGTGACTGACCACTAGGTACTGAAGTTGGCAGTTATATGAACATTCCCAGAGAACAAAGATTATGCAAAAAATGTAATGTTGTACATGATCAAAATTCACCTTTGCGCCCGAAATCTTTGGCTCTTTTAAAAGACCAAGTTCCATCATTTCAAGACATGAATTGTACAAATAAATTACTTTTCAGTCATTCTCAGTCCAGCTCCCGGGTCTTTAGGACTGAGGCCTAAATTGGACCCCTGTCAGATAGTTCATGACATATATTATGTATAAATTATACTGTGTTCAGTTTCTGTACGGTATATGTTGTATTATGTCTACTTGTTATATTGCTTGACCCTTATGGGTGTAATTTTGCAATAAACTTTATTATTTTCGAAATAAAAAATATTAGTAAGTTAAATGAATAAAAAAGACAATAATTCCCATGTTTTAAGTTCAGGAATTTTTTGTCTCTTTTTCATAAATTAACCACGAAATTGTGAGTAAGAAAAAAAACAACCCCCCCCCCCCCCCCAAAAAAAAAAAAAAACAAAACAAAAAAAACAAACAAACAAACAAACCACAGTCGTTTGAATTTTAGTGATAAAAATATTAAAAATCAATGAAAAAAAATTGTCATATATGTATAATATAGGGGTTTGAATTTTAGTGATAAAAATATACAATTTTTTTTCATTGTTTTTTAATATTTTTATCACTAAAATTGAAACGACTATGAACAAACAACAAATAAAAATAAAACCGGCAAAATTACAGTTCATTAAATAATTACAGTTCATTAAAAATTTTCCATGTTTAAAAAATTAATTTATTCTTCATCAAATTGAACAAAATATCATCAAACGTTTATCGCATATAAAGAGTTAAATAATCTTCGATTTAAAAGAATCACGGTGACTGAAAGTTCCACGTAACTTATTTTTTTACTTTCACTTTCGTTTGCAAGGGAGACAACTATTATATATGAGTCTATCCATCCGCTAATTTTGAAAAAAATGAAAGTTAATGTGGCAAAACATCAACAAAAAGTCGAAAATTATTTAAAAAACCAATGTACGCTGTATTATACAACATAGTTCAGTTTAATAGGACGCCGATTACTGACTAGGCGATTTGGGTTCCTTCCACGTCATTCCAGATATGGTAACGACACGTCGATCTAGGTGTCTGCTATAAATAGTTACTAAGTTTACATGTATAAAATTTATGCGTGGAGAACAACCGACTTGTCTATTTGTCAGATAATAATTATTGATAATTTTGTAATGCAAGTTTTTCTGTGGCAGTTGAAAAACCCTCTTCGGACTGGGCGATTTGGGTACCCTGACGTTATGTATCATCATTCGACAAGTGACATCCAGTGAGACAATTTTTATACCTTTCCTAAATCGTAAAGTACTCGTCACTATACGTAATGCCACAGGTATTTTTCAATAAATCGACTGTGGTGGTATGAAATAGTCTAAGTAGGCTAAATATTCTCGCATACACAACACTGTGTCAATGACGCTTTATCCCTAGAGGGTGAAGATCAAGATCAACACTAAAATATTACAATGCGTCTATAACGTTACCTAGACGTAACATTTATTTCGAATAGAAAATACCAAACGGCTTTGTTTGCATGTTCTTTATAGTGACTGATAGCATTGTTAAAATTTTCGATTGCTTCTTAATCTTATTTTTATTAATTCTTGACACTACTGTTACACTGGGGTCTCACCGAATTGCGGTAATAAAAATTAGTGTTGCTATTTTTTTTTACCTCTAAATTTTATTGAAATTATTTGAAATGTCAGTGTACATTTTAAAGTGTAAATGAAGTATCTGCAGTCTCTTCATGAAGGTAAATTTGTTTATTCAAGTTACGAGGAGGAGGACATAAAAATTTGCTGTCTCTCCTCAAACAAGTGACTTTTTTACAAAATTTTAAATGTGTCGAATGTTCACAAGACATACACTGGTCCCACTTTACGAAACCTATTCCTGCTAAACTACAGATCTCCGCCGGTGACCACTTGTTACATGCACAACAGACCACTTCGTCGTCGGTATAATTTATGTCACTGAAATCCGATTTTTTAATTTTTGCTAATTCCAGATATGCTAGGTTTTGATAATTTTACATTTTTCTTGTTTTTATTTTCAGTTTTGACTTTTGAATTTAAAGTTTTACACTTTTCTTTTGATTTGCTTTTCTTTCTTATTTCTGTTTTTTTTATTCTGAGTAGACTTGAGAATACAAAATGTACCTAAATTTTATTTCTTGTAATGGTGGGAAAAATTTCCTCTCTTTTTCCGTTACAAAAGATTTAATTGTTCTTGTTGGAAAGAAGCCACCAGGCGTATTTGTAGAATTGTCATTTATATTTTCGGTTTCATTGTTTTGCATCTGAACATCTTTCCTTGTACAGGATGTTCATTTCCCAGAACGTCAAGGTCAGTGTTCATTTCATTGGTATGTTCAACCATCTCAACTTGGGTCTCGCTTGCGTTATCATTTACAGGTTCACACGGTTCAGCAAAATAGATTTAGGCAGGAGCAGTTTCAGCAGGTAATATTTCCTTTCCGTTAACAGGGAATATCCCAGTCTTACCGAATGCTAAAAATGCATGGCGTTCAAGTGGGGTTTACATGTTAAGGAAGCCAAGTCATACTTAGTAATACTTGCTCCTGGTTTTTTTAAGCTTAAATTCAGCACATTCTGCATAGCAAATTCTTTTCAAAGGACCAAACACTCCAACATCCAGGGTTGAGTTTATATGTGGCTGATATGGGGTGTCAAAATAAATAAAACAACACTATTTTGTTTTGCCGATAATTCCAAGGTCAGACTCATATGAGAACGATGACCATCGAAAAGAATTAGCAGTGGTTCCTGGTCATTTCCACGAGTAGAAATTTCAGCATGAGATGAACAGTTTTTTAATATAGTTCTTACAGACAGCCCCGTTGGACCATACTGTTGCTAGTAAGTGGGTTTTCGGGAAAATCTCAAATGTTTCTCTAAAATGAATGTAATAAGTATTAAACTACCATTTGTTTCCAATAGTCGTAATGAATTATCGTTTCCACTGCTAAATGCCCCAAATGTTTTACTAGAGCTGATTTCATTTATTTTTGCATTATATGTGACGTCACCACAAACAAATATGACGTTGCAAAATATATGCAAGTTCTATTTCCGAACGTTTGATCCATTTCGATTTAAGACCTGCCCAATTGTTATTTTAAACGTACAGAACAGTATTGAAGTCCGGAGTTTTTCATAAAAATATCAGTTGCCGAGGTATGCGAGACAAACAGTAGTAGTTTACCAATTGTGGCGTAAAATGCGTTTGGTTAATTATCATAATAAACTAGAAATGTTACAAGGATGTGGGAAATAAGTTCAATTTCACAATTCGAATTGTTTTCCTGCTAACAGAAGATACACAAGTTACATGTGTTGTGAGAAGTAGACATTGGATTGACGGATGAATTATTGTTCAACGTCCATTGGCAACGAATAGGTGCATATCAGGACGAGAGTAAACATTGAAAAAAAACAATCCAAAGATACTAATATTAGATATAGTAAATTTACGCATTTCAAGGAGTTACCTCTCATCAGCAGCATTAAAACCGAAACATTTGGAAGACCAAAAACCAAACTTATATTAAACAAGAAGTACTCAACCAAAAATACTGAAATAGAAAGCCAAATTTCAGCTAAGGAGATCTACCATGTGCAATACAAGGAATGAACCCTTAGTATTTCTATTATTTTTTAATTTTGCTAAATACTGGTAATTTCTGTAATAAATCAATGAATAATCATGTCAGACAAGTCTGACGACTGGGTTGGCGAATTCCCTCGGATGGTGCAAAGTCACTACGATTAACAATTCCCATCAATATTTATACACAAGAACACATACAAAATATCACAAAATGCAATACCCGAAACAAAAATAATGTCTATTCATACATACACACGCACGCAATTTTTACCAATGGTTCAAAGAACATGAAATATTCATAATAATGCAAGAAAAGAATGAATTTGGTAGATAATATTTCAAACATCATGCATACAATGTAAAATCCTATCAGCCTATCCCTAACCGTTTCATTTAGTGTCATGCTTAAATTGGTATCCATCTCTTAAGAGTACACGGGGCAGCCCCTATATTAACAATTTTGCTCTATATATCATCATCACAATCAAACAGTTGCCCGATAGCAACATTAATACGTCCTCGGAAGGTTTGTTGACTAATCAATATAATGTACAACTTTCCCACTATAGTTTCGTAGCTGTTCAAGCTAGCTCTTTTATGATGCAAAACAAACACATACTGCTTGTTACGTCTGTTAACCGTCCGTTATAGTCCATTAGAAATTGATAGTTAGTGCAATCGGTTATTGACTTGAGAGTTTTCTTCATCAGAAAAAAGTTCCTTTAGAAACAAACTTGTAACTTTTCCATCTAATGGCTCTTTTGATTAATACAGAAAGTTAACCCCAGTCGTTTTAAATGATTGATGTCCGAGTAATATTTGTTAAATTTTCTCATGTTCTTCGAAACAGAGCGGGCACAATGGAATAAACGTCTATTATATAATCATATTGCACAAATAATTTTGGATTTTACGCCTATACTCTTATAATGGCGTACAATTCAGATCCACAGCTTTTAAATACCTTGTGCACATTTCCAGCAATAAACCAATAGTATTAATGTAGTTCCTTGACAATAAAATATATAAAAAAATACCGGCACTGTATGACCATTTCGTTGACTGACAACTCATCGGCTGTGCTCACGATCAAAATGTTGGAAATCTGGTTAAAGATATTATGATAAATTAATAATCACAACCATCATCTTTCATCCGAATTGATTTCTGAAGTTTGACACTAAGCCTAACAAAACATCGGTTGCCTCGATCTTGTGTTTGTTTACGTTGAAAGCGTAAGTGATATCTTAATCCATTGAGAAAGGAACTTTATGTTCTCACAGTTTTAAAAGAAAATGCACGCATTTCTTATTTTCATGACTAATAAATTACCTTATAAAAATTTTAATGTTTATAGTTATATTACGACTTTCCGAGTTAGACAAATAAACTTTCAAACTTGGCGCGTGAAAACAGTTATGTCGTCTAACGAGGAAGTCGATGTTGTAAACGATTTGTAAAAAGGACTTGACAGATGTCCCGGCCCACGTAACTGTGGACTGACCAATGGGTTGATTGAAAATAACAGTGTCATTCTGCGCTTGTCGACCTGAATTAGGTAAGAAAATTTCGACCAGGATGGTAAGGTTCAAAACACAGGGGGTTGAAAATGGATCCCAAAACGAACCATCATTCCATATTTACCCGACCAGCTATGACATGACGATTTGGTACTATCACAGGTAAATGAAATTCTGTTTTCTTGGTTTTGTACGCCTTTTTATATTTTTTACAGATATAATTCTTTGAAGAACATGAAAATTACCTTGCAAATATGTTTTTCTGTTGATGTGTGTTGAGGATAACATTGCAATGGCTATTTCAAATTTTCTGTTTTGATAATTGGGATAAAATGTTTTTATTGTTCCTTTGAAGCTACTACACAATGTTAAGGGAGACAATGTCATTGGCGGCAGTTTCAGCTGAAACTGGAAACGCTATGCAGCTTTCGCAAATAACCCGTACGGAGAATTTTTACGACATTGTCATAGGCAGTGGATTATGATTTAGGAACTAAAGACGAAGGAGATTTTCAGTAAACTCCCGTCAACTTTGCCACATGGGATAATTATAATCCCTTTGGCCAGATGATGTCAGTAATGAAACCGGGGAAATTAACCGTTTTTGTGCACCTGTATTCGATGTGGAAATAAAAACGCTAATATAATGAATTATATAATATATAATATAAAAATCGCTCAGTCTATTATGCTAACTTTTTAATCTAAACAACTGAAATGCGTTAAAATTATATTGTATGGAATACATGCATTGTCATAATTATACACCGCTCTTAAGGAGAGGGGGTATACTGTTTATCCTTTTGGTTTCGTCCGTTTGTCCATAACAAAATTTTTGATATTTTGTCACAAGCCGTCTAAAGGTACACCATATCGTGGGATACGTTTTCGGACCAAGGCGATGGCTCACAGTACATCTTGTTTGTTTGAATAAGTTTGTATAAATAAAATTTGCATTTTTAGAATGTTGCCATTCTCTGTTAGAGGTGGAGCTTAGCAATGCATTATCGGATTTAGATCATTGGTTATTACACGGCCCCTTTTCAGTTGAAGTTACACGAACAAAGAGCAGAAAACAGTTCAAGGCCCATAAAAAATAATGTATACTAGTTCAGCAAATTGGACGGCAAACATACACTGACAAACTTTTAGAATTGAAAATAAATGAAGAAAAACAATGTTTTATTTTCCTGTTTTTCTTTTTTAATCTTAATTTTCTTGTTTGTTTTGTACTAATTAGTAACCGAACTCTTCAAACGATCGATCGTTGTTTTCAAATTGCGTTACAGAATGACATTCCGGTAAGGGACTATATTTTAGTCGCAGATACGACTAGTAAAGCATAAATATCGAATCAAATCTACAACGAAATTTCCGCATATCTGTGCTTGTGGGCGATATAGGGCAGATTGTTACATAATCTTTCCAAAAACGTAAAATGCTTTAAAACAAACAAAATAAAATAAGACTTGCATTTTTGTCCGATTGAAATGCAAATCCAAGAGTTATTGATCCTGTACAAAAGTAATTTTCCGTTTTTGACTGTCGATCTGGTGTCATTTGAATGCATGACGTTACACATTCGATTGTGATGTTATGCTTGAGACTGTGACGCCATTTCGCGTGAAGGTCATAATTGTTGTATTTCGAGCATGCTTCTGTTCGCAAAGCAAATGCAGTACGTCATATAATTTTGCACAAAATAACAATTAGGTTTGTGCTGAAAGTCGAAAAGATTCAGACTTTTGGTAATAACCTTGTACATAATGAATTACGTCACATGTGTTAGTTGTAATATCATATTTCAAGCAAAAATCAATATAATGCGCACGCACACACAAATAGAAAAAATCGAGCTCGTAAAATCTTTGAAGATTTAAGCAGTTGAAGAAAAAGAAGTAATTACGATTATTGGAAAATAAACAAGACACACAGTAAACAATTCCAACAATTTGACGGTTTTTTTTATATACAAGCAAAAGTATATGATATAATAGGATGGAAGGAGAACAATTTCTTAGTACAATGTATTTTATTTTATTGGTACATCTCGATTTAACAAATAAGTTTTATTATACTTCGACTTTATATTGCAGCACATCACTATTTAAGACTATTTATTGGATAAACATCTAAGCCTTCTATTTCAATCTGGTAACTACAGATCGCTTCTTGGCTTTCTTCATTAAAACAGTAAAATATATAAAATTTTAAATGGGAAATAGCACAACGTGAATGCAAGGAGGTTTCACTAAATGATTTGCCTTTAAATTTGAAGTTTTGACGCCCTTGAATGTCTTAATTGAAAAATGGTAAATCATACCAATCAAACAGAACACCGGACAAAAAATAACATAAAAGAACACAAAACGCAATTAAAGAATTGATTCATTGATTGCATTAAAGGAGAACAATTTTCTGAATCGATATATACTGCAAAAGGCTAAATGTGAAAACATGGATATGCCACATATCAGAACGAATAATTTCCTCGCCATTTTCCTTCACTTCGCTGACGTAAGTATCCCATTTTTAGCTGTGATAAAAATGTATAAATTTAAATAAAATTGATTTTAATGTTATCTAAAATGTTGTCACGTGACCAAAACATCTAACTACAATGTAACTACACAGGATTTTTTTTGTTACAGGTATGTTGATTTGAATTTAAATTATTATTTAAAAGAGCGCATTATACAATAAACACTTTAATTCAGATTGCAACAGTCAATAAAGTTAATTCTTAAGACAATGTACATGTACAATCATCTACTACAAACGTATTTACACGGTAACTATTTAATGTCATACAACAATTTTATCTCTGTTGATAACAATACCAGGTACGTTTCGATGTTAAGAATAAGGACATTTAACTAAGTGTGCTATTAAAGAAATTACAACGTACCAAAAAAAATGTAAACTTTGACTGAGAAAAGATTACATTGACGATTGTATATAGAAAGTTTGATCGTTCCTACTTTGGGGTATTTTCCATAATTGTGTAATATCTACTCTTATTCATCAATATTTCCTTGAAGAAAATCTTGATGCAAGAGTTGTAAAATCCAATCGTGTGTTATTTTGGGTAGATCTGTTCTTGAGTAAATTACTATCCATAATTGCAGTTAGTCTGCCATAATCCTTAAGCCTATCTTTCCCCCGCTGTATCCTGCAGCAACCACCTTAGAACGGCCTGTTTTGACGTTAATCTTGTATAATCAGTCTATATGTAATCAGCAATAGCTGATAACTCGAAGTTACATGTATCAGGATGTGACCTGAAGTTATAAGAACTTAAAAACATTTTATAGCTATATTTTGTCTTCAGGAAAAAAAAAACATTAACAATGCGATAAACATATTATCGTGTTTTGTGATATACATGTCGTGTAAATCGATTTGAATAGTTGGATGTCACTGGATTATTAATAAACATTGAATAAACGTTATTTTTTCTTTTTCCATTTGAAAAACCTTTTTTTGGTAGTATCACAAATCCAAGAAGACTATTCCAACTATGTACTGGCTTCCGAAGCTGCAAAAACATCTTACAAATATAGATTTATTTCGTCTTCAAACCATTGTTCCACCACTAAACTGTCTATTCTACTTACTAGTACACTTGGTAAAATCAAAAACCTGGTCATAAATTTTGCAAATAAGGTATACGAAACTAGTGGTATTAATTAATTAATTTTGGAGTGTGAAATTCATTGGAAGTTTTTGATAAATTACATGCTCATATTGGTGATTTAGAATCTGTTCAAAGTTTTCAAGTGGATTTCGACGTGCCTAATAGTATCAGTACGGTGCTTTGATACCTACGTATACCTACGACCGTAGCACTAACGGTTTCGCAGAGGGTGAGTATATCGTCAATATCATCAGCATCAATAGTATCCTGGGGAATAGTGATATCCACGGAAGCTATGTCAACGGCACCCAGCATTCCACCATCTATAGCTTCTTTCTCGCGGTCGATCCGGATATGAAGATCATCCAGACACCCAAGAATCTGGTCTACTTACCCGTGACCCTGAGGACCATCGACCGCATGAAGACGTATCTGACCGATCAAGACGGTCGCCCCATCGATCTGCGAGGAGAGAATCTCACCATCCGCTTCCATCTGCGTGAGGTATAAATAAATGGATTATCAAGAGTACGGTCTCAACTTGACGAAGGGTCAGGCAAAGAAGATCCAGCGTGCGGCAAAGAAGGCTGGAATTTTCTTAGACGGTTTGAATCGCGAATCGCTCGAATCTTTGAAACCCTGGGAACTTTACCAACTTTTGGGAGATTTGCAATCCTCTAGTTGCCATGGCAACGTCACGAATTCCCTACCCTCTACTGGATGCGATCACGAAAGATCGGCTCCCATTTTCAGGGAAAAAGTCGAAGCCGATAATTACGATATTTAGGCCGATATCGAAGAAGGTATTCTCGAATGCAAATCTTGCCATAGCAAAACGGTCATTTACTACGCGAAAAGAGTTCGGGCCAGTGACGAACCCGAAACGATTTACGCCCTTTGCGGATCTTGCAAGCATAAGTGGCTCATCGCTACTTGAAGTACCCACCCTTCGCGGAATTTCCCCGAGAATCGCAAAATTCTGGGGAAAATTCTAGTAGGCCGGACCCCAGATAAATGCCAGAGATTAATGCAAGAAGACTTGCAATGCTTTACGTCGCCCCATCGATCTGCGAGGAGAGCATCTCACCATCCGCTTCCACCTGCGTCAGGTATAAATAAATGGATTATCAAGAGTACGGTCTCAACTTGACGAAGGGTCAGGCAGAGAAGATCCAGCGTGCGACAAAGAAGGGTTGCCCCGTGAGCGTTCGATTGCTGCATGCAAACCTATCCGGTGAGCATAAGATGCTTCTCACTCACCGCCAGATCCAGCGCATCACCAAGCTCTTGCAGAGCGGTAAGGGTGGTATGGTCTTGGAGATGAGTCCGAAGCAGGTGAGGCATAATGTGCAGAAAAAAGGTGGATTCCTCCCCATGCTCGCAGGTCTCGCCTCTGCTGCGCTACCCATGCTAGCCAAAACCGTGCTACCTGCTTTGGGTGTGGTGCATTGAGCGGTTTGGGTAGTGCAGCCATCCAAAAAGCCGTGGGATCCGGATTATATCTCAAGAAGGGTGGGAAATTGCTGCGTGAAACCTCATGGTCGTGGCTTGTATCTCAGCCCAGGTGCTTTGCCCAATACGTACGGCGATGGGTTGTACTTGAAGAGCGGACGTCGATTCTACGATGGTAAGGGATTGATCCTAGGCCCCAATAGCCCCTCCATCTTGGGCATGCTCCTCTAGGTATAAATAAATGGACGGCGTAGATTCTGGGAAGCAATCCTATCGGGAAGCTAGGATTGAGTCGATCGAGCGAGAGCTTGAATCCGAAATGTGTAAGTACGCCCAATTATCGAGAACCTATATACGAGTGGATAAAGCGGTATCTTTCGCTCTGGGTGCGTGCGGCGTACTCAACGTCATTTGCTCCACTGGCACCCTCAGCACCGCCGCCACGGGAGTAGGCGCAGTGGCATGCCTTCCTTTGAGCTCACTAGCCATCCTGAATTTGATCGGAATGGTGGTATTGACAGTGCTATCCAAACGCATCCGCAAGAAGCGAGACAAGCATAAGGATACCGTACGGTTAGTAAGAACCTACAAATCGCAGATAGAAGATTGCATCAGCAAAACCTTGGAGGATGGTAATATCGATGCCACTGAATTCGCAGGTGTTGTGAAATGTTTAGGCTTCTACTACGATGAGAAACAACATCTGAGACAACCTTCAACCACTTTCAGTGAGGATCTTAATACACATACATCGTAAGTTCGCAACCCTCCATGAATAAATTTCCAATCCGGTGTAGAACCTGGATGGGAAATTTACCAGCCCCTTTGTCTTCTTTACACCGCGGTAAGATTTTCCCGTACTTTGGTGACACTGTCGCCAAAAGGCGGGAATATTTTCCCGAACTTTGGTGACACTGTCGCCAAAAGGCGGGAATAAAAATTTGATGTCAAAAATAAACCAAAATATTTTATATTTTCCCATACTTTGGTGAGACTGTCGCCAAAAGGCGGGAAGAAAAATTTGATGTCAAAAGTAAACCAAAATATTTTCCCGTACTTTGGTGACACTGTCTCCGAAACTCTTGAGGGTTTTCTTCCACTTGGGATAGTGGATTGGGGATGATTACGTACTTACACATGATATATATATATATATATATATATATATCATGTGTAAGTTAAACAAGACATTGGTTTTACTTATTATAAACATGTTTACTGAAGACATGCAAAAGGAAGCACACATAACATAATGATAAAAAAATCATCGTTGCTGTTCTACAAAAATCTATGTCTAGTCGAAAACTGTTTGTATTATATTCTTCTGTTGGAGGAATATACTAAACAAGTTAATGTTACCATTTCAATTCAATACAGATTTCCTCTGCTAAGGTCAAATTTCTGACAAAGTCTCTTTGAGATAGTGCACACTTCAAAATATTCAGATGTCTACATGCGATTTCATAAAATTTCATTAGTCCGTGAATGTGTCTGTTTGAAAACACAATTCCTTTTTTCGCCAGATAAGTGTATACTTCAGCTTGCGGAATTTTCAGATTTGATCTCAGGTGATGAATTATCATGCCTTGCCTGTAAGTATTTGCAAGAATCATCCTTCTTCCGTTAACTATGTTTTTTTGCAGAAGTTTCAGTCTATTCAAGCACTCTTGTTCGTTTGAAAAATCTAACTGCATGCCACAGGAGTCTAAAGAATCTTGCTTATCGGAATAACTTTCCTTAATTTTCCGTTTCAGCATTTCTCTAGCTTCATCTTGTTGTTTTGTCTTCGTGCCTTGGTTTTTCACAATATCTTGCAAAGCTGTCAAATGATGAACAATTTGTTGGTCGTTCGGATATTGTTTTACTAGATATGCTGCAAACAGATCTATCTCTGTTGAAAATTTTTTCCAAGATTCTTTATTCATTTCGTCGAGAGATGTTTTCGAACCGTCGGCTATTGCTATGAGAAATAAAAACGTAACGTCATAATAAAAACATCTTCGAGTCGCGACGTTGACGTATACCATTTCCCGGGCTATATTTATATCACCTAAATTAAACGCTCAGCGATGTGTTCAATTAATTTTTAAAAAATTAAGGAATTAATGAGGACATTATTGCGCATGCGCCGTAAGGAGGGTTCTACCACTCACACATCACTCCTCTAACCCTCCGTGATGTGCTCCGTTCACGAACCCTCCCCGATCAAAGATTTCAGTGACCAAAAAAAAAAAAAAAAAAATTCCCAATCCAGCTATTTGGATTGGGAAATTTTTTCACACCCCTACCCCCAGATTTTTTTTTCTTTACCTCCTCACCAGATCGTACAAGAGGTACTGATGGTTAGATTTTTTGCTGAGCTTGAATCCCATGCTGTATGCCTGTATCGCTCACCTGGCAGAAACGAGATTTGCCCATGGCGGCCATGTTTGTCGCATCTGGACAAAATGAGAAAACTTTGTACAAAACCCTCCACAGATGCTTCTTGTCAAGTTTCGTTTCATTTGGCCAAGTTGTTTCAGAGAAGATTTCTGTATATCAGCCTATCAGAAACAAAACTTGTCCATGGCAGCCATGCTTGTCGCCCAATCAGGATGAAAAAAAAATGATTTGATAAAAGACTTTCCATAGATGCTTCCTGTAAGTTTGGCTGACAGTTTTGCCAAGTTCCCAATTGTTTTTTAATCAACCAATGAGAAACAACAATTGCCCATGACGGCCATGTTTGTTTCTCAATCGGGACGAAATGAGGAAAATTTGTAAAGAACCTCCCATAGATGTTTCCTGTCAAGTTTCGTTCCATTTCGCAAAGCGACTTCAGATTGTTTTATATCAGCCAATCAAATAAAAGAACTGCCCATGGCGTCACTATTTGTAATCCAATCAGGACGAAATAGGAAATTTTATAAAGGACCTCCAATTTATGCTTCATGTCAAGTTTCGTTTCATTTGGCACCGTGATTTCAGAGAAGATTTTTTTATATCAGCTAATCAGAAACCAGAACTACCCATGATGGTCATATTTGTAGTCCGATCGGGACAAAATGAGAATACTTTGTACAGAACCTCCCATAGATGCTTCCTGTCAGGTTTCATTCCATTTGGCCAAGCAGTTTCAGAGAGAGAAAAAATTGTTTAATCAACCAATGAGAAACAAGAATTGCCCATGACGGCCATGTTTGTTGTCTGATTTGGACGAAATGAGGAAAATTTGTAAACAACCTCCCATATAATATATGATTCTTGTCAAGTTTAGTTCCATTTTGGCCAAGCAGTTTCAGAGGCGAAGATTTTTGAAAACTCGGCCAATCGGAACCAACAATTGCCCATGTCGGCCATGCTTGTTTTCCGATCAAGACGGGAACCTTACATAGATGCTTCCTGCCAAGTTTAATTCCATTTGGCCCAGTGGTTTCAGAGAAGATTAAAATTTGAAAAGTTAACAGACGGACGGTCGACGGACGCCAAGTGATGACAAAAGCTCACAAGGCCTTTGCCTAGGTGATCTAACAATATGAAAAAAAACCATAGAAGGTATGTAAACAAAATGAAATACCAATCGAAATATCCTCTAAAAAATACTCTATAACATATATAAAGTGAACATTAATAGATATGCATAATGATTGTAAACAAATGATATTTGAATAGTTCTGAAGTAGATTTTTCCAGAGTAAAGCTTAATTTATTTTACCTACATAAAATATCCATTTTTCACAATTATCACAATTCAACCATTTCTTTTGCTGCTTTGAATAAAATTTGGCTTCCTATTTCGGTATTTCTGGTTGAGTACTTCTTGTTTAATATAAGTTTGGCTTTTGGTCTTCCAAATGTTTCGGTTATAATGCTGCTGATGAGAGGTAACTCATTGAAATGCGTCGTATACAGCATAGTATAAATTTACAATATCTAATATTAGTATCTTTGGATTGTTATTTTTATTTTACAACAGACAAACTTGTAGTCGTTTAATAAAACGAACGTACAACACTAGAGGTTCATGGCTCGATTAAACTCGGATGAACCAAAGAATCTTAATACAGACGTCTTTCAAGAAACGCTAGGAACCTGTGGTGGATCACGGGATATCAACCAACAGAGCCGCCAAGGCCTCCACAGGGAGAGGCCCTCTCTTTGGGGGGTTTTATGGTCATAATATGGAAAGCATGACTGCGGACCATAGTAACATGTATGGAGAATCCCACGCCCCCCCCCCCCCCCCCCTTGCACTCTAGACGAATACTGTGGTTTTCCAAAAAAAAGTAGGCTTATTGAAAAAGAGCAGGCTGTCACCTTGTTGGTAATCATACTGTATTGTTTTTTATATAGTTTTATACTCAAGAGTGTCAGGATAGATATGGGGGATGTTTGGGAGCCCATGTAACAGGATTAGACCCACCACTGTCAGACTATCTTGGCTCTGTTGTTTTGTGTGTTTGTGCTCTTTTTTTGTCCAGAGCTCTGTCAGTCGGGTTGCCTTGATTGATTGGTATGTCATTGTTGTCCTATCATGTTATCCACTTGGTTGTTTATTGTCGCTACAGAAGGCTAAATTATCGGACCCTTCCAACCATCCACCCTTTTACAGTCAAAATAGGTTCCCATTTGTTTAACGTCCCACTATTATTTGAATTGGTCCTCAAAAAAGCATGAAATACTTGCCACTAGACGTTAAATAAACACAATCAATCTTTCCAAAGATTTTAATCTTCAGTTAGTTTGACTCATAGGTTACAGAAGTAAGAATAAACACCAAAAATGTATTTTAAATAAGGGTGGTTTGCAAGACATAAATTGACTAGTGAGCTTAAGAGAAGAACAGAAAACAAAGCAGACGGTAAGATTTTTGGTGCTTGTACATAAGCATAATTAATGAAGTCTCCAATTATTCTATTTCAGAATGCAAGGAGATAATTTGCTTGGTATTGCCACGTTTATCAATTTTATTATCATTACTTGGTCTTCAACACCAACATGTAAGTATGAAAATATTAAAATAGAAATAGAAATACATGTTATGTCCTTGCAAATTCTTAGCTTAGTCACCAAAGTTCTATTGTATCGTGTTAATTTACATTTATGTAAGTTAAGCAAAGACAAAAAAAAAAAAAAAAAAAAAAAAAAACATTACACATACACAAAGTTGTAGTCTAACATGTCCGTCTAGTCACCATTCCATGTTGTGGCTAAAATAGATATATCCAAACAGATTACCTAAATGCTATTTTGTCCACAATTCATCGCCATTTCTTTTGACCACGAAAGAACCTTGTACAATGTATACAGTAACAAGAATTTTGATGCATTGAATGTGCAACTTTACAAAAAAAACTTAACGCACACAATATGGAACTCATTAACGACAAAATTTTAGACAGACGACGATTTTTTTTTATCTTGTCTAGTTTCTATTTAACTTTAACTTGTGTACCGTCATCTTTTTAGTGCCTATACAAGAAGAATGTTACGATGAACTGCAGTTGGTTCACAGAGTTAACGAAGACCGGAGTTACATAGTTAAGTGGGCAGAAGGAGTAGTTTTAAGCTCTGTTTATTGTTCAGTGTTATTTACACCTATTGGTGATGAGAGTAAAGACGACTATGAAATATGTTTCGAACCTGTTGAGTATTCTGTCTCGGACTGTGAAGTGCATGTGGATTTCATAGATTCAACATATGTTAGAGATGTTGACGTTGAAACAATGAAGTATGATGTAGACTATATAGAATATTACAAGGTATTGTTAACTTGTGTGACATTTCCGCAGTATTCTTTTTGAGGGGTGTAGAAACCTGGCAGTTACAGGGATTCAAACGAATTATAAGGCAGTTAATTATAAAGACATAATGACAATAAACAACAAAATAGATAACAGGAAAGGTCAACAATGACATACCAATAAATCAAAGTAACCCATGGGGGCCAACTAACAAAACATACCACAAATATAAACCATATACTCTGACTTGATAAATACACTGAACCAAAACCTCCCCCTTATCTATCCTTACACTGAGAAATTACACTGTACGGTACATAATTTGGATAGCAGGGTCAGAATGTAGTCGTCTTAACTGTAAAACTAGCTAAGGCTCTCAGGTCGGATACTGTCGCTCTGCTTAACGAAAAAGTCTGAAATTACACTCCCCATAAGGAATTTAATGCTATCTCGTCATAGTTTTATAGAAATCGGCAGTATTCTCGAGAGGCCAGTATTAGTTTAGGGTCTTCCAAGTCATTGGGAGAAAGAGTAAAATACAGAATTGCACACAATTTCATGTGTGTAGCCCATACTGTGAAAAGGTCTCAAGTAGCAACCAAGTGTCTATGGGTTATTAGTGAGATTTTTGCATTTATTCACGATATTATAATAGAAACTAGGATAGGGTTGTTACCTTCTTCTAAATCAGATGAAATTAATAAAACAATAAGATATTGATCTATTGCCAATTTTCACTTGTTGCGAGCCATTAATTGGGACAAGTTTATACCATACATATACGTGACTGAATGAACAAGGATCGATGTTACGATAACTTATAGTTTAACTGGGAATAATACATAGTTATTACAGGTTTAAAACGAAGAGCATGGCGATTGACACTGTCGTTTAGCATTGTACCTTTCAGAGATATGTACCCAACAAGCACTTTATACCAACTGTTCCTTGATAACTGATATTTTATGTTACTTTGTCTCCCTGACCCGTTTAGTTTTCTCACAGAAAAATGAACGTCTGGACAAAGTTTTTGTTTACACAGGAAGTTTCCGTCGCGCATGCTTTAAAACTTTAAAAAAAAAAATGAAAGTAGTGTTGCTAGGGTAGTTTTATATTATGTGTGATCCTAAGAGTAGTCGTAGGACTTGATCGACATTTCTTTAGAGAATCCTAAGTACAACACATATGACTTACACTTACGACTTTTTGTAAAATCGATTGCATGATTTCGTCAATAGCTAACTATTGGTTGAAATGGGCTTTCATTTTGATCCCATTTGCTAGCTAGTTGCCCGGACTGTAAATGAAATATGTGAGATATTGGGACAAGCGGATAATTGGATGAAACCTAAATTAAGTTCGATGATACCAATTGTGATGCACAAAATGTGCACATTCGTCGATTTACGAGTCATCAGTTGAGCTCAAGACCTAAAATGTTAAAAACCAAAACGTTGAAGAGCAAATTCAAAAATACCAAAAAGGGATAAAGTCAAAACCATCGAAGGACAGAGCTATGGCAGATACTACGTAGTTTTCACAAATTTTACAATTTTTGAGACAATAAATTTTAAGTATCAATTTCGAGTTAGAATCAAAATACTAACAACTTGAATTGAGCTGGGGATACCCACCATCAGTTGTGCTCAGGCCTAAAATGTTGAAAACCAAAACAACAATCCAAAAAGTTGAAGAGCAAATTCAAAAATACCAAAAGGGATAAATAATGATAAAAATATTGTTCGTACGTACAAACGTGATTTCTACCCATAGTTCAAAGAAAACGAAATTTCAATAAAGATGTAAGAAAAGAACGAACTGGGTAGAATGAAAATATTATAAACATCATGGACACAATGTACAAACATATCCTCCTATCCGCTAACCGTTACAAGATATTTTTCTTTAATTTTAATCGTAAATGCCGTTTTATTACGAACAGACGTACAGTTGTAAAGCAATACCAGAGAGATGGTGTGCCGAAGAGAACGACGATGCCAAATTAGTTGTTTCTGGTGGATATAATGCAAGACTTTCCTCTTTCAAAATAAAAGTCACAGCAGTGAAAACTTTTAATTGTGAGTTATTTTTCTATCAAATTGAATCTAAAGCTAACTTGATGATTTTTGGACAGATCCCTACATAAATTGTCAAAACAAATAGTTTGCACCCACTATCAACAGATACAATGAACTATTTCATAAACAACCTTCAAATAATAAAATAATGCAATAAAATAATACATGTAGTTAAGAACTGTCCAATATTATATTTTTACTACACATTGTATTTCGGCAACTGATTTCTTGATGAAAAATTCCTGTTTTCATTACTATTTCTGTAATTTTAAAATAGCAGTGGTAAAACAATAATACATAACGACTATTGGAAACAAACGCTCATGGTAGTGTAATACTTTTCACTTTCATTTAAAAAAAAAAAACATTTGAGATATTCCCGAAAAAAACACTAAACCACTTGCAGTTTGAAAAAAAGACACAGTATACACATACTGTAATGTTCTTATATAAGAATGGATATTTTACAATTATGAGAACTAAGATGACTACACAATATGTTTGATTCATTATTTTCTAAGAAGAAACATTAATTTTACATATTATTTTATCATATCCTGTGTTTACCTACTGTGGAGGCTATCTTCTTTGAGGGACCAAGTCGAAAAACTACCACCTATTCATCAAACTCCAAACAGCTATTAACAATTAGTGAACATCTTTTATTATCACCGTCAAAAGTGGGTTACAATATTTCTTGTTATTTAAATGTGAATGGCGTTACGAATTTGTGACGCATTTGTTTTATGTCGCCAAGTATTCATTCATAACATCTACCATTTTGTAACGCTTTGGCTACGATCTGAGATTGAGTTCTTTGCTTACATTATTTCTCTAAAACTGAGAAGGTCATTTGGAAAATATAAAAATGCTCACATTTTGGAAGCTGTATGTGATGAGTTGTCACTTTTTCGAATAAACAGTTGCAGTTTCACGAGAAATCAAATTCCTTTGCAATAAACACTATTTTCAGTTGCCTTTGCTAAAGAAGTTACTGTGTACTTAAGTTCAAGTCTATGCTGCCGATTGGTGATAACGGCAATTTTGTCGTATTTGTGAATGTAAAAAAAGTAATGAATACATTCAAACTGAAAGCATAAAAGTTTAATTGTTGATAACCATTTTAAATTTTAGATAGGAAAGTAGTCGGAGGTATAGTTGGTGGTGTTTTAGGAGGTTTAGTTCTTATAGCAATTGTTATTATCGTAGTGAAATGTCGTTCTCGGAGAAAAAGAGCAAAAAGTGCCAAATCGTCAACACCTGAGAGCATCGATGTGGCAAATCAAAAATCTCGAGACTCAATTACGCACCCAGTTATGACTAATTTAACGACAAAAACCGAGAATGGTAGTTCCAGTTGTTCAATGCCAGACAAAGAACCTACTAACAGATCGAGAGAAGGATCAAGCAATTCATTTCAAAATACAATAAATGGAAAATCAAATTTAAGACAGGTAACGAATATTACAATGTCTTACATACCACAAAGTCAAAGAACACCAAAACATCAGACGTCTAGGACAAGAACATCGAGTCAAACGTCTAGAACAAGAACACCGAGTCAAACGTCTAGGACAAGAACACCGAGTCAAACGTCTATGGATTCAGCGCGAAAACATATTCCTGGAAAACAGACTCCAAAACGAAGATCAAGCAGTTCAACCCATTGTTACGATCAATCTGTGTCTCTGAGCCAAGGTATAAAATTATAAATTCTTACGACCTTTTACATTTTTTATGTGATATTTGCCCTAGCTTTCTTGATTTTTATCTTTCAGACCTGAAATGGCTGAAGAGGTACATGCATAAGTAATGTTTCTAGCGGGATAACCACATTACCAATTTGAGGATTTACTTGGTAAACATGTTGATGGGCTGGTATATTACATTTTGCCTTCAACAGGCAACACACCCCTGAACTACTCGAAATTCGAGATTTACCAGTGGGAAAAATATCTTGACAACTAAAGATCTAAAATATATACACATACCATTTTTAGCTTACCTGTGTGCTGATTTTCGTGAAAATCTGTCAACTGATGTTAGAGTTATTGCCCTTTTTTGACATTTTTGGCTTTTTTTATGTTATTATTTCAAAAATCTTCTCCTCTGAAACTACTGAATGGATTTGGATAAAACTTAGCATGATTGTTCCTTAGGGTATCCTGCACAATGTTTATGCTTCGATTTTTGATCCGTCGAAGAACATGGCCACTGTTACTAAAAAAAGAACATAGGGGTCAAACAGCAGTTTTTCGCAAATATCTCAAAATCATTAGGTTGTGGCAAATTCTGGCAGGTTGAAAGTGTTTAGCATGATAAGAGCTATCTGTGTGCTGATTTTCGTGAAAATCTGTCAACTGATGTTAGAGTTATTGCCCTTTTTGACATTTTTGGCTTTTTTTTATGTTATTATTTCAAAAATCTCCTCTGAAACTACTAAATGGATTTGGATAAAACTTAGCATGATTAATCCTTAGGGTATCCTGCACAAAGTTTATGCTTCGATTTTTGATTGGTCGAAAAACATGTCCGCCCTTACTAAAAATAGAACATAGGGGTCAAAATGCTGTTTTTTGCTATTTTTTCCTGAATTATAGAAAGAAAATGAAGATGAAGGCTACTTTCAAGGTAAATATGGTATCCCGAGTTGAATGGTGATGATCAAAGTTTGTTTCGGACGGCCATTTTTAAAATGGCTGCCATTTTCCCGCCATTTTTTACACTTGCTCAGATTTCAACAATATTTGGTTTTTAAAGTAAACATGGTATCCTTAGTGTATGATGATGATGAGAATGTTGTATAACAATGATTTAACTTCATAATATGTGAGCTTTTAATTGCTATCACTTGGTGTCCGTCATCATTGTTGTTAACAAATTTTCAAACATCTTCTCCTCTGAAACTATTAGGGAGATTTGGATAAAAACCAACAGCTTAGTCAATATTATCAAAGATCAAGCATAATAGAAAAAAAAAGCCTTAACCCAGAATTTTTACACAACTTCTTTCAAACATTTTTAAAACGAAGACAACATATAGATCTAAAGATTTATACTTTTATTTGAAGATGAATTAAAGCTTGTATTTTGTATTGTGAATCATCAGATTGATCATGACTGTATCTTAATCAAGAGTAGGGAGAACTCATTGCCATTTCTTTCAGAGGTTCTTGAAAGGGTTTTAAAGGTATTTTCAGCATTTTACATGACCTTTAATACTCAGTTTAATTTACAACAAACATTAATATATTAATTTAGTTTATAGTGCATTGTTTGCCAGGTGAGCGATTCAGGCTCTTGAGAGCCTCTTGTTTTAAAATTTGCCAATGACACATGCCGTAAACAGATCAAAACATCTTTCTCATCAGAGTTACCTTAAATGACTCCCAGTTTCAGTATAGAAGTTCAAGGTCTGTTTGGAATCTTCATACAATTCAATTTCAACGTTTTAATTAAGTTTTTGTGCCTTATTCGTTCATTTGTTTGTTCTTGTATATTATTTGTTTTGTATTATTACAATGTTAAAAATTTTCTTTGATTTTATTTTTTGTTGTTGTAACATCTTTATTAAGTTTTATGAATTTCGATTTCCAAATATATCTATTTACTTTTATTGTCCATATTTGATAAAATTTTCTTTATTAAATTTTTCTCTTTCAGAAATACGCCCCAGTGAGAAAACGCATACGGAAAATGACTTTCCTTCCAGGCAGGATAAATCATATTCTATAGAGACATCCAAGTCTGTATTTGAAGAGCAGGTATCTCCACAAAAATCCGTGTCACAGCAAGGTTCACCAAAGCGGTCGTTAAATGAGGATATTCCAAAGGAAGCAATACCTCTTAAGACCACGCCAGTGTTTAACAACCAAACGGTTCAACCGTCATCAATAAACAGTGAATCCTCAATAGACTTTGGAACAATAGTTTAGTTTTTAGTGGGTTAAATTTCAAATTATGTGGAAATTGTACAATTTGCAATGAATCTCGGGGATGTTGATTTGATTGTATGAATTTGTATTTCGAGGTATTTTTACCAAATGCATAAATCGGGCCTACAAGAAGTTCAGACGACATTCTTCCTAAGACGCTGACAAACTCGGCCATATACATGATAGTTGGAGCTCTTGAATAAGGTGTAAAAACCCGAAGCGAGAATATGACATCCGATAGATACCCAGTTTAATGTTGACTGTCACTCTATTAAAAAAAAAAATTTTCAATGATACAAGTTTCTCTTTTAAATCAATTACAACTATTATACATTATTTTTAAATTTAAAATGTTCATTAACACAGTTTCTGTATAACATTTGCATACTTTTATTTATACATAGTGCTTCATACATGCTAGCTTATATAACGTGACTAAATGGTACTGGATGTAATCTCACTATTTCTAAACAATACACTGTACATAGCAAACTTAATTGTAAATAAAATACAATTAATATTTATACTTTATTAGTTTGCTAAGTTTTAATAATATTTCTACTTTTTAAGAGTGCTCTGTTTTATTATAGCCCCCGCAAACAAAGTTGCGCATGGAGTAAGATAATTATCGCCGGATGCTTGCAAAGGGAGATAAACCATCCTAAGAATTTAAAGCTTGTAAGCGCAACCGCTAGTTGCGGGGGGGGGGGGGGGGGGGGAATCCCTCAGTTAAATCACTCACAGTTCTAGTTTTATTTTGATATATAATTTTTAATACATGACAAACTAACTTATTAAAATAATACATAATTTTATATTCCAATTTGTAAGCATGTTTTTTTTATTTTAATTTTAAAAGAGATATTTTGTCATGCGTTTTATAATATAGGCAAACTGCATATCGAATAAAATGCTAGAATATATTTTTAATTTCTAAGCATGATGTTATACTGGCCAGAGTTGGTAATTTCATTACCATACAGGTTATCCGAAAATTTATCAAAAATATGACAAGACAGTAAATAAGATCCAGTTCAATCAGAAATTCAACATGTTTATCAATTATTCCCCCGCCCCTCCCCCTTGGTATAAAAAAACCATGTCAAATTTTCATCCAATCTTTCTTTTCTCAGTTCTCACTTCTTTTATTATATAAATCAAATTCATAACAATTTTCAAATATCCTCCTCCAGGCCTATTTTAAACTGCACCGTTGACTGGCGTCCCTTTACATCGATGGCTTTTGGTTTCCAAGTATTTTCGCAGTTGTGGCTGTTTTGTCTGTACGTTGTCTGTCAGAGAGCTGCTCTATAAAAACTTGGTAATCTATGTACAAGTGTTGATAGAATCAAAAATTAAAAACACTGGAATGGTTGTCTCTACTTGTACTGAACTGGTTTATCTTGTGTACTATTGGCCATTGGCCTGTCGGTAGTCTGTTCAAGCCATGAAATTCTGGAAATCAAATGATCATACCCTCCGGTATCCTGGTCTCCTTCATCTCCAGTAATCTTTCTGTCACTTTCTGTTTGTCCTGGGTATGAGGTTCTTTTAGAATTGCTTCACATCGCTTAATGACTTAAATGGCATAAAACACAGTTTCATATTCTTTATCAATGCATTTGCACTTCATTTCAAGAGAAATGGATTATGCAGGTTCAATGCAAGAGCCTCATGGGCATAAGCTTTCTGCAAAAGCTGTCTATATTTATCACATAAAAAGGCAATAAAAGATTCGCGGTTTTCCTGCCTGGTACATCCAATTTCTACTGCAATTTTACTACAAAAGCGTCATAATTTTTTCCTTCAGCTTGTTTAAGGCTAATGTGAAAATAAGGGCAAGACCACGTAAACTGACTGTTAAAATAAGGACCTTATCTTTAGTCAATCCCAATTCAACACAATTTTGAAAATGAGAAAAATATTCCTCCCAGTCTATTGTACCACTGTAATACTCAGTTTTGATGTAAAATCTGTGATTACCTCTATTGGTCCCATCATCCGTGTGCCCTCTATCTCTTCTAGGTAGGGGCAAAATATCATCTTCATAATCAGATTCCCGATCACTTTGAACTTTTCTGTCTCCCTGCCCAACTTTTTTGTTAAGTTACATTCTGTTTCATTGTCAGAAGTCTGCAATTCCTGTCCTTTAATTCAACAATACGATAACCGGTAAAAACATCACGAAAGAAATGATACAACACAATATTTCAACATTCAACAAAAAGTTTTATGGCGAATTTCACTATCAAGTCAAGCTACAAACTACTTGGGTTCGAATCACTGGATTGTTCTGGAAATAGAAAATCCCACTTGTCTGACACCAGTTTGTAAGGGGACCAGGGGTCTTGTCAGTATAGACATCATGTTAGCAAGGGCGCAAATTTTTTTTCATGTGCTAGAGGGCTTGAATCTATTTAAAACATTGTTAAGTTCATTTCTTGCCAATTAAGAAGAAATTTGAGGTTTGGAATAGAATCTGATAAGATTTGTTAAGAACATAGTATAAATTTACTATATCTAATATTAGTATCTTTGGATTGTTATTTTGATATTATACGATTTCTTTGAGATATTGCGACATATTTTATCCGTTTTTATGGGATTCTTTTCACTCGCGCATTGATTATACGTAGAACATATTTCTGGTCTTTAAGGCTCTTCTCAAAATTTTTTTTATTGGCAATTATATCGGACATTTAGTTTACCTTTTTCGACACAATTGCAATTGAAGTTGAGTATTACTGTTTATTGTTTCTTTCAAAACCGATTCATTTATTTTAATATTTATTTCAGCTCGGAAAAATTATGAAATGTGACCTGTTCATGATCTTTTAAACGTTTTGTGATAAGAAAGCGGAAATAACACACTGAGAGAGGGGGGATAAGTCTACATGTTTCCTGTTCATTTGACGATGCTGTCAAAAGAGGTCTATGGATAATTTTATTTGAAACAATACGTATTGGTACATTACCACATTTACTGATAAAGCAAACTTTCCTTACAATTTGTCGGACAGTTTAATATGTTAAGTCTGTTTTCACACCTGGTCCATATAACACAGAGTACACACTGTCACTGAACAAATAAAATAATTTGTCGAGTTGCTTCTTGCACTTAACAGATTAACTTCCCGACAGCAGGCTAACTGGAGCATAATTATTTCACCGTAAAATACATGTAATTAGCAAGAATATAAAATAGATGTGGGGAGACACTAATTACAAAATTATACCATTTCACCGGGATCTACCAATTTGCATCTTTCTAACTCATATTATCGTATTACCGAAAGCTGTGTCGATTTTATTCCTGTCCAGAAACGTCCAACATTTGATACAAAAATTTAATAACACTTTTAAATATTTTGATATTTTGGCTGTCAATAATGACGACTTCAGTATGTACACTTAAGATTTATACTGTTGAACTTACTTTAAATAAAGCTAATATTACTGACTTTGAAATAGGTCTCTAACGGGATTTATCAACCCGAGAAAATGTTAATATTCACCGAGCCTTTTTGCTTACTGACCGACTCGCTTCAGCAAGTTTGAGTCAGCACCTGCAAATAAACATTTTTTTCTTACGTGGCCTTACATTGTACTTTACTTTTCAGCCGGTATTTTTTCAGGCTTGAACTCTAGCTTGTTTTATAGTCTCTGGTTTGATCCAGCCTGTATTTATTTTGCTGCAGTAAATCTATGGAGTAGAAAATTGGAATACGGTAATTTTGCCGGACCAAAATCACCAACACATGCACATTTGACTGCAGATGCATGGAGTAACCATTTCTTCAACCTTGGTAGGTTTTTCATGTATGTCTAATTATTTGACTAGTTATTCAGTTCTTCTATCTTGTAGTGAGAGAAAGATAAATCACAGGGCAGTATTATTTATTAATCTGTTCTGAATAAAAAAAAAACATGTATTACAGTACAATGCATGTTTCTTTAAATACCATAGCCTACTACCTGGCAAAATATTGTGCTGGCACATCCAGGATATTATAACAGTAAACCTGGTCAAAATTGTTGTTGAACGGGAGACAAATATACCTAAGGAGCAATCCAATAAACGCAATCCGTTAGACAGACAAACCTGGGAAGACAAATGAGAATGTCATTACTTGAAAAGACTTTTTTACAGAAATAATTTGTCAGATTCAGCTTTTGAATGCCCAATCCACCAGCTTTTTACATATAACTAGCTTTTCACTAAATGAAATGAAAGGAGATAGTACCCCGCCCAATTCCAACCCCTTTTTTCCATTGTTACCAAGTTACTGGCATTGTAAATCTTCGGATAAAATTTTGCAAACCTCTGAATTGAAAGAAAATCAAATGAACATATTTTTTCAATATAAATACCCGTCTCCTTGCATATAAAATGGATTGTGGAGAGTTTTCTTTTTCACAATTACTGCATATAAACTATAGTGCTGCTCTTATGTTGTATCATTGCGGATTGTAAAAAATACATATTGTGGTTGATAAGGACATATCAGAACAATTACATGACAAAAGATATCCCATATATTTTAATTTTCAACAGTCAAATAAAATCATTAAATAAATTAACAATTTAAAGGATTTCATGGGTATATGTATTACCCGCCAGGTTGCTACTGATAGCCTTAAAGGTTAGACTATGTGAAGTGAGCTTACAAATATCATGGTCTTGCGCCATCTTCAGAGTAAATAATACCCCTATACATGTAAATATATTCTGAAAGGCCATTATGTTAGCATTGTTTCAATCATGATAAAATAAATAAAAAAAAAACACCATGGAAACCTTGTTGGCATAGCAACATTTCGAAAGTTTTCATAAAAAAAGTTATAAAATGTACAGTTTCACTCAATTCGGCTTAAACTTTTCCGCCTCTTTTTTCCACAATTCAACTTACCAGTTCAGACGCCGATTATCCCTGTCACAGTTTTCACACCACATTTGAATACACGTGTCCCAGTTTATTACACCCCCCCCCCCCTCCTTCCCCCATTTGTTGTCATAAGCAAAATCAGTTAATGTTTTCGTATTTTATTAAACTAAAATCTATCCTCTTTCATTCATTAGTACAAATCTGAGGTTAAGACATTTATTATTTTTTTATCATGTAGTCAAACTTTACCAACTCTGAAACTGGTGTTAATTAATTGAGTCTAACCATATGTCGATGTGATGGAGAAAAGCTGCTAGTCGTTTCTACTTTCTTATTATCATGGAGGTCTCCCTGGAAAAGGACTATTTATAACAGGATTTCATTATTATGGCAATGATTATGTACATGTACCTTTCCTAGTTAATGTTCTTTAAACTTTATATAAATTTCACTGATTGCAGTACTATAATTCTGGCGTTCTGACTCTCTATACCCGTTTCAGATATTCCGCTCTTGGCACCTATTCACATTTTGGATGCCAGCTTCTTACCATTTATCAACCATGGATGTTAATAGCTATGAACAGCAGAAATGATTAAAAAATAACAATCCAAAGATACTTATATTAGATATAGTTAATTTATACTATGCTGTATACGACGCATTTCAAGGAGTTACCTCTCATCAGCAGCATTAAAATCGAAACATTTGGAAGACCAAAAACCAAACTTATATTAAACAAGAAGTACTCAACCAAAAATTTCAAATCTGAACCGTGCAAGCGTAAAACTATTTACCAGGCAGTGGCGGTACATTGTATAATACTAAAATGGTGTAGCAATCTATACTTTGGTTGTCTGAATATTATTCCAATTATATCATTTAATTTATCATGAATAAGTATAATCAATAAAATAATTGGTGTTACCATTCATTTGAAATAGATATTACGTATTGTTACCTTCCCAAATATTTGTAGCAGACGACTTTTGTTGGAAACCTTTGGCCATACCTGTAACAATGTGCACATAAAATTGATGTTTGCACTGATGTAATAAAGCGAGAAAGTGTGACACCGATAAAATTAACTTTAAAAATTAACCTACCAAATTTTGACATTTTTATCAATTTAATGAGAAATTTAAATTGATAAATTTTATATTTTAATGAATTTTAGAAAGCAGATAAGTGTACTATTTTATGGATTGATTATCAGATTTAATTCAATTATCTTTACAAATTTGGCCTGAAGACAGATTAATAGACAGTTTAATTATCTTTACTTTATATATTTTACTTTTATCTCTTTTTCTAATTAAGTGACCATTGTGTACATATATTTAATCTTGTGTTATAAACATGCCATATGTTTAATTGTGAGGGACATTTTTAAGACGGCTAGACAGTTCTTGGAGACCAGGCGAAGGGTGTGGACGCCACACAAGTTATACAAAATTAAGAACTATTTACGGATACCGTAGTTTTAACTTCATGGACTTTCCGTGTTGACTTTATATATTTTATGTACATGTATTTATCGCTGACTTTGGATTTAAAATATATTATTGAATTTACATTATTTCATCTTACTTACTCCAACTGTGAGCTATTTATTCCCCAAGAATCACCAACACACGAACATTCCGAAATATTCCCCGTTACAAATTTGCCATCTGTCACCGAGGAAACTGGGTGACTTGTAAGTTGTGTAGCAAGAGCCTGACTGAATGGCCTCTTGTTACTGAAACTGTGTGATGCACATGATCACACAACGAACGAATGCTCTGAATAGCAATGACAACTCTGGGTCTGAAACTCTGGTGAAAACTAATTCTTGAGACTCTGGAACTAGCGATAAATAATTCAATAATTCAGCATGGAATACCTTTATTACAGATGGACTGTGTTCAGTGTAAAGTCCTGAGTCCAAATCTTCATTATCAAAATTATAAACGCGTATTTATACACAATTGAAATGACAAGAATAAACATAACAAATAACAATTAATTTGAGTAATATTGTTCACTGACAAAGATTAAACTATTTTTAGAACTTGAAGAATAAAGTTAATTTACTAATCTGATTATGGTATTTAAAAACATATAATTATGAAAAGGGTAAACTGTCACTAATTAGTTAACATAGTAAAACATGTCACTCAATGTCCAAATTAAGAATTAAATTGCACATATCAAAGCATGTTGATTTTAAGTCCTGGATATGAAATGTAAATAGAAACGAAAATATAAATAAAATGATTATGAAACACAGAGAATTAAAGTCTAAATATCAAAATTGAGAATTTATATTAAAGTCCTAAACAATAAAATAAAGCTGCTTTTTCCCTGGTCACATATGCCTCTCCTCCCAATTAAGTCCGTCCTCGGACTTAGCACTATCTGAATCGGCCTCCTCTGCGGTTGTTATAGTGTCTGTTGTGATTATTGGGTCGCTGTTGGTTTTGGCTGGAAGACAACATGTAGTTTTCATGACGAAGGCTATGAAGTTCTTCTGTCAGCTGTTTGATAGAATTTTCATGAAATTGCAGTTTTGAATGAAGGTCTGATTTTTCATTTTTCAATGTTTGTATTTCGTCAGAAAATTCGATGGAACGTAAATAGTATAGATCATGCACCATTTTCACAGTCTTGTCTTTTTCCTTTACCTGTTCTTGCAATTCCTGAATTTGATGCACATATTCCTGTACGTTTATAGGCGATGCACTTTGTTCTTTTTGTATCCTAAGATTTTCAAGATCTTGTTCTAATTGGTCTTTCTCGAATTTAATACTCTGTAAAGTGTTCAATTGGAATTTTAAGTCCTCTATATACTTTTGTTGTTCTGAATTTTTATGTTTTTCCTCTGACAATTTCAGCTTAACACCATTTAGTTCTGTTTTGAGCACATTTGCAGTATCCAAATATTGAACGAAAGCTGAATTTCTCATACCAGAGAACGGTAAGGCTCGGATGATATTTTTGCGCTCGATATAGCTGTGCATTCTAGCTGTATCACGCTCCTTTTGTTTTCTAGATTTCACAGTAACTAGTTTACTTTGTCTGTCCTTTGCTACTTTTGAAAAACACTTACTTGAATAATGTCCGAAATTTTTACAAGAAAAACATCTCTGATTGATTGAATTACATATATAATGTTTGTGAAATTTACCACATCTTCCACATGCTGGACTATAACCTGACTGGACGTTCCATGGTTTCCATTGCGGTCGAAAGCTGTACTCCATCACTGAATATTGTTTACGCTACTTGTCTGGGGAACTCGCTTAGCTGCTTGAGGTCTCCGGATCGTGTGCTGAGCTAAAAAGTCAGCACGCCGTCGTTCTGCACCATCTGTCACCGGGAAAAACTGGATGACTTGTAGGTTGTGTAGCAAGAGCCTGACTGAATGGCCTCTTGTTACTGAAACTGTGTGATGCACCTGATCACACAACGAACGAATGCTCTGAATAGCAATGACAACTCTGGGTCTGAAACTCTGGTGAAAACTAACTCTTGAGACTCTGGAACTAGCGATGAATAATTCAATAATTCAGCATGGAATACTTTTATTACAGATGGACTGTGTTCAGTGTAAAGTCCTGAGTCCAAATCTTCATTATCAAAATTATAAACGCGTATTTATACACAATTGAAATGACAAGAATAAACATAACAAATAACAATTAATTTGAGTAATATTGTTCACTGACAAAGATTAAACTATTTTTAGAACTTGAAGAATAAAGTTAATTTACTAATCTGATTATGGTATTTAAAAACATATAATTATGAAAAGGGTAAACTGTCACTAATTAGTTAACATAGTAAAACATGTCACTCAATGTCCAAACTAAGAATTAAATTGCACATATCAAAGCATGTTGATTTTAAGTCCTGGATATGAAATGTAAATAGAAACGAAAATATAAATAAAATGATTATGAAACACAGAGAATTAAAGTCTAAATATCAAAATTGAGAATTTATATTAAAGTCCTAAACAATAAAATAAAGCTGCTTTTTCCCTGGTCACAAAAGCTTCCCTGGGAATACTGTGGTCATTTTGTTCGAATGGTTCTATTATAATAATTGTATAAGGTTCTATTTTCCTGGGGAGAGGGGGGAGCTCCGTGGCCGAGGGGTCTAGGGCAGTTCGTCATGACTATAACTAGCCTGTCAACGCTGAGGTTGTGAGTTCGAATCTCACCTGTGGTGGGGTGTGTTCGACTCCAATCTTAATTGACAAGGATTGCCAATTTTCCTACCGAAGTTCGGTGATTTTCTCCGGGTACCCCGGCTTCCTCCACCAATAAAAAATGGCCGCTGCCAAATAGCCAAATGTGCTGAAAACGGCGTAAAACCCCAACTAAACAAACATTCAATTTTCTACACTTCGAGATGTTCAGATGTAATAAATAGGGTGCTGAATAAAGGAACTGTCAGACACTGATGAGATATGTCACGACGTCCTATCCAAAGACAATCCTAAGCTGCAATCGCTACACTGCTTGCTTGCCTCCACTGTGAAATATAGGATGCACCACCATCAAAAAGCGGTTCCTGGTCTGACAATGGATGTAACATTACTGACATAGTTATTAAGTCCCCGACATCCACGGCCACAAAGTGTCGACGGGATTATTGTTTTTGCACGGTTTCTTCTTCTAGTTCTTATTATTATTATTAGATAAGATATGTTTATTTCCAATTAATGGGCCCAAACGAGCATAGCAATTACATTTCAACACAAAGATAAAACAAAATTGTAGCATAGTAATCACACAAATGGCATGTTAAAATGATTTTGATTATGATACCATTTATTATGTCGCCCCCCAGACGTAGTCGGGATGACATATTGTTATTGTTCCGTTTCTTTGGTTTTTTTTTCTTCTTCCACTTAATTTTGTCCGCACAAGTTCTCAGAGATGGCGGGAACAATCTTTATGAAAATTCACAGTATTGATGATCACCAAGTCTAGTTGTGCATGTAACATTAAATTTTTCAAAATGGCCGCTGTTGCCATGGAAACTGATAAAGTCTGAAAATGTTTGGAAGCTTTTATATCTCAAAAACTGCACTATAGAATTTCCTGAAACTTTGTACTTTTGTAAAGTATGATTAGTAGAACATGTTCATGAAAAAAATAGCAATCGGTTGGAGACGTTTGGCGGCCATTTTGAAAAAAAAATGTAAAAATGACGAAAAACTCAACATTGTCCGATTTCAACTAAAATTGATATCTGGGCTAAGTCAGTTGGGACGACGAACAAGATGCAATCATCGAAATACAAAAATTTTCAAAATGGCCTCCGTGGTCGACATCTGCTATTGCTAGCAATTGCAATTCTAGTTCTTAAGTCCCCGACCACGAAGTGTCGGGGGACTTATTGTTTTTGCTTATTAAGTCTCCCAAACGAAGTTTGGAGACTTATTGTTTTTACTCCGTTTCTTATTATTATTTTTCCGTCTTTTTTTTCTTCCGCTTTCCATTTCAACTTGTCCGAAGCAGATCTCGAACACGACTCAACGGAATGACATGAAACTTACTGGGGTGATAGACCCCAATACCTAGTTGTGCAAGAATGTTTAAAAATTTTCAAAATGACCGCCATTTTCAAGATGGTCGCCAAAAACCGAAAACCTTCGACCTCAATTTTCTCAAAAACTGCCCGGCAGAATTTCACCAAACTTAGTATAAATGTTCAGTAGCACGAGTGGAAACTTTTTATTAAAGAAAAACGGAAACGATATGTCGGCCATTTTCAAAATGGCCGCCAATAGTGGAAAAAAGTGAACTTGCTTAGATTTCAACGATTTTTGGTTTATATAGTAAACTTGATATCCCGAGTTGGATGGCGATAACGCAAATGTTCTACCGGCAGCCATTTTCAAAATGGCCACCATTCTCCCGCCAAATTTTTAACATTCTTCAATTTCAATGCAATTTGGCACAAAGGGTAAACATGATATCCCGAGTTTAATGGCGTTAAAGAAAATGATTTACGGGCAGCCATTTTCAAAATGGCCGCCATTTTCCCGCCAAAAAAGTGAACATGCTTGGATTTCAACGATTTTAGGTTTATTCAGTAAACATGATATCCGGAGTTGAATGGCGATAACGCAAATGTTCTACGGGCAGCCATTTTCAAAATGGCCGACATTTTCCCGCCAAAATTTCAACATTCTTCAATTTCAATGCAATTTGGTATAAAGGGTAAACATGATATCCCGAGTTGACTGGAGTTAAAGAAAATGTTTAATGGGCAGCCCTTTTCAAAGTGGCCGCCATTTTCCCACCAAAATTTCAACCTTGTTCCATTTCAATGAAATTATTTCAACCTTGTTCAATTTCAATGAAATTTGGTGTAACGGGTTAGCCGGGTCTAGTGGAACCCCTGCTCATTTTTTTCGTTTGGGAGACTTCATGATCTTTGATCATAAATTTTAATTATTATTATTATTACTATTCATATAGTTCTTCTTCTTGACCTAACTTTGTCCGCACTTTTTCTCGAATACGAATCAAGCTAGCTTAACGAAACTTGGCAAAAAGTAGATCGACCATAGGTGAGGTGCATACAGTTTTCGAATTTTCTAGATGACCGCCAACCAAAAATGCGGAAAAATTCATTATGCTCTGATTTTTCCAAGTAGATTATGATATTGCGAAGTGATTTCCGTCATTGAAATTTTCCATCGGCCGCCAAACATGCTTAAAAATTCAACATGCTCTGATTAGGACGAAACTTAGTTTCCGAGTAGATTATGATATTGCGAAGTGTTTCCGTCATCGAAAATATTTAGTCGACCGCCATTTTAAAAATGACCGCCAAAAATGCGGTGAAATTCAACATTTTGGACGAAATTTGGTTTCCAAGTAGATGGCAAGGTGAAAATTATGCCATAACGGGAGGGGACTTATGTGCTTCGCTTGCGAGCACAATCATTACCTTTTCCTATTGCAATTTACCAATGTTCAGACCAGAAACAGATTAAACCCGGCCACCGGCAGTCCTGGGCACATCAGAGGATCGTCGGGCTTGATACTAGTACAAACATTAAACCACAAGGATTGAAATTGGAGAGTCTAGCAGAGGAGGAGAAGAATTACTGTGTTTACTCTCCAGTTGCTATTAAGTATTATATTGATGACCACCCAAGTGCATCTTTAGTAAATAAAGACTTGATAGGCTGAAGAAAAATGAACACTCGCACCTTTTTATCATGCGTGGATCACCCGTGATGTGGCTACAGATGTTGAGGTGTTAGATCCGAATATAAGCTTGTTATTGATCTTGCGGAGTCAGGTGATAGTTAGATGAGGATTCAAACAAAGAATATCTGGATAATTTATTGACTCGATTAGTTATACGAGTGGAACACTATCAGCCGATTCGGAGAAAGAAGAAAACGAAGCTAGAGACTGGCAGCTTTGGTCGAGTGTGACAGTGACTTTGAAAGTTAATAGATTTTATAAATAGTATATAGGCGCAGAAGTGTGGATTTGCAGGGTTCAGCTATTTGTCGAGCATTAGTTGAGAGCGGGAGTATGTTATCTTGTCGAAAATCATCATTACTTAGATTCTTGCACGGGACGTACAGTTCTTTCAAAGGGGTGGGGCATTGTAAAGGATTTAGACAAGCTGCACGTACTGTCTTTTCTCTTTGAATAGACTGTCTGTCTCTAAAAGGATCCCGGCAATTTCATCATTTTGCAATTCTTCATGTCTAATTATTTCAAATTTTATCATTTCTAATTGGTGTCATGTCCAATTGGAATGTTTACCTAGAACAAAAAAAATATAATCATTATTATTATTAAATGAATATAAATTCTGTCGTTTTCATTAGGGTTGATAAATTATCGTATCAACCTCATCAAAAGTCATTATTTGTACGATACAAGTGACGTTTAATTTACTTTCGTTTTTGTATTTTAAACTAAGGGTTTATTGATGAATCTGATGCTTGATATTTGATGCATTTATTTTCTTAAGGTTGGAATTAATGATCTGGTTCAACTTTTTTCATTTACAAGTGGCAACATGTGTTTATCTGGCTTTGTTATGGTGGTAAAAAATGGTAAAATATTGCAATTTAAAGCTGTCGTCCATAATTCTGTGAGTTGAATAGAATTTTACGTAATAAATTCTGTCTAAAAATTAAATTGTATGTTATAAAAAATGTATCAACTTCTTTTCATGGAAAATATAGAATTTTCAACAACAGAGTAAGTCTAGGTTCAACTATTCTTTTCACAGATTGAATCATGTAAATTTTCACATGAAAGTTAATAATTTGTAGGGTTAATATTCGGTATCTGTACTAATAAAAAAAGAGATTTTTGGTCTTTTCTACCTAGATATTACCCATTTGCGCATTGTTGGAGGGCGAGATTTAATTGTGTTCACTAGATTATAAATATTGCTTAATTTTAACACCAAAATGTTGGCTTATTGTTTCGTCGATTTTTATTATTGTGATTCTGAAGTAAAACACAAATAAGATTTTATACTTGTTAAAATTAGGTTTAACGGAGAAAAAGTTGTTAAAATTAATATTTGTATTTAGATTTGTGGATACTAAAACACAATAAAATATTAGATTATTTTGATATCATCAGTACAAATAATAGATATTATCAGCTCAACAATACACATTTCATTAAAATCACACAAAAAAATTACTTTAGGATAAATTTTGAAAAATTATGGTTTTATATGTAGACTCATCTATCATGTCTATGTGCACTGAGTGTAACACAATACAAAACGAAACACAAAAAAAATATAATACAAATACATTCTCTCCCTTATGAAATTTATATATAAAGGTGGACAAAGATAAACAAAATTAATAATCTGTATAGTACAAAATACGCCTATTGATATCGTTTTATATATAATAACACCTGGATATTTAAAACAGGTGACTAGTGTCAAAAAGCAAGGAGTGCAACATAGCTGTACTACTTTCAGTTAATATAACACGTTTTAATAGATCGAAAGAGGTATTGGGAAGAATTTATTACTGGGTTGCCTTGAAAAGAACGTAGAGTAACAAACTGTAAGTAATGTATGTAAAAATTTCAAGCCAACAAAGGAAAGTCACATAAACAATATAAAAATATTATTACTTCCTGTTCTTCGTGTCTCCCAATTAGACCACCCCTCCCCTTTTAACAAACAGGCTACGTGTAGAAAGTTGTTCGGGCATTCAAACTTCTTCCCTTAGCTAATTATTTTTTTTATCACCGCTACTATGGCTTAACGCGTAGCAAACAAATTGGGACACTTGTTTCATATATATTGTGTTTTAGTCCATCAGTTAACCTAATAACTTTGCACTTCGAGAATAACTGGGATTCCCAAAATTACGTCGGAAAATGACACACCTAAGTCTCATCTATAATATGCCTGATCAAAATAGTTTATCATCTTTTCGTCTTGAAATTAACCAAAAACATTTAGCGAATGTCTTATGACCAACGACCTTTTCTATTTCGTTTTCCCTTCTTCAATTATACTTTGAAACTTGGATCATGCCGTTCCCAGTCTCCCAACTGATTTTTACATTAGACCATGTACAGAACAGAACAGAACTTTATTCTCATAAACCATACATAACCAATGATACAGAGAAATAGTTACATATACATAATAAAATAGAAATAAATACACATTCATACGTACACAAATACACATGCACACACGCATACTCTGAACTATACACCAACGGACAATCGCATAGCGCTCACACGACAGTATCTAATACCTATAATGGAGCCTAGAGAACAAATGATTTGTTAATAATAATTCTTATAAATCTACACAGTTTTTTCTAGTTTAACCTAGTCTTTACAGTTCATAACTTGACTGAATTTTACGACATTCGGTCTTTGATACAAGTTACTGTCAATAATTTTTTTCCTATCATTTAAAAATACCTGACATTCTATAATGAAATGATATTCATCACCGATACCATTATTACATTTTGTACAGAGTCTATTTTCACGGTCAATTCCATTCCAGAGGCCTGTCTCAATAGGCAATTTGTGATTTGTAATTCTAAATTTACAAAAAGTGTAAATATCTTTATCTTCCAGTATATTTAGAAAATTCTCAAATTCTGGACTGCTTTTAAATAATTTGTAGTTCAGAGCTTTCGGAGAATTTTCTATTTGGGATAGCCACTCTTGTTGAAATTGGTCTGTTAATCTCAGTTTTAATGCTGAAATAAGCCAATAATAATTTGGAAAAAATTGGTTTGTCCAAATATTGGAATAGCCAGTATCGTCAAAAATCTTCTTGACAAATTTTAACCACGAGAAATCAAAATGTTCGTCAACAAATAGTTTATGTTGTAATTTATAACATACATATGGTAGTTTTGTTTCTTTTCCACTCAAAAGTCTAGACCAATAGGCTATCATTCTAACTTTAATATCTATTTCCAGTGGATAAACACCAAGTTCTCCGTAAATCATATAATTTGGCGTCGAAGATTTCAGTTTCAGTAACAACTTTACAAAAACGTAACCGAACCTTTTCAAGATATCTGATATTTTTGGTAAATCCCAATATTTCTGAACCATATAATAGTATCGGCTTTACCATTTTATTAAACAGATCAGTTTGACATTCTACATGTGTATTGATAAATTATAAATTCTTCCTTTTTTCAGAACTTCATACATTGCCTTTGTTGCCTTTTCTGTTTGTTTATTTATTGCTTTATTGAAATTCCCAGTTCTATTAAGCTGTATTCCGAAGTAATTAAATTCGTTAACAATTTCTAATTCTTTCCCATTTAGATAAAACTTTAAAGCTGTACTCTGTCTACCCCTAGAAATGACCATGACCTTTGTTTTATCTATATTTATTTTAAGTCGCAATATGCACCAAACTTATTCAAAATATCCTGTAAGCCCTCTTTGGATTCAGACATAAGCACTGTATCATCAGCACATAAAAGTACAAAAAGTTTCAAGAAGATATTAAGTTTGTTCTCTAAAATTCCCGATATTTCTGTAAGACCGGTGACATTTTCCTGTTAAAAGAAATTTTGTAAATCGTTTAAAAATACGGCAAACAGGAAAGGGGACAAGTTTTCTCCTTGTCTCACTCCCATCTCACATGCAAAATAATCAGATTTACTATTATTATACGTAACGCATGATTTAACATCTTTATACATATTAAAAATAACATTATGTATTTTACCATTAATATGACTGAGAAAAAGTTTGTACCAAAGGGCCTCTCTCCAAACAGTATCAAAAGCCTTTTCGTAGTCGACAAAGGCACAAAAAAGTTTTTTTCGTTTATTTCTTAGAGTTTCGAAAAATGAAAATAATGTAAAAATACTGTCTGTTGTCGAGTATGATTTCCGAAATCCAAATTGGTTTTCGTTTAACAATAATGAGTCATCGGAAAATCGATATAATCTTTCGGTTAGTATTGCTGTGAACAATTTTCCAAGGTGACTAAGTATAGTAATTGGACGAAATTTTTTAGGTTCAAGCGGATTACCTTTGTTTTTATAAATTGGTTTTATATTCCCGATGAGCCAAATATCAGGTATAATGCCCGAATCAAATATCAAGTTAAACATTATCAGGTAAATTGAGATCAATGTTATTTTCATTTGCGTTACATTCCTCAGGTAGACCTCCACTGTAGTTCAGTGATTCCTAAATATACATGTACCTCGTACAAAACGTCGACACAGAAGTAGTAGAAATTTTCAAATCAGTCCGACTGTACACTAAAGGAGCAGGGCCCTTTTCTCAATATATATTAAGAGTAAAATTACTAGTTATAATAGAATCTGTATGACTTAAGATTAATTTCGCTTTTAAGATTTTTCTTTTGAAAAGTACTATAATGATCCTGTCTCTTTTCTTGCTATCTATCGCTTGTCAATTTTGATAACTCAGTACACTACTGTACAAGTACATACATATATGTTTATTGTTTTACCATTTGTATGATCTTTTATTGATATATATCATACATACTTTTTAATTATTGTTAATGCACGTGATAAAATAACTGAAGAGGACGTACCTTTTTAAGTTGGAATAACTTATATGATCGGATTCTTAAGCTTACTCTGTAATAAAATATACTAACTCTAGGTATAGCAATGTGCAGCACTAGGCGAAAACATATTTCATAAAGGAGCTCAATATGGCGCTGGATAGAGTGGTTACAATAACAATTTATGAAAGGTATAATCGGATTTTATAACAGTAGTTTTCTATACAAAGATCTTAGTCACACTTTATACCCCAAATTGTCATTTGAAGTCTTCGACAGGTCTGGAGCATGATAACAAATCAACTTCAGAAGTTTATACTAGACCAATCATTCTAAAATTGCAATAAAATAAAATAAATAAAAATCTAAAATAAATATGGTCGCTATCGAACTAAGACTCTCCGCTTATCATTGCCTATTTATTTCTTAGGTTTAAAAGATAAAGTGAAGACGGACATGGAACGAGGCAAAATTTATTCAGAACATGAGAAGATACTGAAACAAAATATAATATATTTAAAGGAAAAATTAAACCCGGATCATATAATAGATCATTTACTGGTAGAAGATGTTATTACTTTCGATCAACATAAGGCCATCAAAAGCGAAACAACTATTTCTGACAAAACGGATAAATTGATAGAAATTCTAAGATTCGCCGGACCTAATTCTTTTCCGCGATTCTTGAAGTGTTTGGAAAAGGGAAAATATGGAAATGTAGCTCTCCATTTGTCGGGTAAATTGAATTATAGTCAAGTATGATTAGTTAAGTAAAATATCGAGTTAGGTCAATGATATATTACAGGTATGGTAACTTTCCAGCAAGATGAAAGACTGAGGCCGTATGCTTTTATATTTCATGTAACTTGTTTGTTGAAGATATAAACAAAATTTTCGAAAAATTACCGAAATGTGACCATTAAAATTTATCGCAGGACTTTTATTCTAGAAATGTCTTTTGGAGGGGGACAGTTGTGCATACATATGATATATCTTAATATTTTTTATTTCTTATGTTTTGAATTTTCATTGTAGAATTCCTCGGCAAATCTTGATAGTATCTGCTGCCTGTCATTGTGTGCAATTTGTTCAAGAAACAACCATCTGTCTCTTTCGATAAACAAAGTACGACGTGATGAATTCCGCTATGAGATTTGCGCATTGTCTATGGGCAACACTTGTACTGTTACTTTAAGATAAAGGACGGCGAAAGAATCTGTGATCCTTTGTCATGTGCATGTACGGATTTTGTTTAAGGAATTTATCCACTATACATGTATCTTACTTAATATACATGTTTATCGTATTTCCCCATGCCTATATCGACCTGCGGAGGCCTTCAGAATTTCCCGTATTTACTTAATATACATGATTATCGTATTTTCCCATGCCTATATCGACCCGCTGAGGCCTTCAGAATTTCCCGTATTTACTTAATATATACATGTTTATCGTATTTCCCCATGCCTATATCGACCTGCTGAGGCCTTCAGAATTTCCCATATTTACTTAATATACATGTATATAAGACCACACTCGTTAACCTCTAAATTAATATAAAGATTAAATGTTCATAAAAATAATGGATTTTGAAGCATTGAAATTCTTGCAGAGGAAAATTCCAAATCGGGAAACTATAAATCGTAACATAGCGTTACTTAATAAACAAATTTATACAAATGCACTTATACTTCTATTTACTATTTATAATTTTTTCTAGACTACTCTTTCAGCAGTGTGAACTAATAAATATCGTTTTCACAAATATTCGTACCATGATTTTTTTAATAGGCTCGAATATTAAGGAGCCAACCGAGAATGAAGCTAAGGAATTTGTCTCTCAAAGAAAAACAGGTTTAATCGCCAAATCTTCCCAAAATGAATACGGAAATGAGAGTATAACTGAATCACCGCTTAGTTCATCTAATGTTACGGACTGCGCAGATGGGATGGGAAAACAGCTGCAATATCAAAGTAACTTGGTTTCAACATCAGAAGAAAGTAAACAAAATGTACAAACGGATGGGACTTGTCAGAATGAAATGGCAGAAGGATATGAAAAAATTCCTGTTCCGGAAGAGGAATATGATATCCCGCTTTTTGACGATATGACTGAACTATGCTTGCGGATTCCATTTAAAGACGACAGTTTGGGTGAATCATGTCAGTCATGTGAGAATCAGACGCACACCGAACTTCATTCCTTACCAGGATGGTGTCCCAGAATAAATGATAGTAATGTAAGATGTCTTAAATTGCAAAGTTTATCAAAATTTAGCAACAAATATCAGAGCTACGGCAAAAGGTTTGAAAAGATTGGAATTGGAATGTATAAATAGCTTCTAGTAAATTAGTGACTCAGTATGAAAATTATTTCTGTAATAAGAGAAAAAAGATATGGTGGAATAATTTTTATTTAACACCCTACAAGAAGGTAACACAAGTAGAAGCAAAGGAACGGCGCTTTTATTGCTGTTTTTCATCTGAAAGTCGCATTGAGTCTGTGTCTGATTTAAGATATACATGTACATGTACAATTTGATGATTTTTTAACGTGACAATAAACAATGTTCTATAAAACATACAATGCAGATGACTGGATTCAATTTTATCAAGTTTGCTCGGGACCGAAACTTGGCAGGCAAAAATCAGCCAAAATATTGAGAGAAATAGAATAATATGGATCTAAGCGTGGTCACCAAACCGACGTAAGGTAAGCTTTGCCTAGTGAAAGTAGAACCTTACATTTAACAGATTTCAAATTGTATTTACAGACAAATTAATAAATTTGATCTAAGAAACTACTTTAAACTTTCTCTTTTCAGCATGATAGAATTGTTAGGACTTTGAAAGATGGTGATTTTTTCATATGGTTCAGCAGATATAAGGATGCCTTTATAATAACTCTAAGGTATGGTCTTTTATTTCTATCTTTCATCTGACATAAAGAATAGTATCATCTATAACTAAAGACTCATACATGTATTTCAATAGTATTTTGTGAAAGGACAATAACAACAAAAATAACAAGAGGCTCCCAAGAGCCTGAATTGCTCACCTGTTATTTTGTAGATCTTGCATCAATGATTATTTTTGCTATTTAATGTATACCGTCACATTTTTTGCCTTAATATTGACTTGTACAGCTTAAATATATATCCTGAACTCAAATATATATGGTAACTAGGAACTTTTTCATCAGTTGCTATGGACTTTTTCAATGGCATGGACTCTTGACCTTCCAGTTTAACTTGAACAGGTAAATTGTAGGGTTCTGATCCAAATATATCTGGTTGCTAGGGACATTTTCATCAGTTGCTATGGATTTTTTCAATAGCCTTGACCCTTGAGCCTCCATATTGACTTGTACAGCTATATTATAGGGTCCTGAATCTAAATATATATGGTTGCTAGGGATTTTTTCAATGACCTTGACACTCCATTTTACCTGTACATCTACCATTTAATTGATTTCAGGTTATGCTCTAAACATCTGTGACAATATGTCAGACCATTATTTTTACTGATAATTACTGTTTACATACAGTTAATCTTTCAAGGACAAAAAACTCCTATAAAGGGTCAATTGACGATTTTGGTATTGTTGACATATTTGTAGATCTTACTTTGCTGAACATTTTTGTTGTTTAAGTTAATAACCTAAAACTGCAAAATTTCCTTAAAATTAACAATTCAGGGGCAATAACCAGTAAATGGGTTGTCCGATTCGTTTCATGGCAGGTAGGTCTTGACCTCATAAATATTATTACTTCTTGTCAGTTTTGTCCTAACTGCTTTAGTTTTTCAGATATGAGCCAAAAAGTGCATTTTTCACCTATGTTCTATTTTTAGCCATGGCAGCCATGTTTCTTGATAGACAAAAAAAAAATAAAACACAAACTTTAAACTAGATACCCTAAGGATCTTTCAGGCTGGGCTGAAATTGATCCTGTGGTTTCAAAGATTTTTGAAAGTTTACAAAGACGACGAAAAAAATGTGAAAAATTGTCTTCAAAGGGCGAAAACTCCTATAAGGAGTCAATTAACGAATTTGGTCATGTTGAGTTATTTGTAGATCTTACTTTCTTGAACATTTTTGCTGTTTACAGTTTGTCTTTATCTATAATAATCAAAATAATAACCTAAAACTGCAACATTTCCTTAAAATTAACAATTCAGGGGCAATAACCGATTAGTCTGAAAATATCATGGCAGGTAGATCTTGGCCTGATGAACATTTTTACCTTAAAAAATCTCATTTAAAGACTAGTCTGTCTATTTTGAAGATGAAATGGTAAATCTTTTTAGAAGACCTCAAGCACATCATTTGTACCAATTAACAAAGCTTTGGATTTGTTCAATTTGGAAATGAAAATTGGCAATTGCAATGTTTTAGCTATATCAAGAAGATTTGAGGACACTTTGTGGTGGACTTCACCATAATCATTTGTACCAAGTTACAAATCATTTGCACTTATAGTTTCAGGACAGAAGATTTTTAAAGTTTCAGTTAATCAGTAACAAGAATTGCCCATGGCAGCCATGATTTTTGGTAGAAGATCTAAAAAAAAACCACTTGTATCAAGTTAGAAATCATTTGCACTTGTAGTTTGAGGGAGGTGATTTTTTATATTACACCAATCAGAAACAAGAACTGCCCATGGCGGCCACGTTTTTTGTCCAATCAAAATGAAATGAGGTCGTTTCATAGAGGACTTTTAGTGCATCATTTCTGCAAAGTTTGGTTCCAATTGGTCAAAATCTGAAATGTTAACAACGACGACGGACGCAAAATGATGGCAATAGCTCGCATGTCGTTTTAGGACTGCTGAGCTAATAATATTCAAGATAATAACCTAAAACTGCAGTTTCCTTAAAATTAACAATTCAGAGGCAATAATCCAATAAAGGGTTGACCGATTCGTCTGAAAATTCCGTGGCAGGTAGATCTTGACCTGACGAGCATTTTCTCCACGTGTCAGTTTTTTTCTAAATGCTTTAGTCTGAGATATAAGCCAAAAACTAGTTTATCCTAATATTCTATTTTTAGCCATGGCGGCCATGTTTCTCGACGGTTAAGAAGAGAAGACATATACTTCATACTAGATTCCCTAAGGATTATTCCACTTAATTTTGACTGAAAATGGTTCAGTAGTTTCAGAGAAGATCTTTGAAACGTTTACGACGGACGACAGATGGCATGCAGGGGATAGCAAAAGCTCACATGTCCTTTTAGCTAAAAAGTATGACTTTACTATGGGCAAATTAAATATGTGTATAATGAAGATTTGGAACTAAGGCAATGCATTCTCCATTTTCCAAACACCAGTTAGCAAGGGCAAATAATCCCAATTTACGTGTAAAACTTCTTTTAGCTTTAATAGATTGTACAATGAAAAATAACTGTAACTCAGTTTTAAACACTTAAACTTTGTGTAACCTGAAGCAAATTTTATAATAAATAATTGAAATATTTTTCTCCGCGAGATGATTTTTTAAGGTATGAAAATTAGTTTAAAGTAGAGAAAAAAGGTTTTAAAGATGCACATATTTAGTTGTACTATTTTGAATATGCACAGGCTATGAACTATATTATACAGTGAAAAAGATAAAATCTTAAATATCAAAAACTGACATAGAAAATATTCGACAAAAAAAAAAAATAATAATGTTTAACTTAGTAAATTTTTGGAAAGTTTAAAATAGGAATCTGTGAAAAATGAAATAAAAATAAACTAGATATCAAATAACATTTGACCTCAGTTATTGACTTTGACCTACAGATTTGCACAATAATCGTGACACCCCTTTTGACAGTAAATAACCATGCCAAGTATTTTCACTTGACTTCAAACCATTCTCAAGTTATAGAGCAGACACGATCTTTACCATAGGACATTGGGTTCTTAACTTTGACCTAAGTTTTTGACCTACAGAGTTGTACATACATTGTGACACACCCTTTGGTGCTGGTGAATATCAATGCCAAGTTTAAACCTTGAAATCATAAAGGTTCTCAAGATATAGAGCGTACACAGTTTGGTAGGGACAGACAAACAGACTGATCACTCTTGGGGCCCAAATTACACTTCACTCATATACAATCATATTTACTTTTATAAAAATGAAAATTGCATTACAGAATGTAGTTCTTATAACATTGATATAACAATGCTGTGACTTCCAGATCGTTAGTGTTAAGCTGTCACATTCTTAATGATATTTATTGTATGTGTATTTCACTATTCATTTATGTACCATATAATAACCAAGAATGTATTTTTCATTTTCCAGAACTGACAAACACGTAGATGGACATATATATGTAAAAGTCAAAACGAAAACACAGGGAGAATCAAAAACGTACCGGATAGTTACAGACGAAGAATTTTATTCTCTTGTTGAACTATTCAAAAATTATATTGATAAAGGTTTACCAATGAAACTTATCCAAAATTAAAATTATTGTAGATTCACTCACCATTCCTACTATTTTACACAAGGAAAGCCTGTTGTCTGCAAATGAAGGCGACTGCATAATATAAGGAAGTCACCAAACTTAAAATACTATCCAGACTCGAATCTAGAAATAGGTGGGCTGAGAAGATAAAAATGCAAATTTGGTTGGTTTGAAACAATAAGGAAATGTCACAACTGAACACATGGAAGGAACAGTACCAATATAACAATGAATCATGAAATTATTTCTGCATTTTTATTTCAATAAAAGAAAACAGACAACTGAAATACAATAATCTATTCACAAATTGTATTCAAACATGTATACCTTCAACAGTCATACAAACAAGCATTCAGATATAATTTTCCTTATAATAAATATCTCCAATCTTGTCTTGATAAATGGCAGTTGTTATGTGATATGTGAGATCAGAAAGCTAAGAATGGATACAAGTCAGATCTGGAACTAAAATGCTAAAAAAAAAAAATTTATATCAAGCTTTTTCTTGTTATACAATTGATTCCTTATCTAAACAAATGCTGTGTCAAGATTAATGTACACTGACCTCAACTTTTTCAACTTCTAGTAATTATACAGAATTTTATTCAAGACTAAGCTAGCTTCTTAAAGCCAAAACTCACCTAGGCATTTTTTTTACTTTCAAATTATTTTAAACATATACTGTATTCTGCACTGATTTCAAAAAGACACATGTCAGACTTACAAAATAAAAATTGAATGGTTTTGAATTTTGTCTTTTTCTATTTTTGCAGAGCAGTAACAAAATCAATATCAAATTTCAATCTAATCCATCAAACTAGATTCAAAATTATTATAAACACATCATTTAGAGATTTGATGTGGTTTCTGTGTAAAACGTAGATTTTACTGTCGCAAATTGAGTTTACCTTTGCAGAGTCAGGATATTTGCGACAGTCTTATGCAGGAAATACATCAAATACAACACGGTTATTCCAATTCTAATGCAATCTAATGAACTAAGTTTTTAATATTATTCAATTTATATGTGAAAACCAAAAAGTACAGGAAATTGTGTGTGCAAAGTTCGCGCAAAACATCGTGATGTCATTGGTGGGCTGAAAGCTTGAACAGAGAAATTGGGTAATTTTTTTTACATCTTGCTGGCTTCAAAATCGAATAAAATTTAATTAAATTGCATTTCCAAAGCACAGTTTCAACTTATTTTTTTTTCTTTTTGTCCAATATTCAATTCCTCAGAAATACCAGCTTTCAAAATGGCGACCATAATTGGTTACAGACAGGTAGAACGTAGATTTTACGGTCTTTTACCCAATCAAATTGCTTGTTACATTCTCATTGCATTAGAATTATCTTTATCTACTGTTAATACAAAAGGTATAAGTAAATGAAAGAAAGTGTTATATTCAATGAAATTCTGTTTGTCTTTTGGACATTATGTGTCCATAATGTACAGCATATTAAAAATCTGGATTTCTCAAATATATCTCGTAAGTAATAAATATGAAAATATAAACAATAAAAATATGTTTTCAGCACTTTAACATAAAGGTTATTTCTGCCATTTTTTCTTTTTTTTATATACTGGAAAAATTTCAGTTTACTCTTTTTTTCCCATAGAAAAAAAAACCAGTAGATTCAGTTATCTTAAGCTCGCAAGAATATTAAACAAATAACATAACAAAATAAACCAGAAGGAATGTTCATAATAGCACTAGACAGCTTATGAAAACATACAACAAACTCAGCCTACCAAAATTTATATGTACGAAGAGACTGCCATTTGAAATATTCCAATAGTAGTGTCCAGTCATTATGTCTTCTTTAAATGGATATTTTTAAAGAAGAAATAGCATCTCTCTCTTTCTTCTATAAAAAAAATCTCTCTTTCTTCTATAAAAAAAATAAGTTAATTTCTACCTCATTTTGGTATTAAGCAATTAAATCTTTTATCTCTGTTACTTTTAAAATAAATACTTCATTTGTAAGACATTTTAAGATAAAATTACAGGTGTCTCAAATTTTACCCTAAGGCCATCTAAACTTAATTACTGTGGATTCATTTATTTTCGTGGATACCAATTTTCATGGATAGAGGAAAAAAGGCATTTCATGGGATACATAAATTCGTGGATTGCTGGCTTAGAAAAAAATATAAAAAGTTGTTGAAATACTTAAATTCGTGGCTTGGCACATCAAATATCATGAAAATTCTACGACAAAACGTGCCGATCAGACTTGATATTGTACAGTAAAGTACTGATTTAAAGCGCTCATTAAACAAAAGTCTAAGAAACAGATTCTTTAAATTTGTAACGAAACAATTAAAGGTTGTCATGAATTTAACAAGATTAAAAAAATCCGTAATTATTTACTCATTAGGTTAAACAGGTGTGAAATATATATTGACAAAATTGCAATCACTTTTCACCAAATACCTCGGGGCATATATACATATTTATTTTTAATCCGATTACGATCAATAATTTCTGCTTCATTATCTTTTGACAAGACTTTTTTACTGTAATTTAGGAGAAAGTCTGTATTGTTTAGGTCTACTTAGGATTAAGGTTTTTCTTGAATGTTTGAATAAAAAAAACACTGGAAGTGAATTCCGCGATAATTTACACAGTCAAAATCTTTTTAAAGAAAATTGTTTAAGCGTTTATATGTTACCAAAGACAAAATTACATGAAACACTGTATCCTCTGTTGATATAGCTAACTCATCATATGTCAGAATTCAAGTACATGCTGTAAAAATGCAATTGTTCAAACTTCAGTGCATTTAAACAAGAGTAAAAATATTATTTTTCGTTGGATATTTAAATTCGTGGTTTACTGGGACCCACGAAAAACCACGAAAATTGGTATACATCGAATATTAATGAATCCACAGTATCTTGTTCTCATAGACTGCCGCCCCACTTACAAAGTCGCCCATGGATCAAGTTTTTTTTTATTTCCATAAAAAAATCGCCACCATTTGGGTTTTTTTCCCGTAAAATTAACAATAGAAATTTGGTACCAAAAGTACTTTTCAAGCATATGCCAGACTCAAGCGTTAGATCGACATTGATCAAATTATTGAAAGTAAATCAACAGCTGATGCAGCAAGTTCAACTTGAATATTCACTCTGAACAAGTAATTCCATGCACTATACTGCCTGTTCAGTCTACAATTACTGTGGAACAGCTCTGCAGAAGAGAATTTGCAGGAAAAATGGAGGAAATTCAAGGCATTGGAAGCAGATAACATATTTGTATAAAATAAAAAGTTCATAGGAGTGAATGGATTCAAACTAGATTTGTATATCACCAAAATAAACACCTAAACTGAAGATCTGTTGCCTCTTTTGACAGGAAAATAAACTAAAAAAATAAATTTCCTACCCACCTCGCCTTTTTTGTAAAATAAATTGTCTAAGAACCAGAGAATTAATTTTAGGTGGCCTAAGCTTCAATTTTTGAACAGGTCCAAGTTTGAGAGCCCTTAAATGTGAACAAGCACCCATTTATACCATTTCTGTAATTTTTCAGCGGACTATACATTGTAAATGCCAATAATTTTATGGTAATATTTACAATGAAATAGTGTTCCATTTTGATATAAATTAGTTGATCCATGTGTTATGCCATCATATTGATGAAAACTGATACAAGCACAATAATTATCATCAATGAAATGGTAAACTTAAGAATATTGTTTCTTATGGATTAATAAAACTATCCTCATAAAAATAAATGCAGCTGAGATAGTTTTTTCAATTAATCATAAATTCAAATTTTTCCTGTCCTGACCCTTCAGATTTGATGTATTTTTCTTTAAAAATATAACAAGAATCCTTATTCCAGTTGTGCTAACTTGAAAAATTTTAAAATACATGTATAATACAATCAGCACGGTAACATTGCCCTTAATCTTCAAGTTGGTCCCTTGTCTGAACGCCTTGTCATTTATGACACTTATGATTAAATCTTTGGAAAAAAAACAAAGAAAAAAAACTTTAATTAAATTTCTCAATTAAATTCATTGAATAAAAAAAAACAACAAACATTATCAAGTCTAATTGCAATATTGCAAAACAACCTCAAAATTTTTACCAAGAATTAATACATATACCGGGTACTACTTTATTAAAGAATTTGATAACTTGAAGTCATATTTTTTTTAATGTAAAAAAAAAAAACTCTTTCAAAATTCTCAAAAAGCATTTTGAGATGCACACAGTTCTAGCACACAACAAGCTTATCTATAATTACATTTAATTATACATAGGTAGTTCAGCTGTCAAAAAGGACAGTTGCTGTAGGTTGGACTTTCAACTCTTAATTGGAATTATTTATGAAGTAAATACTTTCTGCAAGTGGTTTGTTTATAAATCAAATCTGTAATCACATTTTAGCCAATAAGCTTTTTAAAAATAAGATCTGCATCCAGTGATTTGTGCATTTTTCTTGAGAATGTATGAATTTTGCTAATTTGTGCTGTCCCTCCCAAATGTATTTAAGAAGGCTTCTGAAAACTTGTGAATTTTAAACATCAACATTGGTTTCCAAAAACAAGAAAAGTAACAAATGTACTAAGAAGAAATTGCTGAAATTTACAGGTGCATGTTATAAATCTTTATGAATGTTACTTTAGAACTTATAATCTTAACTGTATGTAAATCATTATTAAAGATAATTCTGTGCATTATGCATCACTAAGCCATGGATGCTGGAGACATTCTTCTGCCGTGGCTCGTAAAGAAGGGTCAAAATGTAACATGGGTGTCAAAAAGTCTGCAAATTTTCCTGCATCCTCGTGTGACCACTCATATTTTTCTGTTAACACATCTATAATACCCCATGGCTTCAATTTTAAAATATGCTTCAGTTCACCTGCAAAAATAAAACCACAGATAAACTGAAATGATTTTTCAGATCATGACCAAAAGCATAATCTCATACATTATTTTGAAAAAAAAGTATTTTTCTCACAACCAAATGTAATTACATGGCAGGATATGGACGACTGCAGAATACATCTGCCATCTGAATGCATGTTTTTAAAACAGACATTTGACGGCATTAAGGTCATGAAATGCAAATGTCACATATTAATTGTATCTTTATAAAATATAGTTATGGAATACAACTGTTACTATATAGAAAGGAATACAACTGTTACTATATAGAAAGGAATACAATTGTTACTATATATAGAAAGGAATACAATTGTTACTATATAGAAAGGAATACAATTGTTGCTATATAGAAAGGAATACAATTGTTGCTATATAGAAAGGAATACAATTGTTACTATATAGAAAGGAATACAATTGTTACTATATAGAAAGGAATACAATTATTACTATATATAGAAAGGAATACAATTGTTGCTATATAGAAAGGAATACAATTGTTACTATATAGAAAGGAATACAATTGTTACTATATATAGAAAGGAATACAATTGTTACTATATAGAAAGGAATACAATTGTTGCTATATAGAAAGGAATACAATTGTTACTATATAGAAAGGAATACAATTGTTACTATATATAGAAAGGAATACAATTGTTACTATATATAGAAAGGAATACAATTGTTACTATATATAGAAAGGAATACAATTGTTGCTATATAGAAAGGAATACAATTGTTACTATATATAGAAAGGAATACAATTGTTACTATATATAGAAAGGAATACAATTGTTGCTATATAGAAAGGAATACAATTGTTGCTATATAGAAAGGAATACAATTGTTGCTATATAGAAAGGAATACAATTGTTACTATATAGAAAGGAATACAATTGTTACTATATATAGAAAGGAATACAATTGTTACTATATAGAAAGGAATACAATTGTTGCTATATAGAAAGGAATACAATTGTTGCTATATAGAAAGGAATACAATTGTTACTATATAGAAAGGAATACAATTGTTACTATATATAGAAAGGAATACAATTGTTACTATATATAGAAAGGAATACAATTGTTACTATATATAGAAAGGAATACAATTGTTGGTATATAGAAAGGAATACAATTGTTACTATATATAGAAAGGAATACAATTGTTGCTATATAGAAAGGAATACAATTGTTGCTATATAGAAAGCAATACAACTGTTGCTATATAGAAAGGAATACAATTGTTGCTATATAGAAAGGAATACAATTGTTGCTATAAAGAAAGGAATACAATTGTTGCTATATAGAAAGGAATAGAATTGTTGCTATATAGAAAGGAATACAATTGTTGCTATATAGAAAGCAATACAACTGTTGCTACATAGAAAGGAATACAATTGTTGCTATATAGAAAGGAATACAATTGTTGCTATATAGAAAGGAATACAATTGTTGCTATAAAGAAAGGAATACAATTGTTGCTATATAGAAAGGAATACAATTGTTGCTATATAGAAAGGAATACAATTGTTACTATATAGAAAGGAATACAATTGTTACTATATAGAAAGGTAATGACACAGCTCATCAAAATTTCCAAGAAAACATCAGAAAATTTAAGTTCCTCTTAAATATTTAAAAAAAAAGGTTATATGGACCCCTTCTTTTTGCTTTTGAAATCACACCTGTAAATACACTTGTATTAAATCAAGATTGGTATATCAACACTTTTAATAATAAAAACAATAGAGCATCAATGACCATTATTAGCATTCTACACTTGGTTGAAATTTGTGCAATGTCACTGTTAATTAAGTGGCCAAAACAAAGTTTGGACTTGTTGTTTTTGCAACGTTTTTTTCTTTTCTTCTGAGCCATGAACTTGTCTGACGAGGATCTCAATAAACTGTTAACACAGAGAAATGTCTCACCTGTCAGCAGAAAATTTGAAAAAATGCAATCTGCTAGACAGCAACATTGCTAATTAATTCACTGGATTATGACCTAGAAGGTGGGGTCTCGAAATGGTTGACAAAATGAGATGTACTGACAGCAATGCAACTTTATAAAAAATATCATTGATCTATCACAAGTAGTTCCTATCAAACTAACTTAAGCAGAAAACTTAACATTGAAAATTGTGAATTAACTGAAAGTGGCTGGACCATGACCTAGGGAATGGAGTCTCAAAATGGTCGACAAAATGAGATGTACTGACAGCATTGCAACTTTATAAAAAAAAAAAATCACTGATCTATCACAAGTAGTTCCTATCAAACAGTAAACAAATATTGACGCTGCCTTCCTCTTCGCATGAAAAGCAACAACTATGTCTCCCCTTAGGGTAAAAAAATAGGTGGCTGCACTTTTGGGCATCCCAACACAGTATTACTTGTTTATATTACTATACAATCCATCAATGCCAATGTAGTGTTTGTAGGAAAACAATTTGTGAAAGAGTGGTTTAAGTTCTCTCTTTTAGATAAACGGTATGACATTTTCCACTTTTTAGTCTGTATTTCATAAATTTAAATAGCTTGTAAGTAAAAGTCCAAAGGACATGATGCCCCACTGCACTATCATTCTCTATGTTAATGAACCATGAAATTGGCATCAAACCACAATTTGACATGGAATTGAGACAGATCACAAAATAATGAACATATTTACTAAGTTGATGTGACTACAATGTTATCCTAAGCCACATTCACCAAAAACTTTATCCTGAGAATGAATTGTGTCCACACTAACATATTTCTATGTTCAGTGAACCATGAAAATGGGGTCAAAACCCTGATTTGGCATGCAAATTAGAAAGACCACACTATAAGGAACATGCGTACTAAGTTTCATGTTGATGTGACTACAACTTCACCCTAAACTACCTTCACCAAAAACTTTAACTTGATTTTGGATGGACAGACTGACCGAAAAACATAATGTCCCTCTACTATAGTAGGCGGAGCATAAAAAAGTATATTTTTCTCTGCTTACTTGTTGTGAATATACTAATGTTAACTCTGTGTCGGAAGTACATATAAAATCAGTACAGACTTGTAACTGTATGATATCCCCTACCACCCAAAATGTTATACATTACCTCTTCTGTTGAAAAATTCTCTGGAATATTTGCCAGCTAGTGCTATATTACGAGGTATTGGCCCCAGAAGCTCAATAATATGGGCAATGTGGTCTTCATCTCTGGAATAATCCTCTCCAGAATGTGGTTCAAACAGATAATCTCCAACCAAAAGCTCAAATGCCTACAAATATAAAATACTTAAGGTTTAATCATGTGTCATTTTGTTCTAATCAGTAAATGGTAAACTTTATTGCATTCAATTCCCTATTTCTATTACTACAACACAAGAAATAACAGGTAGAATATAACAAGAGGCTCCCAAGAGCCTGAATCGCTCACCTGTTATTTTCTGTGTAGATCTTGCTATTTAATGTATACCGTTGCATTTTTCGCCTTAATATTGGCTTGTACAGCTAAAATATAGAATCCTGAATCCAAATATATATGGTTGCTCGGGACCTGGGTTGGTATGTACTTTTTCAATGACCTTGACTCTTGACCAAGGATCCAGAAAGCCTTCTATTTTCTGGAAATGACCGAAGAAATTGTTATTTGTTCGGTCTAAAAAAGGATTAAACGGACGTCCAAAATTTTAGGTCATTTCCTCTCGATAGTTGATTGATCTTTTCAAATTGTTTTTACAGCAATTACTATTGTCAATACGGTAATTTACAGAGGTGTCTGTGCTTTTATGATGCTTAATTATAATTAATGTACAATCATCAGTGACGATTAATGAGGCATTTTTAAACCCTTTCTTCTTTGAAATTTAAAAAAAAATGATTACATAATATGTCTTGGACGATCTAACAGTTCACCATCATAAACTTGAGAAGATAAAATGCCTTGGTAGCAAAACTTTAAAGATTTCCACATTGTTGCCATTTTCAGCACATGTAGTTTATATTAAATAATCACTGAGCATACACGAATCATCATAGTTAAATATGAAAAAATAATGATCCAAAATTCTCAAAGAGGACCATCTAAGGACCATTGCTGCTAAGTCCCATTTCGCTCAGTAGTTTCAGACAAGAAAAGTTAAACATTAAGGTTAATGCACAGAGAAAGTTTCATTAAATTGCTTTGAGCGGTTATGGAGTAGTTGATGATAGAAGTTTTGAACCCCCCCCCTTTTTTTTTTTAAAAATGTCAATTTGTACAAAGAAAATTGAAAATTTTCTAAAAATGAAATATATATGCACACATGTGCATTAAGGTTAATGCATAAAAAAGTTTCATCAAATTGCTTTGAGTGGTTATGGAGTAGATGAGGATAGAAGTTTTGACCCCCTCCCTTTTTTTTTGGCAAAAATGTCAATTTTTACCCCAAAAAATTTAAAATTTTCTAAAAATGAAATATATATGCACACCTGTGCATTAAAGTTAATGCACAGAGAAAGTTTCATCATATTCCTTAGAGCGGTTTACGAGTAGTTGAGGATAGAAGAAAAGTGTGACGACGCAAGACGCAAGAAAACAGATAGTGATCCCTATGTGTCGACCATGCGTTCTGCAGGCGACACAATAAATCATGTCAGCAATAAGATTGTTTTGGATTTAACCACAACTAATGCTCAGGATACCCCATTAAAATTTATAGCTAGCATACATTATTTCATAATTATCAGGAGATGCTGGTCTCAAGACACACATAAACCAGACTTATCTGATAATACATGCCTATCTGTTTGTCACTTACCATACATGCAGTACTCCATATATCTGCTGGAGGGCCATACCCTGCTCCTATTAAAACCTCCAAACATCGGTACTGTCTAGTCTGAATATCCTCTGTAAAATGGTGATGCTGAAAGAAATCAAGTACTCTTCATTTCATGTTAAAATACCACGTAGTTACACAATGGAAAATTCAGTCTGCTGTATTTGTTCCAAGTAATTTAAGACTGTAAGGAAATTAGTTAAGAAAACTAAAACCGGGTCGGGATCTGCATCGCAGCATGCAATTCAGATCCAACACTTCAACATTATGAAGCTGAAGACAAAATATGAAATCATTTCCTTTTGTAGAAGCTCAGAAAACTTACAACAATTTTCTAGTGTTCTGAGTATTGTTGAATTTTTAACTATCGGCAAAAAGGAAGTGGCTGCATGACAGATCCAAAAATTGTTTGCACGCTACAACTCAACATTATGAAGCTTCAGGCAAAATATAAAATCATTCCCTTTTGTAGAAGCCAAGAAAACTTTGACAACAGTTTCCTACCAAAGGTCTTTGGGACAGACCGGCGGACAGAGTCAAGCAGTTTCTAGACCTGCTTTCGTCGTTGGCGACACATATAATAAAAATAACTTGATTAGTAGGTTTTTTAAGATTGAAAGTCAAGATGAAGGTTTTTGAACATAGCTTTTAATCTGAAGTGCAACTTGTATACAACATATATTCTAATAATGTCTTTATAACACAACACTTTGATACAGCTATACAGAATACAACAGAAACAAGACAATGAACAGTATGTCAACACTCCTTCTCATGTGACTCAAAAATCCACATCTACCTAGGAATAACATGCTCTATAATTCTGGCATATTACTGAATATAATAGACATCATACCAAATGCTACTGATTACTCAAACCAATTGAAATCTATTTAACATTCCAACAATTAAACTGTTTGAGATACCTTTAAATTAAAGTATTTATTTTATAATCAGACATGTTGAGCAGAAAATTTTTAGCCTGGGGACATTCCGAATCCATGGAATTAATGTAAACAATTCTTAATTTCAAATCATTTTACTAAGTATGCATACAACTAACTTTTTGCAGTTTGGTACGTTTTCTATACATCATAACGTCAAAGATATTATTTTACTTATTTTTACTATCTATCTTGCCATCTATGTATTTTCTATGAAGTACATTTACTGATTCATGCCACATCAAATAATTTTTCTTTTTGTTTACATTTTTTTATGTATGGACTCAGTCTTGCTCTGGGTTTCAAAGAGTCAACACCTTTTTATTTTTATTTTTTACATGCTCGTGATCAAGACCATATTGGTCGAAACGTTGGGTTTTTTAACTTTTTAGTTTATTTTATGATTTTATATTTGGCTTTTTTCGACTTTTGTATTTTATACATTTAAGTCATTTTATGCCCCTTTTGACAGCTCACCATTTCCTTGTTATCTATTGTCGTATGAGCGGTTTCGCAACATACTTAGTTTTTTATTTTATAATCAACTTACTGTCCAACAGGCATTTCCTAAATCAGCTAGTTTTACAGGAATGTCACATTCTTCTCTCACAGGGTCAGGTCTGGCAGCATTCACCTTACCACCTACAACATAACTCTGATAATTTAATTTGTGTGACTACAAACTGGTTCCTCTGAAAAGCAGACTCTCTCCAAACTGAACGTTTTCTTTTGGTCCGGAATTTATACATTTTTACCTATACAGTTGATTCTCGTTGTTTCGAAATCCCTTGAGTCGAAAGTTCGGTTATGTCAATTTTTTTTTCTGGTCCCGAGCAGACAACAGTATAATCTACGTATTTTTATTCCTTTTATCTCGAAATTGGATTAGTCGAAATTTCGGGTATGTCAAACTGATATAATGTACCCATGAAATATAATTATTGCAAAATAAACTCATTATGTCGAATTCATTAATTATCTATACAGCTGAACCAAATATTCACACTTGTCAAACTTTCAATCGATGCCGGAAATGTAGTTTCATTCAAATTATGTTTTAATGACAATTTTGTTTCGACTTAATTTATTAGGTTGTTATAATTAAACAATATTGTGTATTTTGTAATAAAAATTAATTTTATATTAATAAAATGAAGGTTTTTTACAGTACGTGTACACATTTTATTTATTAACACTATGGTCTTTATAAAATTCAAATTATGTTAATGAGGCGTGACTGGCCAAAAAAGAATTTGTAAAATAAATATATGTTAACGTTAATGGATTATCAATTTAAAGAAAAATTTTCTATATAAATGAAGAATCAATAACATTATATTCAGACTTAAAATGAGACAATCGTCATTAATCAAAATTATTTGATATGCAAATTAGATGACCCAAGCTGATAATGGCTTGGCCGCTGTTAAAAATCAGTGAAGATTAAAAAAAAAATTGACATTTCGAGCAAGTATAAGTAAGCTTTGATAAGAAGTACGAGAATGAAACAATAAATCATCAAACAAGTAAAAACAATTATTGAACAAACGACCTTACATAAGGAATCTAACATGTGGAAGACAGTTAATGATTATCTCCCTTGTCCGAAACTCAATTCAATTCCTGTTAAGTTGAACTTCGTCTACCTCGAACCACTTCCAATGGTCCCTTGCACTTTGACATCAAGAGATTTAACTGTATATTCAAGTAAAACAATACACCAAAAACCTGCCCTCTAAATCCCAAATACCAGAGCCAGTGGTGTATATTAACGTGACTGAAGCCGGTGATTTACAGGAAAAGTAATCATTTCTATACCATTCTCAAAGATTATCACATTAAGTGACCAATAATCATGTTTTATTCAATGAACTAGTGAGTGATTGGTACACATGACCTATTAAGGTTGTGTAATGTTGATTTTAGCAAACTACTTATTTCATTGTATTTTTCAATTAAAAAAATCTAATTGCATAAAATTGATATTCCAATGTTAACAAAGCCTTCTTTCTGTGGGCAGGGCCTAATCTTGCCGGCGAAATGACGATTTAAGTCGCCAAAGAATTTTCAAAATCGCTAAATCTCGCCGGCATATTCATTTCTTGGCGAAGTGAAGTCGCTATCAAAATATCAGTAAATGGGAGATAACTCGCGAAATTTTTAGCACAGGTAAATTTTTGAAACAAAATGGCGACCATCAAGAATCGGAATTTTGAAGTGGTCCACGACTTATATTGTCAATGTTTGATTGAAATAAATACAATGGCGACTTTAAACTTTAAACCTATTTGAATTTTATATTCAAAACTATTTAAGGGAAGTCGAAATATCGTTTCATTCGTTTGTTATGAATTGAAGATGCATGGCGTGAGGACGATGTTGCGTAATCACAAAGTCAACTAATTTTATATTTTTATATGATCAGCTGATTGTTGTTTTGTTCTACAGTTAGGATTACAAGGAAACACCTATGATGAAAGATAATTAGTCGTTAATAGGCTAGTTATGTGAATTAAAGTTGGCTTGGGTGACACTGAGTATGAGAATCTCGAGTTACAATGACCCAATGTTTTGACAACTTATCATTTGATAATAAGATATATTGGTAAGCTGTGAAAATTAAATTACTCAAGTACTCAAAATTAGTAGATCAAAAGAAAATCAAACTGTATATAACTGTCCTAATTTTTTTTTATAGTTTATCAAACTTTTATTTATATATATGCCATTGAAAACAGACACACAGAAAAAGCGCAACCGATACGGTGAATTAAAGTCCACTTCGCCAGAAAAATGACCACTTCTCCCTAATCTATCCTGGAAGGAGAAGTCACTTCTCTCTCTTCAAAATCCTAGATTAGGCCCTGCTGTGGGCTATGAAAACTCCGTTTTTATAATAAATTATAACATTCCTTTACTATATAAAAGGATAATGGTGAAACTAAAAGACTAACATTTAGCTGCAGTTTAAGAAAATACAATGAAAATTTAGCACATATTTCAGTCTTATGCACATCAATATTTCAATTTATTTACTTCCAGTCAGATTTCAGTACACATACATGTATGATTTAGTCTGGAACCTCTCAAAACCACAACCTCTAAAAACCGTAGTAATTTTTTTAACTGGAGGCTCTCAAGAGCCTCTTTCGCTCACCTGGATTTAACCTGTCAACCTAGAGCAGAACTAAAATTTAAGAGTACCAATTATCTTGGATGGTTTGCCCATAGAGTCATTAAAGTAAGTTCGGCTGTAGTGGGCGTCTTTGTGGGTAAGACACAATTCTGAAAGAAGACCATATAAGGACCATTACTGCCAAGCCTGGTTCCAATTCGACAAGTGGAGCATTGCTGTTAAGCTGCCAGGTTTTATTCCAATTGGCCAAGTAGTTTCAGACGAGAATATCTAAGTAAATTTCCCATAAGGATGGATGGCAGGCAGGGTCATTGGATAAAATTCTGAAAGAGTTCCAAATAAGGACCATTGCCCGAATATGCCTCACATTTGGGCAAGGTGAGCTAAAAAACCCAGGGCGGAGGTGATTTTTTTCCTGGCAATCAAATAAACTGATTCCTTCAGCAAATTTTTAAGTGGGCCGGCGGTTTCTGAGAACCAGATACTTAATTTTATATCTCCTAAATAAACCAGCAAACAATACATGTAATACCGCGGTTGAAATTTTACATATATGTCTTAAAATATTTGTGGAATTACTGTTATAACCAGTTGATGAAGCAAAAATATACAATTATTGCCTTCATGAAAAGTTGGTATCAAAATTAAGTCAAGAAAGGGGGAAATAACTCATTCAAGATCTAACAATTTTGGATATAAATTTTCTTGAAGGAAGTAATTGTTTTATTAACACTGGCTTAAATTTTTTGATTCCGAACCAAGTGTGCATTATTACATCCATCTTTAATGCAGTGAATGATGTCATTAAATGGGGAAACAACTTTTATATATGACTATTTTTTGTGCCAGGATATTATTTAGTTTTATGTACATTTTCCGCTTGGTTATTTGATTCTGCGTGAATTTTCACGTTGGGGTTATTTCTTTCTGTGGTAGTTGCTATAGTAAAGTATAAAAATTTAAACAATTGCTATTTTTGTGCAATATAAGCTGAAGAATATAACAATTTACAGATATAACTTACTTGACGAATCCGTTTTATCACTTGGTGTCTGACTACTAGGACTGTGTGATCTTCGGTTTCCACGATTATTTTGTGCATCTTCCGGTGGTGTTCCTTGATCCATAGAACTCTCATTTTGGGTCATATTGTTTTTATTCAAGTCCCCATTTTGAGATTCAAATCCATTACACATAGGTTCATCCCCAGCATCATGAACACTTACAACCTCTGTTTTTTCTTGGGGTTCCTTTTTGGATTTTTTGTCATTTTCAACATTCAATTTAGATTCCACTTCCTTTATATTTAGGTCTATGATATCTGATTGACTTGTTTCTGCAGATTTGTGATCTAAGTCATTTTCATTTGCATTTTCAGTTTTTGTTTCATTCACCATATTTTTCTCCTTAACTACAAAACAATATTTAAGTTGTTCAATTAAAAATATTTGGTTGAATATATATGTAAATTGGATTGGACAACAAGCTACACCTATACAAGTCTTCTCCATAGACAACATAAACTAGAACTGTGAGGGGACCTAACTAACTATAACCCCCGCTGTTGTTAATTTAATTGACTATCGCATCCTTATCATGGTGAATTGTGTTACAATTTTTAAGTCCAACTGAGTATAACTGAGGGAACAAAAGGGTATAAAATTATGGAAAAAAGTATTGGACCAGGGACATACTTCGCATGAGCACATCTACGTACTAGGATCTAACAGTATGCAAAGTTTCATTAACCTCTGATAAGGCATGTTTGAGAAACTGCGGGTACAAAAAAATTCTGGACAGACAGGCTAATTCCTATATACCCCCCAAACTATGTTTGCGGGGGTATAATAAACAAAATACATATACAATATACAGTATGTACATTGTCCAAAAATATGCAATTTTTTTGTACAAGCCTTAGAAACAGGTATAAATGCGAGGTTTACCAACCATTTCACACCTGTTTCGTGGTGAGTACAAATAAATTGTATATTTTCCGACAATGTATATATATTGTTTTTATCCTGCAATTATAAATTATCTTCATTGGGAAAAGTCATGAAAATGGCACAGTTATATAACCTATTTTCATAAGGCTATTTTTGGCTATCTACATATAACTTGACCTCATAAACACTGTGAACCACCACACAATACAATCTTTGATCGCAAATGGATACAAGAGTACCAGGAGATGATATTCGCCAACTAGACGAATATCAAAAAACAGATTTGATATCCTTTATTTGCCTACTAAACAAGCTAGTTCCATGATAAAAAACAATATTGAAATTATAAAATAATCTGTGAATCCATATTATATACTGTGAAGTGATGGAAGGACATTAATGTGTATTTTTTTGTATTTAAAAAAGATATATTTATATAACTGAAACAATGATATAGTTGATAAAAACTCACAATTGAATAAATCAACAGAACTATGTAGTAAAATCACATTCAGCTTGATCTCTGCACTAAATTGCTGCTATGGGCTGTCTTAAATCTGCAGTTTGTTTTCTATTATGAGAGCCCACTGTGACTTTCAGATGATGCAAGAATAAAAACATTTTAGCATTTTGTGTTTACAAAGTACACATATCTCAAATGCACTCTAATTAATTATGTTCATATTGCAGCATCAAAGGATAAGTCTAGAGAGTAAACAAATTTTTTTATCTAATTTTACAAAAGAAACAAATGTTACCTTTATTATTGTTATCAGATTCTGTTATGGTTGACTTGCTTTTGATACTTTTTATGTCTCCTTTTTCTGTGACAGGAGATGTATCTGAACTAGGAACAGTTGTTTCACTGTTAGGCAGCAAGTTAGAACTCTCTGATGTAGGGGACACAAAATTTGAACTATCGGAGATTGGCGAGATTAGGTTAGAACTCTCCGAGCTTGGGAAGTTTAGACTTGATGTTTCCGAATTCTCTTGGTTACAGTCCTCTTGGTTCACTTCTTCTGTTTGATCCATACCCTCTGGGCCCAGGTTTTCTTGCTGAAAATTGCTGATACTGGCACTTTGGGTCATCTAAAAAAACAACTGCTTTATCATGACCAATCAATCATGCATAAATACATATCACATGCTGTACACTGAACTTTATGTCAATTTTATTAAGGTTTATTTTATATCAGATAAAATCTCTGTATCCCCATTAATTGGATAAAAGGAGATCATGTGTCATTCATTATTCAACGGTAATGCTTGTACCAGTCAATACCATTTGATAATGACAGTTAATTATCAAGTTATAATGCCCACTGTTGTTTTTAGAGGTATGCCCCCTTTCTAATACACACAAGTGATTCAGATTTATTCAAGTGCAAAACCACAAGTACATTTAACTAAGCAAGATTCAGAGTTTACATTGAACATGGTCTTGAATAAAAGACAGTCTAAAAATTCTTTTTAATAATTCTCAGAATAAGTGTCTGCAAAAAAAAAAAAAAACATGGTTGCTTCAATGAAATAAAAATAATAGTTACTTATGCAGAGGCAGAGGGCATTATCATGAAACATCGACAGGCCTCGGGACAGAAGAATTGACTTCAACATCAATAATGACCTTGCCTGATCTTTGGCATTATCAAGTGTTTCAGTCAATACTACTGTCCCTTTGGCAGTCTATATTCCATGATAATGCCTCCTCCATAAGTAACTATTATATAAATACAAGCCATAATATAACTGATAACAAATGTAGTTATTTTATAAGGAAAATAAACTGAACCAAGAGTTAAAGTGTGGGGTGGGGTGGGGGGGGGGGGTTATAAATATAGTCCACTAGGGGGGGTCTAGGGGCTGCCTTGGCCTCCATCTGCTGGAAACTTTTTCTGAACAGGCATGCCTTCATAGAAATTTGAGACATACTTTAGCTGATATTTAATTAACTTAGTTTGAGCTTTCTAGTGTATATTTTTCACTTTCTGAAGGTTTTTGGGACATCTAGGTGTTTAAATAAAGTACTGTATTTACCACTACTAAAACAATTTTGCTTTTGTTTTTCTCAAGATGCCCCTGACATTTTGTTTTATTTAAAACACCTACAAGAGTATGATCGAAACATGATGTCCTTCATTACGAAATATGTTACCGACAAATGCTGTAATGACCGTGATCTGGATTTTGTTAAGATTCAAAACCGGATACGGTCATGGCGACTATAAAAAATCCAGATACCTCATGTTTGTTGCTAATAATTTATATCTCAGCACATTATCAACTTAACAAAAGAATGTAGATTATTCAAAGCTAAAAGCAAAAGCATCCATATTCTGCTGCTTTGGGTTCAGAAATGAAAACATAAATGAAAGCATTCATTGTTATTGAAGTATTTTTCTAATGTATTGGATATATTTCTAGTGGATTTTTATTGTGACAATTTTGTTAATTTTTGCCCTTGGCCATTAATAGTGGGAGCGTTTGGATCCAACTACTTCACGTAGTTTAACCCAACTGCATATTATTTTTGTCTGTGCCTGTCCCCTATCTGGAATATTATCATCACTGACATGCATCATAAATAAAAATTCTTTTTTTTCCCCTCAACCTTAATTTATGATTGAATGTAATGTAGATTTGTTTCCACCAATTTATACACTTGATTATTTTGCCAGAGCCATTTAGGGCTCACCACTAACAAAAATTAGTGACTCTTTAGCAGTAAATTTATCACCCAGGAAATAAAATGAAAATAAAATGCCAAAACTCTTGAACAATAAATGACACTACCACCAAAACTGAATTTGACTATTTTATGGTCTGTCAAACTATTAAACTTTTCAAAGAAGTGCTCAATAAGTACTTTGATTATTATTTGGATACTCAAAAGATTGAAACTCTTGAATTGTAAATTTCAAAAGGCAAAATTCAAACTTATAATTTGGGAACCTAAAAAATACTACTTTTTCACAAAAATAAAGGGCCATAACCCAGATCAGTAAATGTCAAATCCACCAAAATTGAAACGGACATGAATTTTACATTCCATGATACAAAGTTAAAAATTCAAAAGATCTGGTCATGCAGTCGTTGTGTATTGTTGTTTTTACTGTTGAAACTAAGAGGATCACCACATCTTTACAGATCTATGAAAGCTCCACCTAATAAACTTATTTGACTTTGGAAAATAGGATCCTTGTAAGAATTAGGTGATATAAGTCACCGATATATCATATTTTCCCCTTTACATACAAATTTACAATACACATACAGTACCAAAATAAATTTCTACATGTACATGTATATGCATACTACATCTATACATAATGCAAGAAAAGAAAAGTCAAATGTGTTTACTCTTGCAATCTAAATGCCACAAGTGTTAAAATTGTCTTCTGACTAGCATATTAAATCTAATGAAAAAGTGTGAAATAAAACTGCATTGTACTTAGAAATTCAAATGCTGTTAAGCTGTTAGCATTAAAAACATTTTTGTAAAGAAGTTAGAATTAGCAATTTAGACAGAATTTCATGAAATGTCAACACTAATGGCACAAAAAGTCACTTCAAACGTACATATGTAGACATTTCCAATACAAACCAAAATATTAATTCAAATTTCATTGTAACAAACCAACATAGATTTGATTTTGCATGCATGTGATAAAGGACTGAATTTAATGAAGAAAATCTTTTTTCCTTAAGAAACCATATACGCATTAATCATAGGCTAAATAAAGGGGTCAAATAAACTTGTACCCTGTTTTAGTTCACAGTGTTCATGGCATCCTTTTCTCCCTAGATTACACTCCAACAATGTCCTTACCCTGATAAGGAAACTACACCCTCCCACACACACACACAAATAATAAGAAATGAAAACATTGTATGGTGAAGTGACTCTTTACTACAACCAGATGACAAGGAGTTATACTGAACACATCAACCAGGTTTGATTACAATTGCAATGATGCAACGATTACAAACCGTTGAATTCATTTGACTTTCCTCAATTTGTTGCATTTGCACCTCTAAAAGCTGTTGTTGTTTCTTCAGTTTCTTCTTCAGTTTTTTCTTCTTGTTTTTGGACATTTTTGTTGTGTCTGGTTTTTCTTTAGGTGCTGTACTCACTGAAAATTAATTTTTTTCACAATTATCATGGTTATTCTCAGGATTCTATTCAAACATTCAGCCAAAAAAAGTGAAAAAAAAAACACTTTACTTAAATGAAATTCATAATGATTGTAGGTTTTCAATGACTGTTTGTTTATTCAATCAATATGACTTAACCTGTCATACAGCCGCTATTAAAAGATTACAGACATAGTGATTTGGGTTAGTCAGAACCCAGTTTACCAAAGAAAACTGTTCTCATTCAAGTAGAAAGATTGAAGACAACTGTTTAACTCTGTGTGGGCGAAATTTCAGCCATATCACAGCAATATTAATTGTAAGTAAATTTTGAAGTAAGATATTTAAGCTAATGTTTTCTGTTCAACTAACGATAGTTTCAATGAATAATGGATTGTAATTATCATACCCACCTGCTGAACCAGGCATAGGACAACCTATTTTTTGCCATTCAAATGCATCAGCAGCTAGTTTACGAACATGCGTATCATCTACACACATTAATACATTTTCTGGTTTGATGTCTGTGTGAATTATCTTACATTTTACATGCAAATAATGTAAACCTTGTAGAACCTGAAATATACATGTATGCAGTAAAGTTTTGATATAAATATTTAGTTGATGATTGAAAAATGCCACCCACAGTTTTGTGGGTTAATAAAATACCTTAGGCCTATTTTTCTACCAGAAAGTCATAATGATTAAAGAATGTTTTTTTTATCAATATGTATTGTTTATTACAAAAGAAACACAAAAAAAAAACACCACTTAATGTTTGGAATTTGAACCAAAGTGATGTTTGATTACAGTATCAAGTGGCAACAGATCATGATTCAGAGGACAGATACTTACCTGTTTTACAATGGATTTGACATTTCGTAACGGAATTCCCTGATAATTCGATCGTATAATTAACTTTAATAAATTATTTCCTAGAACCTCAAATACCATACAGACATCTGTAAATTATTAAGGAAAATTTTACAAATCCTAAAAGAAAAACAATTGAATTACAATGTTGTGAATGTCATTGCTCCATAATTGTTCATTCAATACAAGGAAATGTCTCCTAACACCAACACAAATATGTTTTATTGGTCTTACTGTCAGCCTATTTCTGACCTGAATGACTGGATAATACAGAAATGTGAAGATGTATTGTTCTTATTTGACTGATGTTTTATTGTTGGCCTTTTAGGTTATCTTTTTTTTTTTTCATTTTAAAAACACTAAAAGAAATTCTATATTCATTAGATTGTTATTTTATATCCATGTAGTTATTTTCAAATTTTATTGCTACTACGACAAATTAGGTAAATGATTCTATAAAACTACTATGTGTTTTTTTTTCAAACTGCAAGTGATTTTTCAGGAATATCTCAAACATTTCTTTAAAATGAAACAAACAAGTATTACACAAACTTTTCTTTCCATCAGTCATACTGAAATATTGTCTTTTCCACTGCTGAAATGTCCCAAATATTTTATGACAGCCAATTTTTGTGTGCATTTCATTGAGTTTGCATCATAAATGATGTCAACACAAACAAATGTGACGTTGCAGAATATGTGCAAGTTGTTTTTCAAAATGTCTGATTCCTGTTGACTTGTAAGACATACAGAATGATTTTAAACACACAGTATAGTAGTGAAGTCCGGAGTGTTTCAACATGAAATCAGTTGCCAAGTACAGGAGACATACAGAAAGATAATTTTTGTACATGGCAGAAAAGGCTTCATGAGCTAAAAAATTCATTCTTTTTATCAAAACTCATCTTAAACCAAAATTCATGAAACTTACTACCTGTATAGACATGAAGCAGGTAATTTGTAATGATTTGCAATAAAAATAGGTCTGGAGGTCTTGATCAAGTTTCAGTCTTTCTTTGTTGAATATATTAGATAGACTTTCACTTAAGAATCTTTTTTTTTATCAAAAAACAAGTTATTTATTAGCCCTGTCGCCGACGAGTCCTGATTTACCGGGATTCCCGAGTCAACTCGCTGACGACAAGTCCTGGTTTTATATTTCCCACTTTTGTGATTGGATGCAAGGAAAGTATGTACAGTGAATCAAAAGAAATTTTCCCTCAATGAACCGGCTGCACCAATTAAATCCACCCAACGCGTAAAAGTAATAGTTATGTAAACATTCCAGGTAAACCTGTCAATTGGACATGTTTGATGTCTCTTTCTACTCAGTTTTAAAATAAGGCCAATTTATGTTTATCACCTACAGTTAATGACCTTCACCCCAAGGCATCAATACTAGCACAGACTTTCAATGCAGTGTAAACGATACATCAATATATTCACCATGTTTCATTTCAAGAAAAAATGGAGTTTATCCGTGCAAAATAATTATAAATAAATAAAAATCTTATATTTTATTCTTTTAATTTATAAATAAAATATTAATAACAGAATTTAAAATAGTCATTTGAAATATATTCTTTGTACTTATTGCATTCAAATCACAAATTAAAGGCAAATAACTCTTGTCTGACTTTGGATTATCAACAAACCGGACACCCCTTGAAATCAGTGGTCCCATGACTAGTCGGTTTAGAGAAGTTTCACTGTATTCCGAAATCAAACATACCGAATTAGTCCAAAATTGATTGGAATCGACATCGATGATTGGAACTTTATTTCTTCAAAATAATTTTTATAATCTTAATGACAACAGTGCACATATAGAGCAATTTTAACGATATTTGAAAACATATCCAGCCGCGGAAACCACTGTTTACTGCCGAATCCTCACATTTTCATTCAAAAACTAAAAAGATCGTGAAGAGAACATATTTTATCAACATTTATATTCACATAAAGAATAAATGGCCCATTAACAAAGAGGTAGCCACTCAAGCTATCTTGTCTGGGAAGCCATTGCACAAGAGTTACTTCCTGTGGGGACTCCATCGGTGAAAGGGTTAACATAACTGCTAAGTTTGTTATTATAAATGAAAAAGATGATAATAGGTTCCAACTTTCAGAGTCGTTCAAGATCCCTTCTTGCAAATTTGTTTATGTTTTTAACAACAATATTTAATGCTTTCAGCTTGGTAATGAATTCATTAAATAGTTTTTGCAGACAAATGTATTTATTTTAACGTCAACTATGTAAGCACTTATGCACCCCTGATTTACCAATAAAATTCGTAACGGTTCTGCGGAACCCAGTGTCTTGCCTACTTTTGATGTTGTCTATATTTTCAGTGTGATAGGTGAATGCACATAATAGATTTGCAGTTAATGGATAGTTTAAGAAAGTTATTAAAATTTTAAAAACTTTAACCACAGAGTGAATGTAATGTTTCCTGGCAGAAAAACTAAGTCCATTTATAAGTAAAATACGGAAAATTTTTTTTTTTTTTTACTAAATTTACTTCTGGATACTATATTATGATCATAAACAAGCTTCTGTCCAAGTTTGGTACAAATCCAGGATAGTTTAAGAAAGTTATTAAAATTTTGAAAACTTTAACCACAGAATGAATGTAATGTTTCCTGGCAGAAAAACTAAGTCCATTTATAAGTAATATACAGAAAAACTGGAATTTTTATTTTACAAAATTTACTTCTGGATACTATCTTATGATCATAAACAAGCTTCTGTCCAAGTTTGGTACAAATCCAGGATATTTTAAGAAAGTTATTAAAATTTTAAAAACTTTAACCACAGAGTGAATGTAATGTTTCCTGGCAGAAAAACTAAGTCCATTTATAAGTAAAATACGGAAAAACTGGAATTTTTTTTTTACAAAATTTCCTTCTGGATACTATCTTATGATCATAAACAAGCCTCTGTCCAAGTTTGGTAGAAATCCAGGATAGTTTAAGAAAGTTATTAAAATTTCAAAAACTTTAACCACAGGGTGAATATTTGTGGACGCCGCCGACGACGATGACGGAATGTAGGATCGCTATGTCTCGCTTTTTTGACAAAAGTCGAAGGCTCGACAATAAATTATGGACAAATTCCCATCACTAGTGGTCTCATGGACATTTACATGTACCCCATATTTTGTTTCCCTTCAAAACAAAAATCTAAACTGTGTGTTTGTAAGGATACGTGTACCATTAACTCCTGATATCTTAAAATCATCTAGGAGTTGTACTGTTCTTTCTCTAAAATCATCTGACTCGTCACTTTCACGGACCTGAAATTAAAGAAAAACAAATGGAATCAAGATGCATTTCCATTCTCTTATTTTAATGCAGACATTTCTTATTGTTTTTATCTGAAGACTGTTCTTGCATATAAATCTAAATTGGAAAACTGCATTAGTCAGGATACCTAAAAATAATACAGCTGAAGCTAATGAAATATTGTTTTTTTCTGCAACAATATGCACATATTACAACAATGTCTATAGACTATCCATGGTTTTCTTGATGAGATCAACTGGGGAAAACCCAAGGGTAATCTTTCTATTACCGTTTTGCCAAATTAATGAGTGGTGTCATGCAGTTAATGACATATTAGATCAATGGGTCAACAAATTTTTAATTTGAGAACAAAATAATCAGTTACATGTAGCAAAATCAAGGGACAACATTGCAATAATACTTTCATTAATTTTCTGCATTACATGTATTCAGATTTTACAATTGATTGATTTATAGTTATATATTTGACTGAAAATTTATCTACAGCACAAAGCGATTCTGAAAATTCTTCTAGAAATCATACAGAATACAAGTTACTAAATCTTTACTGTTTGCAATGACCAATCAATTATTCCGCACGGATGTAAAATTGCACAGACATGTTATTTTTTCAATTTAGGACATAAATAAAACGGATGACAAGGGGAATTTTGTTAATATGAAGACAACGGTAAATGATGCTGAAAAATTAATATAAAAAATTGAACAATCTAGGATCCATCAATGCATTGATTTATCAACCTCAACAAAAGGCTGTGATATAAATAAATTCTACATTATGTCAGTGATATATACTTCCTATCTGAAGTTGTTCTTTATTAGTTATTGTAAAAAATGCACATACAGAAAGGGCATAAAATGCTTTTAACTGATTTTTTAAAGAATACAGTGTATACAGTCACAGTATATGTAAATAATTTAGACCTGTTATAGATCGTAATATTAAATTTTAATAAAATGTAACTTTTTAATGCCATACAATGATCTTTATTCAGGGCTGAAGGAAAAAGACAAATATATTAATAAATAATATGCCAGGTACTCCCTGCCCCAATAATCCCTACTTTTTAACGATATCTAAGTAAATCAAGAGAAAAGAGTCAATTAATCAAACATGCAAGTTCATTTTACCAGTTAAATTTTGACTAATGGTGGATTCCACAAAAAGTTGGAAGTCTCAAAATAATCATAAGTCAGCAATTTGTGTAATAGATTATGTTAGAAACAAGAGGCTCCCAAGGAGCCTGAATTGCTCACCTGTTATCTTTTGTGTACCGGTAGATCTTGCATCAATGATTATCTTTGCTATTTAATGTATACAGTCACAATTTTCTCCTTAATATTGACCTGTATAGCTAAAATATAGAATCCTGAACCCAAAAAGATATGGTTACTAGGGACTTTTTCATCAGTTGCTATGGACTTTTTCAATGGCATTGACTCTTGAGCTTCCATTTTGACTTGAACAGGTAAATTGTAGGGTCCTGAACCCAAATATATATGGTTGCTAGGGGACTTTTTCATCGGTTGCAATGGACTTTTTCAATGACCTTGATTCTTGACCTTTCTTTTTGACTTGTACAGGTAAATTATAAGGTCCTTAACCCAAATATATTTGGTTGCTAGGGACTTTTTCATCTATTGCTAGGGACTTCATTGGTTGCTATGGAATTTTTCAATTTCAGACCATTATTTTCTGTTTACATGTAAATAATCTTTCAAGGGCAAAAACTCCTATAAGGGGTCAATCAATGATTTTGGTCATGTTGACTTATTTGTAGATCTTACTTTGCTGAACATTTCTGCTGTATACCGTTTGTCTTTATCTATAATAATATTCAAGCTAATAACCTAAAACCGCAAAATTGCCTTAAAATTAACAATTCAGGGGCAATAACCCAACAAAGGGTTGAACGATTTGTCTGAAAATTTCATGGCAGGTAGATCTTGACCTGATGAGCATTTTTACAACGGTCAGTTTTGCTCTAAATGCTTTAGTTTTTGAGATATAAGCCAAAATCTGCAGTTTACCACCTATGTTCTATTTTTAGCCATGGCGGCCATGTTTCTCGAAACAGAAAATAAAAAACAAACTTTATTCTAGATAACCTAAGGATCATTTGGATTAAGTATGGGTGTAATTGGTTCAGTGGTTTCAGAGGAGAAGACCTTTGAAAAAGTTTACAACGGACGGACGACGGACGCCAAGTGATGGCAAAAGCTCACATGTCCTTTTAGGACAGGTGAGCTAAAAATGACAGAGGCAAAACAAATTTTAGACCTATGATTGAGAAATCCATCAAATATCCTTAGCATATGCACATCTACATATATGGATCTTGCAGTAACAAAATTCAAGATGAATTGTCTCACAATTTCTAATTCCAACTGTGTATAACTCAAGGAAAAATAAATGGACCAGGACATGCGCACATCTACATATCAGGATCTAGCAGTGTACAAATATCATGATCTTCTGATAAAGCATGTTGGAGAAGTCGTGATGACAAAATGCATGGTGAATTGTTTCACAATTTCTAAGTCCAACTGGGCAGAACTATATGAAAAATTGACAACAAAATCCATACTACAGCAGATATAAACCCCCAAATTTTGTTTGTGGGGAGTATTATGAAAACTGGCTATATACATCTTTATAAATAACAGCCATTTAACATTGAACATATAATTTCTCAGTGTCTAACCATAATTCCCATAAGAAAATCAGATTTTAACTATGTTTTGCTTACAATTATTTATACAGGGCATCTATCTATCCCATAGAGACCATCAATATTACTGACACTGAAGTCTGAACAGATCCAGTACTCAACTAATGCAAAATCAATAGACTTACAAACATTGGACATTTCATTTTAAATGCAATTAAAAGAAACCATTTGTCTTGCGAGTTTCAAATTATAAACAAAGTATTTTGTTTACAAACCAATTCAAAGAAAAGTAATTAACATATGTCATCTCCAAACCTTTTTCATTTTTCTAACATGACCACATTAATAACCATATACCAATGTCAGTTAATTCAAGTTTTTACAAAAATCTAAGGTGAATCATGACATTTACAAACAGAAGATTGAAAATCCAATCTCTCTTCATTTTAAAATGCTATTACAAAATATATATTTGGGTGTAATTTACATCTTTGTTTAGGAATCCCATTTGACATGTGCTATTTCAGTTCAAAGTACACTGTAATCAAGTGTCTGTGAAATTCTGTAGGAGTTAACATAATGAATCTTATTTAATAAAGTCAAGAAAACAACATTTGGTACAGTCAACAGACTGACCAGTATCAAAAAGTTACAATACTGAAAGCATTTGTAAATTAAAATTATCATCATGACACAACACAATCAATTTGATCAATTTTGCTGAGTTCCCTGTTTTCATTGGGTATGATTCCTGAACAGTATTTGAAAATCGAATGACCTACATTTTAACATTTCAGAAAGATGTATTCTGGTGTATCCATATAACCCACAATTTTACGATTTCCATATTTTCAAGGGGCATTACTCTTGAACAACATTTGCCTTGATGTTGACGACTGTATTTGACCAGAATTTCACACTCAACAATATTCATCACAATTGAAGCAGAAATATGACTTCTGATGCAAACTAAAATTATCATCTGGAAATCACTAGCTTGAAATGAACGGTCAGATGACAATAAAAATTATGGGGTAGGCATAAAAGATTCCATTTTTTCCAGTTAACAGACTACACAAACTTTGAGTCAGTAAGCACGCATTTTTTTTTTTTTTTACTTTTCAAGACATTTCAATTGGGACTTCAATATTGGTTACTGAGAAATGTTGAGAAAAAAAAATGTTTAGCCTAAAATTAAGGCCAGCCAGGTAAAAAGCATTCTTTTTCTCAGCCTAAAAACTTGAAAAATTTTGACAGCAACTTGTAAACATTTATTTGAATTGTTATCTTTTCTTTTAAAGATTATGCAATCCTTTTTTTGGACAAATGCATAGAAATCAGTTTCTGACCCAACCATTTAACTATCATGCCTGCATTAAATTAAACCAATGGGACCATACTGATTACATGTATGAGACAGAATATAAAAGTATTGCTCCTTTTTTTAGATAGTTTTTTTGAATTGACAGAAATGTCATATATGGTATGACATAATATTCACAATTTTTTTTCTCTCTCAAAATTTCAACAACCTACTAGCTATAAAATTTTCTTTCGTGCTAAGTTATTCCTTGTTCAACAACTTTTCAAATATAATTCACTGTAATATTTACAAAGACTTAATCAAACCAGAAAATCAAGTGTGGGAGTAAGTTATACAGTTCAAAATTTAAGCTTTCAAAAATTACATCAATTCACCACATGAAATCGATACTATTAACAGAGAAGAACTGTTCAAGGAATATAATTACAATGTTCTAGGTTAATATCCATCAATCAATTGACAAGAAAATTGTTCTGTCTTTAATGAAACTTACAGGTGTAAAAACCAAAAAAAATGTTAACATGTTTTAAGACAAAATTGCTGAGTAAAATTTTTTACCATTGATTCTGCTGTGAAATGTGCATCCACAGTGGTATTTATTTTGTACTTTTAACAACAAGATATTTTGGTAGAACAAAATTACCAACAGCATAAAAATTTATCATAAATTAGTAAATTGTACCATGTAGGAAGATACTAATCATTGTTAATGGGGAATAATAGAGCAGATAAATTTAAGGAAACATAATTACAAGTCATAAAATGTCCTTATCACAAAACTTAATCTGAATTTGTAAAACTCAAGGGAAAAACTAGACACACAGAAAATTTCAGTTACTAATGTTATTCTTGGCACTGTTTGCTACTGTCAAAAGATTAATTTCAGGAAAAATTAGTTCATGAAATTTTAAACAAACTTACTATAAATTTAGAAATCCAAAGAATTTTTCCTAAAAGAAAAATCTGACAGATTGAGCATCATAATAATTATAACATGTATTTATTTTTTTCTGGTGATATGCGATTACAGCTTGTAGATGAATCACATTTTATTTTATTTTCTAAGATTCACAATAATAAATACATGCAATAATTTCCAAATTAACACTAGTAATTTATGTTGCTAGGCTTTAGGTATAAAAAGATTTCTTTTGCCTTATGATGCCAGAAAAAGTCTAGGACATTACAACTTTTACATCAATGTATAACGTACCCAATATTAATGTCCTTATCATGCACACAATGTACATGTGTAGAACAGCATTTATTGATTTTCTGGTTATAAATTGTTTGCTTATTTAAATTACTGGCTGATTCAATAGAAAGCTTCAGTGATCTACTGCAGAAAAACAGGTTGTCACTGGAAAAATCTCAACTGATAGCATGCTACCAGAACTTGAATAATAATTCAGTCTTTATATGCACTGTTTATCCAGGGATGATTCCACATGTTTTAAAATGGGTCCCCAAACTATCAAATTGGGAATTTTCCAGAAAATTGTGAAAAATTGTGAACCGACAACAGCAAGATGATAAACAACAATCATAACACTATTAGATTTGAATGATATTTTGAAAAATGTTTCTCTTTTTGTATTCCTGTTAAAATGTATAGTTTTGTCAGCTAACTATGAGCGTTTTCAAAATATTTAGGATAAAAAAATCTATAAACTGCTAAAGGCTGTCATAATTAGCTAACTACTATAAAATTAATAATCAGAACAGGAAATTCTGCAGAACACTGTCACTGTCAGTGTTCATTTATGCTTCTACAATACATAGACAAGAAGTATTTACAAGTTAAAATGTTCCTGTTGGGATTCAATAAAGTCCTTACCATTTGTTTACTGTTCAAAATCTGCGTTATTAATTTCAGCTAAAACAGATTAAACTCTTTAAACGGCAGCGTATCAAAGTGAAACCTCATAACACGATTAAAGCGCTCAAGTGATCAATAATTTGCGCTTCTAATTACAAGTCAATTTCGGACCGGTAAGAATTTCCGGAAATACCGATAATTCTTTTAGGGGAATTATAATTTTGCCAAAATTTTTTTGCAGGAATCGTAGAATCATCCCTGTTATCATTGTACTTTCATCTTTCTACCTCACAATTTCCAGTTTCAGGATATTTGCTAGTTATAGAATATTGATGTTGAGCCCTTTGTTCCACAACTTCACAAAATGTAAGATTTGGCATTGATCTTTCTTTACTTGTCTCTTACATCCATGTCAACATAAACTGCACCCAGGATGTTTTCATTCTTGTGAGAAAAACAAATAATTTATTTATCTTTATTATATTATACATATACTCCAAAACATAAAGGCATTGGTCATTTAAAAAAATTTCTCATTCCAATGGTACAATATTTGAAAACTTTGACAATGTTATTCTTCATCCTGAGGTCACAGTGACAATTTTAGTTTGACTTGGCCACTTGCACTTGTAAGGAGTGCCATATACTTACACATTTCAGTAACTTTATTTCATCTAGGGCTGTTTCTGTATAATGTTGGGCACTTTTCACAACCTTCAATGCCACAAATCTTTTGCAACTGCAAAATAATACCAAATAAAATGGACATATTTAAAAAAAATTATTAAATCTTGACGATTTGTCCCATTTGTACTTTTAAGACCTATAAAAATCAATCCATGACATAAGATTTCGAATAACAGAAAACAAAAAGTATTTAGTCATAATGGCATTAATATTGGTATCTAATGTCCTACCTAGATGATATTATTAGTGTTATCAACATGTTACATATAATAAATTCGTATCAGATCAAGATGATCTTAGAAAAGCAAACCTATTTAAACGTGGAGGTCCCCCACTCCTAAATTTCTAGCACCACCTTTAAATCTTAAGAGCCACCCTGAAATATTTCAGTGTCACAATTCATTCTCAAAAACAGCAAATTTTTTTTCAGTATTGACTTTTAGAATGGGGAAAGGAGCCTAAAAAGTTTACTTTGTGATCTCTTACATTCCATTATATCTTTAGTATACTCAAAAGAGATCAAGCAAATCTGACAGAATCAAAAGCAAATTTGTAATCTATATCAATCCCATGCTTTTGTTGCGTGAGAAAAATACCTAAGAATGATACATCTGTGTGATATTTAATAAACATATCTAGAACGATTTCCATTGGGACAGGAACGGAAATTTTCAACAAATGAAATAGATCAGAACAGCTATAAGGCATTTTGGTGACAAAACACGATGTTTGGCATACATTTATGTAAATTGACTTTTAACTTAAGACCATTATGCATTAAACAAAATTTCAGTATTGGGTTTCTATAACATGACACCACTCCATTTTTACATGCAGCAAAGACTTCAACCCGACTATGCCTATGGGGTACAGTACAGTATGAGCATGACAAAACAACAAGATTGGAAGAGACACATTTACTTTGGCCAGTAGGGCACTTGATGAATAAAAAAGTTTCAGACTGCTTCTTGGGTTTTCTTATGGGCAACAGTAAATCTTAATGTAAATTTCATATAATGAATTTTTTTTTTCTGAACTTATCCCATTTAATGAGAAAATGAAACAAAAAGTCTGACCACCACCATTTTATCGGAAGTAAATTTCAATTTACCTCCACCCTTCAAATAACTTCTATGGTAACCCCTGTATTCCATATAGCATGCATGAAATCGGCAGTATTTTTTAGGCCATTAAGAATTTTCTCTTTTTGTCTTGGCTATGGTACAATGTCTATACGGCTCATTTATAATATTTATTGATTACAACAATACAGTTTTCAAATGTTTTTTTTTTTTTTTTTCTATTTTGAGGGAATATGTCATACATACATGTACATGTATTTTGTCTCCTTGAAGCATACTCCATATTATTTTTCATCCTGATATGCACCTGGTTGCCACTGGACGTTAAAAGAACAATTCATCATCCATATTATTTCATTTCTAATGTAGTCTTACAATTAATTTCAGAAATACAGTTTATGATATGTACTTACACCATGTCCCAACACAACCATACTGTAGAAAAGTGTCCCCATCCTAGTTTTCTTATCACATGGTATTTGTTATTGAATAGGTCACCAATCTTTACTGGATGATAACCTCCTGTTAAAACAGATTGAAAGTATTTTAATATGCTGTTGGCGTGGCCAATGATGCGAGCACAGCAACAGCCCTTTCCAGAAACTCATTTCCGGTACATGTATCACGATTCTGATTCTAAAATTATAATTTGAAGCAAGTTATTTCCCTTACTTCCGTTTCAGGTGAACGAAACTTTTTCTAGCCTTAGTATGTAGCACAATATGGTTGCCCACATTTAACAATGACTTTTCTAAATGACCCATATGTAGAAAATGCATATGCTCCTATAGCACTCGCTGCGCTCACTATTATTTTTATAATTTTTCTTTTACTCTGAAATGGTCAAATGAATGTAAAGATTCATAGGACAAGAAGGCATTGGCTCTTGACCTTCCATTTTGACTTGAACAGGTAAATTATAGTCCAGAACCCAAATATATCTGGTTGCTAGGGTCTTTTTCATCAGCTGCTTTGGATTTTTTCAATGACCTTGAGCCCTGAACCTCCATATTGACTTATACAGCTACATTATAGGGTCCTGAATCTAAATATATATGGTTGCTATGGATTTTTTCAGTGACCTTGACCTTTCTATTTGACTTGTACAGGTAAATTATAGGCTCCTTAACCCAAATATATATGGTTGCTATGGACTTTTTCAATGACCTTGACCCTCCATTTTACTTGTACAGCTACCATTTAATTTATTTCAAGTTATTCTCTAAAAATCTGTGACAATATGTCAGACCATTATTTTTACTGATAATTACTGTTTACATGTAAATAATCTTTCAAGGGCAAAAACTCCCATAGGGGTCAATTGATGATTTTGTCATGTTGACTTTTTTGTAAATCTTACTTTGCTGAACATGTCAGGGCTCGACAATAACGCTTGTCCGATTGTACGGTACCAGCTGAAAATTCCGTCGGAAAATCAACTTTGACTTGGTACTTGTCCGATGGGACAAGTAAAAAAATTCTGAAAGAAGGACTTAGAAATAAAAATATTCATCGGAAACTTCCAATTTTTAATTTGAAATTCAGGTTATGGTAGCGAGAATTATCGGTAAACCTTACATGCATATGGATGAAAAAATTATTTAATTTTCGATTTCACCTTTGAGGGAGAAATATATACCGGGGAATGAATTTCACTCTTCTTCTATTTAATCTGAATCGCGTAAACGTTTTATCAGGCGGAATAAATATGAATGTAATTGCATGTTACAATTAACAGTGAGCGGAGTTAATGTAAATAAATCAAGATAAATGGATCTGTCAAAATTCGGGTTTACATGTTCAAATACGGCCAAAAATACGGCTCTGACTCACTAAGTGACTGATTAATGTGCTTTACCTGACACTTAATTACTTTATCTTTCAACATGTTCAGAGGCATTATGGTTTTTTGGCCATTTCTAGAAATTTAATTTTTTTATTTACACCCATTTTCTTTCTAGTCAAAGGGACATTGACCATGGTATGTTTAAATTTACTCAATAAAACAACTCCTTAAATATTGTTTTATTATTTTAGACACCTTTCTTAAAGTGACTTTACATATCAAACTCAATTTTCGGACAAGTGTCAAATCCTTCCGGACAAGTTGATTTAAGAAATTGTTATTGTAGAGGCCTGCATGTATGTCTTTATCTAACATAATATTCAAGTCAATAACCTAAAACTGCAAAATTTCCTTAAAATTAACAATTATGGAGCAATAACCCGAAAATGGGTTGACCAATTTGTCTGAATATTTCATGGCAGGTAGATCTTGACCTCATAAACACTGTTACTTCTTGTCAGTTTTGCTCTAACTGCTTTAGTTTTTGAGATATGAGCCAAAAAAAGCATTTTTCACCTACAATTGTTGTTCCTGTTTTAGCTATGGCACCAATGTTTCTCGATGGACAAGAAATGAAACATAAATTTTACACTAGATTGGATGAAATTGATTCTGTAGTTTCAGAGGAGAACATTTTTGAAAGTACAAAGGTGAGGAAAAAAATGTGAAAAATTGTCTTTAAAGGGCAAAAACTCCTATAATTAATGATACTGGTCATGCTGACTTATTTGTAGATCTTATTTTGTTGAGAATTTTGGCTGTTAACAGTTTTTGTATAATAATATTCATGATAATAACCTAAAACTGCAAAAATTCCTTAAAATTAACAATTTAGGGTAATAACCCAACAAAGGGTTGACCAATTTGTCTGAAAATTTCATGGTAGGTAGATCTTGACCAGATGAACATGTTAACCCCATCAGTTTTGCTCTAAATGCTTTAGTTTTTTAGATAACAGAGGCTCCCAGGAGCCTGTATTGCTCACCTGGACTTTGTCCATCTTGAATGGCAACCTGAAACATTGCTATCAAGTTCCAATTGGCTCAATGGTTTGAAACAAGAAGATATTTTCCATTAGGTACTATGTTAAACTATGTTGGAGTCTGCAGCCATATTCAATATGTACAAAGTGTAAAATAATTTACAACAACAATTCAAATCAAGCACATACATGTCTACACATGTATCTTGATTCTCAATAATCTAAGTAACATCCTTCTGTCAAATCTTGATCTACACCATTTAAGCTGAATCAATATTCAGGAAAGGGAAACTTGTATATAGCATACACTCATATCATACAAATGTCATCTCCTGTCACTTTCAACTTCAATTCTTTTTATACAAGCTCATCTCACGATCTTGCATTACAAGGAATATATTAAGCATGGATGACTTGTATGATTATACACTGTCAGGAAATGTGACATTTTACACACCTCAAGAATGTACATTCAGTTAAACACAAGGAAGCAAACTAAATCTGTAATATTTACAATTAATTAGTTTTTCTGATGGATTTTCCAGTCCCAATTACATTACAAAATTTGAACTATAATGAGTTAATTGCAATGAAAGCTCAATCTAGACAACTGATCTCGTCATCAAAGTGAAGTTTTACGACATGTTATTAGAGTTATAATTGTGTAGTTCTACATGTATGAATTATGTAAGACTGTAACAACATTGTTCTCTTATCACAATATAACCAGTTTCAGGATGGATTATAATGCCGTAATTTATTGACAAAAACTGTGTAAAATCTTTCAAATTACTCTAGTGCAGAACAGTCAATCAGTATAAACCATTTGAATTACCCCTAGGAGGATTTATCAGATTAAAACAAATAAAATCCCTTGTGTACATACTTGATCTCTTTAGATTTGTTATAAACATTAAAATAATATATAAATATACCTTTGCCATACTCTGACTGCATTCTATGATAATATTTATTTTTTGATTCATATGTGGGATCTATCAGATCTTGATCTGAAGAGTAATATAAATTGTCCCAGTTCACTGCAATATGATGATGAAAAGATTTCTCATCATTTTTAACTTGATGACTAGGATATATTTTTGTTTGACGCTTCGAACTACGCCATCGCTCCAGTGTCTTTTTAAATTCTACACTCATTCCATTCACTTCACCTTTATAACATCCAAGACGCTGAGAATGTGGCATATGTGAAGACACATGAACATGACGTTGGTATGATGGATGCATGGCAACATATCGATTATGTCTCTGATTATTAAGGTCATTAATACAATAATTAGTGTTAATTCTATAATTTCTCTCTATATTATAGAGACTAGATTGACTAAGCATGTGTTTTGCATTATGGACCTGCAGCAAAAGATTGTCGACTTGATTGCACAATTCCGCAGATCCCGTACTTTTACGACACCGTCTATGATTATCGTTGTACTCGTACATCACTAAATCCCCTTCCCAAGAAAATCTGCGCTCTCCATGGGATGGTGGAACAAGTTTGTACATTTCCATGTAATGATTGTAACGCTCCCGATAATCACTCATGATGGCAGTGAAGAGCACAATTAATAAGCTACAATGTCTACATTCACACCAATACTTGTAATTTTATGAATTCAGAAAATGTCAATTCATTAAGACATACCCACAAGAGAATAATTTCACAAAATGGAATTTCTCATACATGTAATCCTAATCCAGCAAAGTATGTCTTATTAAAATGTCTACATAACTGAGGAAAATTGTTCATTAGTGTAATCCCATAAGGTTTCCCAATCTGTCACACCTCCCTATAATCTGATTTACTCCATAATGAAATAGTTTCTGACGGTGTCTTTTTTCTTATTGATTAAACAGTTTATAGTTGTATTTAGTTTCCCAGACCACAGGTTATAATTAGTCCTTGTTCAATATTTACACTGATTCACTCAAATCAAATAAATCTCTTTATTTTCCTTACAGAAAGGAAAATCTAAGTCGACTTCCAATGACAAGGTGAATATAATGATCTGTCATTGAGTTAAAATCCCGTTTTCCGACAGTATCATTTATGAGATGTTTTTCTGTCATATCATTATTAAATTCCTTTTAACCTTATACTTATGTGAGATAAGAAACCAACATTAAAAACCCACTGTCATAAATAGTCGCTCATCTATCTTATATATGACAAGTCCGTACATCTTTTGTCTTTCCCTGGTATTTAATGTCATACATACGTCCTGTATTTGTGACCTAGACAATTAAAGCCCGCGTTCAGCAGTTTTTTAAAAACCCTATATTTAATTGGAACAATAAAAGTTCTACTTTGGGATTTTAAAATGAATGTCTGACATTGTAAAAGAATTTTTGCCAAGTACAAAACAAATACTGAAGAAACTTATTAGAATTTTATAAAAGATACATGTGCTCTTAACAAATATTTTTCTTGTTTTGAAATCAGATATTTGTTTTGAAATTAGATTCTTATTTAAATGCAGCTTTGACATGTATGGACAAAACCAAGCCACCCGTGCATGAAATTTTCCGATCAATGTACAACCAATCAATTGATAAACATATAATCTGCCGTAGTTAAAAATATTCGTCAGGAGTTGTAATAATGAATTATTAATGAAATCTACTTTATTCAGGTCATAAATCTATCATTTCTTTTCATGAATGACAGTTATTAACATGTATACATAATTATCTCTTCATATTGTATTGAGTTCTCCAATGCTTTTAAGAGTTACATGTATATTATGCATCATGGAAAGTACACATCACACTTTGGGGGAAATTACTAATTACACTCTTACAACCTGAATAAATATGATTTTGACTATAAAAAAATATTTTTGCTTGACCAAATTAAAATTGACCGATTGTCATCCCATTCCTGTCCCAGATTTTTTATTTTTCAGGAAATTATGAATTTTCCCATGTCCTTTCTGGAAACCATTAAAAAAGTTTTGGTTAACTTGATGTTTGTAACTTCTTGCTGTTTACAGTGATCCTTTTTTTTTTGCCTAAAAAATAAAATACTCCCACCTGCCTCATTTTTATTGGTTACAAATTATCAAGTTTTAACATGGTTAAATAGGCCTAATAAGTTATAAGTATTTTTTTTAAATTAAATTAAAATAGCCATAGGCATGTCATAATGATAGCATGCTCCATTGACACATGTATTAAACAAGGGGCCAATGCCAGTGAAGTTTCGTAACTCCCACAAAAACTGAAGAATCAAAGGAAATGGATTAAAAAAATAATTACAGTCAAGCAAAATTTGTTTGAAACATCTGATGCAAGTCAATCAAGCATAAAATTGTGACCAAAGTCAGCTAACAGGTCTCTCAATTGGTACGTATCCACCAAAAAATATCTGTAGACCAAACTGTACATATTACATTTGCTGAGTAACAGACATTTGTGAAATGTGATGCAAGTCATTCAAGTATGAAATAAAGTCAAGATCCGCTGACAGGTCTTGAATTTCCGATTGGCACAAAAAACATACATTTTGTAGAGGTTCATCCAAGGATCACTCATGCAACAAATCAATTCAACTGGCTTAGGAGTTTCTGACAAGAAGAGCTTTAAAGATAAGTCCAATCAAAATGAATTATCTGCCCCTGGTAGCCATGGTGAATACCCAACAGGCTAAAAAAACATAACTTTTGTTACACTACACTGTATATAATGCTGAAAAAATCTCTGAAAGGCTATGTTAACTTTATTCAGTTATTGACTGGCTCGGAGGACAACAGCTGTTTTGTCTGACCCAAGGATTGAACTGTTGCCCGAAGCGGTAGGCTTAGGGCAACAGTTCAGTCAGGGGGTAAAATCAAAACAACTGTTGTCCGAGGAAACAGTCAATAACTGTTTTGTTATACTTTATAATTTACACGTGGAGCTGCTATTTATATTAACCCATCAAAAGAACGCAAACTATTGACGATCAACAGTAAAAAATTTGAGACATTTCAGCATCTTTTTAAAACAGTCAAAATGTTGATTATAATTTCAATTAAATGTATATAGAAAAAAAATCAAAAGGTATTACAATACCCAGTATTAAGATATGCGCTAAGAACATTTTCTACAAATAACTTCATTTTTCATGTTTAAACTATATTACCTTTTTCATAATCTGCTGGGTCTTCTTGTTCATCATCATCAGAGCCAAGGATTTCTTCTTCTTCTTCATATTCTGGTTCATTCTTTGGTGCGTCTGACCTAAAACCGGACAAATAGTATGTTATTTATATTTACTTTACCCAGATTATATCTATGTAATCAAGGAAGAGATGTATAAATGCAGCTGCTTGACTCAAATTGTTGTAAAAAACTGATATAACAGCCATTGCTGGCAAGTTTGGTTCCAATTGATTATTGCAGTGGAAGATGGCAGATGACAACACACGACAGTGGAGCTTGAAATGACAAACCCATAATAATTACTTCTATACATGTATATATATGCAAAGTACAGATAAACCAAAACCTGGATACATTGTCACTGTACATACATGGACAAATACATGTAATTTAATATTCGATGTAACATGTCTTCAGCTAGGCGAAATTTTGTGATAATTTTCTTTTCTACTGTGATGTCATTAGGTAATCCATAAAACAAAAATGTTGATCACAAATGTAAATTGTTTGGATTGACTGAAATTTTGTTTTCGGTCTATTCAATGCATGTGGTGCGTACTTACAAATGTATATATATGTAAGATAACTCACTATGCTTGCATGTTTTTGTACCTCATGATTGAGTTTGTTTCTTCATAGTCAAAAATAATTTATTGTGAATCCTTAAGTATTTTAAGTACATGCCTGTCTGTTGGTTACATTATAAATCTGTATATGATACATAACATGTGATATTTTACAATGTATGTTACAAAGCTTATCAATATTTTTTAGATAAAATTTAGCACAAAACATCTGTACATGTACATGTATATCAATTTCTTTCAGAGAAAAAAACAACTACCGGTACATTTTTTCCATGGCAATATAAATAAACTAGTTAAACTAAAATTCTTTTCTATTTTTGTTTAAATGATTTTCCTCTTTCATGTTGATATGCCAACAGCTGTATAACTTCTATGCTAAGATATAGATTTTCTGTACCCTTCATCTCATGTGGAAAATCATTACTGTCTGACATGCTAACCATTATATAATCTAAGGCATTTAGGCAGAAAGAACACTGATGAGCCATGTCAATACGTTCTACTTATGTGCTGAAGGACTATTGTTTTATTAATTCAATTTTTTTTTCCATAAAATAAAATTGTTCATGGAACTGATGCACCCACTGTGGATATGTAAACAAGAGAATTAAAATACTATTCATTTTCTGCATACAGTCAATGGTATTAATTTAACAGTTCCATGTCAGGTTTCAGTAGAAAATAAGAATTTCAATAAATCAGAGAAATTATTGCGGTAAGAGATAAAATTTTAATGAAAAGTTAACTTTGAAATAGAAAAAATCTAGTCTCATACACAAGTCTTACAATGTAATATTATTGTGCTAATTTCTCGTCTTCAAATCAATCAAATCATTTTTCTTAATTCTTATGACTTCTTTTGACTGACCTTGTCCTACTGTTATACAACTGTTGCCAATTACGTTTAAGTAAGCCCAGTAATTTGCTCATTCCATAATATCACCATCAAAACCCATCAAATAATTATCCCATCACAATAAAATCTTGACGACTAATAACACAGAATATCTCCCAAGTAGAATAACAGGCTATGTAAGACTTTCTGTGTTTACAAAGAACACAACTCTATTTCAATGACGGATTTGTTCTAGTACTAAAATTAAGTTCGTCTCCTAAAACGTATTCACATCATACTAGTAAGACTCAAAATATAAATGTATCTATTTTTTGAGAATAATACTCTCTGGGGATCATAAACCACTTTGGTAATGTCATCAATGTGTACCAAACTGCCACAAATAAGATTTCTAATTTCCTTTTCACAGATTTGTCTTGGACATTAATGTTCAATGCTATTGGGCCTGATCGAAGTTAATTTTTGGCTGGTGATACGCACTAGTTTCCCCATGTTACAAACGTATATATTTGTCGATATCTAAATTCTTGCTAAAACATTAATCCCTCTCTTCCTATAACAATATATTTTTTTTTACTCTTCAAATGACAAATGATATCACTTTTTGTACACTGTTGTCTCAATATGATCAAAAAAAGAATTCAAGGAAAAATTTTGACAAATACAATCTCCTTCAATTATCACAATGTACGTATGTTACAGGTATACTCACTGATATGTGTACCACTGTAATCAATGGATTACACAAATATCAAATATTTTGTAGTGTCACTTACTTTTTTTTTTGCATGACTACATGTGCCATGAACAGGAAATCTAATATCCATATAAAACATATATATATTACTAATAGACTTTTAAAAGTAGGAAACTGATAGCCTATGCTGTTAGTGATATTACATGTACATGTATGTCCTCTTTTTTCTTCGAGGTTTGTGTCTTATGTATTAACCAATAACATAATTTGTCGATTAATAAAGATAATCTCTATTAAAAAAAAAAGGAGGGGACCATTTATATCAGGTCTTAAATAAATGTCTCATGGGCATTTCCCCAAAATCCCTTTTATGCTGATATAATAATTAAAAAAATATCCAATGTTAAGTTTGTTTAACCACAGTTAAGTCTGTATTTTCTACAGCAGTTTTACAATGCGATTACCAACAACAATTCTGTAGACTATTATGCCATTGTTTGGAGAGTTATTTTCGCCAAAAGAAGTCATTTATTTTTGTAACATTATAAACAAGATCTGACATGAATCAACTAGAAATTGGTGCCATCAGAAATGATGTCCATCCCAGCACCGCACAAGTCAAAATTTTGGGACCAATTAAAAGTGAAAACTTAGCAATTTAACAATTTCAGTCTGAAAATTGAAACCTTGAATCAAATTTCAAAATTGAAAACCTTATTGCACATCTATACATAGTGAAGAACAATATTATACACAAATGAAACCACTGAAACAAAAAATAAATGAGTATTTCCAGAGACAAAGCAAAATTAGCAATTTCACTATTTTCGGTCCCGAAATTTGATCCCTTAATAGATTTACAAAATTAAAAACCTTTTCGCATATCTACAGAAAATAAAGAACAATATTATACATACACAAATAAATTTGTTAAATCTAAATGAAAAATGAAAGAGGAGTTTAAGGCACAAGCTTAAATTCACTATTTCAGAAATACAACCCCTGTGGGCCTCAAGTTGTTAAAATCAAAATTATAAAACCTTATTGCGCATTAATAAACAATTTAGTTTAAATTCCAATTTTCGAAATTCTACCCCTTATTCCAAAACCTTATTGCACATCTACATACAGTATGAGGAGTTCAGAGCAAGCTTAAACTTCCAATTTTTGAAATTCGATCCATGTGGATCCCAAAAAAGCATAAAATGAGAAATGATTGAGGAGTTTAAGTCACAAGTTTAAATTTCCAATTTTCGAAATTCGACCCCTTTGAAAATCAAAATTCTCAAACCTAATTGTGCATCTACATACAGTTTGAGACAATACTGTATAGAAATTAGATGCATGACATTAAAAATGGACGAGGAGTTCTGGAGACAAGATTATCTAATGCACGGACAGACGGACAGGCGGACAAACAGACAGATGGACCGATTACAAATATCCCCGAACTTCATTTGAAGTGCAGGGATAAATACGGCTACATTTGACCTCTTTCAAACGACAGAGAAAGTCAATAAATTATGTAAAGCACAGATACCTGTACCCATCAAATTAGTTTTTATGAAGTGGGCTCACACAGAAAAGTATGCTGTGAGCAGACATCCTATCTTGTTAAGACGGTGGCTTGCTTATGGTCATACAAACAAATACACATATAAATGTACCATGCCTACTGACTTTTTAACTTAAGGTGGTACCCAATACCGCTACTAAAATAAATTTGGCTCGTTTAATTTTCATAAAATTTTTAGGAAACATTTACTTGGACCTGTTGACATAAATGTTGATTTTTGTTAGTAAATAGAATTTCACACTTCACGGGAATAATTTCATTAAATATATATAGCAGTTTGGCAAATATCAATTTTGATCATAGAGAAGCTAAATTTCTCTTTACTTATTAAATTTTAAGATTTATCTCCCTGTAGTGTTGGGTACCACCTTAATTTGGATTCAAGTGTTAATCAAACATGAGGCTCAGGGATGAGACTTTAGATCATAGTAAAATAATACCTTTGCATTCAACATCCCCAGATTAGCTAACTTTCAAAATGGTCAAATACCAAAATATCCTTTGGGGACATATACACATGTATTACCAGGAAGGTTCAATACATCTCAACTTTATGAATAAGGCATAACAAACCAATTCTTGTTATTAGTTAATGTTATCGATTTCATTGTTTAAACTGCATGGAGAATACTGAATTACTCATATAAATGTGAAAGTTTTGAAAATAATCAAATAAGATTGAATATTTGGATTACGTAACTTTTTCCATTAAAACTACTGTATCATATCAATTCATGTGATTTTCTCAGAAAATTTCAAAAGAAACTAAATTTTCAGTTTTTAACAGAGTCTTCCATTAAAGACATTTTTTGTCCTTCATCTTCAATATTTAAAACCACAAAAGCATTCATGTTCCATTAATCACTCTACATGGATAAAACACTCAATAATATGAAGGATACCACAAATCACATTGCTTTACACAGATTTAACATATTTTTAGCATTCTGAGAGTACTGCATATAATGTACATGTTCATAATACAATGACTCATTCCAGCTTGAAAGTTTACAACCACATCTCAAAATAGTATATACATAACAAGAAATGTGCTGTCAAATTGACAGCAAATCAGACTTCCCTACATCAGTGTCACTGCCAGCCTTACATTGACAGCAAACCAGACTTCCCAACATCAATGTCACTGCCAGCCTTCCCTACATCAATGTCACTGCCAGCCTTCCCTACCTCAATGTCACTGCCAGCCTTCCCTACATCAATTTCACTGCCAACCTTCCCTACATCAATGTCACTGCCAGACTTCTCTACATCAATGTCACTACCAGCCTTACAATGACAGAAAACCAGACTTCCCTACATCAATGTCACTTCCAACCTTACACTGCCAAATAAATAGCTAGATTTATCTGCTGGAAATTCCAGTTTAAAATAAAATCAACATCATTAGTTTTGAAACCAGAGGCTGCATGGAGCCTAAATCACATGAATTTTGGGTGACCTCAACTGGCAAAGTGCTTCTAGATAAGATCTGCAAGGAATTGTTCTACAGTGTCCAGCACTTCTAGATAAGATATGTAAACCATTCTTCCAGTGTCCAATGTTAACAATGTTAAAGTCCAGCTGTGGCAGCTAGCTTGGATTCCGATCGGCACGAAAACATAACTTTTGTAGCAGACATTTATCCAAGGATCTTCATGGACCAAAAACCTTTCAATTGGCTTGGTAGTTTCTGACAAGAAGACCTTTGTACAAATTTCCCCATAGGGTCCAATGTAAAACTAATCCGGTTGTGGCGACCATCTTGAATTTCAGATCGGAATAAAAAAAACATATCTATTGTACAGCTTCATCCTATGCTTGTTCATACATAAATATATTTCAATTGGCTTGGTAGTTTCTGACAAGAAGACTTTTGTACAAATTTCCCATTATAAGGCTCCAATGTTAAACTAAGTCATATTGAATTTCCGATCGGCACAAAAAACATATATTTTGTAGAGGTTCATCCAATGCTTGTTCATACATAAAAATATTTCAATTGGCTTGGTAGTTTCTGATAAGAAGACCTTTATACAAATTTCCTTATAGGGTACAATGTTAAACGTAGTCTGGCTGTGGCAGCCATCTTGAATTTCTGATTGGCACAAAAAAGGATCATTCATGCAACAAATCAATTCAATTGCCTCAGTAGTTTCTGACAAGAAGAGCTTTGAAGATAAATCCAATCAGAATGAATTATCTGCCCCTGGTAGCCATGTTGAATATCCAATCAGCACTTAAAATTCCTGCCAAGTATGGTTCAATTTGGACTGGTGGTTTCAGAGAAGACGACGAAAATGTGAAATGTGGATGGACGACGGACTGAAAGTGATGGCAAAAGCTCACATGGCCTTTTCAGCCAGGTGAGCTAAAAAGTGGGGAAATCTTAAATGTTGAAGACTAAATGTAAATTTAAGGTCTCTAAGGAAAAAAAATTCACAAGTCAATTTTAGAGGCCTCTAGAATAGAAGTTTCAGCTAAGCTGGAAGACTGTTTAATATATTTAAATTCAAAGATTGGTAAAAATCAGATATATATAAACTTAAAGGGAACTCATGAAGGTTCTTATAAACAGTGCTACATATCATAAGAAGAACTGATAGTATCTTAATGGACAGAACAACAAAAAAAACACCAAAATACAAAGAAACTGAATACGTAGTATGTAATCAATTCTAAAAATATTTTTTCTACAGTAATGATACCAACAGAGTGGAATGTATACATACTTTTAAGTTTTTGTTTATTATAATTTTTTTAATGACAAATGTGTTTGCTTAAAACAATTTTCAAGCATGCTTACCTCATTGTCATCTACCCGTCAATTCCATTATAAAAGCAATCAAATTCATACCAAATTTCCGATTGTGATTATCCGAGTCCTGAAAATTTGTCTTGCAGAAGAGACGTTTATTTCCTAGTCCAATATTATTATTTCCCTGACTATTGATCTAACACCCAAAGCAACTTGTGTGCTAATTAACAAAATCAAATATCATCATCAATAACCAAAAACATCTAAGGATCAGATTATCTATCACAGCAACTCCAGAGGGTCGGTTTACACAATAAAAGACGAAATCAAAGACAAAACTATGCAAATAATTCTACAGACGCAATTTTATTTTCTGAGTTCAACGAGTCAAAACAGACAATTTTGTTACATATTTCATTAATGGCCACATTGATTTCTTCTTACTGATATTTTGTAGATATTTGTATCTGAGACTATTTAATGAAATGTCTTTAATAAAATAATCGAGACAATTTGCAATTCCTTTTTAAAAAATGTTGCCTTACATTGTATATCAAATGTACGCATCACAAAATATAAAAGATCACAGATTTCTGAGGCATATGGGCATGGGAAAAAGCATTAGTAATATATGTGTACATGTTTGTAATATGGTTACTTTACTACATTTTTATTTAACTTTGCACGCTGGAAATCTCAAAGGTAGTCCCAGGAGAAATCACATACATGTACATGTAAATGCCTTTGAGTAATGTACTGGCCATTTAAAGAAAAATTGTAAGCTGATCAGATAACAAACACACAATTAAATTTTTTTTTCAACAATGTCCACTTCAAATTTTGATGTTACAATAAATGTACATGGAATATATCTTGTTCTGTACACAAGAACACAAAACAATTGATTGTTAAGCAATCTACTCGACCATTAATGAGAAAGTCAATCTTGTTTAATCAATCAATTAACCCACTACTGATTTTATACCAATCTACATAAATATCACATCTAGCTTGTGTCATAATTTGGAGCAATTCCAGTAATATTTTATATTATGGGCTTGATAAATCAATTCTATTAGGACTAGGCCATCAAGTTTGCCTAAATCAAGTGAAAATGGCAACTTCCTTTTTAAATTTATATGACATTAAAATAGATATGAAAGAATATGGTGAACAAGTTTTAGAGGCTGTTATTTAGCACAACTGATGAAGAAAAACATTCAATTTCAATCTATGAGGGACATGCACAATGGATCTACACTGTATTAACTCATTGCATGCTTTTTGTTTATTGTTTCTTATGTTCAAATGTCAAAAGACAGCAAAGTTATAAACCTGTGCATCCAAAATCTATTCATCTCTGCACACTTCAAACTATCATTAGATTTTCCAGCATTAATTTCTTACTTCACTCAAATAATATACATTGTCTATATCAATAAACGATACCTGGTGCTTATATCATGGGCACCAGAGTAACAAAACTTGGTCAGCACCTTAAGAAGAACATTGTTTGGTTTCAAGCAATTCTGCGGTTTTGTAGATTTTTGTTATATGCCATAGACATATTCTGTCAAGTTTGGCTCTATTTGGCCAAGCAGTTTAAGGGAAATTTTTCTTTTAAATCACCAATCAGAAACAAGAATTGCCCATGGTGGCCATGTCTGTTCCCTGATCTAGACAAAATGAGTTAATTTTGTAAAAAAAACCTCAAACATATGCTTTCTGTCAAGTCTCGTTCCATTATGGCCAAGCGGTTTCAGAGAAGAAGATTATCAACGATGAAAGACAAGAACTGCCCATGACAGCCACATTTGTTGCCTGATCGATAAAAATGAGGAAACTTTGTATAAAACATCTCATAGATGCTTCCTGTCAAGTTTAGTTCCATTTGGCCAAGCAGTTCCAGAGAAAAAACATGTTTTTAATCAGCCAATGAGAAACAAGAATTGCATGTGATGGCCATTGTTTGTTGTCCGATCAGGACAAAATGAGCAATCTTTATTAAGGACCTTACATAGATGCTTTCTGCCAAATTTAATTTCATTTGGCCCAGTGGTTTCAGAGGAGATTAAAATGCGAAAAGTTAACGGACTATGGACGGATGATGGAAGCCAATTGATGACTAAAGCTCACAAGGCCTATGGCCTGGTGAGCTAAACTAGAGGCTCTCAAGAGCCTGTATCGCTCACCTGGATTTAACTTTCACCTTGAGCAGACCTAAAAATTTAAGTGTTGCAGTCAATTTGGCTGGTTTTTCTATAGAATTTTATGTTGAACTAATTTCAACTGTGGCAGTCATCTTGGTTTAGTCTAGGTCAACGGATATATTTCTAAAAGAGAACCATCTAAGGACCATTTCTGCTAAGTCTTGTTCCAACTGGCTAAACGGTTTCTGACAAGAAGATTTTTAAATGAATTTTCCTATAGGGTGGAACATTTAACAAAGTTTGGTGTGGCAGCCATCTTGGTTGACAATACAGGTGATCGGACAATATTTCTGAAAGAGGACCTCCTAAGGACCAATGCTGCCAAGTCTGGCTTCAATATGTCAAGCGGTTTCAGACAAAAAGATTTTTCAATGAATTTTTCCATACGGCCCTATGTTAAACTATGTTCAGTTGTGGCGGCCATCTTGGTTGACAGTCCAGGTCATCGCACAAAATTCTGAAAGAGGACCATCTAAGGACCTCTGCTACCAAGTCTAATTCTAATTGGCTTAGTGGTTTCAGACAACAAGATTTTTTATTGAATTTCCCATAGGGTCCTATGTTAAACTAAGTTCTGCTGTGGCGGCCATCGCGGTTCACAGTCAACTGAAATCACATTTCTGAAAGAGGAACTCCTAAGGACCAATGCTGTGAAGTCTGGCTCCAATATGTCAAGTGGTTTGAGACAAGAAGATTTTTCAATGAATTTTCCTGTAGGGCCCTATGTTAAACTAAGTTACGTTGTGGTGGCCATCTTTGTTGACAGTCCGGGTCATTGGACACACCTCTGTAAGAGGACCATCTAAGGACCATTGCTGCCTAGTCTGGTTCCAATTGGTCCAGTGGTTTAAGACAAGAAGATTTCTTTTTCAATGAATTTTCCCATAGGGCCCTATGTTAAACAAAGTTCGGCTGTGGCGGCCATCTTGGTTAACAGTCTGGGTCATTGGACATATTTCTGAAAGAGAACCTCCTAAAAACTATTACTGCCAACTCTGGTTCCAACTGGACTTGTTGTTTCATATCAGAAGATTTTTGAAAGTCACCCCCCTTTTTTTCTATTTTTAGTAACAGCAGCCATCTCGGTTGGAAGTTGGGGATGCCAGACATAATTTTGGAAGGGGGCCACCCAAGGACCATTCTACCAAAGTTTGGTCTCAATTAAAAGTGGTTTGAGAGGAAAAGATCTTTAAAGGAAAGGATGCCGTCTTTAAAGGGCAAAAACTCCTATAAGGGGTCAATCAATGATTTTGGTCATGTTGACTTATTTGTAGATCTTACTTTGTTGAACATTTTTGCTGTTTACAATTTGTCTTTATCTATAATGATATTCAAGATAATAACCTATAACTGCAAAATTTCCTTTAAATTAACAATTCAGGGGCAATAACCCAACAAAGGGTTGACCGATTCGTCTGAAAATTTCATGACAGGTAGATCTTGACCTGATGAATATTTTTACATGATGTCAGTTTTGCTCTAATTGCTTTAGTTTTTGAGATATAAGACAAAAACTGCAGTTTACACCTATGTTCTATTTTTAGCCACGTTGGCCATGTTGGTTGGCAAGCGGGGTCATCTGACACATTTTTTAAACTAGATACCCTAATGATGCTTGTGGCCAAGTTTGGTTCAATTTGGCGCTGTAGTTTCAGAGTAGAAGATTTTTGTAAAAGTTAACGGACAACGACGGATGCCAAGTGAGGAGAAAAGCTCACTTGACCCTTTGGGTCAGGTGAGCTAAAAAAAAAGCACGACAAGAAAATGTGGGAAACACACAATGCCGTGAATTACATGTACATTTTTGTTCTCTTTTATCAAATATCTTACATATTGGATATATCACTGAGGGCATTAGCCTCACAGAAGAATATGCTACATATATTTTCATGTATATCATGGTACTCTGAAAAGAGCAAATAATAGGTTTTATTAATTCAAATGGGGGGGGGGGGGGGAGGGTCATTCAGGACTTTCAACTTCTGCAAAGATAAACAATGATAAATACAGGGCATCTGGTTTTATGCTTTAGGTCATAAATAGTAAGGAAACATGTTTTGTATTGTTTCAAGGGAGGAAACCACAATTTAATTCAGTGCTTATGGTTTCAATATCATCAATTGAATAAGGAAGCAATTGTGACACCTGAAAATTCATTCATTATTACACTTACATTTTTATACATGTACCATAGTTAGAATACTTAATTATAATAAATGCATGTAACTTCACATTTAATAGAAGTAAATGCTGCAACAAAAACACTGAGCAAAGGGAGATAATTCAAACTGCCATGGACTCCGATTTTACATATGATTGTATTTTTATCATTCTAAGTGTGTTAAAAATATATTACATGAGAGTGGTTATATACAATGTTGGAATGATCAATCTGTTAACAAAAATATGTGTTTGTCAAAGAATATTAAGAAATTCTATTCTGAATGTTTTATAGAATTATGGAAAGCTCAAGTATTTAATTCACCTAAATGTATTAATTATAGAATTTATAAGACAAAAATGTTTGCCTGATGCTTTAATTAATGTTAAAAATGTTGTTACTTTAAATGAATCGATGAAAAGTGAAGATAAATATACACTTATTGGAATTTCAAAATTCAGTCGCATAGTTATGTCAATTTTCAATGCAAAATGATTGCCAATAGCCATCTTAAAATTGTTAATATTCAATACTATGTATTACCTTCCCTATCATACTTAGTAATACCATAATGTGTTACTATATTCATATTTGAATTTATTTGTTGTACTTTTGTACTTTCATGCCTCATGTGAGACCTTAAGGGAAATAAAAAGTCCAAGTCTTCATAAAAATAAATTTGAATTTTGATTTCTTAATCTACTAAATCTTCAGAAAATGAGGAAATTATAAATCAAGTCTCTGATAAAGCTTCGTATTACATAAGTGTTATTCAAATAATCAACTCAGTTCATGTATAATAAAATTTGCCAAATATTTTAAGCAACAGAATCACCCAACAGGAACCTTTGTGCAAAGATTCTGTACCTATTTTTGTCAAATTAAAAAATTTCTGTGAATGTAGAATGATGTAGGTACATGTACATATATTGGTCAATTTTTAAAATGGGTTTATCCATACTTGTACTCAGATTCCTTCTGTACAAATTTGTGAAAAACAACTGTAGAACAAGACTGAAACATAAGTTTGAGGATGACAAATTTGAAAAGAATAAAACATTTAACATAGTTACTGTATATAAAATTAAACCTTTATTAGCATAAAAAATTGTTGGGCCCCTGAAAAAAATCAGTTTGTCCAACGACTGACCAGGTCAATCTTATGGAAGTCATAAAATGGTGGTAGAAAAAATTCTAATAGGTGTATCTGAGATTTGAAATTATTAAGAGTAAAATTGTTTGTATAATACATAACTGAAATCCTTCATTGAATGACTGCATACTACCTTGATTTTCAAATTGGCCAATGAAACCATGGACAGCACTGTGCTGGAGGAAAAAATAATGACTGTTTTTCAGATAAGCTGCACATCAGCACCACCTGAATACTTTAAACATAGCACAAAGTGGTTTTGTCCAGTATTGATGCCAACATCCTATGCTACTGTAATAGGCATTGATATTTAGTTAATTTGTAAAGAGGATCTTTAAGAGGAATCAATTTTTTACCTATTTAAAAATTACAGGCTCTCATCTGGTTCACAGTCAACATAATCAGACAAATTTCTGAAAAAGGACCTCCTAAGGACCATTGCTGCATAGTCTGGCTTCAATATGTCAAGTGGTTTCAGACAAGAAGATTTTTCAATGAATTTTCCCATAGGGCCTATGTTTTATAAACTAAGTTTGGCAGTGGCGACCAACTTTGCAGTAAAACTTGTGCTAATTATGCAACATCTACACAAAGTCAAATACTTAGTACTTGAAAGCTTTATTATTAACAAAAAATATGAAAGAGAGCTAAATGTATGTAATTTTCATATTCATCAATAAAGCTTCTGCACTTAAACATACACAAAAATTATAGTAAAGTGTCTTTTGGATGATATTAATTGTTGTATATTGTAGAAATAAATGTGGTCATGGGTGACAGAAAAAGAAGAAATAGTACCGATGATTTACTTGAATGTTCAGTTTGTATTACAATGTTTGTAACATTACACATTGTACATGTACAAACAAACATCGGAACTCAAAATACAAAATGGATAAACTGTATACTGTGGCTATGATTCAATGAGTAACACATCTACTGATCAAGTTGGTGGATTTTCTTCAATTTTTTGTCTCCTTTGACACTGATGTTTAAGGGTTGAAATATTATTACCCCATGATTCTTAAAAAAAATATCAGGGACTCCAAGGTCTTTATTGTGTATAAAGAATTATTTGCACTGACTGGCCTCGGAACAGTTTGGTTGGTCTGCCACTGTGATTAACCACAGTCCACCACTCCTCAGGTTTCCTCGCCCACTCAAAATTTGTGGTAGTCACTTGAATCCACAGAAACCATCAGCCAATTGAATTTTCTATCCACTCAAACCCATCAATTTTTAGCAGAAACCTGTGAAAGGATTTATCCATTTAACCTTGGTACACAGTGACTGCTTAAGATACGAATGATACAGTCCTCAGAGGTTTATATTCAAATGTGAGCGATTATAATTTCAAAATTAAATTATTTTTCATGTAAAATTAATAAATTATGCATGAATCTTTTGGAAAAATTGTGCTAGCACATTCTATTCTCTAAAATATTTTGTAAAAATTTTGTAAAAAACCACATGCGTATCTTCGTACATGTATAGCATATTTTCAGGGACATATGGAACTTTCACAAATTATGGAAGGTGAACGGGAAGGACCGCTTTTCTACAATACATATTGCAATACATTTAGATTACATGTACCGGTATCTTCCCAAATATCGCGATATGTTTTGTTTCAATCTGACGTGTATTGTGACACCTCTACATACTGGTATGTTCGTAATATAACCTCAATATTTTATCATGAATTATACAAAATATTTTAATATTAAATTTTTTTCTTCCAAATATACTGAATGTCAACAAAAACCTAGATTTTGGGTAGATTATTCTTTTTGTCCACAGGTTTCTATTTCCCTGTAAAATGCAGGATACATGTAGATCAAAGTTCTACCCAGACTGTACTGTAGCCATATTTGCACAAAATCTGAACTCTAAGACTATTCTGCCTGCCCCAACATTGGATTTAGCCAGAAAAGATGAGTTTTAAAATATTATCTTTTTTAATTAATAATGAACACAATAAAAAAAATGACATGTAAATGTAAAATATCAATAATCTTTTAAATTAAGATTCCGGGCCATATAGATCACCACCCTCCTGTGCATGGTGTTTCATAGATAAACCGTAAAGTTCATATTTGGGGTAAATGTACATGTATTTTTAAAAATTTCCACAAAAATGTTAATTGTACCTTTTGTTTCTTTTATTCATAGCTATTAATTAGCTTTCCCTTTGCTACTATATGCATCAGATTTTTAACAAGAGCTGATTTCCTGTATTCTTGTTACAATTCATTGATTTAAAGATAAATTTGATGTCACCACATACACATGTATGACATACAAATGTGACATTTTTGTAAAAGAACAAATTCAGATTTCCAAAACTTTTATACAAAGCCATGACTTTTTCATCAAGATATCAGTTTCTGAAGTATGTGTGACACAAATTAGCTGCAATCTTAACTCTATCTCTGACACTTACTCTTATCTAGCCTTAACCTAACGAACCAGAAGACCTAGGCAAAACAACTGCATCTGCAGAAAAATGGCTGCCCATCTAAGGTGAAATAAATACACAGACGGGAGGGGTGGTAATGGGTACAAAAATGGGACCGAGTTTTGCTTGTCTGTTTGTTGGCTATCTGGAGGAAAAGATGTTTACGGAATGTGATGGACCCATTCCTCGTCTATTTAAAAGGTATATAGATGATGTCTTCTGAGTGTCTGCTGACTCCGACGAGGAACTCCAGTCTTTCATCAATTTCGTTTCGTTTTACCATCCATCAATTAAATACACATTCTCTGTTAGTGAAACGGAATTGTCTTTCCTTGACTTGACATGTAAATTGGTTGACAGCAGCATCGAAACTTCGGTCTTTTATAAACCTACCAACGCACACTGCTACCTGACCTATTCCTCTTGTCATGCTGAGTCTTGCAAAGATGCCATTCCTAAATCTCAGTTTCTTAGACTTAGACGCATCTGCAGCAATGAAGAGAGATTTCAGACAGCAATGTGACAAGATGTCCACCTTCTGCGTAAGGGGAAAAGTCTAAAAAAACACTTAGTCAGTAGTTCGATCAAGTCGAACGTTTCCTCAGAAAATAAAATGCTCTGCTGGGCGCAGATTGATACGACCGCAGAGGTCGAACCCTGAACAGTTGGGGCAAGTATGGACACAACATTCAAGCTTGATACACTGAATTTGGATTGTGAATAAATATTTGACACAGCATAGGTTTCTGACACAGAATTAATGTGGTCTAAGAACTTAAAAATTTTTAATTTACCTATTCAAACCATATCAGTATTATTTGCTTTTATATATAAATCAAAAATAACCAATTTAAAAAGGGAAAATTTTTAAGAAGTTTAATTTTGGACCCTTTGGACCTTAATGTAGACCAATTTGAAAACGGGACCAAAAATTAAGAATCTAAATACACGATTAGATTCGGCATATCAAAGAACCCCAATAGTTCAATTTTTGATGATTCAATTTTTGATGAAATCAAATAAAGTTCAATTTTGGACCCTTTAAACCTCAATGTGGACCAATTTGATAACCGGGCCCAAATATCAATTTCTTGCTATTGCGCAATACTGTGCAATTGAAGATTTCTTGCTATTGCACAATACTGTGCAACTGAAGATTTCTTGCTATTGCGCAATACTGTGCGCCAATTGAAAATTTCTTGCTATTGCACAATACTTATTATAATAATTTACACATCCTGTTTGGTGTGCATCTCTGGCCTTATCATTATTATTTGCTTTTATATATAAATCAGAAATTTAATAATAAAGTTTTTGGCAAATTTCCAATATACATAATTTAAAAGCAGTTTAGGTGAGATAAACAAAAAAGCTTTATCATCAACATTTTATATTGGCAAATTTCCATTGAAGTTCATTAAACTAAAGTTATTGGCAAATTTCCAATGAAATTTATTAATAATAAAGTTTTTGGCAAATTTCCAATATAAATAATTTAAAAGCAGTTTAGGTGAGATATTCAAATGAGTTTCAATTACCAACCTTACACTGTCTTTTAAATTTTGTTTTGTACTTAAGTAATTGTCCATTAACCTGGAAACCCTTTTCCCCCCTTTTTGCACCTTATTCCTTAACGGTTTGAGCCATAACTACCAAAGACAATTCTTACCATCCCTTTGTGGTATTCCAATATCCAAAATCTAAATACATGGTTAGATTCAGCATATCAAAGAACCCCAAGAATTCAATTTTTGATGAATTTGGGATTCCCTTCAAAATTTCAGGGTAGGTAGATCTCAACATGGCAAACATTTTTCAATTAACATTTCACTTCTATCTCAAATACTTTTGGAGATAAATGCAAAAATGTTAAAATTTTGAAAATTTGACAAAAAAGGGCAATAACTCCTAAATGGGTTTTGGGATTTCCTTTAAAATTTCAGGGTATGTAGATCTCAACATGGCAAACATTTTTCAAATTTACATATCACTTTTATCTCAAATAGTTTATGGGATAAATGACGAAAAATGTTAAATTTTCAAAATTTGACGAAAAAAGGACAATAACTCCTAAATGGGTTTTAGCATTTCTTTCAAAATTTCAGGTTAGGTAGATCTTGTCATGCTGATCAATTTTACCCCATGTCAGATTTTTGATATCTGTAACGGTTTTTAAGTTATAAGCCAAAAACAACACATGCACCCCTATATTCTATTTTTAGCTACGACAGCCATGTTTTACGTCAGATCAAAATAAATTGAGGATCGTTTGTAGAGGACATGTCATAGATCATTCCTATTAAGTTTCAAACCAATCGGCCCAGCGGTTTCAGAGGAGAAGATTTTTGAATGAAAAAATTTTGAAAATTTGACAAAAAAAGGACAACAACTCCTAAATGGGTTTTGGGATTTCCTTTAAAATTTCAGGGTGGGTGGATCTCAACATGGCAAACATTTTTCAAATTTACATTTCACTTCTATCTCAAATAGTTTTGGAGATAAATGACAAAAAATGTTAAAATTTTGAAAATTTGACGAAAAAAGGGCAATAACTCTTAAATGGGTTTTGGAATTTCCTTCAAAATTTCAAGGTAGGTAGATCTTGTCATGCTGATCAATTTTACCCCATGTCAGAATTTCGATATCTGTAACGGTTTTTGAGTTATTAGCAAAAAACAGCAATTTACGCCTATGTTCTATTTTTAGCAACAGTGGCCATGTTTTTCATCGGATCAATATAAAATGAGGATCGTTTGTGGAGGACATGTCATATATCATTCCTATGAAGCCTCGATCCAATCTGCCCAGCCGTTTCAGAGGAGAAGATTTTTGAAAATCAGCCAATCAGAAACAAGAATTGCCTCTGGTGGCCATGTTTCTTGACCAATCAGAACTAAATGAGGAATCTTTGTTGAGGACCTTCCATACACCACTCATGCAAAGTTTGGTTGGAATTGGCCAAATGGTTTCTGAGGAGAAGATGTTTGAATGAAAAGTTTACGACGGACGGACGGACGGACGGACGGACGGACGACGGACGAAAAGTGATGGCAAAAGCTCACATGGCCTTTTAGGCCAGGTGAGCTAAAAAACTAAGTACATGTTTAGATTCAGCATATCAAAGAACCCCAAGAATTCAATTTTTGTTAAAATCAAACTAAGTTTAATTTTGGACCCTTTGGACCTTAATGTAGACCAATTTGAAAACAGGACCAAAAATTAAGAATCTAAATACACGGTTAGATTCGGCATATCAAAGAACCCCAATAGTTCAATTTTCGATGAAATCAAACAAAGTTTAATTTTGGACCCTTTTGGCCCCTAATTCCTAAACTGTTGGGACCAAAACTCCCAAAATCAATCCCAACCTTCCTTTTGTGGTCATAAACCTTGTGTTTAAATTTCATATATTTCTATTTACTTATACTAAAGTTCTTGTGCAAAAACCAAGAAAAATGCTTATTTGGGCCCTTTTTTAGCCTCTAATTCCTAAACTGTTGGGACCAAAACTCCCAAAAACAATCCCAACCTTCCTTTTGTGGTCATAAACCTTGTGTTAAAATTTCATAGATTTCTATTTACTTATACTAGAGTTATTGTGTGAAAACCAGGAAAAATGCTTATTGGGCCCTTTTTTGGCCCCTAATTCTTAAACTGTTGGGACCAAAACTCCCAAAATCAATCCCAACATTCCTTTTGTGGTCATAAACTTTGTGTTTAAATTTCATAGATTTCTATTAACTTATACTAAAGTTATAGTGCGAAAACCAAATGTCTTCGTCCTACGCCGGACGACGACGCCAACAGCAAACATTTTGCGGTCGTATAAAAACCAGGCCATGTAAAAGGTCCAGATGTGTGACATGCCCCTACACCATGGATACTAAAGAGACCTTGGGTCCTGACAACAAATACATAATTCAAAATGGGTATATCTGTACCGATAATAATTTGGTTTACGCAATCGTCTGTACAAATTGTGATAAGGTATACATCGGAGAGACATGTCGTCGCCTTGGTGACTGCTTTGCAGAAAACAGCTCGTCAGACGTCCGCGTAACCGTTTTAAGGACAGTTAACGGATGAAGACAATACAGACAACGCCTTGAGCAGAAAATAATTTTTATCCTGGAGACACTCCGACCCCGTGGAATCAATGTAAAAAATTCTTAATTTCTATTCATTTACCTAGTATGCACACTAACTTTTTGCGGTACAGTTATCTTATATATGGTACTTTTTCTATACATCACAACGTCCAATATATTATTTTACTTATTTTTACTATCTACCTTACCATTTATGTATTTTCTATGAACTACGTTTACTGAAGACACCCACGTCAAATATTTTTTTGTTTTTGTTTACATTTTATGTACAGACTCAGTCTTGCTCTGGGTTTCAAAGAGTCAACACCTATTTATTTTTATTTTTATTCTTTACACACTCGTGATCAAGACCATATTGGTCGAAACGTTGAGTATTTTTTACTTTTTACTTTTAAGTTTGTTGTTGTTTTTTACGATTTTATATTTGGTTTTGTTCGACTTGTGTATTTCAATCATTTTAGTCGTCTTACGCCCCTTCTGACAGCTCAACATTTCTATTTATTTTTCTTGTTATGGAATAAATATATCCTTGGGGTTTATCCTAGGACCCAATAAAAATATAATTCAAAGCAATCATCCAACCGAGTGAAAACTTTGTCCTTACGAAGTATAAAATCACTTAGATATGCAAGAAATGTAAATTTGGAGTTAATTTATAACAAGAGAATTGAGTCTGTATAGCTCACCTGACAGTCCCACAATTAATCCATTTTATTTCATATCAAGTGAAAATTAGAATGGACCTTCCACAGAATCTTTCATACCAAGTTACAGTTCATTTGGCTTTGCAGTTTCAGAAAAGAAAATATTTGAAATTCTGACCAATCAGCAATAAGAATTCATCATGTCTGCCATACTAGTTTTCCGACCTAAATGAAATATGCAAACTTTATAGAGGTCCTTTCATAGTGCTCCAAACCAAATTTCAGTTGATTTGGCTTAGGGGTTTCAGAGGAGAAGATCAAATTGTAAAAGTTTACAGGCTGATGGACACCAAGTGATGACCTTTTGGCCAGGTGAGCTAAATATCTTGCAGTTTTTGATTGAATTGGCATTATAACGTTTAACTTTCATAATGGAAGTCAATGATAAAAAAAAAAAACGATTCTGCAATGTTTTTTAACCCCTGTGGTGCAAAATATCTCCTATACAGAACAGTAATAAGTTTTTTTGTCAATAAATAAGTTGCTGAAGTACATGTACATGTATGTGGGACAGACAGTAGAATTATTTTATAACAATTATTTTTTATTTTATTACACTTTATGTTAATATGCAAGCTTTTTATTGGTCAATTGGCGATAACATTCTAATCTACCACATGCCTCAATAGCGGGGTTCCGATGATCGGAATAAGTTGGAAATCGCATGAAATTTGAAAATGGGAGCGGATGATTTATGTTAATGACCCATACAATGTATTCCGGACTCATCAGTTGGAAATACACTATCAAATGGAGCCAACAAATATCCAATAACAAGTTCAACTCGTGTTATTAGTGGAAACAAAACAAAAGAGTAAACAATATATCAGTCTGAGACCAGATACTTACCTTTCTCAATTCATATTTTGATATAGCTTTGTATGTACATATTATCAGGTTTTCTGCAAACGTATATCATAAAATATCAGCCGTGAGACCCGATGTGAAGCTTTTTCGGCGAGTGATATATTCGGGTCAGCTCAACTCTTTACGACGTCACAGTGCCGAAATACGGGAATTGTGAAGGCCTCAGCAGGTCGATATAGACATGGGGAAATACGATAATTGAAATTATCATTTGAGTGATACCATTGAAATTTATTCAGGAATAAATGTAAGTGTTCCAGCTAGGATTTAAGGGCAGATGGGCATTTACTGAGGATAAGTGGCACTTTAAGGCATTTCCAGATCTGAAAAGTGCAAACAGGATCAAGTTTTGAGAAAACAATTATTCACTTATCTAATCTAATGCCCTTATAAGAGTTCTATTCATTTCTCTTCACTCTATAAATCATTTTCAATTAATTTATTATTGTTTAGATGTATGTGTATTAAAAAATTGCTTTGTTGTATTTTAATATTATACTTATTGCAGGGGACATTGGGGACCACTGAAAGTGCAGAGGGGTGCATTGGAAAAGGGGCAGGGTGCTGTGCCCCTCTATTTTAAGCTAGCTGAAACACTGAATGTTGTAATTATGAGACAAAATATGTCCAATCTGAATCTGGTCTCTAACTGATTCACTGTTTTATTGCTAACTAAAATATGAAAAGTAAACAAAAGATCAAACATGAACAAATAAAGGTCTTCCATGATATGGGATAAATACAAGACATGTACAATCACTTTTTGTTGGAAACTCACAGTAACTGAATGCTTGATTTCATATAAAAAAGAGCAAGTTATAATAATGTGATTATAACCGATAGACCATTAGATGCTGTCAATCCATAGTAATAGATAATTGGTTGGTAATTTCAACTGATTATCCAACACTATGCCTCAGCATGTATCATTTTTCCTAAATGTTACCCTTTCCAGCTTTGTGTAAAAATTGGTGATTTTATCCATGTATTAGACTGCAGACACATTATAAAACACATCAATTAAAAAATATGTGTCTATTTTAGAGCAGATGTATTTTGACACATGTGCAATCATGGAATTACTAATTTTATACAATTATACTCTGCTTTCCTCAGTTGACAATGTTTTCTTGGGGGTAAAAATCCGATCTATCACCTGTCAGTCATGTGTTATTTGTTTATACATGTAATATCTTTACAAATATTTTATTTCTATTTTGATTTTAATATATTTACAAAATATAAGAAACTTTCTTAACATACTATTCCAGCCTCAACATCAAAATCATTCAATGTTTGGAAGGAAAAATATCTTTGGAAGTTTGTGCAGACCTGATTACGTAATTATTTAAATGTATTGATAGTTAAATTTCATTTAAAACATTGTCTAACTATTGATTGAGAATAAATCTTAATTGTTTATTGTTCAGTTTATCACACAATGACCTCATGTTTTCACATGTTGCTTTGTAAACATGTGGTTAGTCAAAACATATATGTTTCATGCTCTACTGAATCTGGCTGCAGAAGTAAACAACATCTCATTTCATATGATTTTGATAAAAAAAAATGTGAACTTCTTTCAGGCTATTTTCATTGGAATAAGTGTTCTTTTGATCAAAATAACAAATGCTCATAATAAATTGCATGATTCACTGAAGAGGCCTTTGGCAGGTATCCATGACGAATATCTATTTAAAAAGATGTTGGGTTTCACGGTTAATTCATATTACCTTAAGTAAATATATTATCTGAACTATAATGGTCTTTGCCTTGAAAAAGATTGTTTGTTTATGTGCATATAATGCAATAAACATCGTCTACTCACGTTCTTTTTCGGTCTTCATTCTTGAACCGGGCCTTTGCTTTGGACCGTTTCTTCCTCGCCTGTATGGCTAAAGCTACGAAAATAAACAACAATATGTACGAAAGATAGGCACTGATATACATCAAACGGTTCAAGAATGTAAATAAAGCAAAATAAGCTACCTTTACGGGGAATTTTTGAACTCATCCTTGCTTTCCTCAATCCATTTGTTAATTCATTCTTTATGACGCATGCGTACGTTTGAAATTGGTTTTTACTTCCGTTACCGTAGTATCCGAAAAAAAGTAATGCTGAAGATTACCGTACGCATCTAACAAACTGATTAACATGAAATAAACCTAAACAATAACCCAAACAATAAAAAATGGTTTCGGTTGTGTTGTCTGCGGTAAGGAAATTGATAAATTCGCCGTTGTCAAGCACAAACAAGCAAACATAACACAATCAATAGACCAGCGTCACAATTTGAAAAGTGACGGCATAGTCAGTCGCGAAAAACATCTATGGTCATCTATGAAACTCTGAAAAGAAAGAATAAAGGCCCATAACCATATGATATTCACATAATATACGAAATATTTTTTGTATCTGCTTACAACAATTTGTTGGGTATTCGATCATAATATAAGAATTACTAAAAAAAAATATTTTAATCCGACAAAAAATCAATTATGAGGAATAAAAATGAAACACTGAATCGGCAGTTTCATTCAACAATTTGTTACGGCTATGGATCTTAAGTTGAGTGAGCCTGTTCTTAAACCTTTATAGTTATTTTTAACCGGATTAATCGGGTTTGCTGTCAATCGGCGACAACTTCTATGTCTATGTTTATGGAAATTTTCTTATCGAATAAAATACCGCATTATTAAACCAAGTTATCATATATGTTTTACATTGCAGGTATCTCATACATGAATGCAACAACGGGAACATATGCAATTATAGCGGTCGTAATTAGGTTAGGTAACTCTGTTTAGACTTATTGGCTGGTTACCCAATTATCTTGTACTGGTCCCCTTCATGCCAGTCATTTATAATAATAATAATAATAATAATAATAATAATAATAATAATCATTTATTTCAGACATAAATAGTCCATAGTTATATACAAATATGATGAAAATTTTAAATATACAAGATGAAAAATGAACAATTAAAATACCAATAAATATAATTAGAAATTCTAATTTGATAACATGTCAGTCAAAGTTCACTTAAATCGACATAAAATCGGTATACCATTTTCTGAGTAAAGACGAACTATACCATAAATCACTACCAAGAATAGTAAGAACAAGCTGATTATCGTACATCGATAACACTGTATTGATTATAGCACGCATCCCTCGTCTTCACTTTAAAATAATTTTCATTTGAAATATGTAGTAACATTTCACATGGATTGACATTGTGACAATAATTTATAATATGAAATTTATCACCAATTATACAAACTGGCAAAAGTACAAAATAACACGTAATAAAGGGTTATAGTGCATTTTTTTTCTTTTCATTTTTTAAGCCCCAAAAAAAGCAATTTTTGGGGGGTGGGGGATTGATTTGATTTTTATCTGAGTAAAGTTAAGTACATGTAAAGAAATTTGTTCTCCGCAACTAGCATGCTGTGTGTTTCAGGTAATTATAACTAATTAACAATTTGACATGTATATTGTGCCTTGACTGTCCGGATGTTTATTGTTCCAACACACAGGTACATTGTATGTATACAGGTAAACCGTTTGCTGACCAAAAACAGTGTGATTTCATTTTTAACGCTACATTTTTTTATGCAGATTAATTAATGCAGAATTTTAATAACGAGGCGAGTGTATAAGTTGGGAATCACAAATTTGAATGAAGAGATGAAATATAATTTGAAATGTCAGATATGTAAAATTTTAATTTATTTTAAATTAATAATTTATCTTTTTTGGTATTTATATATTGTAAACATTTGACATATTATATAATTAATTCTATTTACTCATATGAACGATATTTACTTTGGTATGACAAGGTAGAAGCTGATTGGGGTGGGCGCCATCTTGAATAATTTCACAACAATCGTAACACATTTCAACCTTATTGTCTCTGGTAATATGTCAGTATCTATAGATATTTATTATAACCACATCATCACACAAACATTCTATAATAACATCCTCGATTGAAAAGAAATTACGTCTGCATGAAATGATCCGTCATCTGAGTTAGTTTTCATTCGTTAGTAGTAGGTTCATGGTTCAAGGTTCAATAGTTTATTTGAGTCTCACCACATACATACAAGTATAAACACAATATGACATATAATACACAATATAAAATTTAAAATGTATGTACCATTCTTAAAAGAACTATGAGAGATTGTTGTATACAATATTAAAACATCAGAATAAAACATAGTTTTGCTATTTAAACAAAACATAAAAGTGCAATATCACCATGCACATTCAAGGATAAAAATGATACATGTACATAAAAATATCATTTTTAAATTTCAACGATATAAAATGCTATTTCGTCGCAATAAAATATTAGGGCAGGTTTTTATTAAATACTGGCAATGGTGAGATTTGTTTCAGTTTAATCTATATCGACCCTTGACGAGGATAAGTTAATGTGCAGTACAATTGGAAGTTATACACTTATTAATAAGTTATGTCAGTTATATATATATATATATAATATTTTAAACATAATCGTTTGTTTCCGATGCAAATATGAAATCGAAAATCATTAAATGTTTGTATTTTCGCGCCTTGTGCCATTTCCGGTCATCGTCGCCATCTTGAAAATAATAACAGATTTTCCGAAAATAGCTAATTTTCAAATCAATTTGGAAGGAATATAATGAAAAAATAAACTATTGCAGTTACGATATTTCGAAAGGTTATGAATGTATTAATTAGCACATAGCACCAAAATTTTTCCATCAGTAGGGATAAGACCAAAATTTAAAATTTTTCAAATAGCATAAATATATTTCTAAATATATGAGAAAGTACTATATAGCTGCACCAAAATTTTTTGAGGACGAACTAAAAGTAGTTTATTTTATCGATTCCTGATCGCCCCAGTGCATTTCTATACAATTTACTTGGACATGGTATAGGTGATGTGTGACGTCACGAAAGTCACGCGATGACTTCTATAGTTAGATATGATCACTTACCCTTGATGTATGTGCTGTTACCTTCCAAAACAGAAGCATGTTACATACAAATGATACAGATGTGGACTTTAGTGAAGGAATTGTGCAACTGAAAAAGAGGTTTAATTTTGACTTCAGTACGTGTACATCGACTTTGCAGTTGCAACAAGTTGTCCAACAAGTATTTCCTAAAGCCAAGATTGCCTGTTGCTGATTTAGTTTAGAACAAAGCATGTGGAGAAAAATACCAACACTTGGACAGAGTAACCGCTACAAGGACAAAAGCAGTGAGACTGGAAAGTAACTTACTCTATTTTTTTGGAATGCATTTTATACCAGCGGAAGAAGTTGAAGACTGTTTTGTAGAGACACGATGTCCATCGCACCAGATGAACAAAAGTGTCACCAATTCACTGACTACACGTTGTAAACTTACATTGCACCAGACGCAAAGTTTCCTCCGCAACTTTGGGCAGCCATACCAGATGCGACAACATTAATGAAATTGACAACAAATGGACTAGAATCATTTCATGCGTTCTTTAATGAACAGCTTTATTCTGATCATCCTAGCATATTTATATTTACTGGTGTGATAAGTGAAATTCAAACCGTAAAAATGAGGAGTCTTAACTTTGAAACAGTTCTTCGAAAGACTGAGAAGACGAGAATTAAGTTTCTGTTGAAACAATTTGAGAAATATTTAGATGGAGAACACACCGATATATCACGAGTTAATTTTTAAACTACTGTGTTCGAAAGTTTAGTGTCTGTTTACATATATATGTGTTTTAGAACGTATTTTTAGAGGTGATTATTTTTATTGTTTTAGTGCTGGTGTTTTATTAACTTTTAGACTTGCTCCAATTATCACTTCCACCTAGCCGTGGTGAGCAAGAGGCAACAGGTATTACCTTGCTAACAGAAGAGGTATCATGTAATATGTATTTTTTTATTATTATATATTCGAAAATGAAAACTTCTTTTTCTGTGGAAATGAAAATATTTTTTTCTGCCTGGGACACGCACGGTGGTAGAACTGCTAAACCAACATTTATTGCTGAACGAAACAATATTCTTCATTTTGCATGCATTAAAGATGACAAATAACACATCGCCATTGTTGAATACATACCTGCATGCCCGACAACAAACTCCGTTCATGGCAATGCTAAACACTTGACCAGTGCATATATACGAACCATGCAGTGATGGAATTAACGTATATTAGATGGTTTAAAGAATAAAGTCTTATGTCGGTATTTACTAGGAAATGGTTCTAGATGATCTCGAGAATGCTTTCAGAGACTTGGAGCAAGTTCTCCCAAGAAAGGTAAAACGAAAAGAAACGTACTTACTCCTCTAATGCAAATGTTGCGGAAGAAGTTTTAAATGTCATGTCTATGGTAAACACCATGACTTTGTTTCCAGAAGTAGTGTCCACAAATGGTAATTCTAAACCACCATCTACCATCTGTTATACAAAAGAACAAATGACAGAACTTAAAGTACACTTAGAATCAGATCCAGACACGGTTATTGGCGTTGATAGGAGGACTTTTAATTTTGAGCCTGTTTATGTCACACACTTCGTTTATAAGAACAAAAAGGTTGTATCAAAATCTACCTGTGATCATTCAGTTTTCGTTGGACCCGTGTTCTTTCATTGGAATAGCAGTTTTTCTACATATCATTCTTTTTTTGCACATATAAAAGCTCGCTTAGACAGACGTGGAGTGCTTCGATATTTGTATTGGCAGCGATGATGAAGGTGGTTTAACAAAAGCCTTAGACAGCGTTTTTCCGGAAGCCACACGTTTGCTATATGTACAAAACATATCAAAGACAATGTAACAGACCATTTAAGAATAAACTTCCACTTACAGCCAAACAAAGATCACAGATAATAACAGATTTGTTCGATGACTACGGGGCGCCGAATGGGACTTGAACTTTTTGTAATCAAAATCAATTTTGTGGAAACAAAATTCAATTCTGTCATAACAAAATCATTTTTGTCTTACAAAACTATGTGATACAGACTTGTTTTATGAGAACTTCAATTTTGTAATGACAAAATTCATTTTTGTAGACAAAATTCATTTTTGTCATGACAAAATTCATTTTTGTAGACAAAATTCAATTTTGTCAAATAGGTATGCAAATATAAACTTATTTGCATACAAAATTGACTTTTGTTACCTGATATGGAAATTAAAACACAAAAGTCAATTTTGTGAGACAAAATTCATTTTTGTCATGACAAAATTCAATTTTGTCAAATAGGTATGCAAATAAGTTTTGTTCCTGATATCGAAATTAAAACACAAAAGTAAATTTTGTGAGACAAAATTGAATTTTGTGAAGACAAAATTGAGTTTTGTTAGACAGAAGTGAAAATTTAACACAAAATTGACTTTTGTGACAGAAGTCAATTTTGTGTCACAAAAGTCAATTTTGTATGCAAATTTGAATGTGCAACTGATTTCTCTCATCACGATTTTGTAAAAAGGCCTCTCATTGGATATAGTAAACGCGGGTCTCGCAGGCTCAAGGACATATCATATGGGTGATGCACTATTCTGAGTGCACACAACAGTTTTTCTTAGAACTTTTCATGACGTCATGAATTGAAGGGACATACTCAAAAAGTTGTGTTTTCACCTACACTATTTTTGGATGTTTTCAGAGTAGTCTCCCATTAATAAAACTTTTCTGAAAATAATTAATTTTTTACATTTCATGGATTTTTTTAAACTTAAAATAAAGCCAAGACTCTAATTTAAATAATGAAACCAAAAAACAATCAGAAATCAATATCTAGAACTTATAAATAGAGGGAATTCCATACCTATGACATCATATATTTAGGGGAAAATTTTATACGAAACTGTTGTTTGCATTCTTCTGCAAAAGTAAGTAATACCTAATAAAGTATATATGTCAAATATAGGACATTTTGTGCAATAGTGATTATTCTAATACGACGTCCTTCTTTTGCTTTAATGTCAACAAACCCATGTTACTTATGTCTAAATCGTCTTTTGAAAAACAACTGACGTCGGGAGTTCAATTGTGACGTCAATCACGTGTATCCCATAAGTAACATGGGTTTGTTGACATTAAAGCCAAAGAATGACGTCATATTAGAATAAACGATATTGTACAAAATGTCCTATATTTGCCATATATACTTTATTAGGTATTTATACATACTTTTGCAGAATAGCGCATCACCCATATGATGTGTCCTTGTACCTGCGAGACCCGCGGTTACTATATCCAATGAGAGGCCTTCTTACAAAATCGTGATGAGAGAATTCATTTGCATACAAAATTGACTTTTGTGTTAAATTTTCACTTCTGTTTAACAAAACTCAATTTTGTCTACACAAAAATAAACACAAAATTGAATTTCTTGACAAAATCTCAATTTTGTATGCAAATTAGTTCACAGAATCCAAACTAAACTAATTTGCATACAAAATTGACTTTTGTCGCCCAATTTTCAAATTACGTAACAAAAGTAAAGTCTGTGATACAAAAATGAATTTTGTAATGACAAAAGTAACTTTTGTCCACTGGAAGATAATTTTGTATGACAAAATTTAAATTTGTAGTATGCTACAAATTTTGTTAAACTTAACTCATTTTTGTTGAACAAAACCCACTTTTGTCCGTACAAAATTGAATTTCGAGTACAAAACCACAAGAGTCCCATTCGGCGCCCCGTAATGACAATGGTATTGTCAAGGCAGATGACAGCATTGACTTCCATACCAAGTCAAATGAATTATGTGAAAAATAAAAATCCCTACATTCGCAAAATATTACGAATCAAGACTCAAAGACAGTTTATACGACCACGTAAACCAACCATTCCAAAAATTTGAAGATTAGAGACTCTGGACCAACAATTTAATTGTGAGTCCATCGATCATCGTTTTAAGATCGCAGTTGACTGGAAACCACAACAGCTGCCACAGCTGATTGAACAGATTTTTGACGTTGTTCGCCTCCACTTCGCAGATTTCAAACGCTCAATCAGTGAGAAGGGAAACTACGAACTCTTTTGTTTCTTAAAGAAACATAAGGTTTCCCAAATGACATGGGACAGTAGTTCAAACCATGACAAGGACGTTTTTATAGAAAACTTTTAAATTACAAATAATTCGTAGAAACCCACGTGAAGGCAACAAATGAAAAGTTTTCAAAACCAAAGCTGCAAAAACAAAACCTAGGTTTTAGATGTTCAATACAGACATTTTTGTTTAGTATGTTTTGTTTTTGGTTTTTTTTTTTTTTAAAATATAAATAAAATATATTATTATTGTAATTTGTTTTTATTTAGTTATATTATTTGTCCGGAGCGAAATATTTCCGCACCGGAACCAATTTATGATTATCTTTCTCAAATGCGGTATGTTTTTGTGTCGCCTGCGGAACGCATGGTCGACACAAAGGAATCACGATCTGTCGTCTTGGTCGTCACACTTTTCTTGTATCCTCAACTACTTGTAAACCGCTCAAAGTAATTTGATGAAACTTTCTCTGTGCATTAACCTTAATGCACAGGTGTGCATATATATTTCATTTTTAGAAAATTAAAAATTTTGTTTTGTAAAAATTGACATTTTTGCCAAAAAAAGGGGGGGGGGTCAAAACTTCTATCCTCAACTACTCCATAACCGCTCAAAGGCATTTGATGAAACTTTCTCTGTGCATTAACCTTAATGCACAGGTGTGCATATATATTTCATTTTCGAAAATGTAAATTTTTTATTTGTAAAAATTGACATTTTTGAAAAAAGGTTTACATTAACCTTAATGCGCAGGTGTGCATATATATTTCATTTTTAGAAAATGTTAAATTATTTTTGTAAAAATTGAAATTTTTTAACAAAAAAAGGGGGGTCAAAACTTCTGTCCTCAACTACTCCATAACTGCTAAAGGGAATTTGATGAAACCTTCTCTGTGCATTAACCTTAATGCACAGGTGTGCATATATACATGTATTTCATTTTTAGAAAATTCATTTTTTTTTGTGTAAAAATTGACATTTTTGAAAAAAGGGGGAGGGTTCAAAACTTATATCCTCAACTACTCCATAACCGCTCAAAGCAATTTGATGAAACTTTCTCTGTGCATTAACCTTAATGCAAAGGTGTGCATATATATTTCATTTTTAGAAAATTTTAATATCTTTTGTGAAAATTGACGCCCGCAGGCGACGCATGTCTTCCTTGGAAGACTCACACATTTGTTGCAATTATCATCGAAATTAATCAATATTTAAATTTTGTTTATATAAAATAAACCATAACAATCAAATGAAATAAAAAATACCTCCTTATTGCTGATTTCTATAGTGTGCATATAGTTATTAGTGCTTCTTCGTGGTCCTTAGGGAACAACCATTTAACTTCAAAAGGGTGGGGGGGGGGGGGGACGTTATGATTATTTTGTGAAAAAAAATATTCTGATTCCAAACGGAAGGAAAAAAATAATCTGTTGCAGCAAGGGCCAAAAAAAAAAAAAAAAATAATCTGTTGTACAAAACTATGGAAAAAAATTCTGGTTTCGATATAAATATATATTTATTTTTTAAATAATTGAATCTGAGAGTTGATTTAAAAAATCACAAGCATTACAAGAAAAGCTTTAGGCCATTACTTAGTACAAAAACCTGACTTGATTTATTTTGAACATAATAAAAGATTTTCCTTAGTTATTCAGTCACCTTTCAGTGATTAACCATCATGATGAAGAGCAACAATGATGACAATCAAAACATTATTCCTTTTTAGCTCACCTGACCAAAGGTAATGTGAGCTTTTGTCATCACTTAGCGTCCGTCGTCCGCCTTTCGTTCGTTAACTTTTCACATTTTAATCTTCTACTCTGACACCACTGGGCCAAATGAAATAAAATTTGGCAGGAAGCATCTATGGGAAGTTCTTTACAAAGTTTCCTCATTTCGTTCCGACCGGGCAAAAAACGTGGCCGCCATAGGCAATTCTTGTTTTTCATTGGTTGATTAAATTTTTTCTTCTTCTCTGGAACAGCCCGGCCAAATGGAATGAAACTTGACAGGAAGCATCTATGGAAAGTTCTTTACAAAATTTCTATATTTTATCCCGATCAAAGTACATGTATGTTCTCCATTGGCAGTTTCTGATTGGCTAATATAAAAGAATCTTCTCCTCTGAAATCGCCCAAATGGAACGTAACCTGACAGGAAGCTTTTATGGGAGGTCCTTTATAAAGTTTCCTCATTTTGTCCCGATCGGAGTACAAATATGGCCGCCATGAGCAGTTCTTGTTTCTGATTGGCTGATATAAAACAAATCTTCTCCTCTGAAGTCGCTTGGCCAAATGGAACGAAACTTGACAGAAAGTACCTAATTGGGTACAAGACTCTCTGGGTAAAAAGGTGTTGACTCTTTGAAACCCAGAGCAAGACTCCCTTTTTATTTTTATTTTTTACATACTCGTGATCAAGACCATATTGGTCAAAACGATGAGTATTTTTAACTTTTTAGTTTGTTGTTGTTTTACGATTTTATATTTGGTTTTGTTCGACTTGTGTATTTCATACATTTTAGTCGTTTTACGCCCCTTTTGACAGCTCACCATTTCCATTTATTTTTCTTGTTATCTATTGTCGCATGAGCTGTTTCGCAACATACTTAGTTTTTTGTTCATTCCTAATACAAAATGACTGTCAGCAGAGGACATAAGACTCTACAGGAAATACTAGTACATGGAAAAATGTTCTGGAGAACTGCCAAATTTTAGAATATGCTGACCTGTAAGTAGAAGGACCTTGATGAAGAAAAAGTTGGTTCCTACAAGGCGTACCACACTTCATAATGATAGGGAGAAGTGACTTCTCTCTTTGAGGTTTATCAATAAAAATAGCTTTCATGCCATGTGAGCGATACACGCTCGTCCCTCTGAGCCTCTAGTTTAAATATACATACATGTACATATACCCAATGTCAGTACTGTGTGGAAATATGATTATTATAATAAACTATTTGCACTCTAAAATTTGGAAACGTGTGGTATATATGTATGATGGTTTAAAGGTGTATAACAACAGACCAGACAGTGAATGCCTTAAACCACAATCGACACCATCACCATCCATGGGATATCATAGACACTGTGACATCTATTTACGCGATGGACCCCAGTTGTTAAAAAGTTTTTTCACTTTTCATTAATTCGATTGTTAAGTAATATGTCTGTACAAAATTTTGCATAGACACACAAAGTCATTGGATTAACCAATCAGAAAATGTTCAGTCATTAGTCATTACGAAAGAAGCGAAAATTTGAAACTGGAAATTGTCGTTAAATTTGAACTTACCCTGAACTAATCTTGTTTTAAATTTACAAATATAAAGTATATGCAAATGTTTTATTATAAAAACAAATTCATAGTTTATAACAGTTTTATTTACTGATATTGATTTCACAGGAATAAATACACATTTTACTTTCTGGGCATTGCTAAAAAAAAAAAAAAAAAAATCTGATTCGACTTGGTAAAAAAAAATAATTTGGTTTGATTGTAGTCGATTCGGCCAATGGTCATTTCGAGACCGTTAGGTGGTCAATTCGGGACCGATAAATAGTTAAATCGGGACTTATCCATAGTCATTTGGCACCACATACTATTGTATTTTAATACGAATTTGTAACAGTATAATAACACATTATATCATTTCTGTAATATTTTAATATTAAAATGAACTTAGAAAATTTATTTAAAACACGTGAAAGTTGTCTCTCTTAGTCTGCATTTTGCACTTCTTCAAATGATATTTCCTGTGACGAACGTGGATACAATGGAGGATCATGTATAAAACTGGGGTTGCCGCGATTGTGTTCAGAACCGACATTTATCGGTAGTTTGTTTATTTTTGCCACTAAAACCTGAAGTGCTTCATTTTTAGGGTTAGGTTGCTAAGCAACCAAAACCCTTATGCCGTCGGTCGTTTGGTTGGACAATGAAGGAAACTTTGGAAATCTGGTGTTTTGTGGAAAAAGTTGGACCAGAAGTTTTTGAAACTATGTTTTTATGAGTAAATATGCAAGCTTATCTAGGATTGAAGCTTAAGCAAGGCTAGTTAAGCAGCTTTTTATTTCGATTTTGAGATGACACATGCGCAAAGAAACCTCCATATTTTCCGAATTACGACTATGTTTATATTTGAATATCATATAAGAAAATAAACATTCCGCGGTAAAATAGTCCTAATATTTGTTGTTGCTGTTGTAGTTGTTTTTTAATAGAAATGTAACTGAAACACACCGAGAAGTGTAATTGTCCAGTTATTTAATAAAAGATGTGTGTTTTATTGACGATTTCCTTTTTGTTTTGAAAGCCGTATAAAGTATTCGCGCCTTTTAAAATGTACAATGCTATCGGCGTAAGGATTTTGAATGTTTACATTTGCACGGATATCTTGGGAAGGATTACAATCAGGTTTATTTTCAAAAGATTTCAAAGGTAAGTTCCATTTTTGTTGTGAACGTGATTGTTAACTTATACAGAACATATTTTGCACATTATTTGCTTATTCTTCTTGTAATTCTGATGGTATTTTGTGTATTTGATTAACCTTTTGACCTGATCATCGTGACTTCATTTTGTCAAACCTGTTGGTCAGTGATAGAATTGCATACAGGTTATTTGAAATGCCGACAACTTGCACATTAAGATTGAAAAACAATGTGTTTATCATTAATTTAGAAAACGGTATTATCGAAAGTATAATGGGTTTATTTTAATTGAAAGCTTGAATGTTTACGTTCTGATCTACCTGCGCAATGTAGTGTAAATATATTGTAGAAATGACCCCCTTCTACAATTGTCCAAACTTTGTCTTTTTATATAACCTTAATAACTTGAAGACCTTTGATTTCTGTTTATTTTAATTCATCAAATCATTATTATGCGTTTGTCTTTTTAAAAAAATTCAATTTAGAGTGATAATTCAAGAAGCGTTAGCCGACTCGTGCTTTCTTTGATTGATTAGTGCATATTTATTGAAATAATCATCAGCAATGTTTGTACAAATAAAAGTCAAATGCTAGCAACCTAACCCTAGCAGTGCTATGCACTTTGATTATAATCATTGTTCTCTGCAAAAAAGTTTATAGTTATGAGCTGCTTTGTATAGATGACGAATTAAAACGGAAATCTCATGCGCTCTGACATCCCACAGGCCGTATTGTAACAGGCGGGCGAGTGGGCGGTGTTTGCTGTACTCTTATTTTGCTTTGTCAAATTGGCGTAGTCTTGGTTTGAGTATCTTCCTGGCGGACAGATGATAAGTGTAAAGGTTCAACTTTTATTCTGATTCCGATATTGATTCAGAGAAGATTTAAATATACAAAAAACGTATAAAATTAATATTAACATTGTTAGTTTGTAAAATCACCCAATAAGATGCTGGCCTTTCGAACCCCAATATTTACTATAAATATAAATCGCTGTCTTTTATATTCGATATAAATAAAACATCACAGACCTATTGTAATAAGAAAGGTGGTCAATGTGGTGGGATATCGTATCAAATAGTTGAAAAAGTATGAGGTGTGAGTTTTGTAATCTTCATAAGTAAGTATTTTGGATTCCAGATAGCTCTAGTCAAAATGGCGACATCTTGCCAACTTCCTGCTGTTCGGCAATATTTAAAAGTATTTCAACGCTTCTAGATCTTTCGAAATGGGAAAATTAAACGTGATGAGAAGTTTGTAAAATTTGCTTCCGCCAACTAATAGAGGTTTGGATATAGCTCTTATAAAATTATCAAAGTGCATCTTGAATTTCTGTTGTACCTAAAGATTTGGCTCAGGCCGCTGCTGTATGTGACGTGAACATTACGACAGTCAGATACGATATGCCATCACTGCAGTGCTAGCGCGCTTTTATACCCTCCTGGAAATGCATGCGCGGCTCAGAGATTTGGAAAAAACCCTTATAACTTATAAGTATCGTCATAAATCTTGGCTCACGCTAAAGAAATAGGCTTTAAATATACAAAATTGCAAAAATATAACTTTTCCTTAAAATCTGACTTATTATTGTACCAAGAACAACAAAATTATTCTACATCTGAGTGAGCGGTTGCTAGGAAACGGCTTTGAACTTGCGCATCAAATAGTCCCTTGAGAATATTGCTTAAACCATAATAATCTTTAATAAATCTTACGAAAAATTAACTTCTGTGAAAATATGGAAGGCCAGCTATTGTTTTCTACCGTTTCTAATATTATTTGCATGATATTTAATCCGTACCGCTAACAGGAAATGACCATCGATGAAATGGCGATTTCCTTTATAAATGTACAAGCACCTGACACGATAGAATTTGGGAATTTCTAGCCAAAGAAAGCTTTAGGTGAGGATCAAAATGAATGAATAGATAGCCATGCATTGGTTTTTTTTAAAATCCTTTTCTCCTGAAAGATTGAAATCAATCTAAATAGATAAAAATCGCGATCAAGGTGCCTGTCCATTGACAGTTGAAATTTACCGCAACTGAAACTTGTGTACGAAAATAATATTCCCCATACGTAATATTTATCTAAAGTTAATTATTAATATTAAATGTATTGCCTTAGATCCCAACAATATTAACCTTATAATTACTGCCAAACGTGTCTTAGTGCATATTCATCAGCTAAGACTGTTTTATTTCAGGTTTGAAGATTTTACCAAATAAAAGTTTGAAATATAAAAATGTGTTTGTTTTCTTTTTTTACTACCCAAGTCCCACATATAACACTTTTCCCACCCAATTAAAAGAATTCTCCCGAATTCGGTTATTAACAATTATATACATGTTAGTATAGAAAGAGCATTTTATATAACAATAGCGGATGTCAATTTTTCTTTTTAGCATCTTCTTCTTCTGTCTTTAATCTTAGTGGAATGTGGTTAATTCTTTTAACTAGTTTGGAGTCTTGGGGATTCGTTGAAAGCTCAAACATTTTTACATATTGCTCAGCCACAGTGCCTCTCATTGTTCCGTTTATAATGTCCTTAAGTATTTCGTAATTTGAAAGTCTTGAGTTTATGATGTGGTCCGTTCCTTGGCTTTTAGAAACAGGGGTTCCGGGCAATGCAAGCATGGCATATGCATCAAGGATGTCCCTCTCATTGGTGCATTCTGACATTCCATTTTCCCTGGCAAGGCAGAAAGCTGCAAAACGCCATGCAGTTAGTCTTTCCTCTGCGCCTAGTAACTTCCAGTTAGCAGGAGGCCAGTACATTTGTGTTGGGGTATCTGATATGCATATGTTTTCTTCTCCCCACTGTCTTCTTCCTGGGGAAAAAAGTGGCATTCCTCCTCTCTTCAGTAGATTTATGGCTCTATCCTCAACCGTTCTTTCTATTACGATTCTCTCTGGTTCTTTCTGTGGATCTTCCTGGTGTTTTCCTTGAGCTGATTCTTCTCTTCGGTCTTTCCCTACTATTGGTGTTCTTATTTCTTCTAGTGTGCTATCTGTACTTTCCAAAATGACATTCTTTTCCACTGTTCCTTCTGGTTCTTTCATCTCTGCTTCCTTCACTTCATCAGTTGGACTTATCCTTGGGTGATGGATCTCTACCGTTAATGCTGCCTTCCTGCTGTTACTGGCTAAATCCTCTATTACATCTGATTCCTGTATATCTTCCTCAATGTCATCTACAATTTCATATTCTGGTTCTTCTCCGAAGTCATCAATTGCTAGGTGGTCTATTTTTGATTTCTCTTTTTCTACTTCTGTTCTCCTTTCCTGGTCTACTTCAGTTCTGTCCTTTTCTTTTTCCGTGTCTTTCTCTTTGGTTTTCTTTGTGTGCTCTCCTGTCTTTCTGGTTTTTGGTTTAACTGTGAATTGAAGTATTCCACGGTAAACTCTTCTTATCATCCTGTCAACTATTCCAAGTGCAGCTGCTATTCTTTTCACTGTCTCCTTGGCATCCTTTAGTTCGATGTTAAATTCTTTTGGTGCTCCTCCTTCTCCATTTTTCTGAGCTACAACCATTCTTCTCATCAGGTTATCAACTGATTTCCTATCCTCCATGATCCAGTGAACAAATTCTGTCTTGTACCATATAGTGGTGTTTTCCTGTATTGTTTTTAATAAGGCAAAATTTCCACTTGTGGACAGTGAAATGCTGCATATGGTTAGAGGTGGCAATTCTATTGCTGGTCTTGTAGGGCTGTACTTTCTTTTTCTTGATGTTGGTGTTTCAGGTATTGGCATATGAAGTGCAGTTTTCCAACCTCTTTCCCACTCTTCCTTAGTCTTACTGCCGTTCTTTAGTCTTTCCGTCCACCCAAGCACGGCAGCTCTTGTTCTGATGGAGATCAGGTTGGTCCACTCGTTAGGCTTTACGACCCTCTTGTAGTCAGCTGGTCTCAGGGCTAACCAGAACCCATTCTTCTCCGTGAAGAAGTCTCCCTCCTGCAGCTCTAGGACAAGATCTTGATGTCTCCTCTTGGAATGCTTGCATAACTCCGACATTCTGTTAAAACTTTTCTCTTCCTCATTACACCATGGACAGATCAGTCTGCATACTGAATGTAGGGCAATGGCATGGCTTTTCATATCCTGATACTTTTCAAATTCTTCAGGGCAGAGCCAACACTTCCACTTTAATTCAGATGACATTCTGCAAGATAAAGGATACAGTTTTTGAATACCTAACCTAATTTTCATATAAAAGAATGAGATCCCCGTTTTTGAGTCCCGTTTGGAAGGCCAGCATCCGTCCGGTGAATAGATCAAAATAAATTCCAACTAACACCATGCAAATAACATCAGTAACATCAAAATATAAAATATACAAAGTCAATTCCGACAGTCTCTGTTTATCTTTACGCCAGCTGGTCGACCAGACTTCTACAATACGTCAATGATTTAGCCAGTGGTTGATCAGGCCACCCCTAAACCGCACATGATGGATACATCTATAAACAAAGATAAACAACTGCTACAAAAAGAAACGTCTGTCGTCTTTTTCTTTTTATAATCATTCAATATCTTGCGCCAGAGATAAATCTTACTGACTGCTACATGCATCGTTAATGATCCTATTCCTAAATCGAGATGCCCATGACGGAATGTTTCTTCCCTGGTAGGGTGCCAGTCGGTCAACATGGTAAACAGACGAAGGATGTCTTACATTTCTTTTGACACGGTATGTAACATCATCAATCTTTTTCTCTATAATATATGGTCCTTTCCATTTTGATGTAAGTTTTGAACAAACTCCAACTTTTCTAATTGGTTCATAAATCCAAACAGCTTGTCCCCCTTTAAGGCTTTGCTTTTTGGCCTTTAAATCATATCTCTTCTTTTGATAATTTGAGACCCTTTTCAATGATTTCCTGGCAATAGCATGATTCTGTTCTAATTTATTTTTCAGATTGTGTACAAAGTCATCGGATGATTGAGGATTAACTGTATCCTTTACAGGTTGTGGTATAAGAGCCTGAAACGGTAAAGTTATTTCCCTTCCAAACAGCATAGAGTTTGGTGTTCTTGAAGTGGAAGCATGTACTGATGATCGATAAGCCATCATAACTGGTTGCAGAGACAGATCCCACTGTTCCTGATTTTTCTCGCAGTACATTGTGAGCATCGATGCCAAAGTTCTATTAAATCTCTCAACTCCACCATTGGATTGAGGCCTGAAACTTGTTGTTCTTGTTTTATCTATGCCTAATATAGTACACATGCCCTTAAATATTTCAGATTGAAAGTTTGCACCTTGATCAGAGTGTAGCTGCAATGGTGTTCCAAATTTAGTGATAAAATTATCTACAAATGCCCTACATAAAGTTGTACTTTCCTGATTTGGTACAGCAATAGCTTCTGTCCATTTTGTAAATAGGTCTGAAACTATGAAAATATATCTATTCCCTTGTTTGGTTACAGGTAGTGGTCCAAATATGTCAACAGCAACTCTTTCCATTGGTTCTCCAGATATGTAGGTTCCTAATGGTGCCCTGTTTGTATCTTTCTTCGGCTTTCGTGCAAAACATTTGTCGCAAGTGCGGCAATAGTCCTTTATATACTCTTTCATGTTTGGCCAATAGAATGTTTGTTTTACTTTTTCCAGGGTTTTGTCGACTCCAAGATGTGCTGCTGAAGGTAGATCATGGTGATTTTTCAGAATTTCTTGTTTCCTGGCTTCTGGAACAATCATTTGTAATACAGTATCTTGTCCTTCTGCGTCCTCAAATTTCCTGTAAAGAATTCCCCCATGCACTGCAAGTCTGTCCCATTGGCTCCAAAGTGTTTTGAGTGTTGAGCTTTCACTAGATACTGTTTCCCATTTTGGCCTGTCCCTTTCAGTTTCTTTTGCTACTAATAGTATCCTAATGTTTTGATCATTAAGTTGCTGTAGTCTGATTTCGTTTGGTTTCCAGTCTAACAGTATGAAGTCTGTGGTTTTGAATAAATCATTCTGCCTTTCTTGTCCACCCCTGGTAACTGCCCTAGTAAATCCTGTATCTAATTGGTGGCCTTCATTATGGTTCAGATCCTTGTGTGCGTCAAGGTTCCCCTCTAGTTCCAGGTTTATTTGATCATTCTTTTGCCAATCAGCTTCGTCGGTACTACTTTTTCCATTCAATTTTTTCCAATTCCTGGCAGTTGGAATATTGTGCTTGTGCATCTTCGGTCTTCTGTTCAATTTCCATTCCTTGAGCCTGTATTGCTTCTTGTCGTCTACAAGCCTTACATGGATTTCTTGATAGAGCGTCAGCATTGGAATGTTTCCTTCCTGCTCGGTGACAAATTTCCAGGTTATAACTTCCCATCTGTTGGATCCATCTTGCTATTTGTCCCGTAGGATTTCTTAGGTTTCTCATCCAGCTTACAGCTGCATTGTCTGTACGTACTAGGACGTTTTGTCCATAGAGGTAAGAGTGAAAATTCTTAAGTGCTGTGATTACCGCTAGCAATTCCTTTCTAGTGGTACAATACGACGTCTCATGCTTGTTTAAAGCTTTGCTCATATATGCTATAACATGTTCCTTCCCTTCAATTTCTTGTGAGAGTACTGCTCCAACTGCATGGTCACTTGCATCCGTATCCAAAATAAAGCGTTTCCCTGATATTGGGTAAATTAATACTGGAGGTGTCGTCATTGCCTGTTTAAGTTTTTCAAATGCGTCTTGACATTCTGTGGTCCAAGCAAATTTTGGTCCTTTCTGGCAATTCTTATGTAATGGTCTTGCAATTTCTGCAAAGCCTTTTACGAATTTCCTGTAGTATGAGCATAATCCTAGAAATGACTTTACTTCTTTTGCGTTTCTTGGAGTTGGCCAGCATTGGACGGCTTCTATTTTCTCACGGTCAGTTTGTATTCCTTCTTCTGAGACAACATGGCCCAAAAATTTTACTGTTTTCTGAAATAAAATGCATTTTGAAGGCTTTAGCTTAAGATTTGCTTCCCTGAGCCGAGCAAAGACACGTTCTAATCTAAGCAGGCTTTCTTCTACTGTAGAACCTGGTATAATGATATCATCCATGTAAAGGAGGCATTCTTCCCACTGAAGACCACGCAGTACATCCTCCATAAGTCTCTCAAATGTCGAGGGACTATTTGCTAATCCGAATGGAGTAACCCTAAACTTGACTTGTTGAAAACGCTGTTTTTTCTTTATCATCAGGATGAAGAGCAACTTGAAAAAAACCTTGATTGAGGTCCAAACAACCAAACCATTTTCCACCAGAAAGTGAGTCCAAGCACTCATCCACCCTCGGGAGTGGATAGGCATCCTTTATCATCACTTGATTGAGTGCCCTGTAGTCCACACAAAAGCGTGTTGATCCATCTTTCTTGGTAACAAGTACGACTGGTGATGACCAAGGACTTTTTGATGGCTCGATGACTCCTCTATCTAACATTTTCTGAATTTCAGCCTTTTCAATTTCCCGTTTTCCTAGAGGTAGTCTCCTCGGTGACTGTCTTATAGGATTTGCTGTTCCAGTGTTAATCCTGTGGTGAACTCTGTCTGTTTGGCCTAGATCGTCAACTGATTTCGCAAAGGCATCCTGGTATTTATTAAGAAGTTTCCGTAATTTCAATTTTTCGTCTTCCTGCAAATGTACACTACTCTCTCATATAGGTCCGTTAAATGGCTTGGCAGATCCTCAGTAGAGTTGGCCTCCATCAGAATTTGGATATTATTACATGCTGCTATACAGGGAGCCTCTTGTTCATAATAGGATTCGCAGGTTCCAATTTCCTCATTTGTATAAATGGTTACTGGATCATCTGTAAAATTTACGATTTGTACTTTGGTATCTGGTCTATGTGTTTCCAGTACTCCTCTCGTAAGGTATGCGCCTTTGTCCCTTTCTTGGTTCTCATTCAAATCCACCAATCCGAATTTTGCTAAGTGCTCCTGGTTGTTCAAAATAACCGGAATTAACATTTTTGACTTCCCTGGTACAGTGACTGTATCTTTGGAAAGGACTCTACAAAACATCTCAGCTTCACCCCCTATCCAGCATTGTATGTCAGTATCCTTTGCTGTCATAATTTGTCTTTTATAATCAATTTTGTCAATATATTTCAGCATAAAATCTTGACCTAATATAGCATCCTGCTTAATATTACAAATTAAGAAGTCTACTTCGTAATCCACATCTCCAATGCTTAAATTCTGTAGTAAACTCCCATGCATATGAAGAGGGTTTCCATTCACGTCATAAAGTTTACATGAACTAGGTGTCAAGAAAATAACCTTTAGAATTTTGGATAAATGTAAATAAATATTATAACTCAAAAGGGAAGATGTAGACCCATTGTCTATTAAAATTTGTAAAGGAAAATTAAAAATATATCCTCTAGTGTAAAAACCGTTATCCCATTTTCCACAAGTATTACCAACTTGTCCCATCCTAAAATTTGACGACCGTAAACTTCCCACTGACTCCCGGTCTACTGAGCCAATGGGCTTCTGAAGTTTCCCTGGTTATTGCTGATCTTGTTCTGTTAGCCTGGTTTTCTGATCCCCTGTCTCTGTTCAGATTGTTTTGTTGCCTGTCTTCTTGTTTATATCTCAGATAGTACGGACAGTTTCTACACAAATGGTGTGGATTGTTACATATATAGCATCTTATTTCTTTCTTTAAAATATTTCCGGTATTCCTTCCTTGTCTTTTCCTGTTATCATTATTGCCTTCTATACTGTTGTAAGTTTTGCTGGATTTATCAGTTTCTAACTGCATTATCCTTCTTGTCAATCCTTCTAATGCATCTTGGGTTTGGCTTATGGTTCCCTGTCTAAAATCGTCAGTTTCCCCAGCTCCTGTGGTCATTCTGACACTTAGTTTTCTCTTTTCCGTACTGTCCCCAATGATGGCTTCGTACCGTTCAATAACTTCGACAGCTTCCGCGACAGTGTGGCACTCTTGGTTTGTACAGTGATATTTCACTTCTGGGGTTACGCTTTTATATAACTGATTTAGTGCCAGAACTTCCTGTGCTCTTGCGTCCAAGTCCGTATATGCCCTCTGAGCCATTTGGCGAAGATCGTCTGCTAATGCTGCTACTGATTCTCCTGGTTTCCTTTTCCTCATTTCAAGTCCAGAAAGCCATCTATTTTGTTGTCTGCTACTGCCAAATCGGAGTCCCAACTTTTGTACAAGGATTGCGTAGTTGCGCTTTTCTGCCTGTCCAAGACTAATATAAAATGTCCTTGCCGGACCTCTTAACGCGGCCGCTAATGCGAGGACCTTATCGGCTTCGCGCCATCTTCCAAGCTCAGCACACACTTCAAAGTGTGAAATATATTCCTCCCAGTCCTCCCCTCCATCGTATGCTTCTGGTTTAATAGTTATAGCATGTGCTTGCTCAGCTAGAAAAATCCCGTTATTATCATTTTGCATCCCCCGGTACGATGATCCACGTGCCCTAAAATCTGGTATTCTTTGATTTCTTAAATTTCCGTCCCCATGTGCGTGTCTATTTATCCTTGGTTCCTCTAGTGTCTCATTTGCATCATCAAAATTAATTGCGTTGTCGTCACCCGTAGGGCAAGGGTCTTTTGGACAATCCTGATCCTTAAATCTAACTTCTATATCTGGTGATTCTGCTATTCCCCGTGTAATATAGTTATTTCTTATTCTAAATAAAGATGAGTATATTATAATGTTAAAATCTACCACATCAAGCTGCCCTGCTCGTTCAAAGTACTTAAATTTTATTTCAGAATATACATGTATACAATTTTTCTATAGGTCTATATTAAAAATTGAAAAAGGTACGTGAGGTCCGTATCCTGGATGTCATTTAGAACTATAACATCCCACACCTGACACCAGTTTGTAACAGGCGGGCGAGTGGGCGGTGTTTGCTGTACTCTTATTTTGCTTTGTCAAATTGGCGTAGTCTTGGTTTGAGTATCTTCCTGGCAAACAGATGATAAGTGTAAAGGTTCAACTTTTATTCTGATTCCGATATTGATTCAGAGAAGATTTAAATATACAAAAAACGTATAAAATTAATATTAACATTGTTAGTTTGTAAAATCACCCAATAAGATGCTGGCCTTCCGAACCCCAATATTTACTATAAATATAAATCGCTGTCTTTTATATTCGATATAAATAAAAAATCACAGACCTATTGTAATAAGAAAGGTGGTCAATGTAGTGGGATATCGTATCAAATAGTTGAAAAAGTATGAGGTGTGAGTTTTGTAATCTTCATAAGTAAGTATTTTGGATTCCAGATAGCTCTAGTCAAAATGGCGACATCTTGCCAACTTCCTGCTGTTCGGCAATATTTAAAAGTATTTCAACGCTTCTAGATCTTTCGAAATGGGAAAATTAAACGTGATGAGAAGTTTGTAAAATTTGCTTCCGCCAACTAATAGAGGTTTGGATATAGCTCTTATAAAATTATCAAAGTGCATCTTGAATTTCTGTTGTACCTAAAGATTTGGCTCAGGCCGCTGCTGTATGTGACGTGAACAGTACGACAGTCAGATACGATATGCCATCACAGCAGTGCTAGCGCGCTTTTATACCCTCCTGGAAATGCATGCGCGGCTCAGAGATTTGGAAAAACCCTTATAACTTATAAGTAACGTCATAAATCTTGGCTCACGCTAAAGAAATAGGCTTTAAATATACAAAATTGCAAAAATATAACTTTTCCTTAAAATCTGACTTATTATTGTACCAAGAACAACAAAATTATTCTACATCTGAGTGAGCGGTTGCTAGGAAACGGCTTTGAACTTGCGCATCAAATAGTCCCTTGAGAATATTGCTTAAACCATAATAAACTTAAATAAATCTTACGAAAAATTAACTTCTGTGAAAATATGGAAGGCCAGCTATTGTTTTCTACCGTTTCTAATATTATTTGCATGATATTTAATCCGTACCGCTAACAGGAAATGACCATCGATGAAATGGCGATTTCCTTTATAAATGTACAAGCACCTGACACGATAGAATTTGGGAATTTCTAGCCAAAGAAAGCTTTAGGTGAGGATCAAAATGAATGAATAGATAGCCATGCATTGGTTTTTTTTTTTAAATCCTTTTCTCCTGAAAGATTGAAATCAATCTAAATAGATAAAAATCGCGATCAAGGTGCCTGTCCATTGACAGTTAAAATTTACCGCAACTGAAACTTGTGTACGAAAATAATATTCCCCATACGTAATATTTATCTAAAGTTAATTATTAATATTAAATGTATTGCCTTAGATCCCCACAATATTAACTTTATAATTACTGCCAAACGTGTCTTAGTGCATATTCATCAGCTAAGACTGTTTTATTTCAGGTTTGAAGATTTTACCAAATAAAAGTTTGAAATATAAAAATGTGTTTGTTTTCTTTTTTTACTACCCAAGTCCCACATATAACAGTATTACATCTAGGGTTGTCTGAATATGCACGAATCTGGAGAAACATCCTGCATATTCTTATTTTATTGAAGATTTCATTAACGTTTTCCTTTCTTTTTTATGTAATAATTATCTCAATAAGAGCTCGAAAGACTGTTATGTCCATTATAAATATAATATGATTAGAATCCACGTAAGAACTATTTTCTTGAAATCTCTGATTCACGTTAAAGCATATATGAAATATATAAACATAAAAAGCTAAACCGAGACCAATTCAAGCAAAACTAGGCAGCTACTATCGGAATCGACAGTGATAACAGCACACTCCCCGTAAGTAGTTGGGATACTTAACAAAAGCAAAAAACGTAATGATTGCCCATTCATTGCCATTTAAAAATTTTATAGAATTATTCTATGAAAAAAATAACTGAATCCAATGAAAAATGAAAAAAGTTTAGGAAACTAGCTTTAATTCAGAATTTTGGAAATTCTTGAATTATTTGAAAGAGGAGTATAGGTTACACCTTTAAATTCACGATTTGATATTTGAACATCTGTGGACCCCAAGTTTGGAAAATCACAAAACTCAGCGAGTATCTATATGTGGCGTATGCATGACAATAGTGTAAAAAATACTATGCGTAAATTGAAAACTGAAAGGGGAGTTTAGGTCACAAGCGTAAATTCTCAAATTGTCAAACTTCGATCGCTTTAGGCCCCAAGTTTTGAAAATTTAAATTCTAAAAACTTATTGCGCATCAACATATGGTCTGTGACAATACGGTAAAGAAATAAAATGCATTAATCGAATATATGAAAGAGGAGTTAAAGTCAAAAGTTTAAATTCACAATTTTTTAAAATCGACCCGAGCCTATATATTGAACCGAAGTTTGACCCCTGTGTAAAGAAAAACAAAATTCTTAAACCTTATGCGCATCTACAGGTGTATGCAACTATTCTGTACAGAAATTAAATCCCTAAATCAAAGTGAAGGAAGAGTTGATGTCACAAGAAATGGACAGACGATGACAATCAAAATATCACCGAACTTTCTTTTGAAGTGCAGGGATAAATACGTAAATCGATATGCAGTAGGAAAACAAGTAAAAATTGCTTCAAATGAAGCAAAGGAATTGCGCTGCGCAAAAATAATCCTTTTGTCATTGTAAAGATTATGCCAATATGTGTGAAATGATTTATTTATCGTGTCAAGAGACAGTCTAAGATTAAATCTTTCATAAAAAAGCGAGAAACATTTCGTTTCGAATGTAACTTGTGTGTACCGTTCCACAAATAGTTGCTTAAGAGGACTGTAAAACAAGATATTCCTTATTATCATGACCTGGACTTTTCATGCCCAAGTTATAATTTGTAACACTGGTAAACTTGTGTATAATCATCAGATTTGTTCAGTATTGTTTTGTCCATGACCTTTGACCATGAAGAGCTAATGATTCTTAATGGAATATTTGAATGAAAATCCTTACACAGAATGCAATATGTCGGAAAGCATTCGATCATTCAAAAAAGTGAATATTTAATGTGTGCGTTGAAAGTTTTTTAATCATCTGTTGTTCTTTGCAGGAAAATACGTAGTGGAATCAAATGTTGTTACACAGTAATATTACTACTTCGAATGAGTATTTTATAATTGTTGGCCATTTGTGAGATCGTGGTCATGAACATTACAACATAAACAAAATGTTCACATACAAGCCACTGGACCATGCAAATGGGGTCAAGGAGTTTCATCTCCCACACTGAATCAAATGTATATACACACTAAATTATTTCAACTTATTGAGAAAAAGATTGACGCAAGTCACTGGACCGTTACAAGGAATGGAAGAAAACCATCTCCAACCAAAGGATTTAAAGAATGCTTCTTTAGCTGTATAAAGGGAGCGACGTAAGGATATACCATTATTGTCTAAAAGTAGACAAGACGTTCATACTGCCCTCAGCTTCATGACCATCAAAACAAGTCTTTCTGGTGTATGATCATGACGGTGGAATAATTATTCATTCAACACATGTTAATTTGGAATGTCTTTGTAATGATATGTCTGAAATAGATGAGAGTTTCAAGTGCTGCCCAAAATATTTTTACCAGTTGTACCTCTTCTGTATGCTCTTTTGCCAGCAAAAAATAAAGATTGCTACCGTGTTACGTGGAACTCAATATTTGCTAATGAGTGTGTTACCTACATCGAAAATAGGGGGTTGTCGTTTTCATCTCGCACAAAGTTGGTGGCGGAAAATTCAGTCAATTGGACTTAGTACCGAATACAAAGACAGATCATGTGAAAAAGGAAAATGGTTATCACAATTTTTTGGATTACCATTTATTCCCGTAGATTACATTGAAGAATGTTTTGAGGAAGATATTATGTCTAAAGCACCCTCTGATGATAAATATGTTGCTTTTGCGGACTATATAATCGACACCTATGTGTCTCCTGTTTCCGGTTACCCCCTCAATTTTTGGCAGCAGCACCTGTTGAAAATTGTAAAAGAACCAATAATGGCCCCAAGTCATTTCATGCACATTCCTGACAAACGGATCAACGTTAAAAGCTAAGAAATGATTGGGTTAATACAGTTTCTTAATGGTCATCCAATGGATCAAGTTCATTTCGGATATGGGCGCTGTATTTTGATCGTGTTGCAATATGTATACCTAAGCAACTGCTTTAATGAATCAGTTCGTATTAGTCTGGGGTGTTACTTGGAAGTCTTTTCAGGGAGGTAATCATACTTGGAATGTGAAGAACATATGAAATACGTTGAATATTTACTGCTTTTCCTTAATTACTTACCATTTATGATTTCTTTGGGACTTCTGTTACAAGTTTAGTCTCATTGACGTTGTATCTATTATTGTAAATTTTATCAATGTGTCTTAGATGTATATAAAAAAAAAAACGACATATTCATAAGGAAATCTGTATGACTACTTCATACTTCAATATCAATAGTGGTCGGGGGGGGGGGGGGGGGGAGGAATTCCAATAATGAATCGGTTTTTTTCTTTTGTAAAGCTATAGTATATATGGAAAAGGAACTTGCAAGATTTCATACATGGACATGATATTTGTGCTTGAATTATGTACATTCATGCTCATTTTGTGTAAATAAAGTTTAATTGCTGGATTGAAATCAAATAAAAATGTTTAATTAAGAATTTCTACTTGTTAATTTTAATTCAAGCTTGATTGTAATTTTTGTTTTGCCACTTCAAATTAATTTATAGAGTTAAAGATTCTCATCCACCTGTGCTGAAAATATTAGATTTTTATTTCTCTATCAGAATCTGATGTTCTCAGGTTACACACAACTGGTACTGATTACAAATTTCTCGAAGATACTGCGCGTTCCGTTTATTATCCAGAACCAGACATCAGTATATATACAGAAGGAAAATATCGAACTCGAGGTTGTCCGAGGCAATATGAAAAGTCGGAAGATTCACTTTAGGCTACACAAAGAGCTATCCTACTATAAAAGGAATGGTCCCAGATCGGAACAAGACGCCTATTAACCCATCGCATAAGGACAAAACCAAATACAATACCAAGTCACAGCAAACAGAGAAAGCTATACGTATAGGAATAGTGTAGGACCGTAGACTGGTATTGTTCATATACAGAAAAAAAAATCTGTTTACATGAATAAATTCTTTGATACCAATTTTGATGCATATGTAATGATATGCACATATCGTCGATTTGCAACTTATCAGTTGTACTCAAGGCCTGAAACGTTGAAAACCAAAACAATAATCCGAAAGTTGAAGTGCAATTTCAAAAATGCCAAAATGAACGAAATGGTGAGGCCAAAACCATCTAAGGACAGAGCTATGCATGAGGGAAATTCTCCTTAGTTTTCACAAAAATTAGCATTTTTGGAACAGTAAATTTAAAATATCAATTTCGGGCTAGTGTCGAAATACTAGCATTTGATCGGGTAGAGCAGTAACTGTTTGTCTTTCGAAATTTCTTATCGATGGTATAAAATTATTTTACATAAAAGAAAAGGATAAAACTGTCCTCAATATGACAGCAAATATTTAGGTGATTTTTTTAATGGAAGATTTATCTTTAATACAACATGCATGCACTGTAAGTAAAGTCAAGAAATATCAAAGGGACAATGGAAGGAGAGAAAAATCGCAACAACTGACATACTCCGGAGAACAACGAAGACAAGACCAAAACAATACATGCACAACAATTAAAAACTAAAAACATATGAACAATATGGACCCCATCAAAAAACCGGGGGTAGACTCTCGTGCCCCGGAAGAGTAAGCAGTCTCTGCTTCCTGCAGGACACCCGCCATGCTGCCCATGCCAAATTCGGTATGAGGAAGGGATAATATCAATGGAACAGGTCCATTTTCATTTGGTAAACGGTTTTTCATACCTGTCAACCAAGTCATGATGACGCCCATAAAACATTAATAAGGATGACTTTAGCTTAGGAACAACGTACCCCTGTCTGAGCAACCCTCCCGTCAGGAGCCGGGCTGTGTCCAGGAAGTCAATGTATATGTGACAAGATGCAGACTTGGCAGTGTCTGTGGTATCCTTAATTTCGAGCTCATTGGGATAGATGAGATGTAAGAAATTCCCAAAAGGTGGATTGTTGAGTGATAAAACATCATCTATGTAGCGGAAGCTGAAATTAAAGGTACGGGCTAACTTCTTCTGTTTTTACTTAAGAAGCCGGGCTAGGATCATGAATATACATGTATGCATAAAATTAAGGATTCGTTATGATGAAATGTAGACACAAGAGGTTAAGAAAGGTTATTTCTTTACTTCCAAAGAATTTGTTTACGTTGCGTATGTTATTGGTTAAAGCCTATGCACGTGTATAAGTATATTGTTTATTGCCCTTTAATCCTGTGTTTGACACTTATTACCATTCCTATTCTAAGAGAATCAACAATAACGATCATGTTTACCAATTAACCAATTAAACCGTCATTACGTGTATCGCTTGTTCCAACTCAAGAGTATCAAATGTGACAACATTACCCTTCAGAATGCAGAGAATGCAGATATATCCTGTCTTTATGAACAATACCTTCGTAACCTTTGCACATGCAAAAATCCCTTTGAAATTTATATTATACAGACAAGGGCATGCACAATTTTACTAGATAGTGATTCCTCTTCTGCAACAAGGAATGGTGTAGACGTGGGACGTAACAGCGCCGCATACTGACTGAAATAGTTTATATATAAACTGCAAGAATAGGTCACTTTACATGTTGTATAACTAAGAGTATTTGATATAAAAAGTTGGATGTACCTTTTTTTTTTAATACTAACCCATTAGCAAATATTTTGATAAGGCATAACGTTTGAAGTAATTAATATTCATTGTTGTTTTTCTAAGATATAATTTATTAAATGTGACTAATGATCAACTGTTCTCCTCCTGTATTCAACCAAAGATTCAAGAAACCTGAAAGTTTTTAGTTGAAGGGAAATAAAACAAACAAACAAATACAATTTTTCTAAACGTCTTTCTTCATATGCATCTTATTATTTTAACATACCGCTTTTGTTTATTGCTAAAACAGTTTGATAAGTCCAGATATCACCTCTTGTTTTAATTTTTGAAAAGTCGTTACCTCCATTACAGATTTCTTTATTTCTCTTTTAAGCATTAATGGTGTCTTTTACATGTTCAACATATTCGTTTATGGATAAAATCTGATCTTTTAATGTATGAGTAAGGATAGGAAAAAAAATATGTATTGATAAATATACATTCTGCTTCAGGTACGAGTGAGTTATGGAATTTCTCCACCCGAGATAGTTAAATTTGCGATTTTCAACACGCGATCCGCACGAAATAGAAAGGCAATATTGTTGAAAGTCCAATAATTGTAACTGGAGTAGCTTTTATTGCAAAAACTATTCTGACACTTCGTCTTAAACAGAGATACAGAAATACCACAGTGCTTAAGATCAGCAGAGTTTGTGAAAATGGTAGAAATGACCTACGATTTCCTTTGTAAACGAGTCCATTCTGCTGGTTTCATACTAAGGCCGTATATACATGTAGAAGCTGCCACGTCTGCTGAATGAACAGAAGAATTATAAATAAACTTTTCAGAGGGCAATACATTGATTTTTCTTTCATGAATAATACATATAGATTCTCCTTCAGGCACGAGTGAGTTATAGAATTTCTCCACCCGAGTAAATTGAAGGAGAATGTGTTTCTCCTATGATTTTCGACAAAAACCTCAAGAAAATGTCGTGCTATATGTAGTTTGTTTACATAGGCGTCATTTCGGGACTTCTCTAGTTTATCGTTCCAATAACTGTAGAAAAAAACCCGTTAATTCCTTCACTGGGAAGTGGTTAAAAATATTAAGTATTTTTTTCCCACCGATTAAACTCGTCAAGAATAGGAGAAACATGGTTATTTCACCGGGACTCTCCCATTCGCACACTTGTAGATGAAAGAATATTTACACTTCGTAATTCTGAAAGATAAACTCAGAATACAAAGCATTCATTTAGTGCAGTTTTATCATAATAGAAAAAGAAAAGAACTTGATTTTCATGCTGCATGTGCTGTACCGAAAATAAATTGAAACAAATGGATTTTTGTTTGGGCTATGATATATAATATATGTAAAAAGTGTTTTTATGTAAACATATAGAATCTAACAAAGGAGTCAGAGTACTGGAAATTTAGAAAAAAAAACGTCAGTTGTCTAATTAGAATGAAGAGATTTCTATCAAGTCTTTAATCTTTACCAACGTGATGAGGTATTTCCTCTTCGATTTGTTTTTATTAACGGCTATTTGCCAGATGCTAAAAGATTAATGATGGATACAAATAAGAAAATAATTTTTGATGAAATAATAAAGACATTCAAAAAGCTCTTGTGAAAATGTTTTAAAAATTCTAAGAAAAACAGATGAAACATAAGAAAAATTTGATCACGAAGATGTTGCCGATTAAATATGAAACACTGAAACAATCGTTGATCAGTTAATTAAAAATCAAATTGGAAAGTATGTCATATTTTCCTGATTTATCTTTGCAGCAAAATAAACACTTATAAAGGCATATTTAGAAGAAAACTGAAATGTCAATGATAATTCCAGATAATTAAGATACCAATAACTGTGTTTATGAAGACACAGAATCAAGTGAGAACTGATCCAGTTGCTCCAGGGGTCATTACTTGAAAGACTATAATATATATATGTAAAAAAAGTTGCAGAGGTTTTCTTGTATTGGTCGAAACACAGATAAGTACCAATTCTTGACAAATTTTATAGTCATGTAGGGCTATACAAAATGTGCTCTGACGTCCCATGGACCTGGCCAATACTACAAAGGCCGTTTTATGTCAGAGAAAATCTTGCAATAACTACTAATCATCAGGAAAAAACACCTAGCTACTCATGTTTGTTCATATTGTTAAAAAAACCATCGAAACTGCTGATTCATTCAACATTACCGGTTTTTTTTTAAATTTACTCAGGTATGAAAAAATCACCGCATCAATCGATTTTCTATTCTGGTATGTTGACATAACATCAAACAATATCCTGATGTGACATCGAACCATTGTCTGTAACGAATGATAGCTTTTAATATACAAAGGGCAACGTAGTGCTTTCTGCACAGCAACATTCAGATAATTAAAAAAGAAAAGTGTCCCGAATATAAAATTCACGAAAAACATTTAAACTGTAAACGAATTTTCGACCAAATACACATACACTGAACCTCAGGGCGAAATATGTCAGTACAATGTGTTTCCGTGGTGTAGGTCTCAACCACGCTACTATGAAATAAAATATAACATAATAGCGGGGTTGGACCTAAATGCCCAAAATAGACTACATACTGCCATGTCAGGCCCTGAAATAAAGAAAACTAAAAAAAAAAAACTATAGGTCGACCTCCTGTGACAAATAGGACTGTTCCAACAACCGAACTTAGAACAAGTACAGGAAAAGGGTAGAACCCCAACTTAATCACAATGAATCGCCCTAAAAATCCCACTGTATATATGATTTGTTTAACATTTGGCAGTTGGATAATATCTACTTTAAGAACAAAATAATTAACAGAATAAATATTAGATACCGTTGTTTTAATAAATCACAGCAAATATACGTCTTTTTGCAATTTCTTTGAATAAACAATCATTACTGTTTGAAAGTAACTGTGGAAAAAATTTGACGCCCAAATACCAGTCAGATCTTTAAGAGAATTACATAATTTGAAGAACAAGAAATATGCTTCCTTTCATTAATACAAACGTACATTCTCACCAAGTGTTTCCTGTAATTGTGAATGACTGAGTAACGAACTATATAAATGTTACAAGTATGGTTCACAGCCTCTTTTACGATAGCATTCGGAAGCGATGAATTGTAATCACTCACTTAAATTTATGCATTTGTAGTTAGAAAAACTACACGTGTGATGACAGACTTTTATTTGAGATGATGATTTTTCAATGACTTCATCAATGGAACCGTAAAGTCTGGATTATGATAGGTATTAAAGCTTAATTTTGATTGGTTGATTCACTCTGGTAAATGTCAATTTCACTTGGAACCGTGGAAAAAAGTTTTGAAATCTAATTCATGAGTCGTGACGCTTAGATGCGAAGCAATGTGATTTGCAGCCGAAGAAAAAGTAATTAAAACATAATTATAAAATTTTCAAGTACGCCTGGATGTAAATATAATATTATTGAATGGCTTTTCATCGTAAAAGTCCGTGTGAATATTACAAACATGTGTTGTGAAACGATACTTGTAAAATATATTGAAACAAAGAAACTCGATTACACATGAAAATTTGTGCGGATAGAAATTTCACGAAGAAGCCTGGGACATTATGTAGATTTTTGGAATTATCATAAGCTTTCTATAGTTACAGGGAATGATTTTACGATGGAATGGATTTATATTTATATATTATCCATATTCTGTTGTGTTAACCTTTCCAATAGTTACCAGTTTTCAAATTCCCTAGAAGAGAAACGCACTGTAAGTAATTTTAAACACATTGTTGAAGTGTTCAATCCTTAAATGGAAAAATAATAAAATACATGTACCAACCCAGTTCCTTTCAATAAATCTTAGAATATTTTATAAAATTTTACAAAAACAAACAAATCTTAAGACCATTGGCAAATACTCATTCAGTTATTTAATTTTTGATGTCGTAGATGCGCTCATTTTGACAATACTTTTGAAATAAATTAATAAAGGAGAAATAATTTAGTTTCTGAAGGTAATTTTTTTGCTGAAAGTCAGTCATTAATATAAATGCTGCAGGGTTTTTAGGGTTTAACTTAATATTTTCATCGCTATAGTCCAGATTTTACAATAAATACAAAATTCCATTAATTACAGAGAAAATGGATAAATGAATAAAACATGAACAAAATGTTTCCCAGTTCCTATTTTTGTCACTCGCCTCATTCGATGATACCTGTAGTCATATGTATTTTTTTCAATTTTAATGGAATTTTGAAAGTTGCATGGCTTATATATATATAGAAAAAAATGTTTTAAAAAATTAACGAAGCATAACACTTCGTTGGTTAGTAATAAATTATTCATCAACAAGATTGTCAATGCCATTCCATAATAATACTTTGTGATGCGAGGAAAAATCTATTTTCTCCTACTGTGATATTATCACCTGTAATACAGTTTTACAATAAAAAAGTATCAAAGCTTCATCGATACGACCAAAATAATTAGTTTCCGAAGAGTACTTTTTGAATGTTTTGCGGCTGTCAATAAATCAGAAGGTTTATTAACTGATGGACGAGGTAAATCGATATGTATAGCTTTCTATAGTTCGACTGAACAAACAGATTTATATAAATGTTTTTAATTGGTATAATTAACGAATGATAAATGACGTTGTATTTTTGTGTCTTTGTTTGCTAGATATTAATAGAAAGAAGTTTTCTAAATAAAGAAACACTTGTGATATCATTGCATCTATCAATTTCATAGAAAATAAACCAAGGAAACAAATGTTTATGAGTTATTACAATCGTGGCAGAATAATGAATTAGTGTATTTATCATTTTGATAGCCTTGAGATTGATTGTGCCAAGTTAAGCCAGTCCATATATACATGGATCCGTAAATACCATGCATGAAACTGCTGATGAGATGTAAGGTGCATCAAAAATGGTATATTTACTACAGAGTCTACATGGTCTATGCATCTGTAACTTTGTAGACTCAAGTCCAACTCAGTAGCTAATATTTAGAAGCCATGAGAATGATACATTTATTTAAAATTTTGCTGTATAAAATTAGGAAATTATTTTTGGAAAGTAAGGAATAAATCTGTTTTAGATGGTTTTTGGTTCCATTATTTTGGCACTTCAATTTACTGTAAAATGAATTTGGTTTTTTTTTTTGTTTCGGATTCCATTGACATTTTCGGCCTTGAGCACTTTTGGTGAGATTAAAATTATAGTAAATGCATTACAATTGGTATAAGATAATATTTATTTTTACCACTGAGTGCACGTCTATGCTTGTATTAAAGAACTGGCCAAATTTGTGAAAGCTATTAACAAATGATCAAGCGCCATAAACAAAAGGATGAGAGTTGAAAAAAAACTTTATCATTATCAACATTATCACATATACCTTATTTTTTATTTCTTATTCGTGATTTCCTCTATTTGATTTGAAATAAAGCATATGATTAGGATTAATATACATTTATTAACCAGTATGGTAAAATACGTTAAAAATGCCTTATCTTTATGAGCAAAATGAATGCATTACAGCAAGGCCATTGCAGCATTTTGTTTATAATAACCGGGCCATTACAGGATTAACCGATAGGCTTTTTACTTGACGTTTGTCATTTAGTGAAGTGTAAACTTCATTAAATTAAAACACAAAATAGGAGTTGAAGCTATATGTTTAGCATTGATTAGCAGTTGACCATTAAAAGATACTTATCTTAACAAAGTATGTTTCAAATTTTAACAAGATATATTGAGCACATCGAAGTCTACACGATTTTTAATTTACCCAAAAATTGTTAATTTTCTGATTTTTCGTGCACATTTGATTTTTTTACGGACAAGGCGACATAACTCCAGAACAACATCTGACTTTAATACGGTAACAGTATAGACATGATAGAGGAGCCTAAGGAAATTTCAGTCTAGTGAGTCTTTTTAGCAACTTCAAACTTTGATCACAGATACAAGGAACTTGGCAATATTTTGTAACCATTTTTCACCATTTTAGTAAGGATGATTTAAGTTTTTTAGAATAATTATGAATATTTACCCTGGAAACAATAAGAAAAATGTGTTCATGTACTTATTAATAAAGTTTCATTTTTTTAAGTAGAAAGGCTAGTTTAACCGGTTATTACGGCCTTTTCAAAATGGTTGCTTTTTTTCAATACTCCACTTTGAAATTTCAGGAAGAGCAAACTAGAACATTTTAAAACATATTTTTGAAAAAAAATGTCCGAAATTAATCTTTAAAACTTTTCTCACAAGTTTGGCTTATGTGCTATTCGGATGAATGCAAATGCTATATACAAAATGGTTAATAAAAGTATTAAGAAATGTGTGTTTTCATAATTGCCTTGTTATATGTTCTCGGTCTGTAATAATGGCCTTCGGATTCTGTAACGGCGTTGCCTCGGGCCATTACAGTAATCCTCAGGCCATTATTACAGACCTTGGACATATAACAGGGCCATTATGAAAACAACCATTTATTAATACTATAGTATCAAGCTGTAGAAAAATTAAATTTAGGTTATTTTCCCATTTTTGAGCGGCAATATTCGTGAGGCGCCGGCGTATGGAGTATATATTTCACAACTCATACGTTATTCCAGAGCTCGTGACATATACATTGACTTCCTGGACAGAGCCCGGCTTCTGACAGAAAAGGTGCTCAGACAGGGGTACGTTGCTCCTAAGCTGAAGTCATCCTTATTAAAGTTTTATGGGCGTCATCATGACTTAGTTGACAGGTATGAAAAAACCGTTTCTCAAATGAAAATGGACCTGTTCCATTGATATCATCTCTTCCTCATATTTGACATGAACAGCATGGCGGGTGTCCTGCAGGAAGCAGAGACTGCTTACTCTTCCGGATCACCTGAGTCTTCCCCCGGTTTTTTGGTGGGGTCCATGTTGTTCATATGTCTTTAGTTTTTAATTGAAGTGCATGTATTGTTTTGGTCTTGTCTTCGTTGTTCTCCGGAGTTTGTCAGTTGTTACGATTTTTCTCTCCTTCGAATATTCCTTTGCTATTTCTTGACATTACTTATTCATTTAACACAATGTTAACAGTTGTTAAATTTAAAGCATGCATTTCATCTTGCATTAAGTGGAATTATATGTTGTATAATGTTGTATAAAATGCATATCAAAACATCCATTTTGTAATAATAGCTGATGACCAGCGAGCTACATGTTATTGACATAACGGACATATAGATTGTCTAAATGTTAAAGAAACTCACTAAATACACCAGTTGGATTTAGAGATTAAGGCGTTTGAATGTTTCGATCTGCCAAACAAGTTTTAAATACTCTCAGAATTGCAAAAGATATTTTTGTGTTTCTGATGTATTTTTATGTTTCTTTTTTTTTTTGCTATTGTGATTGCCTTTGTAATTGTATGATTGTCGATTTTCTCACCTTGTTTTACTGTTTCGGTACTCTTTATCCGATATTCAATCATATGTACTGATCATAAAGCAAGTATACATGTGTACTTTAATGTGAAATATTTGTGGTTAGTATATTTCCCTTCAGCATGTTCAAGTAGATTATCTTTTGTTTTTCTTTGATCCCGAACATTCAAACACTAAATGAATTACCAGATTAATAGACGTAAAATGTATCTAAATCCTTGTTATTATTGTACTTTTAAAAGTTAAATGTTATGTACTGTTAATGAAAGACACCTCAATGTATTGCCTTCTGAAAAATTCAATTATAATTGTTCTGTTCATTCAGTGCACGTGATAGCTTCTACATGTATATACGGCCTTAGTATGAAACCAACAGAATGGACTTGTTTACAAAGGAAATCGTGGGTCATTTCTACCATTTTCACAAATTGTGCTGATCTTAAGCACTGGTATTTTTGTACCTCTGTTTTAAAAAGACAACATTTACTGGCTTTGGCATTTCACAAATTCTGCTGATCTGAAGCAGTGTGGTATTTCTGTATCTCTGTTTAAGACGAAATGTCAGAATAGTTTTTTCAATAAAAGCTTCTCCAGTTACAATTATTGAACTTTTAAAAATATTGCCTTTCTATTTCTTGTGGATAAACTTCGTTCGTGTTTGCATGCTTTATCGCGTATTGACATGTTCGTTGGATTCCTATGTGTATAAATTGCTCTCCCTTTTTTTTGCTATGAACAATTTTACATGGAGAAAATTATGAATAGGTGAAATTATTGTTAATGGGAAATTCACCTAAGCTTAAATGAACTAATTCGACATTGCTATTTTTCTTAAAAGTATCGTTCCCTCTTTTTGTTGTTCTAGCTGGTGGTAATAGTTTTGGTTATCCAATTACACTGGCCTTATTTGTATATTTTTTCAGAAGCTTGTGAGGAAAGACACAGGAAGTTTGGGTTTCCTCTTGTACCGTGTCATCCTATCCTGACTCTCTCTTGTATTAATATTGGTATATTTCCCTCTTGGTTTTAAATTTTGACTAAGTTTGTGATGTTTCCCGTTTTTCCCAAACTGTTTTTGTTATTTCCCCACAACATTTTCGTATATAATGACCTTAAGCACCCCTTTCTTTTTCTTGACTAGACAAACGTCAAAACAACCACATAATCGCACGAAACTGGTGTAGATTTGTTTTAACATCTTTGTTTTTGTGCTAGAGCTTGATTAAGATTTGATGCATACCCATGATTTTGCATTCAGTCATAATGATTAATCAGAATTGGTCCAAAACGCATTTCACGCCTCTTGTAATACATTTTTTTTTTTGTCTTTTTATCTGGCAAGTTTACGATTTACTTCTCATGTTTTCCACTTAATCTTACATCAAAATATAATATATCGTATAATGATATCAAAGTAATGGATTTTATCATTTAGTTTATCATATTAAATCATATATGTCTGTCATCTCATCACAAAGCTGTCAGTCTTTATCAGTTATAAACAAATCCTGTAAAAATCTGCCAAATTTACTGTAAAACTTTATTTTTTTTTTATCTGGCTGAAAGTACATGTATTAAATAGAAAATAAACAAACCGATGGTTGGGGTTGGTTTATATCATTCTAATTTTATGACATGCAAGGCGCATGTAGGTTTTGGTCGATTTTTAAAAATATATGCTACCTATGAAATTACATGTCTAAGTCGACAAAAATGTAATACATGTATGATGAATCCTTTATATCAGTGAAAGTGCCACTGCGGAGTGCTGTACATATATATTTATATAGATGATCTTATATCTGGGAAACCTGTATTGCTGATCATGAAAAACATATTGTCTGTGATAAGTTATACGACGAAAATGGGTACTTTTCAATCTTGATATTGTTAGTCTTTTGTATAGGTTCTTAAAGTTCAATATCACCATTGTATAACTAATACCGCCGTCATCACGAATTAATTGGCCGATACGAAGTTTTAATCTCATGTATGAGACTAGATATCTCAGTTAGATAGATTTCACGTCCTTCTGGAATTGACACCTCACCGGACTTGACACTTCGCTGGATTTTACTCACTGACAATGTGACGGGTACCATTAACGTAGCAGGACATGTTTACCCTTCCGGAGTGGTAGTTCACATTGCTAGTGCTTTATTTTCAGTGCTGTCTAGTTTTATTTTTGTTTATTTTTTATACGTTGTTTATTCCTTTAGTTATACATGTATCCTTTTTGCATTTGTTTGTTATGTTCCATCCTCACGACTTTCTCTTTTCTTTTGGATTTCAAATTCTTTTGGACTTTTCACACTGTTTTGTCTCTTCGGTATTTCGAAAGCGGTAACAACTAGGATAAGTCCGAATAAGTATTCAGTTTGAAAAAAACTGTTTTTTTTTCATAACTTGAATTGAGATATATACAATGTATCTGAAAAATATATATTAGAATTTGACAACTTTTGAAATTAGCACAAAAATCGGAATTTTGCTTTGAGTTTTTTTTAGTATACACTGTTATATGTGCAGACTTGACGTTCATACAGAGTAGTCGTGTTGTCCAGACGATATAATATGTATCTTTTGAACATTAAAACAGTTGTATATAATCAAATAGACGAATAATCTGTTTTGAAGACGACCTTGATCAGTTTGTACCTGTCTGTTTTCTGTTGATTATTCTTTGATTTATGTAAAGATAGGAACAGGTATATTTAGTTTGTTGACATGTGTTTTCAATTTACTGCAAATTCTTGAATGAACATCAGGTTAGCACATAAAAAAGCAGTTATATCAATGAAGACATTGCTATTTCCACGATTTGTTCTTTGAGTTATATTTTGATAAATTAATTGATGATAAGTACATATTTTAAGAAAATGCATCATACGTTTTATATTCATGAGGTATTAATTGTCTTCAAGTACTGCTTCAGCTCTGAAAGAGACTCATTTATACTAGAATAAAACTTTATCTTTGCTATCCGCTTATTATTTACTCTGTTTCGTCTGTCTTTATACTTCCATTCGTTATGTTCGGATGGGTATTTTAAAAACTTATGTCTGAGTCTGTCACGTATCCTGATCTCTCTCCGAATATTCGAGTCTCTCCAAACCTTGTCAGGACCTTCGTTCGTCGGTTGTTTCCTTTCTCTTTATACTTCCGTTCGTTATGTTCAAATGGGTATTTTAAAAACTTATGTCTGTCTTTATACTTCCATTCGTTATGTTCGGATGGGTATTTTAAAAACTTATGTCTGAGTCTGTCACGTATCCTGATCTCTCTTCGAATATTCGAGTCTCTCCAAACCTTGTCAGTTGGTCTTATAGTTACTTCGTTCATCGGTGGCTATTTCCATATTGAATTTGTCCGTAAACCGTTTACATAAATTGTTAACGTCCGTCGAATTATTTATACTATCGTTCCAGTCAGTACTGGTAACGATCTGTCTGGATAACTCATAGTTACCCTGCTTGTAAAGCCACACCCGCCGTCTATAGGAACAAGCATTTCTATAACCACAATCAATGACAACAAAAGTAGCATCATGTTCACTAATATTCCGATCTATGTACACCGTGTTTGCCTCAACAACTGATACGGAGTCAGTCACCATAACTGGATCTAACAACGAACTTGAATTTAAGCTGAATCTAGTTGGACAACCAATTTTGTTTTCCAAACCATACAAAATAAAAATATCTGCTAACTCACGGGGGATCCGTCCGAAGAAATCAATGTTCAAATCACAAACTGATATGACCCGACCGTAAATTCAGGCGCACTGCTAAGCATAAGATTATGGTTTAACCAAAACTTAGGACCTGCTTCGACATGTGAGGCGGAGCCGAAGGCCAATACAGCTGGCGGAGGACCAATAACAAGGCCAATGCAGAAATAACCATGTAATGATATCTTTATCAGTTAACTAGTTTTCACAATACATATTCTGTATGAATTTTTTTATAAATCAACTCTTTGAAGAAATTAATTGTTAAGTATAATCATTGAAAGATTTGAATGAGGGTTGTGAAATATATTTTTTTTCAGAGCTATTTCTGAATAATTTATAATCAATTTTGAAGCACCTTTAACATATACCATGTATAAATTTATATATAATGTAAACCTTTCTGAGTTTTCGTATGTATTTAGACTAAAATCTAGAGAAAATCGACTCATCCTATATTGGCCGGTTACAAGTCGGCCAATACAGCAAAAAATCTGTATTGGCCGGGTTTTTCGATATTAGCTGAGTTAATGATTCTGTATTGAAAGGACAAAAAAAGCCAATAATACACCAGTTAATTAATAATAACAGTTATCGTACTTCCCTGCGTCTATATCTCCCTGCTCAGCTGCTCTGTAATCTCCGTATTGAGGCTTTGTGACGTATTAGGAGACATTATCCTCGACAGCAGGACTTATCAGCGACGTCACAATATGAGAGCAGGACTTATTAGCGACGTCACAATATGAGAGCAGGACTTATTAACGACGTCACAATGTGAGAGCAGACGTTATCAAGCTTACCTCCAGGAGGACAAAAAAGCGTAAAAAATGTTTTACAGGGGCGACAAAAATTTACAGAATTTGTATGATAAACAGATTATGGGGTTTCTGGGTAAAAATATTGTAAAATATCAGCCGCTCGACACAATATGAATCTTTTAGGCCGTCGTTCGCTGCGCTCACTCACCAAAAATCTTCATACTGTGGCTCGCGGCTGATATTTTACAATATCAATGTGCAGAAAACCCGATAATATATACTTGTCTGTAAAGAGCGAGTTGTATCACATTGGGGCGGTCCCGGGTCCTCTTCAATGCCCCCTGATAATAATATTAATAATTTGACAAAATTAATAACTAAAGCAAAATCTGTCAAATTGTTCGTACAAAAATCATAGCACCTTTTCCTGACATTGTAACATGTATATAACTAGAAATTGGTGCCATCAGAAACAATGTCAATCCCCGCACTGCACAAGTCAAAAACCATTTAACAGTGAAAAATTAGCAATTTAACAATTTCAGTCTGAAAATTGATAACATTATTGCACATCTACACATAGTGAAGAACAATATTATACACAAATGAAACCACTGAAACAAAAAAAAAAAAGAATGAGTATTTCCAGAGACAAAGCAAAATTAGCAATTTCACCATTTTCCGTCCCAGAATTTGATCCCTTAATAGATTTTCAAAATTAAAAACCTTTCCGGATATCAACAGAAAATAAAGAACAATATTATATATATACAAATAAATTTGTTAAATCTAAATTTAAAATGAAAGAGGAGGTTAAGGCATAAGCTTAAATTATCTATTTCCGAAATACAACCCCTGTGGGCCTCAAGTTGTCAAAATCAAAATTCTTAAACCTTAATGCGCATCTACATACAGTATGTGACAATACTGTATAGAAATTAAAAGCATAAAATGAAAAATTAATAAGCAGTTTAGTTTAAATTTCCAGTTTTCGAAATTCGACCCCTGTTAGCCCCTATTTTTGAAAATCATAATTCTAAAACATTATTGCGCATCTACATAATAAAATAATACATATGGTATGTGACAATATGGTATAGAAATTAACTGCATGACGTGAAAAATGAATGAGGAGTTTAGGTCGCAAGCTTAAATTCCAATTTTCGATGTTCGACCCCTGTGGGCTCCAGTTTTAAAAATTAAAGTTCAAAAACCTTATTGCGCATCTATATACAGTTTGTGACAATACTGTATAGAAATTAAAGCATAAAACGAAAAATGTTTCAGGAGTTTAGGTCACAAGCTTAATTAAACTTCCAATTTTTAAAATTCGACCCATATGGACCTCAATTTTTAAAATCAAAATTCGAAAACCTTATTGTGCATCTAAATACAGTACTGATAATACTGTATAGAAATTAAAAGCTAAAATGAATGAGGAATGTAGGTCAGAAGTTTAAATTTTCGATATTCGACCCCTGTGGGCCCCGATTTTTGAAAATCAAAATTATAAAACCTTATTGCGCATCTACATACAGTTTGTGACAATACTGTATAGAAATTAAATGCATGAAGTTAAAAATGAACGAGGAGTTCTGGAGACAAGATTATCTAACGGACGGACAAACGGACTGACGGACAGACGAACCGATTACAAATATCCCAGAACTTCATTCGAAGTGTGGGGATAATAACCACACCTTACATACAGTTCTGCAGACCGCGGTAAGAAATATCCATTTTATCTATTACAAACTGATATGAAATCCGCGGATACATATTAGATCCGCGGAATTCATATCATGTTCTAATGTAAACATTGATATTTCTTACCGCGGAGCCATATTTATCCGCGGTTTGCAGAACTGTATGCAGGGTGTGATAACAGTTCCAATATTTCAACAATAAAATGTGTTCTATAAAATGAACATTTTTGAGAACATGGATTAGTTTTACAGTAAAAAATACCTATTGCCACTCCATGACTTGCAGCGTCATTACCCATTGTCAAAAACTAACATCGGTAAGAGGGTAAATAGGGTGAAAAAGTACACAGTAATATAATAGACACGGGTGACACGAAAATAATAGACGGCAGAAGCCAGATATATGGGAAAAGTAAACTGAAATGAAAACACTAGGATTGCGACCAATATATAGTATCTGGATCTATTTACTACAATTAACCCAACACGAACATAAAGTGTGTAACTGACACAACAAGCAGATGTAATTATATGTATACACAAGCATGTTCCGCAATATCCACAGTCAGAAATCTTTGTTTAGAATGATAATTAAGCTACCTATACGTGAAAGTAGACCTGAACAAATGGTCAAGGTAGATGAAAAAAAACCAAATTATGTATACAAAGGTATAGCTAAAAATTAAAGCCTATTTCAGACCTATATCATGATGCCATAAAATGTAACCAGATTATAGTTGCTGACATAAGTCCATTCATGTGATAAAATTTATAAAACTAAAAATAAATAATAGCTTCCTGGTATATTCTTGCTTTAGCGACAATGAACATGTTAAATAAATTTATTAAAATCGTGAAATTAAGTCTTCCAAAAAATTAACCCATACGGTACGTTAAGGAAAACCATCGCTGTTGCTAGAGTAATTCGTTATGAGAGTCGTTACATGCGTTTTTAGTCATGAGAAGAACGATTCCCATAAGCCTAGTAATACCTCATAGATAAATCAAGGCGGTCCGAAGCTGAAATATATATATATATATAAACGCACTTTTATTCATTATAAGAGTTTGGGAAGGTCCTAGCTGTTTCTTACCCCAAGTTTTATATTAAAATACAATATATACAATCCGTGTATTAACATATCTAACAAAATAAAGGTATCCGAAAAGTACAAAAAGTACGTGAAGCATGTACCCACACAGCATAGCGAGGTCTTAGTGATCCCGTATAAAACACTGTCAAGACATTGATTCGATGCTCTTGCAATTTTTCATGAATATAAAAATGTTCTTCTCTTTTTTGTTATTAATTTTCCATTTCCAATACTTAACAAAATACAATGAAAAACAATAATTATCGTTGACCTATATTTGTATTCCTGTTATATGAGAACGTACTAATTTCATGGTTCGTAACTAACAAGGAATGTAACTTAATTATTTTGTACTAAACAGATAAGATAAACATTTATAAGAGTCAATAAGTGAGGTACATGTATTACACTGATATAAACGATCTCTTAATGAATAATTCGTCATAGAAATGATGTCCATGATTACGATAGTCATTGGATTATTAATATTGTGGTCAATGTTTGGGATTTGAATATGCTGTATGTGCATTCTGTGGGTTATCTGTAAAGATTTCCACATTTTCGGGCTTGAGCACGACTTTGGAGATGTAGTATGTAGGTTTCGTATATTTGTTTGTTTTCAATGCAGACACCACGCTATTATTAAATGAAAAAGACATACTGATTTTTTCAGTTGTGTTTCATTAACATGAAATGCTATTAACCTCTTGCAAATACCTACTGGCACTGAGCAGTGTTCGATTTTTTTTCTGGAAATATTTTTTTGAAAACTGCGTTTTTTTTATTATTTCGGTTAAATAATATCTTTGTAATAATAAACGTTGCTCAAAATGAAAAAAAAATTCTTGAGCATAGTAATAAAAGTTTACTTTTTTTCATAACTTTAATGACTAATTCGACAAGCTATGATACATAGTACTTATACATCAGACTATAGACATAAGGAAGTTTAAGAATAATTTTATTGTAACATTTATTAGTCATTTTTGTACGTTAAATATTTGTTCGGTTTCTTAATAATTCAAGACACTGTCAATCTCTACATAACAGAATAATACCCGAAAAATATTTTTGGCATAACGTTAGCAAATGCCAACTAACAAAAAATAGCATGAAATAAGGTCAATGTACAATGTACGTAAGATTTGATATTAAATGATGTGAGCAATTACCAGAATTTTCTGATTTCTGTTATATTCCCTTGTACGTCTGGCGTTTCTCATCTGGTAAACGTTTTATGTAATACATATGACAAGTGATGATCGGACTAGGTGCCAACATTTGGCATCCACAATAGTTTATCATCTGGTTAATGTTCAATTCTTTGTATTATCAACATCTACAATATGTTCTTTGTACTGTTAAACATTAAGAAACAAACCAGAATGGTCGAAATACAAAGAAAACTAGATACCTTGAGATTGGAACCATCACTTAATATAGTGGATTGGGAAATATGTTATATCAACTTATGCAACCTATCCACTTGGCGGATGCGAGAGTGGACCCTGTAGCGGCATTAAAGCCTACTATATTTCGACAGCTACAGGGGTGTCTTAACGTGCTAAGTGTGTTGCTCTTCTCAACAAGAGACGGGCGTTTTTCGCTACCACTTCAAGGACTGGCATCGTTTATCGCGACCATCACCACAAATGGTGTCGAAAGGGCGTCACAAATTTGATTCCTGAAATGTTCACTCTAAACTGGAATCGAACCAGGAACCCTTCGCTTCATTTTCCGTGACCTTACCACTAAACCACGGCGCACTTTTGGTTGAGGGTCCCACTTGCAAGCATTCTAAATAGTTATAGTATAACTAATCGCTGAATCCAAATAACAGAAATAAACGCGTGAGCGAACTACGCAGTAAATCACGAGTGGTATTTCAATTCACGATTATTTATACTTTTTATTACATTGTACAGAATCTAGCATTATAGCAGAAATAAATTGAAATAAAACGGCTGTTCTTTTCACATGTGATTTACTAGATTTTCTTTCACTCGGATACTACGTTAAATCATCGGTTACAACGTAATAAAATTATTTAACTTAATGGTTTGCATATTTACCTTCCTAAGGTTGTGGACCATAAAAAATCATAATTTAACCCTCAGCAGTATGATGACAATATATGAGCATAGATCTTCAGAAGGTCCAGATTTTAACCTATTTATAACATATCTTCTGGTGAAGAGAACATTATACAAAGTATCGATATTTAACTTTTCAAGTAGTATTGGAAAATCTATAGTCTTAAAGTAAAACTGATTTTTTTAACCTTGACCTTCAAGGTAGCATTCGTACCGTGTAGTTTTAGAAAGTATCATTTAAATTTACTATATCTAATATAAGTATATCTTTGGATTGTTATTTTTAAATCAACATTATTAAAAACACAGACCCGATAACTTCGTTTATTGTTATTAATGGCTTTCAACTATTCAACACAATTTTCAACAATGTAGTAATGGAGAACAAATATACAAATTGTCATCATTTAACTTTAAGCCTTATTGAAGATAGAGAGTAGACATGATTTTTTATTTGACCTATGATCTGAAAAAATAAACTAAGTTTGTTTCCTTGACCTTCAAGGTTGAGATTTCAGTGCCATTTATGAAAAACCTTCTAGTGGTGGAAATCAAGAATACAAAATGTCATTATCTAACTCCAGTTACATGTAATACTGATGATAAAGAGCAATGCGGGGTGTGTATAGATGTGTCTCTGGCCTGCAAAATAGGACTAAAATTGTGACCTTGGCCTTCAAGGTAATGATTCCACACTCATTCTAAACGTATGATCCAAGTGAAAGCAGTATAGACGCAGTTTATGATCGATCAAGTTAAACAGAGTTTGTGACCTTGACCTTCAAGGCTGAGATATCGGCCTTCTTGGCACACTTTCTTACAGTGAAGTACAGTCGTAATAGCCATTACATTTAACTCTTGCCAGTATTGAAGACAGGGAGCGGACACAATTTGTGAACATGATATATAATCTGCAAAGTTAAGAGAACGATTGTGGCCTTGACCTTTATTATTTATTTACTATTAACTATCGAAAATGGTGCATGTTGATCACTTATCTTATCACCTGTCACCTGGTTAGTCTAATCGTTTATCTAAACTTTTACTTAATGATATGACATTCAGTTTGCACCATGAAAACCATTATCTTAGCAAGGTTGTATGCAACACATATATTCCCTTGAAAATCGACATGCGTTAGACATGTTAGACGTTTTTATCAAAATTATTGGCTACCGCTGATTCTTGTTTCTTTCATCGTTAACAGGTGTATATTGAATATAAACTTTCATGTCAAGTGATGACTTTAATCAGAGATTTGACACCTGTATTTGTATATTGTTTCTGTCTATATTTCTGATAAGACTTTAATAGAACCAAGTAACCTGTTTACACCCGCTTGAAGTTTTATAGTGAATAAATAAACCACTGTTTCGCAACTTCGTTCATTTTGCACTAGAGATACCACTGAGGGCGTTAGCCCGATTGGGGTATATCTGATTTACATAATGATACTCTGATAAGTGCAAATGATAGGATTTAATAATTTAGAATAGGGGTTTTTCAGGAATTTCACGTTGTCCAAAGATAAACGATGATAAATGCATGATATGGTTACATTTGATGACATCATGATACAAGTCGTGATATTGTATATACATTATAAGCCAAGCAATGGCTTTGTCCAGGAAAATGGGGAATGGTTATTGAATCTGCTTAATGTCTGATTTATTTATTTAATTGCAGTGTTTTTACTTGATAAATTTGCACTACAATGTAGTTCTCACCACATAACTATACTTTAGAAGTCTCGTCTTAGTACAGCTGCAGTTTTTTTCTGTTTACAAAATGCTTTTTTTCCCATATTTTTTTGTTTTCTTGATTTTTACCTCGATATAAACTCTGAAAGTAGAACATGTATAAATATATGACGTCTAATCATGTGTATTCCTTTTTAGGGCATCCGAATTGTTTCCCTCAATATACGTTCCGAAATCCAATACCGATTTGCTACTACTCACGTGACCAGTTCAGTGTTGAACGACGACCTAAACGCACAAGAAGCGGTATTTGACGTCACTCTTCCAGAGGCAGCATTTATATCCAATTTTTCACTGCAAGTACATCTCCTAAGTCAATACTCTTACCTAGTAGGATAAGATATGGTATGAATTAATGAGGCAACTTTCCAATATTTCAAAACATTCAAAAGGTTGAATAATCTTGTCCTGTGGATATAAAAACCCAACAGAAAAAGTAATAAGATCGAAAAATACCATATAAAATATAAAACTAGAATAATAAGTAGACTTCAGGTAACCATTAAAAACATGCACAGGATCTTGCTTCTGATGGTTATATGAAATATAGAAAACTTTGTATGTCTGACTTCTGTTCTTTTTAGATATATCGCCAAACATTATTTTCGTCAATTTGAGATTGCCGTTTTTGACCAATAAAAAGTAGGAGACATTACCTAAAACAATTTTAAAGAGTGGCATTGTTTATAAGGTTTTCTTGTAAAACCAGTCAATTCTAAAAACAGCAATTGAAGTCAGAGGATTATCGAACTAAGATGTGGGGACTTGTAACAGTGACATTAAAAACAGTACCGTTCTGAAAAGACTCGCTGTTATCAGATTACGGTGATATTAAAACCACTTATACTTGAAGTGTTTCGTTCAGCCTGTATTAACAACAAAGCATAAAATAGATAAGTAAGCATACAGGTATTTGTAAAAATACGGAAATATGAATGCCAAGCTTAATTGATGAGGCAAAGAACCTTCCAACCTTTGTGCTTATTTTTTTTTATTATTGTAGAGAAATTATGGGCAAGAGGTATGTAGGTGAAGTCAAAGACAAAGACACAGCACAAAAGCAATATGAACATTCCCGGCGACGTGGGCAGACAGCAGGGCATATAGGCATGAAGTGAGCGAAAATTTATTTGTTCAAGAATATTTAGGTTTAAGACTTTATTTTTCATGATCAAGTCTACGTCTTGACCTTTGACTGAAGTAATTTTCAAAATATAGTAAGCTTTCCGCACTTAATCTTTGATCTTATTCACACATACTTGTTTTAAAAGTAGAAACAAATGATTGTTTTTATTTGAAATAAATATTTTTGAAGAAAACTAATTACTATAAATATTAATCTGCTTTCTTTCAGACCAAGAGACACAAATAAATTCAAAGTAGCGATCAACGTGGCAGCTTTAAGTGAAGTAACGTTCTATTTGACATATAACGAGATTTTACAACGAAGAAGAGGAAATTACGACCATACTATCTATATCAACCCACGACAGATAGTCGACGATTTCCAAATCGAAGTGTTTATTCAAGAATCAAGGGAGATAACTCTACTCAGGGTCCCGCCCCTGAGAAATGACATACTTTCAAACTATAATACTGTAGGTTAGTTTGAAACAAGTATGCAAAATACAAATTTCATTTGTCCTAAAGAATCAGATATTCATTTTCAACCTAACATGTTTCTTTGTGAAATTTTCCAATTTAGAACTTTACAAGATGGGTATGGTACACACATTTGTAATGTGTCCTTTCAAACACCACTTATTACAATGTTTTGGCATTAGCATGCGTTACATTACAACATAGCACAATATTCCAGCTCTTCCAATGCTTATTCATGAACGTGCACATCATAGCAGTATAAAACAATTAAAACATAATTTTTGCTTGCATGTATTTTAAGTGTAACCATTCTATGGTGTTACCTCAGGATGGGCATTTCCATATATGTCGTTTCAGTAAGGTTTGAGGTGAAACCGGTAAACCAAAATGATTCAGAGTAGAACTAAATATCAAATCGACAACAAAGGTGTAGGCAAAACGAAAAAAGGTATAGAAAAAACCATGTGACGGAAGAGCTATGCACGATAGAGATACTTATTGAATACTTCGCCGCCTTAGTAAAATATTTTACAAGTCCAAAAGTATCCTTTGGTTATTTAAAAAAACCTATCTTTATATCGTATCATCCTTCCTTGAATAGTGGTCAGTGACATTGGTGTAGTTAGTTCAAAGATTACTAACCTGTCAACACTTGTCAATTCAACAAAGCTGGTGAGGTGTACTTTCTCCGACCTTAATTTACAAGTATTACCCTGAAAGAATCACAAAATCGATGGTTCTGTCAGGTTACTGCGCAGCTTCACCATTAAAAAAACTAGCTGCCACAATATAGCCAAAAAAGTTGTTAGTTGTGCAGCATCCTAATAATCTAAAACAAACTAACTTAACTACTGTGCACACCATTCATGCCATTAAAACACGAACTGTGTTCACTGAAACAAATGGATTGAAATTATGATTTATATCAAAAGATGAGCAATAAGATCAAAAGATGTTTAATTGTTGACCTTTGACCGACCACAATAATAACTATATATTTCTTCATAGCAGTTTATCTGTTTCAAAGCACGTTGTTTCTGTACAGCTCTTTGAAGTCAATACTCTTCCTGTTTTGTACTATCACACAGACGTTTAAATTACGGACAGGTTAAAGATCACGCATATTTTTTTTTTTTGATTTTTAGCTCACCTGGCTATGCCAGGGTGAGCTTTTGCCATCACTTTGCGTCCGGCGTCCGTCGTCCGTCGTCCGTCGTCCGTCGTCCGTCGTCCGTCCGTCGTCCGTAAACTTTTCATTCAAAGATCTTCTCCTCTGAAACCACTGGGTCAATCCAAACCAAACTTGGTCACAATAGTCCTTGGGTGGCCCCCTTTCAAAATTGTGTCGCTCATGTTCATACCTCATCCAAGATGGCCGCCAGCGGGGATCATAATTTAACATTGGACCCTATGGGATAAAACATTCAAAGAACTTCTCCTCTGAAAGTACTAGGCCAATTGGAACCAAACTTAATCACATGAGTCCTTGGGTGGTACCCTTCAAAAGTGGTGTTGCTCACATCCGTATCCTATCCAAGATGGCCGCCAGCGGGGCCACAAGCATTTCAAATTCTTTTGTCTTTACATTGCAACTCTTATACAAAGAAAGATAACTCTAACTCAAAATTTGGCATTAGTGAAATAAAAATTTCTAATGTCTGATGGAATATTTAATATATATCTGATTTTGATGGGTTTTAATTTCAGCAGTATATATAACCTAGATTATAGGGGGAACCCCTGCCCGATTTTTTTTTTGAAAGGTGGTCTGAAATTGTAATGGATAGCAGAAGTTTTGGTTCTCATAGAAACTAATTTCAGGTCTTACTTGGCTACAACGGTCTACTTTAAAAATTGTGTCTCTTGGGTCCGTAGCCAATCCAAGATGGCCACCAGAGGGGACCAAATTTTAACATTGGACCCTATGGTAAAACATTCAAAAATCTTATCATCAGATATAACTGGGCAATTGGAACTAAACTTGGTCATAATAAACCTTGGGTGGCCCTGTTTAAAAAATTGTGTTGCTTAGGGTTGTACTTAATCAAAAATGGGTGCCAGCGGGGACCATAGTTTAATATTTGACCTATGGGAAAAGTTTTAAATTCTTCTGCTGAGACTGGAAATACTTGGCCAATTGAAACCAAACTGGTCACCTTCAAAAATTGTGTGGCTTTGATGTGGGCCATGTCCCAGGTGAGCGATACAGGCTCTTGAGAGCCTCTTGTTCTTCTTAAAGATTGATTTGATTAAAACAATCAACGTGATCAAGACTTGATACTATGAAGGGATGAACCATTGTAAGCTGATGAGTAATATACGATGTGGAGTAAACTACATAAAAGATTAAGATCATCATCAAATTCGTATTACAAAAATGCCATTATCATACTCCTATAAATAAACTATGGTACTTAAAAGTACTTCAAACCCACTTATATCATTATAGAGTACATGCATATCACTGCATATAATAAGCTTGTTCATTTAAAGTATTTCAAGCAAACGAGTGTGAGCATTTAAGTAGATTGTCACTAATTTGTACGCCACAAGGTGCTGTCTAATTTAATTTTACTGACGTCGGAAATGACTTATCCTGTGTACGTGATACATATTCTGTGATAAAAATATTGATGCACCACCTGCTTATTTCAACAAAAGTGTCTTTTAAATGATTACCAGATAAACAATTAAAAGAAAAAATATGCAAAAGTAACAAAGGCAAATCCTACTATTGTTTCTGCGCATATTGTTTTTGTACGTTATTGTTTCGCAATTTGTCTATGACTTTGCACGATATTCCGCGAAATTCCCTTTTCCGGTAGACATTATGAAGGGTTGCCCCTATCCGCCACTAGTGATAGTTAAAACCATATGTAAAAAATTTATATGGCAGATTTGTTTCGGTCAATATCTTTTTCCACGGTGACCATATTTTTTTATATTCTTAGTCTGAAGAATAGGTACTACTATCTATTTGTTATTAAGGAATTATGGTGATTCTTCATTACAGTACGAAACAGATATGCCGTCGTCGAGCGGACTACACTAACATCGGCATTTGTTAGATACAACCCATCACGCGAGGATCAGCTGAGAGCTTCGATGCATGGTCTCTCTGGACTTTTCATTGTTGAGTATGATGTTGACAGAAATTTGGATGCTGGAGATGTTTTGGTAAGGCTGCATACAAATATATATTATTTGTGGTGTACAAGAAAACCATACTTTAAACATGAAAATACATTTAAGCGTCTTTGTGTTTGAAAAGCCTTCAGATAACCAGACCGAACATTAATAAAATTACTTGGAGCAATTTTTATTTTATAATCGCATTGAATACTCTTTCGTGTTGCTTATAATCTCGTATAAATGAGACAACCTTCCATTGGATCGTATTTGATTACAGACCGATAATTACTAGTCTAAGCGACTGAATGTATAAAATACTAGGCAAAGAAATTAAAATTGTCTTCATATTACTTGTTCTTTATATTTGAAAACTTCATCATGTTTTGATATTGTCCTTTTTCATTACTTGTTTTGTCTGAATGCTTTGATCAACGCATCTTATCGAAAAATCTTATGAATGTTTTGCATATTGTTAGAAAGTTTATTTAGTGTTGTTTTCCTTTCTCAAAACACCTTGCCCAAATTGCGAGTTTGTCTATTATATCACTTTGAACTTCGACACATGCTTTCCCGTAAGAACATGCAACTTGTGCTAAAGATAGAAGAAAAATAAAAAAAGATAGAAATTAAAAACATCTATTCATAAATTATATACTAGTATTTCCTTATACCAGGTAACTTTAAATGTTCGCATTTTTCAGATTGTTGATGGTTTCTTTGTACATTTCTTCGCCCCAGCTGGTTTGCATCGGATGTCAAGAAGAATTGTGTTTATTCTAGATACAAGTGGCTCAATGATAGGCACGAAAATCAGACAACTTAAAGAGGCAATGATGGAAATATTAGACGATTTACAAGAAAATGATATGTTTAATATTATTGAATTCAATGACAAAATTTCACGTTGGTCTACCGATGAAGCAGCAAAATATGCAACACCAAGCGCCATTGATTCTGCAAAAGACTTTATAAATAATCTTACTGCCGATGGATGTAAGTATATACTAATAAAGAAGAAAATGGATAACAGGAAAGGTCAACAATACAATACAATACCAATCAATCAACACCACCCCGGACAAAATATCAAAGAGCACAAAACAGAGGGTCTGGATCCTAAATGATACAGACACTGAGCAGTGCTAGGGTTAAATCGGATTTATGGGTAGCCCCTCCCCCCCCCCCAAATCTATCCTGACACTCTGGTGTATAAACTAGACAATAAAAGCCAATGCAGTATGATAACCAACAAGATGACCGCTTGATAGAACTGCAAAAACATAACTGGAGAGCAGGGTTATAGCATTTGAGCCATTAACAGCAATAACAATTTTCGGTCATCATAGCAGATAAACTCGATGCTCCTATCGCAAAACTAAGCTATTCCAAGGGATATTTGAGTTCCTGAGAAGAAAAAATATATTCATTAAAGAGTATTATTATGCATGTAGTTACTAATATTTGAACTATTGTAAACTAAACACTTGTAGAAAGGCCCTTAATGTTGAAGAAATACAATTTGATTTTTAGATTATTGGATGCTATTCAACTGGACTATTTTTTCAACAAATTGAGTATTCAAATCGTGATTTTCAGAAGACATAAAATTTATCTAATTATTTTAAATAATGATAAGCTTACGCCTTTTTTTTAATCTTTTTTAATTCAAACAGGGACAAATATTCATGATGCACTTATAGAAGGACTGACAGCAATACAGGGTAATGACACGGGTGAAAGTGACGCTATTCCAGTAATTATTTTCCTAACGGATGGTGAACCCACAGCTGGAGAAATAGATCTTATCAAAATATTAAATTCTATACAAGGACAAAACACCAGAGGTGTACCAATATTTAGTTTAGCATTTGGTGAAAATGCCGATTATAATTTATTAAAGAAAATGTCAGCTCAAAACAATGCATTTTCTAGAAAAATTTATGAAGCTTCTGATGCCACACTTCAGTTAACTGGATTTTATGACGAGGTTTCATCTGTTCTTATTTCTAATTTAACATTCCATTTTCTTGGTAAGGAGACAATTCGTTCAACTATCACGAATGCCTTAATTCCAAATTACTTTGAAGGTTCCGAAATAGTAATAACTGGAAAATTAGCTTCAAAAGATGTTCAAGAATTAAGACTTTCTGTGACAGGAAACGGCTTAAACGGCACCATGGAATTTCGTTCAACGTCGAATGTATATATCCATGGCGCAAATTCTGGTAATAAAAATAAATTTGAGGGATTTAGCTATTCCCATGTTGCGGAAAAAATGTGGGCTTATTTAACTATAAAACAACTATTAAACGATAGACTTAGAGAATGGAATTCTACAAAACGACACGATATGAAGTATAGAGCTTTAAAACTCGCTTTGCAGGTAAGATGAAACAGATTAATAATTAGATAATATTAGAAATTGTTTATTGGAAACACGATAAAATGTATCATGTAAAGAATTAAGAGAAGATACAAAGGATTAACAGGATGTTATATTTGCTATTTAAGTTTAGCAATCTAATGTAAAACATATGATATATGTATTTTCGGGCGTTTGATCCATGCGTTTTGGAGGGTAGTTTGTTTTGCTCTACACCTGGTTACACTTTGTAAGCTATAAGTATTTTATATTACAATCTTTTGTCTCATGTAAGGGAGAAAACTGGACAATGGAATATCATAAAAGAATCTATACAAGAGTAATATTGTTTTGGATTTTTTAATCTCGTCATTGTCATTGTATTATTGAATTGATAAAAAATCCCAAATGTTTATTACTAAACGATTTTGCATGTATTTTTAAACATCCGCTAGCTTAACATTAAATGCGGTTTTGTGCAAAAACTTATATTCTGCTGATACATCTATTTACATAATATTCAGTCAGAGGAAGCCCCAGAGTATCTTACAGCAGTTTTACTGTGATGAATATTTGAATCCTATTTAAATGACTTCAACGCATTCAGAGTCATCGACATTACACATCATCTATTGATCATGACTTTTCTGTTAATATTTTCTTCTCGTTTATATAAAAGTCATCTTAAATTTGTCAAGGTAATTTCATATTTAGATTTATTCTCAAAATTGACGACAAAACTGTTTGACTAAGTAACATCAAATTTTCCACTTCTCTAATGGTACATGTGTAATGTACCAGCGTCGAGGTCACACGACGTCTACTTTTCTCAGCGTATCCGGTATTCAAGGTATGCGTCTGTTACTATAAAGAGGACTATCGCTGTCACAGAAGCTACTTAACAAGGGTTATGTTGTCATCACTTTGGAAATCTACGTTGATATCACTAATTGAATGATCGTTATAATATCCGATTTATGATTGCTATCAAAAACGTAATTGGACATAAATGGTGAAGTATACAGAGAAAGAACTGATTTCCCCTCCTGAGGTCATCTGTTTTTTAGGAGTTCCTCCTGTCCATATTTACTTTTTAATTTCCATTGTCCTTTGTATTCCCGGTTTTGAGTTGGGTCTTTTTGAATGCTTCCAGGTGGGTACTCTTGTTAACTTTAAGGTTCATTGTTTTTTGTGGTGTCTTGTATCTTTTGAATTTCTACCAATGGCCTTGGCTACCTGTCGGAGAATTTATTTTTCGATGCAAGTGTGATTCTTAAATAGTTCCTTTATATTGTTTCTTCTAATGTTATGAAGTGTTATTTTGGAAGGACTACATGTCTCTGATTTCAAAAAATTCTTCTGTATTACATTTTCTATTGTAGTATAATTTTGTAACGCCGTTGACATCCATGGTAGTAACAAGTCCAACAAACAAAGATCTAAATAATGTGATAGATCCAAACGGTAAGTAATTATGTAAATAAGAACATAAATAGGTATTATGTAACATTGATGCTTGGAAATATATCTGTATCGACCAAAACATGTAACCCACCACTGTTTATACCAAGTTAGACTATCATGACTCTGTTGTGTTTATGTTTGTGCATTGTAATCTTTTGTTATTTTTGTCCGGGGTTCTGTCTGTTCGATGAGGTTGATCGCGTGATATGTTGGTGACCATTCCTTTTGTCCATTTTGTTGCTTATTTGTACATTATTTGCTTTTGTCATTCGTACAGTGTGGAAATGATAAAACATTCTATTTTTCTTGATTAACAGAAATAGACTGCAATGTTTTACTTTTCAAATGTAGTTAAATTTTATAACATGAGTTTTATTCAGAGTTTAAGAAGTCATTCTATCATATCGACGATTCCCACTGCTGCCTAAAAACAATCTCAGTTTGTTCAATTATTTTATTCTAATTTATTCTAAACCAGTTGTATACCTTTCACCTTTTAACATTTCCACGTTGAACTATTGTATCAGATACAACAACGTTTCTGCAGCCTTTATTTCTAACAGGAACAATTGTGGATATTCTAAATTGTGTAATTTCGATGCCAGTAAATTCCTTACATGTCCTCGGCTTTTCCAGGACAACTTTGTCAAATCTATATTAAATTTTTCAATATTTTACGTAAGCTTTCCCGAGGATGTGGCACGAGAAACTAGCAATGACTTGATCTGGGCCAGGATGTAACGTCAATATGTAGATGAAAAAGGCTAATCTCTCCATCTACATTTACAGTGACATTTATATAGATTTATATATATACAGATACCCTAAAAAGTATCGATTAAATAGTTACCAGCAAGTTTGAAAGTTAATACCAGCTTATTTTGACAATACTGAAATGTCTATCATATCTTATTCGTCTTTAATTTGTCCTCTATCAAATCTGACGTGAAAGCAGTGGACAACAACCCAAGCTCTAGTGATAGTACGAAATACCTTTAGTCCAGTCAAACTAAGTTTTAAGCTTAAACTAATTGCAACAGAAAATGTTTTAGTTCTAATCTATAGCATTAAGCCCCAAATATACTTAGAAAAAAGTCCCATAAAATCTAACTTGAGGAAAACTCAAAATCAGCATTTTTAATTTCCTATGGAAATTAACATTGGAAAGGGGAGATAACTCCACAAAAATTAGTCTTTTTTGTCATTTTTTTGGTTGATTTTTTAAAAATTCATGTAAAGTATGATACTTTGATGGGGTTATAAGTTCGTATTTGACTATATTATATAATCTTCTGCTCATGAAATGTAAAAAACCGAAGTGTTATGGGTATTTTTATTTTTTTTGCACATTTTTCATTAAAGAAATTGCAAATTTGTGGCTTTCTGACCATTTTGAAAAAATAATGTGAAAATTTGGTATCGTTTATATCTGTAAATTATATTTGTTCAGCATCTACCTTGTTTAAAGAAACTTTAAACCACAAAAAGAAGAATATGTGCTTAATCATTTTTATTAAATTTGAGATTCTTTACCTTGACATGTTGAAAAATTTAATAAATGGTCAACTAATGAATTACGAAATATAGGTTGTAGCTTGATAAAAGATATGAAAAAAACTTTAGAGTTGTTTGTTATACTCTAAAGACGGCTCGGCTAAAATATCAAGAACCAATACATTCTGCTGAATAGAAGCGGTAAAGTTAAATTTTGTATCAATTTTTATTGATATTTCTGCCTTTTTTGCAGAGTTATCTCCCATTTTCAATGCAAATCTCCATAGGAATTTTAAAATCGTGATTTTTTTGTCTGCCTCAAGTTAGATTTTGTTAGACTTTTTTCTGTGTATATTTGGGGTATAATGCTAAAGATTAAAACTAAAAAATCTTCTTTTGCAATTACTTTAAGGTTAGGGTCAAATTTATGCTAGATTGACTGGACTACTTACATCTATAGTCCGTTGTGGCTATATTGTTACTGGAGACATTAAACACTTGCACACCAGGAAGTTAAAAAGGGCCAAAATATCACCCTCCTTTCAAAATAAATTTGCAAGTTTGAACATCATGATGAAGTATACAGAAAAAGAACCGTTCGGAGGTCCTTTGTGATGTTTGTTTTATAGGAGTTTCTCTTGTTCATAAGTTTTATTTTCCAGTGTGGTGTATGATACTCTGATACAATTAGTGATTCTGTGAACAACTACTGCATTGTATGGATTAAAAAAGAAGTGCCGACAAGCATCTACTGAATAAATTCAAGAATAAATTTATGACTAAGAAATAGACATGTAATAAGCTATCTCTACATAGAATTAAAACCGAATTAAGTAAATAGGTTAAAATTTTTGTCTTTGTACCCGCTAATAACGTTGTGATCATCTGACAAAAAGTATCACATTCATTATTAAAAGATGAAGATTTTTCTAATACGTTCGTTGAAAATATAAAAAAGACAACTGAACAACACATTTAAGTCATTGAACAGTTCCAAGCTCTTACCCAAGACCACAATGTTCCTGCTATGTATTGATTCCTAAATTAAAAAAATCATATTATGAATGTATAGCAAATGTTCAACCACTAAATTCTGTTCTTTATACAAGTTCTTTTACTTGTATAAACTATCATAGCAAAATTTATGAAAATTCGGGCATACATTCCTTTTTGAGTGTAACTAGAGGCTCACTTGAGCCAGTATCGCGCCCCTGGCTTTTATTAGGTCATAATAAAATATAAGCCCTTTTGTATATCTACAAGGCTTTTATAGAAACACAAAATGCCAAAGTAATCTTGATATTTCACCTGAAAAAGGTTGCATCTGTCCTTCCATAGGAGATACTTGCCAACTTTGGTTAAAGGTTGCCGATCAGTTCCTGATCAAATGACATACCAGTCCTTTCCCATATAGTTTCAGTGGAAACTTTGAACCACAGCCGTTGGTTGAGTGGATGAATCTCAACCAAAAGTGGATAGTTTGTAGAGGGTATAGTTGTCACTTATCCTGCAGTTTCAAAACATTTCATAATGTAGTTTCATAGGAGAAGATTTTTGAAAATTGGTCAATAAAAATGAAAGATGACCTTCCATACATTATGAGGTCATTGGAATTCCTATGGGTAAAAATTTATGAAAAGCCATTTTGATCATCTCCTCTGAAACTACTGGGCCAATTGGAACCAAGCTTTGTAGGAATGATGTACTAAAGGTCCTCTATGAAAGTCCTCATTTCGTTTTGATTGGACGAAAAACATGGCTGAAATTTGAAAAATCATCTCCTCTGAAACTACAAGTGCAAATGATTTGTAACTTGATACAAGTGATTTTTTTAGATCTTCTACCAAGATCCCTCTTTTTGACTTGATTTTGCAAAAATCATGGCTGCCATGGGCAATTCTTGTTACTGATTAACTGAAACTTTAAAAATCTTCTGTCCTGAAACTATAAGTGCAAATGATTTGTAACTTGGTACAAATGATTGTTGTGAAGTCCTCCACAAAGTGTCCTCAAATCTTATTGATATGGGTAAAACAATGCCATTGACAATTTTTGTTTCCAAATTGAACAAATCCAAAGCTTTGTTAATTGGTACAAATGATGTGTTTGAGGTCTTTTACAAAGATTTATCATTTTATCTTCAAAGGGCAAAATAGATAGCCTAGTCTTTAAATGAGATGTTTTGGGCTATTTGTAAACCAGGTGAGCGATACAGGCTCAGGAGGAGCCTCTGGTTTAGCTCACCTGGCCAAAGGCCATCTGAACTTTTGTCATCACTTGGCTTCCGTCGTCCGTCCGTTACCTTTTCACATTTTAATCTTCCCCTCTGAAACCACTGGGCCAAATGGAATTAAATTTGACAGGAAGCATCTATGTAAGGTCCTTTATAAAAATTGCCCATTTTGTCCCGATCGGGCAATTGTTGTTTTTGATTGGCTGAGTTTTCAAAAATCTTCTCTGAAGCTGCGGGGCCAAAATGGAACAAAACTTGACAGGAAGCATATATGGGAGGTCCTTTATAAAGTTTCCTCATTTTGTCCCGATCGGACTACATGGCCGCCATGGGCAGTTCCTGCTTCTAATTGGTTGATATAAAAAAATCTTCTCCTCTGAAATCTCTTGGCCATATGGAACGAAACTTGAGAGAAAGCATCTATGGGAGGCTCTTTACACAGTTTCACATTTCGTCGTGATTGGGCAAAAAACATGGCCGCCATAGGCAATTCTTGTTTCTCATTGGTGATTAAATTTTTTTTCTCTGGAACTGCTTGGCCAAAGGGAACGAGACTTGGCAGGAAGCATCTGTTGGAGGTTTTTCACAAAGTTTCCTAATTTTGTCCAGACCAGGAGACAAACATGGCTGCCATGGGCAATTCTTGTTTCTGATTGGTTGATTTAAAAAAAAATTCTCTAAAACTGCTTAGCCAAATAGAGCCAAACTTGACAGAAAGTGTCTATGACATATAACAAAAATCTACAGAACCACAGAATTGCTTGAAACCTAACATGGTCTGAATGTTCCTCTTAAGGTGCTCACCAAGTGTTGTTACTCTGGTTCCGAGCCTAATTTAAAATGGCCTTCAGCAGAGGACTTAGGTTAACATAAGACCCTATGGGATCAGCCCCCTGAGCCTCTAATTATATTGTTATGAACGATCTTTTTTGAAAAAAATCCTCAAATTACTTGATATTGAAGGTCATGGGTTCTGTCTGTTGGGAGGCATTGATTGTTATGTCATTGTTGACATTTCCTGTTATCAGTTTTGTTGTTTAAAGCGAAAAGCATCTAATCGTTCGAAAACAAGTATTCATAGATTTGTGTCAATGCCAGAAGTTACATTTTCCTTCGGAAATACTACAGTAAAAACAAAATATGAAATGTTAAATTTCACTGCAATAAGTAAAGTCAAGAAATACCAAAGAGATATTCGAAGGAGAGAAAAATCGTAACTGACAAATTCCTGAGAACAACGAAGACAAGACCAAAACAATACATGCACTACAATTAAAAACTAAAAACATATGAACAACATGGACCCCACCAAAAAACCGGGGGTAGACTCGGGTGCTCCGGAAGAGTAAGCAGTCTCATCTTTATGCAGGACACCCGCCATGCTGCCCATGTCAAATCCGATATGAGGAAGGGATAATATCAATGGAACAGGTTCATTTTCACTTGGGAAACGGTTTCTTCATACCTGTCAACCAAGTCATGATAACGCCCATAAAACTTTAATAAGGATGACTTCAGCTTAGGAGCAACGTACCCCTGTCTGAGCAACTTTTCTGTCAGGAGCCGGGCTCTGTCCAGGAAGTCAATGTATATGTCACAAGCTCTGGAATAAGGTATAAGTTTATCTGAGTTTAAATCACACGATCAATACTTCGGGCATCTCCTAAGAGAATCGAATGCATAAAGAGTATTGGGAAGGTTCGTATGAGACAACAAAGTGTTTTTTAAAGGGATTCAATACTAATGAAACAATACGTGCTTTTGATTGTATTTAATACTAATACTTGACTTTTACCTACTATTTAAAAAAACGTGCTTGCTAAATGATCTTTGTTATTCATTTCTTTCTGTTGTTATATAGATGAACACAGGTTTGCAGATATTATATATTTTTTTGTAGACGATGAATTTGGTGCATCAGATGACCCATATTCATATTGGAGTAACAACATTCCACATGCACAGGCATTTGCTAGTGCTGCTCCGTCTTTCGGTAATTATAGTTCATTATAGTTCATCAAAAATTTTCTCTTGTGGTTATTTTATTTGATGCGTGCAGTCTATTGAAAGAAATGAAAACGATAAGAATAACATTCACGACGTATCAAATAGTATTGAAATAATGAGACAATCAACCCAAAAACCATATTAGGACTCACATTAAGAACTAGCTTTGGTTTGTTTGAAATGATGCTGGAAAGATTTTGAAAGTACAGCTTACGAACAAATGGTCATTTAAAGGTTTATAATAATTATCCAAAGAAATTTCTATACTTTACTGTATGTTGCTGGTATTCAGCAAATTGACGCCCAGTAAAGACCACAGAAGAGCGTATGCTTTAAGAGTAATAAGATCAGTGCAAGAAGGCGTCTTAATATAATGACGACATATATTTCTTACATTGTGCAGTCAGATCTCGCTGAAATAAGTTATAATGCAAAAAGTTTTAAACCAGGCTCAATGCCTCTGATAATATTTACCAAGTCAATTTCCAATAACAAATTACTAAAGTCCTTATACTTTCAGTTGACAACGATCCACATTTCATCGTTCACATGAAAGGTGTTCAGACTTCGATATGTTTCGACATTATGGGTATACCGGGTGATATAATTAATCTAGTCAGAGATGAAATTTCAGGTAAATATTTTTAAAAGCAAAATCCTTTTTTCTTATATAATTAATTCTGAACATTTAAAAACATGAAGTATATGTGTACATGTTGTAGTAACGTCCAAGTCCCCTTCTCCGAACGAAACCTTTGATTTGAAGTTTATGGTTTCATTTATTTCGATATTTAGGTGGTTTTTTCCCCCGACTACAACTGATAAGAAATGTACCTCCTCGTTACCTTAATTCGTGTACATTTTACGTTGTTGTATACAAAATCATTTCACAGGAAAAATACAGTTGATATAATCCATATAGATGGCTATTTTACAATATACCCGTTAACAAAATGTACCCTTAGGGGCCAAAAGTATTCTGTGGTTATTTAGCACTCTCACTTAAACGTGGTAATTATAATCTTCCTAAAAAATAAATATATTAAAGAAAAAGCACCTTGCATGTCGGATTCATGTGAAGACCTTAATAAATTTTGCTATATTTGGAGAACCCATATGACTATCATAAACAATTCTTTATTTCTGTACTACTGAATTTAAAAAAAAACTTCACTGAACCTCTCCGTAATGAAATGATCTTGGTATGATGCATCCATGTATTGAAAGGCCTATATAAAATTTAAATCTTTCATTCTAGTCGAAAACTTGCGCGACTAATATAAAGAGTGTCTAATTGGTGAATTTCGAACTGCATTAAGACCATATCCGTCTTTTATCTCATGACCAACAGCAAGTTTCATTTTGATCAAAATCTTTAAACAAGAGGCTCTCAAGAGCCTGAATCGCTCACCTGGCAAACAATGCACTATAAACTAAATCTCATCATCACCATTCACTAAGGATACCATGTTTACTTTAAAAACGAAATATTGTTGAAATCCGAGCAAGTGTAAATAAAATGCTCCGCTGGGCGCAGCTAGATACGACCGCAGATGTCGAACCCTGAATAGTTGGGGCAATTATGAACACAACATTCAAGCTTGATACAATACTGAATTTGGATTGTGAATAAATATTTGACACAGCATAGGTTTCTGACACAGAATGAATGTTGTCTAAGAACTTAAAAATTTTTAATTTACCTATTCAAACCATATCAGTATTATTTGTTTTTATATATAAATCAGAAATAACCAATTTAAAATTTAAAATTGGGCACACATATCAATTTCTTGCTATTGCGCAATACTGTGTAATTGAAAATTTCTTCAAATATTTGACACATAATAGATTTCTGACACAGAATAACTGAAATCAAAGAACTTAAAATTGGTCATATGATTTGAATTTATATTCAATTTTTTGCTTTTGTGTAATACAATATGCTGTGGAGAATTGCCCCCCCCCCCCAAAAAAAAAATAATAATTTACCCCTTTTTTTAGCTTTTGTGCTATGAAGTTGCACATTGACCCCCCTCCCAAAAAAAAAACAAAAAACAATAAAATTTATTGTAACCCCCCCCCTTTTTTTTGCTAAAAAAAATTTGAAATTTTCTTTTTAATTTATGAAATATGAAATGAGAAAAAAATTACCCCTCCCCAATTTCTCATTTACCCCCCCCCCCCCCATTTCTTTATACTTTGCAACCATAACAGCCCATTTAAATACACCATAACATATTAAAATAGAAAATGACATCATAGTCATGGATGGCAAATTTTAAATATACATATTAAAAGCAGTTTAGATAAGATAAACAAAAAAGCTTCATCAGCACATTTTATATTGGCAAATTTCCAATGGAATTTGTTAATAATAAAGTTTTGATAACAGGGCACACATATCAATTTCTTGCTATTGCGCAATACTGTGCAATTGAAAATTTCTTCAAATATTTGACACATAATATGTTTCTGACACAGAATAACTGAAATAAAGAACTTAGAATTGGTCATATGATTTGAATTTATATTCAATTTTTTGCTTTTGTGTAATACAATATGCTGTGGAGAATTGCCCCCCCCCCCAAAAAAAAAATAATTTACCCCCTTTTTAGCTTTAATTTTGGACCCCGATTTGGACCAACTTGAAAACTCGGCCCATAATAAAAAAACTAAGTACATGTTTAGATTCAGCATATCAAAGAACCCCAAGAATTCAATTTTTGTTAAAATCGAACTAAGTTTAATTTTGGACCCTTTGGACCTTAATGTAGACCAATTTGAAAACGGGACCAAAAATTAAGAATCTAAATGCACGGTTAGATTCGGCATATCAAAGAACCCCAATAGTTCAATTTTCGATGAAATCAAACAAAGTTTAATTTTGGACCCCGATTTGGACCAACTTGAAAACTGGGCCCATAATAAAAAAACTAAGTACATGTTTAGATTCAGCATATCAAAGAACCCAAAGAATTCAATTTTTGTTAAAATCAAACTAAGTTTAATTTTGGACCCTTTGGACCTTAATGTAGACCAATTTGAAAACGGGACCAAAAATTAAGAATCTAAATGCACGGTTAGATTCGGCATATCAAAGAACCCCAGTAGTTCAATTTTCGATGAAATCAAACAAAGTTTAATTTTGGACCCCGATTTGGACCAACTTGAAAACTGGGCCCATAATAAAAAAACTAAGTACATGTTTAGATTCAGCATATCAAAGAACCCAAAGAATTCAATTTTTGTTAAAATCAAACTAAGTTTAATTTTGGACCCTTTGGACCTTAATGTAGACCAATTTGAAAACGGGACCAAAAATTAAGATCCTAAATGCACGGTTAGATTCGGCATATCAAAGAACCCCAATAGTTCAATTTTCAATGAAATCAAACAAAGTTTAATTTTGGACCCTTTTGGCCCCTAATTCCTAAACTGTTGGGACCAAAACTCCAAAAATCAATCCCAACCTTCCTTTTGTGGTCATAAACCTTGTGTTTAAATTTCATAGATTTCTATTTACTTATACTAAAGTTATTGTGCAAAAACCAAGAAAAATGCTTATTTTGGCCCTTTTTTAGCCCCTAATTCCTAAACTGTTGGGACCAAAACTCCCAAAGACAATCCCAACCTTCCTTTTGTGGTCATAAACCTTGTGTTAAAATTTCATAGATTTCTATTTACTTATACTAGAGTTATTGTGCGAAAACCTAGAAAAATTTTTGGCCCCTGATTCTTAAACTGTTGGGACCAAAACTCCCAAAATCAATCCCAACCTTCCTTTTGTGGTCATAAACCTTGTGTTTAAATTTCATAGATTTCTATTAACTTATACTAAAGTTATAGTGCGAAAACCAAATGTCTTCGGACGACGCCACAGACGACGGACGACGACGCAGACGACGACGACGACGACGACGACGCCAACGTCATACCAATATACGACCGCAAAAATTTTGCGGTCGTATAAAAATGGCGGGAAAGTGGCAGCCATTTTTAAAATGGCCGTCCAAAACAAACTTTCATCATCACCATTCAACTTGGGATACCATGTTTACCTTGAAAGTAGCTTTCGTCTTCATTTTCTTTCTATAATTCAGGAAAAAATAAGCAAAAACAGCATTTTGACCCCTATGTTCTATTTTTAGTAAGGGCGGACATGTTTTTCGACTAATCAAAAATCCAAGCATTAACTTTTTGCAGGATACCCTAAGGAACAATCTTACCAAGTTTCATTTGATTTCGAATAGTAGTTTCAGAGAAGAAGATTTTTGAAATAATAACATAAAAAAAAGCCAAAAAATGTCAAAAAAGGGCAATAACTCTAACATCAGTTGACAGATTTTCACGCAAATCAGCACACAGGTAGCTCTCATCATGCTGAACACTTTCAACTTGCCAGAATTTGCCGTAACCTAATGATTTTTGAGATATTTGCGAAGAACTGTTGTTTGACCCCTATGTTCTATTTTTAGTAACAGTGGCCATGTTTTTCGACGGATCAAAAATCGAAGCATAAACTTTTTGCAGGATACCCTAAGGAACAATCTTACCAAGTTTCATTTGATTTTGAATAGCAGTTTCAGAGAAGAAGATTTTTGAAATAATAACATAAAAAAAACTGTTGTTTGACCCCTATGTTCTATTTTTAGCAACAGTGGCCATGTTTTTCGACGGATCAAAAATCGAAGCATAAACTTTGTGCAGGATACCCTAAGGAACAACCATGCTAAGTTTTATCCAAATCCATTCAGTAGTTTCAGAGGAGAAGATTTTTTAAATAATAACATAAAAAAAAGCCAAAAATGTCAAAAAAAGGGCAATAACTCCTACATGGGTCGTTGGATCTTCTTCAAAATTTCAGGGCAGGTAGATCTTGAGGTGCTGAACACTTTTACCCTATGCCAGAATTTTGATATCTGTGACCGTTTCTGACTTATTTGCAAAAAACTGCGATTTACCCCTATGTTCTATTTTTAGCCATGACGGCCATGTTTTTATACGAATCAAAAATCCAAACAACAGATTTGTAGCACCCATACCAATTAATAACTGTACCAAGTTTGGTTGCAGTTGGACTTATGGTGTTGGAGGAGTTAACGTTTGAAAAAGTTAACGGACGACGGACGGACGGACGACGGACGGACGACGGACGGACGGACGACGGACGCCAAGTGATGGCAATAGCTCACATGACCCTTCGGGTCAGGTGAGCTAAAAAGGATGACATAAATATTTTGTCTATTAATGGACTATCCTGACTCTGTTGTGTTTATGTTTCTTTGTTGTGCTTTTTTGTTATTTTTTGTCCGGAGTTCTGTCTGTTGGTTGACGATAATTGATTGGTACGTCATTGTTGACCTTTGCTTTATCCATTTTTTTGTCTATTAAAGCATGAGGTCCTTCTTAAGTTAATCAGAATTTGTCTTATAATACTTTACAGGTATTGTGGTCAATGGAATAATAGTTTCAAACAAAAGAATTTTTAGTAGAAAAAAGAGAAAAGATGACATTAATGAAAGCCAAGAACTAAAAACCTACTTAGGAAGTATAGTTATTTCTGGCAAAGGAACACATATTAGTATAACTCCGGAGAGGTGGATTTTAAATGGCGAGGTACATAAATGGGTGTCGTCAGAAGCAATGACGTCATACAAAACTAAAATAGTGACTGACAGGACAGGGGAAATGATTGTTGTTATGTTTCCCAACAGAATCACGTTACTCGTGATGAGGCATATGCGAACAAAATCTCAAAAACGTGGAGGAAAAGTAGATTTCCTTGGATTTTATATAGTGCAGGATAAAGGATTTTCAAAGTCAACCCATGGATTGTTAGGTAATATTTTTATGCAATTATATATTTTCCTTGCTTTTATTAACGGACAAATTTTATTGTTAGAAAAAAAGTTCTGTGAAAGCGAATGAGAATTTCCTCCATGCAATAGCTTTTTGCTTTAGATGGTTTTGGCTGTACTCTTACCAAAACCGGTATCACAAAATTAAAAGTAACCACAAAGGACCTGGCAGCAGCAGAAAAATGCCAAGATTGCTAACTTCAGGGTAGTATATGCATTTCAGGTTAAGGTTGAAGTTAGATATCTAAGCTTTGATTTAAGAAGCGTATGTTTTTTGTTTCTGAAAAATATTTTATTGAACATTGAGTAATTAGGTATTCAATAATTACAATGTTCTATTTCACTTGATCATGATACTTATTTCAACCTTTAAGTCTGAAGGAATTATTTGGATTTTGTTGCATCGGCTGACTTAAACATTATAAAGAATGATGTTTTTCGGTTGGACAGTGAGAGTAATAGAAGATACCGTATATACTATTTATACGGATAAAGTATAAATTGTAGAATTTTGGGATCAACAGGATCATACGAAGGAGCGTTTAAAAGTACATAAAGACTTATCATCATGACAGTTACGATTAAAACTAAGGATATCTTGTGATTACAATCCTCTCGTGTTGTTTACTGAAAGCATTTATTGCTTTACTGTCAACAGGATAATTAAAATTTCACTTAACAGAACACAACTCTCCTGCCTGTCCTCGTTCTACCATTATTTGGTGATATCGTAAGAATTTATACACTTTTCCAACAAATGACGTAAACATTTTTGTCAACACTAATCGTTTAGATATTTTTCAATGCATGTTTATTTTTTTCAGGGCAGTTTTTATACAGAAGAGTTTCATTAGAGAAGAAAAAGACTCTTAAAAATGGTCGCACCAGAGGCAAATTAAAAGTATTTGGTAATACTAGAAAACCACGAAAGGTTGTAGCGTCACTTGGTAGGCGATTAAATTTGGCAACAAATTTAAAAGTAGAATGTTGGATGGTATCTCATAATGGCAAAAGACTTCTCGATGGCAATTTTATGGATTACATTAATAGACGAAATATAACAGACTATATTAACAAACTTGGTGGAGGTTAAACTTGTTTGATGGGTTGTAGTGACCACAGTCAGAACATGTTTTCAATTGTTTAAAATTTGTATCCGGACGTTTAACTGTTATTTTAGAAATTCATCCAAAGACTAATTAACCACCCGACTCGAAATAACAGCTAACACATTTAGAGGCATTAAAACAAGTATACATGCACGAGAACACGTCGAATGCATATTTGATCATCCCAAATGCAAACAAAGTCTGTAAAACGGATTGGGTCTGATCGATGAGTGAGTTTTTAATTTGTTTTCTATGTGCTTTTACATTGTTTTGTAAGCAGATATAACATTATTACGCACGATAGTGGAGAGAGAAAGTGAATTATATAAAAGCAAGTGTGCAAATATAAATTTTATACCATGAGAGTTTATTTATGTTTTTGTGATTAATTTCGGGTTTTTCAGCATTGGAAACATTAATATTACAAGAAATTTATTCGAATAATGCATTGCAGTTGTACATGCAATTTGAATCAATATTTGATTGAATTGTTATTACCGTATGTGAAAATCAAAATAGATATTATCGTACATATATTGTATCTGTCTGCCAATTTCCATTTCTCGTCCCGATATGCACCTAATGGTGGCCACTAGACGTTAAACAATAATTCATCAAATTCTCATTTTAAATAGATAATTTGTTAGATATGGCCACCCAATTAATACTTATTCTATGATAGCAATTCTGATGTACAACGTGTTCATATTTTGCGAGTTACGATCATCAGCAGGAAGAATGTCCAAAAGTATAAGAGCATATGTCGATACAAATGTAAAGTACTTGTCCAGTATAAAACCGTACAACAGGTAATATAATAAATAAAAACGTCACAAAGATTCTGTAGAACTAAACATTTTGAAAAAAAAATTATGGAGGAGTTCTATCCACACAACAGCGATTGACCAAGCATTTCTTGTTTTTTTTTTTGAGTACTCATAGGAAATGTAAAGAGACAAGACCGAAACACGTGTCTAAAATTATTCGCCGGTCAATATTCAACTTCAAGTTCACGCGACAATAGTTCTGAAATAAAATTAAAAAAAAACATATCAAAAACAGGAACACAGAAAAATATTCGACTTTGTAAAAAACATCGGCATTGATTAACCTTTTAGTTTTTTAATAAGTTATCGATGCGCAATATTTTATTAAAAAATACAAAGTACATGTATAGGGTTTCATAAATATACCGATTGTCTGTGCAATAAACATACACATTTTTTTTTTCATCTTAAAAAGGAAATAATAAAAAAAATTATTCTTTAGGAGAAAAGGCATATTCATATCTTACCACCGAGAAATGATTGCTCAGATTACTGTTGCGTTATACATTAAAATTTTGTACTTGTTTACTCTAAGATCAGTTGTATACAATGAGACATGTGCAATCTGTTTTGGAGATTCTGATGGTATCATACAATTCTGCTGTTAAATTAGGACCTTCGCATGAATTTGGAAACATTAGGCATTTAAACAGCAGTCATCAAATTTATGCAGAAAAGGCCTTTCTTTCCATGTCGAGGATAGGTATCAACCTCAGAGTTTTCTGTTTTTATTAAATCTTTATAATGAAATGAGTTGTATGGAGTTATTTTTGTTGCATGAAGAAAATCTTCTTTCCAGTGACGGCAAAGCTATTATAACGTAAAATAATTTTAAAAAAAACCCCGTGGTAGGTACCATAGGAAAGGAGGGCATTTTATGCATAAATTTTCGATGAAAAATCATATATTATTGACACAAAAAAAGGTCCAGATCCAAAGACGTTTCGAATATCGAAAATAAAATATTTCGTCCAATCACAGAATGTATGTTTCACAACATCATAGAAAAGCGTATTTAAGGTCAAACGTCAAAAATCGTAACAAAAAACTGCAAAACCTCACAATGAGCGTACGATTTAATCACAACAGAATGTATAGCAAGGTCGTCTTTGCGATCCCCGGTTTACCACCAAGACGCTTGGTACATAAACTAGTAGTATCTTTCAAATTTCATATGGATTTTGCAGAATGAGCAGTATATTAATTCAAGTCGGAAATATTTTTTATTAGAATATTTAAATTTCAATTCCACGAATGAACAAAAATTTGTTTAATAAACAAGTATGTGTTTAATAAACAAATGTACAACAATTTGTTTATTTACAAGAAAAAGAAAGAATGGTAATTTTCATGTCTTGCCTTGAACAAGTATGTGTTTAATAGAATAAAAACATATGTACAGATTTTCTTATAGAATTTCAGGTCATTATTGCAAGAAATTATTTCACTTTAGATTCAGAGGAAATAAAAATGATTGAATGTAAAGGAAATTTGTATGGAGAAGGAACTGTGGGAATATTTTTTGAAAGGCCATGTTTTGAAACCTATATATTGTTTGTTTCACGAGTAAGAGTAAAAAGATTATATTTTGTTACACATACATTTATGATAAGTCTAAAAAGTCCTTTACAATTATAAAGCAATAATAACGACAAGTACAATGTAAACTACTTGTATTACTATATTGCTAGTAATATTACTATCACTACCCCTTATTTGTATGACAACATACAATACCACCGCCTCTTTTCCCCCACTTTTTTCTAGTGCCCATTAAATAACGCTGTGACTGATACTACATTCTTTTTTCTACTACACAAAATGCTGTTACATTTCCTGTTGTTGCTTCTGCTACTACTACTGTATTTTTCTGAATCAATCAGCTGTCCGATCAGTCGTGAAGGAGTATATAAAAAATGTGTGAGTCTTCCAAGGAAGACATGTGTCGCCTGCGGACGTCAATTTTTACAAAAGATATTAAAACTTTCTAAAAATGAAATACATATGCACACCTTTGCATTAAGGTTAATGCACAGAGAAAGTTTCATCAAATTGCTTTGAGCGGTTATGGAGTAGTTGAGGATAGAAGTTTTGCCCCTCCTTTTTTTTCAAAAATGTCAATATTTTCTAAAAATGAAATATATATATATGATCACCTTTGGATTAAGGTTAATGCACAGAGAAAGTTTCATCAAATTGCTTTGAGCAGTTATGGAGTAGTTGAGGATAGAAGTTTTGACCCCCCTTTTTTTTCAAAAATGTCAATATTTTCTAAAAATGAAATATATATGCACACCTTTGCATTAAGGTTAATGCACAGATAAAGTTTTATCAAATTGCTTTGAGTGGTTATAGAGTAGTTGATGATAGAAGTTTTGACCCCTCCCCCCTTTTTTTTTCCAAAATGTCAATTTTACGAAAAAATATTTTAAATTTTCTAAAAATTAAATATATATGCACACCTGTGCATTAAGGTTAATGCACAGAGAAAGTTTCATCAAATTGCTTTGAGCGGTTATGGAGTGGTTGAGATAGAGGTTTTGAACCCCCTCCTTTTTTTCAAAAAAGTCAATTTTTACAAAATTGTTTTTTAAATTTCTAAAAATTAAATATATATGCACACCGGTGCATTAAGGTTAATGCACAGAGAAAGTTTCATCAATTCCTTTGAGCGGTTATGGAGTAGTTGAGGATAGAAGTTTTGCCCCCCCCCCCCCCTTTTTTCAAAAATGTAAATTTTTACAATTTTTTTTTTAAATTTCTAAAAATTAAATATATATGCACACCTGTGCATTAAGGTTAACTTTCGAAACTTGGTGGGCAGAATGGAAAAATGAAATAAATAGATTCGAAAATATAATCTTACAAAGGTTAAAATTAAAAGTTTAACAATGGAGGTCAGTAGGCAATTAAATAAAGGGTATACGAAAAAAGATATTGAAAATTTAGAAAAATCATTAGAGAATTTAAAAGATTCTTCAAACGGAAATACATGTACTGATCATTGTAAAATGAAAAGCATTGAACATTCAATAAAGGAGTATTACACAAGACAAGCAGAGGCAACAAAAATACGCTCGCGGATAAAATGGGTAGAAGAAGTCGAGAAATCGACACGTTTCTTCTTAAATTTGGAAAGAAACAAGGTCAAAATAAATTGTGGAATAGAATTAAAACCCCCCACGGGCAATATAAATACGACATTGACTCAATTATTGAAGAACAAGTAAAATTTTACTCAAATCTATTTACCTCTGAGGGTTGGGATATGGGAAGTGCAACAACCTTGACTCAATTCATTAAAAATAAATTGAATAACGAAGATAAAAACTTCCTCGAATCTGAAATTACACAAGACGAAGTTGAAAAAATATTAAAAGTTCTCAAACAAAACAAATCGCCTGGCGAAGTCGCTATAATATCGGAATTTTATGTACTTTTTGGGATACAATCAAAGATGAATTCTTTAGACTTTTAGAGAACATTTTCGAAAAAAATGAACTAAGTAAATCCCAATATAAAGGAGTATTAACTTTATTATACAAAGGGGGTGAACGAGAAAATATTCGTAACTGGTGCCCTCTAACTCTTCTTAATACTGATTATAAAATAATTGCAAAAATTTTAGTCGAAAGACTAAAATCGGTTTTACCAAAATTGATACATACAGACCCAAAAAGGGTTTGTAAAAGGTCGAAATATAAGTGAAGCAAATCGATTGATACAAGACATAATTGACTATATAGAAGCAGAAGATGATGAAGCTATTTTAATTTTCTTAGATCAACAAAAAGCTTTTGATAGAATAGAATAGGGTTGGGTAGATTATGTGTTAGCGGAATTTTTGGAGAGAAATTTAGAGGGTGGATCCAAATGCTATTTAAACATGCTGAAACCTGTATAAAAACAAATGGTTTTATTTCAAAATGTTTTAAAATAACACGTTCTTGTAGGCAGGGATGTCCAATTGCGCCTCTCTTGTACATTCTACAAGCAGAACCAATGGCTTGCGCTATCAGGGGGGACAATAGTATAAAGGGCATAAAGCTACCAGGGGAAAGGAATGGTGAATGTATTGAAACAAAACTGTATGTTCGCGGACGATACACATGATGAACAATCTATTAAAAATTCCTTTTCAATATTAGAGTTATACGAAAACGCTTCTGGTTCAAAAATAAACTTCGAAAAAAACAAAAGGTTTGTATATTGGCAATGCAAGGAGAAGAAAACCAAAATACAATAAAATTTCGTGGGTTACAAATAACGTCAAAACTTTCACCATGGGTATGAAATCGATACTGATAATATATGGCAATCTATTATCGAAAGAATAAAAAACTGCATTCATGTTTGGAAAAGTAGAAATCTCACGTATGTAGCGGAAAAACTCTTATAGTAAAAAGTAAACTAATTTCCTTGTGCGGTTTATATGAAATTGAAATGCGAGGCATACCAGACAGGTACTCAAAAGAAATTACGACTATAATATGGGATTTTATTTGGGACGGGGGAGGAGGGGGGCCAAATCAAATAGAAAGAAATGTATGTTGCTTAGAAACTGAAAAGGGGGGTATTGGTATGATAAATTTAGAGACTTTAATTGAGAGTAAACAAATTAAGCTGTTATATAGAATCATTCACGAACCTTTAGAGAGCTGGAATGCCATAGGTAAATATTGGTTCAGAAAATTTGATGAAAAACATAATGAATATTTATTTATAACAAAATGTGCGCACACACAGCATCTTCAGATGAATAAGTTACCAAAATTTTACCAAATAGTAATTAAGGCTTGGGCAAAATTGTACCGTATAATACAGAAATCATGCACAGTTCAAGATGTGTTACTACAAAGATTATTTTGTAATCCTGATATTAAATTTAAGAATAAAACCCTTTTATTCCCGTCTTTTTTGAAAAGTAATATAAGGACTTTAAATGATATCTGGGATGCAGAAAATAAAAATTTTAAGAACTGCGATATTATTTTCAATTTGTTAAGAGATAAACGAAACTGTATTTCGGAATACTCTAGACTTAAAAAAGCTATTCCCAACAAATTTCTAAATATATTAAAGGGAAATCTGACTGTACCTGATAAAAACCATTTCAGGTTACAGATAGATAGTGATTTGCATTTTGTGAATAAACAAGGGTAATCAGTATAAAAAACATTAGAGACTGCTTAACAATTAAAACGCTGCCGAAATGCCAAATCAAGTGGGAGCAGGTTTTTAACCGGGAAATAGAATGGCATGAAATATGGTCCTTTTTAAAACAAGTCCAAATTCACAGTAAAGTTAAAGAATTTCAATGGAAATGTGTTCATAATATTATATACACGCAATGTCGTTTGCAAAAAATGAATTTATCTGATGGGAAATGCATAGAAATAATTTTGAAAACTTGGAACATTTATTTTTTAGATGTAACTTATCGAAAATAATCATAAAAGAAATAGAAGAGATTTTCAAGACGACAGGTATTTTACACGATCTGACTATCTCTGAAGAAAACATGATTTTAGGGGTTATAAAGGGCACATTTAATCAAACCAACTTTATAAATATAGTAATCTTCTATTAAAAACCGGAAATTTGGAAATTTCGTAATACAGTTAAATACGACAAAATACCAATACAAAACGACTCGTTTATCTCCTTTTGGCGTAACGGTTTAAAAAATAATCTTGCAATAATGTGGATAAACAAACTATTTAAACATTATTGACTGTTTTGCAATTTACAACTGTTTTCAATGTACAATTAATGTACAATTATTTACTTACTGAAAAGCTCATCATACATCCCAAAACATTAAAATACACATGGCATGCTCGAATAAAGCTACTAGAAAGATTTATTCGATTACTTATTTGTTTAATAGGGATTTTCAACTAAAGTCGACAAGCATAAACACCATACATTAAGCCTTCGAGTTACCTCTCTTGTATCGTTAAAAATAATAAAAAGTGCTAGTTAATGCACTGTTTTGTGTATGTTTTATGTTTATCGACGTTAATCGAAAATCCCCATTAGGATTGGGAATGCTTACAAGTATTTAGTTTGTTACAAAGTTAAACGCTTTTGTAAATTATTTATAAATTATAGTGTATAAATAGTACTATTATGATTTTATCTTTTGGATATTGCAGATGCATATTATATATATTTTTTCACAACAAAAAAGATTGATACATTTAGTTAGGTATTTATACAAATAGTGGGCTAAATAACACACCTGCTTTCCCTGGGTAGGTGTAAATCATGTAAAACAGGGAACCTTAGACAGCACTCCTGGGTTTCTAAGGGAGTTGTAACAGGAGATTGGAGAAAAAAAGGTTAATGCACAGAGAAAGTTTCATCAAATTCCTTTGAGCGGTTGAGTAGTTGAGGATAGAAGAAAAGTGTGACGACGCAAAACTACAGATAAGTGACCATCCGTTCCGCAGGCGACACAAAAAAGAACAAACTATCACATCCTTAATGAATACTATCATCCGAGAAGCAATCACTCAACTTGAGGAAGAAATGATGGAGAAAACTGCAGAAGAAAAAGACGCTACAAAACACCACAATGTTTTTGTTTTTGTTTTTATACAAATGGAAGTCGAATTAAAAAATATATAATATACATATGGCTGCACAGAAGCGCTGATCGGTAGTTCAATCTAAAATCACACGGCTAAAAACGTAGGTAACTAATAATGGTACTCAAAGACGTTTCTTCAAAATCGAAAATAAAATATTTTTTCCAATCACAGAACATGTTTCACAACGCTCATGATGTTATCATAGAAAGCGTCTTTAAGGTCAAATAGCAAAAATCGTAACCATGCCGACTGCTTCAGAAAAAAGAGCAAAACGTCACAATGAGCGTAAATTTTAATGACAACCACAGAATTAATAGCAACGTAGTCTTCGCGATCGCTGGTTTACCACCAAGACGCTTTATACATTAAGCAGTATCGTCTTGCAAATTTCCTATGGATTATTGGAGAATGAGCAGTAAGTTTGAATATTAATTGATAAGTCGGAAATATTTTTTATATTGTTTGTTTCATGAGTAAGAGTAAAAAGATTACATTTTGTAACACATACATTTATGATAAGTCTAAAAAAGTCCATTACACTTATAAAGCAATAATAACTACAAGTACAATTTAAACTACTTGTATTATTATATTGCTAGTAATATTACTATCACTACACTTAATTTGTATTATAACAACATATAATACCACTGCCTCTTTTTCCCAACTTTTTCAAGTGCCCATTAAATTATGCGATTCTTTTTTCTACTACACTAAATGCTGCTACATTTCTGGTTGTTGCTTCTACTACAAATACTTTTTTCTTCTGAATCATTTAGATGTCCGATCAGCCACTAAGGAGTATATAAAAAAGAAACAATCAAACTTAATGAACATTATGCGAGAAGCAGTCGCGGAAATTGAAGAAGAAATGATGGAGAAGACTGCAGAAGAAAAAGCTATAAAACACAACGTTTTTATAAAAATGGAATTTGAATGAAAATGATATAATATACTACAAATGTAAATGGGTTAAGATCTAGTGAAATAAAATGAGCTTATGTCACATGTTCATAAAGAACCTTAAAAACTTACCAAAAACAAATATTTCCTGTCAGATTTTTTTCTAAATTGTTGTTGTTGGGAAAACTCTGTATACATGTCGCTTTATCCTGCCATAGATGAACTTTCTCAAGTTCTAATGGTATCTAAAAAACATATTTAAACCACAACTAAACACATGTAATGTAATACTTATTCCGACAAACTTTTTGCGGTACTTAGCTGTTGGTTCAACAAAATAAATTCTGTTACTGAAATGAATGTAAGAGAAAGGCAGAAATTTAGGGGCGTGAATGACTTCGACTTCAATTTTTTTCTGTATACTTCGGGCGATTTCTTTTTCTGGGAGGGGATTTTAGGCCGCTAGTCTACTATGTATCACAGAATACCAAAGTGTATTTTGCACATTTGGCGGTGGATATGCGCCAAAATAAGCTACAATAATATGAATCATTATCCTTGTCCTATTTGCATTTGTTTGGATGAGAGTCTGAAAATTTATTTATGTGGCAAAAAATATAGAAACATTTATTTCCTTTTGATCCAAAACACAGTACCTTTAAGTCGATTCATCCTAAGCAGGTGATTTAACATATCTATTTCAACTTTTAATAAGGAAACTTCAGAAGAAAATTTAAAGCCGAGTTGTAACATAATTTGAATGGATTATTAAGATATATAACCATGCAAGCAATAATTTGTATTAACTGGAAAAATCGTACCCATTCCTGTTACATTCTTATCACTGAAACGTACTAAGAATTTATCCAAACAGTTAATATCTGAGAGCATGCCAAGAAATATATTTTCTGTTGTTAGGATTGCAATGTTTGAAATTCAATCGTGCCAATCAATTGCTATTCCAATGATGATTTCCCTGATACATGGTTTTAAAGTACTTCTTCCTAAATAACAGATTTTTGTGAGATTTTCATGAAATATGCCAAAGATATACATGTGATTGCAATGTCTGAAATGTTCCAAGAAATTAGTATTCAAATGTCCAGAACATATGGTTGCTGGTTAGTTTTTCAAAAACGTCTTAAACAGATTTCCAGAATATTAGCCAAAGACGGAATTGAAATGCTTGAAATTCAATTGTTCCAAACAATTGCTATTTCATATTATCACTTTTCCAAAAAAATTAAAGATCCTGGCAATTGTCCAGGATATTTATAATAAACTTCTGCACCTTATGCACACACACCCGTCCCCAGCAACAGCTATGAAGTTGTAAACAGTAGGAAAATATTGATTTTGTTTTTGGCAAATTAAGTTTCATGTTACTTTTTCAACGACTTAACCTATCTAAAGTCACTGTCACATTACCGGATAAAGCAAACGGACGACGAATAGATAGGAAAATAGTTATCCGTTGACAAAAATAGTCTCTGTTGCAACTCAAAGCTCTCGCGATCGGTGCATGAACCATACAAAACCATTTACCGCATGAATGCTTGACGCGTACAGGAAATGAAACGTACACGTGACGGACTAGTACCGGATTAAACGAACGTACAACGTAAATGTAACGGACGAGCACCGAATAAAACGGACTTACAACGCAAACGTAACGGAGAGGTACCGGATAAAACGAATTTAAAAAGATATAACACGTATTTTTATCTGTTATGTGACACAAATATACTTAATAAATACTTATGTGAATTAAAGTTTAATTCATTCTCACAAGAAGAAATAAAATGCATGCTAAAAAACCCTTTTATATCATCTAGAAGTTGATATTTCTATGCGGTTTCTTCCGTTTTGTCCTTTTAACTTACGGTCAGTATTCGGAACATATCAGTTTAATCCGTTATCTGTTCAGTAATAGTCCGTTTCGTCAATAAACCAACGGATGTGAACCGTACAAGTAACGGACAAGAAAAGGAAAAGGAACGGACTAGTACCGCAAATAACGCATACCTACCGTACATTTAACGGTCACTCTATTCGGTGATGGTTCCAAGTTTTGAACATGTTCAAAATTTTCCACTGGACTGAACGGACTTCACCGAACTTCCCCGGACAAGTAACGCATTTGCCGAATAAGAAAGGGACGACAAACGTATGTTAACGGATAAGAACGGATTGAAAATTTTGCTTTCCGTTCGACGTCCGTTAGCATTATCCGGGACGGTGAGACAGGGGCTTAATTTATAACACTGTAACAACAAACTAAATATCATCTTTGTGTAAGCAGTTTGAAAAAAATCGGTCAAGGCATACTGGGGTTAGTGGGTCATGTGAAAAATTGCTTTTTTGACAATCTAAGTCCCATAACTCTGGAATGACAAAATGAAAATCGTCAAAAAGTATACAAACCCTCAGACCACCATTTGCAATAATTTGTTAAATAAACTTTAGTGTGCAACATGTGAAAATTGTTTATATTGGACAATCTAAGTCCGATAACTCTAGAAAGACAAAAATGAAAATCTTCAAAAAGTATACCGACCCTCAGACCATTATTTGTAATAATCTATTAAAGTATGAAGAAAATCAGTCAAGGCATACTGGAGTTAGTGTGCGACATGTGAAAAATTGATTATATTTGGACAATCTAAGTCCCTAAATTCAGAATGACAAAATTGAAAATGGACAAAATCGAAAGGGCGCTTTCTTCCGTTAATCCTAATGTTGTGTTTACATTTCGTGAGAATTGATTGAAGCAAATTTGAGTTATAGTACAAAGTGTTGACGGGCGGACATTGGTATAGCATAATACGTCCCATGTACGACGGCCTTACAAATACTGGGTAAACTATTATATATTTAATCAACCCAGCAAAACGTTTTCTGAGATCAAGCTTTGTACAGTAAAATCTCAAAAAGGTGATGTGTTTTGGGAAAAAAAATGTTTCTCCATACCAATGCTATGGAATGACACCAAAATGAATAGACTTCAGGGTCAAATTATTTAACAATATATTGAAGACTTGTAGAAATCTTAGAAATCTGCTGATTTTTAAAACAAAAAGATATCGTCAAATTTCAAAATATGTGGTTTTATAGTTTCCTTCTCAAACAGACACTGATTAACAGGATGTTTAACAAAATATTGAAGTTCGGTAGAACTCACCTGAGACATACTAAGGGGCTACTAATATGAAATTTAGTGTGATTCTGTAAAAATTGCTCTTTCTCCCAACGACTTGAAGACTTTAGATTTGCACTGGCCTCTCACGAATACTGCCGATTTCTATTGACCTCCATGACGATATTATAGCACTAAATCTTCCCTGTTGTGTTATTTGTGACTTTTTCGTTGAAACGAGCGACTGTATCTGGCAGCAGCTATGAGAGCCTTAAAGTGAAAAGAAAAAAATTCGTTATTTACATTTTGCATCGTCCAACGAATTTTTGCAACAGTTCTAACAAATGGTCACCTTGTGGGTAATCATACTACAGTGTATATAAGCTTTTATACACCAGTGTCAGAATAGATAGGGGGGGGGGGGGGGTACCCATAAAACCTATTTAACCCCACCACTGTTCAGTGTCTGTACCAAAGCGGACTATTTCTCTTTTGCTCTTTTATCTTACTTTGTTTCCGGGGTTTTGTCTGTTGAATGGCGTTGATCGATTGGTATGTCATTGTTGATTTTTCTGTTATCCATTTTGTTGTTTATTTATAAAGATATTAAATGCAAATTATCAAAATCGCATTTCCTGGTGAAAATAATGTTTTTTTTTTTTTTTCCCAGAAATATGTCATCGACTGACACCGGAATGAAAAGGTTTTAGAATCTCATCTTGCAAGTTAACAACATATTGAAGTTTATAGTCTTATTCGTGCCTCAACCGAATATAAAGTATTTATAGCTTAACCATACACTTGGCCTAAACAAACACAAACCCATATTATTTTGGGATCAGCTCGCCAGAAGTGCAGCTATCATTTATTTAGATAAATACAGAAAAGTTAGATTGTCCTAGTTTGCACTGCACTGGCCGCTGCAACACTAACATATCTACAACGACAAAATAATAATCATTAACTAACAGTCAATACATTTCTAAATGATCTTATACATAATTATGTATTACAAATAAACATACATTTGCCACTTAAGGGCGGGAGCTGGGGGGACCGAGCGTCGAATGATTTAAGATACCATTTCTTTCAACAAAGAAATCTCTTCCCGCTTTTAGAACCCGTGAAACATTAAATTAACTTTAACCAATAACATAAGCAAATGTTAAAGGTCTAATTAGACCAAAAGAATTAACCTATTTTCTAAACGTAACATGTATATAAACAAGGTAGTAAACATAACCACGTGTATCAACACATGTTAATACTAGTTTGGTACTACGTGTATGCACCAGAAATAAATACATTTAGTAATATTTAGACGAGGCTAAACTAGATATTGCTAATTCTCAAAATATGTGATTTCTGAGTCAAAATCAACATACCAAAATTTCGATATAATTGGTTGAGGGAAACAAAAGATTTCATCCGGCTAAAAATGGAAGAACACGAGGGAGTTATTTATAATGCAACGAAACATACTGGAAAAGTCACCCAAAAGAACATTTTATACAAATTTTATAGATATTTTAATTGTGTTGGGAAGATATGAATAAAAAAAAATCATACATTTAATCTTTATTTCGTTGGTCCAAATAATAAGACATTGAGATTAATTCTCAATATTTCAGCAAATATAATGAATGTACACAAATAAGGTTATTGTAGAGAAGGGTTCCGAACAAGTATTAATTTAGTAATTTCTGATATGTATAGCCTGAAACATACAATGTGGGATGTTGTCTTTCCCATGCCCTTTCTATTTATTAAAGCGTGGCAAAAAAAATCCGTGTACTAAAACGATTAAAGGGAAGTAAATCTAATTGTTTAACATTTCTTATTTCAACTAAATATAGCATTGTAAAATAGGCATTGGGCAAGGTGTGAACTAAGGTATGAGGTACCTAACTGAGCTATATTTCAAAATTTAAAATTGTTCATGCAAGTAGAGCACGTTGAACTGCATTTAAAAATTAAAAAAAAAATAATGTATATCACTTTTTATAATACTTCCCAATTTATATTGCTGTATCACGTTTTGGCGAATAGAATGAGTAAATACATAGTATCGCTGCCAAAATTCAAATCTTTAGACTTCTCAAAAATCCTAGAATTAAAAAAAAAAGATATATTGTTGTCACTAAAATTCTCTTTTTATTTATATAAATTTTATAAGGGTATTTTTACGTTGTCACGACATCGCGATGTAAATATACATTTTTTATACCAATTTTGATGCACAAGATGTGCACATTTCGTCGATTTACGACTCATCAGTTGTGCTCAAGGCCTAAAATGTTGAAAACCAAACCAATAAATTTAATCCAAAAAGAGCAAATTGAAACACGCCAAAATAACCAAACGGCTAAAGCCAAAGCCGTCTAAGGACAGGAAGATATATTCCTTAGTTTTTAAAAAATTTAACAATTTGTAACAGTACCTTTTAAGTATCAATTTCGGGCTAAAATGTAGATTTTTGCGGTTTTAACAGACAGGACATACAGTTGAATAAATCGCACAGAGTTTGAAGCTGGTGACCCCACACATGCTATATTTATTTAGTATCAATGAAATATAAAGGTTGTCAGAACTAACATATATCATTTTTATAGAAAATTCTAGGGATTAGTTTTTGAGAAATGACAATTTGAATTGCAACTATTAATATTTTTTTCGGCAGTTTTAATATGAAATCTACAGTAAACGACTTTTGTTTTATATGGATTTTAAATCAACTTGACTTATTGAAAAAATATTATTATACGGTAATCTAAAAATAATTTTTCTTCGATATTTAGATGCAGTTTCGAATTTTCTAGCTGCATGTAAAATTTCATAAAAATCCGTAATTTAGAGGAATACCTTAATACAAATGATTTGTCAGATCCATGATAATAATAATTAACCACGTAAGTCACTGGGGTGGGGGTAATTTAACTTCCTATATAATGGTAACTACATATGTGCGGCCCGATAGTGTCTATTTTTTTTTTTCTCATTTAAAATATGGGAAACTATTTTAAAAAAGTTTATATGATTAGTTCATATTTCCAGATTAATAAAATTTCATGAACCACGTACGTTACGTACATTTGCGAAAACAATGGTTTTTAATTTTCAAACACTAAAATAACTTGTTTGCGACAGTCACGACAGACTGCAGAACAGTTATAAATGAAAATTGTGCATGTTTGTTTTAGTACGAAGTTATAACTAATTTGTTGGTCCTTTGAAGACAGAATTTAATAAAATCCTATAGTATACACATCCTGGGTTATTTATAGATTAAATCAATATGTTAACTAGGTGGCGCTTTAAAGGTCGTTGACATTATTTGTTATTATACACTTACAAAGAACAAACACTCGATTATATTTCCTATATTATTTGTGATTTTGCTTCTAATATTGAACTACCAGCCTGTGATAGCAAAAACATACTAATAGCTTTCTTTCGTTTAATCAATATATGAAATTCAAATATTAGAAATTTCCAAATACTTATCGGCTGGGAGTTGTGGCGTGCTCCTGTAATCCAGCTACTTGGAGGCCAGGGTTGAGGACAGTTTGAGTGCAGGACCCCTGCTCTCCGTTGTTCTATGTCGATCGGGCGTCCGCACTAAGTTCGGCATCAATATGGTCACGTTGGGGGAGCTCAATGTGCCCAGGTTGTCTAAGGAGGGACGTACTGGTCCAGGGTGGAAACACAGCAGACAAAAGTCCCCGTGTCGAACAGTAGTGGGATCGCGCCTGTGAATAGGCAGCGGTTAGTAGCCTGTTCAATATAATTGGACTCGATCCTTTTCGTTTTTGCCGAATTTGTTTTTACTATTACGCTTTTACATCAATAATTGGATTTTAAAAAACCTCTATCAAAGTAATAATTATGAAATTCACCCTTTCTATAAACCAGAAACTAGGGGCAGATAATCCAAACTTCTTTCAGTTAGAATAGATAAATGTAGGTACTTATACTATGTGCAAACTTAAACAAATTTCAAATAAAACTGTTTTTTTAAATGAATATGTGTACTTGTACTTTTTTGTGTATATAAATTGAAAACAAAAATCTTCATTATAAATAGCTCGAGATATGTCGAATCCCAGGTAAAATGATTTTTGACAACCTTTTTTGTTCCAGTTGAGTAGTGACATCCCGAGGGGAAAATATGACATTAAACAAGCCAGGCAACTGTGTCATCATTTTAACTGAAAACATCACTCTGTTAAAAATGAACTTCTTACAAAGTTCCAACCAAGCCTCTTACTCTACTAACAAACTACGTAAACTATCTTGTACCTACCAAACAAACCTGAGACAACATGAAACTATCCTTTAACAAAAATGAAAACATTTACTGGAAGGTCAGTCCTTTTTCATACATTTGTACAATGCGTCTCAGTCTGAGAAGTATAAGTAATATTCAGGATTTTATTTCATTCAACATGTTTAAGTTCAAACTGTTTTCATACAGTAAATGTGCTTCGAGGGACACTGCCAAAACTATTTTCATATTATTTTTCGTTTTCAAAAGTTTTAGTCACGAGCGTTCCTGATGAAGATTAATCTAGAAATGTGCATTGTACATGTAAACAAGGAAATGTCACCAAAATTGTAGTTTTTGGGCGAGAAAGTTGAAAACTCTATTATATTTTTCTCGTTTTTTTCCCACTTTGGATGCGAGAAGCAAAGAAATAATGAAAACGAATTATGTATATATTTTCAAAGGCACATTTTAATACGTTATACAAGTTCCAGTATATGAAGATGAATATTCCAATAATAAAATGCAGCGAAAATATAACAGGTGGTCACCGTGGAACGTCGCCGGCGTTGAAATGTGAAGTTTTTTTTTCATTGTCGTCGTCATAAAAGTACTTCAAATTTTCTCAAAATAACAAGGCTTGACAGTGAACAAAATTACAACCAATTTTTGGCATGGCAGTGAAAGGGTTGATATCTGTCACGGACATTGTATGTTTAAATAAGAATTTATTTTATTAATTTATTGTATGTATTAGATATATATGCCAACCGTGACACATTAGTTTAATACTTAAACATAGGTAATCTATCGATTACAAAGCTCACCTCGTAACGCATTATTATCACTAAGCCGTAATTGACTTAAACTTTTCAAAATTTTAAGTGCTCATCCATGCAGAAAAAGAAGGTCACAGCCAGCATCTGAACCATGCATCCTACAAAGCATCTCTGGATGCTTTGGTTGATGTGGTACTTGCCTGTTAGCAGGAATGCACTTTAACCATTCTTCTGTAAGTGGTCATCCATGCAAAAAATATAGGACACAGCCAGCATCCAAAGCATGCATTGTGCTAAGCATCACTAGGTGCACTTACCATACCAATATGGTTGATGTGGCACTTGTCAGTAAGCAGGAATGGACTTTAACCATTCTTAGGTCTGTAAGTGGTCATCCATCCAGAAAAAGGAAGTCACAGCCCGCATTCTAAGCCTGCTTTGTGTTTTAAGCTTTCTTAGGTAGACCTACCATGCTAATATGGTCCATGTAGTACTAATGTTACATAAGCGGGAATGGAATAAAACATTTAAAAAGTTTCATCCATGTGGAAAAATTTATTGACAGGCAGCATCCTAAGCTGTCGATTAACTCACCTTTTTTATCCAGTATGGAATAACTTTTTTTCATTAGTAAAATATTGGTAACTTAAAATAGAACAAAGTGCAGCACAATAAAAAAAAAAGGTTTTGCTAGGTGGGCCATATTTTTTTGTGTGTTAGAGGTTGAAACATCAAAGGTTAGGGTCAAAAGATGAACATTGAAACTTAACAGTATAGTACTGATGTAAAGATTCATTAATCTTGAACCTGTTGTGCTTGGGATCTGGAGATGCATATAAAACATTGCTTGATAAAACTGCCACAGTTGCTGCTATCGTTTGACCATTATAAAAAAAACAAGGAGACAACCAACTGATATGGAAAGGTGAGGCATGGTATAACTCATCATACTAAAGCTGTGTACCAAATTTGAAGTCAATCCCTTCAGTAAAAGCTGAGTACGAAAATTTTTCAAATCTTAAAACAGTGGGACTATATTGGCTCAGAAAAAAAAGTAAGTGGTCATCCATCCGGAAAAAGTAGGTCACAGCCAGCATCCAAGCATGCATCGTGCATAGCATCTGTAGGTGCACCAACCATGGCAATATGATTGATGTGGCATGTGTCAGTAACCAGGAATGGACTTTAACCATTCTTCTGTAAGTGGTCATCCATTGGGAAAAAGTAGGTCACAGCCAGAATCCGAAGCATGCATCGTGCTTAGCATCTGTAGGTGCACCAACCACGGCAATATGATTGATGTGGCATGTGTCAGTAACCAGGAATGGACTTTAACCATTCTTCTGTAAGTGGTCATCCATCCGGAAAAAGTAGGTCACAGCCAGCATCCGAAGCATGCATTGTGCTTAGCATCCGTAGGTGCACCAACCATGGCAATATGATCGATGTGGCATGTGTCAGTAACCAGGAATGGACTTTAACCATTCTTCTGTAAGTGGTCATTCATGCGGAAAATATAGGTCAGAGCCAGCATCCGAAGCATGCATTGTGCTTAGCATCACTAGGTGCACCTACCACACCAATATGATTGATGTAGCACTTGTCAGTAAGTGTGTATGGATCTTAACCATTCTTCTGTAAGTGTTCATTCATGCGGAAAATATAGGTCAGAGCCAGTATCCGAAACATGCATTGTGCTTAGCATCATTAGGTGCACCTACCATACCAATATGATTGATGTGGCATTTGTCAAGAAGCGTGTATGGATCTTAACCATTCTTCTGTAAGTGGGTGCGGACGCCGACACCGACGCCGACGCCGGGGGTATCACATAAGCCCCCCTCACTTTCGTGAGGTGAGCTAAAAAGTCGTAAAGAATCAACATCAGCGTATCTTGTCTCGGGCAAGGATTCACCTCCGCCTCCCCCCAAATCCCCTGTATAAATCATGGCGCGAATTTTACGGGCATTTCAGTGGAATGATTTTTTTTTCAATATATATGCATTGTGGAGAATTCTGTTGTAAAAATGTATGACGATCTTTTTCCAAGTTTTTTTTTGTTCTTGCGTTGTCCGCCTTAAGCCTTCATAATATAGACCGTGGCATCTACTGCACCCACGTTTTTGTTGTAAGCATTTACTAAACGTTGCAACTTCTGAGCGGCAAAAAATGCACTTAACGAACGTACTTGTTTCTTTCCCTCCTTGTCCCTGTACGCGACACATAAAAAAAGCCTTTCTTCATAAAAAGGGCATTATCAGCCCAATAGCCAGAACTTTTGTCCTGGCATGATTTATTTCTCAAATGCCTTTAAATTTTCAGTTCAAAATTTGACAAAAATTATCAGAAATTTCCAAGGCTCTTCCTTTTGATGCAGAGGTAACCCTTAGCTGAGTTTGGTTACCTTTTTATTTTAATTGTTTTGATTTTTTATTGTTGTGCTTATTAATTCATCATTATATGTTTAATGCAAAGCATCCGGAACTTTATCGCAACTTTGCCGCCTTAGAAGGAATATATTGTTTCATTACGCCGTGTCCTTTGCTTGGTATTAAAGTTTCATCTACTTCCTTTTATGGAACCACATACGACATAACTGCCTGAACATGAAAGATAATAACAACCAAAATCCTGAAGAATGGTCACACGCTGGATGCAATAAAATATCATAAATTGTGTTTCCATAAAATAAATTTTATTACGGGGCACATCTTTAACAAAAAATATTATTGTAGTATTTTAAAGTTTAACACTTATTGCTTAAAGTATCTCTTGTATTTGTTTAATTCAAGTTGTTACTGGCCTATTTTCAAATGCCACAGACGAACTATAGCAACATACCAGGGCATAATAATCAACAAATATGTAACAATGTCCTGCACTTTGTTTTATTAACTGCAAATATAATAATATAAAAATGTAAATGTTAAATTCATGCATTATAGTGAATGTTTATAACATGCGTATGTGACGTCATTCGTCAAAGTAAAAGATATGTCATTAAGATGAAATATGAAATGAAACGATAATAAATATAAATTTCATGTACACTGAACACCAAAAGTCAAAATCAATAAAACCACTTTGAAAACTTATTATATACGGCGACACCTATTTATAGATTTTTGTATAATTTGCAAATAACACAATCTATGGCAACTTTTGATAAGAAATGCTTCCATAGTTAGTCCCCATCCTCGGCTAAATAAATTAATCCTCATTTTATGCATTTTTATATTTGATTGGTAGTCTATTTATCGCCCCGTGTCTTAATTTCGACCCTCTTGTGTTCTCCGTGGCACCGGTGACGTAATAATCGTTGCTATTTTTGACAACAAATGCATTTGTCAAAGTTGAGCAATCCGCTGTTTTTGACAGGTCCACGTGTATATATTTGTAAACAGTTGCACACGTGTGTACTCTTTATTATGACTATTACGATTTTAACTATGATTGGATGTAATTTAAATGGTTCGATAGGTGGCTAGGATTTGATAAATAGCACGTTTAGCACGAGCTAATAATTAAGCGGGAAACATTTTCGTTTTCAAGTTAAGAAGGGGTATTGGTCATTCGACTCTCCACTTCAGTACAGTGCAGTTCAGTTTTCGATATGTATACCCTCCCACCCTGTGGTTGTATAATTTATGAATTCTTGTACTTATATTGGTTTTTCTTTTGTAAATTGGTGGACCTCCATGGTGGCATCAGAGTATATTTTATTATAATAAAATAAAACTGCACTGCACATGTGGCAGAGCTATGCCTAGAAACAAGTGTTTGTTTTTATTTGATAAATGTTTTATGTTCGGTTGAGATTGTCGAATAAGAACATAACAAACTATACGTGTGTTTTGATAATGTTGAAGGTGAAGCTCTTTGAGGTAAGTTATTCATCTTTTAAACGCAGAGTCAATAATCGATGCTATTTTACTAATACCAATTCATCTTCCTCCAATTATTTGCCCCTACTGCTGATAAGATCTCGGGCCCGCTTGATTCACTGTGCATTACTTGTTCCAGTTACACTGTTCTGGACAATCGAATCGCACGCGTGGGAACAGGAAGTCACAAATTCAAAATGGATGTCGATGTTACAACAGCTATATCGACGGACTTGTTTTTGGAAAATGATGAGGAATGTGAGGAAGATGACACGGCAGTTTTGGTTGTAGTGGCATCTTGCATTGCACTGTAGGTTTTTTTTACATGCAATCCTCATTGATTTGTGAAAAATTTAATAATAAACAAATAAAGCATTTACTTCAACTGTTGTATAACATACACTATTGTAATAATTCCACATCCATCTACATACCAGTCCTCAAGGTATGTTATTAATGTAATTTATGCTGTATGTAACTTTATTTAAATGGTAACTCCCCTCCTACTTATGTTGTACTCTAGTCAAAATACGAGGAAGGGAGGGGGCTGGGATTTTTTTAGAAAAAATTTCCTTGTCCTTATTTTTGTCCAAAAAACCTTCTGACCAGCACCGTGGTTTGAAAAAGGTAATCTGACTTCAATTTTTGCAATTAAAAAAAAAAGAAAAAAATTTCTTGCATTGTTAGTGTAGGAAAAAAATAATCTAGCCCGCATTGCAGGTGGAAAAAATGTTCAGCTTAAGGTAAAATCCCACTCCCAGGACCCCCCCCCCCCCCCCCCCGAAAATCAAATGGTCTGTTCTTAATACCATTTTTGTTATAAAATTTCAAGAGCTCATCATGCTGATGTTTATACATCATTTTGTTGGCTTAGCCAAAATCAACATTTTTCTTGTCAGTTCTATTAGCATATACAATGTTCAATTTTAGTACGTACATTGTATGTAATGTTATCCATGTATTTTTTATTCCTAATATCTTTTGTTTTTTCACATATTTGAACTATAAATTTCAAGATATTCAGTCTTTTATTATTTGTATTTTGCAGACTGCCAAATCCAAGACCTAAAATATATGGTTATGTGGAGAATGTAGTACCACAATTTAATGAAGAACAATTCAGAAGACTGTTCAGGATGTCTTTAAACACATTTGAGATTTTATTGTCATATCTTGAAGAATCCCCGGAGCTATCAAAAAGAGGTTATGGTGGAAAGACCCCAATATCTGTAAGGAAACAGTTGATGATCACATTGTGGTACCTTGGAGGCCAGGATCCAATTATTAGAATAGCCGACAGATTTGGGGTTTCGGAATCATCGATTATTTTATCCAGAAATCGCATTATTATAGCTCTTATTAACAATGTTCTACCAAAAGTGATTTGCTGGCCTAGAGGTCAACAGATGGAGAATGTTACATCTAAATTTAGTGAAAGAAATAATTTTCCGGGAATTGTTGGATCCCTTGATGACACCCATATTAAAATACGTGCACCTAAAGATCATCCTCAGTCATACATAAATCGTAAAAAATTTCATTCTATCCATCTCCAAGCCATATGCAATGCAGACATGGAATTTATGTATTGCAATATTGGTTTTCCAGGAAGTTGCCATGATGCTAGGGTTTTGCGACAATCAGACTTTTGGGACCAGGGCTTAGTACTCTGTGATGGTAAACATGTTATTGCAGATGGTGCATACCCGTTGCGCAGATGGCTCCTGACTCCGTATAGAGACACAGGGAACTTAACAAATGAACAAAAAAACTTTAACCACTTGCATTCTAAAAATAGGGTAGTCATAGAAAGGGCTTTTGGATTGCTTAAAGGCAGGTTCAGGCGTTTACTTAATCTGGAAACAGTGTCAGTTGAGACAGCTATTCACATAATTAACTGCTGCTGTGTCGTTCACAATATTTGCCTTTTTAGTCTTGATAGGATTGACGACTTTGCAGAAGCTGATGAAAATCTTCATTTGAATCATTTAAATTTACAGTTACAAGAAGCTGAAAATGAAGGTGTTGTTAAACGTAACAGCATTGCAAGATTACTTGCCAGACATTAACCTATTTACTTTTTTCTACCTACAAATACATTCTATTAGTTTTCCTTATTTAGTATGTTCATGAATTACATGCATTGAAGAAATACTTTTTTTAAACTAATTTTTCTGTAGGAAAAGAAAAATATTGTTAATCAGTGTTATATGACTTTATAAGTGCTTTTAAAGTTTATATATAAAAATATATTGAAAGTGAAAAAAACATTAATTTCCTGTCTTTACTGTTGATAATTTAATTTCAAAATGGGTTTTTACCTAAATTCATCAGATTGTTTAAGAGGACTTATGCAGGCAGACAGGAATACCTATCCCAAAAATTTTGTCTTTTTATACTAGTGATACCAGGGTATAAAGGAATGAAAGCAGGACTTTTCTGAGAATTTCACCCACGGATTCAAAAACCTTTCAATAATTATTATGATGAGTATGTTTCAAACAAATCTCTTACAATAAAAAGATTCACAACTTTTGTGTTTTACTTTACTTGACACCAAATAGAGGAAAAAATTATAATTTGTCTTTATGAGGTAATACCAACCAAATACCACAAATGCAATATGTGTGTCTGTAAGACAGGAATGCCCTGCCCTTTATTTTTATTATCGATCTTAAATTTAATCAAAGTCTCTGTAGCATTGAATGTAGGTCAAAGTAGACTACTTCTAAAGATAAATATACTGGCAAAGTTTGACAATCATATTATATATATACTTGCCCAAAAATGGAGCTAAATGCAAAACTGTCAAAGTAGCACAACATTTACGGCAAAGTTTGACAATCATTCTTTATATATATTCGTCCAAAAATGGATCGAAATGCAAAACTGTCAATGTAGCATAAAATGTGGATCAAAGTGACAAAACTAAAGTCCCACCATTCTGGACTTTACTCCTTCAGATGAATAAACTGGTAAAGTTTCACAATCATAATGTGTATACTTGCCCAGAAGTGGAGCTAAACTAAAATTTAAAGTCACTGGAGCGTAAAATGTAGGTCAAAGTGACCAAGTAAATAAGAACTTCTACTGTATCCTTAGATGAATATACTGGTACAGTTGGACAGCCATGACGGATATAGTTCTAGAGAAATGGAGCTAAACGCAAAATTTAACCAAAGTCAATGGAGCATATAATGTAGGTCAGTCACCCAAGACCTGCACATTTGGACTTTACCACTCTAATGATTATACTGGTACATTTGAACAGCCATATAAGGTGTAGTTCATACAAACTGAATTTAACCCAAAATTTAACAGTCACAGGAGCATAGAATGTAGGTGAAACTGACTCAAGGTTTCCATGTATGGTATGTACTCCCAATGGTGAATCTATTAGAACATAATGGATGTCAGATGGATGTTTACTGATGTACGAAGGGTGATACAATATGCTCCATCCACATTTGTCAGTGGGGCATAAAAATATGTAGCAACGGAGCAAGAAGATCAGATATGGATATTAAAGTGAGATATATATTATAAATTTTGGCTTAACCCCACCATTTCTTTTGAGATGGCCAAATCCTTCAAGTCTGGTATGTTTTTTGTCTTTTCTTCCTTGATATGCAGATTGATCATCCCAGTTCATTGTTTTGTTTTTACTTTTTTGGGGAAAATTCAGTTTGAGCTTCAGATTACACAATCTTGGAACCTTTTTCATGTATTTCATGCTAACCCCGCCACATATTTTATGTGCCTGTTCCAAGCCAGGAACCTGTAGTCCAGTGGTTGTTGTTGTTTGCCTGTTTATTGTTATTTGTTTTTTGTTGTTTGAATAGACTAGGTCGATTGTTGTATGTCACGAATATTGCCACATTCTGTATTTTTCAGGGCTTTTTACAGCTTGCTTTATGGTATGGATCATGATCCATTGTTGAAGGCCGTAATGCGACCTGTAGAAGTTATAATTTGTCTGTTTTTTGTGGATGGCTGTCTCATAAACAATCATACCACATCTCCCATTTTTTATATTTAAGAAAATGAGATGTGGAATAAGTGTACTAGATGCAACCTGCTAAACTTTACATGTCACAATTTAAAACATTGCAACAGAAAACAGCCAGCACCCTGCAATGTGACCTGTGACTAGACCTGCAATTACTGGTAAATCTCTGTTACAATTCATGTCACAAGTGTATGAAGACAATTGAAAAGGTGTGCCCAACAAATTTCTGAGGAATAAAGTAGCTCAACAATGAAAACCAATGAATATTTTTTTTATTCATCATCAAATAAAGTAAATGTATTGTGTGCACTCAACTTGTAACATATAACAAAAAATATCTCAACAATAAAAAAAGCACCAATCTTTGAGGTAAATTATGGATATAAGTATTATAAACACTCAACCTGAGTTAATTACTTTTTAAAATAAACTTGAAAAAATACAGCAAAAACATAACAAGAAAACAGCATCAATCTTTTGGTAAACTATGAACTAAAATACTTGATTTGCAAAAACAAATGTCACAAAATTAGCTCCTCCCTAGTATGCAGCCACTGCAATATCCTAACATTTATAAATTTTTATGCGGTCTGTTATTTTAGAACGACATATTGGACACTTTTTAATTTTTCTGCTACATGACAAACAGGAGGCTAAATGTCCACACTTGCTAAGAACTGTGTCTGCAATTTCATCCATACATACCACACACTCTGGATCTATTAAAACAAAATTGTAAGCATTAATGGATCATCACTTGATAAAAAATTATTTCTTTGAAGCTATTGCTTGAATTAATTTGTTCATTGCTTCCATTTTTTCATTGTGCATTTTTTCTCTACGCTCTGCTTCTTTATCACTTTTTTCTCCCTGCTGTTTTACAAAATCCTTCAGGAAATCCAAAACAGATGATGGTTTACTAGTAGATGATTTACCACTAGAAGATGGCTTATCACTTGGTGTGGAATTATCACTTTTTTTCAACCTTTTCAGCTCTGAATCAGAGTTTTCCTCATTATCAGATGTATCGGCATTTACATGTACTTGACCTTTATTTTCTAAATCATCTATTGACAGTTTTTTTCTCTTAAGAGAACTAGACACTAATTTTGGTACAATCAGAGGATCATCACCAAATACTTTATCCAACTCTTTTTCATACTCGTAGTGTTTTGGATTATTTCCACTTTTGTTGTTATGATCTTTGACATTTTTATAAGCACGACAAAGGGACTTCCACCTTCCTTGTACTTGGTCAGGAGTGAAATCATGACCACTTGATTTCATCTTACAAGAAATTTGATCCTATACAGCCTTTTTGGTAATTAATCCTGAGTTAATTTTGTCTTTGAAACTATTATAATGCTCAACGAGTTCAAGAGTGGGACCCTTTAACCATATGCATGAAACAGGTTGAAAGCTACCTGTACCTTCTTGTTTCCCTTCATTCTGGGTTGGATTTTCTGCAGTATCAGTCTGACTTTCCATAGACTTTGATGCTAAAAAATACATTGTAATTGACTACATTAATAACAGAGGCTTAATTTTACATGTTTGACAATTCTTAGCCACATGCTTATTTCAATAGTTATTTTCAGCATATTGGTAAACATGACTATTGCATACAACTGTAAATCCTTCATTTCATGAAAAAAAAAGATAATGTAATTAATGAGAAGATTTAAGTTTATGGTGATGGGGGCACACTGTTGATTTCATGTTAATTGTAATCTACCTCCAAGGAACCTGAATCAGTTTTCAGGGGTTCCATCTACAAAACTGCCCTAGCATGCCCAAAGTTGTAAATAGGGGAATGCCCTGTCGTTGCAGGGGTCAGGTCATAATACTGAAAGCCTAACCATGAACCATTATAGATAAACTGTGTGGAGAAACTCCCATGCTTCATGCAGTACAGAGTTTGCTTCTATATTTTTCGAAAAAAAGCAGACCCATTACACTAGGCTAAATTTTCTGTCCCCCTTTTTCATGTGGCAGCCTTAAGTCGTTGTTCCAGTTGCCCAACATTCCTTTTTTTCACCCTTCTGATAAATTTTTAATTATTTAACTTTTTCTCGTCCTGATGTACACATGTACTGAAATATTGTTGAGTGGACGTTAAACTCTAAACAATCAATCAATCAATGATCTACCTAGACTAGTCCTCTAGAATAGTCATAAATTTCATTTTACTTTAGTAATCACTTACCCTGATCACATCTATGTCCCCCTTTAACCATTTGCTTGCATTTGTTGCAATATGTTAATGTCTCCTCATCATCAGAATCCTCCTTAACCATGTCTGGAAAGTAATTAAAAGATTTGCCCTTAACAATACTGAATATGAAGATGATGTCCCACAGGTCTTCAAATCAGTTACAAGATACATTACATCAAAGCAAATCATCTGCCAAACAACTTCAAACTTATCCTAGACACACATACTGTTGCTGAGATATAAAATTTTATTACTCAAAAATTGATGTGAAACGACAATATTTAATTTTTGTGCAAAACTGTTAATAATCAGATAATAATGCTCAACATTCTTGTGCAAATGGTTATCATATTTTCAAGTAGGTAGAAGCATGTGCTAATTTCAAAATCCATCTACAGCCTACAGGTGTAATTCAAGGACACATAATTGCTTTTTTCAAATTAGAACACCTTTCCACATTTTCAATAAAAATATTCTAGTCATCCGTTGTATATGAAATGTGAAGTATGTCATCAATTTTAGACTTGATTATTTTGAAGCAATGAATGAATTTCTGCTTCTGAAAACCAGACTATGTACACTGTCAGATAAAATAACTTTTAAAAAAGTTAAATCTTACCTTTTGTTTTAAGTCTTTTTACTAATTCAATCAAGCTATTCCTAGTAGAATTGCGTTCTGCCATATCTGTAATCAGAAAAAAAGTTATTTAAAACAAATTTTAATATGAAATGCCAAAAACATGTAAATGATTTCTACACATTAAAGTAAAAAGTACGTAAGGTTGCCCGCATCCCTGTGTCTCGCCTGCTGTCCCTGTGGTTAGTAAGAAATGTTTGTCTGAAAAAATTTAACCAAAGTCACTCATGTGGAAAAATGTAAGTCAAAATGACCTAATTCTGGTATTGATGTTGGTTACTTATAACCTGCACAATGAAAAATCATCATGCCACAATAAGTTATAGATGCTGAGATATGGACCTCCACAAAAAATTTAACCAAAGTCACTCATGCGGAAAAATGTAGGTCAAGATGACCTAATTCTGGTACTGACGTTTGTGGTTACCCATGATGTATCCACTGACTAACTATCATGCCACTAGAAGTTATAGTTGCTGAAATATGAACCTCCACCATCAATTTTACCAAAGTCATTCATGAGGAAAAATGTAGGTCAAAATGACCTAATTCTGGTATTGATGTTGTTGGTTACTTATAACCTGTACAATGACAAATCATCATGCCACTATAAGTTATAGATGCTGAGATATGGACCTCCACCAAACATTTAACCAAAGTCACTCATGCGGAAAAATGTAGGTCAAGATGACCTAATTCTGGTACTGACGTTTGTGGTTACCCATGATGTATCCACTGACCAACTATCATATCCCTATAACTTATAGTTGCTGGAATATACATGTAGGTCTTCACCATAAATTATCATGAAAAAAACTAAGTCCAACTAAGGAAAAAAATACGGAAAAATTTGAATTTTTTTTTTTAAAATCATTCTTGGGGTATAAATTTGGAAATAAAAGATCGTATTGTATAGTGTATACATTTATACCTACTTAATGAATTTAATTTTTGGTGCAGGTCTTCATTCACAAGTATATTATAAACGATTCCACCATATTCAACCTGAACAGGTATCTTCTTGTTTCTACAATGAAAACAGAACAATTTTAACAAACTTAAATAGGTAGAGTCAGATTCTTATGATGCAATGTATTATCACCAACAACATTCTCATGTTTTATATAATTATACAGTCAAATATTGTAAGTCTGCGCACCTTCTATGTCTGCGTTTTACAATGACGTTCAGTGTAAAGCGCAGACATAGATGTAACTTGTATGTCTGTGCTTTACACTGAACGTCAATGTAAGTCACTTCTATGTCTGTGCTTTACACTGAACGTCAATGTAAAGCGCAGACATAGAAGGTGCGCAGACGTACCATACGGCACTGTATATAAGTAAGTAAACATGTATATATATATGTACATGATGTATTTTGGATTTCACTGAACAATTTCAAAACAGAGTGTTTGAATCGTGCAATTTACAATAGTCCTTGAATGGCCTTTAAATAATAGCATTTAATTAGCATTCTTCTGACAGCGACCTTTTTAACTACCTTAAATAGGAATGTTCAGATGCATTATATCCGTACATATTTGTTTGTCATAGCTTGTTACAACTGAAAAATAAGCCAAGAAAACATTAAAAATAATGATTTGATAATCTTGTTTACCATTTAGCTTAATGAGGCCATGAGGGTACCCCATGCACAACCCAGCTAGCTACACTGCCCTAGAGCTAGAATCAGTTTAACACTAACAGTTACATGTCCAACCTTTAAATGGCTTAAATTGGTTGTTCCAAGGTATTGGTATAAGCAAGTGGGTTTTTTTTTGGTCAAAAATTCACATTTACAATGTATAAGTAGCCAGGTAATGGTATTTTTTTTTAATGAAATGTCTATGGCTAACCTATCCGGTGAAAAATCGGGATTTCCTCTAAAAAAATGGTCGAATCCATCATTTTAAAATTTATTACAAATCGCTTGGTCAATGAATAAAATATTTATGCAAGGTAAATAACTTTGCATCCAACCATATGTTGCTAAACACATAATATTACGTTTGATCAGCTGCTTCTGTTTCTATCGACGCCATCTTGAAATTGTAGATTGTGCCGGCCACACCACCTCCCGAGTCGGTACAGACCGGACAGTTCCGGAACACTGTTCTGCGGCGTTCGATTGTTGTACATCACTGTGACGGACAACCTGGACAGTGAATCAAGCGGGCCCCTGGATACGTCATGGCCGCCTACGAAAGTCACGTGATTGACATTTGGTTAAAGTTCCCCCTTCTTATTTTATTTTACTCCTAGAGTTGGGACACTCCTTACATTTTTGACAGTGGACTTGCATTTCTTAAATAAAAATTATTTTAAAAAAAGTTTTCAATTTCAGGAATATTTTATTGTCCTTGTCATGGCCTACCATATCTTCAATATGAAAAATAAAGTTATTCGAACTTGATTGTATAACTACTTGTACTGACCTGTCTGTTTTTTTTTGTTTTTTTTTTTTGTATATATGATTGTTCATTTGCAGTGCCTTTACATTTTGCATTATTATGCAAGTAATAAATATGAATGAAATTACAATTATCTTGTATAATTAGCTGGATTTGAATTGAATCTTCAAATGGAGTTCGGGGATAATTGTAATAGGTCCGGATGGCCGTCCGTTAATCTTGTCTCCAGAACTCCTCGTTCATTTTTAACTTCATGCATTTAATTTCTATACAGTATTGTTACAAACTGGATGGAGATGCGAAATACGGTTTTAGAATTTTCATTTTCAAAAATAGGGGCCACAGGGGTCGAATTTCGAAAATTGGAAATTTAAACTTGTGACCTAAACTTCTCATTCATCTCTCATTTTATGCATTTAATTTCTATACAGTATTATCACATACTGTATGTAGATGGGCAATGAGGTGTTCGAATTTTGATTTTTAAAAATTGGGGTCCACATGGGTCCAATTTCAAAAACTGGAAGTTTAAGCTTGTGACCTAAACTCCTCATACATTTTTCGTTTTATGCTTTAATTTCTATACAATATTATCGCATACTGTATATAGATGAACAATGAGGTTTTGGAATTTTGATTTTTAAAAATTGGGGCTCACATGGGTCGAATTTCGAAAATTAGAATTTAAGCTTGTGACCTAAACTGCTCATTCATTTTTCACGTCATGCATTTAATTTCTATACCATATTGTCACATACTGTATGTAGATGCGCAATAAAGTTTTAGAATTTTGATTTTGACAACTTGTGGCCAACAGAGGTTGTATTTCGGAAACAGTGAATTTAAGCTTGTGACTTAAACTCCTCTTTCATTTTTCATGTAGATTTAACAAATTTATTTGTATATATATAATATTGTTCTTTATTTTCTGTAGATATGGACCGCCTCGGTGGTCTCGTGGTAGCGTGCTCGCCCCGAGTGCGGAACGTCGCGGGTTCGATCCCCGGCCGGGTCAAACCAAAGACATTAAAATTGGTATTTGCTGCTTCTCCGCCAAGCACGCGGCATCTAGGAGTAAGAGCAAAGACTGGTCGGCTCGGAGTCAGTATAATGTGTCCGAGTGAGGTGATATGTCTTCCTGCGGACAGTTACCTCATGAGCTAGCACATTAAAAATCCTTAAAAACTTAGCGTGTCGGTCTAGTACAAAGCAGGGATCATATTCATTATGATATCAACATGTTCTCGTCCTGATATGCACCTGGTTACCACTGGACGTTAAACAATAATTCATCCATCCATCTGTAGATATGCGAAAAGGTTTTTAATTTTGAAAATCTATTAAGGGATCAAATTTTGGCACCTTAAATGGTGAAATTGCCAATTTTGCTTTGTCTCTGGAAATACTCATTCATTTTTTTGTTTCAGTGGATTCATTTGTGTATAATATTGCTCTTCACTGTGTGTAGATGTGCAATCAGGTTTTCAATTTTTAAATTTGATTCAGGGTTCCAATTTTCAGACTGAAATTGTTAAAGTTTTCACTGTTAATTGTTTTTTGACTTGTGTAGTGCGATGATTGACATCGTTTCTGATGGAACCAATTTCTAGTTTTATATTGTTATTGTTTTTTGGATTTCAATAAATTTTCTGATTCTGATAATAGGAACAATAGTCACCATGAAATATGCATTTTCATTATATATTTTCTAAAAAGGTATTTTTTGATAAATGAAATAAGAAGAGTTCTGTATTTAGCCGTTCAATTTCTGTGCTAAAAGATCAGACTTTATTTGTTTTAGTTTTCTTTTATGTTTGTCAGACTGCAACGTTATACATCAACGTTAGCCAGTTTTTGCTGACGTCTTTTAAGCAAATTTGCAGAAAACTGTTCCGTTTACTCCTTTGATCTTAATCCTAATGATTCCGTATTTAATCACTTCCAGACGTACAGACCCCTATCCTATGAACTGATTTTCTAAAGACAAAGCTGTGCTTTTGCTATAATATTGCACATTTTGAATAAGGATCTTGAAAGTCAACATGAGTCAAACTTTAAAATAGAAACTATCGCGCGCGTTCAACAACACCACATTGGATGACGTCATATTTTAAATGAAAATCAACGCCAGAAAACGAAAACTGATCTCGTCACAACCTCCAGGCACTAGATTTATTAATACAACAATAATTTACAGATGCTTTAGATAGGGAGGTCAGCCAAAAATTGAAGTACAAAGAATGATAGAGTGCAAAAAATGAAAACTTTTGGTCCAGATAATTTGAAAATCGGTCAATCGGTTCACAAGTTATGACAATTTGAACTTTGAAATTTTGGCAGATTTTCTTGCGGTTATAAATTTGCCAAATTAAGGCCATTTTTAAGGACAAATATCACCATAACAGTAAAGCAAAGCCTAAATAACACTATTGTATTCAATAAGAATGCACTTTATCATTCTTGGAGCTTCAGCTCCAGAATAAGGTCAAATATCCATATGTTAAACCATAAAAAAAAGAGCTACTGCAGGGTATGTGCAACAGCTATACAAGTTCATAATAACACTAAGAGCATGAAGAAACCGTTATACTTTTATACTTTTGTCAGTGAATAAAAATGATATCATTTTAAAATAAATATATTGATATAATGAGGTTGTAGAGTCGCTGCATCGTTGACCTGTGGCATGTGCAGCGACTATACAAATGCGTCATAACAATAAAAAATCAACACCAAGCACAAAATGCACAGGCGCTTGTCTCAGAAAAAAAATTACTATATATGCCAAGAGAAAAGAAAAGGTCCCCAACTCTGGCAACACAATTTTACGCGCCTGCTTCGATTTCAAAAGAATTATAGATTTCACCTTTCTGTCTCGCTCAAAACTTTTGGATCAATAAAAAAGATATTAATTTATCAACACAATGATGTATGACACGCCTACCTTACTTGCCAATCAACAGCGCTTTAGGCATATGAAATCGGTCAAAAGTGAATTATTTATCATTACTAAAATAATCTGTAAACGTGTACGGGTACTTGTAGAAGGAATTTCCCCCAAAACGTGTGCATGACGTCATCGATAGGCCCGCTGTCTTTGACGTACAAGGACACAAAGAACTTGTAGGACGCCATTTACACGTAAGGTAAGAACTTCTGGTATTTTGACTCCATATTTGCACATATCTTGTAACCCATAATGTATAATTGTTAAAAGGAAGTATTTACAATATTTTCTGTCAGTTTTTATACGGTAGACCTCAGTTCTGGGATGTTTTTTACAACAAATTTAACCATCAAAATGATCAAACATGACAAACCAAAACAATCTCAAAATTGTGAAAAAGTCTATATTTTGAATTATTGCGAGGAATTATGCATGATCGAACTATACGAAGTTTATATTAAAAGATTGTTTGGTGTGCTACATCTCTTATATTCTCTCTCAATATTCACACATTACACCCTATCCCAAAAGTTACCCCACTGTTGACATCTGTGAAGTACCGTTTGTCCTTGACCATGACAATTTCCGGATTGGTGCGCATGCGCGAAGGCGAATTCAGGAAGCACGGTACCAAATCTCGCCACTTTTTTAAAATCGACAAAAGCAGTCTACACATGCACTACTGTAACAATATACCGTGAATCTATCGTGAAAAGACCATGAATTTTCACGGAATTGTGAAAATCCAGTGAAAAAATGCCGTGAATTTTTCTCAGGGAAAAATTTCAGAGACCGTGAAAAAAAAAAGCTGTGAAAACATATGCCGTGAAATAACATATGTCGTGAAAAAGCAATGAAATTAAACCCGTGAAATGAAAACTGAAAATATGTTGTGAACAAATACCCGTGAAATATATTACTGCAAAAAACACAACCTATATAAATAACCGTGAAATGTGTCTGTCGTGAAAGTCAACCCGTGAAATAAAAACTTTGGAATATTATATATTAATACAGAATTGTGGTGAATCAATCTGACAATTGCATGTTATCAATGACAGTACAATAATCCTTTGGAATGTATTTAATATTCAATACATATGATAAACTGATTGAATTCACATTACATTATTTACATAACTGATACACATACATATGTATCCTATGATAAAGTTCACAATTGTTTTATTTGATTCAAACAACATCAATATTTGTTGCATATTTATAAACATACACTATATATTAAAGTTCTTTTAAAATTGTTCCATTTATTTATAAACTTAAACTAGAAGAAGCGGCTCCCAGGAGCCTGTATCGCTCACCTGGCAACCTGATCGGCACCAAATGGATTAATAATGTCAAGGACTTTCCCTTTTTTCTCAGCAGAAAGGGCCTGGATCATCAAAAATTTCATTTTTGTAATCTACAAGTCAATACTTTTGTAATGATATATTACAATCCTACTTTTAAAAAACTTTCAAATTTTGGCCCTTTTGGGTCCCTTATTTCTAAAATGGGTGGAGCCAGGACCCTCATTTTTAAATCATGTCCGCATATTTACATAAGTACCATTGCGTTAAAACTTGAAAAGGATCGGTCAAGGGAAACTCAAATTAATCAACGGAAACCAAATTGTCTACAGACGACGACAACGACGACAGACCCATACCATAAAACGACCACAAATTTTGTTGGGGTCTTATAAAAAAAGGTAGTGAGAGTGCTTTCACAATATTCAAAACTGCAGAAAGATATGAGGGAGTGGATTTTTCACATTTTACTACAAAACTTACAAATGAGGCCGCATTGAAAATCTTTATTTTGGTCCTAAAAAGACATGAAGGAGGGCCTAGAACCAAGAAATTAAACTATTTGTGACCTAAATAAAAATTTCTGAGTTTGTGACCTTGACCTTTAAGCCATAAATTGTAACATATTTCAATCATATAAAATAGCATAACATGATTAACCCCAAACAGTATTCATTTACAGTGGTCACGATTTGAAAAAAAATAGAACTGGGAGTGCAATGTTTAATAAAGTTTGTGAAGGTAGATATTTCAACCTAAAGACACATTCAAATAGCACTGTATAGTCATACAAAGCATAATGATGAAACTCCAAGAAGTACTTGAAATATAGAGCAGGGGCAATATGTGAACATGAACCAAGGGTATGCAAAGTTAAACTGTGTCTGTGACTCAAGACAGAGTAGTCATGACTTTGGATGGATGATCGGACAGACTGACAGATGCATGGAAGACCGTTCATTATAGGGCATTAAATAAATTATAATTAATACATAATCCAGAATCCCTCCTCATCTTGTGCATAAACCAGTGGAGAACTCAAACTCTTGATCTCCACAAGCTTTTTAATTGTACCAGTTAAGGCTTTACATTTATATAATCCTGTCGGAATATGTAGTTCAACATCAAGAACTTCAACAATACAGTAAACATGCTCAACGTTATAACTAGAATGAATAAAAATTTTGACAATTTTGCCAAAATTTCCTTTTTCAATTGCAAGGTTTAAACTTATAATTGATGAATCTCTGTTTCCTGTTGCTGCACTGGCAGCACTAAAAATTGTGACACGTCCAGTGTAGTCATTTGTCAAATGATATTTTCTTAGTACTTTTGCAGTTGCATCTAAAGGTTTAGTTAAAATAGCTTCTCTTTGTGTTAGGCTTCTACCCCTAGGCTGCCATTCCTCAAAGGGGATAAAGTTTCGAGTATTTTTTCTTTCTGTCATATACATCTCCCATAACATATTTAGCTCTGGGATTTTGGTACATTGTAAAACGAAAATGTCATTTAGTAATTCCTCATTCAGCTGAATCTGCTTGGTTTTGCAATTGGATTCATCATCTAACTCAAAATCACCTGTGAGATCACTTGATTCTAGGAATTTCATGTCAATTATCCTAGTTGCCGCTAAAAATTGGCTAAAATCGTAAAGCTGAAATAAACAAATTAAAATTAAGCAAAGATAAAATGGAAAAGTTACTGATGGTTTGACCTAATTATTCAGACAAACAAGTATTTAAAAGGAATTCAAATTTATATCAAAATTTTCTCTTTCTCACTGTATTTGGAACATAAAAGAGAAACAAATGCACACATCTAAATATGAACAAACGTAAACACGTATGTGCGTTGGATAAACGGGTGGGGCCAGGACCCCAATCTTTGAACTTGATCTGTATTTTGTCATAAGTATCATTGTGTTAAAATTTGATGAGGATCGGTCAAGGCAAACTCAAATTAACTGACGGAAACCAATTTGTCTACAGACGTCAAAGACGACAAAGACATACCCCTACCATAATACGACCATTTTCTGTTTGTCAAACACTTCAACACAAATTGCGTTTAAGTGTTTGACAATGAAATTAAATCCAGCTATAATTTTTATATTCACGGAAAATAAAAGGTCAAAGTTGTTCCATGGAGTGTAATATTTATAATTTTGCTTTGTGTTATCATTGTAAAATACAGTTTTACTTATTTTTGTCTTTTTACCTATCATTTTTTTTGCCTTTTCACTGTCTAACGAGTCTACACAGTACTATCATGTTCAAGTTTACCTTGAATTACTTACTAAATATGTCTCTATTATGGTTGATTCTGGATGTCTTTTATTTATTGCCCTTTTGGAAATCCATCCATTAAGTCGCTCAAAGCCAAACATCCATGTGGAATATAAAGGACCATATCTTCTGATGCCATCTATAATGTGATGCAATAAATGCTGTGTAATGTTCTGAAAAATAATAAACATACAGTACTAGTGCAAAAATATTATCATGATTATTTAAATACTATTGCCAGAAAAATAAAGGGCTACCGCAAGCGCATCATGATACGACCGAAGCATGTTGACAAGGGAAATCTAAACAAGTGTGTATTAAAAGTGAATGTGGAAACAATTTTGAGCATGACACAGTCATTTGCTGGACATCAAAATGGCTGCAAAATGGTAAAATTCTTTGTATGTATTCATCATACCATATACAATAAAAGTTTGTCAAAATCGGGTTAGAAATTTAAAATTAACAGCTGCACTAAGAGTGCTTAATATGACTGAAGCATGTTGACACAATAATGTTGAATAAGTGTACATTTAAAGTAAGGGTAGACAATATCTTGTTAGACATACACTAACTAAGATATTTTGAGAGAATAAAAAAGATTTGAGGTACTTTGTAAAAGTGCGAATTTGCCTCCCATTGGCCCCTTATAGCTCGGAAATGTTTAGAGCTACGCAAAATCCATTCATATACTACCGAAAGCTTATTTCAAGAGGAGTCCCATGAAAATCCAATAAAAAATAAAAATTTCAGGTACTTTGTTTAAGTGCAAATTTGTCCCCCCTTTGGCCTCTTATAGCTCAGAAATGGTAAAAGCTACATAAAATCTGTTGACATACTACCAAAAGCTTATCTCAAGAGGAATCAAAAGAAACAAATCCCATCGAAATCCAATAAAAAATAAAAATTTGAGGTACTTTGTTAAAGTGCAAATTTGGCCCCTTTGGTCCCTTATAGCTCGGAAACAGTAAAAGCTACATAAAATCCGTTGGCATACTACTGAAAGCTTAGGTCAAGAGGAATCCAAAGAATCAAATCCAATCAAAATCCGATAAAAAATAAAAATTTGAGGTACTTTGTTAAAGTGCAACTTTGACCCCTTTTGGCCCCTTATAGCTCAGAAACGGAAAAAGTTTTCAAAAATTTGATTGCTGAGCGCCATGTTAATTTTTTTTATAAGGAATCCATTAAAAAAACTGCATTGAAATATGACAAAATTTAAAATAAATAAATTTTTGGATATTTACCCCTTTTTAGCCCCATTTATCTCAAAAACGGTAAATATTACATTTAATCCGTGGACATATTCCAGAGAGGGAATTTCATAAGGAACATAATAAAAGAAATCCCATCAAATTCTGACAAATAATGAATGTTCTACATCAAAATATACAAAAACACCTAATTTTCCCCTTTTTGGTCCTTTTTTTTTAAAAACAGGTGGGGCCACAATACCCAAAATCAATACCAGCCTTCCTTTTGTGCCAAATAATGTTGTGTTAAAATTTCATAAGGATTGGTCAACTGGAACTGAAGTTATCATCCGGAAACGAAGCGTCTACAGACGCGGACGTGGACGACGACGACTGCATCATACCATTATCATGATTATACGACCTCAAAAATTTGTTTTCGGTTGTATAAAAAATCAAATCAGTGATTGATATTTTTTCTCAGTTATGTGGTATAATTTTCAATTTTCAAGATTATTTACTTCAGCCATATGAAATTATAATAATCCAAAAAACATGTAAATTATTAGTCTGAATTAGACCACTTTATGATCCACATATTATTATAGCTTTGGAACTGTTGTATATCTATATATGATTTTCTTCAACCACTGCTGTATCCCTAATCCAAGATGTAAATTATTTCTAATCCTGTCATGTCTTGTACATTGCAACTAAACTGCATTGCAATTCACTGTGTATTTTATGCTTTATCTGACCTCGACATAAAAGCTATATCTGAAGGTTAATCCAGAAAAGGGCTTCACATGTGAATTAAATGAAGAATGCTTCTCTGCAAATATATATTCAAAAAATTAGGTATACATGGTATATGTAGCAAAGTCCTTCACACAAAATTCAACTGGTTTCAATGCCCCATGTATCTTCAGGGTAATGTCGCTGTTAGCGGCCATAACTACATTGCATATAACAATGACATTACCCCTTGAAACAGGTTGGATTTTGTGTGATGGACGTTGCTACGTATACCATGTAAACCTAATTATTTGAATACATATTTGCAGAGAAGCATTCTTCATTTACTTTATCTGTATTATTCCTTGTGTAAGTTTTGACCTACACACACACATATATATCAGTCTTGAACAAATACCTTTGAACCTGTAAAAAAATTACAGGTCAATGCATTCTATTTTAAAACTTTTGAAAAAGAAGATCCAGGCCTACGGGCAAAAAATTTCTATCGTGAAGACTGATATATATATATATATGTGTGTCTGTGTGTGTTTTGAACAACTGCAAATTAAAAATGTAAAGTCTGAGACAGAAATTATCACCAGTATCACAATGAGTATGAAGGACGAGCTGTGCTACTGGTGATAATTTTTCTGAAACTTTTATAACTGCTGTTTAAAAAATGCAAAGGAATGGTCGGTAAACATCAGCATTTAATTGTCCATTGTTTCTTTTCATGAGTGTAGGATTGCACATGTTGAGTGTTCAAAATCATATTCACAGTAATACTGACAAATACCTGTATTGAAACTGGAAAGTTTCTTTCTATTAATGCTAACACAGTGTTAAGATCTTCTTCCAACTTATCCAAATCATTAATTTGGTGTTCTTCTGCAAACAATCTAGCCAGGCAGTCATAAAACTGAAAGAGGGTCTGCTCTTGAGATAATCCTAACTGGTTTCTAAGACAGTATTTTAAAATTCCCCTACATGCCAACTCCTTCCAATCATGCGATTTTAAAGCTGTGGTTGTAGAAAATATTGGTGATTTTTTAATGGCTGCTCCAAATGGAAACCTTAGTTTACCAAATCTGTCATTGCACAAAGAAATATCTTTGATAACATAAGGTGGATGCGGCAGTTTTGTGTAAGATACAACTTTTTCATCTTCTTGTGTTAAGGCTGACTGAGTATTTGATACAGGTTGATTAGACTTCCTTTTCTTTGGGTTCTTAGGTCTAACTTGTTCTATATTCCAGTATTCCACAGGCCAAATTTCTTGAAATCTGTTGAATTCTTTTTCTTGTAATCTAACCTTTTGTGAATCTTCTTTGCCTGTTATTAAGTTATGAATGTTTAACATGCACCGTTGAATGGTATGCATCCCATCGGGGTTTGATTCCAATGGACGATTATAACCTGGCAAACGAGTTAAAGGACTTGGACCCTTGCATCCTGTTGCACTTGCAATGCTTGTGGCTTGTGCTTTGTTCTTAGCTCTTTTAAATGCCTTTGCATAAGATGAATACTCCTCTTCTGTTCTCATCTTTGGTTTATCAGCAACTTCTGTTGCTAATGGAAATCCAGTGATAACTTTTAACTGGTGACCTTCTGCCAAGTAGCTTCTATTTCTTAAATAGACAGTTTTATATAAGTGTTTGCAATGGATGCCAGTAATGTGACACCAGATACAGCCGTGAAAGGCTCCAGAGCCTGAGAGATGGAATGTTTTACAGAATCCTGGGTAGTCTAGGATGTAAAGAAGCAGCTTGATTTTTAATTTGATAGGAGCACCTTGGTAATCTTTTACATAACTGTATTGTGTTAAATATAATAATTCATCAACAAGAATTTCAAAGTATGTATCTTGAGAAGATGCCTCAGATTTCTCATCACCAGGTATTATCATGATAACGAAAATATTTCGAAACAACATTCTGACTTTACGTATTAAATTGAAAAATGGAACAGTAACCACGGTAAACGAATAAGTTTGATTAAAAGAATGATATGGTGCGACACCGTCTGCTTCCAAACCGATAACTATGCCATTTGTATCTCCTTCAAAGTAGTCATCTTTCCTAAACAGTTTTAAAAATTCAGAAGAATCTTGTATATCTCTAAGTGCTATATTGCCATTATAAGCAGGAATTTCTGTCTGTAGCATTGCTGCTAGGCTAACATTGCCAAATATCCTTTCAAGTCTTGGGCCAATAGGTATGTATTTAATTTGACGCTTAGGCCGACCTGTTGCTGTATACCTTGGTGTGTTACAAACAGGACATTCCTCTAAATCACGGTATAATTTGCCCTCTGACATGTTTCTATATACAGCACAGTGGTTTATACACACATCGTATTTACGAACTGGAAGAAGAAATTCTTGTATTAGTTTCTTTGCTTCATAATAGGATTTTGGTAAGAAATTAGGCTGTGGTAAAGTTTCTTTTTCTATTTCTAATAACTTAGTCATTGTTCCTTTTGATATGTTTGTATTTGTGTAAGTTGCAAATCGTTCTCCAATAGCACATAAAACTGATTTGTCACTACCTAAAAATAGCTTCTGTTCACCAATTTTATTGTTGAACATTTTGGCACTAAACTCAGGATCCCATGTCTCTATATCATGTTTACCTTGACTAATATCAAAATCAAATCTAGATTCATCCTCACTGGAGCTCTCAGTCTCTGAGTTTGTCATGTTTATGTATTTATTGTATGTGCATGGGACAGGTGTAGCATCATTGACTTCCAAAGTACATGCAACATTTTCATCAGAGATATTGCCGAAGTTGTCACTGTTTATTTCGTCTGAATCTGAACTTGATTCCAACTTTTCTTTATTTATTTGTGGAATAAAACTCAATAGGAACTCATCAGACTCCTACAAAAAAAATTACTTTGAGTAGTGGAGTGATCATGATAAGTTGTCATAAGTAAAATTTTTTGGCAAATACAAATCAGTGAACAATGCATATGGTCCTGATGGTTAAGATCAGATATGTTAAACAACCTTTCTATATTCTAGATGCATTTTTTTGTTCTTTTCGTTGTATTTTGTTTTGTTTTGTTTTTTAATTTTTTTTTAAATTTTGGACCTTTTAATCCTTTTTGGACCCTTATTTCCCTAAAATGGGGTCCAAGGTCCTTTAAATAGTCATTTATGTTATCTGCACTTCAGAACCTTAACACAGATATTACAACCCTACTTTTCAGCAATTTTCTATTTTGGACCTTTTTTTTTACACTTTTTGAAATATTATAATAGATGACCTTACATACATCATTCCTGTCAAGTTTCATTATAATTGGCACAGTAGTTTCCAAGAAAACAAAAAAAATATGTTATTTCCCATAGGGTCCAATGTTAATCTATATATCAATGTGCCACCATAGCCGCCATGTTTGCAATCCGATTGGAACGAAATGAGGACTCTTTGTAGAGGACCTCCCAATGACCATTACTATAAACTTTCAAAACATTTGGTTTGTAATTTCAGAGGAGAAGAATTTTGAAAATCGGCCAATCAGAAACAAGAATTGGCTGTGGCGGCCATGTTTTAAGTCTGATCGGCACCAAATGAGGATGTATAATAAAAGCCCTTCCATACATCACTCCTTTCATGTTTCATTATAATTGGCCCAGTAGTTTCCAAGAAAACAAAAAATATGTGATTTCCCATAGGGTTCAATGTTAAACTATGTGCCACTGTAGCCACCTGATTTCTTGGGCATTTGACTTTAATAAAAAAATGGTAAAAAGCACCAGTTCATACATGTGTATTTACATATAATTCTTATAGTTTAAACTGGTCTAAGACTTGTTTGACAGTTGTAGCGTGAAAAATGTGTTTACAAGCTAAAAATAGAAGCCAGAAGTGACATTGCAATTCAACACTCCACATGCGACAGATATAAGTGAATAAAATGGTCATACGAAAACATATAATGTACGAAAACAAATGACACAACTATAACAGTGTCCAGTGTAAGTCATATGGTGTAAGTTAGATTTAGGAAAACAGTATTTAGGGTATCGGGTGGTTTCACCCTAGTTACGTGTTCGCCCTGGGTTGTTTCGCCTGAGTGGTTTCGCCCTTATCAGTGAGTGGTTTCGCCCTCCTATATTATTAGGTAAATAATAAATGTTTTTATTTAATAAAAGTATTGTAATGCAACTAATCAGTACTCTTTGAAAATGTTGATAAAGCCAATTAAAGGAAATCGTTAAATAAACATGTTTGCAGATGAATAAATTCACTGAAAAAGAAATACGAAAATTTTGTGCATAAAGAATACGTTTACAATTGCGCAATTATTAGTTTACATTTCACCGGGAAAAAATTACCCCAAAATTGAAGGTAGAAGAAAATGTCAGAAGGCCTGTGATTGGATATAATGTACTGGAAATGTGTATAAACTTAAAGCCCAACCATATATGTATAAAATTGAATAGAAATAAAAAGCATATTTGTTAACACATAGACAGACATATTATTAATATTAAAAGGGGGCTTGCTGACTCTATGAAGAACGGTCTATTCACACAGTTTGTTTGTTTATCATGCATTCCAAGACTATAAAAAAATAAAATTATTTTGGGAAATTATCAATCAACTGTAGCATTTGAGATCGATAAATCCTTAAATTCATTATTTTGTATTGATATATAAAAATCTACAAAAATCAGGGCGAACCGGAAATAGGGCGAAACAACCCAGGGCGAACCGGAAGTAGGGCGAAACAACTCAGGTGCGAACCGGGATTACGGCGAAACCTAACCCGAATAATCCAGTCGTTATATGACACTCACTCGTTCGTTACATTAACGCCTGAATGCATTTACCTGGGAAATCCTTCAATTGGAATAATTGTTAGCGCTTTGCATCATGGGTATTTTTTACTTAAAATTTAGCACGAAAAAGAAGTGGAGCTTATCAATGTTTGTAAACATGTTTAATGGAACGATCTAATACGACATGTGTATATTGTAACCATGTATTTAACTTTAACAATCTAAAATTGCGTATTTCGTCTCGATTGATCTCAATGCGACATTTACTCAGACCAGCGGTTTGTAAACAATAGCTTGAACGGAAGTGCGATTGCTCATACTCATAGGAAAGAATCACTATGATTGGTCACGTAATTCAGAGAGCAGTTGAAGGATTTTTAACACTGGGTGCGTTCAAGCACTCGATAGGTGAACAGCCGCCAGAGGGCGCAGAATTATTCGAGTTAGGCGAAACCACCCGGATTCGGTATTTGTCTCTACTCTAGTCTACAGTATATAAAATGTACCATGATCTGGTTGCATTTTAAAAAATGATCTGCAATCGTCCTTTTTAGGATTTGTTGATGCTTCCCTTTGCAATTAGTCATTTGACATGGACAATAGAATGTAGCCTTTTTTGCATGTTTACTTAACATCTCGTCAATTGTGTCGTGCTATTTTGTGATCATGATCATAATATTTCTAAAATGACCATTTCGAAAACATATTATTGAAAGCGTTTAATTGACCATAAATACATAAAGCATCGGCTTAAAACCTGTAATCCAACCCTGACCTTACTACAAAATCGAAATTATTGTGAATATGTATATAAGGCCAGTATATATCATAAACTCTTTAAATATTATTCAAGTGACTATATAACGTAAAACTTCGTATTTTTAAGGAGAAAAGACAATAAACTAATGTACTAGGTATCAGTAATTATTGAACCCTTTTTAACCACAGCATTGACTGGTACCTGAGATGTGCTGGGAACAGTTTTAAAAAAGGCGCAATTTGCAATTTTGAAAATCATGGCTTCAAGTTCAACTGCAAAATGCAGTTCGTGTGGCCACAATATTAATCCCAACCACAAATTTTGTGGAGGTTGTGGCAGATCTAGAAGTACGTTAGTACGGTGTTTGACCTGCGATACAGAATTGCATAATTATAAGTTTTGCGTTGGATGTGGTGAGGAAAACACAAGTATGACAACGGCAGTCGGTAACACCACGAGTGTAATTAGTAATGATGTACCTGCAGATCTAGATTCCGAGAATTTGGCCAGTTTGAGTGCTGATCATGACTCGAAGACATCAAATGCAAATCCAGGTATGCTGTAGTCATATTACTAAATTAGCTGGGCCAAGTAGCCCACGGCCCCTAAAATTTGACCTACATGTAGGCCACTGAAATTTTGTTTATTACGGCATAAGCATATAACAGTTTTCTATTGAAAATATAGTCCTTGGCTACTACATGAAAATTTCTAAGGTACAACCCAGTGCAGAGACATGTATTTTATGTCTCTGACTCTGCTACATGTAATCCTATGAGAATGCATATGGTCCTTTTGAAATTATTAAGGTGGAATCTTACTGACTTCGTCCAGTTCTAGTAGTCCGAAGGACTAGCTTTGTGAAATAGTTTGCAGTTCTCCCCGAAAATAGGTAGGCACAGGACTAGTTAGCTGCGGAACCGTAGCTCATATGGTCCTTGTGCTGATTTTTTGATAGTTGCGGACCAAAAAAAAAAAGAAAAAAAAAAGGACCTAAAGAGCTACGATTCCGCAGCTAAGGACTAGTGTACTGTTAGTGTTGAACCCTGCAGGTACATTGTATTTCAAGCTAAGGACTTTGATGAATCAGAATCAAAGGTCCACCCTTAAAAAGTAAAAGGTTATCTGTTTAAAATGAGCACCAGGAATGGAAGGCCCAAGACTTATGAATTTTGAAAATGAAAGGCCCATGTTGAAAAATTATAGGTCCCTAACCTCAGACCTGCATAATTTTGAACGCCTGCTTGGAATTTATACCCAAACCCTAACACTTTTTTCCACACCAACAAAAAATACCGTCAGGAAATCTACTTTCACTTCTTCTCGAATGGGAAGTCAGAAGAAATAAACATGTCATGTAAGCTTCAATGCATACAGATTCTAACTTTTGTTGTCAAAATTCAAAACAGTATAACTACCAAAATTGTGGTAATCGTCAATTGCAATTTTTTTCATTCACATTATGATCGTGGCAGACTTTACAGTATAGCAGAACTGAATTACATGTACATTGGGGGGGGGGGTTTCGTGATGCGTGATCGGGTGTTTTTTACTTGATATTGTACAAATGTAGGTGTCAGTCTGACATTTTTTTGTTTTCTTTTTTTTTTAGTTGTTTGCAGATACAGTACAGCATCAATGTTGGCCATTAGAACTCATGTTAAAAATGAGGGCTCACCGAAAGCTACACCTGCACAAAGATATTTCTCTGTAAGTTCAATGCAGTGCCATTACAGCAGGTTCATCAATATTAGTACAGGTCTTGTGATACTTTCTTTTACAAGCCTGTAATTCTTTGAATTATATTTGGGCGTGTACATGTGTAATTTAGAAGTTAACTTTATCGTGAGCCGTGAGGCCAAAAAAGGAAGTTAATTTTTACTTTTTTTCATTTAGATTTTTTTCTATTATTCTTTTTATTTATACATTCACATTAAAATATATTTATATTAGTTTTTCCTCAAAGGCTGAAACAGTTGAAGAATGATTTTAATGTGTTTTATACATGTAACTTATTCAACTCTAGCAGGAATTTCTATTTTAATTTGACGCAGGTAGCAGAGATAGTTGGGATTGTTTTCTTATTGGATTAGGCCTAAAAATAAATTTTGTGTTTCCGGTAACCCGACCGACCCTACTTTTTACCCCCCGACACTAATTTATTTATTAGATTTTCAAAAAGAAAAAAGATTGATATCGAACGACCCTAATTTTCATACAGGTTTCCGTTAATTGACCCAACTATTTTGTTTAATGCTTCAATTGGCACAGAAAGCCCTTGAAATAAGCTCTGAAACATTTTATTTTTGTCATAAAACGTTCCAAAATAGGTTAAAATCCAAGAAATATACACAAGTTCTTTCAAAACATTGCAAATGGCGCAATTTCCAGTTTTTGAAACTAATTTCGGAATCACAACCATTTTCCAGATTTCGTTTAAGTTGTCACAAACAAAAGATTTTCCGACCTACCAACCCTATTTTTCTAAATGATGTTACCGAAAACGCAATTTTATTTAGGCCTTATAATTATCTAATCATCTACGATATCAATGCAGCACTTCAATTACACAGATTGGTTCTGTCCGCATTTTGACCTCTTTAAAACACCTGTGAAAACGGTTGTCAAGATTGTGATTTTGCAGAGTTGAATAAAACGGAAGGGAAGCTTGTAAAAGGGCAGTGGCATCCTCAGAAGTAATAAAAACGGCAGAGGGCAGTTATAAAATATGGCTGGTGCAGCGCCCTGCGAAAATCGCCTAGCTAGAACACTGTATGACAGCCTGTGGTTAGGTTTGCTTGCTGTTGGTCTACTGGTGGTGCCTACTGAAAATTTTTTACAGCCCCTGTGACAAAAAAAATTCAACTATGCATAAGGCATAAGCAGTATTTTCCGGATTTGTACTTTTTTCCAAAAATGCAAATGTTAGCTATCAAAATGGAAGAATCTCTTTGAATTTACATTGTAAATAGAGACACTAATAACAGCGACTTTAATCAAAACCATAAATTTGTAACATATGCATAGTTTTATAATATCAATACAAGACACCTTTAAAAAAAGAAGCCTACCTTCTGACCCAGTCCTTCTAAGTATGGGTAGGCCAACAGCAAACAGATATTTTAAGCCTGGTCAGGCCCCAACAAGAGTATAAGAATTGTTTTTAAAACAACTGCTGTTTAAACAAAAACCATGAGTGAAAAAACTGTGATGCACACAAATTTAGCAATTAGATTCTCAGAATCCAATGTGTGCCACATTGTATAATTGAAATTTGAAAAAAATGTTCAAGTTCTTCTAAAATTTTCTTTAGGATATAATAAGGCAAGCTTGCCAAGTGGCTAGGATGTGGAAAACAGCACCTTTATTGACAGATATAACAGACAGAATGTGGGAAAAGTTTTGGACCCAGGTACATGTAGTTTGTTTTGTAAAGACATCTTTGATGACCATACATTTTGTATGACTATCGTGAATTTAAAGTTCAGCATACTTTGAAAATTACCTATATGTCACACTTCTTCAGTTCCAAGTTTAAAGTTGACAGGTACCTGGAAATCAAGAAACGAAAAGAAATAAAAATATGGAAATCGACTAAATGAAGCGAATAGAAGGAAACGAAACAAAATGAAAACATTTACAAAATGTAAATCAGAGGAATTCAATGAACAAAATAAATGGAATAAATTGTCTGTTTATTTGACACCTTCAATGTTCCTATTTGGATACTAGTTTAGAAACATTTAAAGAAATATATCTAGAACGTTAACAGAATATGAATATTTTTTCCTTTAGTGACTGTGTTGCTGTGATTACCAGTCAGGGGTGCCGCTTAAATAGGTGATTTTAGAAAATCACCAGACTAGGTATTTTTTTTTCATTCAGAGACATATAAAATATTAGAGTTATCTCCCTTTTTGATGAAAATCACTTAAACAAGTTATTTCTCAAGTTCCTTATGGAAGCCAGCATTTTACTCAAAAATTGATTCTAAATATAGATTTAATTAGTCTCTAAAGATTTATTCTTTCAATACATATTTAATTCAATTGATTTTTTTTTATATTTTAGACTAAATCACATAAACAGGTGATTATAGTCAAGATTAGTAGGAAATCAAAGCATGTCAATTATCTTTAGATAATTAAAAATTTTCCATAAGCACTATGTTTATCAAAGATGCAAAAAGACCATGACAAAGACATTTATAAGTTAATTTGGTAATGAACTGTAAATTAATAAGATTATGGCAATTTTAAGTCCCTAGGGTGTGATTTTCAAAGCCACAGCCCTTCCTTTACATACAAAGTGCCAAAATACTAATTAGTGTATCAAAATGGTGTTTGATTGATCTCTTAGGGAAAAATATTTAATTTTCCATAAAAAATGGAATAATTGTATTTTTTGTGTTTGAAAAATGTTAAGAAATTGCTAAAATCACACAAACAGGTGATTTTGATAAAAATAAACTGAAAATGTTGCATTTAAAATCACTTGATTAGGTGATTACAAAAATCACCTATATAAGTGGTGCCCCTGACTGATTACATTACTTTGTTATACATTGTAAATTTCCAATTTGGAAAGCAACAAAATTTGAAATAATACACTATATTTATAATTCATTGTTGAACATTTGTAATTTGTAGGAATATGGAATAAAGGACATTTTGTTTTTCATACCGACAGTGGCGACTTTATCATGGCAAATATTAGGTGAGCCTGTTAGGGTGATCCTGATAGCTATGACAAGTCTGCTGCAAAAAACAAAATGTCCTTTATTCTTTTTATCGGTAATTTTCAAGAAATAAACAATTATAAGGTGAAATTTCAGAATTAACATGATTAATAAGCAAAATTGAAGGAATTTTTTTTACAGCGGACCTAATGCACCAATACAATGTTCGGTTAGAACTATGAATTGCTTTGTGCGCATTTCATTGATAAAATGATGTGTATGGACACAAAAACATGATGTCAATGCATAGCAACATGACATAATTTTTGACACTAACCCAATAATTTTCATATTATGGTCTGTCCATGTCTACTGAAATTATTAAAGGCACTACGACCAATGGCAAAATATGCAAGATTACCGATAATATGTACATTTAGTACAGGTATGTCATGTTATAGTTGTTTGAAACAAATTCTAAGAGCTTAACATTAAATACTTTGTGTTTACCATTTAAGGAATCTTGATAACACACAGCTGTAAGTATATGCATACATAAATTATATGCCATAATGCATACCACTTAATTCCTAAAATTGTTTAGTTTGCTAATCATACCTGGCATAACTGCCTTCATAGCCTTCTACATGCATTTGCTTGCTTCTATCATTGCTTAACCATTGTAACTTGCACAAAAGAATCTTTCCTGAAATTTGGGAATTGCTTTTAGTTTCTTCACCAGATGAAGAAGGCTTTGATGGACTGATTATATATCTGACAAAACTTAACTGTACAATCTTTTTTTTTTTTTCATTTTTGAACAGAAATTATAAAGTTGAGAGATGTTAAAAACACCATTTTAAACATACCTGAATACAAGGTCTCTAAAATTCAAATCACACATGCTAATGTTTGATGTATGGCAAGCAAACTGCAAACACTATCTTTCCTTATCCTCGATCCTTGGTATATGGTGTAGATATGTAACTGTGTTTAACTTTCTGTTTTCACCAGTTTTTAAACAACAGAGCTGCAAATTTTCATTTTTGGCAGCCATAAAATTGTGTGAAAAACAAATGGTAAAATGTAGCCACTAATAAAAGGTAAAAATGAAAAATATACAATTAAAATGTAAAAAAGAACTAAGATATAAAATAGGGGGCCCAAATTTTCGGCCTAACGGCCTTCTTCAGGGAAGCATACAAAAGATAAAAAAGAACGAAGGCGAGCTGCTGTCACCTTGAAAGAGATACGTGGAATGACCGTTAAAAGCTAAGTGTAACCTTGAAATTACCTGTGCGTGACATGCTTTAAACAATTTACCTTTTATTAGTGGCTACATTTTACCATTTGTTTTTCATATTTAGTTTTAACTAAGCGCAACACACATTGTCTTTTATAAAATTGTGTGAGTCTTGTCGTCTGTCCACAAATGCCTGTGCAACATTACAGATTTCCCCTTCAGGCAAAAAAATAAAAATAGGGGTTGTTTGCTACTGGCCTACCAACCATCTAAAAATTATGCTTACTCCAAAATTTTTATTGACCCTTAGTATGACTTTTTTTTCAATTATGGCTACACTAGCAGTAATTTCTGGATTTGTAATTTTTCTCTGGAAATTAAATGCATATATGTATTTCTTTTCATCTAAATAGAAACACTAATAACTGACTTTAATCAAATATAAAACATGCATAGCTTTATAATATCAATACGAGACACCTTTCCAAAAAAATGAAAGAAAGCCTACCAACAACCCAGGCCTAAGTATGGAAGGCGGCTAGGCCAACAGCAAAAAGATATTTTTAAGCCTATATAACCTGACCACTTCCTTTAGATTTTTAGCTCACCAGTTCCAAAGGACCACTTTGCGTCCGTCGTTGCCGTCGTCTGTCGTACATAAACTTCAATCTTCTCCTTTAAAACCACTTGGTCAAATGGAACCAAACTTGGCACGAATTTTCATTGGGTCAATTCTCTATCCAATTCATGTTTTTGGTTTATATTTTTCGTGCTGATCTGTTATCCAACATGACCATTAACTGGGAATATAGTTAAACAAAGAATCCTATGGAATTATATGTCTCTGATTGATTGTACCAGACAAATATTCTAAAGACATGTAATCTAATATTATAATCATCATGAATTCCTTTATTTTCTAATTTTGATGTCTTTTTAAGCAGTTGGTGTTTTATTTGTCCTCAATTGAAGTTGAGGGGGGCTATATTTTACTCGCCTCTTAAAATAAATAAAGAATTCAGTTAAAAAGAAAACCATCATAACAGCTCAGTTGTTTATTGTTGCCAGCTTCTAGGATATTTATTTGCTTATAAATAATTGGCTCTTTTAAAGCTTAGTTGAAAGTATATATTTTTACTCGGTTAACAGATTGGTATCAACAAATGACACATGCATAGGATGGTATATCAGTGTTCCTCTTTGTTTCAGTTGTTCTTTTCCTGTCCTACCCTAGCTCCCTGTCGGGATGCAGTGAGAGAGAGACTTAAAGAAAAATTAGAGAACAGGAGGAGATATCTGAAGACAGTGCAGAGTGTACAGGTATTTAAGCAAAGCATAAGTGTTTCCAGTCACTATGGCATAAATCTACCCATAAAATTATATTTCCTTTCCCCATCTTTGAAAGAATTGGAAGTTATAGTGGTGTCTGTGCTCATGGTCCTGTCCTAGATTGTTTCCTCACTTTTCTCAACAATTCATATCTTTATTTCGACAGTCAGCTGTATGGTCATCAATTAGAATTATAACTTTTGATTGATTTTTGAACTGCAAATATTTGTACTTCCATGTCAGTTATAAGACAAAAACATTAGGCTTATAATAAAAAAATTACTAGGTTCTCAGGACCTCCCTCATCACTCCTTTCCCGTTAATAAAATTTTTTGATGAGGCAAAGTGCATGTAAAAACAAATTGTCATATGAACAAATATACTGTGATACACATGAAAAATGAAGGAATATGACGTAAATGTACACGAGACAAAATCCCAATTAATACTGTACATGGTTAAAAAAGCAATGGAACAACGCTTTTATTGTTGTTCTTCATCTTTAAGTAACCCTGAGGCATTCAACAATGAGTAATTTCCCATACCTCATAGCAAGTTCAAGACGGCCCCTAGCACCAGTTTCAGCAGAATTCATTGCTAGATGTCGATCAATGCTACACCCACATTGTCTTAATTTTACGGATGCGGGATTGTCAACAAACATAAACATGACTGGCAAAGTATGCTTACAACGCTTTTATTGTTGTTCTTCATCTTGAAGTAACCATGAGGCCTTCAACAATGAGTAATTTCACATACCCATGTATAAATGCAAAAATTACAGGATTGTGACAGTCTGTGTCAAATTGTTCAAGGGTTTGTCTGTCCGAAACATTAATTTGGTCTCTTCCTCCTATATATTCAATGAAAAAATCTCAAAATTTCGAAAGATTTTTTGTCTGACATTTCTTCGGACAGACAGCATTTGGGAAACACTGTTGTGATTTGTCAAACATAAAAAGAATAGTTTTATCAGCTATAAAATGCATTTAACATATTGAGAGATTAAACTTCTCG